>JAZHRO010000050.1:18515000-19976250 GCA_037157565.1 Thalassia testudinum
GGCAGCTTTATATCTCTTTCCATTTTCCAAGAATGCAGTATTATACATTCCACTAGTTTTCCCATCTTAGGATTCATGCCATATCCTAGGATCTATCATACAATCTAGTTTTCCAGCCCTAGGATTCATGCAACACCTAGGAGCTATCATTCCATCTATTTCTCATTCCTAGGATTCATGCAATGTCCTAGGTTCTATTTATGGTTCCATAATTTAACAGATTTTATTAATAACTTAAAGCCACTCTACCAGGTACAACGGGAGTAATGGGGGCGTGATCGGGAATCCCGCGTGCCTCCGTGACCCCCCTAGACTGCAACAGAATGGGGTCCTATCACAAGGATCAAACACAAGGAGTGTCTCAAAACAGTGTATAGCTACTGTAGACGGGTAGAGGAATTAATTCCGAAAAGAACGCAACTCGAATCACGGAAAACGGAACCCGAACGGGCCATAAACGGGTTGAAAATGACGAAACTGTGTAAAATCAGACGTCTGGAACTTCTTCCAGACGTCTTAAAAAGTGGATCAGAGGATTACCTTGTTCAGCGTGGTTTCCCAGACATCCAGAAGTCTGCGGGGACGTCTGGCCTAGTTCCCAGATGTAACGACCCGGTTCCCGAGTCCCTACAAGACACGAGAACCGGACCGACTCAACTAATCCCAAGACCTAGTCGTCCAACGAGGAAGTAACCAAAAGAGCAGTAAAATAAACCACATTCAGCATGAATATAACTAACAGTAAAAAAAAGTACAGCAGTAAGGAAAGAAACTACCACAGTATGTATCACCAAAAGAGTAGAACAACATTCATAATATAATTTGAACTGCAGGTAAAGAAAGTACAGCGGAAACAAGAACTACTCACTACAACGTAACAAAAAGAGGTACAAGAGATAGTGGTAACTCTACTGGACCCTACTCGGCCCAGCGTCCTCTGCAGCAGCTGACCCTGGCTGCTCAACACCTGGTCCTGAAAATGGTAACGAGTGTAACACGTCAGCAAAACGCTGAGTAGAGTGGCAACTAACTAAAGACAACAGTAGAGTGTACAGTAGCTGTTATGTTCGATTACTTTCTTTATTCACATCTTTCAATTGTCTCACTTTTTCATTTATTCCCCAGATCTTTTTCTTGATCTCGAATGTTCCTCGTGGGAACGATCTTGATTGTAGTCTTTTCCAAAAAGTAGAAGTAGCACGTGGTGCTCTCCTGGCCGGGAGAGTCCCCCGTGGTGATCCTACCCTCAGTCAACCACCCCAAGGTCACTGACAGACGTAACGGTGACTACGGCATGCGCGATAAACGCACAGGTAGCTAACCCTTACTGGCACGCGGTCAGTCGTTTCCGTTAACGGGTGCGCCCAAAGCACAGCACGGAACTTGTCCAGGGCAGAGCCCTCTCAGTAACAGGGGTCCAACCCCTCCACAGTAACCAAACCGGGGCCTTGCCCTCCACAGTCCACGCACCCTCGCCTGACTACCCTGGTTTGCCCTAGCGGGCCTAACAAGTCGGTGTGGGACGCTAGCAGAACCCCGGGGCCCGTGGGGTAGCTAGTACCTCCCTACACTAGTAGCTCTCCTCGGTACTACGTACGCGAGGGCCAGCAAGTCGGTACAGAGTGGCCAGTCTTAACGCCGGGTCCCTGGGGCGGCTGGCTCCGCTCTGCACTAAACAGGGGGACAGTCGCTCTCCTTGGTACTTCGTACTCAAGGGCCAGCTCACGTCCCCAATACTATTCCATTCACTTTCCAGGAGTTCTACTCCTACTTCCCCGTAGGGTTCCATCCTTTTTACTCAAACATCCAGGTTTCACTTTCCAGTTTCACATTCTTACAATCCATGTTCTCAACCACGTTATTTATTCACAACAGGCAGCTGTTAATTCAAATTACAGGCAGCTTTGTATCTCTTTCCATTTTCCAGGACTGCAGTATTAAACATTCCACTAGTTTTCCCATCCTAGGATTCATGCCATATCCTAAGATCTATCATACAATCTAGTTTTCGATCCCTAGGATTCATGCAACACCTAGGAGCTATCATTCCATCTATTTCTCATTCCTAGGATTCATGCAATGTCCTAGGTTCTATTTATGGTTCCATAATTTAACAGATTTTATTAATAACTTAAAGCCACTCTACCAGGTACAACGGGAGAAATGGGGGCATTGTCGGGAATCCCGCATGCCTCCACGACCCCCGAGACTGCAATAGAATGGGGTCCTATCACAAGGATCAAACACAAGGAGTATCTCAAAAAGTGTATAGCTACTGTAGACGGGTAGAGGAATTAATTCTGAAAAGAACGCAACTCGAATCGCGGAAAACGGAACCCGAACGGGCCCTAAACGGGTCAAAACGACGACACTGTGCAAAATCAGACTTCTGGAACTTCTTCCAGACGTCTTAAAAAGTGGATTAGTGAATTACCTTGTTCAGCGTGGTTTCCCAGACGTCCAGAAGTCTGCGGGGACGTCTGGCCTAGCTCACAGACGTCCGATGGTCACCCGGGACGTCTGGAGGTTGCTTCCGCCGTCTGGACTACTGCCAGACGTCTGATTCGCGATGGATGGCGAATCACCGAGCCTGCGCACACCCATCTCCCTCACTCAGTACGGTCAGTAGACAGGAAGGAAGAAGGAGATGGAAAACTCACCTTTCAGATGTCTGGATGGTCTTCCAGACCTCGCCCTCGCCGTCTAGCTATCAACCTAGACGTCTGATTCTGGAAATTTTTCCAGAATCAGGGCGCCACTCGGCCTCCGCTCGCGACGCCGCCCGCGTCGCACCTCGCGCGCCTGCTGGTCAGACCGCAGCAATCCCCCCTCCGCGTCTCTCCGCGCCCCCTGCGCCCTCCGCCGGTCGGCCCTAGCAGCCCCGGCGAGCTCGCCCTCACGGCAGAGCTCCGCTCTCGCACGCAGCACCACCTCCGCGCTCACTGCGGCCGCCGCTGCCGCCCTCGCGCTCGCGCTCACGTTCACTGGCTGAAGGAGAAGAGGGAGGAGACGGTGGTGACGGAAGTGAGGGGAGGCGTGGCCTTTTAAAGCCATGCGAGGAGGAGAGAGGACGCGGCAGGGCGTCTGCAGCCGCAGGGAATAAACGAATATGCGGGTCTGCATGCTCAGGCGCGCAGACGACCCACGCGTGTGGAAGATAACGGATTTCCAGACGTCTGGAAACGATCCCAGACGTTTGGTACGACGTCTTGGCCACCTCCCAGACGTCTTAAAAGTCGTTTGGGGCACGCGTTCGTTACAATATAACAAAATCAAAGGAAGTTTCGTCCCCGAAACTTGCTCCAACTAGGGTGCGAGAAAAAAAGTCTAATTAACCATAACAAACTCAAAGAGGACCTAAGCCGGTCTGAAACGACGTACCCGCGAAAAGCTCCGTGTACCGCTCCCGCATTGCCGCCTCAGACTCCCAGGTAGCCTCCTCATACCGCTGGCTCCTCCACAAAACCTTTACCAGGGGTACTTGCTTTCGTCTCAAACTGCAGACGGCTCGGTCTAGGATCTGCACTGGCCGCTCGGGGTAGGTTAGGTCGTCACCCACCTTGACGCTCTCGTGACTCAGTACGTGACTGGGATCGGCTACGTACTTCCTGAGGTTGGACACGTGGAACACGCCGTGCACACCAGAAAGCTGCGGGGGGAGGGCAAGCTGGTAAGCAACGTGCCCAACCCGCTCCAGGACCTCAAAGGGCCCCACAAACCTCGGCGCGAGCTTCCCTCTGACCCCAAACCGCTGTAAGCCCTTCATGGGCGAGACACGAAGGAAGACGTGGTCCCCAACCTCAAACTGCACCTCTCTGCGTCTCCGATCCATGTAGCTCTTCTGTCTGCTCCTGACAGTGCAGAGTCGTCTGTGGATCTGCTCAACTACCTCCTGACTCTGCCGGATCAACCTGGGGCCAACCTCCCACTTGGTCCCCACCTCAACCCAACTCAAGGGTGCCGTACACCTCCGTCCGTACAGAGCCTCGTAGGGAGCCATGCCGATGCTCGAGTGATAACTATTGTTGTATGCAAACTCCGCCAGGGGCAGGTGCTCCTCCCAAGAGCCCCTCTAGTCCAGTACACAGGCACGCAAAAGGTCCTCTAGTGTCTGTATCGTGCGCTCAGACTGTCCGTCCGTCTGGGGGTGGTAAGCTGTACTAAACCTCAACCGCATCCCCAAGGCCTGCTGAAACTTAGCCCTAAACTGGGATGTAAAGCGGGTATCCCGGTCAGATACGATCTCCCTCGGAACTCCGTGTAGTCGTACCACATCACAGATATACCTCTCTGCCAACTGTGCTGGTCCCAAAGTAACTCGGATCGGCAAGAAACGCGTCGTCTTCGTCAGTCTATCCACTATTACCCAGACTGCGTCGTGTCCCCACTGGGTAACAGGTAAGCCCACCACCAAGTCCATGGTGATGCTCTCCCACTTCCACTCTGGCACTGGAAGCGGCTGAAGCGGCCCTGCAGGCCTCTGATGCTTGGCTTTCACCTGCTGGCACACTAAGCACTGCTGCACGAACTCACCCACATCCCGCTTCATCCCTCTCCACCAAAATTCGCGTCTCAAGTCATGGTACATTTTCGTGTTTCCGGGATGTATGGTGAATCTGGAACCGTGTGCCTCAGTCAGGAGCTCTCTCAACAACTCCTCATCTCTGGGAACGCACAACCGTCCCCTCAAGCGTAGCACCTGGTCTGTGAAAGAGAAGTCCCCAGGGTCTCCTGACAGTATTCTGTCGCGTAAAGATTGCAAGTACGGATCGGCCATCTGCCCTGTGATGATGCGGTCTATCAGCTCTAGCCTAGTCTGCCGTGTCACCATCACTGCCCCACAGTACCCTCGTAACTCTAGAGGTCGCCAACTGCCCACCTCCTCCAAAAGGCTCCAACTCTGTAACTGTAGGCTGGCTAAGCGTGCGGGCGCCTTACGGCTCGAGGCGTCAGCCACCACATTGGCCTTTCCCGGGTGGTAGGAGATGCTGCAGTCGTAGTCCTTCAGGAGCTCCAACCAACGTCTCTGTCTAATGTTGAGCTCCTTCTGATCAAAAAGGTATCTGAGGCTCTTATGATCTGTGAAAATTTCGAAGGTCTCACCGTACAAGTAGTGCCTCCAGGTCTTTAGCGCGAAGACAACAGCTGCTAACTCTTATTCGTGGGTAGGGTAGGTATGCTCATGGGGCTTCAGTTGCCGCGAAGCGTAAGCAACAACGTGACCCCTCTGCATGAGCACACCTCCTAACCCCTGCAAGGAGGCATCCGTGTACACAACGAACCCGCCACTACTGTCAGGGATGGTGAGCACGGGAGCCGAGGTCAACCTCTCCTTCAGCTCCAGAAAACACTCCTCACAGGCGTCTGTCCAAGCAAAAGGCACGTCCTTCCGGGTCAACTATATCATAGGATGCACAATCTGCGAAAATCCTCTGATGAACCGCCTGTAGTAGCCTGCCAGTCCCAGGAAATTACGAATCTCAGTAACTGAACGCGGTCTCTCCCACCTGAGCATTGCCTCGACCTTGGCTAGGTCCACCGCCAAGCCGTCTCCAGAGATCACATGACCTAGGAAGGTCACCTCCCTCAACCAGAACTCGCACTTGCTGTATTTGGCATACAGCCTGCGTCGTCTCAGAGTATCCAGAACCATCCGCAAGTGCTGTCCGTGCTGCGTCCGATCTCTAGAATAGATGAGTACATCATCTATGAAAACCACCACGAACTGGTCCAAGTACGGTTTAAACACCCGATTCATCAGGTCCATGAAAGCAGCGGGGGCATTGGTCAGCCCAAACGGCATGACCAAAAACTCGTAGTGTCCGTACCGGGTGTGGAAAGCTGTCTTGGAGACGTCGGTCTCCCTGATCCTCAACTGGTGGTATCCAGACCTCAAGTCTATCTTGGAAAACACCGTGGCACCCCGCAACTGGTCAAACAAATCGTCGATCCTCGGCAGCGGATATCTGTTCTTGATGGTGACCCTGTTCAGCTGTCGGTAGTCCACACAAAGGCGTAGGGTCCCATCCTTCTTCTTCACAAACAGTACCGGGGCTCCCCAAGGGGACGCATTGGGCCTCACGAAACCTTTCTCCAAAAGGTCTTGCAACTGGGACTTGAGCTCTCGCAGCTCAAGCGGTGCCATTCTGTATGGCGCGGTGGAGATGGGGCTGGTCCCTGGTACTAGTGATATCTCAAACTCAATCTCACGCTTGGGCGGTAGTCCTGGTAACTCGTTTGGAAACACGTCGGGGTACTCTCTGACCACGGGGATGCTCTGGAAGTCTGCCACAGGGCTGGGCTCTGCCACCACACAAGCTAGGAAGCCCTCACACCCCTGGCTCAAAAGTCTCGCCGCCCGAAGTGCCGAAATGCACCTGAAACCTCCGTCCACTGGCTGTCCGTGAAACTCGAAAGAAGGCAACTCCGGAATGGAGAAGACAATCTTCCTCTCAAAACAGTCCACCAAGGCGTGGTAAGCGGACAACCAATCCATCCCCAGAATCACTCCAAAGTCCTCCATCTGGATCATAATCAGGTCAGCTGGCAGGCTATGTCCCCCGACGCTGACCTCACAATCCGTGTACACCTCCTCAGCTACAAACAGCTGACCACTTGGACCTCTGATTATGAATGGATTCTCTAACAGTGTATAATCCTGGTCCAAACTAACTGCGAAACTGGCTGCGACAAACGAGTGCGTAGCGCCGGAATCGAAAAGCATGTAAACGAGTCTGCCAGAAACTGAAACTATACCTGCTACCACCGATCCCGAAGCTCTGGCGTCCCTGTGTGTGAGGGTGTTGATACGCCCCTCAGCTCTAGGTGCGGACGAAGCAGCCACACTCTGCGTCGGACAGGTAGGTGCTGGCCGATACCCTCCTCGCGACTGCTGTCCTCCTCCTCGCGCCTGGGAACCGCGGCCTCCTGCGCGCCCTCCAGTGCTCTGCGCAGGGAGTATCTGCTGACCCCCTGCCCTAGATGTACAGTCCCTCCTGACGTGGCCCGGTTGGCCACACTGGTAGCAGAGGGGAACCCGACTCCCGCCCTCAGTGGGTCCCTGCTGTCAGCTAGGCGGGGGTCCGGTGCTGGCGACTGGCCCCTGTTGGGGCACCCCAAAGGCCACTGATGGCCCTGCACAACGTGACGGCTCTCCTGCGGAAGCCACGTGTCTCCGTTCTCACCGGCCCTGTGAAAAGTCTGGCTGGAAGGGCCTCTTCCGCCCGCCGTCGGTGTCTCGTGCGGATGGGTTGGTCTCCTCGTAAGTCATAGCTGCCTCTACCACCCTCGAAAACGTAGGCAGCTTCAGGGGTTTGACATACCCCCGGATCGCAGTCCGGAGCCCCTCGGTGAACCTCCAAAGGCGCTCCTCCTCAGTGGCTACCGCTGTTGTTGCAAAGCGGGACAACTCCAAGAAACGCATGCGGTATGCGCTCACAGTCATCGTCCCTTGGCGGAGAGTGTGGAACTCCCGCCTCCTCTGGTCCTGCCACGTCTGGGGAAAGTACTGCTCGCAGAAGAGGGTGACGAACTGGTCCCATGTCGGCTCGTCCCTTTCCTGTCCCTGGACCGCCCTCCACCACCGGTGTGCCGCACTCTCCAGCTGGTACGTGGCAAAGGCCACGCGGCACTCCACCGGGGGGCGAAGGGTGTCGAAGATCTTCTCCAGCTGCTCAAGCCAGTCCTCTGCCTCGATCGGGTCCTCATCCCCCTTGAAGGAGGGGGGCTTCAGCTTCCGGAACTGTCTGAAAAGCTCGAAGTGGCGCTGTAGGGGAGGTGCTGGTGCACCTCCAGGCGAAGGTGCCTCGTGTACAGAAGTGTCAGAGGAAGGTGGGGGCGGCAGCGGCCCATCCCCTCCCTCGTGTCCAGCGCCGTGTCCGTCGCGTGGTCCCACAGAGGACTCCCCCTCTGCAGCCCCAGGAGGAGGTGCTTGGGGCGGTGTGTGGAGCTCCTCTCGTACAATGTCCCGTATCAGTCTGGCGAGGTCCTGGGCCTGGATGCCCGGGAGTGGTGGCTGGTCCTCCGAGACGTCAACAACAGCACGTCCACCTCACTGACCTCGTCCTCGGCCGTGCCCGCGGCCAGCCACACCAGTCTCGCGACGAGGCATCTCCTGTAAGGAGACGCGAAACAAAACGGAAAAAAAAATGTCAAAACAAACGGCACCTAATGAAACTTCTTAGAGCTCATGTCAAAAGATATGCTGTGGTGGCTACTCTAGTTATAAACATGTGAATTGGTTATTCTACAGTCAGTTGATTCACTTCTCGGGACGACCTTGCTCTGATGCCATCTTATAACGACCCGGTTCCCGAGTCCCTATGAGACACGAGAACCGAACTGACTCAACTAATCCCAAGACCTTGTCGTCCAACGAGGAAGTAACCAAAAGAGCAGTAAAATAAACCACATTCAGCATGAATATAACTAACAGTAAAAAAAAGTACAGCAGTAAGGAAAGAAACTACCACAGTATGTATCACCACAACAGTACAACAACATTCATAATATAATTTGAACTGCAGGTAAAGAAAGTACAGCGGAAACAAGAACTACTCACTACAACGTAACAAAAAGAGGTACAAGAGACAGTGGTAACTCTACTGGACCCTACTCGGCCCAGCGTCCTCTGCAGCCGCTGACCCTGGCTGCTCAACACCTGGTCCTAAAAAAGGTAACGAGTGTAACACGTTAGGAAAATGCTGAGTAGAGTGGCAACTAACTAAAGACAACAGTAGAGTGTACAGTAGCTATTATGTTCGATTACTTTCTTTATTCACATCTTTCAATTGTCTCACTATTTCATTTATTCCCCAGATCTTTTTCTTGATCTTGAATGTTCCTCGTGGGAACGATCTTGATTGCAGTCTTTTCCAAAAAGTAGAAGTAGCACGTAGTGCTCTCCTGGCCGGGAGAGTCCCCCGTGGTGATCCTACCCTCAGTCAACCACCCCAAGGTCACTGACAGACGTAACGGTGACTACGGCACGCGCGACAAACGCACAGGTAGCTAACCCGTACTGGCACGGGGTCAGTCGTTTCCGTTAACGGGTGTGCCCAAAGCATAGCACGGAACCAGTCCAGGGCAGAGCCCTCTCAGTAACAGGGGTCCAACCCCTCCACAGTAACCAAACCGGGGCCTTGCCCTCCACAGTCTGCGCACCCTTGCCTGACTACCCTGGTTTGCCCCAGCGGGCCTAACAAGTCGGTGTGGGAGGCTATCAGAACCCCGGGGCCCGTGGGGTAGCTAGTACCTCCCTCCACTAGTAGCTCTCCTTGGTACTACGTACGCGAGGGCCAGCAAGTCGGTACAGAGTGGCCAGTCCTAACCCCGGGTCCCTGGGGCGGCTGGCTCCGCTCTGCACTAAACAGGAGGACAGTCGCTCTCCTTGGTACTCCGTACTCAAGGGCCAGCTCACCTCCCCAATACTATTCCATTCACTTTCCAGGAGTTCTACTCCTACTTCCCCGCAGGGTTCCATCCTTTTTACTCAAACATCCAGGTTTCACTTTCCAGTTTCACATTCTTACAATCCATGTTCTCAACCACGTTATTTATTCACAACAGGCAGCTGTTAATTCAAATTACAGGCAGCTTTGTATCTCTTTCCATTTTCCAGGACTGCAGTATTACACATTCCACTAGTTTTCCCATCCTAGGATTCATGCCATATCCTAGGATCTATCATACAATCTAGTTTTCCAGCCCTAGGATTCATGCAACACCTAGGAGCTATCATTCCATCTATTTCTCATTCTTAGGATTCATGCAATGTCCTAGGTTCTATTTATGGTTCCATAATTTAACAGATTTTATTAATAACTTAAAGCCACTCTACCAGGTACAACGGGAGAAATGGGGGCGTGGTCGGGAATCCCGCGTGCCTCTGCGACCCCCGAGACTGCAACAGAATGGGGTCCTATCACAAGGATCAAACACAAGGAGTATCTCAAAGCAGTGTATAGCTATTGTAGACGGGTAGAGGAATTAATTCTGAAAAGAACGCAACTCGAATCGCGGAAAACGGAACCCGAACGGGCCCTAAACGGGTCAAAACGACGACACTGTGCAAAATCAGACGTCTGGAACTTCTTCCAGACGTCTTAAAAAGTGGATCAGAGAATTACCTTGTTCAGTGTGGTTTCCCAGACGTCCAGAAGTTTGCGGGGACGTCTGGCCTAGCTCACAGACGTCCGATGGTCACCCCGGACGTCTGGAGGCCGCTTCCGCCGTCTGGTACTACTGCCAGACGTTTGATTCGCGATGGTTGGCAAATCACCAAGCCTGCGCACACCCATATCCCTCACTCAGTACGGTCAGTCGACAGGAAGGAAGAAGGAGATGGAAAACTCACCTTTCAGACGTCTGGATGGTCTTCCAGACGTCGCCCTCGCCGTCTGGCTATCAACCCAGACGTCTAATTCTGGAAATTTTTCCAGAATCAGGGTACCACTCGACCTCCGCTCGCGACGCCTGCTGCTCAGACCGCAGCAGTCCCCCCTCCGCGTCGCTCCGCGCCCCCTGCGCCCTCCGTCGGCCGGCCCTAGCAGCCCCGGCGAGCTCGCCCTCACGGCAGAGCTCCGCTCTCGCACGCAGCACCACCTCCGCGCTCTCTGCGGCCGCCACTGCCGCCCTCGCGCTCGCGCTCACGCTCACTGGCTGAAGGTGAAGAGGGAGGAGACGGTGGAGACGACGGGAGAAGAGGTTAATTGATGAACTATGACCCTAATCTAGGTCAAACTGGGTTCCAAGGGCAAAATTAAGCATTCTAAACCCTAGAGGATATTTTTTCATGATTTTTAGAGGGTTTACTTGATTTTTATCCTGACCGGAACCTTGTTAATTTAAGCGGGTCTGTTTTAGGGTTACAAAATGTCATTTAATTCCTAGATTGCACATGAACCCATTTCTGATTGATTCAACCCACTTTTTATTTCATTTAGACCTTTTGACCTATGTTTTGCCTCTGAGAAATCCCGTTTATGCACTGCAATGGTAAAATTACAGTTTTAACCTTTATTTCATGTTTTCTTCTCAGAACACTTATTCCTTCATTTAGGCCTTCTTCTAGGTTATGTAGGAGCTTTTATCTTCTTTATTGGGTCAAAATGAGCTAGTTATGGCTCATGATGAGGCTCTCATCACTTTCCACAGTCGGTACTGACACTACGAGTTTCTGGTCATGCCGTTTGGGCTGACCAATGCCCCTGCTGCCTTCATGGATTTGATGAACCAGGTGTTTAGACCGTACTTGGATCAGTTTGTGGTGGTATTCATTGATGATGTGCTCATTTATTCTTGGGATCAGACACAGCATGGACAGTACTTGCGGATGATTTTGGACACACAGAGACGATGTAGGCTGTATGCCAAATATAGCAAGTGCGAGTTCTGGTTGAGGGAGGTGACCTTCTTAGGTCAAGTGATCTCTGGGGATGGCTTGGCTGTGGACCCAGCCATGGTCAAGGTAGTGCTCAGGTGGGAGAGACCTCGTACGGTCACTAAGATTCGCAGTTTCTTGGGACTGGCCGGCTACTACAAGCAGTTTATCAGGGGCTTTTCACAAATTGCATGTCCTATGACACAGTTGACCTGGAAGGACGTGCCCTTTACTTAGACAGATGCCTGTGAGGCATGTTTTCAGGAGCTGAAGGAGAGGCTGACTTCGGCTCCCGTGCTCACCATCCCTGACAGTAGTGGCGGGTTCGTTGTGTACATTAACGCCTCTTTGCAGGGGTTAGGGGGTGTGCTCATGCAAAGGGGTCATGTTGTCGTTTACGCTTCGCGACAACTGAAACCCCATGAGCATAGCTACCCTACCCACGACCTGGAGTTGACAGCTGTCGTCTTCGCGCTGAAGACCTGAAGGCACTACTTGTACGGTGAGACCTTCAAGATTTTCACAAATCACAAGAGCCTCAGATACCTGTTGATGAGAACCTCATCATGAGCCATAACTAGCTCATTTTGACCTAATACAAAGTATAAAAGCTCCTACATAACTCAAGGAAAGGCTTAACTCAGAGAATTTTGAGTTTAAGGAGAAAACAAGTCATAAGGGGTAAAAATGCAATTTTACCAGTATAATCTGCATACAGGGTAATTCAGGGTCCAAACATAGGTCAAACAAATCGAATAAGAAGGAAAGTGGGATGATCTGACAAGGGCTACAGCAATTCCAAGGAACTAAATGATAATCTGTAACCTTAAAACAAACCCACTTCAATTCACGAGGTTTGAGGTAAATTAAAAATAGAATAAACCCTCTAAAATTCATAGAAAAATAATCTCTAGGGTTTAGAACCTTCAATTTGGCCTTCGGAACCCATTTTGACCTACATTGAGAACCATGCCCAATTAATAACTTAATTTGGGTTTTTACGTAAATTGATCGATCAAACAAGGTTTTATC
The DNA here is from genome assembly GCA_037157565.1 of Thalassia testudinum. NCBI lineage: Eukaryota > Viridiplantae > Streptophyta > Magnoliopsida > Alismatales > Hydrocharitaceae > Thalassia > Thalassia testudinum. The sequence goes on from JAZHRO010000050.1 coordinate 18,527,413, forward strand.
TAGAAATAAAATTCACCATCAGAATCCTTATGTCCTAATTAGTCACGTATAAAAACTTGAGCCTAAGAAGAAACCTTCTTGACCAACTTTACATTTTGGTCCTCATCTATTTACTTTTTGGCCCTCAACTTTTGAACCCTCGCATTTTGGCCCCTAACTCTTCTTCGTTCTTTACATTCAGGTCCTCCCTGCAAAACCTGCCAGCACCACACTCTGGCGACCTTGCGCGGAGCATGGCGCCGTGCAGGGTAAGGGGGAGGGCCTGCCAGGTCAAATGGGGGTGCCCTGCGTCGTCAGCCGTCGCAGGAACACCCCCTGGTCGCTGCAACCCACCATACCGGCCGTGCGAACGCACGGACGGTATGGGTCTCCTTCTTCCGGCATCCTCCGGCGAGGGAGACACGTCGTCTCCCTCCGCCCTCCTCTCTGATTCCGCCCCTATAAATACCCCCGTCGCTCCGCCGTTCTTGTCAGCTCGGTCCTGACGGAGAAACACCCTCTTTTCACTCTCTTCCCACTCCGACAGGAAGCCCTCCAGCTCCAGCGGTTTTTCCCTCCTCCTCCTCGTCGTTCTGCCGCACTACCAGCAGCAGGGCTGCCTTCCCCTACTCTTCCCGCGCCGCGCCGCCCCCAGCGCGCGCCTCTCCAGCCCTCTCCTCTCCGTCGCTCCTTCCTCTGGGCAGCTTCTTCTCCGGCGACAGTCGATACGACTGTCGCCTGTTCCGGTCCCTCCTTGTCCTGCTAAGTAGGTATAACTTCTCACCTTTCTCCCCTCTTCCTTTTCCTCACTTTAAACCCTTACTATCGCCCTTGATTCCGACCAATCGCCCTCACCTTCTCCACCTCCGGCCACACTCCGGCGACCCGCTCCCATCACTCCAGCACCCCACACGGCTCGCCGACCTGCACATAATCTCCGCCTCCTCACCCTGATCCATTTCCGCCCTTCCAATTCCCGTCACCCGTCCTCCGCCGCCATTGCTGTGCAGAAGGAGCTGCCTCCGCCTGCAGCTGCAGCCTCGCTACGCCCATTCAGAATCCCAGGTTACGTGGGGTGTCTTCGCGAAGAATCCCAGGTTCGCAGCAGGGGCAAGGGCCTCGCGTAAAGCCGCAATTACCAGCTGGTTCCTCCGCGCAGGCGCCAAATTGGGGTGGGACATTTAGTCCCACCTCGGAAGGCTCTGGAGCGGCGCAGCGATACAAATTGAAAACGTGCTGGAGGCTTATCGCCTCAGCACACGGGGTGAGGTCCCTCTCACACCGTCTCACCGGGCCCATCCGCGAGCTCATCACTCGGATCCGGCTGACCCGACCCGACTTGTCTGGCACTCCTCGCCCACCACGCACGCCGGTGGGCCTGGACCCTGGCGCGACCCGTACCCGATTGCCCGGCAGCTCTGGGAGAGCTTTCCTAAGAGCGGCTTCTGTGAGAGAGAAACGCGGGGGGGGGAGGGTAGAGTAGGTTTTGCCGTCTCTGATTGGAACTTTGAGTGTGCAGGCACAGGTGAAGGGACTGCGGAAGGGCTGAAGAGAAGAAGAAGAAGACTGAAGGAAGAAGAGCAGCCAGGTCGAAGCAAAGAGGAAGGAGAAAGCAAAGAAGAAGAAGACAAGCGAGGCAGAGAAGAAGGCTGACGAAGACTGAAGGAAGGAGCACCGAGCGGCACTGTAGCAGCGGCGACTTAAGTCGTCTGAGTGGAAAATCAGACGACGCTCTGAAGGCAGAAAAGAAAGAAGAAGAACATCACCACTGCTGCAGATAAAGAAGACAGAAAGAAAAAGAAGAAAGAAGGAGAGACGACGTCTTGACAGCAAAACCGAAGAAAAGCACGAGAAGAAGATTAGAAGAAAGAAGTAAAAAGAAGATCTGAAGAACAGAAGGCAGAAGAAGAAGACCACAAGAAGATAAACAAAGAAGAAGAAACCAAAAGCCAAAGAGAAGAGAAAACAAAGAGGAAGAAAGAAGAGAAGAAGAAGCCAAATTTTCATCTCTCTCCCTCTCTCTCTCTCTTTATTTTTGTAATAAGAATTTGTACCCCTAGAATACAACTTGCTCCCTGAGTTCGACCTCGGGAACTCTTTTATTTTTCGAGTAAAAAAATTATATATTTGAAATGATGGCAATAACTGGCTATACTACAACGCTATAATAAAACCTACTTATCTTTGGGCACCATTTCTTCATTGGCGCCGTTGCCGGGGAGCAACGGCTATTGTAGAGGTAAACATTCCTGTTTCTTTTTAGTTTCTGATAATCTCCTCTCTTTTGTGCAGCTACAGGAAATCAAGAAGACAAGCAACCGCACGACAACCACTCCGAGGACAGGTAATTTTTTTTTTCCTCTCACTATTAACCCCTAAACTCTAAAGAGGAAGAAAAGAAAAGAACAAGCAATATAGGGCTAACCTATCTTCCATACTTAGTAACCATAAAAGTTGCATGTTTTCAACCCATTATTCCTGCACACTATTAAGGGAATTTAAGGGCTAACACATTCTTGCTTGAGCCCTAATTACCCAACAAAGAGCTAACTGGACCAAGTAGAGCCAACCTAGGATCCAACATTAGGGTTTTAGAGACACACTATTTAAATCAAGAATGGAGAAAATCCAAAAGAAGTGTGCCTAAACCATTGATTGAAAATACCTATCCAAAGAAACCCTAAAATAAGTTTGGCTCTTTAAACACTTGAACCCTAAAAAGACAAAGACCTAATAAGCAAAACTAGCAGGTAAAGTTGACCATTTGGGTCAACTAACCTTCAAATTAGGTCACTCTTTGCACTTAAAAGACTAAAGTTCAAGTGGAACCCTAAACACCTTGCTCTTGAACTAAAATTGGTAGACTTAAGAGGTCAAGATCCCCATTCTGGTCTACCTGGAACCGCAGTGACAAGAGAGGTCAGGTGGGGGAAACCCTGTAACCCGTGGGGACGCTCTACCGTGTAGGGGTCTTTGCGGGACTCTCCCTCTCTGGCTGCCCAGGTAATTCTCAGGTGGACGATCTTTCTGATCAAGGGGTCCATCTGCCCCGCACCTCTATAGTCACCCAACACATCTTTGGGTGACTTGATTGGGTCCAGCACCTTCTAAACTCATCTCTCCCAACAGTGCATGTATGGTAGGAGGTCCTTAAGACCACCCTTAAGACCTCCTTTAGAAATTCACTCTCGTCAAGGCCAAGCCTCGACGCCCGTGTTTGTGCAGCAACCCCCTCACATTATTCTCTCTTCTGATTCAGAACCAAGTTCTTCTTCTTCCCCCATCATGGCTCAGCCAGTTGAGGAAGAAAACAATCTGGAGCACCAGCTCCAGCGACTCAATGACCTCTTCCAAAACTTCATGCACCCACCACAGCGTCCTATGATGCGGGACCACTACAATCCTGCTGCGGTGGCCATTGAGCCTCGAGTCAGAATCCCGATTGGAGGACCTGATTCTGAATTGAAGCCCAATATGATTCATGCTATACCTAAATTCCATGGGCTTAATTCTGAAGATCCCTTCCAGCACATCAAACAGCTAAAGCACCTGGCCCAAACTTTTGGGTCAGATGCGCAAAATCGGGATATTCTTCTCATGAAGATGTTCTCCTTTTCTCTTATGGACAAGGCCGCCCATTGGTATCAAACTCAGACCCGGCCGATCAACACTTGGGAAGAACTTCAATCCGAGTTTTTGAAAAAGTTTTTTCCCGTTGGTCGGACCAACGCCTTGCGCCATCAGATTACACACTTCACTCAACAATCAGGAGAACCTCTCCATGAGGCATGGGATCGTTTTCAGGATCTCATGAGAAAGTGCCCCCATCACGGAGTTCCTAAATGGGAACAGGTCCAATCTTTTTACCAGGGACTCCGTGAGGACATCCGCCTTTTCGTCAATGCAACTTGCGGAGGAAATATCATGGGTCAACATGAAGACACCGTGTGGGAGATTCTCGAAAACATGTGCGAGAACTCCATCAACAATGACTCCATGGGATTATTCGACAGGACGAATACCCGCGCAGCGACGAATCTTAGGGGAGCACATGAGACGCAGGGCCTGTCCGCATTAGTCGATCTGGAATTAATGGCCAGTCGATTGGACACGGTTTCAATCATTGAGAAGAAGGTGGATGAGCTGACACAGCACTTGCAGCGAGCCACCTCTGCGCGTAACTCCTTTGCACAACCTCCTTCCACACAGGAAACTGTGCAAAACATTCTCCACCGATCTTCCCCTAGGATGGATCCATATCCATCCCCATCTGATTCTCGGATCGGAGGATCATCCGATCCTATCTACACCAGCCCGGGGAATTTCATTCCCCCTTTCCCTAATTCTCTAGAGGTTCCTCAGACCTGTGAGGACCTCAACGCCATCCAGAACGACCCATTCTCCAACACCTACAACCCTGGATGGCGAAACCATCCCAATTTTCAATGGGCGGGAAATTCCCAAACCCAAAGACCACCTTTTCAGTCCCGCCCACAGCCCTCTCGTCATTACCAGCCGCCTCAGCCTCGGCCCAACCCTACTTATCCATCAGGGCCAAATCAGGATCAAATGTCCCTAATCCTTCAGACTCTGGCTGACATTCAAAGAACGAATGCGGCTATTCAAAAACAACACAAGGACGAACTTACAGAGGTTAGAACTCAATTGGCCCAGTTGGCAAATTCTCGCCAGCCAGGCACACTCCCTTCCCAACCTCTTCCTAACCCGAATAACGTGCCGACCCAGAAGCGCGTTATGAATCCAAATTTAGGCCACGCACAATGGATTTATCAGGCCCCTACTACTCCATCTCCAGATGAGATGGAAGCTTCAACTTCTTATGCGGGATTTCAGCAGCAGCCACCCCTCTTACCAAACCCAAACCAAAATCAGGCCGGATTAAATTCTGTAACAACACGTAGTGGTAAAACAACTCAAGACCCGCATTATCCGAACCACTCCAAGCCTGATAACCATGACCCTAGGATAGTTATCCAAGATACCACTGTCCCAGATCAAGAACCCGGACCTATCCTAGAAGAACCAACCAAGGTCCCATTCCCTGAAGCCTTAACCAAAGGGAAGAGACGAACCAAGCCCGTGGCACTTGAGGAGGACCTGGTCAAGCTCTTTGAGCAGGTCCACATAAACATCCCCTTGATGGATGCAATCCACCACGTACCGGCTTATGCACGATTTTTAAAGAATGTGTGTACACCCCAACGTAAGCCGCGAACCAAGAGTGGGAGTCCAATTGTTCTGTCAGAGCAAGCCAGCTCTGTAATCCTAAGCAGACTCCCACCCAAGGCTAAAGATCCTGGTACTCCCCTGATTTCCTGCAAGATAGGTGATACACAATTTGATAGAGCATTGCTAGACTTGGGTGCTTCCATAAATCTGATACCCATATCCTTACTTAACCATCTAGAAGAATCTGAGCTGAAACCAACTGAGGTGACATTACAATTAGCAGATCGATCTATAAAGTCACCAAAAGGGATTCTCGAGGATGTTATTGTGAAAGTGCGGGATTTCTACTTTCCTGTAGACTTCATAGTCTTAGATATGGACGCACCTGAGAACCCTAGGGATACACCAATCATCTTAGGGAGACCTTTCTTGGCTACTGCTAGAGCCAACATTAGCTGTGAGGAGGGCCAAATAGAGCTCAAATTTGGGAATCAAACACTGAAAATTGATATATTTAAGGCCCAACAAGGAATCAATTGCAGTGTCATCGAACAGATTTGTGACATTAGGACTTTGGTTGATGAAACACACTTCCAGAATGATCTAATTATACCTCATCAACCGCAGGAAGATCTTGATCCGCAAACTGAGGAGTCGAATCCAGATATGAACAACCCAGTAACTCCCACCCTTGAACCTCACATCTATATTGAACCACCCGCTGCTGCTGATAACCCCATCCTCGAACTGAAGCCCCTTCCTGCTCACTTGAAATACATCTTTTTGGGTTCTAATCAGACCCTTCCTGTGATTATCAATTCCAACCTCAGTCCTGAACAGGAATCCCGTCTGATTGTTGTCCTCCAGCAACATCGTAGAGCCATCGGGTGGACTCTCGATGATTTGACTGGAATAAGTCCCTCTTATTGTACTCATCATATCTATTCAGAAGAGGGCACACGACCTTCTCGTGAAATGCAGAGACGCTTAAACCCCAATCTGCAAGAGGTCGTGAAAAAGGAGATCATCAAGTGGTTAATGCCGGAATCATCTACCCGATCTCCGATAGTCGTTGGGTGAGCCCAATTCAGGTCGTACCCAAGAAGGCAGGACTCACCACTATAACGACTGAGACCGGAGAAATCATTCCTACCCGATTAGCCAACTCGTGGAGAGTCTGTATAGATTACCGCCGACTCAATTCCTCCACGAAGAAGGATCATTTCCCACTGCCTTTCATTGATCAAATTCTCGAAAAACTTGCGGGAAAAAGGTTCTTCTGCTTTCTTGATGGGTACTCCGGTTACAACCAGGTGGCAATCCATCCTGAGGACCAAGAAAAGACCACGTTCACCTGCCCCTTCGGAACATACGCTTTCCGAAGGATGCCTTTCGGTCTTTGCAATGCACCCGCTACTTTTCAGCGATGCATGCTTGCCATATTCTCAGATATGGTAGGTGATTATCTGGAAGTCTTCATGGATGACTTTTCAGTTTTCGGAGCATCATTCGACGATTGCTTCCAACACTTGGTCCAGATACTCAGGCGGTGCATCGATGTGAATTTGGTTCTTTCCTGGGAAAAGAGCCATTTCATGGTGCCTGAGGGAATTGTCCTGGGGCACTCAATTTCGGAAAAAGGCATCCAAGTGGACCGAGCTAAGGTTGATCTGATTTCTCACCTTCCTATGCCTAGCTCGATCAAGGACATCCGATCTTTTTTGGGGCATGTCGGTTTTTATTGATGATTTATCCCTGATTTTTCAAAAATCGCACGCCCCCTGACCACTCTTCTCTCCAAGGATGTACCTTTCGAAATTTCCCAGGAATGCACTCAAGCATTTGAGATCCTTCGTGACCAAGTAACCCAAGCCCCGATCCTACAGTCCCCTGATTGGTCTCAACCCTTTGAGATCATGTGCGATGCATCCGACTTCGCTGTAGGAGCAGTTTTGGGGCAGAGAATTGACGGGAAACCTGTGGTCATTTACTACGCCAGCAAAACACTCGATGAGGCTCAGCGTAACTATACGGTTACTGAGAAAGAGCTGCTAGCTGTAGTATTTGCCCTAGAAAAATTCAGATCATACCTTCTGGGTTCCCGTGTCATCATATACTCGGATCACACAACTGTGAGGCATCTCCTTGCAAAGAAGGACGCGAAACCTCGATTAATCCGATGGATCTTGCTGTTGCAAGAATTTGACCTTAAGATTCGCGACAAAGCGGGAAAACAAAATGTGGTAGCTGATCACTTGTCCCGTCTTCCTTCTGAAATAATTGACCCTTCCGGACCCATCACTGAGCATTTTCCCGATGAGCACCTGCTGACTATCGGTACTAGCCTTCCATGGTTTGCTAATGTAGTAAATTACTTGGCATCTCATCAGATCCCGTCCGATTGGCCAAAGGCCAAGAAGGACAAATTACGCTCCGATGCCAAGTATTACATTTGGGAAGACCCGTACCTCTTCCGCATAGGTGCTGATCAGATCATCTGGAGATGTGTCCCGGAAGAGGAAATAAGCAATGTCCTCTCTTTCTGCCATGACCAGGCATGCGGTGGCCATTTCGCCGGGCATAAAACCGCATCAAAAGTCCTCCAGTGCGGCTTTTACTGGCCCACACTGTTCAAAGACGCGTACAGTCACTGCAAGACATGCAGTCGTTGCCAGACTTTGGGCAACATGAGCCATCGCGACATGATGCTTATGCAACCAATTCTAGTATGCGAAATCTTTGATGTTTGGGGGATTGATTTTATGGGCCCCTTTCCTGTTTCGGATGGTTTCGAATACATTCTGTTGGCTGTGGACTACGTGTCCAAATGGATCGAAGCCATACCGACCCGAACCTGTGATCACAAAATCGTTCTCAAATTCATTCATCAAAACATTTTCTCAAGGTTCGGGATTCCTCGTGCAATAATCTCTGATGGGGGGACCCATTTCACAAATGCTCAGTTTAGGTCACTGATGACCAAATACGGGGTGTCTCACTGAATCTCTACTCCTTATCACCCCCAAACTAATGGTCTAGCTGAGCTGTCTAATCGGGAGATCAAGAAAATCCTGTAAGTCACTGTTCGGCCTTACAGGAAGGACTGGTCGTCCCGACTTCCGGAAGCATTGTGGGCCTATAGGATCGCCCACAAAACCCAATTAGGCATGTCTCCCTTTAGACTGGTGTACGGAAAGGCGTGTCACCTTCCCGTAGAACTGGAGCATAAAGCCTATTGGGCAGTACGGAACTATAATCTAGATTTTTCGAAGGCTGGAACCCACAGAAAACTTCAAATCAGCGAGATCGATGAATTACGCCTAGACGCGTATGTGAACTCGGGAATCTACAAGGAGCGGGTTAAATCCTTCCACGACAAGCATATCTCGAGAAAAATCTTTCATCCCGGTCAGAAGGTCCTACTCTTTGATGCCCGACTCAAACTTTTCCCGGGAAAGCTGCGATCCAAGTGGGTCGGACCATATTTAGTTCAACAAGTTTTTAGAAATGGAGCTATCGAAATCAGTCCACTCAGCCACAATTCCGAACCTTTCATCGTGAACGGTCAGAGACTCAATCCGTTCATTGATGTGACTTCTACTGATTTGGCTGAAGCATCTTATATCCTCCATTCCCCTTGAGCTTATTGCGCCCAGCCGATGGCGTAAAACTCAGCGCTTAACGGGAGGCAACCCGTCATTTTCCAAAAAATCCAAAACTTTTTCTGACACCTTTTTGCACTTAAGGTTCACCCTTGTGGACAGTTGACCCCACCTCAGATGCTTGCATCTGGGATTAGAAATCGTCCGCAAAATTCAACCCGACCCATTCACTCATCCAAATTTCTGTCTTAAGGAATGAACTAAGTTGAATAAAAACCCCCTAGGTTACAATGAGGACATTGCAAATCTTAGGCATGGGGGGGTATGAAAGTGCAAAACTTGTAAGAAAAGGTTTCAAACAAAAAATTCACATATGCTAAAAACACCATAAAAATTAAAAAATTTTTTCGAAAAAGAATAAGAGGAAAAGAGGAGAAGGAAATTTTGTGAAGGAGAAGAGAAAAGAAACAAAAGGAAAAAAAGGAGCACAAAATATGAGAAAAAAGTAATAGTCATTAGTAAGGAACTAAGGAATTAACCTAAGTTCTAGACCTCATTCAAGAAAATAACTGAAAAGTGCATAATGAGATTAGTAAGAACGCAAACCTTAGGCATTCTTGAATAGACTCTTAGTACCCATTAAGATCTAGACATTCCTCAAGAGGTTGAGGAAAATGAAAAGCTGAAGTATTAGGTCCAAGGCTTAGGAAGTATTTGACCTCGCTAACTAACTTCTGGTTTACAGGACTCAGTAACCTAAGAACCCTAACCTCACACACAGCCTGGTTCAGTAAGCGTAAAAATCAAAATCACGCAGAAGCGTCGCAAAATTCTGAAAAGTACACCTAGAGTAGGAGCGGCCGATCAACACAAGTTGATTTGGACGAGTTCCCAGCGCAGAGAGGCGGGAAATCCCCTCGAAGATGCGTAACAAAATATCATCTCCTCGGTGCTTGTCTCTTAGGATATTTACATATCCTACTGGGGGCATGTAATCACTCTGCTGGTTCAGATTCCATGGATGGCATTATCTCGAAGTGTCAATTGCCAGGGTCTGGATTCGGCCACGGAACACCATGGATGGGATTATCTCGAAATCTCAATAGCCAGGGTTCCGGGGGTTGCCATGGGCGGTGCTATCTCGAAGCATCAATTGCCAGGAACCCTTGAGGATTGATGATGGGAGCAAGGAATCTGATACAGACCGTGTTGAAAAGCCAATCCTAGGCTAGAACTAAAAAGAAAAAGAGAGAGAAAACTCTCCAAACAGAAAAACTCTCTATCTCTCTCTTATAAAACGCACTACGAACTGAGCCAGGGCTAAAATCATTTCAAGCACGGGTGCTTTAACCACAAAGTCCAATAAACCTTAGGTTGGTTCTTGTGGGCCTTAAAAACCTTTGCTAAAGACTGAGGCTAAGGCTAGATAGATTTGGATCTTTATTGGTACTAGAGTACCTTTTAGGCCTATGGTCAGCATTCTAACCTAATCTAAGTTTAAATGAAAAAGCACTTATCTGAAGCTATTAAGAACTTCATGGTCTAGAACAAGGGTTGAAACCTTAAGTTTTTGCTAAGGGACTAGCAAAAGCTAGGCATGGGAGTATGATGAGAACCTCATCATGAGCCATAACTAGCTCATTTTGACCTAATACAAAGGATAAAAGCTCCTACATAACTCAAGGAAAGGCTTAACTCAGAGAATTCTGAGTTTAAGGAGAAAATAAGTCATAAGGGGTAAAAATGCAATTTTACCAGTATAATCTGCATACAAGGTAATTCAGGGTCCAAACATAGGCCAAACAAACTGAATAAGAAGGAAAGTGGGATGATCTGACAAGGGCTACAGCAATTCCAAGGAACTAAATGATAATCTGTAAACTTAAAACAAACCCACTTCAATTCACAAGGTTCGAGGCAAAGTAAAAATAGAATAAACCCTCTAAAATTCATAGAAAAATAATCCCTAGGGTTTAGAATCTTCAATTTGGCCTTCGGAACCCATTTTGACCTACATTGAGAACCATGCCCAATTAATAACTTAATTTGGGTTTTTGCGTAAATTGACTGATCAAACAAGGTTTTATCTAGAAATAAAATTCACCATCAGAATCCTTAGATCCTAATTAGTCACGTATAAAAACTTGAGCCTAAGAAGAAACCTTCTTGACCAACTTTACATTTTGGTCCTCATCTATTTACTTTTTGGACCTCAACTTTTGAACCCTCGCATTTTGGCCCCTAACTCTTCTTCGTTCTTTACATTCAGGTCCTCCCTGCAAAACCTGCCAGCACCACACTCCGACGACCTTGCGCGGAGCATGGCGTCGCGCAGGGTAAGGGGGAGGGCCTGCCAAGTCAAATGGGGGTGCCCTGCGTCGTCAGCCGTCGCAGGAACACCCCCCTGGTCGCTGCAACCCACCATACCGGCCGTGCGAACGCACGGACGGTATGGGTCTCCTTCTTCCGGCGTCCTCCGACGAGGGAGACACGTCGTCTCCCTCCGCCCTCCTCTCTGATTCCACCCCTATAAATACCCCCGTCGCTCCGCCGTTCTTGTCAGCTCGGTCCTGACGGAGAAACACCCTCTTTTCACTCTCTTCCCACTCCGACAGGAAGCCCTCCAGCTCCGGCGGTTTTTCCCTGCTCCTCCTCGCCGTTCTGCCGCACAACTAGCAACAGGGCTGCCTTCCCCTACTCTTCCCGCGCCGCGCCGCACCCAGCGCGCGCCTCTCCAGCCCTCTCCTCGCCGTCGCTCCTTCCTCTGGGCAGCTTCTTCTCCGGCGACAGTCGATACGACTGTCGCCTGTTCCGGCCCCTCCTTGTCCTGCTAAGTAGGTATAACTTCTCACCTTTCTCCCCTCTTCCTTTTCCTCACTTTAAACCCTTACTATCGCCCTCGATTCCGACCAATCGCCCTCACCTTCTCCACCTCCGGCCACACTCCGGCGACCCGCTCCCATCACTCCAGCACCCCACACGGCTTGCCGACCTGCACATAATCTCCGCCTCCTCACCCTGATCCATTTCCGCCGTTCCAATTCTCGTCACCCGTCCTCCGCCGCCATTGCTGTGCAGAAGGAGCTGCCTCCGCCTGCAGCTGCAGCCTCGCTACGCCCATTCAGAATCCCAGGTTACGTGGGGTGTCTTCGTGAAGAATCCCAGGTTTGCAGCAGGGGCGAGGGCCTCACGTAAAGCCGCAATTACCAGCTGGTTCCTCCGCGCAGGCGCCAAATTGGGGTGGGACATTTAGTCCCACCTCGGAAGGCTCTGGAGCAGCGCAGCGATACAAATTGAAAACGTGCTGGAGGCTTATCGCCTCAGCACACGGGGTGAGGTCCCTCTCACACCGTCTCACCGGGCCCATCCGCGAGCTCATCACGCGGATCCGGCCGACCCGACCTGACTTGTCTGGCACTCCTCGCCCACCACGCACGCCGGTGGGCCTGGACCCGGGCGCGACCCGTACCCGATTACCCGGCAGCTCTGGGAGAGCTTTCCTAAGAGCGGCTTCTGTGAGAGAGAAACGCGGGGGGGGAGGGTAGAGTAGGTTTTGCCGTCTCTGATTGGAACTTTGAGTGTGCAGGCACAGGTGAAGGGACTGCGGAAGGGCTGAAGAGAAGAAGAAGAAGACTGAAGGAAGAAGAGCAGCCAGGTCGAAGCAAAGAGGAAGGATAAAGCAAAGAAGAAGAAGACAAGCGAGGCAGAGAAGAAGGCTGACGAAGACTGAAGGAAGGAGCACCGAGCGGCACTGTAGCAGCGACGACTTAAGTCGTCTGAGTGGAAAATCAGACGACGCTCTGAAGGCAGAAAAGAAAGAAGAAGAACATCACCACTGCTGCAGATAAAGAAGACAGAAAGAAAAAGAAGAAAGAAGGAGAGACGACGTCCTGACAGCAAAAGCAGAAGAAAAGCACGAGAAGAAGATCAGAAGAAAGAAGTAAAAAGAAGATCTGAAGAACAGAAGGCAGAAGAAGAAGACCACAAGGAGATAAACAAAGAAGAAGAAACCAAAAGCCAAAGAGAAGAGAAAACAAAGAGGAAGAAAGAAGAGAAGAAGAAGCCAAATTTTCATCTCTCTCCCTCTCTCTCTCTCTTTATTTTTGTAATAAGAATTTGTACCCCTAGAATACAACTTGCTCCCTGAGTTCGACCTCGGGAACTCTTTTATTTTCTGAGTAAAAAAATTATATATTTGAAATGATGGCAATAACTGGCTATACTACAACGCTATAATAAAACCTAGTTATCTTTGGGCACCATTTCTTCACCTGTTTGATCAGAAGGAGCTCAACATGAGATAGAGACGTTGGTTGGAGCTCCTGAAGGACTATGACTGCAGCATTTCGTACCACCCAGGAAAGGCCAACGTGGTGGCTGATGCCTTGAGCCGGAAGGTGCCCGCACACTTGGCCAGTTTACAGGTGTAGAGTTGGAGCCTCTTGGAGGAGATGGGCAGTTGGCGACCCCTAGAGTTACATGGGCACTGTGGGGCAGTGACTGTGATGCGACAGACGAGGCCAGAGCTGATAGATCGCATCATCACAGGACAGATGGCCGACCCGTACTTGCAGTCCTTGCGTGACCGAGTACTATCAGGAGATCCTCGGGACTTCTCTTTTACAGACTAGGTGCTGCGCATGAGGGGACGTTTGTGCGTTCCCTGAGACGAGGAGCTATTGAGAGAGCTCCTAACTGAGGCACACGGTTCCAGATTCACCATCCATCCCGGAAACACAAAAATGTACCATGACTTGAGACAATACTTTTGGTGGAGGGGGATGAAGCGGGATGTGGGTGAATTCGTACAGTAGTGTTTAGTGTGCCAGCAGGTGAAAGCCGAGCATCAGAGGCCTGCAGGGTCGCTACAGCCACTTCCAGTGCCAGAGTGGAAGTGGGAGAGCATCACCATGGACTTGGTGGTGGGCTTACCTGTTACCCAGCGAGGACACGATGCAATGTGGGTAATCGTTGACAGATTGACGAAGACAACGCATTTCTTGCCGATCCGAGTCACCTTGGGACCAGTACAGTTGGCAGAGAGGTATATCCGCGACGTGGTATGTCTACACGGAGTTCCGTGGGAGATCGTATCTGACCGGGATACCCACTTTACGTCCCAGTTTTGGGCTGAGTTTCAGCAGGCCCTGGGGACGCAGTTGAGGTTCAGTACAGCATACCACCCCCAGACGGACGGGCAGTCCGAGTGCATGATACAAACACTTGAGGACCTTTTGCGTGCTTGTGTACTGGACTGGAGGGGCTCTTGGGAGGAGCACTTGCCCCTGGCAGAGTTTGCATATAATAACAGTTATCACTCAAGCATTGGCATGGCACCCTACGAGGCTCTATACGGACGGAGGTGTACGACACCCTTGAGTTGGGTTGAGGTGGGGACCAAGTGGGAGGTTGGCCCCAGGCTGATCCGGCAGAGTCAGGAGGTAGTCAAGCATATTCACAGGCGACTCCGCACTGTCAGGAGCAGGCAGAAGAGCTATGCAGATCGGAAACGCAGAGAGGTGCAGTTTGAGGTTGGGGACAACGTCTTCCTTCGCATTTTGCCCATGAAGGGCCTACTGCAGTTTAGGGTGAGAGGGAAGCTCGCGTCGAGGTTTGTGGGACCCTTTGAGGTCTTGGAACGGGTTGGACCCATTGCTTACAGGCTTGCCCTTCCTCCCCAGCTTTCTGGTGTGCACGATATGTTCCACGTGTCCAACCTCAGAAACTACGTCGCCGATCCCAGTCACGTCCTAAGTCACGAGAGCATCGAGGTGGGTGACGACCTGACTTACCCCGAGCAGCCAGTGTAGATTCTCGACAGAGCTATCCGCAGTCTGAGACGGAAGAAAGTACCCCTAGTGGAGGTTTTGTGGAGCCAGCGGTACGAGGAGGCTACCTGGGAGCCTGAGACGGCGATGCGGGAGCGGTACCCGGAGCTTTTTGAGGGTACGTCTTTTCGGATCGGCTTCGGTCCTCTTTGAGTTTGTAAGTTGTTATGTTGTTATGACCCCAGCATCAAGCACCGTTTAAGACGTCTGGGAGTTGGTCCAGACGTCTGGTCAGACGTCTGGAAGCCTTCCCAGATGTCTGGAAATTAATTTTTTCGGTGTACAGGTTCACGTCTGCGCGCATGCGCACGCAGACTGAACCGCCGCCCTCCTTTCTTCTCTTTCTTTCCTCCCTGTAGGCGCAGCCTTCTTTCTCTCTCTCTCCCCACGGCGCCTTCAAATACACCCCCTCTCCTCTCCCTCATCATCACTCCATCGCCTTCTTCTTCTTCCTGTTAGCGTGAGGGTGAGCGGGCGAGGGCAGCAGCTGCTGCCGTGAGTGCGTGGGGAGGAGGGGTTACAGCGAGAGGGAGGGAGTTAGAGTGCGAGGGTGTGAGCTTGCCAGAGCAGCCAAGGCCGGTCGGCGGGTGCGCAGCAGGAGCGTGGCACTGGGGAGGAGCTGCTGCAGCTTAGGTAGCAGGCGAGCTCGGCGTGGCACGGCCCTGCGCAGCAGGCGGAGGGTGAGGAGGTCCTGATTCTGGGAAAATTTCCTAGAATCAGATGTCTGGACATACGTCCTGATGATGTGGGAGACGTCTGGAGGAAGGTCTAGACGTCTGAAAGGTACGATTTTTTCCTTCCCTTCTTCTTTCGCGTGTACGGCCATGCAGCCGTTCTGCCGAAGGGTTCTGCCTCATTTCGTGTTGAGGGCGGTCGCGTATGTGTGTAGGTCTCGTTTGGGAAGGCGCAAGGGCACACCCTCCCACATAGATCGGATGTCTGGGCACAGCACCAGACGATGGAGAGGGTCTCCAGACGTCCGGAGCGACAGTTGGACATCTAGAAACTAAGTCTAGATGGTTCAGCGGGATTCTGAACATCTGAAGGACCATGCAGGAACAAGGTATGACCTGAGCCATCGTTTAAGATGTTTGGAAGATGTTCCAGACATCTGATTTTGGGCAGACTTGTCATTTTTGACCCGTTTAGGGTCCGTTCGAAGTTTGTTTTCCGCGTTTCAAGTTTCGTTCTTCTTAGTTTTAGTTCCTCTACTAGTTTACAGTATTTGTATCCTGTTCTGAGTAGCTCCTTGTAATTGATCCTTATGTTAGGACCCCGTTCCGTTGCGGCTCTGGGGGTTGCGGAGGTGCACGGGCTTGCTGATGAGAACCTCATCATGAACCATAACTAGCACAATCTAACCCAGATATGTGAGAAAAAGCTTCTACATGACCCAAAGAAAGGCTTAACTCAGAGAATTCTGAGTTTAAGAATAAAATAAATCATAAGGGGTAAAACTACAATTTCACCAATGTAGTTTGCAAATAGGGTAATTGAGGGTCCAAACACAGGTCAAACAAGCTTAACAAGAAGGTAAGTGGGATGATCTGATCTAAAAAGGGTTATATCAACTTCTAGGATTTAAATGACATTTTGTAACCCTAAAATAAATCCACTTCAATTCACGAGGTTTGAGGCAGGATAAAAATCAACTGAACCCTCTAAAATTCATATAAAAATATTCTCTAGGGTTTAGAGCCTTCAATTTGGCCTTAGAAACCTATTTTGACCTAAAAAGAGAACCATGACCAATTAATAACTTAATTTGAGTTTTTACACAAATTGGCCAGTCAAACATGATCCAACCTAGAATTAAAATTCACCATTAAAATCCTTAGGTTCAAATTAGCCTTGTATAAAAACTTGAGCCTAAGAAGAGACCTCCTTGACCGATTTTACAATTTGATCCTCTTTATTTACTTTTTGACGCTTATCTTTTGAAACCCTTGCATTTAGGTCCCCAACTTTTCATCATTCTTTGCAGAACGGTCCTCCCTGCAACTTCAGCGCAGTGCCATACTCCGACGACCTTGCGCGGAGCATGGCGCTGCGCAGGGCAGGGTTGCAGTCCTTTAGAACAGAAGCGGGATTCCTTGCGACGTCCTCTGTCTCAGGGACCCGCCCATGACCTCTGTCAACCACCATACCTTTCGTGCGAACGTGAGGAAGGTATGGGTGTCCCTTTCGGCCATACTCTGGCGAGGCTGGCACGATGCCACCTCGCCCATCTCTGCGCGCCAAGCCCTTTATAAGGACTGGCAGACCTTGCCGGCTCCTTCAAGCTTCCTTTGACGGAGAACTACCCCCCTCTTCATCCCTTTCTCCTCTGGTCAAAGAGCCCGAAGCTTCCAGCAAAGTCCTCCACTTCCTCCTCGTCACTCTGCTACCCTACTTGCAGCAGGGTTTCCCCTGCTCTGTTGTTCGCGCCAGGCTATACCTGCTGGTGCCCTCCGCCTGCTTCCTCATCGCCGAAACCCTCCTCCACGGCGTCTTCGTCTCCAGCTCTGGCAGATACGAGCCGGCTGCTCTGCCCTCCCCCTTCGTCGAGTAATTAGGTAGATAGCTTCCTCTCTTTCTCTCTTGTATTTTCCCTCTTCCAATCTGCCCTTTCGACCACCCTCCAGCCACTGTCCAGACTCACCTTCTCCACCTCCGATCACCCCCTCCGGCGAGTCCACCCCACGCTCACAGACCCCTTCACACCTCGCCGACCAGCCCAGAAGCTCCCTCACACTCCACTCGACCGATCCCCTCTCTCCATCCACTGCCAAGAGCCGCCCAACCAGCCCCCGAATAAACCCACCTCTCCACCCATAGTCTGACCTAGGTTAGCCTCTACACGCACTCCCGCATCCCGCCGACCACCGCACAAGCTTCGCCACACTCCGGCGAAGCTTCCCACGTGTTCTGACTGGGCTGAGAGGCCGTAGCTGTGATTTCAGGTTCGCGCCCTCGCGCCGCCATTGTCGATGAGCTGCAGTAGCTTTACCTACAGCTGTAGGCATCTTCCAGCCCAGGCGCATGTCCCAGGCTGCGTGGGCAGGAGTCGCAAAGGCACCCAGGCTTGCAGTTGGGTCGCAGGCCTTACGAGCTGCCTCAATTGGCCGCGGATTGCTCGTCTGCGGGCGCCAAATCGGGAGGTGGGACTTTAGTCCCACCTCGTAAGTGCGTGGCCAAGCGCCTGCACTTAAATTGAAAAAGTGCTTAAGGCTTACTACCTTCGAACACAGGGGTCAGGTCCCTCTCTTGCACGCAGCGTGCCATGTGCTCGCTCGCCCTCGCCCGCGCTCACTCCCCACCGGTTTGGGTAGGATCCGACTACCCGAACCACGCACTCCTCACCCACCACTGCACGCCGGTGGGCCTGGTCCTGGGCGTGATACTTGCACCCGATTACCCGGCTCTGGGAGAGCAATCCTAAGAGAGAAATCTGAGAAAGAGAGACGCTGGGAATGGTAGGGGTAGGTTTTGCTCTGACCCTGGTGTGAGCGTGCAGGAAGAAAAGAAGAAGAAGGTAGAAGCAACCGAAGCCTTAGCCACTTAGGGCAGCTGAACAAGAAGGAAGGAAGGAGAGAAATAGAAGAAGAAAAGAAGAAGGAAGGAACTGTAGCAAAGCCACAGATAAGTCGTCTGAGCACAGCATCAGACATCGGAATCACCACAGGTGCAGAAGGCAGGAAGGAAAAGAAGAAAGAAAGAAAAGCGAAGAAGGAAAGTCGGCCAGAGAAGAAAAGGAGAGAAAGAAGAAGAAGATCACCACAGCTGCCGGCTCAAGGAAGGAAAAGAAGAATAGAACAAGAAAAAGAAGGAAGAAGACATATCCGCCAGAAAGAAAGAAAAGAAAAGAAAAGAACATAAAAAGAAGGCATAAGAAGAACAAAATAAAAAGGCAAGAAAAGAAGAAAGAAAGAAGAGAAGAAGAGAAACGGCCATGGAAGAAGACGAAGAAGAAAAGAGAAAGAGAGAAGAAGAAGAAGCCAAGATCTCTCTCTCTCTCTCTTATTTTTGTAACATAATAGAGATCTTATTTAGTCTTGTAGAAACATAGTTGCTCCCTGAGTTCGACCTCGGGAAAACCTTGTTTCGAGTAAAAAAATTTTAATAGTAATCTAGTAGCTATTTTGTCTTATACTATAATGACTGTACTTAAACTATAATAAACATAAAGACACAACAAGACAGAACAAGTCGGCTTACACCTGATATTACTATCATTTTGGCACCGTTGTTGGGGAGCAACGACTATTCTAGAAGCTATAAAATCTCTATTTGTGAGTTTTTAATAATCTCTTCTCTCCTTTTTGTGCAGGTACAGGAAAATCAAGAAGCAGCCGCACAACAGCCACTCCAAGGACAGGTAATTTTCTATCCTCTCACTATTAACCCCTAAATTCTAAAGAGGAAGAAAAAGAAAAGAATAAACAATATAGGTATAACCTATCTTTCATACCTAGTAACAGCTGCATGTTTTCAACCCACTATTCCTGCACACACTATTAAGGGTATTTAAGGGCTAACACCTTCTTGCCTGAGCCCTAACTACCCAACAAGGAGTTAACTGGACCAAGTAGAGCCAACATAGGATTTAACATTAGGGTTTTAGAGACACACTCCTTAATCAAGAATTGAGAAAATCCAAAAGAAGTGTGCCTAAGCCATTGATTGAAAATACCTATTCAGAAAAACCCTAAGCAATTGGCTCTCTAAAAAACTTGAACCCTAAAAAGAAAAGACCTAATAAGCCCTCAACAGAACTAATAGGTGAAGTTGACCCCTTGGGTCAACCAACCTTCACCTTAGGTCACTCTTTGCACTCAAAAAGCCTAAAGTTCAAGTGAAAATCTAAGCACCTTGATCTTAAACTAAAAGTGGTAGACTTAAGAGGTCAAGATCCCCATTCTGGTCTACCTGGAATCTCAGTGACAAGAGAGGTCGGGTGGGGGAAACCCTGTAACCTGTGGGGACGCTTTACCATGTAGGGGTCTTTGCGGGACTCACCCTCTCTGGCTGCCCAGGTAATTCTCAGGTGGTCGATCTTCTGATCAAGGGGTCCATCTGCCCCGCACCTCTATAGTCACCCTACATTTTGGGTGTCTTGATTGGGTCCAGCACCTGCTAAACTCATCTTCTCCATCAGTGTATGTTTGGTAGGAGGTCCTTGAAACCTCCTTTAGAACTTCACTCTCCTCGAGGTTGAGCCTCAGTGCCCTTGTATGAGAAAACAACACTTCACATCGACCTCTCCTCCGACTCCGAACCCAACTCACCTTCTTCTTCCACAATGGCTCAGCCAGTTGAGGAAGAGAATAATCTGGAGCACCATCTCCAGTGACTCAATGACCTCTTCCAGAACTTTGTGCACCCACCGCAGTGTCCTATGATGTGGGACCATTACAATCCTGCTGCGGTGGCTATTGAGCCTCGAGTCAGAATCCCGACTGGAGGACCTGATTTTGAATTAAAGCCCAATATGATTCATGCCATACCTAAATTCCATGGGCTTAATTCTGAAGACCCCTTCCAGCACATCAAACAGCTAAAGCATCTAGCCCAAACTTTTGGGTCAGATGCACAAAATCGGGACATTCTCCTCATGAAGATGTTCTCCTTCTCCCTTATGGACAAGGCCGCTCATTGGTACCAAACGCAGACCCGGCCGATCAACAATTGGGAAGAACTTCAGTCCAAGTTCTTAAAGAAGTTCTTTCCCGTTGGTCGGACCAATGCCTTGCGCCATCAGATTACCCACTTCACTCAGCAAACGGGAGAACCTCTCCATGAGGCATGGGATCGCTTTCAGGATCTCATGAGAAAGTGCCCCCATCACAGAGTTCCTAAATGGGAACAAGTTCAGTCTTTTTACCAGGGACTCCGTGAGGATATTAGGCTTTTCGTCAATGCAACTTGCGGAGGGAATATCATGGGTCAACATGAGGACACCGTGTGGGAGATTCTCGAAAACATGTGCGAGAACTCCATCAATAATGACTCCATGGGATTATTCGACAGGATGAATACCTGCGCATCGACGAACCTTAGGGGAGCACACGAGACGCAGGGCCTGTTGGCATCAGTCAACCTAGAATTAATGGCCAGTCGATTGGACAAGGTCTCTATCATCAAGAAGAAGGTGGACGAGTTGACTCAGCACTTACAGCGAGCCACCTCTACGCATAGTTCCTTTGCACAGCCTCCTTCCACACGGGAGATTGTGCAAAATGTTCTCCACCGACCTTCTCCTGGGATGGATCTGTATCCACCCCCACCTGATTCTCGGATCGGAGGATCCTCCGACCCTTTCTATACTAACCAGGGGAATTCCATTCCCCCATTCTCTGATTCTTTGGAGGTTCCTCAGACCTGCGAGGACCTCAACTCCATCCAGAATGATCCATTCTCCAACACCTACAACCCTGGATGGCGAAACCATCCCAACTTCCAGTGGGCGGGAAATTCCCAAACTCAGAGACCACCCTTTCAGCCCCGTCCACAACCACCTCGTCCTTACTAGCCGCCTCAGCCTCGGCCCAACCCTCCTTATCCATCAGGGCCAAACCAGGACCAAATGTCCCTCATCCTTCAGACTCTGGCTGACATTCAAAGAACGAATGCGGCTATTCAGAAACAACACAAGGACGAACTTACAGAGGTTCGAAATCAACTGACCCAGTTGGCAAATTCTCGCCAGCCGGGCACACTCCCTTCCCAACCTCTTCCTAACCCTAATAACGTGCCGACCCAGCGGCGCGTTATGAACCCAAGCCTGGGCAAGCACACATGATTTATCAGGCCCCCTCTGTTCCTTCACCTGACGAGATGGAGGCATCCACTTCTTATGCGGGCTATCAGCAGCAACCCATCCTATCCAACCCTAACCAAAACCAGGCAGGACTAAATTCTATAACAACCCATAGTGGTAAGGAGACCCAAGATCCACATTATCCAGACCACTCCAAGCCTGGTAGTGATCCTTACCCTAGGACAGTAATCCAGGACGTTTCTATCCCTGTCCCAGATCAAAAACCTGGACCTATCCTAGAAGAACCAACCAAGGTTCCATTTCCCGAGGCCTTGACCAAGGGAAAGAAGACAACAAAACCCGTGGCACCTGAGGAGGACCTGGTCAAGCTCTTTGAGCAGGTCCAAATAAACATCCCCTTGATGGATGCAATTCGCCACGTATCGGCTTACGCACGATTCTTAAAGAATGTGTGTACACCTTAGCGTAAGCTGCGAACCAAGAGTGGGAGTCCAATTGTACTGTCAGAGCAAGCCAACTCTGTAATCCTAAGCAGGCTCCCACCTAAGGCAAAAGATCCTGGTACTCCCCTGATTTCCTGCAAAATAGGTAAAACCCAATTCTATAGAGCATTGCTAGACTTGGGTGCTTCCATAAATCTGATACCCACATCCTTACTTAACCACCTAGAAGAATCTGAGCTAAAATCGACTGAGGTGACACTACAATTAGCAGATCGATCTATAAAGTTACCTAAAGGGATTTTCGAGGATGTTATTATAAGAGTGCGGGATTTCTATTTCCCTGTAGACTTTATAGTCTTGGACATGGATGCACCTGAGAACCCTAGGGATACACCGATCATTCTATGGAGAACTTTCTTGGCTACTGCTAGAGCCAACATCAGCTGTGAGGAGGGCCAAATAGAGCTCAAATTTGGGAATTAGACCCTCAAAATTGATATATTTAAGGCCCAACAAGGAATCAATTACGGTGTCATCGAACAGATCTGTGATATCAGGGCTTTGGTTGATGAAACACATTTTCAGAATGACCTGATTATACCTCATCAACCACAGAAAGATCTTGAACCGCGATTAGAGGAGTCAAATCCAGATTTAGATAGACCCATAACTCCTACCCTTGAACCTCACATTTACCCTGAACCACCCACTGTTGTTGATAACCCCATCCTTGAACTGAAACCCCTTCTCGATCATTTGAAATACATCTTTTTGGGTTCTAATCAGACCCTTCCTGTGATTATAAATTCCAAGCTTACTCCTGAGTAGGAATCTCGTCTGATTGCTGTTCTCCAGCAACATCGCAGAGCCATTGGTTGGACTCTCGATGACTTGACTGGAATAAGTCCCTCTTATTGCACACATCATATTTATTCAGAAGAGGGCGCACGACCTTCTCGTGAGATGTAGAGATGCTTAAACCCCAATCTGCAGGAGGTCGTGAAAAAGGAGATCATCAAGTGGTTAGATGTAGGGATCATCTACCTAATCTCCGACAGTCGTTGGGTGAGCCCAATTCAGGTTGTGCCTAAAAAGGCAGGGCTCACCACCATTACGACTGAAATCAGAGAAGTCATACCTACCCGATTAGCCAACTCGTGGAGAGTCTACATAGATTATCGACGACTCAATTCCTCCACGAAGAAGGATCATTTCCCACTACCTTTCATTGTTCAGATTCTTGAGAAATTAGCGGGAAATTGATTCTTCTGCTTTCTTGACGGGTACTCCAGTTATAACCAGGTAGCTATTCATCCTGAGGACCAAGAGAAGACCACGTTCACCTGCTCCTTCGGAACTGATTTATTCCGAAGGATGCCTTTCGGTCTCTGCAATGCACCCGCGACTTTTCAGCGGTGCATGCTTGCCATATTCTCTGATATGGTAGGTGATTATCTGGAAGTCTTCATGGATGACTTTTTAGTTTTCGGGGCATCATTTGATGATTGCCTCCAGCACTTGGTTCATATACTCAGGCGCTGCATCGATGTTAATTTGGTTCTTTCTTGGGAAAAGAGCCATTTTATGGTGCCTGAGGGGATCGTCCTAGGACATCTGATTTCTGAGAAGGGCATCCAAGTGGATCGAGCCAAGGTTGATCTAATTTCTCGTCTTCCTATGCCTAGCTCGATCAGGGACATCCGTTCTTTTCTGGGGCACGTCGGTTTTGACTGTCGTTTCATTCCTGATTTTTCAAAAATCGTGCGCCCCTAGACTACTCTTCTCTCTAAGGATGTACCCTTTGAAATCTCCAAGGAATGCACTCAAGCCTTTGAGAACCTCCGTGACCGAGTCACCCAAGCCCCGATCCTACAATCCCCTGATTGGTCTCAACCCTTTGAGATCATGTGCGATGCATCTGATTTCGCTGTAGGAGCGGTTCTGGGGCAGAAAGTTGACGGGAAACCCGTGGTCATCTACTACACTAGTAAGACACTTTTCGAGGCTCAGTGTAACTATACAGTTACGGAGAAAGAGCTGCTAGCTGTAGTATTTGCCCTTGAAAAATTTTGATCTTATCTCCTGGGTTCCCACGTCATCATCTACTCGGATCACACGGCTGTGAGGCATCTCCTTGTTAAGAAGGATGCGAAGCCCTGACTAATTCGATGGATCTTGCTATTGGAAGAATTCAACCTCGAGATTCGCGACAAGGCGGGAAGACAAAACATGGTAGTTGACCATTTGTCTCGCCTTCCTTCTAAGATCATCAACCCTTCTGGACCCATCATGGAGCATTTCCCTGATGAGCACCTGCTGACTATTGGTACTAGACTTCCATGGTTTGCTAATATAGTAAACTACTTGGCATCTCATCAGATCCCGTCTGATTGGTTGAAGGCCAAGAAGGACAAATTGCGCTCTGATGCCAAGTATTACATTTGGGAAGATCCGTACCTTTTCCGCATAGGTGCCAACCAAATCATCCGAAGATGTGTCCTGGAAGGTGAATTCAATGATATTCTCTCCTTTTGCCATGACCAGGCATGCGGTGGCCACTTCTCTGGGCACAAAACTGCGTCGAAAATTCTCCAGTGTGGCTTTTATTGGCCCACTTTGTTCAAAGATGCATACAATCACTGCAAGGCATGCAGTCATTGCCAAACTTTGGGCAACATGAGCCATCGCGACATGATGCCTTTGTAGCCGATTCTCGTATGCGAAATCTTTGATGTTTGGGGGATTGATTTTATGGGCCCCTTTCCTATTTCGGATTGCTTCGAGTACATTTTGCTGGCTGTGGACTACGTGTCCAAATGGATCGAAGCCATACCGACCTGAACCTGTGATCATAAAATCGTTCTCAAATTCATTCATCACAATATCTTCTCACGGTTTGGGATTCCACGTGCTATCATCTTTGACGGGGGGACCCATTTCACGAATGCTCAGTTCAGGTCACTGATGACCAAATATGGGGTGTCTCACCGAATCTCCACTCCTTATCACCCCCAGACTAATGGTCTAGCTGAGCTATCAAATCGGGAGATCAAGAAAATCCTGCAGGTCACTGTTCGGCCTGATAAGAAGGACTGGTCGTCCCGACTTCCGAAAGCCTTGTGGGCCTATAGGACCGCCTACAAAACCCAATTAGGCATGTCTCCCTTTAGACTGGTGTACGGGAAGGCATGTCACCTTCCCGTCGAATTGGAGCACAAAGCCTATTGGGCAGTACGGAGCTGTAATCTAGATCTTTCTAAGGCTGGAACCCACAAAAAGCTTCAAATCAACGAGATTGATGAATTACGCCTTGATGCGTACGAGAACTCGCGAATCTACAAGGAGCGGGTTAAAGCCTTCCATGACAAGCATATCTCTAGAAAGATCTTTCATCCTGGTCAGAAGGTCCTACTCTTTGATGCCCGACTCAAGCTCTTCCCTGGAAAGTTGCGATCCAAGTGGGTCGGACCATACTTGGTCCGACAGGTTTTTGGAAATGGAGCCATCGAAATCAGTCCGCTCAGCCATGATTCCGAACCTTTCATCGTGAACGGTCAGAGACTCAAACCATTCATTGATGTAACTTCTACTGATTTGGCTGAATCATCATCTATCCTCCATTTTCCATTAACATATTACGCTCAGCCGATGGCGTAAAACTCAGCGCTCAACGGGAGGCAGCCCGTCATTCTCTTTGAAAACCTGAAACCTTTTCTGACACCTTTATGCACTTAAGGTTCACCCTTTAGGACAGCCGACTCTACCTCAGGTGGTTGCATCTGAGATTAGAAATCGTCTGCAACAGGCACCTCGGCCTATTCACTCATCAAAACATCTGTCCTAATGAATGAACTAAGTTGAATAAAAACCCCCTAAGTCATAATGAGGACATTGCAAATTTTAGGCATGGGGGGGTATGAAAGTGCAAAACTTGTAAGAAAAGGTTTTAAACAAAAAAATTCACATATACCAAAAACACCATAAAAATTAAAATTTTTTTTGAAAAAGAATAATAAAATGAGGGAGGAAAGAAATTTTGTGGAGGAAGGGAAAAAGGAACAAAATGGAAAGAAGGAGCACAAAATGAAAGAAAAAGTGATAGTCATTAGTAAGAATCTAAGGAATTAACCTAAGTTCTAGACCTCATTCAAGAAAAGAAATGAAAAGTGCACAAGTGAGATTAGTAAGAACGCAAACCTTAGGCATTCTTGGATAGACTCTTAGTACCCATTAAGATCTAGACATTCCTTAAGAGGTTGAGGAAAATGAAAAGCTTGAGTATTAGGTTTAAGGCTTAGGGAGTATTTGGCATCGTTAACTAACTTTTGCTTTACAGGACTCAGTAACCTAAGCACCCTAACCTCACACACAGCCTGGTTAAGTAAGCGTAAAAATCAAAATCACGCAGAAGCGTCGTAAAAATTCTGAAAATAACACCTAGAGTAGGAGCGGCCAATCAACACAAGTTGATTTGGACGAGTTCCCAGCGCAGAGAGGTGGGAAATTACCCTCGAAGATGCGTAACAAAATATCATCTCCTCGGTGCTTGTCTCTTAGGATATGTACATATCCTACTGGGGGCATGTAAGCACTTTGCTGGTTCAGATTCCATGGATGGCATTATCACGTAGTGTCAATTGCCAGGGTTTGAATTCGGCCACAGAACACCATGGATGGGATTATCTCGAAATCTCAACAGCCAGGGTTCTGGGGTTACCATGGGCGGTGCTATCTCGAAGCATCAACTGCTAGAAACCCTTGAGGATTGATGATGGGGACAAGGAATCTGATACAGACCGTGTTGAAAAGCCAATCCTAAGCTAGAATTAAAAGGAAAAAGAGAGAGAAAACTCTCCAAACAGATAAATCTTCTACCTCTCTTACAAAAACGCACTGCGAACTGAGCCAGGGCTAAAATTATCTCAAGCATGGGTGCTTTAACCACAAAGTCCAATAAACCTTAGGTTTGTTCTTGTAAGCCTTAAAAACCTTTACTAAGGACTAAGGTTGAGGCTAGAAAGATCTGGATCTTGGTTGGTACTAGAGTACCTTTTAGGCCTATGGTTAGCATTCTAACCTAATCTAGGTTTCAAATGAAAAAGCACTTATCTGAAATCATTAAGAACTTCATGGTCTAGAACAAGGGTTGAAACCTTAAGTTTTTTGCTAAGGGACTAGCAAAAGCTAGGCATGGGGGTATGATGGGAACCTCATCATGAACCATAACTAGCACAATCTAACCCAGATATGTGAGAAAAAGCTCCTACATGACCCAAAGAAAGGCTTAACTCAAAGAATTCTGAGTTTAAGAATAAAATAAATCATAAGGGGTAAAACTGTAATTTCACCAATGTAGTTTGCAAATAGGGTAATTGAGGGTCCAAACACAGGTCAAACAAGCTTAACAAGAAGGTAAGTGGGATGATCTGATCTAAAAAGGGTTATATCAACTTCTAGGATTTAAATGACATTTTGTAACCCTAAAATAAATCCACTTCAATTCACGAGGTTTGAGGCAGGATAAAAATCAACTAAACCCTCTAAAATTCATATAAAAATATTCTCTAGGGTTTAGAACCTTCAATTTGGCCTTAGAAACCTATTTTGACCTAAAAAGAGAACCATGCCCAATTAATAACTTAATTTGGGTTTTTACGCAAATTGGCCAGTCAAACATGATCCAACCTAGAATTAAAATTCACCATTAAAATCCTTAGGTTCAAATTAGTCTTGTATAAAAACTTGAGCCTAAGAAGAGACCTCCTTGACCGATTTTACAATTTGATCCTCTTTATTTACTTTTTGACGCTTATCTTTTGAAATCATTGCATTTAGGTCCCCAAATTTTCATCATTCTTTGCAGAATGGTCCTCCCTGCAACTTCAGTGCAGCGCCATACTCCGGCGACCTTGCGCGGAGCATGGCACCCCGCAAGGCAGGGTTGCCGTCCTCTAGAACAGAAGTGGGATTCCCTGCGACGTCCTCTGTCGCAGGGACCCGCCCATGACCTCTGTCAACCACCATACCTTCCGTGTGAACGTGAGGAAGGTATGGGTGTCCCTTCCGGCCATACTCCGGCAAGGCTGGCACGATGCCACCTCGCCCATCTCTGCGCGCCAAGCCCTTTATAAGGATCGGCAGGCCTTGCCGGCTCCTTCAACCTTCCTTTGACGGAGAACTACCCCCCTCTTCATCACTTTCTCCTCCGATCAGAGAGCCCGAAGCTTCCGGAGAACTCCTCTGCCTCCTCGTCGCTCTGCTGCCCTACCTGCAACAGGGTTTCCCTTACTCTGTCGTCCGTGCCAGGCTGTACATGCTGGTGCCCTCCGCCTGCTTCCTCATCGCCGAAACCCTCCTCCAGGGCGTCTTCGTCTCCAGCTTCAGCAGATACGAGCCGACTACTTTGCCCTCCCCCTTCATCGAGTAACTAGGTAGATAGCTTCCTCTCTTTCTCTCTTGTATTTTCCCTCTTCCAATCTGCCCTTTCGACCACCCGCCAGCCACTGTCTAGACTCACCTTCTCCACCTCCGATCACCCCCTTCGGCGAGTCCACCCCACGCTCACAGACCCCTTCACACCTCGCCGACCAGCCCAGAAGCTCCTTCACACTCCACTCCACCGATCCCCCCTCTCCATCCACTGCCAAGCGCCACCCAACCACCCCCCGAACAAACCCACCTCTCCGCCCACAGTCTGACCTAGGTTAGCCTCTGCACGCATTCCTACATCCCGCTGACCACCGCACAAGCTTCGCCACACTCCAGCGAAGCTTCCCACGTGTTCTGACTGGGCTGAGATGCCGTAGCTGTGATTTCAGGTTCGCACCCTCGCGCCGCCATTGTCGACGAGCTGCAGTAGCTTTACCTACAGCTGCAGGCATCTTCCAGCCCAGGCGCACGTCCCAGGCTGCGTGGGCAGGAGTCGCGAAGGCACCAGGCCTGCAGCTGGGTCGCAGGCCTTACGAGCTGCCTCAATTGGCTGCGGATTGCTCTCCTGTGGGTGCCAAATCGGGAGGTGGGACTTTAGTCCCACCTCGTAAGTGCGTGGCCAAGTGCCCGCACTTAAATTGAAAAAGTGCTTAAGGCTTACTGCCTTCGAAAACAGGGGTCAGGTCCCTCTCCCGCATGTAGAGCGTCACGCGCTCGCTCGCCCTTGCCCACGCTCACTCCCCGCGAGTCTGGACAGGATCCGACAACTCAAACCACGCACTCCTCGCCCACCACCACACGCCAGTGGGCCTGGTCCTGGGCACGATACCCGCACCCGATTACCCAGCTCTGGGAGAGCAGTCCTAAGAGAGAAATCTGAGAAGGAGAGACGCGGGGAAGGGTAGGGGTAGGTTTTGGTTTGACCCTTATGTGAGCGTGTAGGAAGAAAAGAAGAAGAAGGCAGAAGTAACCGAAGCCTTAGCCGCTCAGGGCAGCTGAAGAAGAAGGAAGGAAGGAGAGAAACAGAAGAAGAAAAGAAGAAGGAAGGAACTGTAGCAAAGCCACAGATAAGTCGTCTGAGCACAGCATCAGATGTCGGAATCACCACAACTGCAAAAGGCAAGAAGGAAAAGAAGAAAGAAAGAAAAGAGAAGAAGGAAAGTCAACTAGAGAAGAAAAGGAGAGAAAGAAGAAGAAGATCACCACAGTTGCCGGCTAAAGGAAGGAAATGAAGAATAGAAGAAGAAAAAGAAGGAAGAAGACATATCTGCCAGAAAGAAAGAAAAGAAAAGAAAAGAAGAACAGAAAATGAAGGCAGAAGAAGAACAAAAGAAAAAGGCAAGAAAAGAAGAAAGAAAGAAGAAGAAGAGAAGAGAAACGGCCAAGGAATAAGACGAAGAAGAAAAGAGAAAGAGAGAAGAAGAAGAAGCCAAGATCGATCTCTCTCTCTCTCTCTCATTTTTGTAACATAATAGAGATCTTATTTAGTCTTCTAGAAACATAGTTGCTCCCTGAGTTTGACCTCAGGAAAACCTTGTTCCGAGTAAAAAAATTTTAATAGTAATCTGGTAGCTGTTTTGTCTTATACTATAATGACTGTACTTAAACTGTAATAAACATAAAGACACAACAAGATAGAATAAGGTGGCTTACGCCTGGTATTACTATCACATGCCGATCATGCCCCCAGTACTCCCAGTTTTGCAGGTAGAGTGGCTCCCTTTAATTATTTACCAACATTTATGCACTTGTGAGATAACTAATAGATTCTAAGGTGTGGCATGAACCCTAGAATTGGAAAACTAGATTGAATGATAGATCCTAGGGAATGGCATGAATCCTAGTATTGGAAAACTAGATTGAACGATAGATCCTTGGGTATGGCATGAATCCTAGGACTGGAAAACTAGATTGAATGATAGATCCTAGGGTGTGGCATGAATCCTAGGAATAGAAACATCAAAACGAATGTCGTGAATATATAAATTACAGTCTTGGAAAAGTAGAAAGAAAAATGATAATTGCTTGTAATTGGATAACAGTTGCTTGTTATGAATGGCTATTAACTATCGAGAACATGGGCTATATGAATATAAATCTGAAATGATGAAACCTAAATTGGCTTAGTGAAAGAAATATGAGCATGAACCCTACAGGGAATTAGGAGTAGAGCTCCTGAGAGG
The DNA here is from genome assembly GCA_037157565.1 of Thalassia testudinum. Taxonomy (NCBI): domain Eukaryota; kingdom Viridiplantae; phylum Streptophyta; class Magnoliopsida; order Alismatales; family Hydrocharitaceae; genus Thalassia; species Thalassia testudinum. Next base: position 18,557,827 of record JAZHRO010000050.1, read on the forward strand.
TGAATGGAATAGAATTGGGGAAGTGAGCTGGCCCTTGAGTACGGAGTACCAAGGAGAGCAACTGTCCCCTTGTTTAGTGCAGAGCAGAGCTAGCCGCCCCAGGGACCCGAGGTTAGGTCTGGCCACTTTGTACCGACTTTTGGCCCTCACGTACACAGTACCGAGGAGAGCTACTAGTGTAGGGAGAGCACTAGCTACCCCACGGGCCCTAGGGTTCTGCTAGCCCTCCTACACCGACTTGTTAGGCCCACTGGGCAAACCAGGGTAGTCAGGCTAGGGTGCGCAGACTGTGAAGGGGCAAGACCCCTGTTTGGTTACTGTAGAGGGGCTGGACCCCTGTTACTGAGAGGGCTTTGCCCTATACTGGTTCCGTGTTGTGCTTTGGGGCGCACCCGTTAATGGAAACGACTGACCGCATGCCAGTGCGGGGTAGCTACCTGTGCGTTTATCACGCGTGCCGTAGTCACCGTTACGTTTGTTAGTGACCTTGGGGTGGTTGACTGAGGGTAGGACCACCACAGGGGACTCTCCCGGCCAGGAGAGCACCACGTGTTACTTCTACTTTTCGGAAAAGACTGCAATCAGGATCGTTCCCACGAGGAACATTCGAGATCAAGAGAAAGATCTGAGGAATAATTCAATAATGAGTAAATGGAAAAATAAAGAAAGAGATTAAAAATATAATAGCTACTATCCACCTTACTATTTTTCTTAGCTTTTGGTTGCCACTCTACTCAGCGTGCGCTGACGTGTCACCTTTTCAGGACCAGGTGTTGAGCAGCCAGAGCCGGCGGCTGCATAGGGAGTTGGGCCTAGTAGAGCCTAGTAGTCTTACTTGTGTAGTACATACTCTACCGTTTCTTTTGTGTAGTGAGTATTTTTCTGTTACCACTGTATTCTTTTATTGTAAGCATCATGTTTATGTACCTATTTATTTCTCTACTATTGTGGTGGTGTGTACTGTAGTAGTTCTTTTCTTTATTGCTGTATTTTGTTACTGCTGGTTATAGACATGGTGAATGTGGTTTATTTTACTACTCTTTTGGTTACTTTCTCATTGGACGACTAGGTCATGGGATCAGTCGAGTCGGTCCGATTCTCGTGTCTCGTAGGGATTCGGGAATCGGGTCGTAACACTGGGGAATGCGAGTAATGGGCGGTTTTGTTTTCCCCCACCCCATCATGGGAAATATAAGGACCTGAAGTGAAAATCGAAGGGGTACACAAGAACATAACATTCCCTTCTTCTGCATTCATTCTCTCTAGATCCTTGGAAGCACCATCGCCAAAACCCCGTTGAGATTCTCAACAGGAATAGAAGGATTCACTCCCGCTTCCTTCTTTGCAAAGATCAAGCGATGGATTTAGGTATCCATCTAAACTCTCTTTGGTTTTGGATTATCAATGCATATGGGAAATCAGAGATTCTTGGAATTTACGAAACCTCAAACATTTTGTTTGTATATTGATTTGGTTTCATTTAGTGTTAAATCCAACATAAGTATCTCAATTGAGGATTGAAAAGAGTCAGATTTCAATATTATCTCTACTGCTAACAAATTTAACAATTAAAATCAAGCAAATATTTTATCCACTCATCATAAGTAATAGAAAAGTAGCTTTTGCTCTAGACTTGGATCAAGTAAAGGTAAGATTAAGTTGAAACACTTAAATAACATACATAGGGTAGCAATTCAAGAAATTATTTTCTCATTCTTATTAGGTTACCTTCATCCAGACACCCCACGAGCGCTAGCTTTTTATAGAGGATCCACATAGAAGATTGCCATTATTGAGTAAGATATATAGGCTACACAAGGGGAATTAGCATCATCATAAGTTTGTTCGGTAGAAAATCATTGATGTAAGTGAAATACTACATTCCTTATTCTTTCTTGGGCCAAGGATGGCAGCTCGAAGCTGTTTCCTCTCTGACCAAGTTACGCCACCATTGATGGAATGCTTCATAAATCCACCCCATCTGTTCTATAGAACAGATAGTGGCACAAGATGAATGCATCTGAACATGTAATGAGAATGCATGTATTGCTACACCAAAATGGTCAATGATTAGGAAGGCATAATCATTGATCCTCTTAATGAAATAGGAAAGAAAATGTCTCTAAAATCACTTAAAAGGAAGGTGAAGAGGAGCATACAATAAACACAGATGTAATGAAAATGGGGTTTGAACAAACAAAGCAACAAAGGAGTAGGAAATAATCAACTCCATCGGATAGATAGCTCATTTTGTAGGGTCAAGCAATGCATCATGTGATTCTTTCTTTCTCATAATTGCTCCTTCCTCTATTATCCGATTGAGTTCTAGAGAGATTATCAACACATAAAATCAATCCATAATAATCTCTTAATAGATGTATAAAAGATAGCAACACAAAGAAGAAATCCAAAGCCTCATAAATAAGTACATCTTTTTTCTTTTCAACAAAGCAACAAAAAAGTGTGAAAGGAATGTAGTAACATGCACAGACGCAAATTGTACCACAGATTGGAGCTTAAGGACAAATTAATGAGGATAACCACCATAACAACAACAATAGCTAAAGAGAGGATAGATCGAAGAAGAAGACTAAGAGGAGCTGACGTTTGCGGTTGCTGCCCTCGTCATGCCACTTGTTAGGAGGCCCATAAGCCACCTCGCAGCCCCGTGTGCATGGGATTGTATGAGGGAGAGTACGGGTGGGAGGTAGCGGGAAAGGAGGATATGTGGAGATGATGGGATTTGTTGTGGGGAGAGGTAGCGTTGAGAAGCTATGGGAGAGAATGGGAGGAGGAGAGGGAGAGGAGGTAGTGAAGGAGGGAAGAGCAAGTCTTGTGTGGGTACGCATATGGGATGGGTCAAAGTTCATGTGAAGAGAATTTGGATGTTTAAAGAGAGACGTGCTAGTCAAACTTAAGGGGTTGAATTGTAAATTACCCACATCTAACTTAGGATAGACCTTAGCCATAACTTGATACAACTAACTTCATACTTAATGGATATCGGTACTGGTGAACCAGTATCGGTAACTCATATACAGAGTATCGATACTGATGAACCAGTATCAGTATCCATGACTTACAGGATCAGATCCCATATCCAAAGGAGTACTGGTACTATTGCCAAGTGCTGATACTCATGGCTTACAATTTGGGATTTGAGTTCAGTACTACTCTTGTCCAGTACTCATGGTGTACCGATACTAGAAACTAGTATCGATACTCATGAGATACTAGTATTTCTCTAGAATCAATTGATCTCAATGAGTACCGACACCCATGACTAGTACCGGTACTTGTTGAGTACAAGCACCTCTACTTGTAGCCAATATGTACATGTATTGAAGTTCAGTATTGGTACTAGTGAGTTACAGGTCTTGGTTACTTCAGACCCAGAACCTGATTTATGCCTCATGTGTACCGATATTCGTAATGAGTAACAGCATACACAAGTCACAGATTTGGGTCTTACGAACCTGAAACTTGGTTTGTAACTCACATGAGTGAGCTACAGTTCAAGGATTTTAAATTATGGAGCCAAAGCTGTAGCACACATGTGTTAGTGGAAGGGCACCACGATTGTTAATTTTGATGATAACAAAACACTTGTTATTTAATATTTGCATTTAAGTTTATGAGTTTCAGGGTAATTGCAAATGGATACAAGTGTGAAGGAGCTCAAGCTCGCATCCATGGTGGATTGGAGGAGCTCGTTGGAGGAGCAAAAGCTTCGCGAGGAGTGATAGCTTGAAGGGAAGAAGAATAGGATAGACATTCTGTTCTATGTATTTTTATTCTTGTTGTTTGTGTATCTTTTTATTCTTTACTTTTTATTTCCTTAGATCTTTCTTTAAAGAGCCTCAAAGTAACAAAATAGTAGTCCGAGGATCATATACTCAACCCTATGATTCTTAGACTTCTTGTAGAGAACTTAGAAAATCAAAATAAGTTTCAGAAAACCTGATTAGACGCCCAAATTGGACATCAAATGTTTGATCTTAGACTTTAAGACGTCTGAATATTTGATCAGATGCCCAAACACTTAAGTTGGACTTAGTGCTTTCTGTTTGTTGATATCAGACGACCAGCCCTTAGTCCAGACATCTTAGAAGACGTCTGATGACTTTGCCAGACGTCCAACTAGAGGACTGTTGGCTTGAGAAATCTAATCGTTAAGGATTAACCCTTAATATGATTCACATTTCTTTCAGACATCTGTAGTTCATCCCAGATGTTTGATAAGTAGATGTTAGGCTAAGATCTAACCCTAATTACTTCTTTAGACATAATAACACTTGTGCCTCAGGAAATTCATTCCTGCAGTGATTTGTGTTTCTAGATGTCCTGACCTAGTGCCAGACGTCCAATCTGTCGTCTGTGCAACTTAGCTAGAACCCTGTTTCGATCTTGACAAAATAGGAAGGAAACCCGTTTAGAATTAGATGTCTAATTAGTTTCCCAGACGTCTTAAAACACATCTTTAAATATCCATCTTGATCTAACCTAGTCCAGATCTTCTACTTTTCTAGATCAGATGACCAATTCTTAGATCAGATGATGGCCCAGACATCTAATAATAGATTTAGACGTCTGATAACCCTGTCAGAATCATAAATGATCCTGATTTCGGTCTGATTTGCCTTGAGATTATTCCCAACGGCTAGAAGAGGCTTCTAAACCCTTCTTAGGGCCTCTATAAATAAAGGACATTTCCTTTGCAATACACACCAAGCAATACTACTTTCCACCACATTTGTGTCAAAGAAAAGATTATCAAGTAGAGAAGTGCTGTTGCTCTCCAAGATCTTCTGGTCTATACTAGAGAGCACCATCCTTGCTATGCACTCACTCTCCCACCTACGAATACAAGAGCGTCGTAAACGATGGCCCAGATGTCTAATCTAGGAATTGGTCGTCTAATTTAGAAAGGTAGAAGATCTGGACTGGGTTAGATCAAGACGGATGTCTAAAGAAGTGCTGTAAGATGTCTGGGAAACTAATCAGACGTTTAATTCTAAATGGGTTTCCTTCCTATTTTGTTAAGATCGAAACAAGGTTCTAGGCTAAGTTGCATAGACGATAGATTGAACGTTTAGCACTAGGTCTGGATGTCTGGAAACACAAATCACTGTGGGAATGGATTTCCTGAGGCACAAATAGCTATAAGGTCTGAAGAAGTAATTAGGGTCAGATCTTAGCCTAACGTCTACTTATTAGACGTCTGGGATGAACTATGAACATCTTAAAGAAGTGTGAATCATATTAAGGGTTAATCCTCAACGATTAGATTTATCAAGCCAACGGTCCTCTAGTTGGACGTCTGGTAAGGTCATCAAACGTCTTCTAAGACGTTTGGACTAAGGGCTGGTCATCTTAAATCAATAAATAGAAAGTACTAAGTCCAGCCTAAGTGTTTGGATGTCTGATCAGACAGTCAGACGTCTTAAAGTCTAAGATCAGGCGTTTGATGTCCAGATTGGATGTCTGATCAGGCTATCTGAAATCTATTTTGGTTTTCTAAGTTCTCTACGAGAAGTCTAAGAATCCTAGGGTTCAGTATGTGATCCTAGGACTACTATTTTATTACTTTGAGGCTCTTTAACAAAAGATCTAAGGAAATAAAAAGAAAAGAACAAAAAGATACAAAAATGAAAAAATAAAAATACATAGAACAGAATGTCTATCCTATTCTTCTTGTCTTCAAGCTCTCGCTCCACGTGAAGCTCCTCCTCCAATGAGCTCCTCCAATCCACCATGGACACGAGCATGAGCTCCTTCACACTTGTATCCATTTGCAATTATCTGAAACTCATAAACTCAAATGTAAATGTTAAATAACAAGTGTTTTGTTACCATCAAAATATACGATTGTGGTGCCCTTGCACCATCCCCCCCTTTTTGATGATGATAAAACCATGCAAACGACCAATTCCTAGATCAGATGATGGTCCAGATGTCTGATAATAGATTTAGACGTCTGATAACCTTGTCAAAATCATACATGACCCTGATTTTGGCCTGATTTGCCTTGGGATTATTCCTAACGGCTAGAGAAGCCTTCCAATGGATAGAAGAGGCTTCTAAACCCTTCTTAGGGACTCTATAAATAGAGGAGGACATTTCCTTTGCAATACACACTAAGAAATACTACTTTCCACCACATTTGTGTCAAAGAAGAGATTATCAAGTAGAGAACTACTGTTGCTCTCCAAGATCTTCTAGTCTACACTAGAGAGCACCATTCTTGCTATGCACCCATTCTCCCACCTACGAATACAAGAATGTCATAGTGCCATCGCATGGTTCACTCGCCCATGTTGGTAGCCAATCCACTTCCATCAAAGGGAAGTTTCTTTTTCCTATAGTAGCTAGATTTAATATATACTTTGTGGCTCTATAGGACTGTTGTAATATTGTCTTTGTTTGGGTATTCTCCTTGCGAATTCCCATCTCCCTCGCGAGACAAAATACTCCTCATGAAGAGGAGGGGTTTGAGGTACGCTACCCTTGTTTAAGTAGCGTGGTTATAAGAGGTTGAGTCACCCTTATTTTAAGTGACTCGATTAGTGAATTTGATTGACTAGGTCAATCGGGAAATCCTAAACTGAGAGGTTTAGGTGGTGGCTTTTACCCAGCTTTGGGTTTCTACCTAAATATTCCTGTGTTCTTGTGTGATTGGTGATTTTATGAGATTGTTTATTATATTTTCATTTCATTTTATTTATTATGCAAATCTCACCTCTCTTCATCAAAACCCAAACATGTACCGATACTTGTGATGAGTACCGGTACTTGTGTCAATTACAAAATGATTTCTAGGGTTTTCTAGAATATGAAAAGTCTATCACATAAGCCCTAGTACATATAGTGCCTAAATGTTGCTAAACAATATATGAGTATATATGCATAGACACACACACACACACACACACACACAAACATAAACAAGGATTTGATATAAAACAAAGCAAGTAACATAAATATGTATATATTTGTGCACCTGTGTTCATCCTTCCCCATATAAGAAAGGGCTGCAAATTTGGTCTTCTAAGAGTTCCTCCTTTCTATCAAATGAGAATACTAAGAGAGAAGGCCACCTTTAAGAGAGATCCTCTCTCTAGCCGTCTCCTCTCTTTCTCTCTCTCTGTCATTATGGGTGTGACTTGTGAGAAAAACTAGAGGGCTCTTGGGGACCATATCCTCCACATTAATTAGCCAATTAGTCATACTAATTACTGTTAGTAATTTACATTTCCACCCATCAAGGAAATGCAAATTATAACATGGTCTCTACACATATCCTTTAAATACCACACTTCCCTTTTGCATTTTATGCCCATATAAACTTATATCATTAGTTATCACTTTCTAAGTGGGTAAAAGTAATGATAGTCCATAAATTGTATGATATTTGATTATATCTATATGTAAATACATATATTAGTCTATACGTTGGATTATGATCCAACAATCTCCCACTTGGACTGTATATGTAACCTGTTAATCAAACAACATACAAAACTGAATTTCAGCTTAACTTTGCTATCATAACCAGAATCATATATTTAAACTATCTAACCTACCGATCACACTAGTAATAGAATCAAAGTAGCTTTTTTTATAGTTATCGTAACTAAACCAACATCAGTCAAAAGCACTAGTGCAAAATAGTAACTAGAAAACGTGTGGATGTGTAGCATGGAAATTACATGCAATGTAATCAGTAACATGCCTATTTCCAACTGGTCCTCTAAATTGAGAGCACTACCAAAATACCGAAACCAAAACAATAGATTCAGAATGAACATTAAAAAAATTGATAAGTTTTGTTATTTCCACATAAATGAAGCTTTACAAAGTTTTATACATAACCAAAGAACTAAAAAACTGAAATACCAAAATACCAAAGTTTGTCTATTACAATGAGCATTTATACCAACTCCCACTAAAGCTGATATTTCTATAAGGAAATTACACCCATTGAAGCTATGTGTTTTTGAAATATCATAGGTGAAATTCCTTTTGTAAGCGATTCCGGAATCATGGAGTTTATGCTAATGTGCTCAATAGACAATTGTCCATTCTGAATTCTTTCTTTAACAACCAGGAATTTGATCTCAATGTGCTTCAATCTGAATGAGCTCCTGTTGTTATTGGAGTATAAGACTGCTGATTGGCTGTCACAATACATTTTGAGTGGCCTGTCATTGCATCAACTATGTGCTGCCCCGTAACAAAATTCCACAACTGATGCAGACACAATTATTGAAGATAAAATGCCTATTCATGCATGTTCCTAAGCTTAGATTTTCATTTCATGTTATAAATATTGCATAGCATGCATCATTCTACATTTAGAGTAGTTGTATATATTTTAGGTTAATTAGGTCCTTTTATGGTCAGGAGAGAAGGAGATTTATTTCAGGGCCTCGGATGGATGATCCAACCATATGGATTTGATCAAGATGACGATTAGAGTCTAATGACTCCAAAATCGTCTAGATCGGAATCCCGTAGCATCATATGAAATCCGAGGAAGATCAACGGGCAGGAGAGCAATGCAACATCCATATGGGTTTCGGATGGAAAATCCAACCTTACAGATGGATCCGGAGTGATGATTGCAGTCCGGTAATGCAGAAATCACCTTGATCCGAGCACCGTGGCACCCTCTGCAATAGAAAGAAGATGGATGGCCCAGATGGTGCCACGTGGTGCCATCTGAGCCATCCAACACTTGCCAGCAGCAATCGGCCATGCCCTTCATCTTCCACACCTTCGAATCCTAGCCGTTGGATCAAGATCCAATGGTTGGGATGCCTCCACACTCGCAGCACTCAATTAGTCTTTGAGACACAAAAGTGCTCATAGCGCATTGGTCGCGAGGGGTGCTCTCAAGTCGCAGGCACGTGGTCGAATCCTCGTGAGTGCACGCAATCAACAGTGCGAGTGCGAGCGCCAAATTGGGCAACACAATCTTCATCGAACAACGTAAGAGTCTCTACGTGGATGCACTGATGATCGCGGATATGCCCACACAATCCAATGCCCAACTCAACACACATTCTCATGCGCCATCCAACACCAGCTAAGCGCATGATCCTCACGTGATCACGACCGTCGATCGAGCATCTGACCACGAGAAGGTGGGCACGCGAGCACATCTGCAAGCAAGTGTGAGCTGGAGGCTACAGTGACACTTGAGCTGGACCTACAATGACATCCTGGAGGTTGCTAGTTACCCTATACCTATTTTAGCCTCTTCCTTCCATTATAAAAGGACCCCTACAGTTCCCCTTCTTTTTCATCTCTTCCTTTCTTCCTCTCACCACCTTCAAGGCTCTAGAGAGAGCTTGTCCTAAGCCCGGGATGCTCCTCTAGAGTAGAAAAACAAATAGTTTTCCCTCCCCTCATTCCCATTCATGGAGCATCCCGTGGTCGTCTTCTCACCTCCCTTCAGTAAGAAGATCCTCACCGCGATGCCATCCAGCCCCATCCTCCGTCCTCCTTCTCCGTCCCCGTTCGTCCCGCTCCTCACCACCTTCCTTCAGGCGACGTTGGAGCGAGTCATCCTCCAAGGGACCGTCGAGGAGGATTCTCTCACCTCTTTCTATCTTTTTCGCTTTCGTAGTGTAGTTTTTCTGCTTTTGTAGTTGTAATAAACATTTATTCATAAATAGATGATTGTTTCTCTCTCTCTCCCTCTCTCTCTCTCTTTACTTTATATTTTGTAAGTAGATTAGTTAGAATCCATCAACCTGATCTTTTGCCCTATTAAAATACCAAAAAAATTTATAAAAGATAAAAACGACAAAAATAAATAAAAGAGAAATGCGTATATTTCAAAACTAAACGTTCGTCTCCTTGTGTTCGACCCAAGACTCACTTTTCGTGTTTTGGTTATAAATTTTATCTGATCGACGGATTTTCTCGCGAATCGAACTACGACGACGGGTTTTCCAAATCCAATCCTTTTCGCATGCAAATTCGACGCGATCAGTAACCATATTCCATGGTTGGATGCCTCATAGCATGCAATAAGTTTTGCTGCCATGGTAGAAGAGGCGATAAGAGACTATTTTGCACTCTTCCAAGAAACCACACCATTGGCTAGCAAAAAAATGTATCCGGAAGTAGATTTCCTACTGTCTTGGCATCCAATGAAATCAGAGTCGATATATTAGATCACCTCAAGTCGATTCAACTTCCAATAAGTGAGAATGTAATTCTTTATTTTCTGTAAATATCTAAATACCCTCTTGGCTGCTCTCTAATGTTCTCTGCATGGATTACTTAAGTACCTTCCTAACATCCCTATGTTGTATGCCAATTCTGGACGAGTACAAACTTGGGTATACATTATGCTTCCAACGGCTGATGCATAAGGGACCATTTGCATCTCCCATTTTCCAAAATCATTATCGGGGCACTGCTGGAGATTGAACTCATCTCCCTTTTCCATTGGAGTGTCTAATGGTCTTCAATGCTTCATCCCATACCTTTTAAATATCTTCTTTATATACCTTCTTTGGGATAAACCTAGAATATAGCGAGAACGATCTCGACATATTTCAATCCTTAACATAAATGAAGCATCTCCAAGATCTTTCATGTCAAAGTGCTTGGCAAGAAATTTCTTGGTATCATGAATATATCCTTAGTGGCTAGAAGAATATCATCCACATAAAGGAGCAAAAAAATATACTTGCTCCCATTGAACTTATGATATATACATTCATTAGCTAGATTTACCTCAAAACCAAATGACACAATCACTTGATGAAACTTGAAATACCATTGTTTGGAGGCTTGCTTGAGTCCATAAATGGATTTTCTTAATCTGCATACCATTCCTTTTGGGTCACCCATCACAAAATGCTCGGGTTGAGGCATATAAATGGCTTCCTCAATATCCCAATTGATGTAGCTCAAGATCAAAATGCACCACCAATGCCAAGATAATCCTAAGTGAATCTTTAGAAGAAATAGGAGAAAAGGTCTCCTTGTAGTCAATCCATTCATTTTGGGTATAACCCTTAGAAATAAGGTGAGCTTTGTATTGTTCCACCTTTCCTTTCGAATCTCATTTGATTTTAAAAATTCATTTGCAACCAATAGGTTTCACATCTTTAAGAAGGGTAACAATATCCCATACCTTGTTATCATTCATTGACTTGATTTCCTCTTACATGGCATTTATCCACTTTTGAGCATTTAAAGTTTCCAGTGCTTGACAGACGGTGGCTGGGTCATCTTCCATCACTCCAATGTCTACCTTATGTCCTTGAAGAAATACAATATAGTCACCTAGAATTGCATTCCTCTTTTCTCTAGTGGATCTCCTCAAAGGCATAGGTTCTTGAGGAACATGAGGTTGTTCTTCAGGAGATACATTCATAATATTGTCTTCCATAGAGATATTTTGAGGGTCGTCATAGATAGTATCCCTAATTACAGGAATATCTCTCATAGGAACATTTATATGTTCCTCCTTAGACAAAATCTTTAGCTCTAATTTCTTTAACAACCTCAATATCCTTAAAGAACTTAGCATTTCGAGACTCGAAAATTACCTTATTAGTTGGATCATAAAATTTATATCCTCTTGACCTTTCCAAGTATTCTGTAAAGTAGCAACTAATAGCCTTGGAGTCCAGTTTCTTTTCATTTGACCTGTAAGACCTAGCCTCAACTGGACATCCCCATACATAAAAATCTTAAGATTGCGTTTCCTCCCAGTCTAGAGCTCATAAGGGATTTTATTAGTTGCATTCGTAGGGACTAGGTTTAGAATGTATGTTGTAGTTTTAAGTGCCTCACTCCATAGAGAATCTGGTAAGGTAGAATGAGCAATCATACTCCTTACCATGTCCCTTAAGCTTTTTATTTCATCTTTCAGCTACATTCATAGTAGGTGAGCCTGCCATGGTATATTGAGGGACAATACCGCATTTGTCCAAGAATTTGCAAAAGGCCCTGGACGTTGTTCACCGAATCCATCATATTTGTTGTAGTATTCACTACCATGGTCAGATCTAACTGATGTGCATATATTTAATTGACCTAAAATGTCTACTTATGCATGTTTCTAGTGTCATAGAAGCATTCATCGTCATAAATATTGCATAACATGCATTATCATGCATGTAGGTTAGATTGTATAAATTATAGGTTAATTTTTCCTTTTTGTAGCCAAGGGACAAGGCGATAGTTATTAGGGCCTCGAATTGAAGATCCAACTGTACGGATCTGATTAGGACGACGATCAAAGTTCAATAACTCTGAGATCGCCCTAATCGGATTTTCGTAGCATCAGATACAGTCCGAGAAAGATCAGAGATTAAGGGCCAAGGTGGTATTAAATCCGTACCTCAGACCACAAATCCAATTACACGGATGGGTTTGGATCGACGATCGCAGCCTAACGGTGTGAAAATCAATTCAATTTGACATCCTTGGCACCATCTACAAGTTAGAGAAGATGGACAACCAGGATGGCACCACGTGGTACCATCCCAGCTGCCCAATGTCGGCCTAAGCCTCCCGCTCCACCTCTTTAAGTGATGATCAATGCATCTCAGCTGTTGGATCATCGATCCAATGGCTGAGAACGTGCCACGTCGCACCCCAAGCCTCGTTGCATCTTCTGAAGGTGAGGGCTCAGTTGATCTCGACCGTTGGATCGCCATCCAATGGTCGAGAGAAAATGACCCTTAAAATAAGAACTCAACAAAGAGTCACGTGTAGCGTAGTGGTCGTATGCCTTACGCACGACACGCAACGCATGCTCGAATCATGTTGAGGAGGCAGAATTGTTGAAGGCGCACCCAATCGAAATTGTGCCGCACGATTGACATCGAACGGATGCGGAGCGGCCGTGTGGCGCTTCCTCGTGCACCAGATGAGAGATCACGCCACACGCATGCGATGACGCGCGATCGAATGTGCCATTGCATGCGGGCGTGCTTAACAGCCGAAGGTGAAGTGTTTCGCGCGATCTTAGGCCGTTTGATCTCTTGATTGGACGGCTGAGATTACGTTGACGTGGGCATATGCGCGGAACGGCTAAAGGAGAAGAGGCGAGCCTTCACCAATGTTCACCTATAGTGACGGTTATATCTGTCACTAAAAACCCCAGCATTTAATGTTTAAGGCCCTAAAAGACCCTTTTGCCCCTAATCTCAACAACTATAAAAGGGGACCCCTGCCACTCATTTTCTTCATCCATTCCTTTCTTCTCACACCTCCTCTAAAGCTCTACGAGCTCGTCCCCAGGATGCTCCATTAGAGTTATTTAAATAATTTTTCCTTCTTCTCAACCCCTTCGTTGAGTATCCTACGGTTGTCCTCTCATCGCCATTTAGGAAGCGAATCATACCACGATGTTGCCCTGCTTCGTCCTCCATCCTCCAGCTTCATTCTCCCTCATCCAACATCTCACCACCTTCGTCTGGGTGCTCCATCAACGCGGCTTGTCCTCCAAGCAGCCGTCAAGGAGGATAATTTCTCACCCCCTTCTCTTTTATTGATTTCTAGTATAGATTTCCTGCTTTCTAGTGTAGCAAGTAGTTGTAATGGATATGCACCTATTGTTATAAAATTATTGTTTATTATCTCCCTATTTTCTCTTTATTTGTATTATTTTATCTCTCTTCTATGAATTATTCTTTAAGTAGAATAGCTAGTAGATTAATTTCAACCGGCTAATTTACTTTAATGATAATAATTCTAATGTGATTTTTGATCAAACATTCACCTCCCCGTATTCGACTCGGGACTCACCATAGTTTCGGTTAAATTATCTATTTGACGGAGTTTTACGTGACTACAATGATAGGGTTTTCAAACTCAAAACTTCTAACATAGAAATTGCGCCCAGCACTAATGGATTTAATCTTTTTGTCAAGCTGATTTTCAACTTCAGCTTTGTAATTCTTGAATATGTCCAATGATTGAGCCTTTTCATGAATTAGATAAATGAAGCCATATCTAGAGTGGTCATTTGTGAATGTGATAAAATACTATTGCCCATTCCACGCAAGCATAGGAAATGACCTACAGATATCCGTATGTATCACATCTAAGACACTTAAAGTCCTTTTGGCTTCAAATTTTCTACAGTTGGCTTGTTTCCCTTTGATGCATTCTTTGCACAAATCTAAATTTGTGAAATCTAAAGGGTTTAATATTATGTTTGACATAAGTCTTTCCATTCTTTATCTAGAGATGTGTCCTAGACATTTATGCCATAAAGAAGCATAGTTTTCATCTACGTGTTTTCTTTTCATACCATGTGTACAAGAAAGGGAAGATTCATTAAAAGAAGTAATAGTATCCAGACAATATAGATTATCAAATGTTGAAAGAAAACCAGAACAAACTAATCTTGAATAATAGAGAATATTTACTTTTCCATCTCCAAAATTGCAAAACTAGCCTAGTTTGTAAAGAACATAAACTGAAACTAAATTGCATCTGAAGGATGGTATAACAAAAGTAATTTCTAAATTCAAGTACAATCCAATTTTTATTAATAATCTAAAGGTTCCTATTGCTTCTACTTCTACTAGCTTCCTGTCCCCTACGAAGATGAACTACTCAGCTTTATTTGGCTTTCACTAGTTTATAAAGACACACTGATGTGAGTAGTTGCATTAGAATCTATCCACCAAGTGTGTCTTTGTACCGAAACCAAATTACTTTCTGTACAAACCAAACTATGAAGTATACCTTTCTTCGCATGCCAAGTGCGGTAGTTGGTACAATGCTTCTTTTGGTGCCCTTTAGCCCCACAAAAGTGAAGGTTCTACTTGGAGGGGTGAGATCAGCGTGACGTAAAAAAATTACGGAAATAAAAATAAAGCAATCTCACAAAAAACCAATCACACAAGAACACAGGTATTTTTAGGTGGAAACCCAAACTGGGTGAAAATCACCACCTAACCCTCTCGAGTTAGGATTTTCCGATCAACCAAGTTGATCAAAATCCACTAAATCGAATCACTTAAAACGAGGGTGGTTCAACCTCGATACAACCACGCTACAAGTACGAGGGTAGCGTTCCTCAACCCCTTCTCTCCACGAGAAGGATTTTGTCCCACGAAGGAGACGGGAATTCGCAAAGCGAATACCTAACCAAAATACAAAGATAAAATAAACAACAAACCTATAGAGCCAACAAAGTAATTTAAACCTAGCTTCTATAGGAAATAGGAAACTCCCCTTTGCAAGGAGTGCGTCGACGATGACGCGGTGCGTGTGCCACGCGATGGTGCAACGTCGCTCTCGTGAACAACGGCGGGAGAGCGGGTGCGCGAAGGCTTGATGCTCTCAAGAGAATGGAGCTAGAGCTTTGAGAGCAAGAGAGTCTTTTCTTTGGACACAAAAGGTTTGAAAGTGTATTGCAAGGTGTGTGTAGGTGTGTCTTAGTGTGTCTAAGTGTATATTTGTGTTACAAAGGTTCCCCTCTATTTATAGAGGCCTTAGGAAGGCTTTGGAAGGCTTGGAAAAGCTTCCATAGCCGTTGGGTGCAAAGCCCAAGGGAATCAGGCCGAAATCAGGACAATGATTGCATTTGACAGGGTCATCAGACGTCTAATTCTGGCATCAGACGTCTGGAAGGCCACTTTAAGACGTCTGATTATAAGGCCAGACATCTGATTTTGGGCGGGTCTCTCCCTGACTTGGATCAGATCTAAACAGGGTTTTTACGTAAGTCCATCAGACGACATACAGGACGTCTGGCACTATGCCCGGACGTCTGGAAACCAACTTTTTCTACGGAATGGATTTGCAACGGCTAGAAAATCTCTGAGAAGAGATTTTCGGGTCAGTCGAGGCAAAACGGTCAATTATCAGACGTCTGGAAAGGCCTATGGACGTCTGATAAGGCTCTAACGGTCATATGCTACAGTGCCTGTTAAGCTAGCCAACGATCCACTAATTGGACGTCTGGCAAGTCCATCAGACGTCTTCTAAGACGTCTGGACTAAGGTCTGGACGTCTGATTTCATCAGACAGAAAACTAAGTCCAGCCTAAAAGGTTATCAGACGTCTGAAACAACAGTCAGACGTCTTAAAATACTTTATTAGACGTCTGATTTTGGGATTAGACGTCTGGAAATGCTGTTTGAGCCCTATATTGGTTTTCTAAGTATTCTACAGAAAACCTAAGTATCCTAGAGTTGTGCAGGTGTTCCTAGGACTACTGTTAGGGTACTTTGAGGCTCTTTAACATAATATTCTAAGGAAATAAAAAGAGCAAGAAAATAAAGACAAGAGATACATGAAAGGATAAAAAAGAATCTATCCTATTCTTCTTGTCTTCTATCTTCAATCTGTTGCTCCACGCGAACCTCCTCTGTTTTCCGTCAAGCTCCTCCAATCCGTCCTGGATGCGAGCTCGAGTTCCGTCTAAACACGTCTACATTTGCAATTGACCTGAAATCTAAGACTCAAAGTGCAAATGTTAAATGACACGTGTTTTGTTATCATCAAAACAAATGATCGTGGTGCTCTAGCACCAAAAATCTTCCCATTTTTGATGATGACAAAATCGTAAATAATAATGCATAAAAATCCTCCCCCTTTTTGACATTATCAAAAAGGTTTGATTGATTTTAGATTTCCTATAACTCCCCCTTAAAACATGCTCTTCTATGAATTTATTTTAACAAAGGTAATGTTCTCCCCCTTTTTGTAACAACAAGATAGCTATTATTTTTCTCCCCCTTACTAAAGGAAATTTAGCTAACTTGCATCTCCCCCTTAAGAATTGACAATTAGCTCATCATTTTTTAACTCCCCCTATCTAAATGCTTATGATAAAAGATAGGGTTAAGAATTTTACCTCACCTACCATGGCCAATAAAATGGCCCGAATGGTGGTGGTGGATGCCACATCGGATGGGGCTCCCATCCGTAGCTTGGAGGCCCGGGCATTGGCGCCGGTCTCCAATCTGGTGGTCGACGTGCGGCGGGTCCGTCGTTTGTTCGCCGTCTCGTCGGTCTTCTTGTTCTCCTCCTTGGTCTACTCCTTGGTTCCCCTAACTCGAGTTGACCAGCCTTGAGCTTGTAGGTCCAGTCCCTTATGTTGTAATTATCCCTGAACCCTACAAAACAAGATTCTAATTCTTTTTTCGGTATCCAAGTGGGCTTGGATCCGGATTTGTTAGAAGGTCTCCTTGATGGAGATCCTTTCTCAACCTTAGGGCTATAAAAATCATCTACTTTATTGATTAGTTTGTTAGAGTTTTCCCTAAGACATGCAATTTCTTTTTCTATAGTATTCATCTTAGTCTTTAAATCAGAAATTTCTAACTTAAGACTATCATTTTCCTCAATCAACTTATTATTTTCATTGATGAGGTTATGATTTTCTAATAACAGGTTATTATCCTTAGCACTAGTTTCTATGTCCTTAAGTTATTTTTCTAACCTATCATTTTCAGATTTAAGAAAGCTAAGGTTCTTTTTAATACATTTGTTTTCTATTTTAAGTGATTTACTAATCTCAAAGAGTTCATTAAATGCTTCTTGAAGATCGAGATTTATCTCGTTGTCGCTATCGTCGCTTCCACTTTCGCTGTCGCTGTTGGTTCCTCTGGCCATGAAACCAAAGCAAGCGGTTTCTTCTTCTTCTTCTTCCTCCGAGCTTGTCTCCTCATGAGTGCCTTCCAACCTCCTCCATATCTCGTGGGCGGTGGTGCACTCTTGGATTTTCTCGAACTCTTCCGGACTCAACGCGCAATACATGACATTCATTGCCTTTGCGTTGAGTGAAAGCTCTCGAATATGCTGCTGCGAGTATCCTCCCGCAGGTTTTTCTGGGATGTCGAAAGGCGTCTCGCATCTGGCCCAAACCGTGAAGTCGGTGGCTTGAAGCCAGGTCTTCATCCGCAACTTCCAGTAGGGGTAGTTGCTCCCGTCGAAGAACGGCGGACGGGTTGTGGACTGCCCCTCGGAGATCCTGATTGCTGATGTGCTTCCCTCCATTTGATCTCTTGCCGGGTTGTTACGCCGAAACAGCAAGACCTGCTCTGATACCAACTGAAGGTTCTACTTGGAGGGGTGAGATCAGCGTGACGTAAAAAAATTGCGGAAATAAAAATAAAGCAATCTCACAAAAAACCAATCACACAAGAACACAGGTATTTTTAGGTGGAAACCCAAACCGGGTGAAAACCACCACCTATGTAACGACCCGATTCCCGAGTCCCTACGAGACACGAGAACCGGACCGACTCGACTAATCCCAAGACCCAGTCGTCCAACGAGGAAGTAACCAAAAGACAGTAAAATAAACCACATTCAGCATGAATATAACTAACAGTAAGAAAGTACAGCAGTAAGGAAAGAACTACTACAGTAGGCACCACCACAACAGTAAAACAACATTTATCATATAACAAAAACTGCAGGTAAAGAAGGTACAGCGGAAACAAAAACTACTCACTAGAACAGAAACAAAAAGGGGTACAAAGCTGTGGTAACTCTACTGGACCCTACTCGGCCCAGCGTCCTCTGCAGCCGCCGACCCTGGCTGCTCAACACCTGGTCCTGAAAAAAGGTAACGAGTGTAACACGTCAGCAAAACGCTGAGTAGAGTGGCAAACTAACTAAAGGCAACAGTAGAGTGTACAGTAGCTGTTATGTTCTATTACTTCCTTTATTTACATCTTTCGATTTTTCTCACTATTTCATTTACTTCTCAGATCCTTTACTTGATCTCGGATGTCCTCGTGGGACGATCTTGATTGCAGTCTTTTCCAAAAGTAGAAGTAGCACGTGGTGCTCTCCTGGCCGGGAGAGTCCCCCGTGGTGATCCTACCCTCAGTCAACCACCCCAAGGTCACTGACAGACGTAACGGTGACTACGGCACGCGCGATAAACGCACAGGTAGCTAGCCCGCACTGGCACGCGGTCAGTCGTTTCCGTTAACGGGTGCGCCCAAAGCACAGCACGGAACCAGGGCAGAGCCCTCTCAGTAACAGGGGTCCAACCCCTCCACAGTAACCAAACCGGGGCCTTGCCCCTCCACAGTCCGCGCACCCTCGCCTGACTACCCTGGTTTGCCCTAGTGGGCCTAACAAGTCGGTGAAGGAGGCTAGCAGAACCCCGGGGCCCGTGGGGTAGCTAGTACTCTCCTAACACTACTAGCTCTCCTCGGTACTACGTACACGAGGGCCAACAAGTCGGTACAGAGCGGCCAATCCCAACCCCGGGTCCCTGGGGCGGCTGGCCCCACTCTGCACTAAAACAGGTACAGGTACTTCCCTTGGTACTGCGTACCCAAGAGACAGTACAAACTACATCTCAGTTCCATTCCTTTTCTTTCCAGGAGTTCCACTCCTAATTCCCCGTAGGGTTCCAGCTCTTTATCTCAGAACATCATATGTTTCACTTTCCAGATTCACGTTCTCAAATTCCATGATCTCAAACATGTTTCTTTATTCATAACAGGCAGCTGTTAATTAAATTTACAGGCAGCTTTATATATATTCCTTTCCATTTTTCCAAGACTGCAGTAATATACATTCCACTAGTTTTTCCCATCCTAGGATTCATGCCATATCCTAGGATCTATCATACAATCTAGTTTTCCGGCCCTAGGATTCATGCAACACCTAGGAGCTATCATTCCATATATTTCTCATTCCTAGGATTCATGCAATGCCCTAGGTTCTAGTTATGGTTCCATACTTTAACAGATTTTATTAATACTTAAAGCCACTCTACCAGGTACAACGGGAGTAATGGGGGCGTGATCGGGAATCCCGCGCGCCTCCGCGACTCTCAAGACTACAACCGAACGAGGTCCTATCACAAGGATCAAACACAAGGAGTGTCTCAAAACAGTGTATAGCTACTGTAGGCGGGTAGAGGAATAAATTCTGAAACGAACGCAACTCGAATCGCGGAAAACGGAGCCCAAACGGGCCCTAAACGGGTCGAGAAAGACAATACTGTGCAAAATCAGACGTCTGGAACTCCTTCCAGACGTCTTAAACGGTGGATCAGAGAATTACCTGTTCGGCTTGGTTCCCCGGACGTCCAGAAGTCTGTGGGGACGTCTGTCTAGATCCCAGACGTCCGATGGTCACTCCGGACGTCTGGAGGCCACTCCCGCCGTCTGGTACAAATTCCAGACGTCTGATTCGCAAAGATGACGAATCAGCGGACCTGCGCACAGCCAACCCCCTCCCTCAGTACGGTCAGTCGACAAAAAGGAAGAAGAAAGCGGAAACTCACCTTTCAGACGTCTGTGTGATCTCACAGACGTCGACCTTGCCGTCTGGATATCAATCCAGACGTCTGATTCTGGAAATTTTTCCAGAATCAGAGCCCTGCTCGGCCTCCGCTCGCGACGCCGCCCGCGTCGCACCTCGCGCGTACGCTGCTCCGCCCGCAGCAGGTCCCTTTCCGCGACTCTCTACGCCCCCTGCGCCCTCCGCCGGCCGGCCAAGCCGCTCCTGGCGAGCTCGCCGTCACGGCAGAGCCCCGCCCTCGCACGCCGCAGCTCCTCCGCGCACAGGCAGGAGAAGAATGGAGGAAGATGGTGGAGACGGGAGGGGAGGCGCGCCCCCCCTTTTAACGCCGCGCGGAGAGGAGAGAGAAGGCGGTCG
This sequence comes from Thalassia testudinum, assembly GCA_037157565.1. Taxonomy (NCBI): domain Eukaryota; kingdom Viridiplantae; phylum Streptophyta; class Magnoliopsida; order Alismatales; family Hydrocharitaceae; genus Thalassia; species Thalassia testudinum. The sequence goes on from JAZHRO010000050.1 coordinate 18,578,452, forward strand.
CAGCCGCCTGCAGCCGCAGAGAAAGAGGCAGGATCGCAGGTCTGCGCGCACAGGCGCGCAGACGAATATCCCGTGCGAGCATAACTGTTCGCCAGACGTCTGTAAACTATCCCGGACGTCTGGTCAGACGTCTGTATGTGATCCCAGACGTCTTTACAGACGTCTGGGCCACCTCCCAGACGTCTTAAAAGACGTCTGGGGCACGCGCTCGTTACAACCTAACCCTCTCGAGTTAGGATTTTCCGATCAACCAAGTTGATCAAAATCCATTAAACCGAATCACTTAAAACGAGGGTGATTCAACCTCAATACAACCACGTTACAAGTACGAGGGTAGCGTTCCTCAACCCCTTCTCTCCACGAGAAGGATTTTGTCCCACGAAGGAGACGGGAATTCGCAAAGCGAATACCCAACCAAAATACAAAGATAAAATAAACAACAAACCTATAGAGCCAACAAAGTAATTTAAACCTAGCTTCTATAGGAAATAGGAAACTCCCCTTTGCAAGGAGTGCGTCGACGATGACGCGGTGCGTGTGCCACGCGATGGCGCAACGTCGCTCTCGTGAACAACGGTGGGAGAGCGGGTGCGCGAAGGCTTGATGCTCTCAAGAGAATGGAGCTAGAGCTTTGAGAGCAAGAGAGTCTTTTCTTTGGACACAAAAGGTTTGAAAGTGTATTGCAAGGTGTGTGTAGGTGTGTCTTAGTGTGTCTAAGTGTATATTTGTGTTACAAAGGTTCCCCTCTATTTTTAGAGGCCTTAGGAAGGCTTTGGAAGGCTTGGAAAAGCTTCCATAGCCGTTGGGTGCAAAGCCCAAGGGAATCAGGCCGAAATCAGGACAATGATTGCATTTGACAGGGTCATCAGACGTCTAATTCTGGCATCAGACGTCTGGAAGGCCACTTTAAGACGTCTGATTATAAGGCCAGACGTCTGATTTTGGGCGGGTCTCTTCCTGACTTGGATCAGATCTAAACAGGGTTTTTACGCAAGTCCATCAGACGACAAACAGGACGTCTGGCACTATGCCCGGACGTCTGGAAACCAACTTTTTCTACGGAATGGATTTGCAACGGCTAGAAAATCTCTGAGAAGAGATTTTCGGGTCAGTCGAGGCAAAACGGTCAATTATCAGACGTCTGGAAAGGCCTATGGACGTCTGATAAGGCTCTAATGGTCATATGCTACAGTGCCTGCTAAGCTAGCCAACGGTCCACTAATTGGACGTCTGGCAAGTCCATCAGACGTCTTCTAAGACGTCTGGACTAAGGTCTGGACGTCTGATTTCATCAGACAGAAAACTAAGTCCAGCCTAAAAGGTTATCAGACGTCTGAAACAACAGTCAGACGTCTTAAAATACTTTATCAGACGTCTGATTTTGGGATTAGACGTCTGGAAATGCTGTTTGAGCCCTATATTGGTTTTCTAAGTATTCTACAGAAAACCTAAGTATCCTAGAGTTGTGCAGGTGTTCCTAGGACTACTGTTAGGGTACTTTGAGGCTCTTTAACCACAGATCGTCAATCCAAATCCATCCGTGTAGTTGGATTTTTCATTTGAAGTCTAAATTTTGACCACCTTGCCCCTTTTTCCTTTGATCATCCTCAGACTGCATTTGATGCTACGGAGGTCTGATCGAGGTGATCTCGGAGGTGTTGGACTCCGATCATTGCCCTGATCAAATCCATATAGTTGGATCTTCAATTTAAGGCCTCGATAAATATCACTTTGTTCCCTAACCACGAAAGGAGAAAATTAACCCATAATTTGTATAAACCAATCTAAATGCATGATAATGCATGTTATGCAATATTTATAATGCATAATGCTTCTATGACACTGGAACATGCATAAATAGACATTTTAGGCCAATTAAGGTATGCACATCACAACCCCATGCCTATCTTTTGCTAGTCCTTAGCAAAACTTATGCTATTTATAAACAAAATTAGTATCAAATTACTTGGCAATAGTTATTTCTCAGCGCTAATAAATTTCTACTAAAGACCTGAACTATAGAGACTCGACGGTGCCCGGGTGTTTGCCAAAATGCAAACCGTCCAAGCTCTCACCTTATTCAAAGCAAATACATTTTTTTCTTTCTTTTTCTTCTTTTCTAATTTTTTTGAATTTTTGAGTTTATAGTTCGGGACAGCTTTCTACGACTACCCAACCCACCCAAGACTTTAAAAGACAGTGCCCAGGTGTTTGCCAAAATGTAAACCGCCCAAGCCCTCGTCTTATTCAAAAGCAAATACATTTTCTTCTTTCTTTTTCTTCTTTTCTAATTTTTTTGAAATTTTGAGTTTAGAGTTTGGGGTAGCGTTCTTTGACTACCCAACCCACCCAAGGCTCAAAAAGAACTCTACGTCCTAAGCATCTTTTTGTGAAATTGTGATGGACTCACTGATTAGCAATCAAAAGGAACTTTGGGTTTCTACGAATCCTAGGTGACCCTAATGAATAATTTCTGCCTAAAGGTTCATCTATTCGACTGGTAACTTTCTACGTACTTTTTATTTTAATGGGGTCAACAGAAGGGCGAACTCAGTGTATATCTTCTCGACTTATTCTACTTCCCCGCTTCTTCCTAAGTGTTTTGAATTAAATGTGCATTTCATAAGCTAGGTTCTAGACAATTGGCCAATGGGGTTCAAACCCACGACAACTTGTCAGCCATACTCATGCGGTGAAGTGTGGCTTATTTATTTTTTCTTCTTTTCTATTTCTCATCATTTTTTTTCAGTAGGTGTCTTCCTTAATCTAAGATTTACCTAAAGGCAGTAGAATGAGAATGGTCGGGTAGTTGGATTCTAGATAGCTAGCCAATGGGCTATTACCACGACAACTTGACAACCATACTACCTTAAGAAGTTCATTAGCTATCCAATTTCTATTAAAACCATTGAAAAATGAGTCAGTGCAATTAGTGCGTTGATGCATTAAACTTAAAACTCCCTCAAATCAGAGGGCAGGTTGATAAGTCGTGTACTTATCACCCCAACTTATTTAACCAATTAAAAATGAATTTTCGAATGGTGAGAACTCGACAAACAAGTCCACATTTTAGCAGACACCCAGGCTGATTAAGCCCGAAGACCTGAAGAATCTAAGTGTTCAGGTCCTATTGTATTATTTCCTAAAGTTGACAAATTTCTAATGCCTTAGTTCTCTTTTCCTAATTTATTTTTTTTCTTAAATAAAGAGAATAAAAAGAATCTACGGAGCTAACAAAATAATTTAGATAAGGATATCCACCCCCCCATGCCTATCAAATGCAATGTCCTCATTGTATTAAAGACATGAAAAAGAGCGGAGTAGAGAAGAAAGCTAATAGGTCAGATTTGAGATGAAAATAGACTGTATACGTGCTGTATTTATTGCCTTTAGCTAGGCACACTATACAAACAAAGAAGAAATCAAGAATTCATAGGTGTGAGTCAAGATCAAAATAAGAAGATCGATTTTATTACCCGCAAGGAGATGTCCATAAATGTGGATGAGATTGTAATGTAGACCCATGCCCTAGGGTCGAGTGTATTTAAGGCTCTAGATAAAAATTACACAAAATCAAAGATCGTTTTGTTTGTGAGGATGCAACCCAAGTCCAAAATGTCAAACAATAGAAAAATTTGTATCAAAAAGATAATCAGTTAATTTGTGCTTGGGTTGGACATCCTCAGAGTTGAAAATGTCATAAGGGTCCTAGTAGAAGGTTGGTAATTTCACATATATAGGAACCCTTAGATTAAGAATTCTACTTCCCCCGGAATTGGCTTCCTAAATCTTCATTTTTAGATTCCTATCCTCCACAATCAAAGTTTCCGGGACCTCGAAAGTGTTATCAACCCTGTCTAAAATATCCAAGTTCAAAATTTGTGGCTCAATCAAAATTAACTTGGGTTTGGTAATATTAAGAAGATAATCATCATTATGCTTAACGGGGTGTGACTAAGGAATGGGGCTATGAATTGAATCCTCCATGCTAGCCCTAGTTAGATCAAAATCCTCAATTATCAGGATATCAAATGATTCATCATACTCCTCAAGCCTATATGTCTCACTAAAACTAACTTCCTCAAACTAAGGTGATACTTCACATAAAGATTCTTCACTTTCAGAACCAAAGAATTCTTGAATCGCATTAATATATGTCTCAAGATCATATGTTGTTCCTCGTTCCACAAAGACCTATTTTTCCTCGTACCCTGGCTCAGGGATCTCAGGTAAAGAAATCAATTCATCTTCAATTAGTTACTCTAGACCAATCTGGTCATCCCTAGTCTCGTAAAATGTGTCCCCCATACAGGTGCCTGAGCGGGTTCTGACATTTGCTCTCTTGAAGGAGGTTTATCTTAGGAATCATCCCAAGATTGGACTAGAGCAATCATAAATCTAATCCTCAACCTTGACAATTTCCCAAGTAAAAACTCACTCAGGTCCTTATCCTCAACATCTTGGAGCCAATCCAATAAATATTTCTTAAGATCATCAATCATTTGAATCAGAGGCTCCAATTCTTAAGTACAGGGCGTTGGCTGAGCTTCTAAAGATTGTATGGTATTCCTTAAGTTAGCCAACACCCTATCTTGGACCTGGTTTACCTGAACCAAATTGTTCAGTTCAAGGTTGGGTGGGTTTGGTTTCAAACTAGGGGAGTCAAGGAATTGAGATTCTTGGGGCCCTCCCTAATAGTAGGTCATTTCATGTTATTCATAGAGGGTTGGTGACCTATATGCAGTGTAATCCATGGAAGGGTAAGAGTTGCAATCAGGATATCCTTCTTGATTGTGGATTGAGTTACGTTGATCATCAAATGGTGGAGATCTATAATTAGTGTAGTTCGAAGAAGGATAAAAATCAAAATCATGATGTCTAGGGTTGGATCCTGAACATTGAGGTCTAGAATTATATCCCCAATCAGGGTTATCCCAACTAATAGATGGGTGGTTGGCGGTCAGGTCAGGATAATAATCATCTTGGGGATAAGTGGTAGCATGAGGGTAGGAATGGAAATGTGGGTGTGGTGTGGAAGAATATATTGTGAAGTAGGAGGGAAAATAGAGGACAGAAAGGTGCCCTGCAATATAATCAAACCAAACCTATCCTTAGGTGGGTAGCTTAAAGACCTACAGACACTTAGAACCTGTCTTGAGATGAAAGAAATGATTTGGTCTACTTCTATCATGTCAATCCAACTAGTTAGAGGAAGGGATTGGGGAGAAGGTTCCTCCTTTGGCTTGCGCCTCGGGTTCCTTTGATACCCCTCAACTGCAGTCGTTTGACACTACTCCCCTAACTAGACATTAAATGGACCAGTAGAAGCAGATTAATCGAAAATAATCTCGATTTGGGCCCCAAAGAGAGTCAAATCCTTAAGGTCAATGTCTACTCTATTTTAATTAGGCATAGGTTTGATTATGCTCTAAAATGTGATGGGCCCTTTAGAAAGGTTGTGCCCTTAAAAATCGATTTCAATGTGTGCAAGTGCACAACAAATGATTTTCAAGCAAGATTATTTTTTGGATGTAGTGAATTTTAGGGTCAAAGTCTTGCTTAGTAGCTTTTAGGATTCAACTTGTAAGTATATTCAGACAAGGTTTTGTGAGGCACACCAAGGTTTGAAAGCACAAGTAAACATATATTCCTTTACAAATCAAAAATAATGTGGTGTGCCTGGTTCATCCCTAAAAATTGAATCCTATGAGGCAAGCTATTGATGGATTACTTTTATCTTAAGTGGTGTAGCCCAAAAAACTCAATCAATTGGTCTCTTGCACCACTTGATTAAGGCACACAAAATGATTGGCCTAATCAGATTTCCACTCATTCATGTGTACTAAGTTAGAGTGTACCAGGCCCATAGGTCAAATCCTAGCTAAGTGGTATAATCAGATCAAGGTGAGGTGCCTTGTGTGTGTGTGGGTGTATAAAGTGTGTAAATTTTAGTTAATCCCACATTGAATTTATATAAATGAGTGTGTGTGTGTGGGGGGGGGGGGGGTGAGGTGGGTGGAGGTGGCAAACAAACAACTAGAACTAACCTTAGGGTTTATGCAAGCTCCTAGGTTAATTAGGGTTTGCGTTATTAGGTGGTGGAATGAAATCTAAGGGGTGGGTGGTGGGGATATACTTACAAACCTTTCAATTGCACTTTGCTCAAATCTATCGCTTTTGCACTCCTTGACTCCTTGAGAGAGTACCTATAATCACAATAAGAATGGAGACAAGTGAGGTAAACGATAAGTAAGGCAGAAAACGTGGGAAATCAAAGAGTGTTGACTCCCTGGCAACAACACCAAAATGATAAGTGAGAAAATCATTGCAAAATGTTTGAGTTTGGAAAACCTGAGTCGTTGTCAAATTCGTAAGAAAATTCCCTACCAAATAAATTTATCGAAACTCTGGTGAGTCTTAGTTCAGACACGGGGAGGCTAATGTTTGATTAGAAATTGCATTTGGAATTATTTTCATAAAGCAAATTAGCTGGTTGAAATTAATCTACGCTAGCTATTTTACTTAAGGAATAAATAATAGAAAAGAGAGAGAGAATAATACAGAGAAAAGAGAGAGGAGTGTGAACAAATATTTTAACCATGTGTTCATTACAACTACTTACAAAAATGAAAACTGCACTAGAAAGTAGTAAAAAGATAAGGATGAGAAAATCCTCCTCGACGGTTGCTTGGAGGACAAGCTCCATTGACGGAGTGCCCAGAAGAGGGTGGTGAGATGTTGGACGAGGGAGGATGGGATTGGAGGACGGAGGATAAAGCAGGGTAGTGCTGCAGTAGGATCTGCTTCTTGAATGGTGGCGAGAAGACAACCACGGGATGTTCCACGAAGGGGGTGAGATGATGGAGAAAATTTTATTTTTTTACTCTATAAGAGCATCCCGGGTTTGGGACTAGCTCCTTAGGGCTTTGGAGATAGTGAGAAGAGAAGAGAAGGGATGAAGAAATGTGTAGGAGGTGTAGGCCATTTATAGGTGTAGTTATGATGGTAATTTGGTCATTTGAATGCTTAGAATTTAATATTAGGGTCTTTAATGATGTTTATGATCGTTAGTGTAGGCGTACATCACTGAAGGTATGCCTACATGTAAGCTGTCCATCATGCATTCGATGCTTCACATGTAGCCACGTCAACACCGCCTCGCCTTTAGCCGTTCGCGTGCCTCATCTTGCCCAATCAACCTCAGCCGCCTGATCTCACAATCGAACAACTTAGAATCTTGCGCGCTTCGCCTTCACAATGCACGCTGTGCCTACGTACGATCGCACTTGATCGCGCGCGTGTGCACAATGCTCTCATCTAGCGCACTAGAGTGTGCCACGTAGCGATGTCCGCGATCTCTCATCACGCATCCAATGGGCAAATTTCAATGCTCGCGCCTCTTGGTAGATCAAATCCACTCCTTGCAGTTTGAACACATGTCGTGCGCTGCCCATAGGGCACTCGATCACTACACTGAGGGGCAGTTTGTGCCGCATTTTTGGTTTGTTGTTTGCATGTTCTCAACCGCTGGATGAAGATCCAACGGCTGAGATCAAAGGGCACTTGATGAGAAGAGGAAGGACAGCGATGTTGGGCTTCTATGGTGGTGCCACGTGGCACCATCATGGCCATCCATCTTCCAATGCTTGTAGATGGCACCACAGATGTTGGATTGGGTTGATTTTCATGCCGTTGGGTTGCGATCGTCGATCCGAACCCATCCATGCAGTTGGATTTGTCGTCTGAAGTCTAAATTTTCACCACCTTGCCCCTTTTTCCCTTGATCTTCCTCGAACTGCATCAGAAGCTATGGAGGCCAATCGAGGCGATCTCAGAGGCATTGGATCTTCAATCTAAGGCCCCGATAATTATCTCCCTATTGATAAAACTCGAGTAGGGCTATTTAATTAGGTGAAATTAGCATCAAATTGTATATAGTGGAAGTGGTTAACCTACAAGTGAATCTACACTCATTTATCAAAAATATATTAACCTGGCTAGATTTTGAGATTGTTGCTTTTGGGCTAGGGATGAACTTAGGGAGACAGGTTTGGAATTAATCAGTTTCTACGTGCTTCCTAAACTCACATCAATTCCTTTCACTTATTATGTTTTTGGTTTTCTTGATTTTTAGATTTTTTTGGAGATAATCTTGTCCTTGAGGCACACCCTCAAATAAGTCCTTGGCTACAAGCCAAATAATAAAATTCGATCTCGCCACACGTGAAACCATGTGGCTGCAAGTCAAGAATTATCTTTTTTGTTATATATCTATTTTTGTCTTTTCTTTAAGCAATAAAATAAAAGCAAATATAGAAGACAATGAAAATGCGGAATTGAAATGTGAAAATTGAAATGAATTGAAATACGTAGCTTATTTATATGTAGAATATATATATATTGGATATAGATATAGATATATGTATATAAGTATAAGTATAAATATATATATATATATATATAAATAACTATAAAATAGAATAGTGAATTTTTTTTTTTTTGAAAAGGTGAGGAGTGCTATTGTTAACGATAGCAGACTGAGAGCATTTTATTTAAAAATAAATCAATCAAAAAATTACAAAGAATTCATCACACTCCCAACAATGTTTACAAGGAGGCGCTCCATGCTCCCGCTAGCTCCCAACACTCACTAATAATACTCCTCACATTTATTGGCATCTCTCTAAAAAGCTTCTTGTTGCGAGCACACCAGACACACCATAGGACTCTAGCTATCAATGTATGTGGCTTGGTTGAAGTTCTGAAGCATCTCCATAAATCCTCCCATGAGGACAATGCTTCTCGAAAAATGGTTCTCCAGATTTGGTTTGTTACCAGGCATGTGTAAAAGATGTGCAAGCTACTGTTTGTGGGGAAGTTGCATAGAGGGCAGTTTTGAGGTGGAACACCCAATCTTGTGTGCCTCAATTTGCCTGTTATGAGACCATTTCTTCAACTCATCCATAGAAAAATTTTTATTTTTAGAGATATTTTTAAATGCCACACCATAGCACAGTCCTTGTCCATAAGTGATGGGTTATAGTTGCCTCTTCGTATCAGCCATTTGTAGGCATTTACGGGAGAGAACGGTCCATGAGCCCAAGTAAATTTGTCAGATCATCCCATTTTCTTGAAGGATTCCAGCTCCCTGTTCAAAAGATCAAATTCCTCTTCCAAACGACCTTGCTGTCTTACTGTTTGGCTCAGCAGATTCCATCTGTTGTTTAGGGGGTCCCAATTGTCCTTCACCGATATTGTTATGTCAGCTGCAGCACTGTAGACACGTGGAAATCAATTTTTTAGAAGTCCCAAACTAGACCACTCGTTGTGCCAAATGGAGAACTATTGGCCATCTCCAAGCACCGGCTCAAAGTCATGCCAAATGTCACGCATTGTAGCCCATACTGATTTCGAGAAAGGAGATGGTCTGCAGGGAGTTGCTATGCATCTGGTTACATGGGAGCTATCGTGTGCATCTTTGATGATCAAAGCCAATTCCTATCATCATCTTCAAATAGCTTTATCGCCCATTTCAGCAGTAGGGAGTCATTGAACTCTTTCAGCGAGCGAATGCTTAGATCACCATATTTTTTGGGGGAACACAGCTGCCACCATTTCGAAGGGTGCAGAAACTTGCCCTCTGATTTAACCCCTTTCCAGAAGAATCTTTTTCGCAGCATGTCAATTCTATTCCAAATTGATTTTGGAGCTTTGAAAATTGGAAAGAAAAAGACTGGAATAGAGGTGATGACTGAATTGAGGAGGATCAACCTTCCTCCTTTAGTTAAATAGCAGCTGCTCCAACTTTCAAGCTTGGCAGTTACTTTCTCAAACAATGGATTCCAATCAGTCTTCTTCAGCTTGGTGTCACGTAGAGGCAGTCCTAGATACCTCACTGGCAGGCTAACAGTAGGCGTGTGCAGACTGGTTGAAAGAGGTGCACTATTTTGGTTGTTCAGCCTAAAATAGATGAGAGAGGATTTCTGACCATTCAGCTTTAACCCATAAATGTTGCCAAACACGGAGACCATGGTATATAGGACTTTTGCTTCAATTTTTCCCCCTTCCATGAAAAAGACAGTGTCATCCTTGTATTGTAGGATTGGTACCAGTGCTCTAGATTTAGATAATGAGTAACCTTTCACCAGACTTGTCGCTAAGAGTTTGCATGTAAAGCATGCAAGAGTGTCTACTGCTAGATTAAAGATGAGTGGGGCTAGGGGACAACCCTGCCTAACCCCTCGCTGAGGTTGGATCCAAGCTCCACATAGTCTACTGTTAATGACAAAGTTGCAATGCACCTCTTCATCCATTGGATCCATTTAGGAGGGAATTCCCTTTTCTTCATAATCTCCCATAAGTATGACCAGGCCACCAAGTCAAATGCCTTGCAGAAGTCCACCTTCCACATGAAGGCTTTACATTTTTGTCTACGCCATCCACTAACAATCTCTTGCACTACAATAAAGGACTCTTGGAGTGACTAGTTAGGGAGGAAATCTGATTGTACTGGACTTATTAGACGTGCTACAACACCACTTAATATATTTGGCAAGACTTTGCCGATTATCATATAAATGGAGTTCGTCAAAGCTATTGGCCTAAACTCTTGCAAGCTCTCTGCACCTTGCTTCTTTGGTAGTAGGAAAAGATAGGATTTATTTATTCTTTCGAAGCTCGAATTGCCCTCTTGAAACTCCTTGATGACGTCCATTACATCTGCTTTCACCACCAGCCAAAACTCCTTATAAAAGAAGACCTAAAATCCATCAGGGCCTGGGGAGCCTTTAGAATTCAGACCAGCCATTGTAGTCTCAACCTCTTGAATTGTGATAGTTTTAACCAGTTTTTTAGCTTCAGCTTCATCAACTCGAGTGAAATCAGAGTTGGTTAATCTCCAATTCCTTCTTTCAGTGGCTTTAGAGGCTTATCTATAGTATCTGATCGCTTCTCTTTTAATGTCCCCTAAGGAGGTCAGAACCTACTCGCTTGTTCTCAATGAAGAGATGTAGTTGACCCTTCTTCTAGAGTTAGCTGCCATGTGAAAGAATTTAGTATTTGCATCTCTTTCTTTCAACCATAGTTGCCTTTGATTTTTCTCTCCAATCAATTTCTCTTTCTAGATCTTCCTCTTTGACAGTCTTCTGCCAAATCTTGCGCTGCATGCATTCTTCATCAGTTAGTTGTTCCCTATTTTCTTTTTCATCAAGAAGTTTCACATTCTTTAAAGCTTCCATTCTCTTTTGATCTCTCATGACTTCATTGATTTTATTGCATGCTTTCATAACTAACTTAAGTTCTTTGAGTTTAGTTGCAAGTCTAAATGTAGCTGAGCCATTCACCAGTTTAGAAGACCACCAATTACCAATCATCTCCTTACATCCCTCTTCTCTGAGCCATGACTTTTTAAATTTAAAGTATGAGCCTATTGCAGAGTCTTCCTCGCTCTACCACAATAGTGGAGTATGATCAGAGAATGGTCGGTCTAGCCCCTTCATTGAAGAAAGCTAAAAGCCCTCCAACAACTCAGCATTACCAAAGAAGTGATCTAGCTTTGATTTTTGCCCATTTCCATTTCTCCAGGTGTATTCAGTCCCCGAGGAAGGGTATATAGAAAGACCCAGTGCTGATATGGCCATTTGAAATCCTAAGGATAGTGAATATTGAATAGTGAATATTGAATCTAGGATTCAATAGGGATGTAGCACAATGCAATTGGGATGTAGCACATTGCTAGGTTAACTGTCGTCTAGAAATATGAGATTAACCTAGCTATGTGCCACGTGCGGTGTGGAGTGGACGTGTGTGAGTGTGGGTAGAAAGCTTGCTATGAACAAATATCAGGGAATATCTGCAACTGGTGAGAATATTCCCGCGATATAATGCATGGTAAATGGGTATGTGCACAGTATTGTGAGTGGGAGATATGGGGTGAGTGTGTGAAAAGGGGAAGTGTGGATATATACATGTATATATGTATGGTAGCTATATAAGTATATGCATATATATATATATATATAAGTATATATCTATCTATCTATATATATATATATATATAACTACAGATATATGTATATAAATGGGGAAGTGTGAATATGTGTGTAAATATAGGTATATAAGTATGTGTGTAGGTGTGTGCATGAATAAGTAAATATGTGTATAAGTGTGTGAGTGTATGATTGTATCTGTATGTGAGAGTGTGTGTTTGTGTGTGAAGTGCATGGCGCACTAGCATGGAGTGCACAGGGCGAGGACCAGTGCAGCACGTTGGTGATGGTGTGAGCACGCGTAGCAACTGCAACGCAAAGGTGGGGGTGTAGCACGCGCTCAGGGCAAGTAAGGTATGCAGGCGAGATGAATGAAGCGTAGGTAGATGAAGCGCACAGCGCATAGGTGCTGCAATCGGCTGGTGGTAGTGAGACGCGAGGAGAGAGATGACTAGGTGACTGGATAAGTGAGAAGGCACAGGTCATCGCACTATAGTTGCGTGAGGTCGCAGATACAGTGTAAGGGCAAAAAGTGACCGCTTGTCCCCGTGACTCCATCGACTGATACGTGCACAGGGGAGCAGTGAAACTGTGTGAGGAAGGGCTTGGACTGGTAGGGAAGCAAGCGGAGTGCACTTGGAATGGTCGGCAGAGGCACACAGAGGCACGTGAAGGTGGCTGGTGTGCACGGAGGTGATGCGTGAGCTAAGCAAGCTTTGAAGCTTGTTGCAGAGCCAGCAATGGCGAAGAACAGAGTCGAAAGAAAAAATAAAATAAAAAAATTGCAAAAACGAAATAAAATAAAAGAAGAAACACCACGTCTACCTGCTTGCAATGAGCTAGACGGAGGTGTTCCCTCATCGTGGAGGATGCAACCATGTAGGGAAGCTCTGTTGGTGCTAGAGCACCACGATCATTTATTTTGATGATAACAAAACACGTGTTATTTAACATTTGCAATTTGAGTCCTAGATTTTAGGTCAAATGCAAATGTAGACGTGCTTAAACGGAGTTCGAGCTCGCATCCAGGACGGATTGGAGAAGCTTGACGGAAAACAGAGGAGGTTCGCGTGGAGCGACAGATTGAAGATAGAAGACAAGAAGAATAGGATAGATTCTTTTTAATCCTTTCTTGTATCTCTTGTCTTTATTTTCTTGCTCTTTTTATTTTCCTTAGAATATTTTGTTAAAGAGCCTCAAAGTACCCTAACAGTAGTCCTAGGAACATCGGCACAACCCTAAGATACTTAGGTTTTCTGTAGAATACTTAGAAAACCAATATAGGGTTCAAACAGCACTTCCAGACGTCTAATTCCCAAATCAGACGTCTGATAAAGTATTTTAAGACGTCTGACTGTTGTTTCAGACGTCTGATATCTGTTAGGCTGGACATACCTAGTTCTGTCTGATGAAATCAGACGTCCAGACCTAATACCAGGCGTCTTAGGAGACGTCTGATGGACTTGCCAGACGTCCAGATAGTGGACCGTTGGCTAGCTTAGCAGGCACTCAAGGATATGACCGTTAGAGCCTTATCAGACGTCCATAGGACTGTCCAGACGTCTGATAATTGACCGTTTTGCCTCGGCTGACCCAAAATCTCTTCTCAGAGATTTTCTAACCATTGCAACGTTTGGAAATCAATTCCCACAGTAAAAGTAGGTTTCCAGACGTCCAGACATAGTGCCAGACGTCCTGTATGTCGTCTGATCAACTTGAACAAAAACCCTGTTTAGATCTGATTCAAGTCAGGAGGAAACCCGCATAGAATCAGACGTCTGACATTGAAATCAGACGTCTTAAAGTGGCCTTCCAGACGTCTGATGCCAGAATTACACGTCTGATCACCCTATCAAATGTAATCATTGTCCTGATTTCGGCCTAATTCTCTTGGGCTTTGCACCCAACGGCTATAGAACCCTTCCTAAGCCTTCCAAAGCCTTCCTAAGGCCTCTATAAATAGAGGGGAACCTTTGCAACACAAAAACACACTTGGATACACTTAGCTACACACTTTCACACTCTTTTGTGTCCAGAAAAGATCTTGCTCTCCAAGCTTAAGCTCCATTCCCTTGAGAGCATCAAGTCTTCGCGCACCCGCTCTCCCGCCGTTGTTCACGAGAGCGACATTGCGCCGTTCCGTGGCTCACGCACCCGCGTCATCGTCGACGCACTCCTTGCAAAGGGGAGTTTCCTAATTCCTATAGAAGCTTAGGTTTATTACTTTGTTGGCTCTATAGGCTTGTTGTTTATTTTATCTTTGTCTTTTGGTTGGGTATTCGCTTTGCGAATTCCCGTCTCCTTCGTGGGACAAAATCCTTCTCGTGAAGAGAAGGGGTTGAGGAATGCTACCCTCGTACTTGTAGAGTGGTTGTACTGAGGTTGAATCACCCTCGTTTTAAAGTGATTCGGTTAGTGGATTTGATCAACTAGGTTGATCGGAAAATCCTAACTCGGGAGGGTTAGGTGGTGGTTTTTACCCGGTTTGGGTTTCCACCTAAAAATCTTTGTGTACTTGTGCGATTGATTTTTTGTGAGATTGTTTATTTTATTTCCGCAATTATTACGTCACCCCCTCCTAGTGTTGGAACTTTCAATTGGTATCAGAGCAGGTTCTTGCAAGATCGGAGTAACACCCGGCAAGAAGATCATGGAGGGAAGCTATTCCACAAGTAGGATTTCCGAGGGGCAGTCCACAACCCGTCCGCCGTTCTTCGACGAGAGCAACTACCCCTACTGGAAGTTGCGGATGAAGACCTGGCTTCAAGCCGCCGACTTCACGATCTGGGCTAGATGCGAGATGCCATTTGAAATCCCAGAAAAACCCGCGGGAGGCTACTCACAGCAACAAATCCGTGAGCTCTCTTTAAACGCAAAGACCATGAACGCCCTTTACTGCCCGCTCAGCTCGGAGGAGTTCAACAGAATCTCGCAATGCGCCACCGAATACGAGATCTGGCACACACTTGAGGTAACTCACGAAGGTACCTCTAAGGTAAAAACTTCTAAACTCAATTTACTTTCACAAGAATTTGGGGCTTTTTCTATGAAAACTAACGAAAATTTAAGTGAGATGAACACTAGGTTCACTCTCATAGTAAACAATTTAAAAGCTTTAAGGAAGACCTTCATCAAGGGGGAGCTTCAAGGGAAGCTTCTTCGTTCCCTTGGACCGGAGTGGGAACAGAAAGTCACCGCCATCGAGGAGGCGAACGAAGTAGAGGGGCTCAACATGGAAGATCTCCTAGGCAATCTAATGGCCTACGAGACAAAGTTAAAGCAGAAGAAGAAGGATACACCGGAGCCCAAACTGAAGAAGACTCTCGCCTTCAGAGTTGCGTCGGATAGCGAGGTAAGTTTCGACGACGAAGACTTTAGAATTTTACTTAAAAATTTTTCCAAGTTTTGTAGGGAATTAAAGAAAGAGAAAAAGGAGAAGAAGGAAAGCCCGAGACGTTGCTACCACTTCAACGAGAAAGGGCACCTACGACCAGAGTGCCCTCTTCTCAAAAAGGAGAAGAAAAAGGAAAAGGAAAAGAAATCTAAGAAGAAGGCGTTCCAAGCCACTTGGGACGATTCCAGCTCGGAGGAAGAAGAAGAAGAAAAGGAAGAAACCGCTTACTTTGGTTTCATGGCTAGAGGAAGCAACAGCGACAGCGAAAGCGGAAGCGACGACAGCGACAACGAGGTAAATTTCGATTTACAAGTAGCTTTTAATGAACTATTTGAGATTAGTAAATCACTTAAAATAGAAAACAAAAGTATTAAAAAGAACCTTAGTTTTCTTAAAAATGAAAATGATAGGTTAGAAAAACAACTTAAGGACATAGAAGCTGTAATTTACCCTACTAGGAGGGGTGAGATCAGCGTGACAAAAAATGCGGAATTGAAAATATAAACAATCTCACAAAAATAAGCAATCACAAAATGTACACAGGAATTTTTAGGTGGAAACCCAAACCGGGTAAAAACCACCACCTAACCCTCTCGAGTTAGGATTTTCTGATCAACCTAGTTGATCAAATCCACTAAACGAATCACTTTAAAATGAGGGTGATTCAACCTCAGTACAACCACGCTACAAGTACGAGGGTAGCGTTCCTCAACCCCTTCTCTCCACGAGAAGGATTTTGTCCCACGAAGGAGACGGGAATTCGCAAAGCGAATACCCAACCAAAAGACAAAGGTAAAATAAACAACAAACCTATAGAGCCAACAAAGTAATAAACCTAAGCTTCTATAGGATTTAGGAAACTCCCCTTTGCAAGGAGTGCGTCGACGATGACGCGGTGCGTGAGCCACGCGACGGCGCAATGTCGCTCTCGTAGACAACGGCGGGAGAGCGGGTGCGCGAAGGGAATGATGCTCTCAAGATGATGGAGCTTGAGCTTAGAGAGCAAGAGCTTCTTGGACACAAGAGAGTGGAAATACTTGATCTTAGTGTATCTTGGTCTCTCTAGGTGTGTATCTTGTGTGTCTCTTAGTGTATGTAGGTGTGTAAAGGCTCCCCTCTATTTATAGAGGCCTTAGGAAGGCTTTGGAAGGCTTAAGAAAGGTTCTATAGCCGTTGGGAACAAAGCCCAAGTGAATCAGCCCGAAATCAGGAACAATCATTGTTCTGACAGGCTTATCAGACGTCTAATTATAGCATCAGACGTCTGGAAGTTTACTATAAGACGTCTTATTCAAAGGTCAGACGTCTGATTTTGGGCGGGTCTCTCCCTGACTTGAATCAGATCTAAACAGGGTTTTTGTGCAAGTCCATCAGACGACATACAGGACGTCTGGCTCTAAGTATGGACGTCTGGAAACCTACTTTTACTGTGGGAATTGATTTCCAAACGTTGCAACGGCTAGAAAATCTCTGAGAAGAGATTTTGGGTCAGTCGAGGCAAAACGGTCAATTATCAGATGTCTGGAAAGGCCTAAGGACGTCTGATAAGGCTCTAACGGTCATATTCTTGAGTGTCTGCTAAGCCAGCCAACGGTCCACTAATTGGACGTCTGGCAAATCCATCAGACGTCTTCTAAGACGTCTGGTCTAAGGTCTGGACGTCTGATTTCATCAGACAGAACTACCTATGTCCAGCCTAACAGTTATCAGACGTCTTATAATACTTTATCAGACGTCTGATTTGGGAATTAGATGTCTGGAAGTGCTGTTTGAACCCTATATTGGTTTTCTAAGTATTCTACAGAAAACCTAAGTATCCTAGGGTTGTGCCGGTGTTCCTAGGGCTACTGTTAGGGTTCTTTGAGGCTCTTTAACATAAAATATCTAAGGAAATAAAGAGCAACAAAAGAAACGAAAAATACAACAAGTACAAAAGAAGGAAATCTATCCTATTCTTCATTTCCTTCCATCTTCAATCTTTTGCTCCACGCGAACCTCCTCTGTTTTCCGTCAAGCTCCTCCAATCCGTCCTGGATGCGAGCTCGAACTCCGTCTAAACACGTCCTCATTTGCAATTGACCTGAAATCTAGGACTCAAATTGCAAATGTTAAATAACACGTGTTTTGTTATCATCAAAACAAATGATCGTGGTGCTCTAGCACCAACAGAAGCTAGTCCTAGAATTGATAACCTATTATTAGAAAATCAAGACCTCATCAATGAAAATAATAAATTGATTGAGGAAAATGTTAGTCTAAAAATAGAAATTTCTGATTTAAAGACTAAGTTGAATACTATAGAAAAAGAAATTGCATGTCTTAGGGAAAATTCTAACAAATTAATCAACAAAGTTGATAATTTTTATAGCCCTAAGGTTGAGAAAGGATCTCCATCAAGGAGACCCACTAACAGATCCGGATCCAAGCTCACTTGGATACCGAAAAAGGAATTAGAATCTTGTTTTGTAGGATTCAGGGATAACTACAATACAAAGGACTGGACCTACAAACTCAAGGCTGGTCAACTCGAGTTAGGAGAACTAAGGAGTAGACCAAGGAGGAGAACAAGAAGACCGACGAGACGGCGAACAAACGACGGACCCGCCGCACGTCGACCGCCAGACTGGAGGCCGGCGCCGATGCCCGGGCCTCCAAGCTACGGATGGGAGCCTCATCCGATGTGGCATCCAACACCACCATTCGGGCCATTTTATTGGCCATGGTAGGTGAGGTAAAATTCTTAACCCTATCTTTTTATAAGCATTTAGATAGGGGGAGTTAAAAAATGATGAGCTAATTGTCAATTTTTAAGGGGGAGATACAAGTTAGCTAAATTTCCTTTAGTAAGGGGGAGAAAAATAATAGCTATCTTGTTGTTACAAAAAGGGGGAGAATATCACCTTTGTTAAAATAAATTTATAGAAGAGCATGTTTTAAGGGGGAGTTATATGAAATCTAAAATCAATCAAACCTTTTTGATAATGTCAAAAAGGGGGAGGATTTTATGCATTATTATTTACGATTTTGTCATCATCAAAAAGGGGGAGATTGTTGGTGCTAGAGCACCACGATCATTTATTTTGATGATAACAAAACACGTGTTATTTAACATTTGCAATTTGAGTCCTAGATTTCAGGTCAAATGCAAATGTAGACGTGCTTAAACGGAGTTCGAGCTCACATCCAGGACGGATTGGAGAAGCTTGACGGAAAACAGAGGAGGTTCGCGTGGAGCGACAGATTGAAGATAGAAGACAAGAAGAATAGGATAGATTCTTTTTAATCCTTTCTTGTATCTCTTGTCTTTATTTTCTTGCTCTTTTTATTTTCCTTAGAATATTTTGTTAAAGAGCCTCAAAGTACCCTAACAATAGTCCTAGGAACACCGGCACAACCCTAGGATACTTAGGTTTTCTGTAGAATACTTAGAAAACCAATATAGGGTTCAAACAACACTTCCAGACGTCTAATTCCCAAATCAGACGTCTGATAAAGTATTTTAAGACGTCTGACTGTTGTTTCAGACGTCTGATATCTGTTAGGCTGGACATACCTAGTTCTGTCTGATGAAATCAGACGTCCTGACCTAATACCAGGCGTCTTAGGAGACGTCTGATGGACTTGCCAGACGTCCAGATAGTGGACCGTTGGCTAGCTTAGCAGGCACTCAAGGATATGACCGTTAGAGCCTTATCAGACGTCCATAGGACTGTCCAGACGTCTGATAATTGACCGTTTTGCCTCGGCTGACCCAAAATCTCTTCTCAGAGATTTTCTAACCATTGCAACATTTGGAAATCAATTCCCACAGTAAAAGTAGGTTTCCAGACGTCCAGACATAGTGCCAGACGTCCTGTATGTCATCTGATCAACTTGAACAAAAACCCTGTTTAGATCTGATTCAAGTCAGGAGGAAACCCGCATAGAATCAGACGTCTGACATTGAAATCAGACGTCTTAAAGTGGCCTTCCAGACGTCTGATGCCAGAATTACACGTCTGATCACCCTATCAAATGTAATCATTGTCCTGATTTCGGCCTAATTCTCTTGGGCTTTGCACCCAACGGCTATAGAACCCTTCCTAAGCCTTCCAAAGCCTTCCTAAGGCCTCTATAAATAGAGGGGAACCTTTGCAACACAAAAACACACTTGGATACACTTAGCTACACACTTTCACACTCTTTTGTGTCCAGAAAAGATCTTGCTCTCCAAGCTTAAGCTCCATTCCCTTGAGAGCATCAAGTCTTCGCGCACCCGCTCTCCCGCCGTTGTTCACGAGAGCGACATTACGCCGTTCCGTGGCTCACGCACCCGCGTCATCGTCGACGCACTCCTTGCAAAGGGGAGTTTCCTAATTCCTATAGAAGCTTAGGTTTATTACTTTGTTGGCTCTATAGGCTTGTTGTTTATTTTATCTTTGTCTTTTGGTTGGGTATTCGCTTTGCGAATTCCCGTCTCCTTCGTGGGACAAAATCCTTCTCGTGAAGAGAAGGGGTTGAGGAATGCTACCCTCGTACTTGTAGAGTGGTTGTACTGAGGTTGAATCACCCTCGTTTTAAAGTGATTCGGTTAGTGGATTTGATCAACTAGGTTGATCGGAAAATCCTAACTCGGGAGGGTTAGGTGGTGGTTTTTACCCGGTTTGGGTTTCCACCTAAAAATCTTTGTGTACTTGTGCGATTGATTTTTTGTGAGATTGTTTATTTTATTTCCGCAATTATTACGTCACCCCCTCCTAGTGTTGGAACTTTCAATTGGTATCAGAGCAGGTTCTTGCAAGATCGGAGTAACACCCGGCAAGAAGATCATGGAGGGAAGCTATTCCACAAGTAGGATTTCCGAGGGGCAGTCCACAACCCGTCCGCCGTTCTTCGACGAGAGCAACTACCCCTACTGGAAGTTGCGGATGAAGACCTGGCTTCAAGCCGCCGACTTCACGATCTGGGCTAGATGCGAGATGCCATTTGAAATCCCAGAAAAACCCGCGGGAGGCTACTCACAGCAACAAATCCGTGAGCTCTCTTTAAACGCAAAGACCATGAACGCCCTTTACTGCCCGCTCAGCTCGGAGGAGTTCAACAGAATCTCGCAATGCGCCACCGAATACGAGATCTGGCACACACTTGAGGTAACTCACGAAGGTACCTCTAAGGTAAAAACTTCTAAACTCAATTTACTTTCACAAGAATTTGGGGCTTTTTCTATGAAAACTAACGAAAATTTAAGTGAGATGAACACTAGGTTCACTCTCATAGTAAACAATTTAAAAGCTTTAAGGAAGACCTTCATCAAGGGGGAGCTTCAAGGGAAGCTTCTTCGTTCCCTTGGACCGGAGTGGGAACAGAAAGTCACCGCCATCGAGGAGGCGAACGAAGTAGAGGGGCTCAACATGGAAGATCTCCTAGGCAATCTAATGGCCTACGAGACAAAGTTAAAGCAGAAGAAGAAGGATACACCGGAGCCCAAACTGAAGAAGACTCTCGCCTTCAGAGTTGCGTCGGATAGCGAGGTAAGTTTCGACGACGAAGACTTTAGAATTTTACTTAAAAATTTTTCCAAGTTTTGTAGGGAATTAAAGAAAGAGAAAAAGGAGAAGAAGGAAAGCCCGAGACGTTGCTACCACTTCAACGAGAAAGGGCACCTACGACCAGAGTGCCCTCTTCTCAAAAAGGAGAAGAAAAAGGAAAAGGAAAAGAAATCTAAGAAGAAGGCGTTCCAAGCCACTTGGGACGATTCCAGCTCGGAGGAAGAAGAAGAAGAAAAGGAAGAAACCGCTTACTTTGGTTTCATGGCTAGAGGAAGCAACAGCGACAGCGAAAGCGGAAGCGACGACAGCGACAACGAGGTAAATTTCGATTTACAAGTAGCTTTTAATGAACTATTTGAGATTAGTAAATCACTTAAAATAGAAAACAAAAGTATTAAAAAGAACCTTAGTTTTCTTAAAAATGAAAATGATAGGTTAGAAAAACAACTTAAGGACATAGAAGCTGTAATTTACCCTACTAGGAGGGGTGAGATCAGCGTGACAAAAAATGCGGAATTGAAAATATAAACAATCTCACAAAAATAAGCAATCACAAAATGTACACAGGAATTTTTAGGTGGAAACCCAAACCGGGTAAAAACCACCACCTAACCCTCTCGAGTTAGGATTTTCTGATCAACCTAGTTGATCAAATCCACTAAACGAATCACTTTAAAATGAGGGTGATTCAACCTCAGTACAACCACGCTACAAGTACGAGGGTAGCGTTCCTCAACCCCTTCTCTCCACGAGAAGGATTTTGTCCCACGAAGGAGACGGGAATTCGCAAAGCGAATACCCAACCAAAAGACAAAGGTAAAATAAACAACAAACCTATAGAGCCAACAAAGTAATAAACCTAAGCTTCTATAGGATTTAGGAAACTCCCCTTTGCAAGGAGTGCGTCGACGATGACGCGGTGCGTGAGCCACGCGACGGCGCAATGTCGCTCTCGTAGACAACGGCGGGAGAGCGGGTGCGCGAAGGGAATGATGCTCTCAAGATGATGGAGCTTGAGCTTAGAGAGCAAGAGCTTCTTGGACACAAGAGAGTGGAAATACTTGATCTTAGTGTATCTTGGTCTCTCTAGGTGTGTATCTTGTGTGTCTCTTAGTGTATGTAGGTGTGTAAAGGCTCCCCTCTATTTATAGAGGCCTTAGGAAGGCTTTGGAAGGCTTAAGAAAGGTTCTATAGCCGTTGGGAACAAAGCCCAAGTGAATCAGCCCGAAATCAGGAACAATCATTGTTCTGACAGGCTTATCAGACGTCTAATTATAGCATCAGACGTCTGGAAGTTTACTATAAGACGTCTTATTCAAAGGTCAGACGTCTGATTTTGGGCGGGTCTCTCCCTGACTTGAATCAGATCTAAACAGGGTTTTTGTGCAAGTCCATCAGACGACATACAGGACGTCTGGCTCTAAGTATGGACGTCTGGAAACCTACTTTTACTGTGGGAATTGATTTCCAAACGTTGCAACGGCTAGAAAATCTCTGAGAAGAGATTTTGGGTCAGTCGAGGCAAAACGGTCAATTATCAGATGTCTGGAAAGGCCTAAGGACGTCTGATAAGGCTCTAACGGTCATATTCTTGAGTGTCTGCTAAGCCAGCCAACGGTCCACTAATTGGACGTCTGGCAAATCCATCAGACGTCTTCTAAGACGTCTGGTCTAAGGTCTGGACGTCTGATTTCATCAGACAGAACTACCTATGTCCAGCCTAACAGTTATCAGACGTCTTATAATACTTTATCAGACGTCTGATTTGGGAATTAGATGTCTGGAAGTGCTGTTTGAACCCTATATTGGTTTTCTAAGTATTCTACAGAAAACCTAAGTATCCTAGGGTTGTGCCGGTGTTCCTAGGGCTACTGTTAGGGTTCTTTGAGGCTCTTTAACATAAAATATCTAAGGAAATAAAGAGCAACAAAAGAAACGAAAAATACAACAAGTACAAAAGAAGGAAATCTATCCTATTCTTCATTTCCTTCCATCTTCAATCTTTCGCTCCACGCGAACCTCCTCTGTTTTCCGTCAAGCTCCTCCAATCCGTCCTGGATGCGAGCTCGAACTCCGTCTAAACACGTCCTCATTTGCAATTGACCTGAAATCTAGGACTCAAATTGCAAATGTTAAATAACACGTGTTTTGTTATCATCAAAACAAATGATCGTGGTGCTCTAGCACCAACAGAAGCTAGTCCTAGAATTGATAACCTATTATTAGAAAATCAAGACCTCATCAATGAAAATAATAAATTGATTGAGGAAAATGTTAGTCTAAAAATAGAAATTTCTGATTTAAAGACTAAGTTGAATACTATAGAAAAAGAAATTGCATGTCTTAGGGAAAATTCTAACAAATTAATCAACAAAGTTGATAATTTTTATAGCCCTAAGGTTGAGAAAGGATCTCCATCAAGGAGACCCACTAACAGATCCGGATCCAAGCTCACTTGGATACCGAAAAAGGAATTAGAATCTTGTTTTGTAGGATTCAGGGATAACTACAATACAAAGGACTGGACCTACAAACTCAAGGCTGGTCAACTCGAGTTAGGAGAACTAAGGAGTAGACCAAGGAGGAGAACAAGAAGACCGACGAGACGGCGAACAAACGACGGACCCGCCGCACGTCGACCGCCAGACTGGAGGCCGGCGCCGATGCCCGGGCCTCCAAGCTACGGATGGGAGCCTCATCCGATGTGGCATCCAACACCACCATTCGGGCCATTTTATTGGCCATGGTAGGTGAGGTAAAATTCTTAACCCTATCTTTTTATAAGCATTTAGATAGGGGGAGTTAAAAAATGATGAGCTAATTGTCAATTTTTAAGGGGGAGATACAAGTTAGCTAAATTTCCTTTAGTAAGGGGGAGAAAAATAATAGCTATCTTGTTGTTACAAAAAGGGGGAGAATATCACCTTTGTTAAAATAAATTTATAGAAGAGCATGTTTTAAGGGGGAGTTATATGAAATCTAAAATCAATCAAACCTTTTTGATAATGTCAAAAAGGGGGAGGATTTTATGCATTATTATTTACGATTTTGTCATCATCAAAAAGGGGGAGATTGTTGGTGCTAGAGCACCACGATCATTTATTTTGATGATAACAAAACACGTGTTATTTAACATTTGCAATTTGAGTCCTAGATTTCAGGTCAAATGCAAATGTAGACGTGCTTAAACGGAGTTCGAGCTCACATCCAGGACGGATTGGAGAAGCTTGACGGAAAACAGAGGAGGTTCGCGTGGAGCGACAGATTGAAGATAGAAGACAAGAAGAATAGGATAGATTCTTTTTAATCCTTTCTTGTATCTCTTGTCTTTATTTTCTTGCTCTTTTTATTTTCCTTAGAATATTTTGTTAAAGAGCCTCAAAGTACCCTAACAATAGTCCTAGGAACACCGGCACAACCCTAGGATACTTAGGTTTTCTGTAGAATACTTAGAAAACCAATATAGGGTTCAAACAACACTTCCAGACGTCTAATTCCCAAATCAGACGTCTGATAAAGTATTTTAAGACGTCTGACTGTTGTTTCAGACGTCTGATATCTGTTAGGCTGGACATACCTAGTTCTGTCTGATGAAATCAGACGTCCTGACCTAATACCAGGCGTCTTAGGAGACGTCTGATGGACTTGCCAGACGTCCAGATAGTGGACCGTTGGCTAGCTTAGCAGGCACTCAAGGATATGACCGTTAGAGCCTTATCAGACGTCCATAGGACTGTCCAGACGTCTGATAATTGACCGTTTTGCCTCGGCTGACCCAAAATCTCTTCTCAGAGATTTTCTAACCATTGCAACATTTGGAAATCAATTCCCACAGTAAAAGTAGGTTTCCAGACGTCCAGACATAGTGCCAGACGTCCTGTATGTCATCTGATCAACTTGAACAAAAACCCTGTTTAGATCTGATTCAAGTCAGGAGGAAACCCGCATAGAATCAGACGTCTGACATTGAAATCAGACGTCTTAAAGTGGCCTTCCAGACGTCTGATGCCAGAATTACACGTCTGATCACCCTATCAAATGTAATCATTGTCCTGATTTCGGCCTAATTCTCTTGGGCTTTGCACCCAACGGCTATAGAACCCTTCCTAAGCCTTCCAAAGCCTTCCTAAGGCCTCTATAAATAGAGGGGAACCTTTGCAACACAAAAACACACTTGGATACACTTAGCTACACACTTTCACACTCTTTTGTGTCCAGAAAAGATCTTGCTCTCCAAGCTTAAGCTCCATTCCCTTGAGAGCATCAAGTCTTCGCGCACCCGCTCTCCCGCCGTTGTTCACGAGAGCGACATTGCGCCGTTCCGTGGCTCACGCACCCGCGTCATCGTCGACGCACTCCTTGCAAAGGGGAGTTTCCTAATTCCTATAGAAGCTTAGGTTTATTACTTTGTTGGCTCTATAGGCTTGTTGTTTATTTTATCTTTGTCTTTTGGTTGGGTATTCGCTTTGCGAATTCCCGTCTCCTTCGTGGGACAAAATCCTTCTCGTGAAGAGAAGGGGTTGAGGAACGCTACCCTCGTACTTGTAGCGTGGTTGTACTGAGGTTGAATCACCCTCGTTTTAAAGTGATTCGGTTAGTGGATTTGATCAACTAGGTTGATTGGAAAATCCTAACTCGAGAGGGTTAGGTGGTGGTTTTCACCCGGTTTGGGTTTCCACCTAAAAATCTTTGTGTACTTGTGCGATTGATTTTTTGTGAGATTGTTTATTTTATTTCCGCAATTATTACGTCACCCCCTCCTAGTGTTGGAACTTTCAAGCTCCTCTGCTCTCAGTGTTCCTCTCAACTTGTGAGAGGATACTAAGGATGAGGAGGGGAAGAGAGGGAGAGAGGAGAGCTCAGTGAATGGTGTGGCCGACTGGAGGGATGTGAGGAAGGTGAGTGTGCTGCGTCCGTGGGAGATGGAGGTTGAAGGTGGAGGTTGGAGAGGGTGGTGCTGACCCTTGTGTAGGGGAGGGTGATGATGATTATATAGATGATGGGTGAGGGTGGCCGATGGTCGTAGGCCGCTAGCATATTTTTTAGAGGGGAATATATGGGTAAATTATGGGTAGGCACTTAGGTTGTTGGTAAATGGATGTAGGTTGTGTTAGATTGTTTATTAGGTGGAATAAATGGTGGGATTTGCATGGAAATAAGGTGGAAATGGAAGGGATGAATGGATGCTCAATCTCTCTCTCTATCTTCCTCTACATAAAATGCACAAATGCAAATATTTACATGATGCATGCATAGTTATCTAATATAAATGCTTAATGTTAGAAAATAGCATAAGATGACCTAATTGGAGACGTGAATTGTTGTGCAATCACCTATCCTCTGACCACAAAAAGAGAAATTTAACTAATAATTTGTACAAACTAACTTGAATGCAAGATGATGCATGTTATGTAATATTTATAATGCATAATGATTCTATGACTTTAGGAACATGCATAAATAGACATTTTAGGCCAATTAGATGTGTGCACATCAATCCCATTCCAGCCTCTCTGAACAACCTCCAACTAATCATTTCGTAAGCACCATTCAACTCCCATTCTCCAAATAGGGGATTGTCGCTTACACTTCCTATTCAATTTGAGTAGTATAGGGATGTGGTCACTTCCTAATGCTAGCAAATGCAGCACACCAACCATAGGAAAGTTCGTACTCCAACCTCCTGATGCAAAGACCCTATTAAGCCTTTTTCTAATTAAAAATTGAGGTCTTCTTTTATTTTATCATGTAAAGGCATGGCCAGAGAATCCCAATTCCTTGATGAACGTTTTCAGATGTAAAAGTTCTCTAGATGGTACCATAGATCCACCATATTTATCAACTACAGAAATAATAGAGTTATAATCTCTTATGCATACTAGGTGCTCTGAATATCTTTCTTCAACCATTCTATTTTGGGGTGCCATATATACAAGCCATGTACCAGACATAACCTTTCACTACCACTCCTAAAAGGAGACAATGAAATTCTCCATATATGAGATCCACCTCTAGGTTCTCCCTATACAAGACACCAAGGCTCCCAGACTTCCCATTGGCACTAACTGCAAAGTAGCCAAAACCTCCCAACTTATCACCTATTTTCAGGAATTTTGTTATGGAAATATGTGTTTCTAAGACAAAGATAAGGTCAGCCTCTGTGGCTCTCTTCAGAGATATAAGATGTCAAATTGTAGAGGAAGAGGCTAGACCTCTGTAATTCCAAGATAAGATATTCATGGCAGCATTGGCAACTAATTTGGCTCAGCTGCCATAGGCCTAAGCAATGGGTCCTCTTGGCATCTTCTTTTCTGTTAAGCTTGAATTCCTTTCTCCTCATTTTTACCTTTCGCTTTCCTATTCTAAGTATTAGTGCATGAGATTGGAGTAATTTAGTATTGACATTTCTAGCTATGTTTTATATGATCTCCTACTGCTAGGAACTATATTTTCATCAGGAATATACTTCTGAGTTTCTACCAAGATCATAGATGGATCTGTCAACATATAGTGTTGTTGATATTTAACAAAATTCTAGTCAGCTATACCTTCCTCCTCCCTTTGCATTGCAATCACAGTCTCTACCTTTCCATGTGCACCAACACTCTCCTCACTAATCCTTTCAGTATATTTCCTGGAGCTCAACTTTTGATTTCTATCTTGTAGCTGAGAGTTCAGCTGCTTTATATAGTGTGCAAACAATCCACTTATTGTTCATAACTAGCTTCTTTCTCATTTCTCCTTGTAGTTGGTACTTCATCAGGAGATGCCTCATCAGATGAGTCACAGATCTCCACTCTCAATCCTTGACACTACTGCATTCGACACTGTTAGTACTTATCATGTGAGCTCCCACTACCAACAATATCCACCATTTCATTTTTATTTGTTTGACACAGTGGTATCAATTCTTGGCTCTCCAGCTGAATATGATCAGCTACAAGCTTCCCTTGCCTATCAGCTTAGGGTTGCATGTCTATCTGCGCTGTAGCCCTCTTCAACTTTCTCTCTACAACTTTCTTTTCTACCCTTAAGGCATCATCATACATAAAATTAATTTCATCTTCCAAAATCTACCTCACATGTTCAGATGTAAATTCTTCTTTGATCTTATCTCTTGTTTTTAACAGCTCATCACAGTTAATATGCTCATGACCAATAATTCCACAAAAAGGAGCACAACCTAGGTAGGCGCTCATATCTTAAAGGCATTGTTATCTCCCCTCCTTCTTCATGGCTCAGCTTAATCTTACTCACTAAGGGTTTATGCACAGAAAGTTCAACCTTCAATCTAACAAACCTCCCTTCTCTCCATTCTTCTAGGTCCAATTCTTTCATAGCAATAAAAGCTTTTTCACTACGCATTAGAATCGAGCAACATCTATATTTAGGAGGCAAGGCATAAAGTGGAATCCAAAGGCTAACTGTATCTAATGCATAATCCAAAGGTCTCATCCCTCACTAACCCACCTTCATAGCTACAAGATCTCCTTCGAAATGCCATGGCCTTCTATGTAAGACTGATCTAACATCTATTACACTTTCAAAACCAGCCATCTATCTTTTATCACCAACTTCCTTAATCAAGGGTGACTTAGTAAAAGTCCAAGTTTTTGTGAAAACTTCAATAACCACTCTACTTCTGACTTTCTTATCAGTGACAATGGTGAAAAAAATACATTTCTTCCACATTCTTGGGTCTTTCAAGTCCTTATCTGCCATAGAAATAATTGCAACCTCATCCTCTTTCTGTAACAATCTTCTAATCCCTTCTATAAGCTCCATCTCACTATTCTCCATGTTAAACCCTATAGGATCCCCCCCCCCCCCCAATGGGTTTAGGGAATAATATCCCTTTTCCTTGGACTTCCCTTCAAAACCTAAAAGCAAGAAACCATTGAATGAAATATGCAGAAGAAGACAATCGCAATAAAGGGAAATAGACAAAGAAGATTAGAATCACTAGGAGCATTGTGTGAGTCACTGTTATGCAAGTGAAGATCAAGTTACTTGAATGCAGGAGGACTCCACCTCCACTAAAGTGTGGAGGAGGATAGAAACACCTCTCAAAGGAAAGAAGAACTTTCTCCCTATATTGGGATTTAACCTTCAGTGTCACCACTTGCTTCTTATTTATTGTTATCTTCGTTTGAGATATTTTAAAAGTATTAAGTCCCATAAATTTTATCGTGTTTGTAATTTTCAACCATGTGATTTGAGAAGTCAAAAAGTAAAGAAACATATATTGCAAAGTATTTTGTAATGCATGTTTTTTTCTTAACAAAATATACTGGTGTATTTTGATTTTCAATTGATGTGTTTTGGTTTTTCATCATAATATATTGGTTGAAAATTAAAATACATCGGTTGAAAATGAAAATACACTGGTCTATTTTAGCTTTCAATTAGTGGAAAATGGGTTTTCACTTGGAAAATGGAAAGTGATTTTCACTTATTAGTTTTGGATTTAGGATTTAGGATTTATGATCTACGACTAATGGAAAGTGATTTTACCTATGAAAAGTGATTTTTCACTTGGAAAGTGAATTTTCACCTTTAGGTCTAGGGTTTAGGATTTAGTGTTTAGGGAACATAAACCCTAGACATTAAAGATTGAACCCTAAACATAGGTGAAAATTCACTTTCCAAGTAAAAAATCACTTTTTATAAGTGAAGAGCCACTTAGCATAGGTGAAAATCAGTTGAAAATCAAACACAGCAATATGTTTTCATTTTCATTCGGTGTATTTTGATTTTCAATTGCTAGAAAATCAAAACACACTGATGAAAAATAAAAATACACCGATGTATTTTATTTGGCAAGAGATGTGCATTGCAAAGCATGTTGCAATGTACTTTGAGGCCTTATGTGCATGGTGCCACTATCAGGAAGGGTTCTCATATGTAGCCTGATGGGCATTTATACATAAAAGTGCTCAATGTGAGTAGGTGGTATTTTGCATGGTATGCTATGCTGAAGTAGAGAAGGTCAAAATACACCTCGATAGAAAAGTCATTCAATGGCTCCATTGGAGGAAAAAAAAGAGGATGCAAATAGGTGAGAATTTCTAAGAGAATATCCTAACAATGAGATTACTTTGAAATATCGATCAAGAAGCTGTATATGTCGACTACAGCAAACAACTACGATGACCATTATTCTCATTTGAGGACTGCAAGATCATATTCTATTGATGGTTAAATCCCAATACAATGAGATCTTCATCTCGAGCTTGTAGTTGCAGACTAAGGTGATGATCCTTGAACAAAGGCGATGGCCTAAGCAGTCAAATATGCCTAGATGTTTTACAATTGCACCCTCTATCGTAGTTAGAGTTGGCCAAGAATAGATTTGTTGCTACAAGTGAATGTTTCATCATGGCAACAAAGAAATATGGGAAATCATCATTAAATCTACAATATCAATCAAATCCAATGTCCAAAAATAAGATAGATCATGAAGAGAACAACCTATATTCAAATCACATGAGAATATCTAGTTTTTCTCATTTTTGGATCCATAAAGGTAAAAGCTTTATACCTTAAGAAATGTGGTGTAACACTCCATGTCTTATGTAATGACCTGGGCCCCCGGGGATCAAGTTAGGAATTCTACGCTAAACCCGAATCACAAATACGTTGTTCAATAATAAGCATGCACCCAATATAACCAAGTGATGAGAATCTCATCATGAGGCCTAACTAGCTTATTTTGACCTAATAAAGTGAACAAAAGCTCCTGCATAACCTAAATGAAGGCCTAACTCAAGAGACCACTAATCTGAAAAGAATGCATGAAACAAAGGGTAAAACTGCAATTTTACCATTGCAGTACATCAACGGGATTTCTTAGGGTCTAGACATAGGTCAATTGGACTTAATAAGAGAAAAAGTGGAATGGTTCAGTCAGAAAAGGGTTATTACGAAATTTATGAATTAAATGACATTCTATAACCCTAAAACAAATTCAATTAAATTCACAAGATTCTAGGCAAAATAAAAATCAACTAAACCCTCTAAAGTTCATGGAAAAATCCCCTAGGATTTAGAACCTTCAATTTGGCCTTTGGAACCTATTTTGACCAAGATTAGGGTCCAAGCCCAATATTTGACCTAATTTGGGTTTTTGTTCAAAATGTTAGTCAAACAAGGTCAAACCTAAAATCCAACTTCACCAATGGATTCCTTAGGTCCAAATTAGGTTTTTACCAAAATTTGGACCTAAGGGAAAGTCATCTTGACCTACTTTGCAAAATAGTCCACCTAATTACATTTTGGCCCCTAAATTTTGAAAACCCCTGCGAAAACCCCCTCAACTTCTTCGTCACTTTTCGCATTCTGGTCCCTCTGCCATTGCAGCAGGAGAACCATACCTCCGGCAAAGTTTCAAGGAGGATTTCTCCTCGCTTCCCCAGGGAGCTGCTCTCAGATTTGAAAGGGGGGTTCCCTGAGAAGTCCCCTACCGCCTGAGTAGCTCCCCATGCCCTAAATCGCCCCATACCTCTCGTGCAAACACTCGAGAGGTATGGGTATCATTTCCGGCCATACCTTCGGTGAGGATTTTTGCCCACCACCATGCGTCTGACCCTCTGCCCGTGCCTATATAAGAAGCACCAGGTCCGGCCGAAGGGGGTAGCTTGGATTGGCCTGAGATACCCCTTGAATTTCGACCTCCTTCGTCTCCGGCCAACTGCCTGCAAGCTCTGACGACCTCTCCTCCCTCTTCTCATCGCTCTACCACCATACCAGTGGCAGAGTCTTCTCCGACGTGTTCCTCCGCGTCGCGCCATACCCACGTGCGCCTCTCTGACCCATTCCTTGTTGCCGTCATCCTCACCTCAGGGTCTTCTTCTCTGATGACGGCACCTTTGTGCCGCTTGTTCCCTCTGCCTCCCCTTCTACCAGCGACACGTCGATAAGTTTTTTTTCCTCTCCTCTTTATTTCCTCTATCTGTATTACTATTTTTATCCCCTCGATGCCGCAAACCACTACTATCGTTCCCATCTCCGGCCAACCACCGGCGAGGTGTCTACGTCACCTCCACACCTCCATCCACCTCACCAGACCCCTTCAAACCTTCGCCACCATCCACTGAGCACTTTCCCCATCTCCATCGACCGCCATCACTTCCACAAGCTCCCCCCGACCACACCCATCACCACGGTCACAGATCGACCTAGGCCCGCACGCCTAGGCCGCCCTGTGGCCACCCACCCACCTAGATACCTTCGCCGTGCCACGGTGAGGCTTTCTAAGTATTTTAACAGGGCCGTGAGGCCGTATTCCTGTTGACAGGTTTTCGACCTCGGTTGCCATTGAAGTAGCTGTGAAGCTTGTTGCAAGCTTCGCTCCAGGCTATTTCGCTCCAAGTCCCCAGCTCCAGGAGGCGTGGAATGGACTCCCGCACTCATACAGCCAAGTGAGCGGCCTTGAGAGTGATCACAGCAGCGGAAATTAGGCGAAGAAATCACCTGCGAGCGTGCGATGAAGTGGGTGGGACTTTAGTCCCACCTCGGATACAACTAGTGCGGGAGAGTGGTTTTTATTGTTTTTGTGTTTCTTCCTTAGCGCCTCAAGTCACGGGGTGAGGTCCCCTCACACACGCCTGCCTCATTCGCGGTCACCCCTACGCAGACCTAGCTGACCCGTTTACCCTACACTCCTCGCGCACCACCCACATCGGTGCGCTTGGACCCGAGCATGCGTAACTCGACCCATTTACTCGGCTGGCTCTGAGAGAGCGAAGAGAGAAATAGAGAGAGAGAGTGACGAGGGGGAGTGTAGGGGTAGGTTTTGCTTTGTACTATGCAGGGAAAGGAGGAGGAGGAGGAGGCAGCTGCGGAAGAACTTGAAGGCAGGAGCAGCAAAGGAGGATAAGGAAGATGGCACTGTAGCTGCAGAGAAGCTGAGGCAGAAGAAGGAAGAAGAAAGGCCTGAAAGTGCAAGGAAAGAGAGAAGGAAGAAGAAGCATTGCAGCCGTAGCCAAAGCCTAAGCAGAGGAAGAGAAGAAAAGGAAGAAGGTAGCTGGTGAAGAAAGAGACTTAGCAGAGAAAGAAGAAAAAAATCAAGGGCAGAAGAAAGAGAGAAGGAGGCGTGGCTGAAGAAAGACAGGAGAAGAAAAAGATAGGAAGGAGCGGCAGCAGAGAAGAATAGAAGAGGAAGAAGACAAGGGAAGACAAAGAAGAACAGAAGAAGAAGGAACCATAGAAGAAGGAAGAAGAAGATGAAGAAAGAGTGAAAGTACTGTAGCATTTGCCAGTTAAGACGTCTTATTCACAGAATCAGATGTCTAAGAAAGGAAAGACATAGAAAGAAAGAGGGAAAAGGTGTGGCCAAGCAGAAGAAAGGAAAAGGAAAAGAAGAAGTCGCAAAGAGAAAGAAGAAGGAAGAAAAGAGAAGAAAGACAAATCTATTTCTTTTTGCATTTTCTCTCTCTAGTTTTCATATACATTGGATTGCATTGATATCATCTTTTGAGTAATTTGAGACTGTGATTTAGTTTCTAAAATACCAATTTGCTCCTTGAGTTCGACCTCGGATATTTTGACTTTCAACTGTACTACAATGAATGTCTTTTTAAAACCACGATCTCGTCGCGTAAGTAATTATTTTTGGCGCCGTAGCCGGGAGCAACGGGAATTTTAGAAGCATTAATCACAACTTTTGATTCAATACTGACTTAATTTCTCTCTTTTATTGTGTTTGTCGCAGGAAAAGCAAGGAAAGTAAAGCACCAAGGAACAGGTAAACTTTCATTAGTCCTCTCTCTTAATCCCCTCAAAATCTGAAAGGAAAATAAAGAAAAATTAATCTAGGGTTACCTGTTTCCTTATTTAGTAATTCACAAAAGTTTCCTGATTTTTACTTTCAACACATTTTTAATTGCACATCTACTTAAGGTAACTAGGGCTAAAACCTTCTTGGTTGAGCCATAGATACTAATTTTCCTTTTAGGCAACTAAATTGGACCAAATAGAGTCAACTTAAGGATTACAAGCCAGGATTTTAGAGACACATCTTCTAAGCAAAGAATCAAAAATTTCAAAAAGAGGTGTGCCTAAGCCTTGTTTGAAAAGATCTATCCAAGAGAAACCCTAAGCAAATCAGGCTCTTAATCCATTTGAACCTTAAAAGCAAGGACCTAAAAGCTCTCAAAGGAACAAAGAGGTGAAGTTAATCCTTTGGGTCAACCAACCTTAAAATTAGGTCACTTTGCACTCAAAAGACCTAAAGTTCAAGTGGAACCCTAAGCACCTTGATCTTAAGTAAAAAAAGGTAGACTTAAGAGGTCAAGGTCCCCATTCTGGTCTACCTGGAATCTCAGTGACAAGAGAGGTCGTGTGGGGGAAATCCTGTAACCCGTGGGGATGCTCTACCGTGTAGGGGTCTTCGTGGGACTCTCCCTCTCTGGCTGCCCAGGTATTTCTCAGGTGGGCGACCTTTCTGACTAAGGGGTATCATCTGCCCCGAACCTCTATAGTCACCCAACATATTTTGGGTGTCTCGATTGGGTCCAGGACATTCTGATCTCATCAAATCCTTTGGTGCATGTTTGGTAGGAGGTCCTTAAGACCTCCTTTAGAAATCCACTCTCCCTGAGGCCAAGCCTTGATACCCTTGTTTGTGCAGCAACCCCACCACATAGATCTTTCCTCTGATTCAGAACCAAGTTCTCCTTCTTCTTCCATCATGGCACAACCAGTTGAAGAAGAGAACAACCTTGAGCACCAGCTTCAGCACCTAAATGATCTCTTCCAAAACTTTGTGAACCCACCACAGCGTCCCATGATGCGAGATCACTATAATCCTGTTGTAGTGGCAATTGAGCCTCGAGTCCGAATCCCGGCTGGAGGTCCTGATTCCGAACTCAAGCCCAAAATGATTCATGCCATACCAAAATTCTATGGGCTTAACTCAGAGGATCCATTCCAACACATTAAACAGCTTAAGCATCTGGCCCAGACCTTCGGGTCAGATGTGCAAAATTGGGATATTCTGCTCATGAAGATGTTTTCTTTCTCCCTCATGAAGAAGGCTGCTCATTGATATCAAACTCAGACTCGTCCGATCAACACATGGGATGAACTTCAGTCTGAGTTTTTGAAGAAATTCTTTCTCGTTGGTCGGACAAATGCCTTGCGCCATTAGATCACTCATTTCACCCAACAAACGGGAGAACCTCTTCATGAGGCATGGGACCGATTCTTGGATCTCATGTGAAAGTGCCCCCATCATGGAGTTCCTAAATGGGAACAAGTTCAGTCCTTTTACCAGGGACTCCATGAAGACATTCGATTATTCGTCAATGCAACCTGCGGAGGAAACATCATGGGTCAACATGAGGACACGGTGTGGGAGATTATCGAAAATATGTGCAAGAACTCCATTAATAATGACTCCATGGGCTTATTTGACTGGACGAATGCCCGCGCATCGACGAATCTTAGGGGAGAACATGAGACGCAGGGCCTGTTCGCATCTGTTGACTTAGAGCGGATGGCCAGTCGGTTGGACAAGGTCTCTATCATAGGGAAGAAGGTGGACAAGCAGACTCGGCATTTGCAGCGAGCCACCTCTACGTAGAACTCTTTCGCACAGCCACCTCTCACGAGGGAAACTATGCAAAATATCTATTATCGATCTTCTCAGGGGATGGACCCATATCCACCCTCGTCTGACTCTAGGAACGGAGGGACCTCCGATCCACTCTATTCTAGTAGGGGGAACTCTGAACCACCCTACTCTGACTTCCTTGAGGCTCCTCAGACCTGCGAGGACCTCAACACCATTCCGAATGACCCATTTTCCAACACCTACAACCTTGGATGGCGAAATCATCCCAACTTCCAGTGACGGGAAATTCTCAGAACCAAAGACTACGTTATCAACCTCGTCCACAAGCCCCTCGTCCATATCAGCCGCCTCAGCCTCGGCCCAACCCCACCTATCAATTTTGGCCAAACCAAGACCAAATGACTCTTATCCTTTAAACACTGGCTGACATTCAGAAAACTAATGCGACAATACAAAAACAACACAAGGACGAAATCATAGAGGTTCGCAACCAACTCGCCTAGATGGCAAATTCCCGCCAACTGGGCACTCTTCCTTCGCAACCTCTACCGAACCCAAATAACATGCCGACCTAGAGGCGCGTTATGAACCTGAATCCAGGCCATGCACATATGATTTATCAGGCCCCTTTTGTTCCATCACTTGATGGGATGGAAGCTTCGATATCTTATGTGGGATTTCAACAGCAGCCACCCATTTTACCAACCCCAAACCAAAACCAGGTAGGATTAAACTCCATAACAACCCGTAGTGGTAAAGCAACCCAAGACCCACCTTATCCAAACCACTCCAAGCCTGGTAGTGAACCAAGCCCTAGGATAGTTATGCAGGATGTCCCTATCCCAGATCAAGAACCTAGACCTATTCTAGAGGAACCAACCAAGGTTCCATTTCTCGAGGCCTTGACCAAGGGAAAAAGGATAACCAAGCCCGTGGCTCCTGAGGAGGATCTGGTCAAGCTCTTTGAACAGGTCCAGATAAACGTCCCCTTAATTGATGCAATCTGCCACGTACCGGCTTATGCATGATTTTTGAAAGACATGTGTACACCCAAGCGTAAACTACGAACCAAAAGTGGGAGTTCGATCATACTGTCAGAGCAAGCCAGCTCTGTAATCTTGAGTAAACTCCCACCCAAGGGTAAAGAACCAGGCACTCCCTTGATTTCATGTAAAATTGGTGAAACCCAATTCGACCGAGCCTTGCTAAACCTAGGTGCCTCCATAAACCTAATACCTACATCCCTGCTTAACCACCTTGAAGAGTCTGAGCTTAAACCGACAGAGGTGACATTGCCTTTAGCTGATTGATCCATCAAGTCACCTAAAGGAATACTCGAGGACGTCATTGTTAGGGTACGGGATTTCTACTTCCCAATAGATTTTATAGTTCTAGATATGGATGCACCTGAGAACCTAAGGGATACACCGATTATACTAGGGAGACCTTTTCTGGCCACTGCTAGAGCCAACATAAGCTGTGAGGAGGGCCAAATAGAATTGAAATTTTGGAACCAAACTCTAAAGATTGACATCTTTAAGGCCCAATAAGGGATTAATTGCGGTGTTATAGAATAAATATGTGATATCAAAGCCGTGGTTGATGAACTGCATATCGAGGACAACCTGATAATCCCCGATCAACCACAAGAAGATCAAAACCTGCAATTAGAGGAGTCTAAACCTGATCAAGATACACCCATAACTCCTACCCTTGTTCCTGACACACACCTTGAACCACCCGCTGCTGCTGATACTCTCGTCCTGGAACTCAAGTCCCTTCCCGATCATCTAAAATACGTCTTTTTGGGTTCCAATCAGACGTTTCCTGTGATTATAAACACCAGACTCACACCTGACTAGGAATCCCGTCTGATTACTGTTCTCTAGTAATATAGTAGAGCCATTGGATGGACTCTCGATGACTTGACTGGCATAAGCCCCTCTTATTGCACACACCATATCTACTCCGAAGAGGGTGCACGACCTTCGCGAGAGATGCAGAGACATTTGAACCCTAATCTACAGAAGGTCGTGAAAAAGGAGATCATTAAGTGGTTAGATGCAGGGATCATCTACTTGATCTCCGATAGTCGATGGGTGAGTCCAATCCAGGTTGTGCCTAAGAAGGCAGGGCTCACCACTATCACGACTAAAATTGGAGAGGTCATATCGACCCATATAGCCAATTCCTCCATGAAGAAGGATCATTTCCCACTACCGTTTATTGCTCAGATCCTCGAAAAACTAGCGGGAAATAGGTTCTTCTGCTTTCTTGACGGGTACTCCGGTTATAACCAAGTGGCAATCTATCAAGAGGACAAAGAAAAGACCACGTTCACCTGCCCCTTCGGGACGTATGCATTCCAAAGGATGCCATTCGGTCTCTGTAATGCACCCGCGGCTTTTTAGCGGTGCATGCTTGCCATATTCTCAGATATGGTAGGTGATTATCTGGAAGTCTTCATGGATGACTTTTCAGTATTTGGAGCATCATTTGACGATTGCTCCAGCACTTGGTCCAAATACTCAGGCGATGCATTGACGTGAATTTGGTTCTTTCCTGGGAAAAGAGCCATTTCATGATGCCTGAGGGAATCGTCCTGGGGCATCTGATTTCGGAGAAAGGCATCCAGGTTGATCGAGCTAAGGTTAACTTAATTTCCAAACTCCCTATGCCTAGCTCGATCAAGGACATCCAATCTTTTCTAGGGCACGTCGATTTTTACAGTCGATTTATCCTTGATTTTTCGAAAATCGCACGCCCCTTGACCACTCTTCTCTCCAAAGATGTACCTTTCGATATCTCCAAGGAATGCAGTCAAGCGTTTGAGATCCTTCGTGACCAAGTTACCCAAGCCTCGATCCTACAGTCCCTTGATTGGTCTCAACCCTTTGAGATCATGTGCAATGCATCTGACTTCGCTGTAGGAGCAGTTTTGGGGAAGAAAATTAATGGGAAACCCGTGGTCATTTACTACGCTAGCAAAACACTTGACGAGGCTCAGCGTAACTACACTGTTACTGAGAAAGAGCTGCTAGCCGTAGTATTTGCCATAGAAAAATTTGGATCTTACCTCCTGGGTTCCCATGTTATTATCTACTTGGATCACACAGCTGTGAGGCATCTCCTTGCAAAGAAGGACATGAAACCTCGATTAATCTGATGGATCTTGCTGTTGTAAGAATTTTACCTCGAGATTTATGCCAAAGAGGGAAGATAGAATGTCGTAGCTGATCACTTGTCTTGCCTTCCTTCTAAGATCATTGATCCTTCTGGACCCATCACAGAGCATTTTCCAGATGAGCACCTCCAGACTATCGATATAGGGCTTCCATGGTTTGCTGACATAGTAAACTACTTGGCTTCACATCAGTTCTTGTCTGATTGGCTGAAGGACAAGAAGGACAAATTGCTTTCTGATGCCAAGTGTTACTTTTGGAAAGACCCGTATTTATTCCGCATTGGTGCTGATCAAATTATTCGACGGTGTGTCATGGAAGCGGAAATCAAAGACATACTCTCTTTTTGCCATGACCAGGCATGAGATGGACATTTTTCAGGGCATAGAATCGCATCAAAAGTCCTCCAGTGTGGCTTTTACTGGCCTACTATTTTTACGGATGCATACAATCATTGTAAGGCATGTAACTGTTGCTAGACCTTGGGCAACATGAGCCGTCGTGACATGATGCCTTTATAGCCGATTCTGGTATGTGAGATTTTTGACATATGGGGGATTGATTTTATGGGACCCTTCCCTATCTCGGACGGCTTTGAATACATTTTACTTGCTGTTGATTACGTGTCCAAATGGATCGAAGCCATTCCGACCCAAACCAATGATCACAAAGTCGTTATCAAATTCATTCACCAAAACATCTTCTCACGGTTCGGGATTCCACGTGTGATCATTTCTGATGGAAGGACCCATTTCAAAAATGCTCAGTTCAGGTCACTGATGACCAAATACGGGGTGTCGCACCGAATCTTTACTCCTTACCACCCCCAAAGTAATCGTCTAGCTGAGTTATCAAATCGGGAGATCAAGAAAATCCTCCAGGTTACTGTTCGACCTGACAGGAAGGATTGGTCATCCCAGCTTCTAGAAGCTTTGTGGGCTTATAGGACCACCCACAAGGCCCAATTAGGCATGTCTCCTTTCAGACTGGTGTACGGGAAGGCATGTCATCTCCCCGTCAAATTGGAACATAAAGCCTATTGGGCAGTACGGAACTGCAACTTAGATTTTTCTAAGGCTGGAACCCATAGAAAGCTTTAGATGAGCGAGATTGATGAATTACGCCACGATGCATATGAAAACTTGTGAATCTCCAAAGAGCGGGTTAAAGCCTTTCACGACAAGCACATATCTAGAAAGATCTTTCACCCTGGTCAAAAGGTCCTACTCTTTGATGCCTGACTTAAACTATTCCTAGGGAAGGAACGATCTAAGTGGATTGAACCTTACTTAGTCCGACGAATCTTTGGAAATGGAGTCGTTGAGATCAGTCCACTCAGCCACGATTCCAAACCCTTTGTCGTGAATAGTCAGAGACTCAAACCATTCATTGACATGACCAATACAGATTTGGCTGAGACATCCTTTATCCTCCATTCTCCCTGAGCCCATTGCACCCAGTCGATGGCGTAAAACTCAATGTTTAATGGGAGGCAACCCGTCATTCTTTGAAAAATCTGAAACCTTTCCTGACATTTCTATGTTGAATTCATATTGTACTTTAGGGTTCACCCATTAGGACAGCCAACTCCACCTCAGGTACCCATACCCGAGTCTAGAAATCGTCCGCAACAGTCACCTCGACCCGTTCACTCACCAAACACCTGTCCTAATGAATCACTAAGCTGAATTCGAACCCACCTAATTTACAATGGGGACATTGCAAATCATAGGCATGGGAGGGTATGAAAGTGCAAAATGTATAAAAACTCATATCAAGAAAAGGTTTCAACAAAAAAATCACATATCTAAAAAAAAAAGAAACTGAGGGAGAAAAAAAAGTTTTTTTTTTAGGCTATACAAAATTTTTCGATAAGGAAAAAGGACAAAATGACAAAAAAGGAGCACAAAATGAAAAAGAAAGAGACAGTCACTAGTAAGAAATTAAGGGATTAACCGAATATCTAGATCACATTAAGAAAAGTAAAGAAAAGTACTAATGAGACACAAAAGGAGATTAGTAGGAACGCTG
The DNA here is from genome assembly GCA_037157565.1 of Thalassia testudinum. Classification (NCBI taxonomy): domain Eukaryota; kingdom Viridiplantae; phylum Streptophyta; class Magnoliopsida; order Alismatales; family Hydrocharitaceae; genus Thalassia; species Thalassia testudinum. The sequence continues at coordinate 18,619,149 of JAZHRO010000050.1, forward strand.
ACCTTAGGTCTTTTTGGCTAGACTCTTAGTACCTGCTAAGATCTGGATAATCCTCAAGAGGTTGGGGAAAATGCAAAGCTTAAGTATTAGGTCTAAGGCTTAGGGAGTATTCGGCCTCATTAACTGACCTTTGGTTTAAGGGACTCGGTAACCTAAGCACCCCAATCCACACACAGTCTGGTTCAGTGCACATAACAATCAAAATCACGCAAAAGCATTTTAATGTTCTGAAAATGTTGCCTAGATTAGGAGCGGCCGATCAACACAAGTTGATTTGGACGAGTTCCCGATGCGGAGAGGCGGGAAATTCCCCTCGAAGCTGTGTAACAACATATCGTCTCCTCGGTGCTTGTTTCTTAGGATATTTTCATATCCTACCGGGGGCATGTAAGCACTCTGCTGGTTCAGATACCATGGGTGGCATTATCACGAAATGTCGATTACCAGGGTCTGGATTCAGCCACAGAACGGCATGGGCGGGATTATCTCGAAATCTCAAAAACTAGGGTTCTGGGGGTTGCCTTGGGCAGTGTTATTACGAAGTATCAATTGATAGGAACCTTTGAGGATTGATGATGGGGATGAGGAATCCGATACAGACCATGTTGAGAAGCCAATCCGAAGCTAGAAATAAAAAGAAAAAGAGAGAGAAAACTCTCCAAACAAATAAATCCTCTGTCTCTCTCTTACAAAAAAGTACTGTAAACTGAACTAAGGCTAAATATGTCTTAAGCACGGGTGCTTTAACCATGGGGTCCAATGAACCTTAGGGTAGTTCTCGCAGGCCTTAAAAACCTTTGCGGAGGATCGAAGCTAAAGCTAGTTAGATCTAGATCTTGGTTGGTACTAAAGTATCTTTAGGCCTACTGCCAGCATTCTGACCTAATCACAAAAGAAAAAGAAGAAAAAACACTTATCATAATTGGTGAAAGAAAGTCATGGTCTAGAACAGAAGTTAAAACCTTGAAATTTTGCTAAGGGACTAGCAAAAGCTAGGCATGGGGGTATGATGAGAACCTCATCATGAGCCCTAACTAGCTTATTTTGACCTAATAAAGTGAACAAAAGCTCTTGCATAACCTAAAGGAAGGCCTAACACAAGAGACCACTGATCTAAAAAGAATACATGAAATAAAGGGAAAAACTACAATTTTACCATTGCAGTACATCAACGGGATTTCTCAGGGTCTAAACATAGGTCAATTGGACTTAATAAGAGAAAAAGTGGGATGGTTCAGTCAGAAAAGGGTTATTGTAAAATTTAAGAATTAAATGACATTCTGTAACCCTAAAACAAACCCACTTAAATTCATAAGGTTCCAGGCAGGATAAAAATCAACTAAACCCTCTAAAGTTCATGGAAAAATCCCCTAGGATTTAGAACCTTCAATTTGGCCTTTGGAACCTATTTTGACCAAGATTAGGGTCCAAGCCCAATATTTGACCTAATTTGGGTTTTTGTTCAAAATGTTAGTCAAACAAGGTCAAACCTAAAATCCAACTTCACCAATGGATTCCTTAGGTCCAAATTAGGTTTTTACCAAAATTTGGACCTAAGGGAAAGTCATCTTGACCTACTTTGCAAAATAGTCCACCTAATTACATTTTGGCCCCTAAATTTTGAAAACCCCTGCGAAAACCCCCTCAACTTCTTCGTCACTTTTCGCATTCTGGTCCCTCTGCCATTGCAGCAGGAGACCCATACCTCCGGCAAAGTTTCGAGGAGGATTTCTCCTCGCTTCCCCAGGGAGCTGCTCTCAGATTTGAAAGGGGGGTTCCTTGAGAAGTCCCCTACCGCCTGAGTAGCTCCCCATGCCCTAAATCACCCCATACCTCTCGTGCAAACACTCGAGAGGTATGGGTATCATTTCCGGCCATACCTTCGGTGAGGATTTTTGCCCACCACCATGCGTCTGACCCTCTGCCCGTGCCTATATAAGAAGCACCAGGTCCGGCCGAAGGGGGTAGCTTGGATTGGCCTGAGATACCCCTTGAATTTCGACCTCCTTCGTCTCCGGCCAACTGCCTGCAAGCTCTGACGACCTCTCCGCCCTCTTCTCATCGCTCTACCACCATACCAGTGGCAGAGTCTTCTCCGACGTGTTCCTCCGCGTCGCGCCATACCCACGTGTGCCTCTCTGACCCATTCCTTGTTGCCGTCATCCTCACCTCAGGGTCTTCTTCTCTGATGACGGCACCTTTGTGCCGCTTGTTCCCTCTGCCTCCCCTTCTACCAGCGACACGTCGATAAGTTTTTCTTCCTCTCCTCTTTATTTCCTCTATCTGTATTACTATTTTTATCCCCTCGATGCCGCAAACCACTACTATCGTTCCCATCTCCGGCCAACCACCGGCGAGGTGTCTACGTCACCTCCACACCTCCATCCACCTCACCTGACCCCTTCAAACCTTCGCCACCATCCACTGAGCACTTTCCCCATCTCCATCGACCGCCATCACTTCCACAAGCTCCCCCCGACCACACCCATCACCACGGTCACAGATCGACCTAGGCCCGCACGCCTAGGCCGCCCTGTGGCCACCCACCCACCTAGATACCTTCGTCGTGCCACGGTGAGGCTTTCTAAGTATTTTAACAGGGCCGTGAGGCCGTATTCCTGTTGACAGGTTTTCGACCTCGGTTGCCATTGAAGTAGCTGTGAAGCTTGTTGCAAGCTTCGCTCCAGGCTATTTCGCTCCAAGTCCCCAGCTCCAGGAGGCGTGGAATGGACTCCCGCACTCATCCAGCCAAGTGAGCGGCCTTGAGAGTGATCACAGCAGTGGAAATTAGGCGAAGAAATCACCTGCGAGCGCGCGAAGAAGCGGGTGGGACTTTAGTCCCACCTCGGATACAACCAGTGCGGGTGAGTGGTTTTTATTATTTTTGTGTTTCTTCCTTAGCGCCTCAAGTCACGGGGTGAGGTCCCCTCACACATGCCTGCCTCATTCGCGGTCACCCCTACGCAGACCTGGCTGACCCGTTTACCCTACACTCCTCGCGCACCACCCACATCGGTGCGCTTGGACCCGAGCATGCGTAGCTCGACCCATTTACTCGGCTGGCTCTGAGAGAGAGAAGAGAGAAATAGAGAGAGAGAGTGACGAGGGGGAGGGTAGGGGTAGGTTTTGCTCTGTACTATGCAGGGAAAGGAGGAGGAGGAGGAGGCAGCTGCAGAAGAACTTGAAGGCAGGAGTAGCAAAGGAGGATAAGGAAGATGGCACTGTAGCTGCAGAGAAGCTGAGGCAGAAGAAGGAAGAAGAAAGGCCTGAAAGTGCAAGGAAAGAGAGAAGGAAGAAGAAGCATTGCAGCCGTAGCCAAAGCCTAAGCAGAGGAAGAGAAGAAAAGGAAGAAGGTAGCTGGTGAAGAAAGAGACTTAGCAGAGAAAGAAGAAAAAAATCAAGGGCAGAAGAAAGAGAGAAGGAGGCGTGGCTGAAGAAAGACAGGAGAGGAAGAAGATAGGAAGGAGCCGCAGCAGAGAAGAATAGAAGAGGAGGAAGACAAGGGAAGACAAAGAAGAACAGAAGAAGAAGGAACCATAGAAGAAGGAAGAAGAAGATGAAGAAAGAGTGAAAGTACTGTAGCATTTGTCAGTTAAGATGTCTTATTTACAGAATCAGATGTCTAAGAAAGGAAAGACATAGAAAGAAAGAGGGAAAAGGTGCGGCCAAGCAGAAGAAAGGAAAAGGAAAAGAAAGAGAAGAAAAAGATGTCACAAAGAGAAAGAAGAAGGAAGAAAAGATAAGAAGAAAGACAAATCTATTTCTTTTTGAATTTTCTCTCGCTAGTTTTCATATACATTGGATTGCATTGATATCATCTTTTGAGTAATTTGAGATTGTGATTTAGTTTCTGAAATACCAATTTGCTCCCTGAGTTCGACCTCAAATATTTTGACTTTCGAGTAATAAAATTGTTATTTGTTTATATGACGATTTCAACTATACTACAATGAATGTCTTTTTAAAACCACGATCTCGTCGCGTAAGCAATTACCAAGTAATAATTATTCAAAATAAAACTAAAATTGTCTACATCAACATTTAAGAGCATGAAACAAGATAAAGTGCAGTCTCAAAGTAAAGGTAAGAGTGTGGTAGAAGTTGGAATGAGGCCTGCATAAAATGGGAACACATCACCTACCTACAAAGTCTACAAAGTAAGAAATAACTACTGCTAACTAAGACCTACTGTCTATAGTAGGTCGAGAAGCTTTGCACCAAACTCAGTTCTGTGAACCTGCTAAGGTTCTAGTTGGAAGCCAAATTTAGGATGGAGTATGCCAAAGAGCTTAGTAAAGCATTATAAAAACATGATACAAAAGAAAAGGGATACCAAAATGAAGGAGAGTGTGAGCGATAGCTCCATTTTTAAATCCTTAAGATATAGTCTCCACTCTTCATTGTTGTTTGTTCAATTAATAAATATATTTCTTTTTAGGTATCCTATTAACTTGGATTGTTAGGACTTGGGGTGGGATTCAATAGGATACACCTGGTGGCCAACTAGGGTATTGCGTTGGATCCTGTCCAAGTCATGATGTGACATGCAACTTGATAAGCGAGATTTTAATGCAAGAAAGATTGAGTTAAAAAGTTGTCATTGTAGGTGCGTAAAAATTTGCTAATCAAATAATTTTACTAAAACTCGAGATGAGTCTCGGATCGAACACGAGGAGGCGAACGTTTGAATAGAAATCCACCTTTGTTTTATTTGTTTTTGGTATTTTTGTGTTTTTCTTTTTTTTTGTATTTTTATAAGGCAAGTAATCAGGTCGAAATATCTAGCTAATCTACCTACAAAATAAGAGAGAGAAAGAGAAACAAATATTATATGGGTAAAATGTTATTACACTAATTGTAGAAATCAAATCTACACTACGAAAGCATTAAAAAGATAGAGATGAGAGAAATCCTCCTCGACGGTTGCTTGGAGGATGAGCCATGTTGATGGAGCACCCATGAGAGAGTGGTGAGGAGTTTGAAGAGGGAGGACGAAGCTGGATGAATCGGGGATGAGACAGGGCGGCGTCATGGTGGGATCTGCTTCCCAAATGTGGTGAGGAGATGACCACGAGATGCTCCATGAAGAAGGTGAGAAGTGGGAAAAATATTTATTTTCTACCCTAGAGGAGATCCTGAGCTTGGGACTAGCTCCTTAGAACTTTGGAGGAGGTTAGGAAGAAGTGGGAAGAGATGATGAAATGTGTAGGAGGGGTAGGATTTTTATAGGTGAAGATATAGGGGTAAAAAGGTCATTTCAAGGCCTTAGAATGAATTCTACGACCTTTAATGACACATGCATGCATTGCTAAAGCCGCACATTGCTAAAATGTGCATGGAAGGAGAGCCCTTTGATCAAGATCCAAGAGCCCACAATTGGCCACGCATGCACCGCTTGGTCTTCAGCAGTTGGCACACGAAATCATGCCCAATCTCCATTAGACGGTTGAGGTTGCATCAAGACTCCTTAAGATTCGCACTTCATGTGCTTACGATGGTGTATGCATTGTGTGCCTCACCTGGTCATGCCATGTCTGCATTGTTTGATCCTCAATCGACGACTTGGAGCACATGCCTGTTCCTTGCTGAAGAAATGAAGAATACTGCATGGGCTCATCAGGGTTGCACAATCAAGATCGTGAGGTCTTATTTCAATTGAACATGCTAAGGAGAGACGTGGAGGGGGGAATCAAACTTGTGACCAACTGTTGATTGAAGACCTTATCCATTGCGCTATGCGTGTGGATGGGCAAGAAGACCACCGGACGTGTGGATTGTCACGGCCATTGGATCATAAATCAATGGTTGTGATCTCCCTATGGTTGCCTCTTTGGAAAGGAGGGGCATGGCTTGAATGGATCTTAATCGTTGGATTGAAATCCAACAACTGAGATTTCACATGGAGGTGGGATTGAGGATGATCTCAATGACGTGGACTCTCTTGTAGTCGTTGGATGATGATCCAGCAGCCCACAAAGAACGTAGAAAATGCCTTCAATGGTTGAGGGGATGCTGTGGATGGCTGTGGGTGGCTAGGATGATGCCACGTGGCATCATCTTGGCTATCCATCTTCGTTGACTTGTAGGTGGTGCTACAATGTCAGATTGAATCGATTTTCACATCGTTGGGCTGCAATCATTGATCCAAACCCATCTGTGCGTTGGATTTGTCATTTGAAGTCAAGATTCGCACCACCTTGCCCCTTGGCCTCTACTCTTCCTTGGAGTACATATAAAATTATGGAAGTCCGATCAAGATGATTTCAGAGTTGTTGGACTCTGATCGTCATCTTGATCAAATCCATATAGTTGGATCTTTAATTTGAGGCCCCAAAATATATTCCCTTATCCCCTAGCCACAAAAAAGGGTGAATTAATGCAGAATTTACATAATTATTCTAAATGCAGAATGATGCATGTTATGCAATATTTATAAGCATGATGCTTCTATGAGTTTAGGAACATGCATAAATAGGCATTTTATGTGGAATAAATGTGTCTACATCACAACTAACTACCTACAATGGGGAAGAATGTACCCTTGGGTCAAAGAAGTACTGTTATCAAAGGGTTGACAAGATCCACATTTTCTAATCCACCATCATTCCACTATCTAATCCAAGTACAAGCTCCAACGATGCACTGTGTTGCTGCATGTCTCAACAGAGGCATCGAAGAGGCATGCAGCTCCTAAACTTAATTATTCTCGGTATGTGGTTACTTAGGCACATCTTCCATTTCCACAATCCATTTCTAGAAGCAAGCATTTCTAGTCCATCTTATTCATCAACTTTGAGATTATATGCTTTCAAATTATTCAAACCATCATTCCAAATGACTAATCGTCCACATTATTCATAAGACATAATTTATAAAACTTGAATCAAACAAGGCATTCCATCCTCATAGTTCTTAGTGATTTAGCCATTCCATATACAAGTTATAACAACAACAGTAGAAGATTCAAAGTTTACTCATTTATTTAAGGGTTATGCTCAATAGCTATTCAATTTCCACAATAGTAATTTAAGTTACTTTCAAGTAATCCAAGTAGTTCACACTTCATGATTTTCAAATTTGAGGTTCTCAAACAAGAGTTAGAGAGAGCAAAGTGTGACTTCTAAACCAGTAAGAGGTGGAATGAAATCAAGCAGTCTAAACTTGCAAAATAGAAGGGATGACACTTTACCTAATAATGTGTGTGCTCAAGGTTTATTCAGTCCACAGGTGACCCCCAATCTACACTCCTAAGGATTTAGATAGAGTTATGTCAAACTAGGTTATGTTATTCTAAAAGGAAAGATCACAAGTTTGGGCTTACCAGCAGGGTCATGACTTGTGAGTCCCTTTGTGTGCTTTGCCTGGGATCTCAAAACACCCAAAGCTCCGTCATCTACACCCACCCATGGCTCACAACATCAATATTGAACCTTGCAAAATACACACACACATCACCCATACACACTCCATCACAACACATACTTTGCACACTCAGTTACATACTCACGTATCAAGTATGGACACCATGTCCATATGCATATATACGTATTGTACGTACCCCTATACATTTTAAATTTTTTATACATACATACATTCTTGTTGATGGTAGCACCATATTGGTGTTAATTAGCCTAATTTATCCTAATTACAATAATGAATGCTCCTTAATATTTAGCTGAAGATCATAATTCTATTTTGAGTTGGGTTTGAGAAGAATAAGACAAAACATGCTAATTTTGTCGTTTTAACAGCTAATCACAATTGTAGATTAACTAAGGAGTTAGTCAAGGCTTATTCTATTGTCAAACAAGCTTAATTTCCCAAGGAGTGGGCCTGAGCTAACTGAAACAAGGTTATCTGGGTTTTGAGGATTATTTTATTAATAAAAACCCTAATTACAACCTCATTCCAATTAAATGTATTTTGATGGAAATAAATGCAGTTGACACCTCCTAAAAATCATTGAAAAATATTTTAAAAGGTTTGGAACCTTCCCTTTGACCAAAGGAACCCATTTTGACAAAAAATAGAGACTTGGTGGGAATTTATTCTATTTTGGGTTTCTGTGTAGATTTCCCAGTCAAACTTGGCCAAAGCTTAAATATGAGCTCACCATTAGATTCCTTGGGTCTAAATTAGGTTAACCCTAAAATTTAAGCCCAATCAGAGTCCATCTTGACCTAGTTTGCATTTTAGGCCACAAATCTCTATTTGTTACACATGGCCCCCTATCTTCTGTGTTTTTATCACAACCATGCCCCTACTCTTTGACATTCTTTGCAGGAAGGCCCCTCCACTACCTTCTTCTCTGCCATGTAAATGCAGCAACAGCATCTTTGAAGAAGTCAAAGGCAGCAACATTCATTTGGCAATTTGATTGGGAGAATCTCAATAAAAGATTGCCAAACTTGGCGAATTTGTTCTTGAGATCTCGCTCGAGCTTTTGAGATCCTTCTCAAGTTATTCCATCAATAGAATTTTTGCCAGCGAGTGTCGATTTCTCATGTCCTAAAGTTGCCAAATTCACAAGTTGAACTTACAAATTTGAGGTCAATTGGCTCCTATTCCTCTTCTATATAAAGGGCTCTACCTTTGTAAGAGAAAAGTATGGTCGAATTGCCGGAATCCCCCCATTTTCTTCCTCCTCTCTAGCCTAATTCCGACACACCACCGGAGCTCCTCTTTCTCCTTCCTCGCCCTTTGCCATGCACAATAAGTAGAGGGTTCTTCTTCCTTGAGCTCCTATGAAGCTTCTCGCGAAGCTTTAGCCCCTACTCACCTTCTTCCGCTCCAGCCAACCTTACATTTGTCCTTAATGCCGGCGAACTCCGGCAAACCTCTCCCCTTCTTCTTTCATCAAATAACCTTAGGGCTTTTCTTCCCTCACCTTCAGTTAGGTCTAGGGAGCTATGTAGCTCCATTCTTCCACCCTAGCTTCTTCCCCAACATTGGTCATCGCCACTACAACCACCTTCATTGTCTAGCCTTCTCCGTCTTCCTCTAATTCAATTGAGGTGGGCAAAAGGTTCCTCCCCTTCCTACAAGCCTTTTTCCCAACTCAATTGAACCTCATGACAACACCACTCTTCACCATTCACGTTGGTGAGCTCCTTCAAAGCATGTCAGCCAACCACATTCGTCCACCCTCGCCCCCAATTTTCTTAGGGCTTTTGTTCGGTGAGTAGACCTGGACCATATTGTGTATTTAATTGGGGTTGAAAGGCCATGTTTCTTTGCGCAACTGTTCGCCAGGCATTTGATAGGATCTAAAGATAGATGGCTATGTGCACAAACACTCAAACACAATATCAGTAATAACAAGAAAGATTTGCACAAATTATAATCACAGAAAATGGCCCAAGATGTATAGGTTTCCCTACTCACTTGGGTACTCCACTACCTAAGCCTCTCAGCTTAGGATTTTTAACCCGATTCCCTCAACCCTGAGGGAATCAATTTACTAAACGAGGTAATTAACAGGTTACCTCAACCCAAGTACAAGAGACGGGTTTGTTATAACCTGACGAGCAAATGCTCAAGAACAAATATAGCATTAGTATAAGACAAATAAGAATCTTACAACAAACTACCTAAGCCTCTCAATAATAATATAAAATTAATACCAATTTGAGAACTTAGGAAGGATGTGAATGCCTTGAAAATGCATGAAGAAATCACATCGATGTGCTTGCAAATCCGTAGAGAGATTAAGAGCAGCAAACTATTTCTTCTCTTGAAAATATTGTGAAAATATGAAATATAGCTCCAGAATTTTTCTTTTCCATTTCTTATGTGCAAACTAAGGGTCCAAGGGTTTATTTATAAAGTTAGGACCTTAGTGGGCCGTCTACTACATGTTGGGGTTTAAATCCTAATGTTCATATAGCCAAAATTAATTTTCTAGCCGTTCAGTTTTGAGCCAACAACAAACTGGTATCGATACTAATGTATGAGTACCGGTATTCATTGCTTCTAGATTTGGGTTTTAAATACTTAAGATAAATCTATAACCCACTTGTACTGATACTGATCATTAGTACCGGTACTCGTTACCTCCAGTACCGGTACTCGCGGGGAACAGGTTTGTTTCTTTGAAAAACCCAAACCTGTAACTCACATGTGCCGGTACTAAACTTTAGTACTAGTACTTGTGGGTTAACAAGTACCTTTTTTAAGAGAATTATTCAATTACATTCTTTGAAAATGATCGTACTACAAATCCTAGTTTATCTCTAATTAATTTTATTATCTAAGTTGATTCTTTGTTAAGAGGCATTCATTCTATAAAATAAAAAATATAATCTAGAAAATCTAAACGACGATGATGATATTCTCTTCTTCGACTCCTCCTTGTCATCTTGCCTCCTTGTCATCATGCCTTGATCTTCACCTAAATCTGAAAAGCACTCAATTGCAAACATTAATTCATAGTAATTTTGTTAACACCAAAATGAGATGTGGAACACGGTTCCAACAATCTCCCCCTTTTTGGTGTTGACAAAATTATCTTGTAAGTAGATAATTATAGAAAAAATAATTTTTAGCAATGTTATACGAAGGAAAAACTTTTAATTTAATCCTCCCCCTCAATATATACTCCCCTTAAAAATATTACTATTTGCTTCTTATTTTTCTCCCCCTTTTTGGCAATCATCAAAAAATAAAGGGGTAAAGAATATCATACCATAAAATTAGCAATAGTAGAATGGTGCTTATGGATACCAAGATCCACTAGTCCACCTTTCTTGATCTTCATGTATTTTATAGAATGGTCGGAGTGTTCCATTTTGTGCCTTGAACACCCACTGATCACTTGATCCCATTGATCTACTCTTGCAAAATGATGTAAAATGTCTCTTCTAGGTACCCATTTTCTTGTGGGTCCTTTCAGGTTAGCACCTTTCAAACCTTGAGATTTATAGACCTCTCTTATGTTAGATCTATAATTTTTGGGATTTTTGGCCTTTTGGTACATTCATGCATGCATAGGTGCATATGATCTAGTATGTGTATTCTTTTTATTCTAAAATTTTGATTTTAAAGCATCACAAAATTCAGGATTTAATCTAGTTGTTTTAAGATTATTCAAAGTCCCTTCAAAGTTCTCATAAATATCTTATAGCTCCACTATCTTTGCATGCAACTGATTATTAGTTCCTTTTGACATTTCTAATTCCATTTCTAAACATGATTTGTCTATTTCTAATGTTTGATAATTACTGTTTAAAACTTTATTTTCCTTTTTAATCAATCTAGCTTTATGATATAATTCTTCATAAGCTTCTAGCAATTCTTCAAGAGAAAAATCAGGATTTACCTCATTTTTCATGTCTTCTGAATTTGCAACCAAACAAAGGTGTGCAACCTCATCATCATCCGATTCACTGGAGTCGGTGTCCATGTCGGAGTCGCTATCATTCCACGTCGCTTTAAAAGATCTCTTCTTCTTCTTGTTGGCTTCTTTTGTGTCTTCCTTCTTCTTGCTCATAGGGCAATCCTTCCGCATGTGACCCTTTCTCTTGCATTCATAGCAAACAATATTAGATGAAATTTTATTCACTTGCTTACCTTGCTTTTGAAGAAATTTCTAGAACTTTCTTATAAGCATCTCCATCTCTTCATCTTCGGATTCTCAGGTGCTTGAATTCGAGTCCTCCTTAATTGCTCTAAAAGCAATATTCTTCTTCTTGCTTGATGTCTTCTCCTTGTTTTTCTTCATATTCTCCAGTTGAACCTCATAAGCAATGAGTCTTCCAATCAGATCATCAAGGGAAAGGACTGAAAGGTCCTTTGCCTCTTGAATCACCATTGACTTTGGAGACCAGTCACTTGTAAGGGATCTCAAAATCTTCCTTACAAGCTACTCCTCTTTTATCTTGACTCCAAGATTCTTCATGGGATTCACGATCTCTCCAAACCTTGTGTACATATCTTTGATTGTCTCTCTTTTGTCATCCTGAAACACTCATATTCTTCTGTTAGAATAGAAATACAGGTTTCTTTTACCTTATTAGTACCTTCATAGGTGATTTGAAGTGTATTCCATATCTCAAATGCTGACTCGCACACTGAAATACAATTGAATTCCTTCCTTTATAATGAAAAATAAAGTGTGTTCATCGCCATCGCGTTGTTGGCAATTTTCTTCTTTTGATCAGCCGTCCATGCTACTCCTTGTGATTCCTGATCTGAGTACTTCTCTTGAATGAAGGTCCACGACTCCTCATCCATTGCCTTGAGGAATACTTGCATCCTCCTCTTCCAATACCCATAATCCGTCCCATCGAAATAGAGAGGATGGGTCGACGATTGTCCTTCGGTGAGCCTTGAGGTTGATGCCATCGCGAGCAAGAGTTTTTACGTCTTCTAGCAACCCTCTCTGATATCACTTGATAGGATCTAAAGATTGATGGCTACGTGCACAAACACTTAAACACAATATCAGTAATAACAAGAAAGATTTGTACAAATTACAATCACAGAAAATGACACAAGATGTATAGTGGTTCCCCACTCACTTGGGTACTCCACTACCTAAGCTTCCTAGCTTAGAATTTTTAACCTGATTCCCTCAACCTCGAGGGAATCAATTTACTTAACGAGGTAATTAACGGGTTACGTCAACCCAAGTACAAGAGACGGGTTTGTTATAACCTGATGAGCAAATGCTCAAGAACAAATATAGTACTGGTGTAAGACAAATAAGAATCTTACAACAAAATACCTAAGCCTCTCAACAATAATATAAAATTAATACCAATTTGAGAACCTAGGAAGGATGTGAATGCCTTGAAAATGCATGAAGAAATCACGTCGATGTGCTTGCAAATACGTAGAGAGATTAAGAGCAGTGAACTATTTCTTCTCTTGAAAATATTGTGAAAATATGAAATATAGCTCTAGAATTTTTCTTTTCCATTTCTTATGTGCAAACTAAGGGTCCAAGGGTTTATTTATAAAGTTAGGGCCTTAGTGGGTCATCTACTACATGTTGGGGTTTAAATCCCAATGTTCATATAGCTGAAATTAATTTTCTAATCATTTAGTTTTGAGCCAACAGCTAACTGGTATCGGTACTAAAGTATGGGTACCGGTACTCATTGCTTCCAGATTTGGGTTTCAAATACTTAACACAAATCTGTAACCCACTTGTACTGGTATTGATCATTAGTACCGGTACTCGTTACCTCCTATATCGATACTCACAGGGTATAGGTTTGTTTCTTTGAAAAAGCCAAACTTGTAACTCATATGTACCGGTACTAAACTTTAGTACGGGTACTTGTTGGTTAACAAGTACCTTTTTTAAGAGAATTATTTAATTACGTTGTTTGAAAATGATCGTAGTATAAATCCTAGTTTATCTCTAATTAATTTTACGATCTAAGTTGATACTTTGTTAAGAGGCATACATTTTATAAAATAAAAAATGTAATCTAGAAAATCTAAAGGACGAAGATGATCTTCTCCTCTTTGACTCTTCCTTGTCATCTTGCCTCCTCCTTGTCATCATGCCTTGATCTTCACCTAAATCTGAAAAGCACTCAATTGCAAACATTAATCCAGAGTAATTTTGTTAACACCAAAACAAGATGTGGAACAATGTTCCAACATCATTTTCATCTTCCTCAATGTCATTTGCCCACTTCCAACGACGAATTGACAAGGTCCCCACCTCCTCGTAGCGTGGAACCATTGAAGGAAGAGATCTGAACCACTGATCTCGAGTTCCATGACTAATAGCTTGGGCAATTTTGTTGACCGAGCTCCAGCCATCCCCTTTAGTTGAACGAAGAAGAAGACTATGGAGGATAGTCCCACATCGTAGGACTTTGATTTTGAAATGGCTTCATAAAGAAACCCACCCCGATTCGTTGCTCAAAATCAATGGGTTGGGTCCCCATACACACATGCACACCCTCGCTCGCCCATGCACGCTTGAGTGGGTCTTGGTCAGGTCCGAATCCTATTAAAGAGGAAGAAGAGGAATTGTTTGGCCTAGAGGAAAGGGTTGATTTTGCTGTAGACATCTGATTTCTCACTTTAAAACATTTGATTGGTTTGGAAATTGGCTAAGTGTTGAGATCAACTTTACTTAGTTGAAAAGCAAATTTTTGTCTCAAACACTTATTTCTTTATGCGCTTGATAGTGTTATTATTTGCCTAATCTATTTCTTTTTGCATCAAGTTATTGCACCTCATTTTATATACTCGATTAGTGGTTTAATTGCGTATTATTTACTCCCTGAGACGACCTCGGACTCACATTCAAGAATAAAAGTTTAAGTGTTTTTGTCGCTTTAGTCGCTATACTACGACACATGTTTTAAAATCAACTTTAGCGTGATAACATTTTGGTGCCATTGTTGGGGAGCAACGCACAGTTTTACCACTAGTCATACTTATTTTGATTTGATTTCTAGCTTGCTCTAGTTGTGTTGTTGTGTTTCTTCGAGGTGCATCATCATTCAAGATCGTCAAGCTCGGAACAACCATGTCAGGGGTAGGTAATCAGCTGATTCTCTTCCATAATCTACTCCTCTTTTGGAAAGATAAAAAGGGAAATGACAAAGTTAAGATACAATTCTGCCTCACTTTTCTAGTAATCATCATTTAAGGCAAAAGTTTGTTTCCTGATTTCTCTTAATTGTGATCAGATTTGATTAATTCTAATTTGAGATACCTAATCCCATTATCTGCACCTATTAGGGACAAAAAGTACTTTGGGCTATTCGCCTTCTTGTTTGAGTCTAAGGTGCCATCTTCTGAATCAATTGGACTTGGGAATAGAGCCAAATTAGGGTTTCTACATTAGGGCTTAAGGACTAGTACACATTTTCCTGCTAAAAAAAGAAACAAATCTTCCCACATTGTGTGCCACCTAAGCCCCTTGTTTGAATTGGTTAATCATTAAACCCTAAAAGTTAGACCCTAAGATCACTTGAATCTTAAAAGTTGAGACCTAATAACCTGTTTGCAAAATCAAAACAGGGTGATTATGGTGTCTGACTCGAATTCCCTCCTTAATTTTAGGGCAGGTTAGGTGAAGTTGGTTTACTTTGTGAATCAACCAATCTCCAAAATAGGTCACAATTTAAATCAATTCTAAATTCAAGTGAAATTCAAGGCACAATTAGGTTTAAAATTGGTAGACTTAGGTTTCAATTCACACATTCCAATCTACTTGGAATCACAGTGACAAGGAAGGTTGGTTGGGGGAAACCTTGCAACTCATGGGGACGCTCTACCGTGTAGGAGTCGTTACGGGAGTCTCCCTTCCTAGCTACCTAGGTAATTCTCGGGTGTGAGGATTTTCGATCCAGAGGTCCATCTACCTCAAACAGCCTTAGTCATCCAATCTTTTTGGGTGCCTTGATTGGGTCTAGAACATTTCCAGTCCCTCATCTAGTTCTATAGTGCTTGTATGGGAGGTCTTTGAGACCCATCTTGATACCTCCACTAGTGGTTCATTCTCATCGGGGTCAAACCCTGACCAACTTGTTTGGGTTCTTTATTGATCCACTCGATATCTCTTTAGATCCATTTGCATCTGAGCCCAGTTCTCCATCCTATTCTTCCATGGAGAACCCAGAACAAGAAGGGGCTAAGATTCAAAACTTGCAAAACCAGTTGCAGACTCTTACTGATCTAATTCATGCACTAGTCAACCCCTGAGTGCATCCGCAGATGTGGGATCACTACAATCCCTCAGCTGTGGCAATTAAACCCACCATGCAAATTCTGGCTGAGGGACCTGATATTGAGTTGAAACCAAATATTATCAAATTAATCCCCCACTTTCATGGATTGGGCTGTGAAAACCCCTTCCAACATATCTAGGAGTTGAAACATCTAGCCCAGATTGTCAGGCCAGATGTTCAAAATCGAAATACCTTGCTTATGATGTTCCCCTTCTCTTTGAAGGATAAGGTTGCCCATTGGTATCGATCTCTAACTTGATCGATCAATACCTGGGAGGGTTTACAAGCTGAATTCCTTAAGAAAATTTTCCTAGTTGGACTCACTAATGCCCTGAGGCACCAAATCACACATTTCACACAAAATGCGGGGAACCACTTCATGAGGCATGGGATCGATTTCTGGATCTCATGCGGAAATGCCCTCATCACGGAGTTCCTAAATGGAAAGCGTACAGTCTTTTTACCAGGGACTCTGTGATGATATTCATTTATTTGTCGATGTAGCTTGTGGAGCAAACTTCATAGGTAAAGATAAAGACACCATTTGGGAGATTCTCGAGAACATGTGCAAGAACTCCATAAACAATGAGTCTATCGGTATATTCAACCGGATGACTACCCGTGCATTGAAAAACATCAGAGCACACAAGACACAAGACCTATCCACATCGTCGATCTGAAGTTAGTGGCCAATCGATTGGATAAGGTCTCCATTATCGAGAAGAAGTTGGATGATTTGACTCGCCAACTGCAAAGGGCCACCTCTTCTCAGCAAAGCACAAATAAGTTGCCACCCATAGGGAGGGAGGCCGTGCATAACTGTTAACGAGCTTTCATCAGGTTTTAAGAAATACATTGTAGTATAGCAACATAAATGAATCAACACTTAAATTTGTAAACTCGAAAAAGTTTCGAGGTCGTCTTTGGGAGCAATTGAGTGCGCAAAATAGCACTATCAAAAGAATCTCGACTTAATGAACTTGTGTTAAATAGATGTCTCTAAAAGTCAACAAGTTCAACAATAGCTTGAATTTTATGAATAAAATGATGTAATGTGAATCTTCCAAGGCAAGGAATAAATGAGAGTTTTTATGCTCAATTAAACCAAAAGGATCATGAGTGATTAATATTAGGCACTAGATATTCATAAAGAATAATGTGTACACAATAAAAACCCCTTTAGAATGAAGTTCAAAGCCTATTCAAATAGAACTCGCAATTCCATCCTTGAGATATCAACTTTTCTTACTCTTGGGACCTTGGAGGCTTGCAAGTTAGTCCTTGAGAATCTGGCTTTTCTTGTAGATTGGTCCTTAGAGCATTTTTCTCTTCTTCCTCAGATCCGACGAGGTGAGTTGATGCAATTCCAGAGCTGCTATCCAGTCATGGGATGAGGTCGGCGAATGGAGGTTGGGGTCATCTTTGGGCTGCCGACTTGATGGTGATGTACGATTGGAGCGACGGATGAGGCATGGGAATCGGCTAGAGTTGGAGAAGATGGTGCATCTCTGGCGACGTCCTGCAAGCACAAGGTGAGGTCTTTCGACCTTGCGTCAGTCGCATAAGCTTCAAGGGATCACCTTGAAGCAAAGCCCTAAACCTATTGCGTGCGTGCATGCGTGTATAGTTGTGGCGAAGAAACTCTAAAAGCTTCTAATGGAGGCGTTGGTGGTAGGTGGAATGAGGGTCTAACGGCTAAATTGACCTACTCTTAAGCTAGAGTAAACCACGACGAGGAAAAACCCTAAGCTAATTGGGAGAAAGGGGAAGTGGAAACTGGTGGCGATGCTCGGCAGACTGGAGATGAAGGAGGAAGTGGTTGGAGCGTGTAGGATCTTGAAACACACTATTCTACTCGCACAAACACTCTAACAAAATATTAGTAATAACAAGAAAGATTTGTACAAAAATCAAACCACAGAAAATGGCACAAGAATATATAGTGGTTCCCCACTTACTTGGGTACTCCACTATTTAAGCCTCCCAGCTTAGGATTTTTTACTTGATTCCCTCAACTCCAAGGGAATCAATTTACTAAATGAGGTAATTAATGGGTTACCCCAACCCAAGTACAAGAGACGGGTTTGTTACAACCCAACGAGCAAATGCTCGAGAACAAATATAGCACTGGTGTAAGACAAATAAGAATCTCACAACAAAATACCTAAGCCTCTCAACAATAATATAAAATTAATACCAATTTGAGAGCCTAGGATGGACATGAATTGCTTCATAGATGCGTGAGAAAAACACGTTGTTGAGCTTGCAAAGATGTAGAGAGAGTGAATGGCAAGCTTCTTTTTCTTACCTGAGAAATAAGGTGGAAATATGAAATTATAGCTCTAGAATTTTATGTTGTATTTGTTTCAATATGCAAACTAAGGGTCCAAGGGTTTATTTATAGAGTTAGGACCTTAGGAATTCATCTACCAAATGTTGGGATTTAAATCTCAATGTTCATATTGCCAAAATAAATTTTCTAAATATTCAGATTTGAACCAATGGCTAACTGGTACCGGTACTGAAGTACAAGTACCGGTGCTAGCTGCTTATAGTTTTTCTATAGCCAGTACACAAGAGTCCTGGTACCGGTACTCATCATGGGTACTGGTACTTGTGACTCCCAGGTTTGAGACTCACTAAGCACTGTGACCTACTTGTACCGGTACTCATCATGGGTACTGGTACTTGTAAGGTCTAGGCTAGAACTGAGTCTTCAAACTGTAACCATCAGGTACTAGTACTCGTGATTAGTACCGGAAGTTGTTTTTCATAGTTTGAGACATAGGCTCAGACTTGTGCCTTGCATATACCGGTACTGATGAATAGTACCGGTACTTGCTTACAAGTACCTATTTTAAGTGTATTACTAATTAATTATGTTCTTTGAAAATGATCGTAGTATAAATCCTAGTTTATCTCTAATCAATTTTACCATCTAAGTTGATTCTTTATTAAGAGGCATACATTCTATAAAATAAAAATCTAATCTAAAAAATCTAAAGGTTGAAGATGATTTCATCCTCCTCATCATCTTTCCTCTATGTCATGATCTCCTCATCATCATCATGCCTCGTTGCCATAGTTCAATGTTTGCCTTGATCTTCACCTAAATCTTAAAAACACTCAATTGTAAACATTAATCTACAATAATTTTGTTAACACCAGAACAAGATGTCGAACAAAGTTCCAATAGAGCGGACAAGGTGGTTTCAGAGGCCCAAGCTTGGAGAGAAGCTCCAGCGAGGAATGGGGAAGAAGATTTAATGCTCGGTTGGCGGTGAGTAGCAGTGAAGATGGAGGCTGAATTTGCTCCAAGTTGTCATCAATGGTGGCAAAGAAGGAAGAACGAGGTGGTTTCTTGCACCAAAATGAGACAAATTCACTTGAAAAGCAATCGTGGAGTTTTATAGAGTCTTGGCCCACACAATTTGTGGCACAAAATCCTTGATTGGGTCTCCTATGGTAGCTAACCAACATGCCATCTTTGGATGCCAAGAATGAGCTCCAGAGGAGGAATCTTGAGCTAGGAAATGCATCAT
This sequence comes from Thalassia testudinum, assembly GCA_037157565.1. Lineage (NCBI taxonomy): Eukaryota > Viridiplantae > Streptophyta > Magnoliopsida > Alismatales > Hydrocharitaceae > Thalassia > Thalassia testudinum. The sequence continues at coordinate 18,638,392 of JAZHRO010000050.1, forward strand.
TGAATGCGTAATTGAAAGATGAATCAACCCTCTGGATTTAGTGGAGAATCATTAAGCGGATTAGAGGTAATTCTCCTCCAAATCTTGCGCTTGAGCATTGACCTTCCATGGAGCATTGCTAGAGGAAGATGATGGAGGCAGGGGCTTGTTGGCAATGAAAATAAAATGTTGGGGGCTTGTTCGTAAGGAAAATGCAAAAGATACGGGTCTAGGTGTAATAAATAGAGATCTGCAGGCCAAAATGCAAACTAGGTCAAGATGGACTCTGATTGACCTCAAATTTTGGGCTAACCTAATTTTGACCCAAGGAATCTGGTGGTGGCCTTAGATTTGGGTTTTAACCAAGTTTGATTGGTGAAAATTTTATAGAAGACCAAAATAGGGTAGAATCCTGCCTAAGTCTCTATTATTGGTAAAAATGGGTTCCTTTGGTCAAAGTAAAGGTTCCAAGCCTCTTAGAGTATATTTAGATGATTTTTAGGAGGTTTAGATTACATTTATTTTCACCAAAACTAGTTTAATTAAAGTGAGGTTGTATTTAGGGCTTTTATTAATAATATAATCCTCGAAACGCGAAAAACCTTGATTCAGTCAGCTCAAGCTACTTCTTGAGAAATTAAGCTCATTTGACTTTAGATTAAGCCCTGATTAACACCTCAGTTAATCTGCAATTGTGATTAGGTGTTAAAACAATTGAATTAACCAGATTTTTTGTCTTCTCATATTCAATTAAAAATAGAGTTATGATCTTCTGATGAATATTATGGAGCATTTATAACTGTAATTAGTCTATATTGGGTTGATTAACACCAATGATGGTGCTACCATCAATAACGTTCACCACCACTCATATCAATGGATGGATGCGTATCCACGTCCATCTGATCCTAGTTTCGGAGGAAACTCCAAACCATCCTACTCTAGTTGTGGGACTTTGAACCCTCGTATTTTGATTACTTGGGAGCAACTCAACCTTGCGAAGATCTGCACGCCATCTAGAATGATCCATTCTCCAACTCTTACAACCTTGGTGTTAGCACACTCAAGTAGAAGATTAAGAATGCATCGTAGTATAGTGACTAAAGCATATCAACATTTAGAATTTATAACTCGAAATCAAAAGAGTTTCGAGGTTGTCTTAGGGAGCAATTTAATGTGCAATTCAACCACTAATCAATGGAATAAAATGAGGACAATAATTTGATATAAAGAGAAATAATATGCAATAAATGTCAAAAAGAATTGAGGTCTTAGTTATCAAAAATAGATGAAGTGTTGAGGCAAAAAATTTGGTTTTTAACAAGGCCCTTAGCCACATCAGACATCCATACCAATTCCTTAGGCATCCTAAAGCCTGAAATCAAATGTCTACAACTCAACTCAACCCAAGCTCAAAAGTCTCCCACCCACGCACATAAATCGAGGTCTAAAATAGACCTAGGCTTACACCCAGGCACACCTACGTGTACATGAGCGTGTGTGTGAGTGCATATGAGTGGGGGTAGGCGACTAGACCCATAGTGGTCTTGGGCAACCAAATAAGATGCAAAAATCAATTTATATGAATTTTGTAAATAAAATCCCTTGAGGTGGGACAAAATCTCAGGTCCTTCTTCATGCTTCATTGGTGTGAGCTTGCTCGCATTGATTGGCCAAAGATAGCCGTTGGATCTTCAATCCAATGGTTTGAGGAGCTTGCTTTCGTGAATCTGCATGAGAGGAGGTTCCTTCCATGGATCTTCATTCACCAGATGTAGGTGGCTGAAGTCATAGAAATGGAGGTCGATGGTCAGAGTTGCTGTAACAAAATATGGGCTCTTGTCCCCAATTAGAACACTCAAAAGCTTATCCGTGAAGTGGAGAGCATGGTGGTGGTGTTTATTTGAGGTTTAGATGTGTGGCATGACCAAATGGAAGCATGGTTGGTTGCTGATGCGTATGCATCGGAATAGCCTAAAATGTCTATTTATGTATGTTCTTAGTATTATAGTTGCATCATACATTATAAATATTGCATAACATGCATCATCTTGCATTTAGGTTAGGTTGTGTAAATTTTAGGTTAATTTTCCCTTTTTGTGGTCAGGTAACAGGGGGACTTTTAATTAGGGCCTCAGATCGAAGATCCAACCGTACGGATCTGATTAGGGCGACGATTGGAGTTCAACGACTCCAAGATCGCCTTGATCAGATTTCCGTAGCATCAAATATAATTCGAGGAAGGTCAGAGATCAAGGGCCAAGATGGTGTAAATTCACACTTTAGATGACAAATCCAACCGTACGGATGGTTTGGATCGACAATTGCAGCCCAACGGCATGAAAATTGGTCCAATCCAACATCCGTGGCACCATCTGCAACTCACAAAAGATGGACAGCCATGATGGCGCCACGTGGCGCCATCATAGTCATGCAAACCGACTACAGCACTGCTTCTCAACCTTTAAAGGCATGAGTGAGGCATGATCTGGGCCATTGGATCTTGATCCAACGGCGACAAGTGCACGTGCTTAAAACATAAGCATGACAAAGAGGCATCTGTAGTGCAGCGGTCGAGCGCTCTTTCGCAAGCACAAGGCACGGGTTCGATCCTTGCTGCGCCTCAAATTAGGCATGGGCACGGGAGCAGGGAAATCAGGCCAGTGAATGGTGAGTGGATGGTGCAGATGTGGGCAACGTGGCGCGCCCAAATGCGATGAGCACGAATGTGCCATCAGACACCCTCTTGTGAAGGCAGGTGAGCGTGCATCCTAAGTCGGTGATCTTCGATCCAACGACGATAAAGGAGGTCGCGTCGCCGCTTAGCAGGCATTGAGCAAGATTGGGCGCGGCACGTTTAATCCATCCGATCTCGCGATCGGACGACTGAGAATGCGCGTACGTGTGCGTGCGTTGAGGTGCGGGGAGAGGAGGCGTGGCATGCGTGGTAGCTATGCCCATGGTCTGGGCTTTAGTGAAGGTTTTATCCTTCACTAAAGGCCCTGATTTAATATTTTTAAAGTAAAATGACCTATTTTCCCATTCAAACCTCACCTATAAATAGCCTTATGACCACCACATTTTCTTCATCTCCTTCCTCTCTTCTTTTACGCCCTTCAAAGCTCTAAGAGCTTGTCCCAAACTCAGGATGCTCCTCTAGAGTAAAAATTAGAAATTTTCCACCTCCTCCCCCCTTCATGGAGCATCCTGCGGCTGTCCTCTCACTCCATTTGGGAAGCAGATCCCGCGACAATGACGATGTCCTGCCTTGCCCCCTATTCCTCCTGCTCTGTCCTCCTCCCCACTCTATCCTCCATCTTCCAAGCGTCGCTCCGTCTGGCTCATCCTCCAAGAAATCGTTGAGGAGGATACTTCTCTCGTCATTCTCTTTACCGCTTTCTAGAGTAGATTTACTGCTTTCTAGTGTAGATTTCCTGCTTTCTAGTTGTAATGATTAGTGTAATGAATAGCATTTGGTTATGAGATCCATGTTTATTCTACCTCTCTTTTGTCTTTATTTGTAATATTCTCTCTCTTTCTTCTATTATTTATTCTTTAAATAGATAGTTAGTTTTTGACCAGCTAATCTATTTTGTGATAATTAAACAAACATGGTTTTGAATCAAACGTCTGCCTCCTTGTGTTCGACCCGGAATTTCTTTATGAATTTTGGTAAATTTTATTTGTTGACGGATTGCTTCGTAAATCAAACTATAATGATGGGTTTTTCAAATCCAACTTCGATCGCGTAGTTTCCGCTCTCAACAATTTGGCGTCGTTGCTGGGGAGGCGATGCTCTTTGATTCTTTATGTTTTCCCACCTTACTTATCTTTTACCTCACTTCTCTCCTTTCTTATTATGATTGTAGGTACTTTCTCAAGGTGAGCAAAAGCGGTAGATTGGAGTAAAGTACAGTTGAAGGGTCTGTAAGTTTACCTCCACCTCTCCATCCACTAGTTCTCATTCCATCACTTAATAACACAAACCCTAATTAACCTAGGAGTTCTCTTAAGCCCCAAAGTTAGTTCTGATTGTTTGGTTGTCACCTCTGATCGGGAGGTTTTTTCACTTTGCAAATGATATCAGAAAAATATGTCGTCGCAATATGTAATGTGGTAGAAAAAACCTCGATCAAAGTTACTAAAATAATACAACACTTCAGGTCATATCATAAGGAGACATAGAACCAATAAGATCACCAATAATCATGTTCAAGAAAAATAAATTGCCATTGATATCAATGCATCATGGGAGCAAAGAAAACAAAACACATTAACTAGTAATTCCAATCCTTCAATATTGTCACAAATAGCCAAGGACAGAAGGGCCTCCCACAAATTTCCTGTAATAAAATAATCATTATCAAAATCCCATTCTTTCGCAATGGCAATCAATGTAACTTTTAATTGAGCCAAAAAAAGGGGACTCACTACTGACGCATGCACATGGAGGAGGAGACGATGGTCGGCCTTGCCGTGCTCGGAGGAGGTTGGCGTTGACGAGAGCTTCATGTTGGAGGTCACACTGAGGAAAACGATGGCCGGTGGGAACTTTGGCCGGCGGTGGTGCGTGGCCGCGAGGGTGTTATCGAGCGTGGTGAGGTCGCAGAGCTACTATCGAGGGAGAGGTTATTGCTCCGGTGACGTTGGCGAAGAAGATGGTGGCTGGGAAGGGTAGCTGCAAGTAGGAGGTGATCGGCTGGTTAATGGGTGCTTCTTCCCTGTTGGCGGTGAAGGAGGATGGAGGTACTACAGCCGTGCGCGTGTGGGGTGGCTGGTGGCGACGACTGGTTGAACGCGAACATGTACCTGCGCATGGCAGATGGGCGACGCCGGTGGGTCATCAATGCCGAGGAGAGGACTGCTGTGAGGAGAAGAGGCCAGAGGCGGCGGCTTCACCGCGATGAAGATCGGCGGCTACCGGCAGTGATGGCTGTTGTTGTTCGTTGTGGAAGTTGGTGGAGGAAGATAACAAAGGAGGAAGGTGTTGTGCGTGCGAGGCCATCACACGTGGAGTGGGAGTGATGCATGAGGCAGAGGAGAGTCGGGCGATCGCTTTTAAGGAGGATGGGCGTTGTGGGCACAGTGGTTGCTACGCGTGCGTCAGAGCAAGAGCATAGGGCGCGGTGGTCTCCTTTGTGCGTGGTTGGTGCATCGAGGAAGAGGAGGCTCATGGTAGTGGGAACGTCGGGGTCGCGCGGTGAGGTGGTGGCTCGCGGTGGTGGTCATGGTGCAAGGTGAGGGTGTTGGCGGTGTCAACGGAGGCTCACAGTCGTGGATGGGCGCGTGGTGAGGGGAAGGAGACGGAGGCCATTTTCTTTTTTTTTTCTCCAGGGAAGCCACCCCCTGATGATATAATAATGTAATGTGTGTAATGTGTGAATGACAATGATAACAATGACACCGATGATCTACAATGTGTATATAACACAATGGTTGTATGATGATGAATGATTATTGTTATGATCATGTCGTTGTAGTATAGGGTGTATAATATAACATTAAGGATGTCGTATAGTGGTGAGTATGGGTGAGTACCAGTCATTACAACCATTATTATCATTTGCTTATTTATCTAATTTTTACTGGTTTTGTTCCAAGTCGTTCTCTGGGAGGCAATTTATTGAATTTAATTCGGTCACTCTTTGATTATCTCCAAAATTGTCTTCTTATTCAAAAAGAAACTTTACACTTAAAGAATGAATGAATGTTTTGTTTACCTAGTTACTAAGTGCTTGCAAAAATACTAACTATGAACAAGCATCAAACACTCTATTATTATACTCTAAACTATGTATTTACAAGTTATCCTATTAGTACTAACATAATAGTATATAATACCTTAGGATGCAATGGTGTAGAGACTTAACTTATTAGTTTGTTATTTATAGTAACATATACAGAAGTTTCAGTGACAGATATAAGCGTCGCTAAATCTCAAAAAAACTATATACAACCTAAAAGGCAAAACTGAGGTCTTTAGCGACGTTTATAGTGTCACTTTATTCTGTTAGTAATTATATAGATTTACTTATACGTATGTACATTACTTATTCTACTACTATATGTACAGTAAGTCTTTCTCTTCTTGTTATCTCTTGTGTTCTCGCTGTGTTTACTTAACTTGTCTGCTCTTTTCTTCTGTCTTAAGATACTTCAGAGGCTGCGGTGGGGAGGGGATTAGGCTAATGTCATTAGTTTAAAACGTGCTTACTTAGCAGGCGCGTTTTTCGAGGGATACACAACACCCTAATGGTGGGACCAGACCTCTACTAAGCGCGCCCTAATCTCGGATTAGGTGGCTTAATTACATTTTCATACAGTGCCAGGCCTCAGCCCAACGCCTTTAAATTGCTCCCACACTCGCGCCCCCGGCCCCACACACATATCAGAGTACAGCACACATCGAGTAATCAGATCAAATCGGCCGAGTTTCGGGCGCCCTGCGCCCGTGACGACTGCTTAGCCTATAGCATAAATTATATTTATATGGCTGCATTTGGTTTGCAGCACACGATGTGGCGCTATTCCAGCGCCACATCGTGCGCTGGAAATCAGACGCAGCTGCGTCTGTGCGCGTTTTTGGCCCTCGATTTGGGGGCCATAAATTATTAAAAAAAAATAAAAAAAAATATGGTAAATAAAATATTTACGTAATACTACATAATTGATTAATTAATTTTGAATTTTAAATATTTTTACTATACAAATAAATTCGCTAAACTAGGCTGATTATACAGGTTGATTTAGGTGATTAAATAGTTAATTACTTATAAAATAATTAGTAAATGGTCTAATTGACCTTAAACAGTTTTAATTTACATACTTAAGTATTTAATACATATTTTTATTGTATTTTTATGAATTTATTTATGTTTTATTTAGGCTAAAATAGCAATTCTGTGTAGTTTATAATTAAAACTAAGTTACAGTAAACTGTACTAGGTATAAATACACTTTAATTCGCTTAAATTACTTACTATATATATTATCCTAAGTTTATAGATTTATTTAATTTAATTATAGCTCTAAATTATTAATTTAGCTAAGTTACTCTATAATTTAGCTATTAAATATGTAAATAGAAATCTGTATCTTTATATAAACATAATTAAGTAAATACATACATAATAGTTTAGTATATATACATATATTTACATAGATTACATATGTATATGGATTTATGTACAGGTTTTATACATATTTACAGTATAACTATGTATCTTACTTACATAATTAGGCTATATGTTATAGTTATAATACTATGGATAGGTATATTTACAGTTTTAAAATATGTATAATTAGGTTTTAGTAGGAAGTTAGGAAATGAGGGAAGAAGGGAGTTTAGAGAAGAGGGGAATGTAGCTGCTAGATGCAGCATGTTGCTGTATAAATGGGAATAAGATTAAATTCAAAACAAACTAAACATTGAAGAGGTGAAATCCAAATCTGAAAGGGGTTTAAATCTCACGAAAATCTCATGTAAATTCAGCTCAAATACTCATTGGGAAAAACCTTATCAGAAGCATCCTTTCAGATCAAAACAACAAATGGCATTGAGTTAGCTCTTCCTAATGCTATAGACAGCATGAAGGAAGACTTAACTCAATCAATTAAAACCAACAACATACAATCCCAGTTTCTTGCAACCTTAAGGAGTATGGAAAACTCCTTAGGTTAGAGAATCACCATACAGAAATGATCATCAACACAAATAGTGTATGGCAGTTCTGAAATAGCAAAAAGAGACTAAGAATGCATTAAGGAAATTTAAAGGAAGCTGGCGAATGCATTCAAAACAAAGTATAAACAGAATCATGAAAGGCTCTTCTGATTGGTTCTCTGTCACCAGAGAACTTCTCAGAGTCCTTGCCCACAATGAAAACCAAAAATCCCTTCAATTTGTCAGATCTGTCAAAACATTTCAGAGAGTAAAAATCCTTTAAAATCCAAATCAAAAGTGCTCTGACAAACTGAGGCAATCCATTTAAAACAGAGGGGCTTTTGTGAAACAAATGGAGTGAGTGAGAAGCCCCAAATGGTGCATGTGACGCCACTTTCAGATCTGAGGCAGTGCACCATCAGATCTGAAATTGGGTCAGGATGTGTGGGTGATTGATGAAAAATTCGTCGTTAAAAGGAAAAACAAGAATCAGAATTTGGATGATGGAAAAACAAAACATGAAAAGGGAGATAAATTGAACAATGAATAGATGATTCTTCCCCTCTGATCTGGACTGATCAGAGGAGGTGAGGGAGGGGATCTAATACTAATTTTACTCCTAAGACTAATCTAACTACAGCTAACATTAAACACTAACAATTAAAACTAAATCTATTCTAAACTACTGCAAACTAAATCTAACACTACTTGTGCAGAATTAGAAACCTAAACTAAAAGGAAGAATGGGACCTATGGGTCCTTAGCCGGCGGCTAAGGAGGAAGAAAGGAGGAGGGTGACTCCAGCGGAGGGAAGAGTCTGCTAGTGAGACTCCAGGGTCGTCCTCAGGTGCTACGAGGTCCTTAGCGACGAGGAGGGTCGAGAGCAGGCGATGATTCCACAGCCGGTGGCTGTGCAATCAGGGTCTAGATGAGGAGGAGAGACTGGAGTGGACGAACTGATCGCTAAGAGATGTAGGAGGGAGCGATCCTTTGCGCGCGACACCACTGAGGTGCTTAAATAGAAGCTCAGTGACTGGAATCACCGCAAGGGTGAGGTTAATCAAAATTAAGCCGGCGGTGAGGCTGAGATGGGTAGAGTGCGCGGCGAGTCGAGAGGGAAATATGACCGTCAGATGTGATCTGGGAAGAGAGGTGAACGCATGCACCGAATCGCGCGAAGGTTCCAATAGAATCCAGCCGCAGATCGAGATCAAAAGTGCGATGGACGGTCGAGAATGGCTGTGTTCTTCGCGTGCTACAGTGCGCGTGAAGAACACAGGCTTCTCTCTGAAATGAGGGAAAACTTGCAGGAAGACCCTTGAACGAAGGGGTAGAAGAATAGCGTGCAGGTCCAAAAGTGAAAAGAACTATAACCGGAAGGGCCTTGCAGTCATACAGAAGGGTCCCTGCGGCTTGCAGAAAGGTCCAAGAAGGAGTTTTGAAGGGTAGAAATGTAATGCATGAAGGACCTAATTGTAATCTATTTATTTCTAAGCCTAAATGATGTCCAATTGCTTTCAAATTTTTACATGTGCTTAATTGAACATTTAAGACATTGATTCTACTTCTGATTTGTCTTTTAAAACTTGTTTATGTGTTCAATTGATGCATGGATCATCATTTGTTCTTTAGTTTTCAGAATATCTCATTTTTGTGACCTAATTAGGAGGTTTTAACACACATTAAAAGTTTTAGGTCTTTTCTTTAATTCCCACACTTAACCCTTTTTATATGTTAATTTGATATTGTTTTGCTTAGTGTCTAGCTTAATTTCGGCCTTTTAGCCATGATGAGTAGCCACTCATCACCCCCCTCTTTGTCATTCCTTTCCTATTAAATAAGGAGAAAATGAGAGAACGAGAGAGATAGTCAGAGAAGGAAAGAAACCATCAATCAATCGTGATTTGGTGTTGCCATTTGAGGGAGAGAGAAATAAGGAATTAAAGAGATTTTAGGGCAAATAAGGAAGGGATTAAGAGATGCCAAAGAATGATTCTTTTGCCAAATTTTACCAAGATAAAAAAATCCCACAATGTAACATCTCAAATCTATATTTGATGTGAAGTCCTTGCCTTTAAAGTGAATAATCAGTTCTTTCTCATAAATATTCAAGTCATTAATGCTTGAAATGATACATTCAAAGCTTTCACATTTTGTCATTATCAGCATGCCTTAGATTAAATTATGCTCCAAATAATTCAATACTTAAGCACTAAATTAGTCCACTCAAGTGGACCCATCAAATACCCCCATGCTTAGGTTTTGCTAGTCCCAAGCAAAATCATATGAACAAGACCAGGTCTCCAAGCTAGATTTTACCGTCAGGATGCCTTATCGTACCATACTCTAGAAATTATATTGAAATACCAACTATAGGCCTAAAAGTACTCAAGTACCAGCCAAGATACGGACCTGACCAGCCTCAGTCTTGAGTCCGCCACGAAGGTTTCTAAGGCACGCAAAAACTACCTAGAGGTTCATTGACCCCAGCGGTTAAAACACCCATGCATATGTGCAGAAAAGTAAGGTTCAGTTTTGCCAGTGCATTTTTAGTAAGAGAGAGAGGGAGAAAAATTATTTTGAGAGTTTTCTCTCTTTCTTTTTAAATTCCTTTAAACTTCACATTGGATTGGCCCTACACACGATTTGTATCAGATTCCTTATCCCCACCATCAATCCTCGTAGGGTCCCTGGCAATCGATGCCTCGAGATAGCACTGCCCATGGCAACCCCCAGAACCCTACCCATGGTGTTCTGTGGTTAAATTCAGACCCTGGAAATCGACATTTCGGGATAAAGATGCCCACGGCATCTGAACCAGCACAAGATGCTTCTATGCCCCTGGTAGGATATTTAGATATCCTAAGAGACAAGCATCGAGGAGATGGTATGTTATAACGCATCTTCGAGGGGTTTATTTTACATTCCTCCTCTCAGCACTGGGAACTCATCTAATTAACTTGTGTCTTCAAGTCACTCCTAAGTCAACTTTTCGAGAAAACATTTTCAGAATAGATGCTTTTGGTATTATTCTTTGTTATGCGCACAGAACCAGACCAGTGTGTGATTTTTTAGTGCTCATGTTGCTAAGTTTCGCAAACCAAAGGGCAGGCAACGGGGTCGAATACTCCCTAAGCCTTAGACTTAATACATCAGCCTTGCAACTCCCTCAACCTCTTAAGGAATAGTCCATATCTTAACACATATGTGAGTGTTTAAGCCCTAAAATAGACCCAGAAGGCCTAAAGTCGGTATCCCTGTCTTATCTCCTTTTCTTTTTACTTTAGGACTTAATTCATCATCCGATCCAGCTCAAAACTTAGGTGACTCTTTCATAATCACATGATGGGACTAACATATTTTTCCTTGCCTATCTTTTTCTTCTGGCTCTTTCCTTTTCATCTCTCTTCTTCTTCTACTCTCTCTCTCTCTCTTTAAATAGAACTAAAGTCCTAATTATGCATGTAGAATATGTATAAATGCTAAAAACAACCTCAGGTTATACCCCCCCATGCCTAGACTGACAATGTCCACATTGGAAAGCCAAAACAAGGAAAGACACAACCTGAGGTGGCGAGCAGTTGGAGCTAAGGCTCCTCCAATCTGTAGGTGTCTAATACCTGGCCATCAGAAAGTGTAACATAAGGTTTCAAGCACTGGCCATTTACCTTGAATGTCTCACCAGATGAGGGATTCTGAATTTCAACTGCACCATGTGGGAACACCTGCGTGACAGTGTACGGCCCATCCCAACGGGACTTCAATTTCCCAAGGAAAAGCTTGAGTCTGGAATTAAAATGCTAGACCAGTTGGTGGGGCTCAAAGGTTTTGCGGTGGATGTGTTTATCGTGAAAGCCCTTAGTGTGCTCCTTATAAGCTTGAGCAGTGTCATAGGCCTCATTCCTCAATTCTTCAAGATCAGTCAGTTCTAATAAGCGTGCCTTGCCTACGTGTTCTAGATCCATGTTGACATTCTTAATAGCCCAATAAGCTCTATGCTCAATCTCAACAGGCAAATGGCAAGCTTTGCCATACACTATACGGAAGGGAGACATACCCAAGGGGGTCTTATAAGCCGTTCTATAAGCCCATAGAGTGTCATCTAGTTTCTTTGACCAATTTTTCCTATCGAGTCTTACAATTTTTTCCAGAATTCATTTGATCTCCCTATTTGAAACTTCAACCTGTCCGCTCGTCTGCGGATGATATGGGGTGGCCACCTTGTGGGTGACACCAAGACTTTTGAGGAGATGGGCGAAGTGTGCATTCCTGAAATGAGGTCCCCCATTACTAATGATCGTCCTTGGGCAGCCAAATCGGGAAATGATATTGGCCTTAACGAAAGGCAGGACCACGGCGTGATCATTGGTCCTTGTTGGAATAGCTTCTATCCACTTTGACACATAATCAACTGCCACAGGGATATATTCAAAGCCATGAGATGATGGGAAAAGGACCCATGAAATCTATGCCCCAAATGTCGAATATTTTGACCAGAAGAATGGGTTGTTGGGGCATCTCATCTCTCTTGCCAATAGTTCTAGTTTGTTGACAACGAAGACAAGCCTCCACAAAGGTGTGTGTGTCTTTGAAAAGTGAAGGCCACCAGAAACCAGACTGGAGAACCTTATACATAGTCTTCTTAACACTAAAGTGTCCTCTACAGTGCAGTGTGTGGCCAAAATTCAAGACTCTATTGTTCCTCTTCCGGGACACATCTTCGTAACACTTGATCACGACCTATTCTAAAGAGCTTCGGGTCCTCCCAGTGATAATACTTGATGCTAGCGAGAAATCTATCTCGCTTATGCTTATTCTACGTACTGGGGGTTTCACCAATGACGAAGTAGTTGCAAACATCAGCATACCACAGTGTTGAAGGTTGTACCGCCATTACCGTTTTGTCAGGAAAGATGTCACGAATGTCTCCTGATCGGGTTGAAGCCTCAACTGGGATCCTAGACAAATGATTTGCAACAACATTTTTGACCCCTTTCTTGTCACGGATATCAAGGTCAAACTCTTGTAATAATAGAATCCAATGAATCAGCCTAGGTTTGGTGTCCTTCTTTGTGAGCAAATGTTTTAAGGCTGAGTGATCAGTATAAACCACAACCTTGGATCCTAGAAGATAAGACCTAAACTTCTCCAAAGCAAATACTACCACAAGAAGTTCTTTTTCTATCACAGTGTAGTTTTGCTGTGGATCCGTAAGAGCCTTACTTGCATAGTATGACACATGAGGCTTTTTATCAACCCATTGACCAAGGACCGCACCCATAGCAAAATCAGAGGCATGACACATTAACTCAAATGGGAGGGTCCAATCAGGTGCTTGTAGGATCGGCACAGTTATGAGGGCCTCCTTCAAAAATTTGAAGGCCTTGGCACACTCTGTGTAAAAAATGGAGTATCCTTCTCCAATAAGTCGTAAAGTGGCCTAGAAGTCTTGCTAAAGTCTTTAATGAAGTGCCTATAAAAGCCATCATGGCCTAAGAATGAACAAATCTGCTTGACATTGGTGGGCGGTGGAAGCTTAGAAATGGACTCAACCTTGGCCTTATCCACTTCTAAACCTCGCTCGAGTACTACATGCCCAAGAACAATGCCTTGTTGAACCATAAAATGGATTTTCTCCCAGCTAAGCACCAATCCTATCTCATCACAGTGGGTGAGTACCTTTTCTAAATGTGAGAGACAGTGGTCAAATGACGAGCCGTATATGAAAAAATCATCCATGAAAACCTCAACGAACTCGTCAATCATGTCTGAAAAGATGGACATCATACACCGTTGAAATGTTCCTGGAGCATTACATAGTCCAAATGGCATTCGGTAGAAGGCAAATGTGCCATAAGGACTTGTAAAAGTCGTGCGCTCCTGGTCATCCAGAAAGATGGCAATTTGATTGTACCCAGAATATCCATCGAGAAAGCAGAAGTATTTGTTCCCTACCAATTTTTCCAGTATCTAGTCAATAAATGGCAGAGGAAAGTGGTCTTTTTGGGTAGCGGTGTTTAAGCGGTGGTAATTGATGCATACCCTCCAACCTGTTGTGGGTCTGGTGGTGACGTGCTCCCCTTTCTCATTAGTCTCCACCGTGAATCCTGCCTTGGTGGGCACCATGTGAATATGACTGACCCATTTACCATCAGAAATGGGGTAGATTATCCTCGCATCCAACCATTTTAAAATTTCCTTTTTCACCACTTCCCACATGTTGGGATTTAACTGCCTCTGCATATCTCTGAAAGGTTTCACAGAGTCGTCCATGTAAATGTGATGCATGCAGAGAGTTGAGTCAACCCCTTTGATATCAGCTATAGTCCAAGCAATGGCTTCCTTGTGTTGTTTTAGGCATTCAATTAGTGCTCCCTCCTAGATCTCAGATAGAGCAGTCGAGATGATGATAGGGAGTGTATCATTGGGCCCAAGGAAGGAATATTTGAGGGTCTTAGGAAGTGGTTTAAGCTCCAATTCGGGAGATTTCTAAATCGAGGGAATTATGTTCGATGTCCCCACCTCTGGTAGCGGATCTACCTTGATTGTCCATGGTAGGGAGAGGGACTTAGCTTTGACACCCAACAACTCTTCTAATTTAGGCATATCTTCCCCTCCTTCAAAATTCGAAGTGCGGTCCATGTAAATGACCATTTGGAAAAGATCATCACACAAAAGAGCTGGTGTCGTCTCCTCGATAATCTCATCGATCACCTCGATTTGGGAACAATCTTCTAATCCTAGTTGATTATAGGCATCAAACACATTGAGTCGGATCTTTCAGTTCCCAAAGTTCATCTTGAGTGCCCCTGATTTGCAATTGATTGATGCATTTGCTATAGCCAAAAAGGGATGCCCTAGGATAATTGAGGGTTTGGTGGGCATGTTGGAAGGGTCAGTGTCTAATATCAGAAAGTCGACGGGAAAGAAGAAATCCTCTACTCTCACCAGGACATCTTCTAAGAGCCCACGTGGTGTCTTCAGTGATCTATCAGCTAATTGGAGGATTACAGGACTAGGCTTCAAATCACCTCCTCCTAATAGCTCATAGACAAAGCTTGGCAATATATTAACCCCCGCACCCAGATCGAGGAGAGCCTCATCGATGCGTTGGTCTCCAATGACCACAGAAATATACGGGGCTCCTGGGTCCTTCATCTTGGGGGGTGTACCTTGCTGTAGGACCGAGCTGACTAGGTCGAGCAAAACGACCTTAGCCTGGACCTATTTCCTAGATTTCCTCTTCTGGGTGCACAGGTCCTTTAGAAATTTAGCATAGGATGGTATTTGCTTGATAGCATCCAAGAGAGGCAAGTTAATGTGAACTTTCTTGAATGTCTCCATTATTTCATCCATCCTATCCTTGGCTCCAGATGAGCCATCAACAGGTGCTGCAGGGGAGGATACGCGCTTAGGAAAAGGCACTCTCAGCCTCTGAGTGGAGGGGTTGTCATGGCGAGATAAGGGTGGAATGGGAACAACATCCTCCGGATGGGTGATTTCAAGTAAGGAAGGGTTGAGTGGTTCTTCCTCGGTGGATGTGTAGGTGCTGGTTGGAGTGGTAGGAGGGGTGACCGTAGGAGTGAGTTTAGGTTTGGAGAGTTGCTTACCACTCCTCAAAACAGTCACAGCCTTAGCATGATCCCTTGTGAAGGGTCCTTTACCCCTTGGGTTCTCCTCAGATGAGCTGGGCAATTTCCTAGGGTCACGTTGTCTAACAGCCTCAACAAGATGGCCAATTTGAGATTGCATTTCTTAGAAAGCCTTATTCTGAGATTGAATGATCATACTTTGATTTTCTTGCATGGCCTTCATCATCGCTTTCAGATCGACCATCTCATAATTGTTAGGCTGAGGAGACTGGAATTGTTGTGCCTGAAAGGGTTAGGTGGGTTGGGCTCTTATATTCCCCGAATTTGAAGCATCACCTTGCTTCCATGAGAAATTAGGATGGTTTCTCCATCCAAGATTGTAGGTGTTTCCAAAAGGATTGTTCCTAGGTGGTGGACGAAACCCTTGGGCAGCATTCAGGTTTGCCTGTACTAAATCGGGGAATTGATTAGCCAAATGGCACTCAACAGTGGCATGAAGAGTGCTTTGGCAAATGGCGCATTCAAAAGGAGTCTGGACTTGGGAAGAAATTTGTGGGATAGTGTGTGGGTTAGTCATGAGTCTTTCAAAGTTCTGGTTCAACAATTGTATCTGAAAAGCCAAATTCTGAGCTACCCCGGCTTCACTAGCTTCAGCTTTCCTTTGGAGGATGGATGGTTTCCTATCTTGATAAGCTGAGGTCAAGTGGATAGAATTGTCACTCAATGACGCAAATAATATCCAAGCCTCATCCTCCATTTTGGTGAGAAAGGTTCCGGCATAAGTAGCATCCACGGTTTGCCTATGCCTATCGGATAGTCCAGTATAAAACCTTTCCACCAACTGCCATCTAGGCACTTGATGGTGGGGGCATAGTCGAATCAGATCATTGAATCTCTCCCAAGTCTCATGGAAGTGTTCCCCATCTAATTGAGTAAAACCCATGATTTCCCTTCTAAAGTGGTTGGTTTTGCTCATAGGGAAGTATTTTTTCAAGAATTCTCCTTTAAGGGTGTTCCAATCATTCACCCTTGCATCCAAGGTGTGATACCAGTGTTTTGCCTTGTCCTTAAGGGAGAAGGGGAAGAGGGTTCTCATTAGAGCTTCATCAGTAAAGTTCTGAAGTTTCACTGTAGAGCAGACCTCGGTGAATTCCTCTAAATGCTGTTAGGGGTCCTCCTTATTAGTACCATAAAAGGAGGGCAACAAAGATATGGTACTACCCTTGATTTCATATGTATTATCCCTTGCTGATCGTCTCAGTGCTTGAGCGGGTTGGTTGGTTGGAATAAAATAGTCCCTCAGGGTTCTTTGTTGATTTGCTCCTTGATCAACCATGTCTTCTCTTTTCTCTCCTTGGTGGGCTCTCCTAAGAATTCTCTTGGGTTCAGGATCAAACACTAGATTGCCCTCAAGAGAGCGTCTACCAAGCATACAATAGCAAACACAATTCAAGTTCTTGTTGATTGAGTAAGTGAAACCTCCACTCCAAAGATAGGTCAAAAGGTCAAGGCGTTATCCCTCCGTTCCCACATAAGTGGTATAAGAGGGGTGATGACTTAAGATCTTGACCTTCTTTGTTGTTGAGGTAGAATTGGTTGATATAGATGGCCAAACAAGTTATTCATTGTAATTACACGACCTAATTCAACCTTTGAGTGCCCTAGTTCCTATACTTTGCTTAGATGATACTCCCAGGTGATCAAGTGAGAAGTTACTCCAAGGATAAATAAAGGGATGCAAGTAGGGAAAATCCTTCCTTTGAGGAGATGCATGCGTAGTGCCTCTTAATTGCCCTTTTGTTCTTTAACGGGTGTCCCCTTCCGTGAAGTATCAAAACACTTGGTCAAAAGATAGTACCACCACCACAAAGCACGATAGGAGGGTTTGCACCGATAAAGAGATTGATGCCTATAGCCTTAAGGGATCGAGCCTTAGTGCGGTGCCTAATGTGTGTGCTTAGAGCCAGACGTGTGCATCACACTACAAATCATTTATTTTGAAAATGCAGACAAGTCCCTTTGAATCAGATCAAGTGTGATTTGGTTTTAAGGTCAAATCTGATTAGTAGTCCCAATTGCAGTTAGGCGACCACTGGATTATTCAGTCAGCTTTGTGGTCTTGAATTTTAACCCTAATGAAAATGCGTGAATAGGAGCTGGATGCAAAAGTTAAAAAGGTGTACCTGTCTCTAGCAATCTTCATGCAAATATGCTTGCAATGCAACAATGAAATCTAATGTGCTACTCAATCACCCCTAAATGCACGCACCTAAGGGCATGCAACTCCTAAATAGGTAGCTCGATATTTTCTTTTGCTTGTTTTAGAGGCAAGTAAGTAGAAATTTACCTTTCACACGTAGAAAAAATATAGCCCTAGCCTCTAAAGAATGTAGGGACAGACCTCCAAAAATAAGCCCCAATTACTACAAGGGCGAGAAGACAGAAATAAAACAATGACAAAGGAGAATCCCTTGTGAGAGTGGGATCCAGGTCTCCTACGTCTTCTCCATGTGTGAACGATGCTCAAGGTCGATGTCATCGCTCTGTTGCACCTGTTGCCCTGTCAAATTCCTCGGACAAAAAGATAAAGAATGATCAGATAAATGCACAACTTAGAATAATATGAAATAAAAATCAGCTGAATCTATTGCTTCAGTTGCCTCCTCGGCAACGACGCCATTTGATCGGGAGGTTTTTTCGCTTTACAAATGATATCAGAAAAATATGTTGTCGCAATATGTAATGTGGTAGAAAAAACCTCGATCAAAGTTACTGAAATAATACCACACTTCAAGTCATTTCACAGGGAGACATAGAACCAATAAGATCACCAACAATCATGTTCAAGAAAAATAAATTACCATTGATATCAATGCATCATGGGAGGAAAGAAAACAAAACACATTAACTAGTAATTCCAATCCTTCAATATTGTCACAAATAACCAAGAATACAAGGGCCTCCCACAAATTTCTCGTAATAAAATAATCAATATCAAAATCCCATTCTTTGGCAATGGCAATAAATGTAATTTTTAATTGAGCCAAAAATAGGGGATTTGCTACCGGCGCACACACATGGAGGAGGAGAGGACGGTCGGCCTTGCCGTGCTCAGAGGAAGTTGGCGTTGTCAAGAGCTTCGCGTCGGAGGTTGCACTGAGGAAAACGATGGCCGGTGGCGGTCGGCCGGTGGGAAGGTTGGTCGGCGGTGGTGCGTGGCCGCGGGGGTGTTGTCGGGCGCGGTGAGGTTGCAGAGTTGCTGTCGAGGGAGAGGTTGTTGCTCCGGTGACACTGTCGAGGAGGTGACCGGCCGGTTGATGGGTGCTTCTTCCCTATTAGCGGTGAAGAAGGAGGATGGAAGTACTGCAGCCGCACGCGTGTGGGGTGGCTGGAGGCAACGGCTGGTTGAACACACACGTGTACCTGCACGTGGCAGATGGGCGGCGCCGATGGGTCGTCGACACCGAGGAGAGGACTGTTGCGTGGAGAAGAGGTCAGAGGCGGTGGCTTCATGGTGATGAAGACTGGCGGCTACTGATAGTGATGGCTACTGTTGTTCTTTGTGTAAGTCGGTGGAGGAAGATAACAAAGGATGAAGGTGCTACGCGTGCGAGGCTGTCACACGTGGAGTGGGAGTGATGCGTGAGGCAGAGGAGAGTCGGGTGGTCGCTTTTGAGGAGGATGGTCGTTGTGGGCACAGTGGTGGCTACACGTGCGTCAGAGCAAGAACGTAGTGGCGCGGTGGTCTCCTCTGTGCATGGTTGTTGGTGCATCGAGGAAGAGGAGGCTCATGGTAGCGGGAACGTCGAGGTTGCGCGGTGAGGTGGTGGCTCACGGTGCACGGTGAGGGTGTTGGCAATGTCAACAGAGGCTCGCGGTCGTGGATGGGTGCGTGATGAGGGGAAGGAGATGGAGGCCATTTTCTTTTTTTTTTTTCTCCAGGGAAGCTGCCCCCCTCTTTGTCGTTCCTTTCCTGTTAAATAAGGAGAAAATGAGAGAACGAGAGAGATAGTCAGAGAAGGAAAGAAACCATCAATCAACCGTGATTTAGTGTTGCCATTTGAGGGAGAGAGGCATAAGGAATCAAAGAGATTTTAGGGCAAATAAGGAAGGGATTAAGAGATGCCAAAGAATGATTCTTTCACAAAATTTTACCAAGATAAAAAATTCCCACAATGTAACATCTCAAATCTTATTTGATGTGAAGTCCTTGCCTTTAAAGTGAATAATCAATTTTTTCACATAAATATTCAAGTCATTAATGTATGAAATGATACATTCAAAGCTTTCACATTTTGTCATTATCAGCATGCCTTAGATTAAATTATGTTCCAAATAATTCAATACCTAAGCACTAAATTAGTCCACTCAAGTGGACCCATCAACCTCCACCCACCTCACCCTCCGCATATAAAAGAAAAATAAAAAAATCTCTCATAGAGGTACACAACCTCTTCTGATTTTCAAACTCAACTGGTAAACAGATCTTTGAAATCGGTACACACACCCAAACATATAATCGGGTAGAAATCAGATTAGGTAATAAGTTGTGTGCCTAATTAAGTGGTGCAACAGGACAATTGTTTGAGTTAATTGGGCCACTTCAACTAAAACCAACTCATCAAGTAGTTGCCACATGGTTCAACTTTTAGGGATTTACCAGGCACTCCACATTCTTTTAAGTTTTAAAGGAAAAGCATCTTCACCTGTACTTTCAAAACTGGTGTGCCAACTGAACTTAATTGAATATACCTAAAGTTGAATCTTAAAAGCTATTAAGCAAGATTTGAATCCTATAATTCATCACATCCAAAAAAATAATCTTGCTTGAAAACCATTGGTTGTGCACGCACACACATATCAATCAATCATTAAGGGCACAACCCAGATAAATGGCCCATCACATTCCAAAGCACATTCAAACTTAACTCTAATTAAAATAGAGTAGACGTTGCCCCTAAAGATTGGACTCGCTCTTTGAAGCCCAGACTGAGATTATTTTCGATTAGTCTGTTTCTACCATTCAATGTGATGTCTAGCTAGGGGAGTAGAATCAAACGATCGAAGCTAAGGGTACACTAGGAACCTGAGGTGCAAGCCAAAGGTAGAACCTTCTTCCCAGTCCCTCCCTCTAACTGGTTGGATTGACCAGAATGAAGCAGATCAAATCGTTTATTAATCTCAAGATGGGTTCTGGGAGTCTGTAGGTCTTTAGGCTAGCCCACTTAAGGACATGTTTGTTTATTTATATTGCAGGGCACCTTTCTTCCTCCTGTTCTATCATGGACCCTTCCACATCTTATTTACACTTCCACTCCTCCGCTCCTACCACTACTTATTCCCAAAATGATTATTATTTCAACCAGACTTATTTTCATCCATCTTCTAGTTGGGATAATCTTGATTGGGAATACAGTTCCAGACCTCCATGTTTAGGGTTTAACCTTGGATACCATGATCTTGATTCTTATCCTTCTCCGAGCTACATTGATTATAGATCATCGCCCTCATTTGGACAACCTAATATGATCTACAATCAAGAAGGATACATTGATCCTTACCCCTCCGCTGAATACACTGCCTTTAGGTCATCACCACCTTATGAACAACTTGAAATGACCTATTATTAGGGAGGGTATCAAGATCCTCAATTTGTTAACTCCCCTGCACTGAACCCAAACCCGCCCACCCTGAACCAAACCATTTGGTTTAGGTTAACCAGGTCCAAGAGAAGGTATTGGCTAACTTGAGAAATATCATACAATCTTTAGAAGCTCAGCCAACACCTTGCCCTGAAGAATTGGAGCCCCTGATTGAAATGATTGATGATTTGAATAAGTATTTATTGGATTGTCTCCAGGATGTTAGGGATAAGAGCCCGGGTGAGTTTTTACTTGGGAAGTTATCTAAATTGAGGATGAAATTTGTGGTTGCTTTAGTTCAATCTTGGGATGATTCCCAAGATGAACCCCCTTCAGGAGAGCCAATGTCAGAACCCGCTCAGGCACCTGTTGGGGGGGACACATTACGAGATCGGGATTGACCAGATTGGTCTAGAGTAATCAAGTAAAGATGAATTGATTACTTCACCTGAGATCCTTGAGTCGGGGTACGAAGAAAAGTATGTCTCCATGGATCAGAAAGTGATGGATAATTTTGAGACATACATTAATGCGGATTCAGATTTCTTTGATTTTGAAGGTGAAGAATCACTATGTGAAGTCTCACATGAGTTTATAGAACACGATTTGAGTAAGACAACTGGGCCTGAGGAATTCGATAAATCATTTAATGGCCTTAAAATTGGGGAACTTGATCCTGTTGGGGTTCGCATGGTGGATTCAGATCCTGATTTCATGAAGGATTCAATTCAAAGTCCCATTCCTCAATTACACCCCTTTGAGCTTATTGAAGATTTTAAAATCACTAAATCCAAGTCCATTCTGATTCAGTCACATCTTTTAGACTTGGAAAATTCAGACAGGGTGATTAGCATGCAAGAGGTCTCAGAATTTGAAAGTTTGAATGAAGAGGATAGGACATGGGAAATATTGATATGGGAAGTCAATTCTGGAGGAAGCAAAAGACTGAGTCTAAGGGTTCCAATTTATCTAAAACTCCCAACCTTCTACCAGGACCCTTATGACATCTTTGACTCAGAGGATGTCCAACCCAAGCAAACATTCATTGATTATCCTTTTGAGCTTGATTTCTCTGTTATCTGACTTTTTGGACTTGGGTTGCATCCTCACAAATCGCAGGCTCGACCCCACTTGCATACTGATTTCGGGTTTTGGATAATTTTTATCCAGAACCTTAGATATACTCGACCATGGGGTATGGGTCTGCATCACAATTTGGTCCACATCTGTGGACATCTGTTGGCAAGTCCTGAGGTGAATCTCTTTATTCTGATTCTGACCTGCACTTGTGAATTCTTTATTTCTTCTTCTATGTATAGTGTGCCTAGCTGAAGGCACTAAATTCAACATGTATACAGTTTGTTTCATCTTGGAGCAGACCTGTTATTCATGCAATTCAGGTGCTTTCTACTTTACTCCACTTTGTTTCATGTCTTTTTAATACAATGAGGACATTGCATTAGATAGACATGGGGGGTGGATATTCATTTCTGAATCATCTTGTTAGCTTTGTTGATTCTTTTTATTTTCTCTTTATTTTTGAAAAAATAAAATTGAATTAGGAAAGAATACTTGGGCATTAGGACTTTTAAATCTTAGGAAATAATACAGTTGGATCTGAACACTAAGACCCTTCAGGTCTTTGAGCTTAATCAGCTCGGGTATCGACTAAAATGTGGATTTGTTTATCGAGTCCTCGCCATCCTAAATTCTATTTCAATTTTATTAAATATGTTGGGGCAATAAGTACACGACTTATCAACCTGCCCTCTGATTTGAGGGAACTTTAAGTCTAAGCATCTACACACTATTCGCACTGACTTGTTCAGTGGTTTTAACGAAAATTGGGTAGCTAATGAACCTTCTAGGGTGGTATGGCTGGCAAGTTATCGTGGGTAACAACCCATTAGTAGGTTGTCTAGAGCCTAGCCACAGGACCATTCTTTTCCTGCTGCCTTTAGGTAAATCTTAAACCAGGGAAGCCACCTATTTAAAGAAAGAAAAAGAAAGTCCAAAAAGAAAAGAAAAAGAAAAGGAGAAAAGAAAAGAAAAAGAAACAAAAGAAATAAGCGACACTTCACCGCACGAGTATGGCTGGCAAGTTATCGTGGATCCTAGCTCAAGAAATTCATGTTTAATTCCTAAAACACTTAGGAAGAAGTGGAGAAGTAGAATAAGCTAGGGAGATATACACTAGATTCATCCTTGTGTTGACCCCATAAAAATAAAAGTAGGGAGAAAGCTACCGGTCGTATAGATACACCTTTAGGCAGAATTCTTTTTAAGGTCACATTGGGGCGTAGAAACTCAAAGTCCGTTCTAATTGCCGATCAACGAGTCTATCACATTCACAAAAAGATGTTTAGAACTTAGGGTTCTCATCAAGTCTTGGGTGGGTTGAGTGGCTGTAAAAAGCTGCTCTAAAGCCCTAAACTCAAAAATCCAAAAAAAAAAAAAAAAGAAAAGAAGAAAAAGAGAAAAAGAGATGCTTCTTTTAATAAGGCTAGGGCTTGAGGTAGTTTGCATTTTGGCAGATACCCGGGCGTTATTGTGTCTTTGAAGTTCAGGTCCTAAGTAAAAATTTCTTAATATTGAAAATGACTTTTGCCTGAGTAATCTAATCCAAATTCTTTTATAAATAGCATGTAGTTTTTTCTAGGGACTAGCAAAAGATAAGCATGGGGGTGTGATGCGTATGCATCTAAATAGCCTAAAATGTCTATTTATGTTGTTCTTAGTATTATAGTTCTATCATACATTATAAATATTACATAACATGCATCATCTTGAATTTAGGTTAGGTTGTGTAAATTTTAGGTTAATTTTACCTTTTTGTGGTCAGGTAACAGGGCGACCGTACGGAACTGACCAGGGCGACGATTAGAGTTCAACGACTCTTAGATCGCCCTGATCGAACTTCTGTAGCATCAGATATAATCCGAGGAAGGTTAGAGATCAAGGGCCAAGATGGTGTAAATCCACACTTTAGATGACAAATTCGACCGCACAGATGGGTTCGGATCGACGATCACAGCCTAATGGCATGAAAATCGATCCAATCCGACATCCGTGGTACCATCTGCAACTCGCAGAAGATGGACGGCCATGATGGCACCAAGTGGCGCCATCACAGCCATCCAAACTGGCCGTAGCACTGCTTCTCAACCTCTGTAGGTCCGAGCGAGGCAAGATCTGGGTCATTGGATCTTGATCCAATGGTGATGAGTGCATGCGCTTAAAACATAAGCGTGATAAAGAGGCGGCTGCAGCGCAGCTCAAATTAGGCGCGGGTGTGGGAGTAGCGAAATCAGGCCGTTGGATAGCGAGCGGATGATGCGGATGTGGGTGACGTGGCACGCCTAGATGCGAGGAGCGCAAACGCACCATCAGACGTGCTCTTGTGAAGGCGGGCGAGCATGTGTCCTGAGTCGTTGATCTTCGATCCAACAACGATGAAGGAGGTTGCGTCGCCTCTTAGCAGGTGTTGGGCGAGATTGGGCGTGATGTGTTTAAGCCGTACGTGCATGTGCGTTGAGGTGTGGGGAGAGGAGGAGGCGCGGCGTGCGTGGTAGTTACACCCACGATTTGGGTTTTAGTGACGATTTTATCCATCACTAAAGGCCCTAATTTAATGTTTTTAAAGTAAAATGACCTATTTTCCCATTCAAACCTCACCTATAAATAGCCCTACGACTACCACATTTTTTTCATCCCCTTCGTCTCTTCTCTCACCACCTCTAAAGCTCTAAGAGCTTCTCCCAAACCCAGGATACTCCTCTAGAGTAAAAATTAGAATTTTTCCACCTTCTCCCCCCTTTGTGGAGCATCCCGCGGCTGTCCTCTCACTCCATTCGGGAAGCGGATCCCGCGACAATGATGATGTCCTACCTTGCCCCTGATTCCTCCTACTTCTTCCTCCTTCTTCCCACTCTGTCCTCCGTCTTCCAGGCGTCGCTCCGTCTGGCTTATCCTCCAAGCAATCGTCCAGGAGGATACTTCTCTCTCCATTCACTTTACTGCTTTCTAGAGTATATTTACTGCTTTCTAGTGTAGATTTCCTGCTTTCTAGTTGTAATGATTAGTGTAATGAACAACATTTGGTTATGAGATCCATGTTTATTCTACCTCTCTTTGGTCTTTATTTATAATATTCTCTCTCTTTCTTCTATTATTTATTCTTTAAATAGATAGCTAGTTTTCGACCCAGAATTTCTTTACGAATTTTGATAAAATTTTATCTATTGACGGATTGCTTCGCAAATCGAACTTCAAGACGGGTTTTTCAAATCCAACTTCAATCACGTAGTTTCACTCTCAATAGTTGCAGAATGTTGGGTTGTTCGGTATGATGTTTCATAGGTCAAAGCCCTCAATTTCTTAAGGGCTTTTGATCTACGAGTCGTGAGGATGGTTATGGTGTAGGTGTCGTGGTGTTTAGAAATGTGTGGCGCCAGATTGAGCTCGCTGGAGCTCTGATGGACGCGAAGGAGTTTGAACGATGAGAATAGGGGATGAACTTAACACTAAGGACATAAAACTAATCCAAGAAGAGTAAGGAAGAAGCAGAGCTACTTATTGGGGCGAACGGGTAAGGAACCACGTCAGGCTTGGTTGGCCAGACATTGGGAAGATGATGAAGGTGGCGAGGTAACAGCGAGGAAGAAGAGGCTAGAGCTACCCTTGCTTTGGCCGGCAAGGATCGTGAGGAAGAGAGGAAGATGTTGGTGGTGCCAATTAACCTTGAGCACGCGTGGAAGAGGGAGATTGGAGAAGCTCGCCAGAGCAGAGGTTGATGATGGTCGTGCATGGAGAAGGTGGAAACATGGCCAAACTTGACTAATTTCAACTTGGGAACTTACCTAAGCTTATATAGAGGAGGTTTGCACCCTCAATTGCTCGAAATTCTTGTGAATTCCTTGTGATTTTGGCAACTTGAAAATCAAATTTTTTGAGCTTCAACAACCAAGTTTGGGTCAATCATGGAGCTTGATATCTAGATTAATTGATTGCACAAGATCTTGTGGCCAATCCCTCCAAATTTGGAGGGATGTGGTCTCGATTCAGAGGAGGAATCCTCAATTGAAGGTCAATAGGACATGGGGTTTCCTTTTGAGTAGCCATGCCTAATTTGGGGAATGAAGAAGAGGAAGAAGGACCTGATCGGAAGGGAAATTAAGGACTTAGGGGTGTGTTTGCAATAAATAGGGATAAATGGGCTAAATTGCAAATTAGGTCAAGAAGAACTTCGATTAGGCTCAAATTTAGGGTTAACCTAATCTGAACCCAAGGAATCTAGTGGTGACCTTGGATTTTGGTTTGACCAAGTCTGACTGGGTAGATTACACAGAAGCCCAAAATAAAGCAAATTCTCGCCCAAGTCTTTATTTTTGGTCAAGATGGGTTCCTTTGGTCAAAGTGAAGATTCCAAACCTCTTAGAATATTTTTAAATGATTTTTAGGTGGTTAAGATAACATTTATTTTCAACAGAACCCGTTTAATTGAAGTGATGCAATATTTAGGATTTTTATTAATAAAATAATCCTCGAAACGAGAAAAGCCTTGATTTAGTCAGCTTAGGCCCACTTCGTGGGAAATAAAGCTCATTTGATTGTAGATTAAGCCCTGATTAACCCCTCAATTAATCTACAATTATAATTAGGCATTAAAATAATAGAATTAACTCATTTTCTCTTCTCAAACCCAATTTAGAACAGAATTGTGATCTTCTGATAAATATCAAGGAGCATTTATTGCTGCAATTAGGATAAATTAGGACAGTTAAAACCAATGATAGTGTTACCATCACTTGGATGGTGTAATCATCTGAATTTTTCCTGGTCGGGAAATAATCAGAACTGTAGACCTCAATTCCAACCCAACCACAAAATCTGTGACCATATCAGCTCGCTCATCTTAGGCCTAACTCGAACTTTCAAACTGGGCCTAGCGAGGAAGACCAGATGAGCCTAATTCTATAGACTTCGGCTGATATGTAGAAGACCAATGCTGCCATGCAAAGGCAACATGATAAATATGCATTTATTCATGATAAAATGCCTACTTATGTTAATTCCTAAGCTTAACATTGCATTTAGCATTGTGAATAATGCATAACATTCGTCATATTGCAATTAGGATAATTTGTATAAATTACATAGTAATTTGTATATTATTGTGGATAGGAGACAGGATGATATATTTCGGAGCTTTAAATGAAGAATGCAACCGTACGGATGGA
Source organism: Thalassia testudinum (assembly GCA_037157565.1). NCBI lineage: Eukaryota > Viridiplantae > Streptophyta > Magnoliopsida > Alismatales > Hydrocharitaceae > Thalassia > Thalassia testudinum. Next base: position 18,665,507 of record JAZHRO010000050.1, read on the forward strand.
TCCGGATCGACGATCGCAACCCAATGGTGCAAAAATCGGTCCAATCCGATATCCGTAGCACTTTCAAGAAGCATTTGAAGATGGACAGCCTAGCCACCCAAGAGCCGTTGCCACCTCTCTCTCTTTCATGCCCATTGGATCATGGTTGTTGGATCAAGATCCAACGGCCATGGAGTGGCCACGCCAGCATCCCCATCCGGAGCAAAGAATTCATCTTCTCGACACAAAGGGAAGGATAGCATGGTGGTCTTGTCCCCTTTCACCAAGGGGAGGTCGCGGGTTCGAAACTCGCCACCCCCCCCAATTCTCCAATTGAGGGGACAGTAGCAACATGCGCACGCATAGCACGGAGCGCGTGCGCACAATGCGCATGCGTAGCGCACCACAGCAACAGCGTAGCGAGGAGCTAGCACATCACACAAGCCAGCGACGCGAAGTACGTGCGTGACGGGCGTGCATGAGCTGGTCTTCAGTGACATTTAAGGCGGTCTTTTAGCGACTTCGTTGTTGACCCAAGAACGAATTTTGGCTCCTTTCCTCCATTATAAAAGGACCTACCCTCCTCCACTCTTGACCACCTTCTACCTAGCAACACTACCACTCCATAGAGCTCCCAAATAAGGTCTTGGAGTTGTTGAGCCACCGACGGAAGCCCCTTCACCGTCGTGGCTACCTCGCCTCTCCATTTAGCTGCTAGTTTCCCTAGTTTTTTGTTTATGCTGCTTTCAGCTTTCATCTAGCATTATAATTGTAAAATGATTCTATTTCGTTTTGTAATATATTATCATCTGCTACATTATCATGAATATCTAATTCTCTCTCTTACTCTCTCTCTCTCGCTCTTTCTCTCTTTTTCACAAGCAAACCAAATGATGTATTTTGTGACATTAAAGCGATTAAGTGATCTGATTTCTCGCCTCCCTGTGTTTGACACTTGTACTCACGTGCGATTAATCTCTTTAAAATTGATGTCGTAAACACATACTACAACGAACAAATTAATTAAACGCTTGTCTCGACATTAGTTTTTGGCATCGTTGCTGGGGAGGCAACGGATCTTTTATTCACTTTCATTTCCTTGGGAATTACTTGTACTTGCATTATCTAACTTGCCTTTCTCTCTTCTTATTGGTTGCAGGGATCTCGTGCATCGGCAACGGGAGGAGAGTGGACCAGATTGGATCAAATGAAGTGCAAGAGAAGATCACCATCAACCTGAAGGTTTGATATCTTATCTTCCCACGATCCAAATGTAACCCTTCATCCGTGGACCAAGGAAAAGATTTAAGTGGTGATGTGCCAAAAGAAAAACCCTCTCTCGTGTTTATTGAAGGAAACACCACCACTAGGTTCTCAACCCACTAATTTCACAACATTATTTTCTGGATTCGGGTTGAGCACACGATTATAGGATCCTTAACACCTCTAAAAATTCTGAAAAAAATCTTAGAGGTGCTTCTTCTTGTGGGCGAGCTCCACCTAAAATTTCAAAGCCAAAATTATCATGTTTTGGCTATGAGAAATTCTCTAGTGGAAGTGTGGAAGATCGTCTTGATTTCTGGAGACTGGTAGGTTGTTTCTATTGCTGCAAACTCCACGCTACTTGGATTTATGTGAGATTTATATTTTTGGAAAGCTCTTGAAGTTCTCTACACTTCTTCTGAAGATTATTTTTATGTTTGAGAAATATTAGTGCTTATTCTGATTCAATTCCTAAACTCGCGCATTGATCTAGTGGTTCTGGATAGATTGACCCCCTCTTGCAAAAATGTGAGTTTGAGTGATCTATCATCCTCGAAAAATTCTAAAATTGATTTTTTAAAAAGCTCATTTGATTGTGGTTAAGATAGGGTCATTTCTTTCTTTGATTGGTCCATTCTTGATAAAGTTAAAATTAAAAATAAGATTCATTTAGTAGAAGTTGCATGCCCTAGGATCTTCCACACTTGGGTGCTTTTAACTTCATAGTCACACAAAAGACTTTAAAGAAAATCAATCTTCACCAACCGTGTGACTACATCTTTGTTCCTTGATTGAATATGTAAACAAGTGGATTCCTAAAATCCAATAAAGCAAGGTTCAAATTCTAAAAGCCGTTCATCACAATCTTGCTTGATAAAAAATACTTGTTTTGGCATTAGGTCTATGCACCCGATTGTGCACACAGCTTAACTGGAATTTTTAAGGGCATCAACCCCCCTAATGTCCTTCACTTAATCCCTGAGCATAAGCATTGACCTAGCCTTAAAATTAAAATTGAGTAGACATTGGCCCTAGGATTCATTGAGTCAGTTTCAGGGTATTTTCCTGAATGCATTGCGAATTAGTGACGTTTGCTTGCTCCAAAAGGTGTTAAGTTGGGAGGCTCGTTTGTTAAATGACACTCCCCCTGCTTCATCTTCCCAACTTTATCACCTTCGGGAATAAGGACAATACCGAATTCATCGTGTGGTCGGATCTTATTTCTGAAGCGTAGGTTATTTTGGTCTACACTATAGGGCTTAGATTTGTTTGCTTGGTTGTGCACACACTATTCTCGTATCTGTTTCCCCTTGCATCCCTCCCTATTCTTCTCTAGTGTATGCATAGAAGACCATCACTTCAAACTGAATTAGTTACTTTAGATAGAGAGATTAGGAGGAGATTTGATTTTTCAAGGGGAAGGACTGAGGAAATGGCTGACCCAAGAGTTGAGGAGGTCGAGGACCAACCTCACCCCGATGCCATGGTTATGATTCAAGCTCAAATTATAGCCAACCACCAACTTCAGCAACAATAGATCCATACCATCATGCAGGCCATACATCGACTGCAGAACCCTCAAAGGCAACCCCCACTGAACCCACCTAACCCACCACAACCCCTTGAGGGCCAACCAAGCCCTCTCCATGATTTCTATGATCCGTCTACCATCCATGTTGAGCCATACCTTAGGGTCCTTGAAGGAAGAGACAATTTTGAGCTAAAACACAATGTCCTTAGCTTAATTCAAAGCCATTTCCATGGGAGCACAAATGAAGACCCTTTCCAACACTTGGAGGACCTAGATCGGATTGCTCAGACCTTGAAACCTAGGAACATCCATTTGGACCTTATTTTAATTAAGATGTTCTCATTTTCCTTAAGGGACAAGGCTTCCCATTGGCTTAGGACCTTAGGGAGACCCATCTCCACTTGGGAAGAATTAAGGCATGCATTTCTTAAGAAGTTTTTCCCTATAGGAAAGACTAATGCCCTTAGAAGAGCCATCAGTACATTCACTATACAAAGTGGAGAGCAATTCCATGAGGCATGGGATCGATTCAACGAGTTCTTGAGGAGATGCCCACATCACGAGGTTCCGAGGTGGCAATTAGACAGTAACCTTAGGAGTTTTGTGGATGCCTCATGTGGAGGCAATTTTCTGTATAAGGATGAGGAAAGTGTGTTCGAGCTCTTTGAGTCAACGAGTGAGAACTTGCTTAATAATGCCTCCATGACCCAATTCAACAGGTCTAGTCAACCCTGTGGTGGGATTTGACACATGCGGAATGCAGTTGTTTAATTATGCCATTGTAGTATGCATTCGTGATGTCGATTTTAATTTAAGAAGTGGAGTTGGTGTGTCCAACTGTCGAACACAAGGAGGTGTAAAATAGGATTATTTTGTCACTTTAGTTGTCACAGGAATGGGTGGTTTTCTTGCTTGCGAGAAAATGTAAGAGAGAGAGAGAGAGAGAGAGAGAGTAGGGTTAGAGATCGTGTTTAAAACATGACAAGCATTAAGAGGATGTGAGCTACAACATATGAAACATCATTAATGTATAACATGCAATTAAAGTTTATTTACAACTACAACCATAGATGAAAGCTTAAACAAGTGCAAGATAAACTGAAGTAAAGAGTGCGAGGAGAAGGCAAGGCAGCCACAGCGGTGGAGGGAGCTCCATCGATAGCTTGACAACTCCGGGGCGGGTATGGAGTATTTGGTGGAGCTAGGAGAAGGCTAGAGTAGTATGGAAGGTCTGTGTGTGTTGAATGCCTTTGAATGGGGTCGTTAGGGAGGTTTATATAGAGAAGAGGGGTTTCCAAACTAAGTAAGAGCTTTAGCGACATCTGGGATGTCACTAAACCCATTCCAGAAACATCGGTGAAGCCCCTCGCTCGCCAGTCCAAGCGTGCTTGCGTGCTTCCTTTGCTCGAGCGATCCGTGTGCATGCCATGTGGACCATCCGATCAAAGAACAGACAACTGAGATTGTGCCATAAGCACTGGTTAGATTGCACTTGCATGCGGGAGAGCGTTCACTTCATGCCTGATCACGTGCATGCCCATCAGGTGCTTGAGGGCACGCTGCATAGCTTCCATCCGCACTGCTCAACGTTGATTGGACGGTCTGAATCGCCCGTGGTGTGCGATTGGATGCGATTTGAGGCGCAGCGGGAGTCGAACGCTCACTGCTGCTTGTGAGTGCGAGCGTTTAACCGCTACGCTGCCTCCTTGAGTTGGCACAGCGGCAAAGTTAGGCGCATGTGATATCGACCATTGGATGGAGATCCAACGGTTAGATCTTGAAGCTCTTTGGACACACTGGGGTTGTGGTGCTGAGCTCGTGGATCCTCAGTCGTCTGATGAGAGATACGCGGCTGAGATCGCGCGATGAAGAGAAAGGGTGGCGGATGCTGGCTGGCGGGGTGCCATGTGGCGAGTTATGGGCCATTCATCATCAGATCAACGGCCAAAACTTCTTGAGCTAGTAGAGGGAGCTCCGGATGTCGGATTTAAGTGATTTCAAGTCTGTTGGACTCCATTTGTCGATTTGAATCCATCCGTGCAGTCTGATTGCTCATCTGAGGCTTATTTCAACATGCACTTGTACATATGGCCATTAAACATTGATTTATAAGCAATCTTAAATCGCAATGCATGCAGTGCCCCTATGCCCATCATGATATGTTATTAGTGCACATATATCCTCAAAACTAACCCCAGTTGATGGAATTATCATCATTGGATGTAGAGTTATCAGGATTTATGAGGTGCAAACTAATTCTGGGATGGTTGACATGGACATTATAGCAAAGAAATTGGATCGGGCTGAGTTGGTGGACAAGAAAATTGATGAGCTCTTGAACCAATCCCGAACCCCATTGCAGACCTTCTCCCTAGCGAAGGGGGCACACAATGTCGACTTGGTTTAGTCGATGAACCCAGTGCACATAGAACAACCCCTGACCATGTTCCAGGGAGGGACCTTCGCTCCCTCAAACCTTGATTATTCTTTCCCCTCCTTTTTGACATCTTCTACCTTTGAAGAAGCCCATGCCATCCAGGGATACTCTAAGCCCGATTCTTTCTCCAACACTTATAACCTTGGATGGTTCAACCATCGAAATTTTACCTGGGCGAACCAAAAATCAAACCAATTCCAGGACCAACCTAGGCAAAACCCTCCCTCCTATCAGCAAGGTCCACCTGCTAGACCACCCTATAACCAGAATAGGACGGCTCCTACACAACAAAACCAAATGGACACTCTAATCCAAATGATGGCTGATATGAATTAGAAACATCAGGAGGAGATGGCTTTAGTGAAGGGGCAATTGAGCCAGCTATTGGATAACAAACTACAGGGGTCCCTTCTATCTCAGCCACAACTTATCCCTAAGAATGTAATGAACAGAGGCCACAATCCTGAAGGGTTCCAACCAAATCAGAGGTAAACCCATATGATTTCACAAGCCCCATAGAAACCCCCTGGGTTTGCTGCTTCTTTTCCTTCTCAGGGACCTAACCCTTATTCCAATGCCTCAGCCAATGAGGTTACCTTGAGAAGCGGCACTCAAACCCAAGACCCCAAATGGCCGACCCCTCCGTGACTTCACTAACTGAGATAAATGATATTGAGGATGAGCAGGAGGAACCCAAGGATCAGGAACCTGATCCGATTCAAGCCCAAATCCCATACCCTGAAGCCTTGGATAAGGTAAAGAAGAGAAATGTGGCTGAGAACGAGGAGTTGTTAGAGAATTTCAAGCAAGTACAAATCAATATACCCCTCCTCGAAGCAATCAAGCATATCCCGACTACGCAAAGTTTTTGAAGGATGTGTCCACACCCAAGCGTAAGCTAAGAACCCAAGCACCTAGGAAGGTAGTGCTATCTGAGCAGGTTAGTTCGGTGATATTGAGTAGCCTACCTCCTAAAAGGACTGATGCTAGAGAACCTTTGATCTCATGTAATATTGGCAACATGACTTTTGATAGAGCACTTCTGGACTTAGGTGCTTCAATTAACTTAATCCTAACTACCCTTTATCACCAGTTCGGATTTGGAGAACTAAAGCCTACATCTGTGACTATCCAACTGGCTGATCGATCTGTGAAAACCCCGAAAGGGGTAGTCGAGGATGTAATTGTTTAGGCTAAAGACTTCTACTTCCTAGTTGACATCTTAGTCCTTGACATGGAAGTCCCTGGACAATCACAAAACACACCCATCATCCTAGGCTGACCCTTTTTGGCTACGGCTAAGGCTAACATTGACTGCGACATAGGATGCATGGAAATTGCCTCTAGAGACAAGAAAATGCAATTGGATATCTTCAAGGCAACCAAGTCTTTTAATTGCGGTTGGGTCGAGGAATGCGATCCCGTGGATACCTTGGTTGAAGAATGCTTGATAGCGAATTCCTTAGAGGACTACCAGACTCAACCAGCTTTAGGCTACCCCATTTATGAAAGTGATGAGGAAAAGGTCGATACCCCCAACATTGATTACCAATCTTGGGATACACCCACTGAAATTAAGGAGGGAAATCCACTTATGAATATAGATATGGAGGGAAGCCCTGAAATGCAAACCTTTCTTTTTGAGGATCCAATTAGTCATGAGCCTTCTTAAGGAAAGGATTCACAAGACAATCAAGATTTGGATGTCCCAAATAATCTGGGGGAATTTGAGCAAAGGTAGGTTGGATACCATGAGATTACTAACTTGGACATCTCTAGTCAGGCACACCTAGGTAGTACAGAGATGGTTTTGCTAAAGGATTATGATAATCACATGTGCCTTGATAAATCTGAAATTGACACGATTGCTCAGCTCGAGTCACACCCTCTGAGAAGCGAATCCGTTTTCACTTCGACATCGCATTATTCACATTTTTCTCCTCCCACCTACCAAGGTGATGAAGGAAATCTTGAGTTTGCATTCTTTCATCCTGACTCTGATTTTCGATTATTGGTGGATACCTTAGAAGATTTAAGTAGGGAAACAGAAATGCCACCTAATGATGAGGAGTCTGATACATATGAGGGTGAAATATTGAGTGGGATGAATTGGGGATTTACTCATAATCCTAGTCAATCTAATGGATGGCTCGACTCAAAGACTGTGATAGATTCCGATGAATCTTAGATTAGAATCGATGAGGATAGGGTGATTTCTGACGAGGATTTTAGTGACCTCTTTCCAGAGCTACAAATCTCACATGTACCTTCATATAATCCAGTGTCTGGGGAGAGCATGATTTTTGATATCAATTATGATGACCCCTATGATCCAAACTCTGTTGCTGACTTACATGTTGATTTTCATATCAATCCACTTCCTCAGCAACCTCTCATTGAACTATGGAACATAATCAATAAGCAGAATTGGCATCATGACTCACATTCTTATTGCCCTCCATTCTTTGTCCCTATTCCACAATTTGCTATAGAGAGACTCTTTGGCGTAGGGATACATCAGCTAGTTTGCAATTGTGAACCAATGATTCTTGGAGTAGATGAGCACATTTTCATATTAGTTTTGGTAACCCTATCTTCTGAAAGTATTGATCCACCTGATTAAGTCCTTGCTTAGCTAAAGGCACTAAGCTTAGCACGTGTAAATAAATGCAGCGCTTCTTGGGAGGCAACCCATAGGTTTCAAGCTGATCGAATACACAATGACAACTCAGGTGATTTCTTTCCTTACTCCCTTGCATAAATTTATTTTCCAATGAGGACATTGTCCAAGATAGGTATGGGGAGGTGGTAATTCTCATGATTTGAGTACAAAATTATCAGCTTGAACTAATTTCTATTTCTTTTTATTCAAAAAAAAGAAAAGAAAAATTAGGAAAAGAAAACTTAGGCATTAGGAGCTTGTCAACTTTAGCATATGATATGTTAGGGACCTAAACAGTTAGACTCTTCAGGTCTCCAGACTTAATCAGTCCGGGTGTCTACTAAAATGTGGATTTGATCTTGAGTCCTCGCAACCATAATTTATATTAATTTGGTCAATAAAGTAGGGTGATAAGTATACGACTTATCAACCTGCCCTCTGATTTGAGGGGACTTATAGTCTAAGCATCTACACACATTTTGCACTGACTCACTCATTGGCGGTTCTAGCGAAAATTGGGTAGCCAATGAATCTTCTAGGGTGGTATGGCTAGCAAGTGGTCGGTGGTAATTGCTCATTGGTCGGTTTCCCAGAGCGCAACCACAGGACCATTCTCTTTTATTACTACCTTTAGGTAAATCTTAGATCAGGAAAGCCACATACTTAAAAATTAAAAAAAATAAAAATAAAAAAGAAATAATCCACACTTCACTGCACGAGTATGGTTGGTAAGTGGTCAGTGGTAATAGCTCATTGGCCAGTTATCCAAAACCTAGCTCACAAAATGCACGTATAATTCCTAAACACTTAGGAAAAAGTAAAGAAGTAGAACAAGCTGGGGAGATATACATTGGGTTCGCCCTTGTGTTGACCCCACAGAAATAAAAGCAGGGAGAAAGCTATCGATTAGATAGATACACCTTTAGGCAGAATTTCTTTTAAGGTCACCTAGGGGGTAGAAATCCGAGGTCTATTTTAATTGCATTGAGTGAGTTTATCACAATTTTCATGACAAGATGCTTAGCACTTAGAGTCCTTTTCGAGTCTTGGGTGGGTTAGGTAGCTGTAAAAAGTTACCCTGAAATCTTCAACTCCAAAAAATAAAAAAATAGAAAAGATGAAAAAGAAAAAAAATATATATTGGCCCCTATATAGAATAAGGCGAGGACTTGGGTGGTTTGCATTTTGGTAGGCAACTTAAGTGCTGTTGAGTCTCTGTTGGTTAGATTCTTGGTAGAAATCTCCTCCTATTGACAAGTAACTTATGCCCAAGCGATCAATTCCTAATTATAGTTATAAATAGCATTTAGGTTAATTTTGCTAGGGACTAGCAAAAGATAGGCATGGGCGTATGATAAATATGCATTTATTCATAATAAAATGCTTACTTATGTTAATTCCTAAGCTTAACATTGCAATTAGCATTGTGAATAATGCATAACATTCATCACATTGCATTTAGGATAATTTGTATAAATTGCATAGTAATTTGTATATTATTGTGGCTAGGAGATAAGGTGATATATTTCAGAGCTTCAAATAAAGAATCCAACAGTATGGATGGATCTGGATCGACGATCGCAACTCAACGGCATGAAAATCAATCCAATCTAATGTCCGTAGCACTTTCAAGAAGCATTTGAAGATAAACGGCCTAGATGATGCCACGTAGCATCATCCAGGTCACCCAAGAGTCATTTCCACCTCTCTTTCTTTCATGCCCATCAGATTAGGGCCGTTGGATCAAGATCTAATGGCCATGGAGAGGCCACGCCACCATCCCCAACCATAGCAAAGAATTCATCTTGTTGACATAAAGGGAAGGATAACATGGTGGTCTTGTCCCCTTTTGCCAAGGGGAGGTCACACGTTCGAAACCCGCTACCCCCTACCTAATTCTCCAATTGAGTGGGAAGCAGCAGCACGTGCACGCATAGCACAGAGTGCACGTAAGAGGCATGGATGCGCAACCCACCACAGCAGCAATGCAGCGCGGAGCCAGCACATTGCACATGACACGGCGTGGACAGCATGCGAGACAGACGTGCATGAGCTAGTCTTCAGCGACATTTGAGGTGGACTTTTAGCAACGTCTTTGATATCACTGTTGACCCAAGAATGGATTTTGGCTCCTTTCCTCCATTATAAAAGGACCTACTGATAAGTCCACTTTAGTAGATCATTATTCGGTCTAAGTACTCTCTAATTAGTTATTCTTAGTTAATTAATTAGTTGTTATATGGCAATTCCCCTTAGTCTGCATATAATTTTATGCATCAATTTTACAGTTAATAACATATGAAATGGTAACATAATTGATTTGATGGATGCAGGCTAGGTGCAAGAATTTAGACATCCATTTTTGCATCTATAAGACGTTTGGAGATTAGGTCGGACGTCTGGGAACTGCCATCATGAACTCGCTGATGTCCACACTTTTTAAGACATCTGGAGAGTTGATCAGATGTCTGATGAAGATATCACTAGGCGAATCTTACCGTTCCAACCACTCGTGATCTTCATCGAGTGGTTGGAGAACTTTCGAGGGAAGAAATCAATAGCGGGTGTTTTTATATAAGAAGTACAATGGCCACGGGATGGAGCCATCATCGTCTCCCCTTTCGGGGATCACCTTCTCCCTCGCCACCACCGGCACCGTGGCTGGAGCGAACACTATGGCTGAAGAGTGCATCGTGACTTTGACGCGTGCTTCATCCTCGGCAACCCCATCGCACTACACGCTCATGGTGACAACACGAGCGCCACCGCCATCTCAACGCCCTTCCCATCATCGACCACCTCCACTGCCAACCCCCTTGCCACAGTTCGTCCCTCTCCCATGCCAACACCACCACCTGCAACCTACGCACACCCCCTTCCTGACATCACCACCCCCCTCCTCCTCACTTCTATCTTCCTCTTCCTGTGAACAACACCATCGCCCCTTCCTTTTCTTCTTCCTCTTCTTCAACCCACCTCCCTTGCAACTTCATGAAAAAGAACCGAAAGCCATCACCGACCACCTGCACGCAACCACCACTGTCGACCACCATCTTCACCGCCAACATCACCGGAGCTCTCCTAGCAACTCGTCTGACCCTCCTCACCCACGTGCATGCCTAACAGCACAACCACCCGTGCACGCGCCTAGCAATGCAACCACACGTGCGTGCATGCAATAGCAAGATGCTACGTTGTCCGGTGACTCCTCCCCCATTCGGCCTCCGGCGGCCACCTCTGGTCGAGCCTCCTACGACAGCGCGAAGCCCTCATCGATAAGGACCTGCTCCGCGTGCAAGCCGACTATCGGCCTCTCTTCTTCACGCATGAGTAGGAGAGAGAAGGCTTCCTCTGTTTTGCATTTCAATAGTAATTACGGGCCATGCCATTGCTGATATTCTTATTCATTTATTTAATGAATTAATTTATTGAAAGCTATTTGCATGGATATTCCTCTTATTTATTTGAATTATTTTCATGAAGGATATAGAGCATGAGATATTGTTATAGTGAACAGGGTCTATTCTATTGGAGATTAATATTTACACTGATTGCTATATGCTAATATAACTATTCACTTAACAGAACAGTATATGGTGGTGATTTTGCATCTAAACACCTACATTCTTGATTAAGTGTTTAGAATGAGAATTCATGTTGAAAATAAGTTACACTAATTAGAATGCACATAAGGTGATATTCCCGAATAAACGAGGCACCACCAACTATTTTAATAGGCTAAATCCTCCCTGTGGAGACGACCTAACTATTTTCGTGGTTGATCTTGAGAATTAAATGTTTTGTAAAGTGATTTTCTACCATGCGACTAAATACGACACAACATTTTATGTTTGAAATTTCAACGAAAGTGAAGATTGATCTATCAAATGGCACTATTACCGAGGAGGAAATACGCCTATTAAGTTTTTTGGTGAATTTAGATTATTTCTATGCTATTTTTAAAGATTTTCTGAATTACTAACATTGATCCTATTTATGCACAAAAACGAATGAACGAATGCGATGGGTGCACACGACGGAGGCGATATTTTTGGTGAACCTTGACGCCACCTAGAGGACAGCAACAGGAGCACGTGGGCCTTGATTCCACACAAGTGGAAGGAGGATTGGCGACCGAAGATCTGTCTACTTCTTTTAGATTTAGATTAGGCTAGATAGACATTAGAATTTAATTTCTATCTTGTGGACCCATGTTGGGCATTTTTGGGAATGTGTTCCTAGTACTTTTTATTGACTATCGCTCTTGCAAGTAGGAGCGTCCTTTTGGGAGCGTGTTACCAATTTTATTTAGATTATAGGTTTATTTGAATTGTTTAAACTGCACGCTAATTAGTTAGCTAAATTAGATTAGGTTTGTTTGCTTATTATCAAAAAAAATAAAAATCTAACTACCTACTAGGAGCTGCATATCTATAGGGTGACCATCTAGGATTGAATGAGCAGCATTTAGTTTATATTTCTGCATTGCAGACATCTTGCATGAAGAAAGCTGGAGTAAGGTACGTCTTCTCTTTAGCATCAAATACTTGTCATGCATCTGCATTAGAAATAAATCCAAGACCACTAAAGTGTGTCAATCTAATTAATTCAATGGTCACTTTAAGAAATTGGGACTGCTAAGAGGTAGGACCTTAAATTAGCGACTTTAATTGCATGCGAAAGGACTTGTTTGCGGGATTTTAAAACACAAAATGCATATGTGTGTTGCACACCTAAGATATTATGCACATCACACATAAGGTCACTAGATAAATTTCTACCTCTCCTCTACACCATAAGGGAAGTTAGTTGGAAATCAATAAGCCTATCCACCAAGTTACTTCGGTTCCTCGTGCATGGGCTTGATTTGAGACTTTCATCCCTTGTGTGTAAGTTTTAGGCACCAAAGAAAGTCTGCCTAGGAAGCGTAATTCTGGCAAAACTTGTTTGGCCACCAACTGAATACTTAATTCTAAGACCTAGAATCTACTAAAAACAGATCCCACTGTATTTGCGTTTGTTTCGACAGTGGTAGAACTCTCTAGGAAGTTTCTGTTTTTATTCTAATTTCTTCTAAGTCCTAAGAGAGTTAAACCTGTTTAGCTTAAAGAAATGGATCACCCTTACTCCTATCATTTAGATTATCAAAGTCAATACTTCTCATCTTTTAATCAGGATCCCATGCTTCGAGCATATCCATCCTTTGATGGGTGCAATGACAATTCATGGGATCAATATATTCCTATCCTAGGAGTACTGGTCCAATAACTCCCACTTTTAAGTAGAATCTTGGAGTGGGATTTTCCACCCCAGGAGTCCCCACTACTTTGCCAATGCTCAACCCTCCCACCCTTCATGATTTTTCTTATCAAGGTTGGACTAACACTCCTAGGCAACCTGAGCCTGAGGTTGACTATCCTCCCCAATCTGATAGTAGCCTCTCCTCTTTTATGATAGAAATGCAAAAACAACAAAAAGAAATGGAGTCTATGGGATAGATGTTGAGGAATAGTCAACGATTGAACGATAAAATTCATTAGCTTAGCTACTCTCTTACTATTGATTCTAATCCCTACCCGTATAACCGTGATCATCAAAAAGATTATGAGGAAACAACGAATAATAGGGATCCCATTTTGAGTAGCTATACTTAGACTCTCCCCATGAGACATGACCACTAGAGGAGAGCTATCTTAATGATTATCCACCCGAGCTATATTGGAGTCAAAAAAAAGGGAAGATGGTACCACTTGAAGACCTTGACCCTGTTGACAGTATTTTTCTTACCCCTGATAACCCAGGTCAAGGTTGTATTGTTCATGCCACTTCCCCTATTAATCATGTGGTGGAATCCCATTCTACCCTTAGTGAGCATAAACGCAACCCTCCACTTAGGCAACCAACACCTACCATTCAGCATTTTAAGGACTTACATGTGCCCAATGAAGGTGACCCTAAGGGAATGGAGAATGAATTGAATCATTTTTTGTCTCAGAGATACAAAGAGTCTATTTTAGAGGAGGATGATGACCCGATGGAGGAACTCGGGCTTAGAGTTTGGAGTGAATCTCAGGGGGATTATGTGTTATTCGAGGACTTACCCTTTGAGGATATAAATGATCTGGTGAAATCTGGATTCCCTCCTTTTGATTTTGAAAGTCATCCCAAAATTGGGAAGATATGGAATATAAGTTGGAGGAGGACCAGCATAAGATTGAGAAGCCTAGCAGAGACTCTCAGGGACAATACATACCAATTGAGGATTTATGCCCTGAGGAGAATAGAGAATTGAGAGATATAGGCTTACTCCATAACACTGAGATTGATTCTCCTTCATAAGTAATTGAGGATATTGAAGCAACACCTTCCCTTACTGGTGAATCACATATACACCCCGACAAAAACTTAAGTGAACCAAAAGAATTCGAGGATGAAATTAATGATAATGATTCTATTGCTTCAACCTTGCCATCAAATAAATGTGATTTGGAGTCCACTGTTGATTCACATATACTAGAAGGTACAAATATGACTCCCATTCTTGAGGAAATCATTAATGATGGGCAGGGTGACTTAAATTCCTACACAGCTACTATTAGGGAAAATAATACAGAATTGGAATTGTTGTTGGAGCTGGACTTGACATAGACTAAGCCCTCCTTGGACTTAATCATTATCGCCCAACACCACAAACAACCCTTACACTCCCAAACCGATCCTTGGCTCAAGTTTCTACTCACGTACATTCTTTCTAGGGAGCATATCAGGCCAGTACATCTCCAAGGGGAATGGCGAGTGTGGATTGCTGCTTGTACTTTTACTCTCACCATTCAAGGGTCTAACATACTTATGATTATATCTTTTAAAACCCTTCCTACTTTAGAGGACCCTTGTTATCCTCCACTCCTATTTTGGGAGGTCCCTTTTCATGTTCCTTTTGTTATTCCTAGATCTCCCCAAGTAGCCTATGAGGTTCTTTGTTTTCATGTCTTCTGGCAAGCATTTGGAATCACTTTACATCATCAGCTCGCCAACATCTGGGGCTACTTGTTCCTATTTTTGGAGCCTAGTTCTTTCTGTTTAGAACTAGACTTACAAGTTCCCTATAAGTTTGGCTATCGACAGAAAATGCAATGCTTGTTGGGAGGCAACCCAACGTCCTGAATAATGCCTTCATCAGGTGATTTCCTTCCTTTCTCCCCCTGTTTTAATTTTACAATAAGGACATTGTAGGATTAAGGCATGGGGGGGTGCATTTTGCATTTTTAGGCAGGATTCATGCATTTAGGTTAGGTGCATTAGAAAAAAAAATCTCTCTTTTATTTTTTTAAGCTGAATTGGTTAGCCCTAGCAAAATATCTTTTTCAAGGAGGTGTCACTGAAGAGTTTCTTCTTAAATTGTTCCAGAGTTTAGAATCCAATACATTCACTTGCACATAGACTGGGTAATGGATCTTTCAAGAAAACCAATAAACATTTTTAGTCTACTGAACCCTTGGACAGTTAGTAGAGAGTCAGGCAAACTATCTTCTATTAAGATCCACCTAATATTTGAGGAGAAAGTAGAGAAAATACTGGTGCGCTAAATATAGTGCAAAGACTCTTAAGTTCTGGATAATCAGATGATGATACCTCAGAGTTAGGCGCAGTTTTTCGCTCTCTGTTCCTGCGTGTAAACATTGTGTGAATTCCTGAGTGTCACCAAATAAGGCAGATATACAGAGATTGAGTCTAATAAAACTATGACTTTTGTGGATGGTTACAACCGTCCTTCATAGAGTCCTCGGCTGAAGGAGGGTAGTAGTGTCAAAGGTCAGAAATACGCTTATTCTATCCATTCCTCCCCGGTGCCAAGAGTAGGCACTTCCACCAAATAAGCCACACAATATCCTCTTGACCATCATCATCCCTAATAATGCCTCATAAATAAAAGTTTGCATCATGTTGTGTTGGAGTTATAAAAATAAAAACAAAGAGAGAGAAAAAAAAGAAGAAAAGAAATATATAGATATACATAAAAAAACAAAAAAAATAAAAAATATATATATGTAAAAAAAGAGAGAGAGAAAGAAAAAAAATGTTCAAGTTATAACTGTCTTAGGTGTCTATATCATTGAGGCAACAAAAACACCTATTACGATCCACCAAATATGATCCATACCTATTTTTCAGTATTTCTGATTGCTTGAATACTTGCTGAGGACTTCTAACTTAGTTGTAGGGTTATTAGGACTTTAATTAAAGTATGAATGCCAAGTGAAGCCACCAAACACTAAGTACATTTACAAAATCTAGTAAGATATTTGACCTTAGAAAAGAAAGATTAAAAAGAAAGAGAAAAGAGAGAGTGAGTGAACGTAAAGGAATGTAAAGAAAGCACAGTTTTTAGCCTCTCTCTAGGGTGACTCATTTGATAGTCTAGAGATTTAGAGTCTGCAGTACTAGATTACATATAGCACCAAATGAGTATGTGCCACCAAATACGAATCCATTTCACTCTGTATCTCCTACCTAAGCTAGAATGCCGGGGTCAATTTATAGATTATTTTCTATTTTATCCCTGAGGGAAGAAATTACCTATCCTAATAAAATTTTTATCAAGGGTAAAGCACAAGCTTTAGATGCAAGATGGCTTTTCATTTGGATATGTTACCTAGGCTACTATCACTTCACTTTTGTCTGGATCTTTAAATCTTTAGAATAAGAAAAGCAGAAGTCATTGGTCGCTTCCATCATCTTTCACTTTTGCTAAGGACTAGCAAAACTTAGGCATGGGGACATTTGATAAGTCCACTTTAGTGGATCATTATTCGGTCTAAGTACTCTCTAATTAGCTATTCTTAGTTGTTAATTAATTAGGAGTTATATGGAAATTCACCTTAGTCTGCATATAATTTTATGCATCAATTTTACACTTAATAACATATGATATGGTAACATGATTGATTTGATGGATGCAGGCTAGGTGCAAGAGTTCAGACGTCCATTTTTGCATCTATAAGATGTCTAGAGATAAGGTCAGACGTCTAGGAACCACCATCACGAACTCACTGATGTCCACACGTTTTAGGACATCTAGAGTGTTGATCAAATGTCTTGTGAAGATATCGCCAGGTGGATCTTACCGTTCCAACCACTTGTGATCTTTGCCGAGTGGTTGGAGAACGTTTAGCGGAAGAAATCAACAATGGGTGTTTTATATAAGAAATGCAGTGGCCTCAGGATGGAGCCATTATCCTCTCCCCATCCGGGGATCACCTTCTCCCTTGCCACCACCGACATCGTGGCTGGAGCGTGCACCGTGACTTTGAAGCATGCTTCATCCTCGACAACCCCATCACACTACACGCTCGTGGTGACAGCACGAGCGCCACCACCCTCTCAACATCCTTTCCATCATGGACCACCTCTAGCACCACCTTCATCACCTCCCCCACTGCTAACCCCCTCTCCATAGACCATCCCTATCCCATGCCAACACCACAACCTGCAACCTACGCACACCCTCTTCCTGACGTCACCACCCCCTTGATCGCACGGGCTTCGTGTGTTTGAAATCAGGGTTACGAGTAACCCGTCATCATAGTTTCAAAACTCATGATCAAATATAATTTATACCAAAACTCCAAGGGAGTCCTGGGTCAAACACAAGGAGGCAACATTTACTTTGTATGAAAACTGCACTTCGATTTGTTTCTTTTTGGTGTTTTGTGGTTTTGTTTTTTCTTTGTTTTTGAAATAAAATGACAAACAATCACAAGAGAGAGATAGAATTGAATATGATATATTGCATGAATGTCAATTACAATAATCTAAAAAACATAAAAAGAGAGGGAGGTGAGAAGAAATTTCCCGAAGTAGCTATTCGGTGAGACGACGGCGCTTGGCGGAAGCTCGGATGAAGGAGTTGGGAAGCAGGAGGACGTCGAGTAGGGAAAGCTTCAGCACAGCTCCGGAATGGAGGTGAGCAGGTAGAAGTGATCTGCTACCAGAAAGGAGGTGGGAGGATGGCTCCAAGGCGACCTATGAATGGGGATGGGAAGTTGGAGGAGTATTTGGTGGGGCAGAGTTTCGTTACACTAATAGGCACCTTGCGAGCTTGAGAGCAAGATCTAATAGAGCGTTGGTAGGCTTGCTAGAGCTTGTGAGTAGGTGGGAGTAGAGTAGGTAGAGATAACTTGGAAGGGAGGGGGTGTAGGTCCTTTTATAGTGGAGGAGAAGAGGCTAGAATAGGCATGGGACCATTAGTGACCTCTAGGACGTCACTGTAGTTAGCTCATGCTCGCTGGCGTACGCAGCTGGCCTTGCGCTTGCGAACAATTAGCAACGGCTGTAAGCGTCACTAAATGTCTGCCAGGTTATCGTTGAAGATCCACCTGCTGCTCAAGCTTCGCTGGCGTGCGTATCGCTCTCTCCTTGTCCATGAGCATGTGCTATGCACAGCTACACTACTCTTAACTGTGCCCCCGCGCGCAGGCGTGCATGCGTGCTTAGCTGTTGCACCGTGCTTCAAGCATCCAATTGAAAGGGCAACGAGTTTCAAACCCGCACCCTCTCTTTGTGAGGCACCTTCACAACCAATGCGCCGCGACCAAGAGTTTGTTGTGAAGATGTTTTAAGGGTGCGTGGTGGAGTGGAATCCTTAGTCGTTGGATCAAGATCCAACGACTGAGAATGGGTGATGCCATGATGAAGAGTGGGTGCTAGCCGGTGTTGGGTGGCCTAGATGGTGCCATCTGGTCCATTCATCTTCTTCCTGTTGTAGAGGATGCCATGTTGCTTAGATCGAGATGATTCCCACGTTGCCAGACTGCAATCGTCGCTCCGGATCCATCTGTATGATTGGATTTTCCATCCGAAGCCCATAAGGATGTCGTATTTCCCTTCTGGCCATTGATCTTCCTCGAACTTCATTGATGCTACGGGACTCCGATCTAGATGATTTTGAAGTTGTTAGCCTCCGATCATTACCCTGATCAGATCCGTACAATCCAATCATCCATCCAAGGGCCTGAAATAAATCCTCTTCTCTCCTGACCATAAAAAGGGCCTAATTAACCCAAAATATATACAACTACTCTAAATGCAGGATGATGCATGCTATGCAATATTTATAACATGAAATGCAAATCTAAGCCTAGGAACACGCATGAATAGGCATTTTAACCTAAATAGATGTGTTTACATCATACCCCCATGCCTATCTTTTGCTAGTCCCTAGCAAAATTAAACTACATGCTATGTATAAAAGTAGAATTATGATTAGATCGCTTAGGCCTAAGTCGTTTATTAACAATATAAAATTTCAACTAAGGTCCTAAACAACGAAAACTCAATAGTACCCGAGTGTCTGCCAGAATACAAACCGCCCAAGTCCTCGCCTTATTTGAAAAGGGAAGATACAATTTTTTATTTTTCTTCTTTTCTAATTTTTTTGTAGTTTTGGAGTTTGAGAGTTCTGAGATACTTTTTACGGCTATCCAACCCACCCAAGACTAGAAAAGGACTCTAAGTGCTAAGCATCTTGGGAAAATAGTGAAAGACTCACTAGGCAGCCGTTGAAATGGACTTCGGGTTTCTATGACCTTAGGTGACCTTGCCTAAAGGTTTATCTTTTCGATTGGTAGCTTTCTCCCTACTTCTTTTATTTATGGGTTCAACACAAGGATGAACCCAGTATATATCTCCCCAGTTTATTCTACTTCCCCACTTTTTCTTTAAGTGTTTTAGGAATTATTGGGCATTTTTGTGAGCTGGGCTCTAGACAACCGGCCAATGGATTGTTACCCACGGTAACTTGCCAGCCATACTCGGGCGGTGAAGTGTAGTTTTGTTTATTTTTTATTTTTTTCTCTTTTTTCTATATTATTTTTTCTTTTTCTTTTTCTTTTTTTTAAAGTAGGTGGCTTCCCTGATCTAAGATTTACCTAAAGACAGTATAATAAAAATGGTCTTGTGATTGGGCTGTGGACAACCAGCCGATGAGTTGTTACCACTGACAACTTCCCAACCATACCACCCTAGTTCATTAGCTGCCCAATTTCTAAAGAAACCGTCGAAAAGTGAGTCAGTGCAAAAAGTGTATAGATGCTTAGCCTTAAAGTCCCCCCAAATCAGAGGGCGAGTTGATAAGTCGCATACTTATCATCCCAATTTATTTAGCAAATTAAAATGAATTTGAATCGGCGAGGACTTGAGACTAAGTCCACATTTGAGTGGACACCCAGGCTAATTAAGCCTGAAGACCTGAAGAGTCTAAGTGTTTAGGTTCTCTTGTATCATTTCCTAAAGTTAATAACACCTAAAAGCCTAAGTTCTCTTCTCCTAATTCTATTTTCTTTTTTTTTGTATTTTTGAATTTTTTTTAAAAAGAAACTAAAAGAAATTCTACGGAGTTAACAAAATGATTTCAGGATAAAGTATCCACCCCCCCATTCCTAAATGATGTAATGCCCTCATTGTAAAAACAGAGACATGAAAAGAGTAGGGTAAACACAATATCACCTGAATTTCATGATAACCTGGTCAGCTCTGCAGAAAGAAGAGAGTATGCACATGCGCTAAGTTTAATGCCTTCAGCTAAGCATAACATACATATGAAGAAGTTGATAATTCACAAGTGCGGGTCAAAATAAAAAACAACAGGTTGATCCTGAAACCTGTCAGCAGAAGATGTCCACAGATGTGGACCAGATTATGATGCAGACCCACGCCCCAGGGTCGAGTGGTTCTAAGGTTCTGGATGAAAATCACCCAGAACTTAAGATTATTGTGTTTGCGGGGTCGGGTCTGCGGTTTTGTGGTGTGCAACCCAAGACCAAAGTGTCGGACAACGGGTTGATCTGATTCATTAAAATCGGGTGTCCACTTATAGTTCAGCTTGGGAAGATAGTCAATTATTCCAGGCTTGGGTTGCACGTGAAAGATATCATATGGGTCCTGATAGAAGGTAGGTGGTTTCAGGTCAACAGGAACCCTCAGATCCAAAATCAAAGTTCCCTTAGAATTAGCTTCCCAGATTTTTAATTCCAACTTCCTATCCTCCGAAATCAATGTTTCTGGGACCTCCAATTGTTGTACACCCCATCTAAAGTACCAAGTCCAATAATTGTGGCTGAATCAGGATTGACTTGGGCATAATGATTTCTAAATCACAATCAATCCCTTCAAAGTGTGGTTGAGGGATGGGGCTTCTGATTGAACCTTCTGGTAAATGAGGATTTGAATCCTCCAAGTTAGCCCCAAACAAATCAAAATCTTCAACGAATGGGCTATCAAATGGTTCTTCATGCTCCTTGAGCTCGTTTGTCCCACTAAAATCATCTTCCTTAAGCTCAAGTGAGACTTCGCTAAGAGATTCCTCACCCTCAGAATCAAAGAATCCATGATCCTCATTTGTATATGTCTCAAAATCATATGTCATTTCATGGTTCGTGGAGACATATTTTTCATCATTCCCTGGCTTTAGGATCTCGAGTGAGAAACTTGATTCATCCTCAAAGGGTTGCTCTAGACCAACCTGGTCATCTCCAATCTCAGAATATGTATCCCCCTCAATAGGCACCTGTGTGAGTTCAGACATTGGATCTCCTGAAGGGTGTTCATGTTGAGAATCATCTCAAGATTTGACTAGAGCAACCACAAATTTCATCCTCAGCCTCGACAATTTCCCAAGAAGAAACTCCCCGAGGTCCCTATCCCTAACACTTTGGAGCAAATCCAATAGAGAACTATTATGTTCATTAATCATTTTGATCTTAAGCTACAATGCTTCAGTGCATGGTGTCGGCTGAGCTTCTAAAGATTGTTTAGTGTTCCTAAAATTAGTCAGCACCCTATCCTGGATCTGGTTCACTTGAACCGACTAGTTTGATTCAGGTTTCGGTGGGTTTGGGTTAAATCTAGGGGAGTCAAGTTGTCGAAGTTCTCGGATCCCTCCCTGATAGTAAGTTGTTTCAGGTTGTTCAAAGAATGGTGATGACCTATTTTCAATGGAACACTGGGGAGGGTAGGTGTTATAATCAACATATCCTTCCTGATTGTAGATCGGATCGGTTTTGTCATCAAAGGATGGAGATCCATAATCATTGTAGGTTTAGGAAGGATAGTAGTCATAGTCTTGTTGTCCAAGGTTAGGCCCTGGACACTGAGGTCTGGATTCGTATCCCCAATCAAAGTTATCCCGACCAATGGATGGGTAATTACAAGTCAAGTCGGGATAGTAATCATCTTGGGGATAAGTGGTGGTGGGAGGGTAGGATGGAAAATGAGTGTAAGATGTAGAAGGGTACATGGTGAAGTAAGGAGGGAAATCAGAAGAGAAAGAAGAAGCCCTGCAATACAAAAGTACAAGCCTATTCTTAGGTTGGGTAGCCTAAAGGTCTGTAGACTCTTAGAATCCATCCTAAGATTATGGATGATTTACTCTACTTATGTCTAGGCAATCCAACCAGTTAGAAGGAGGGACTGGGGAGAATGTTCTTCCTTTGGCTTGCACCTCCGGTTCCTAGTGTACCCCCCAGCTGCGGTCGTTGGACGCTACTCCCCTAGCTAGACATCAAATTGACTAGTATAAGCAGGTTAATCGTGAACAATCTCAATCTAGATCCCGATGAACGAACTAGTCCTTAGGGCCAATGTCTAATCAATTTTAGTTAGGCTTGAGATAATGGTGCTTTAGGAATGTGATGGGCCCTTAATGGGTTGTGCCCTTAATGATCAGTTAAAATGTGTGTGCTTGCACAACCAGGGTTTTCAAAGAAGGTTATTTGATGATGTGTCTTTTAGGGTTTAACCTTGTTTAGTAGCTTTTAGAGTTTAATTCTTAGGTTGGTTCAATTAAGGTTTAGTAGAACACTACAAGTTCTGAAAGCACGGGTGATGATATGTTCCTTTAAAAATAAAAAATAATGTGGAGTGCCTGGTTCAGCCCCAAGAATCAACCCTAAGTGACAAGCTTCTTGATGGATCAATTTTAGATTGAGTGGTGCGGCCCAAATAGTTCAAGCAATTGGCCTATTGCACCACTTGATTTCTACTGACTTATTTGTGTGCTAAGTGTACTGGGTCCACAAGTCATATCCCGGTTAAGTGGTAGAATCGATGTGATTGTGTGCCTTAGGGTGAGAAGTTGTGGGTGTTAAGTGTGTAGCTTTCAAAAAATCCCACAAGAGAAGAGTATATTTTTTTCTTTTTTCTTTTATATATGCTGGGGTGAGATGAGTGGAGGTGGAAAACAAACAACCAAATCTATCCTGGGGTTTATAAAAAGCACATAAGTTGATTTGGGTTTGAGTTATTAGTGTGGTGAAATGAACTAGTGGGTGGGGAAGTGGGGGACACTTAAAAAGTACTCTACCTGCACTTTACTCTAGTCTACCGCACTTGGATCTCCATTCTAAGGTACCTACAAGACAATAGATCAAAGACAAGCAGGGTTAGTGCTATGTAAATGCAAAGAAGCACAGAAAATAATAAAGTAAATTCCGTTGCCTCCCCAGCAATGGCGCCAAAATGATCGTATGGGTTTCGCATGTTTGAAATCAGGGTTATGAGTAACCCATCATCATAGTTGCAAAACTCGTGATCAAATATAATTTATACCGAAACTCCAAGGGAGTCCCGGGTCAAACACATGGAGGCGATGTTTACTTTGTATGAAAACCGCGCTTCGATTTGTTTCTTTTTGGTGTTTTGTGATTGTGTTTTATTTTGTTTTTGAAATAAAATGACAAACAATCACAAGAGAGAGCTAGAATTGAATATGATATATTGCATGAATGTCAATTACAATAATCTAGAAAACATAAAAAGAGAGGGAGGTGAGAAGAAATCTCCCGAAGCGGTTGTTCGGTGAGACGATGGCACCTAGCAGAAGCTCGGATAAGGGAGTTGGGAAGCAGGACAATGGAGGTGAGAAGCGGGAGGATGTTGGGTAGAGGAAAGCATCAGCGTAGCTTCGAAATTGAGGTGATAAGGTGGAGATGATCTACTACCGGAATGGAGGTAGGAGGACGGCTCTAAGGTGACCTATGAATGGAGATGGGAAGCTGGAGGAGTATTTGGTGGGACAGAATTCCATTACACTAATAAGCGCCTTGGGAGCTTGAGAGCAAGCTCTAACAGAGTGTTGGTAGGCTTGCTAGAGCTTGGGAGTTGGTGGGAGTAGAGTAGGTAGAGATAACTTAGAAGGGAGGGGGTGTAGGTCCTTTTATAGTGGAGGAGAAGAGGCTAGAATACGCATGGGACCATTAGTGACCTCCAGGATGTTGCTGTAAGTGTCACTATAGCTAGCTCATGCCTGCTAGCACGCATAGCTGGCCTTGCGCCTGCGAAGAATTAGCAATGGCTGTAAGCGTCACTAAATGTCTGCCAAGCTGTCACTGAATATCCACCTGCTGCTAATGCTTCGCTGGCGTGTGCATCGCACTCTCCTTATCGCGTGTGCATGCTCATGCGCTGATGCTGCGCTGTGTGCAGCTACTTAGCTGTGCTCCCGCGAGCACGCATGCGTGCATGCTTAGCTGCTGCGTCGTGCCTCAAGCATCCAATTGAGGGGGCTGCGGGTTTCGAACCCGCACCCTCTCTTTGTGAGGTGCCTTCACAACCAATGCACCGTGACCAAGAGTTTGTTGTGAAGATGTTTTAAGGGCACGCGGTGGAGAGGAATCCTCTAAGAATGGGTGATGCCATGATGAAGAGTAGGTGCTAGTCGATGTTGGGCACCCTAGATGGCACCATGTGGCACCATCTGGGCCATCCATCTTCTTCCTTTTGCAGAGGGTGCCACGGTGCTCAGATCGAGATGATTCCCACGTTGCCGAAATGCGATCGTCGCTCTGGATCCATCCGTATGGTCGGATTTTCCATCTGAAGCCCATAAGGATGTTTCATTGCCCTCCTGGCCATTGATCTTCCTCAGACTTCATATGATGCTATGGGACTCCAATCTAGACGATTTCGGAGAGTTAGCCTCCTATCATCATCCTGATCAAATCCGTACGGTTCGATCGTCCATACGAGGCCCTGAAATAAATCCTCTTCTTTCTTGACCATAAAAAGGACCTAATTAACCCAAAATATATACAACTACTCTAAATGCAGAATGATGCATGCTATGCAATATTTATAACATGAAATGCAAATCTATGCCTAGGAACATGCATGAATAGGCATTTTAACCTAAATAGATGTGTTTACATCACCCCTCCTCATTTCTATCTTCCTCTTCCTGTAAACAACACCTCCGCCCCTTGCTCTTCTTCTTCCTCTTCTTCAACCAGCCTCCTCTGTAACTTCACACAAAAGAACCCAAACCCATCATGCACCACCTGCACGCAGCCACCATCGTCGACCACCATCTTCACCGCCAACACCACCGGAGCTCTCCTAGCAACCCGTCTGACCCTCCTCGTCCACGCGCATGCCTAGCAGCGAGCCACCCACGTGCACATGCAGCAGCAGGATGCTATGCCGTCCGACGACTCCTCCTGTCCGACCTCCGACGGCCACCTCCAGCCACACCGCCTACGACATCCTGAAGCCATCATTGAGATGGACCTCATCCACGTGCAGGCTGATGGCCGGCCTCTCTTCTTCACGCACGAGCAGGAGAGAGAAGGCTTCCTCTATTTTGGATTTCAATAGTAATTATGGGCCATGCCATTGCCAATATTCCTATTCATTTATTTAATGAATTAATTTATTGAAAGCAATTTGCATGGATATACCTCTTGTTTATTTGAATTATTTTCATGAAGAATATAGAGCATGAGATATTGTTATAGTGAACGGGGTCTATTCCATTGGTGATTAATATTTACACTGATTACTATATGCCAATATAACTATTCACTTGTTAACAAAATAGTATATGGTGGTGATTTTTCACCTAAACACCTACATTCTTGATTAAGTGTTTAGAATGAGAATTCATGTTGAAAATAAGTTACACTAATTAGAATGCACATCCGGTGATATTCCCAAATAAACACGATGCCACCCACTAGTTTAATAGGCTAAATCCTCCCTGTTGAGACAACCTAACTATTTTCAAGGTTAGATGTTGGGAATTAAATGTTTTAAAAAGTGATTTTCTACCATGCGACTAAATACAATGACGCAACATTTCTTGTTTGAAATTTCAACGAAAGTGAAGATCGATCTATCACCTATCCTCCTCCACTCTTGACTGTTGATTCCTATGGGAGCAGGTGAGATTTGCATAATATAAAATAAAATGCGAGAATAAATAAATAACAATCTCACAAAAAGGCAATCACACAAGATACACAAATATTTTTAGGTGGAAACCCAAATGGGGTGAAAACCACCACCTAACCCTCTCGAGTTGGGATTTTCCGATCGACCAAATCTATCAAATACACTAACCCAGTCACTTAAATGATGGTGACTGAACCTCTTATAATCATGCTACGAATATAAGGGTAGTGTAACCTCAAACCCCTTCTCCTCACGAGAAGGTTTTTGTCTCACGAAGGAGATGGAAATTCTCAAAGTGAATGCCCAACCAATTAACAAAGTAAAATTACAAAGCAACCTATAGAGCCACAAAAATTAAACTTAGGTACTATAGGTAAAGAATACTTCCCTTTGCTGGAAGTTCATCAAATTGATGCGGATGCGTGAACCACGTGTAGGCACTACATCACTCTCGTAATCGCAGAGTGAGAGAAAGTTCTCTGGTGTGGAACTGAAGCTTGTGAGAGCTAGATCTCTTCTAAGGATCAAATTGACACAAATTGATGTAGAAATGGTATTACTAGGTGTGTCTAACAAAGGAAGGAGCCTCTCCTATTTATAGATGGCTTAGAAAGGCCTAGGAAGGCTGTGGAAGCCTTAGGTAGCTGTTGGGTATCATCCCAAGGAAAAACAAGCTGCAATTAGAATCATTAATGATTCTGACAGGGTCATCAGACATCTAGGCAAAGTGTCAGACATCTGGAAGACACTCTTAAGATGTCTAGAAACTAGATCAGACATCTAATCCTATACGGGTTTCCTTACTGACTTGAGTCAGACCTAAAGAGAGTTCTAGTGTAATTAAGTCAGACAACATATCGGACGTCTGGCACAAGGTCTGGATGTCTAAAAACCTAATTAACTGTGGGAATGGATTTCCCAAGGCATAAACGGCTATAAGTCTCAATAGAAGTGATTTTGGCTCAATTGAGGCTAACAATAACTTTATCAGACGTCTGAGGTCCTTTAGGGACATCTAATAGAAGCTTAAAGGATATTTCTCAATTATCATATACTTAAACCATTGTTCCACTAATTGGACATCTAACCAAGTCATCAGACGTCTGCTAAGATGTCTGGACTAAGGGATGGTCGTCCGATTTTAACAGACAGAACCTACTAAGTCCATCCTAAGTGTTTTTGGACGTCTTATTCAACATTTAGACGTCTTAAAGATCATAATTAGATGTCTAATTTTTGTGTTAGACGTCTGAAAATACTGTCTAAAGCCTATTTAGGTTTTCTAAGTTCTCTATGGAAAATCTAAGTGTCCTAAGGTCTAGTAAGTGTTCATAGGACTATAGTATTGATACTTTGAGGCTCTTTAACATGCATCTAAGAAAGGAAAAAGAAAGAGCAACAAAAGAAACAAAAAATAAAGTTCAAGATGAACAAGAAAGGAAATCTATCCTATTTTTCATCTCCTTCCTTCTTCAAGTTTTCACTCCTCGCTAAGCTCCTTCTCCTCCGTCAAGCTCCTTCAATCCGCCATGGATGCAAGCTCGAACTCCGTCTTTAGACTTGTAACATTTGCAATTGACCTGAAATCTAGGACTCAAAAGCAAAAGTTAAATAACAAGTGTTTTGTTATCATAAAAATAAACGATCGTAGTGCCCTTGCACCAACATTGACCACCTTCTACCTAGCGACACTACCAGTCCATAGAGCTCCCAAGAAATGTCCCAGAGGTATCGAGCCATCAACGGAAGCCCCTTCATTGTCGTGGCTGCCTTGCCTCTCCATTTAGCTGCTAGTTTCCTTAGTTTTATGTTTATACTATTGTAAGCTTTCATTTATCATTATAATTGTAAAATGATTCTCTTTTTTTTTGTAATATATTATCATCTACTACATTATCATGAATCTCTAGCTCTCTCTCTTTCTCTCTCTCTCCCTCTTTCTCTCTCTTTTTCGTAAGAAAACCAAATGACGTATTTGGTGACATTAAAGTGATTAAGTGATCCAATTTCTCGCCTCCCTGTGTTCGACACTTGTACTCACGTGCGATTAATCTCTTTAAAACTGATGTCGTAAATGCATACTACAATGAACAAATTAATTAAATGTGTTTCTCAATGTCACAGCATAATGCGAAAATTATATAGTATCACAACCAATTCGAACAGATAGATTGTACTCGCCAGCCTGGTGTGCTACCCTCTTAACCTTTGCCGAATCCAAACAACATGCCACACCAGAGGCACTTTACAAACCCAAATCAAGGCCAAGCACATTACGTTTATTAGGTCCCTTCTGCACCTCCACATGAAGGGTCGGAGGGTTCTATTCTGTATGCGGGATATCAGTTGCAACCTCCTCTCCTGCCAACTCCAAATCCAAACCAAGCAGGCCTAAACTCTATCACTACACGTAGTGGCAAAACTACCTAGGAACCACCTTATCCTAATCAATCTAGTCCAAGTAGTTTAAGACCTAAACCTAACGTAGATAGCAAGGACAAACCCACCCCAGATCCATAGCCTAAGCCAACCTTGGAGAAACCTACAGACATTCCATTTCCTGAGGCCTTAGCCAAAGGAAATAGAAAATCCAAACCCGTGACACCTGAGGAGGACTTGACCAAGCTCTTTGAGTAAGTCCAAATAAGCATTCCCTTGATGGATGTGATCCACCACATACAGGCTTACGCATGATTTCTGAAGGATTTGTGTACACCGAAGCATAAGCCTTGAAACAAAGATGGGAGTCCGATTGTACTATCAGAATAAGTAAGCTCCATAATTTTGAGTAAACTCCCACAGAAAGCAAAGGATCCTGGCACCCCTCTGATCTCCTGTGAGATAGGAAACCTAGAATTTGATCAAGCTTTGTTGGATTTAGGAGCCTGCATAAACCTAATTCCCACCTCCCTACTAGATCACTTTGAGGAAACTGAGCTTAAACTGACTGAGGTGACCATGTAGTTGGCTAACAGATCGATTAAGTCACCATGAGGAGTTCTCGAGGATGTTCTAGTTAGGGTACGAGATTTCTACTTTCCAGTGGATTTCATAGTCTTGGATATGGATACTCCTGAAAATCTAAGAGATACACCAATCATCTTGGGGAGATCATTCCTAGTGACTACTAGGGCGAATATCAACTACGAAGATGGCCATATTGAGTTAAAATTTGGGGATAAAACATTAAGGATGGATATCTTTAAGACCTAGAAAGGAATAAACTGTGGGACAATCGAGGAAGTATGTGACATAGGTTCTCTGGTTGAGGATCCAATTCCCGAGGTGAACTTGATTCTCCAAAAACCACAATCACAAGAAGATCTTGACCCATAGATTAGGGAGCTTAAATCTGATTTAGACCTATCCCTAGCTTCCACCTTATTGTCTGAGGCTAACCTCAAACCCCCACCCATTGCTGATAATCTGATTTTAGAGTTGAAACCTCTCCCAGATCTTCGAATCAGACGTTTCCTATGATTATCAACTCTTGACTCACTTCTAATTAGGAAACAAAGCTTATTTCCATTCTCGAGCAGCATCGTAGAGCAATTGGTTGGACTCTAGTTGACTTAACTGGAATAAGTCCCTCATATTGCACTAATCATTTCTATACTGAAGAGGGCTCACGACCTTCTCGTAAGATGCAGAGAAGACTTAACCCAAATCTTTAGGAGGTTGTGAAAAAGGAAATCATCAAGTAGCTTGATGTGGGAATCATCTACCCCATCTCTGACAACCGCTGCAAGAGTCCCATCCAACTTATGCCTAAAAAGGTAGGACTCACCATGATTACGATTGAATATGGAGAAACCATCCTGACATGAATTACAAACTCATGGAGAGTGTATAGAATATAGAAAATCAAATACCACCATGAAGGAAGATCATTTCCCTCTCCCATTCATTGAATAGATCCTTGAAAAGCAAGTGGGAAGTCGATTTTTCTATGTTTTGGATGAGTACTCCAAATATAACCAAGTGGAAATTCATCTTGAAGATCAAGAAAAGACCACCTTTACCTACCCCTACATTGTGTACGTGTTCCGTAGGATGCCATTTGGGCCATGAAATACGCCTAGCACCTTTCAGCAGGGCATGCTAGCCATATTTTTCGACATGGTAGGTAAATACCTTGAAGTCTTCATGGATGACTTCTCGGGTATTTGGTCAAACATTCGATGATAGCCTTCTACACGTGGTTCAGATCCTCCAACAATGTATTGATGTGAATCTGGTTCTCTCTCAGGAAAAAAGCAATTTCATGGTTCTTGAGGGCATCATGCTTGGACACCTTGTATCTGAGAAAGGCATCCAAGTTGACCAAGCCAAGGTGAATTTGATTTCCAAATTACTGATGCCTTCCTTGGTCAAAGATATTTGATCATTTATGGGGCATGTCGGTTTCCATCGACGATTTATTTCTGATTTCTCAAAAATTGCATGCCCCTTGATGAATCATCTCTCAAAGGGTAGACCCTTTGAGATAACGAGTGAGTGTGTTCATGCTTTTGAGATCTTGCGTGACCGAGTAACCTAGGAACTAATCCTACAATCTCTTGACTAGTCTCAACCATTCGAGATCATGTGTGAGGCATCTGACTATGCAATAGGAGCTGTCCTAGGACATAAAATTGATAGGAAACTAGTGGTAATATATTACGCCAGCAAGACACTAGACAAGGCTCAGCGTAATTATACAATTACAGAGAAAGAGCTACTGGCTGTGGTATTCAATTTGGAGAAATTCAAATCATACCTCTAGGGTTCCCATGTCATTATTTACTTGGATCACACTGCTGTGAGGCACTTACAAAGAAGGATGCGGAACCGAGAATGATCCAATGGATCTTGCTCATGCAAGAATTCAACCTCTAAATTCGCGATAAGGTGGGAAAACAGAACGTGGTTGCCAACCATTTGCCTCATCTTCCTTCTTCGATCATTGACCCCTCCAAACCTATTACTGAGCATTTTTCAAAGGAGCATCTTCTGAGCATTGATGTTGGACTTCCCTGGTACATCGATATTGTTAATTATTTGGCAACACCATATTCCTTATGATTGGCTAAAATCCAGAAAGAAAAATTGATTTCAAATGCCAAATATTATGTCTAGGAAGATCCTTATCTCTTTCACATCAGTGCTGATCAAATCATCCGAAGATGTGTTCTCGACTTTGAGGTCAATGATATTTTATCTTTATGTCATGACTAGCGTTGCGGTGGCCACTTCTTTGGCCACAAAACCATAGCCAAAGTCCTCCAGTGCAGCTTCTATTGGCCAATACTCTTCAAAGATGGACACAATTATCATAGGGCATGCGCTCATTGACAAACCTTAGGCAACATGAGCCACCACGACGTGATGCCCTTGAACCTGATTTTCGTGCACGAGATTTTTGACATTTGGGGGATTGATTTCATGAGACCCTTCTCGAATTCGAATTGTTTCTAATACAAACTTCTGGCCGTGGACTATGTATCCAAATGGATCGAAGCCATTCCAACCCGAACCAATGATCATAAAGTTGTAATCAAATTTATTCGTGAGCATATTTTCTCTCAGTTTGGTGTCCCATGTGCAATCATTTCTGATGGAGGGACCTACTTCTTGAATGTGTACTTCCAGTCCTTGATGAAAAAGTATCAGGAGTTGCATCGTATTTTGACTCCTTATCACCCACAGACTAATGGACTGGCTAAGCTCTCCAATAGGGAGATCAAGAAAATTCTTCTGGTCACTGTTTGACCTGATAGAAAGGACCGATCATACCAACTTTCGAAAGCATTATGGGCCTATAGGATAGCCCATAAGACCCAGCTAGGAATGTCTCAGTTCAGAGCCGTTTATGGGAAGTCATGTAACCTTCCTGTAGAGATGGAGATTAAAGCCTACTGGGCAGTATGAAAGTGCAATCTAGACCTCAGGGATGCCAGAATCCACCACCATTTGCAAATGAGAGATAGATGAATTACATAATAATGAGTACAAGAAGTCGCGTATCTACAAGTAGCAGATTAAGTCCTTTCATGACAAACACATCTCATGAAAATCTTTCTATCCTAGTCAGAAAGTGCTTCTCTTCAATGCCTGACTCAAGCTCTTCCCAGGGAAACTATGATCAAAATGGATCAGACCTTTTCTAGTCCAGAGGATCTTTGGAAATGGAGTCATGGAAATCAGTGAACTCAGCCAAGACTCAAGCCCTTTTGTATTGAACAGTCAAAGACTGAAACCATTCCTTGAGCTGCGTTGCGCCCAGCTGATGGCGTTAAACTTAACGCTTAACAAGAGGCAACCTATGATTTGAAAACCCGAGACCCTTCTTACCCATCTCTAAGCTGGATTCCTATTGCACTTTAGGGTTTGTACCTTAGAATAACTGACTCCACCTTTGATATTCATATTGGTGCTTGAAATCATTCGCAACAGTCATCCCGACCCGTTCACCCACCCTTCTGAACCTATTCTAAATAATGAACTAAGCTAAACTCAAACCCACCTAGTTTGCAATGAGGGCATTGCAAGTCTTAGGCATGGGGGATATTAAAGTACAAAATGATGTGAAAT
Organism: Thalassia testudinum; assembly: GCA_037157565.1. Taxonomy (NCBI): domain Eukaryota; kingdom Viridiplantae; phylum Streptophyta; class Magnoliopsida; order Alismatales; family Hydrocharitaceae; genus Thalassia; species Thalassia testudinum. The sequence continues at coordinate 18,698,174 of JAZHRO010000050.1, forward strand.
TCGATTATTTTGAGGGTTTTCATGCAAAAAAAAAGTTGAAAGGGGAGAACATTTGAGCTAATTTGAAAATCTATTTTGAAGAGGAAAAAGAGGGGAAAAATAGAAAAAAAGAGCAAAAAGAAAATTGTGTTAGTCTTAGCAGATGAGTATGGAACCCATGTAAGTTCTAGGTTGAATCAGATGATGAACTAAGTCCTGAAGTGTTAAAGAAAAGGAGATAAGTGAGGGATACTAACTTGAGGGCTCTTGGGGAAGTATGGGCTTAAATACTCATGTATTTGTTAAGATCTAGACTATTCCTCAAGAGGATGAGGGATTTACAAGGTTGATGTATTAAGACTAAGGATTAGGGATTATTTAGCCTCGTTGTCTGCCCTTTGGTTGCGATACTTGGTAACCTAGGAACCCAAAATTCACACACTGGTCTGGTACAATGAGCTTAATGAAGAAAAGTGTTGTATTCTGAAAAAATAATGATTTCTCAAAGATTTCACTTAGGAGCAGCTTGAAAACACAAGTTGATTAGATAAGTTCCCACCGCAGAGAGGAGGAGAAAATACTCACCTTGAGGATGCGTTATAACATATCATCTCCTTGGCACTTGTCTCTTAGGATATCTAAATATCATACTGAAGGCATGTAAGCACCTTGTGTTGGTTCAAGTGCCATAGGTGACATTATGTCGAAATGTCGATTGCTAGGGCCTGGATTTAGCTATAGAATGCCATGGGCGGTAATTTCATGAAGTATCGAATGCCAAGGTTCAGGGGATTGCCTTGGGTGGTGCTATCTCGAAGTATTGATTGTTAGGGACCCTTCGAGGATTGATGATAGTGATAACACTACATCTTGGGATAATAATTCTATCAATTGGGGTTTATTTTAAGGGTAATGTGCACAAATAACACATCATAAATGGGCAAGGGAGAGTGACATACATCGCACATTGAGATTGCATATTAAATAGTATTAATAGCCATTTCTATAAGTTCATGTCAAAACAGGCCTCAAATGAGCAATCGGACCGCACGGATGAATTCAGAGCGACGAACGAAGTCCAACAGACTTGAAATCAACCAAATTCGACATTCGGAGCTCCCACAAATGACCCAAGAAGTTCTGACCATTGATCTAATGATCAACGACCACGAGGTGGCCACATGGAAACATTAGAAGTGCCCCCGCCAGCCGCGCGACATCGCCCCATCATGCAGATCTAACTGCGACCGTCCAATCTCCATCGAACGACTGACAATTGGTGAAGAAGCGTGACCATCTACGCCCGCAGTGCAACGGTCGCGCCCTCGCCTCGCATGCAGGAGACATGAGTTCGAATCGCTCGTCGCAGCTCATCCGCTAAATTCGCTCGCGCACTCAAATTCGACCGCCCGATTCCCATCGAGCGGTCTCGATAGCGCCACGAAGCGCATCCTCAGGCGTCAATCCTCCATGCACGCACCTACACCGGTCGACAACGCCCGTGCTCATGTGCGCTTGAGGCACAATGCAAGTACACCCTCCGCGAGATCTCAGATCGGACAGCCTACAACACGCACACACGGATCATGCGTGAAGAAGAATGGGCATGCGCGTAAGACCAGCGGGCAGGGGGCTACACCGATGCTTTTAGCATTGATTTAGCAATGCCCCGGACGTCGCTAAAGCCCATACTTAAATTAGAAACCCCTTCTTCCGATATAAACCCCTTCCAACCACCCATGTAAAGCATTGAATACCCTTAGCAAGTGTTGTATCACCCTCCTATCTTCCCTTAGCACCTCTTCTAGTCGACGGAGTCGATGAGCCACCGATGGAGCCTTCTTCCACCGCCATGGCCGCCTTGCTGCCTCCCCTCTCTCTCCCTCTTCTCTCCCTTTACTCTAGCTTTACTTTCCTTTTGTTTAAGCATTTAGCTATTGTTGTATTTGTAAAACTTAAAGTTGCATGATTAAATGACAATGTTCCTTCTCTAGCTATTGTCTTTCTTTTTCATGAGCTTTCCTTAACCTGGTACTGCCTGAATGTTGCGACAAAAAGAATTCTAACCTTACTCTCTCTTTCTCTTCACCTACGTTTTCCCGCAAGCAAAAACCCGTCATTTTCGTGACACCAAGTGACAAGAAAAATTTGATTTTCACGCCTCCCTAAGTTTGACACTCGGACTCACGTCCATCTCTTCATTTAAAACTGACGTTGCGAATGCAAACTACAACAAGCCTTTTAAACAAGTGTGTTCGTAGCACGTCAGTTTTTGGCGCCGTTGCTGGGGAGGCAACAGATTTATTTTGTCACTTCCATTTTGCATCGATGCTCACATCATCTAATGCATTTTCTCCTTCTACTTGATGGTTGTAGGAACTCAGTGCTTGGGAAGCGAAATAGCGCAACTCGTGATGGTGGAGATGGAGTAAGTGCAATAAGGACCGATTGTGAGTAGTTTTTTTACCCGTGGTTGTTTGCTTGCCTAAAAAAAAATTCTAAAAAATTTTTAAAATAAAAAAAATTAGCATGGTGAATGATTGCCTGATCCACATCCTCAACTCATCACCCGACAAAAAAATATACACTCTAACATTCTTAATGACCTAATCTTTTTGGAGTGTTCTTCTTTCTTTTTTGAGTGGTGTTTGCGAAGCCACCGTGAATTGACATGGGCCGCACCACTCACCTCTAAAAGAAACTCATCTGGTAGAAATTGCATGAACACTAGGATGAGCACCTTTAGGGTTTTAGAGCCTGTTCACATTAAAAGAAATCTACTCTCACCAATTGTGTGCAAAACTTGGCATGCCCACTTGAAACTTGCCTAAAAACATTAAAACACGTCAACCCTAAAAGACACAAAAGTAAGGACAAACATTAAAAGATATCACATCTTAAAATCCTTGCTTGAAAATCATGTTTTTATAGGAGCACACACACTAGAATTGGAGAACTAAGAGGCACCACCCCAATCAACGCCTCATCACATAACCCAAGCACAAGCACTGTCTTAGCCCCATTAAAATAGAGTAGACGTGCCCTAGGCAGGACTGGGTTAAGTCTCAACAGGCGTGGTTTTGTTCACTGGGCACTTCGCTTTCATTCCCTTAGTAGAATCTGGTGACTAGGCTGCGGGGAAGTGTCAAACGACCGCGGTTGTGGGGTCTACGGAACTGGCGGTGCAAGCCAAAGGAAGAACCTTCCTTACAATCCCCTCATAATCAACTTCGCCAGATTAGATTTGGGAAGGGCAGTCCAGTGCTTACGGACTTGATCGCTCCTTTTTAGATTTCTAGGACCCCTAAGGAATACACTATAAGGACTAGGCTTGCTTGCTTGGTTGTGCACACACACTGCTCGCATCTGTCGCTCTCCACATCCCCTCCTGTTCTTCTCTAGTGTATGCACAGGAGATAATCACTTCATCTTGAGTTGTTTGTTTTGGGACGGGAATCCAGGAGACCTGATCTTGCTAGAAACATGGCCGAACCTAGAGTAGATGAGGTTGAGGACCAACCCCCACCAGACACAATGACCATGATCTAGGCCTAGATCAACACAAACCACTGGCTTTAGCAGCAACAGATCCACACTATCATGCAAGCCATACACCAGTTGCAGAACCCACAGGGGCAACCACCACCACCTTTCCAGGACCCACAAGGACAACCACCACTTGATCCACCACCATTCCAGGACCAACCTAAGCCCCTCCGCAACTTTTACAATCCTTTGGCGATTCGGATCGAACCACACCTTAGGATCCCCGAAGGGGGAGATGATTTTGAGCTGAAATGAAATGTCCTAAGCCTGATTCAGAGCCACTTCCATGGAAGCTCAAATGAGGATCCCTTCCAGCACCTAGAGGATCTTGACCAAATCGCTCGGACTGTAAAACCTAGGAACATTAGCCTAGACATTTTTTTGATTAAGATGTTCCCCTTCTCGCTAAGAGACAAAGCATCTCACTGGCTTAAAACTCTAGGAAGACCCATCACCACTTGGGAAGAACTGAGGCATGTATTCTTAAAGAAATTCTTCCCCATAGGAAAAACCAATGCCCTCAGAAGGGCCATACAACCTTTACACTCCAGGGAGGGGAACAGTTCCATGAGACGTGGGAAAGATTTAATGAACTATTGAGGAAATGCCCTCACCACGAAGTACTAAGGTGGCAATTGTCCTAGATCTTCTACCATGGTCTGGACAGCAACCTTCGAAACTTCGTCGATCCCTCATGCAGGGGAAACTTTCTGAACAAAGACAAGGAGAGCGCATCTGAGCTCTTCGAGTCTATGAGTGAAAATTTGCTCAACAATGCCTCCATGACCCAGTTTAGTCGATCCAGTCAACCCCGTGGTGGGATCTATGAGGTACAAGCAAATTCTGGAATGGTTGACATGGATATCATTACTAAGAAATTGGATCGAGTGGAATTAGTGGATAAAAAGATAGATGAACTACCGAACCAAACTAGGAACCCGTTACAGACCCTCTCCCTAGCAAAGGGAGCTCACAATGTCGACCTGGTCCAGCCACTAAGCCAAATGAACCTGGAACAACCCCTAACCATGTTCCAAGGAGGGACCTTTGCTCCCTCAACCCATGATTACTCTCTTCCCTCCCCCTCGACATTTTCTATCTTTGAAGATGTACAGGCTATCCAAGGTTATTCCAAACCTGACCCTTCCGCCAACACTTACAACATCGGCTGGTGTAATCACCCAAACTTTTCTTGGACAAACTAGAAACCGCCTCAATTTCAGAACCAGCCCAGGCCAAATCAATAGCCAAGCCTGCCCCCTGTTAGTAAGGACCACCAGTTAGACCCCCCTATAATCCAAATAGGGCAGCCCCTCCCCCACAAAACCAAATGGACACCCTGATAAAAATGATGGCTGAAATGAACCAAAAACACTAGGAGGAAATGGCTTTAGTGAAGGGACAGTTAAGCCAGCTGTTGGATTGTAAACAACAAGGATCCCTGCCTTCCCAGCCACAACCGAACCCGTGAAACATGATTAACAGAGGCCCCAATTCACAAGGGTTCCAAGGCAATCCCGAGCAGGCTTACATGGTCCAGCCAGCCCCACAAACACCCCCTGGGTTTGGTGCTTCTTCTTCCTCATCTTCTCAAGGATCATCCCATGGTCCCAATGCCTCTGTAAATGCGGTAACCTTGAGAAGTGGCACTAAAACCCAGGATCTCAAATGGCTGACTCCTCCCGTGACTTCACCCTCTGAAATACCTGACTTTGAAGAGGTGTAGGAAAAACCCAAGGACTAAAAAATAGACCCTATCCACATTCAGACACCATATCCCGAGGCCTTGGAGACAATCAAGGAAAAGAAAAGTGTTATGGAAACTGAGGAGATTTTGGAGATCTTTAAGCAGGCTCAGATTAATATTCCGCTCCTCGAAGCTGTCAAGCACATTCCAGCTTACGCCAAGTTCCTAAAGGATGCTGTACACCAAAACGTAAGCGAAGACCTCAAGCACCTAGGAAGGTTGTGCTCTCAAAGCAAGCAAGTTCCGTGATATCAAGCAACCTTCCACTCAAAAGAACTAACTCAGGAGCACCCTTGATATCCTACAATATCGGGGGCATGACATTTGATAGAGCGCTCCTAGACTTAGGTGCTTCCATCAATCTGATTCCGACAGCCCTGTACCACCAATTTGGATTCGAAGAGTTGACACCCACACCAGTTACCATCCAGTTGGCTGATAGATCTGTGAAAACCCCAAAGGGGGTTGTCGAGGACGTGATTGTGTGGGTCAAGGACTTTTATTTCCCGGTCGACTTCTTGGTGCTCGACATGGAAGTCCCTGAACAACTACAGAACACACCCATCATCCTAGGTAGACCTTTCTTGGCTACGGCTAAGGCAAACATCGATTGTGACATGGGATGTATGGAAATCACCTTTAGAGACAAGAAGATGCAGTTGGATATCTTCCAGGTGACCAAGTCTTTTGATTGCAACTGTATCGAGGAACACGATCCCGTGGAGCCTTTGGTCGAGGAATGCCTCACCCTTAGTTCTGTCTAGGACTACCAATCTTGTAATGACTGTGTTGACTCGTCACCATCTATGCCCATGGACCTTTACAGGGCTGATTACCATCAACCAACACCTTGTGAGGAGATTGATGTTGATCAACTCCCGCCTTTCCCCTTTCCATCAAGCATTATTCCACCTACACCTGAATTAAAGCCGCTACCCGAGAATCTCAAGTATGTCTTCCTAGGACCTGACTAGACCTTCCCAGTAATTATCAATGCCAACCTAACCAAGGATCAGGAACATAGATTGACAGCAACCCTATCAGAACATAGGGCTGCCATTGGTTGGACTATTTCAGACTTGAGAGGAATTAGCCCCACCTATTGTACCCACAAGATCTACCTAGAAGTCGGGGCGCAACCCTCCCGTCAGATGCAGAGACGGTTAAACCCAAATATGCGGGAGGTCGTTAAGAAGGAAATTATCAAATATCTTGATGCCGACATCATCTATCCCATCTCTGATAGCCCCTAGGTGAGCCCCACTCAAGTGGTTCCAAAGAAAGCTAGGCTCACCGTTGTCACCAATGGGCGTGGAGAATCCATCCCCACCTGCACCACCATTGCATGGCGGGTGTGTATTGATTACAGGAATCTTAATGAAGCAACCAAGAAAGATCATTTTCCCCTGCCATTCATCAACCAGATTCTTGAGCGATTGGCAGGGCAGAAGTATTTTTACTTCCTGGATGGATATTCAGGATATAACCAAGTCGCAATTGCTCCTGAAGATCAAGAGAAGACCACATTCACTTTCCCGTAAGACACATTTGCATTCTGTCGTATGCTGTTTGGGTTATGCAACTCACCTGCTACCTTTTAGCATTACATGCTAGCCATCTTTTCAGAGATGGTGGGTGAATACTTGGAGGTCTTTATGGATGATTTCTTAGTATTTGGGAATTCATTCAATCACTGTTTGAGCAACTTGGAGAAAATCCTGAAATGATGTATCGAGGTTAATTTTGTGTTAAGTTAGGAAAAGAGCCATTTCATGGCTCAAGAAGGAATCGTCCTCGGTCACATCGTATCACATAGGGGCATTGAGGTGGATCGAGCTAAAGTTGATTTGATTTCCAAACTTCCTCCACCTAGATCGGTTCAGCAAATCCGTTCATTCTTTGGACATGTTGGCTTTTATCGAAGGTTCATCAAAGACTTCTCCAAGCTCTCCAAACCCTTGACCAACCTCTTGGCCAATGACGCCCTATTCCACATGACCTCTGACTGCATCCAGCCTTACCACACCCTCAGGGGCTTAGTCTCCACAGCACCCGTACTTCAGCCCCCAGATTGGTCCCAAGATTTTGAGATCATGTGTGATGCATCAGATTTTGCCATAGGCGCCGTCCTGGGACAGAGACAAGACAAGAAGCCCATGGTGATCTACTACGCGAGCAAGACGTTGGACGAGTCCCAACGAAATTATACAGTCATAGAGAAAGAACTGCTCGCCGTAGTTTTTGGACTCGAAAAGTTCTGATCTTACCTTCTGGGATCCCACGTGACCATGTATACAGACCACTCGGCCATCCGGCATTTGTTGGCCAAGAAAGATGCCAAACCCAAGCTCATCAGATGGATCCTGCTCTTGCAAGAATTTGACCTAGAAATCCGTGACAAAGCCGGAACAAAGAATGTGGTGGCCGATCACCTATCCAGACTCCACCCAGACCACATTGGGCCCTCCTTGCCTTTATCCGACACCTTTCCTGATGAGCAAATTTTGGCTATGCAAGATAGGAGACTACCTTGGTATGATGACTATGTCAACTACCTGGTTATAGGACAAACCCTGCACAGCTGGTCCAGACAGCAATGGGATAAGTTCTTGGCTGAAGCCAAGCACTATTTCTTGGATGATCCCATGTTGTTTTGCATCTATGTCGACCAGATCATCAGGAGGTGTATCCCAGAAGATGAAGTTCAGAGTGTGCTATCTTTTTGTCATGACCAAGCTTGTGGTGGCCACTTCTCAGGAAAGAAAACGGCTGCAAAGGTTCTGCAGTTCGGATTTTACTGGCCTTCCTTATTTAAGGATGCACACAACTTTGCTAAGACTTGCTCTCGCTACCAGACTCTGGGGACCATGACCAGAAAAGACATGATGCCCCTCCAGCCCATTCTGATCGTCGAGATCTTCAACGTTTAGGGTATTGATTTTATGGGCCCCTTTCCACCATCCAACAACTTTGAGTACATCTTAGTCTCTGTAGACTGTCTCCAAATGGATTGAAGCCGTCGCCACCCGCCGATGCGATCATAAGGCTGTCATGGACTTTGTTAAGCAGAACATCTTTTCCCAGTTTAGAATACCAAAGGCCATGATTAGCGATGGTGGAAGTCATTTTATCCACACCCAATTCTATGCCCTACTCAGAAAATACGGGGTTACCCACCGCATTGCCAACCCGTATCATCCGCAAACGAATGGGCAGATCGAGGTCTCAAATAGGCAGATCAAGAATATTCTACATAAGACTATGAGACCTGATAGGAAGGACTGGTCCGCATGACTAGATGATGCCCTATGAGCATACCGGATCGCTTTCAAGACCCCGATAGGCATGTCGCCTTATCGCCTGGTCTTTGGCAAAGCTTGCCACCTTCCTATTGAGGTGGAACACCGGGCTTACTGGGCCGTTAAGTAGTGTAACATGGATTCCTAGTTAGCCGATGTGCAGAGGATGCTCCAACTCTCCAAGCTCAAGGAAATTCATCGGGACGCTTTTGAGAATAGTTGCCTATACAAGGAGAAACTGAAAGCCGTCCATGACTGACTCATCCATAGAAAGACCTTCGAGCCTAACTAGCAAGTTTGGCTTTTTGACGCCCGACTAAAACTATTTCTGGGGAAACTCAGGTCCAAGTGGACAGGACCATTTAGGGTAGTCAAGCCCTACTTCAATGGGGCGGTTGAAATCGTAGATCCAAACACTGGGCATACTTTCACTGTCAATGGTCAGAGATTGAAACACTTCCACGCCCAGGTTCCCCCAAAGGAGGTTGTCACCCTCATTGAGGGATGACACGAAGCACCGCCCAGCTGGAGGCATTAAACTCAGCGCTTCCTGGGAGGCAACCTAGAAGATTCAGATTGATTAGGTATTTTACTTCACTCAGGTAATATCTTTTTGAACCCCTGTTTCATCCATGTATTTGTCAATGAGGACATTGTCCAGCTTAAGCATGGGGGGGTGGTAAATTGAATGATTCTGAGTTCATTTAATCAGTCTGAATAAAATAAAATAAAATAATTTGAATTTAGGAAGAAAACAACTTAGGCATTAGGAACTTGTCAATAATGGGAAATAATATGAAAAGAACCTGAACACTTAGACTTTTCAGGCCTTTAGGCTTAATCAGCCCTAGTGTCCGTTAAAATATGGATTTAGCTTCAAATCCTTGTAACCTTAATTTATTCTAATCCACCGATAAAATAAGGTCATAAGTATACGACTTATCAACTCACCCTTTAACTCAGAGAGACTTTTAGTTTAAGCATCTGCACACATTTTTGCACTGACTCCTCGAAGATTTTGACAGAAATTGGGTAGCTAATGAACCTTCTAGGGTGGTATGGCTGGCAAGTTGTTGTGGTTAACAGCCCATTGGCCGATTGTCCAGAGCCCAGCCATAGGACCACCTTCTTTTTATTGCCTCTAGGTAAATTTAAGATCAGGGAAGCCACCTACTAAAAAAAAAAAGAGAAGAGAAAAAAGGATAAAATAAGCCACGCTTTACCGCACGAGTATGGTTGGCAAGTGATCGTGGGTAACAGCCCATTGGTCGATTGTCTAGAACCCAGCTCATTAAATGCACAAAAAGATCCAAAACACTTAAGGAAGAAGTGGGGAAGTAGAGCAAGACAGGGAGATATACACTGGAAAAATCCTTGTGTTGACCCCAAGTAGAATAAAAGTAGGGAGAAAGCTACCTATCAGATAAATACACCTTCAGGAAAAACACTTACTTCTCGGTCACTTAGGGGCGTAGAAACCCGAAATCTGTCTGAATTACTGTTGAGTGAGTCTATCACGATCTTCACACCAAGATGCTTAGCACTTAGAGTCTTTTCCGAGTTTTGGGTAGGTTGGGTAGCCGTAAAAAGTTACCAACACACTCTTAACTCCAAAGATCTAAAATGAGAAAAGATGAAAAAGAAAAAAAAATATATATATATATACATGCCTAAAAGCAAGGATCTAGGCGATTCATATTTTGGTAGACACCCGGATGCTGTTTAGTCTCTGTAGATCAAGATCTTAGTATATTTCCTCCTGTTGACAAGTAACAAAATGTCTAAGTAATCACTTCTTAGATTCTGACTAAGAATAATGGCTAGAATGAACCTTGCTAGGGACTAGCAAGGAGTAAGCATGGGGGTATGATAGCACTACATCTTGGGGTAATAATTCTGTCAATTGAGGTTTATCTTAAGGGTAATGTGCAAAAATAACACATCATAAATGTGCATGGGAGAGTGACATACATCGCACATTGAGATTGCTTATTAAACAATATTAATGGCTATTTCTATAAGTTCATATCAAAATAGGCCTCAGATGAGCAATCGGACCACATGGATGGATTCAGAGCAATGAACGGAGTCTAACGGACTCAAAATCGACCAAATCCGACATCCAGAGCTCCAACAAATGACCCAAGAAGTTTTGACCATTGATCATCACCATTGATCTGATGATCAATGGCCACGAGGTGGCCATGTGGCAGCATCAGAAGCGCCCTTGCCCACCGCACAACATCGCCCCATCACGCAGATCTAACCGCGGTCGTCCGATCTCCATCAAACGACTGACGATTGGTGAAGAAGAGTGACCATCCGCGCCTGCAGCGCAATAGTCGCACCCCTGCCTTGCACGCAGGAGACGTGAGTTCGAATCTCCCGCCGCAGCTTATCCGCTGAATTCGCCCGCGCGCTCAAATTCGACTGCCCGATCACCATCGAGTGGTCTCGATAGCGCTATGCAACGCATCCTTAGGTGTCGATTTTCCACGCACGCGCCTACGTCGGTCGACAATGCCTGCGCTCACGTAAGCTTGAGGCACGATCCAAGCGCACCCACCGCGAGATCTCAGCCATCTGATCTTCGATCGGACGGCCTACAACGTGCGCACACAGATCGTGCATGAAGAAGAACGGGCGTGCGTGTGAGACCGGCGATCAGGGGGCTACACCGACGCTTTTAGCATGGATTTAGCAATGCCCTGGACGTCGCTAAAGCCCATACTTAAATTAGAAACCCCTTCTTCCTATATAAACCCCTTTCAACCAGCCATGTAAAGCATTGAATACCCTTAGCAAGTGTTGTATTACCCTCCTAGCTTCCCTTAGCACCTCTTGTAGTCAACGGAGTCAACGAGCCATTGACAGAGCCTTCTTACACCGCTGTGGCCACCTTGCCACCTCCCATTTCTCTCCATTTTCTCTCCCTTTACACTAGCTTTACTTTCCTTTTGTTTAAGCATTTAGCTATTATTGTATTTATAAAATTTAAAGTTGCATGATTAAATGACAATGTTCCTTCTCTAGCTATTGCCTTTCTTTTTCATGAGCTTTCCTTAACCTGGTATTGCCTGAATGTTGCGACAAAAAGAATTCTAACCCTACTCTCTCTCTCTCTTCTCCTACGTTTTCCCACAAGCAAAAACCCATCATTTCCGTGACACCAAGTGACAAGAAAAATCCAATTTTCATGCCTCCCTGAGTTCGACACTCAGACTCACGTCCATCTCTTCATTTAAAACCGACGTTGCGAACGCAAACTACAACGATCCTTTTAAACAAGCGCGTCCGTAGCACATCAATAGGGACACAGAATCTGATACAGACCGTGTTTAGGGCCAATCTGATGTTGGATTTAGGGGATTCTAAAATAAAGGAGAGAAAACTCTCAAAAATATATATATCTCTCTCTCTTCTAAAAAAATACATTGGCAAGTTGAACCTGGACCTTGTTGCACGTACGTACAGGTGCTTTAATCACTATGGTCAAAGAACCTCTAGGCATATTCTAGACCCTTAGAAACCTTCCTTGTGGACCCTAGGCTGAGGTTGGTCGAGTACGTATCTTGGTTGATACTTGAGTACCTCTAAGCCTAGAGTTGGTAATTCGATCTGTTTTCTAAAGAGGTGACACAAGTAGGCATCTTGTCAACGATTAAAATCTGACTTAGAGATCTATTCATTCCATAAGATATTGCTAGAGACTAGCAAAAGTTAGGCATGTGGGAATGATGGTAGCACTGTTTAGTGTGGAAAACTACACGATCGAAGTTGGATTTGAAAAATCCATCATTGTAGTTCGATTTATGAAGAAATCCGTCAATAGATAAATTTATACTGAAACTTTAAGAATTCCAGGTCGAACAAAGAGAGGCTACATCGATCTTAAATCCATGATTATATTTTTTTGTGTTTTTGTTTGAAAATGAAATAATCACAATGGAATTGATATAAACAATAAGAGAGAGAGAAAGAGAGAGAGAGAGAACATTTACTTGATATAATAAAATTGTTTTTACAACTAGAAAGTAGGAAATGATTACAATTAAAAAGAGGGAAATTCTATTCTAGAAAGTGATTAAAAGGAACGGAGAGAGATGTTATCCTCCTCGATGAATGCTTGAAGGACGAGCCGGACGGAGCAATGCCTGGAAGACAAAGGACAGAACGAGAAGAAGGTGGACGAAGCAGGAAGAAGCGGGAATGAGGTAGCATGTCGTCGTCATCGCAGGATCCACTTCCGGAACAAGGGCGAGAAAATTGGATTTAGCTCTAGAATAGCATCCTGGGTGTGGGACAAGCTTCTCTTGAGCTTTGGAGAGGGAGAAAGGTGAAGGAAGGGATGAGGATTTTATAGGGTAGGGGTCTCCTTTTATAGTTGCAAGGATAGGGGGCAATTTGGTCATTTCATAATTAAAACATTAAATGAGGGGGTCTTTAGTGACAAATTTAAGTGTCACTAAAGACCCCACGTTGCCGCAACCTCGCATGTGCGCCTGCCTCCTCTCCTGTCGTGTGCATAATGCTCGCCCACGTTCTCGAAATCTCAGTCGTCCGATCGCAAGATCGGACAGCTCAGATTGCTCCTCACACGCGCCTTCTTCTACACCTAACCACGCCTACGCATGCGAACGAGCATGCGCGCTGTGCGTTTGATTGCGCTTGTGGGCGATTGGACGATCTGGGGCACCCATAGCCGATCGCACGGTCAAGATTAACCGCTCGCGTGCTGCAAATGGCGAGTCAAACGCGCGCCCCGCGCTCGTGCAACGCCGCTCGACCGCTGTGCTAGCGGCTCTACTTTGACGCGCTTACGATTTAAGTGCAGCTCGCCTCGCCGCACCTTCAAAAGATGGGGAGTGTTGCTGCGGCCGATTTTGGCAGTTGTGATGGTGCCACGTGGCGCCATCATGGCCGTCCATCTTCTATGACATGTAGAAGGTGCCACGGATGTCAGATTAAGTCGCTTTTTGTGCCGTTACGCTGCGATCATCGATTCGAACCCATCCATGTGGTCGAATTTGTCATTTGAAGTACAGTTTGGCACCATCTTGGCCCTTGATCTTTAGGATTCCTCGATCTGTATCTGGCATTACGGATGTCCAATCAGGGCGATCTTAGAGTCGTTGAACTCCAATCGTCACCCTGATCAGATCCGTACTTTTGGATCTTCGATCCGAGGCCCCAATTAAAAGTCGCCCTATCCCTGACCATAAAAGGAGACAATTGCTATACAATTTATAAAATTTGACCTAAATGCATGATTATGCACGTTATGCAATATTTACAATGTATGATACTAATATGACACTAAGAACATCCATTAATAGACTGTTACGACCTGGTTCTCGAATCCCTACAGGACCCGAGACCAGCTCGACTCGATTAATCCTATGACTTAGTTGTCCAACAAGAAATAACCTAAAAGCAGGAAAGTAAACCACATTTACTATACTATGCAACTAACAGTAAAAAGAGTACAAGTAGTAAAGAAAGTAAAGCTGCTACAGTACATATCACCACCACAACAGTAAAACAGTATCAAGGTATAGAAATGTAAAGGTACAGAAATGTAAAGGTACAAAACATAAAAGTACAAGAATCTGAACTCACTACAACAAAAATGTACAATAGAGGACTAGTTCTACTGGGCTCTACTAGGCCCAGCACCCTCTGCAGCCGGAGACTCGAGGTACTCAACACCTGGACTTGAAAAGGGTTATGAGTATACGAAGTCAGCAAATGTTGAGTAGAGTGGCAACCAACTAACTAAAGCAGTAAAAGTGAACAGGTAACTATCTATTCCAAATACTTTATTTTACAAGTTATTCCTTTTTCATCCATTGGTTTATTTATCAGATCTCTTTCTTGATCTCGAATGTTCCTCGTGGGAACGATCTTGATTGCAATCTTTTCCGAAGAGTAGAAGTCGCACGTGGTGCTCTTCTGGCCAGGAGAGTCCCCCGTGGTGCTCCTACACCCAGTCAACAACCCCAAGGTCACAGACAGACGTAACAGTGACTATGGCACGTGAGATAAGCGCACGGGCAGCTACCCCGCACTGGCATGTGGTAAGTTGTTTCCGTTAACGGGTGCAAGCAAAGTACAACACGAAAGAGTATAGGGCCTTGCCCTCTCAGTAACAGGGGTCTAGCCCCTAAGAACCAAACAGGGGTCTCACCCCTCCACAGTCCACGCACCCTCGTCTAACTACCTTGGTTTGCCCAGTGGGCCTAGCAAGTCGCTGTAGGGTGGCTAGCTGAACCCCAGGCCCCATGGGGTGGCTAGCTCTCTCCCTACACTAGTAGCTCTCCCCGGTACAGTGTACGTGAGGGCCAAGAAGTCGGTGTAGAGTGGCCAATCCTAACCCTGGGTCCCAACCCGGGGGTGGCTAGCTCCGCTCTACACTAAACAGGGGACAACCGCACTCCTTGGTACCACGTACTCAATGGCCAGCACACTTCCCCACTCACATTTCCATATCCATTCCATTTATTCCCAGGAGTTCTACTCCTAACTCCCCGTAGGGTTCATGCTCATATTTCTCATACCATTCCATACCAGGTTGCATCATTCACATTTCCATTCCCAGGTTATACACATGCATCTCGTGTTTCTATCATTCACGTTTCCATTCTCAGGTTATACACATGCAGCTCGTGTTTCTATCATACATGTTTCCATTCTCAGGTTATACACATGCAGCTCATATTCTAACATTTAATGTATACAACAGGTAAGCTCACATGTAACTATTTAACTAGCACACGTAATTTATATTTCACAGGCAGCTCTTGTTCATTAACAGGCAGTTGTTTTCTATCTACTCATTCAAGACTGCAATTCAACCACGCATACTGACATTTCAAGTATTTCTCGTCCTAGGATTCATGCCATATCCTTGGTTCTAATCATTTATTCCACACATGCATTCAGGTTTATAATTAAATTAGGGGAAGCCACTCTACCAGTCAACCCAGGAGTATTGGGGGCTCGAACGGCAGGTTCACGTGCCTCAGCAAGCCCCAAACCTGCAATGGAACGAAGTCCTATAATAAGGAATAATCACAATGGAACATTCAAAACAGTATAGAAAGCCTTCTAACAAGTAGAGGAACTCACAAGGAAAACACCGATGTCTTATTTCCGTAAAATGGACCTTAAATGGATCCTAAACGGGTCAAAAACAGGGCTACTAACTCAAATCAGACGTCTGGCACCATGTCCAGATATCTTAAAAGTGCCCAGAAATGCACCTCAGGCTCTTCGTCGACCTCAGACATCCAGGACCTCTTCTGGACCCAGCTCCAGACATCCGACCACCTCTCCGGATGTTTGGGAGTGCTTCCAGCCATCTGGTAAGCTGCCCAGACGTCTGAAACGCGTGGGAGAGCATGTCCCGCGCCTTCCCGAAGCAATTCCTGCACGCGATAGAAAAATCTCCTCAAATTAGCCATGCAAAGCATAGTTGCGGAGTGGCCTGCATGGCCATATCCGCAAAGGGAATGTACCTTCGAGGAGATCTGCCTTCAGATGCCTGGAGTCGTCTCCAGACGTCAACACCATCATCTGCACGTCACTCTAGACATCTGATTCTGGGAGAAACCCAAAACCAGAACCTCTTCCCGCTCACCCTCGTCGCATGCAGCCGCGCCTCGCCCCCTCGCCTACAGCTCCAGCTGCAGCAGCATCAGGGACAACTCCCTGATGCACTTCTCCTCCCGCATGCATCGCTCTGGCCATGTGCCCTCCGGTGAGCTCCCACATGAGCTCTCGAGCTCAAGTTCCTCATCCTCTCTTCACGTTGCTCCTCCTCATCGCCGCTCTCGAACACTGTCTCACACGCTAGCTCCTCTCGCTGGGGTGGAGAGGAAGAGAAGAAGGGGCTGGTGGAGTGGGGAGAACGAGAAGGGAAGAGGGGTTTATAAAGATGGTGTGTTAGGGTTCGCTGGAGGAGGGGAGAGAGATGAAGGGGAGAAAAAGAGGTTACTGTCAGCGTGCAGCCCACGCGCAGACATGAAGCTCGTACCCAAAAATTTTGATTTCCAGACATCTGAGAAGGTGTCCAGACGTTTGACCAGACGTCTGACCGACAGTCCAGATGTCTTAAAAGGCACAAGACAGAATGGGTCTTAATATCATAACAGACTTAAAGGAAGTTTCGTCCCCAAAACTTGAGTTATCTAGGGTGCGGAAAAGAAATATATACGCATAACAAACTTAAAGAGGACTGAAGCTGATCCGAAAAGACGTACCATCAAAAAGCTCCGAGTATGGCTCTCACATTGCCACCTCAGGCTCCCAGGAAGCCTCCTCATACTTTTGGCTCCTCCACAAGATCTTCACCAGGGGTACCTGCTTCCATCTCAAACTCTGAATGACTCTGTCTAGTATCTGTACTGGTCGCTCGGGGTAGGTCAAGTCGTCACCTACCTCGACACTCTCATGGCTCAGAACGTGACTGAGATCGGCGACGTACTTCCTGAGGTTGGACACGTGGAACACGTCATGAACACCGGAAAGCTGGGGAGGAAGGGCAAGCCTGTAAGCAACGGGTCCTACCGACTCCAGGACCTCAAAGGGCCTTACAAACCTCGGCGTGAGCTTCCCTTTCACCCCAAAATGCTGCAGGCCCTTCATGGGAGAAACGCGAAGAAAGACGTGATCCCCAACCTCGAACTGCACCTCTCTGCGCTTCCAATCGGCAAAACTTTTCTGTCTGCTCCTGACAGTATTCTGTGAATCTGCTCTACCACCTCCTGACTCTACTAGATCAGTCGGGGGCCAACCTCCCACTTGGTCCCCACCTCAACCCAACTCAATGGCGCAGTACACCTCCATCCGTATAGAGCCTCGTAGGGTGCCATGCCGATACTCAAGTGATAGCTGTTATTATATGCAAACTCTGCCAGGGGCAAGTGCTCCTCCCAAGAGCCCCTCCAGTCCAGTACACAGGCACATAAAAGGTCCTCAAGTGTCTGTATTGTGCACTCTGACTATCCGTCCGTCTGGAGGTAGTACGTCATATTGAACCTCAACTGTGTCCCCAAGGTCTGCTGAAGCTCAGCCCAAAACTGGGAAGTAAAATGGGTATCCCAGTCGGATACAATCTCATGCGGAACTCCGTGTAGATGTACCACATCATGAATATATCTCTTTGCCAACTGCGCTGGTCCCAAGGTGACTCGGATCGGCAAGAAACGTGCCGCCTTTGTCAATCTGTCTACAATCACCCAGACTGCGTCGTGTCCTATCTGGGTAACGGGCAAGCCCACCACCAAGTCCATGTTGATGCTCTTCCACTTCCACTCTAGCACGGGAAGTGGATGCAACGACCCCGCAGGTCTCTGATGCTCGGCCTTTACCTGCTAGCATACTAAACACTACTGCACGAACTCACCTACATCCCGCTTCATCCCTCTCCAGCAAAAGTCACACCTCAGATCATGGTACATCTTCGTGTTCTCGGGATGTATGGTGAACCTAGACTCGTGTGCCTCAGTCAAGAGCTCTCTCAACAACTCCTCATCCTTGGGAATGCACAAACATCCCCTCATACGTAGCACCTCGTCTGTAAAGGAGAAGTATCCTGGGTCCCCTAACAGTACTCTATCTCGCAACAACTGCAGATATGGATCTGTCATCTATCGTGTGATGATGCGGTCTATCAGCTCTGGTCTCGTATATCGTGTCAGTCACTGCCCCACAATGCCCCTGTAACTCTAGGGGTTGCCAACTGCCCAACTCTTCCATAAGTCTCCAACTCTGTGCCTGTAAGCTGGCCAAGTGGGTGGGTGCCTTCCGGCTCAAGGCGTCAGCCACCACGTTGGCCTTCCCCGAATGGTAGGAGATGCTGCAGTCATAGTCCTTCAGGAGCTCTAACCAATGTCTCTGTCTCATGTTAAGCTCCTTCTGGTCAAACAAGTACCTGAGGCTCTTATGATCCGTGAATTTCTCAAATGTCTCACCGTACAGGTGGTGCCTCCATGTTTTCAGCGTGAAGACGACAGCCGCCAGTTCTAAGTCATGGGTAGGGTAGCTATGCTCGTGGGGCTTCAGTTGCTGCAAAGCGTAAGCGGCAACGTGACCCCGCTGCATGAGCACAGCCACTAACCCCTGCAACGAAGCATCTGTGTAAACAACGAAACCGCCACTACTGTCTGGGATGGTAAGCACAGGAGCCCAAGTCAGCCTCTCCTTCAACTCCTAAAAGCATGCCTCACAAGCGTCTGTCCAAGTAAAGGGCACATCCTTCCGGGTCAATTGTGTCATAGGACGCGCAATCTACGAGAAACCTCTGATAAACCGCCGGTAGTAACCTGCCAGTCCCAAGAAACTATGGATCTCTGTCACTATACGTGGCCTCTCCCACTTAAGCACTGCCTCTACCTTGGTTGGATCCACAGCCAAGCCATCCCCTGAAATCACATGACCTAAGAAGGTCATCTCCCTCAACCAAAACTCACACTTGTTGTATTTGGCATACAACCTATGTCATCTGAACATGTCCAGAACCATCTGCTGTCCGTGTTGCGCCTGATCCCACGAGTAAATGCGCACATCATCAATAAATACCACCATAAACTGATCCAGATATGGTCCAAACACCTGGTTCATCAAATCCATGAAGGCAACGGGAACGTTGGTCAGCCCAAATGACATGACCAAAAACTCGTAGTGTTCGTACCAGGTGCGAAAAGCTGTCTTGGAGACGTTGGTCTCCCTGATCCTCAACTGGTTGTAGCCAGATCTCAAATCTATCTTGGAGAACACCATGGCACCTTGCAACTGGTCAAACAAATCATCAATCCTCGGTAGTGGATACCTGTTCTTGATGGTGACCCTATTCAGCTGTCTGTAGTACACACAAAGGTGTAGGGTACCATCCTTCTTCTTCACAAATAATACTAGGGCTCCCCACGGGGATGCACTGGGCTTCATAAAGCCCTTCTCCAATAGGACCTGCAACTGGGACTTGAGCTCTCGTAGCTCAAGTGGTGCCATCCTGTAAGGTGCTGTAGAAATGGGGTTGGTCCTTGGTACCAGTGAGATCTTAAACTCGATCTCATGCTCAGGCGGTAGTCCTGGCAGTTCCTCTGGAAACACATCAGGGTACTCTCTGACCACCAGGATGCTCTGAAAATCTGCCACAGGGTTGGGCTCTGCCACTACACAAGCCAGAAAGCCCTCACACCCCTGGCCCAAAAGTCTCGCCGCCCGATGTGCAGAAATGCACCTAAAGCCTCCGTCCACCCACTGTCTGTGAAACTCAAAAGAAGGCATCTCTGGTATGGAGAAGACGATCTTCCTCTCAAAATAGTCCACCAAAGCGTGGTAAGCAGACAACCAATCCATCCCCAGAATCACATCAAAATCTTCCATTGGTATCACAATCAGGTCAGCAGGGAGGCTGTGTCCCCCAACACTGACCTCACAGTCTGTGTAGACCTCCTCAACTACAAACAGCTGACCACTTAGACCTCTGATCACAAATGGATCTTCTAGCAACACAGTCCTGACCCAAACTGACAGCAAAACTCGCAGCAATAAACGAGTGCGTGGCACCGGAATCAAAAAGTAATTAAACTAATCTACCGGAAACTGTAACCATACCTGCCACCACTGAACCCGAAGCTCTGGCATCTCTGTGTGTCAGGGCATTGATACACCCCTCAGCTCTCGGTGTAGAAGAAGCAGCCACACTCTACGTTGGATGGGTAGCCGCTGGCCGGTACCCTCCCTGCGATTGCTGTCCTCCCCTACGCGCCTGGGAACCACGGCCACCTGCTCGGCCTCCAACACTCAGTGCGAGGAGCATCTGCTGCGCTCCGACCCTAGATGGGCAGTCCCTCCTGATGTGGCCTGGCTAGCCACACTGGTAGTAGAGGGGAACTCGACTGCTGCCCTTGGTAGGTCCCGATCGGGCGAGGGTCCAGTGCTGGCAGCTGGCCGCTATCAGGGGCCCCCAAAGGCCACTAACGGCCCTGCAAAACGAGACGACTCTCCCGCAGGCGCCACGTGCCTCCTCTCTTGCCGGCCCTGTGAGTACTCTGGCAGTAGGGCCTCTTCCATCTGCTGTCAGTGTCACGTGCGGCTGGGTTGGTCTCCTCATATGTCATAGCTGCCTCCACCACTCCCGAGAACGTAGGCAGCTTCGGGGGTTTTACATACCCACGAATGGTAGGCCAGAGCCCCTCAGTGAACCTCCACAGGTGCTCCTCCTCAGTAGCCATAGTTGTCGCAGCGAAATGGGACAACTTCAGAAAATGCGTACGATACGCGCTAACAGTCATCGTCCCCTGGCGGAGAGTGTGGAACTCCCACCTCCTCTGATCTTGCCACACCTGTGGGAAGTACTGCTCACAGAAGAGGGTCACAAACTGGTCCCACGATGGCTCTGCCCTCTCCTGGCCTCTGATTGCCCTCCACCACCTGTGTGCCGTACTCTCCAACTAGTATGTGGCAAAGGCCACGCGGCACTCCGAAGGGGGCCAGAGGGTGTCAAACACCTCGATCTACTTGAGCCAATCCTCTACCTCAGTCGGGTCCTCATCCCCATTGAAGGAGGGGGGCTTCATCTTTCAGAACTATCCAAAAAGCTCATAGTGTCGCTGTAGTGGGGAAACGAGCATGCCTCTAGGCAAGGAGGGCTCGTGCTCGGAAGTGTCAGAGTGTGGTGGGGGCGGTGGAGGACCACCCCCTCCCCCACGTCCAGCGCTGCATCGGTCTCATGGTCCCACAGAGGACTCCCCCTCCACATCCCAAGGGAGAGGCACTCGTGTAGGCAGGTGGAGCTCTTCTCGTACTATCTCTCGTATCGACTAGGCAAGGTCTTGGGCTTGAATGCCTGGAAGAAGTGGCTAGTCCACTGAAACCTCGGGCCCAGCACGTCCTCCCCTCCGACCTCGTCCACGGCCGCGTCCGCAGCTTGCCTCAAGGACTCCACGTCGAGGCATCTCCTGCAAGGAGACGTGAAAAATAGAACAAAAAGATGTCAACCTTAATGGACATTCAGCAAAAGATCCTCCAAACAGATGTCAAAAGGTACGTTGTGGTGGTTACTCTAGTTACATGCACATGAATTGGTTATTCTCAAGCTAGTTGGTTCATTTCTCAGGATGACCTTGCTCTGATACCATCTTGTTACGACTCGATTCTCGAATCCCTACAGGATTCGAGACTGGCTCGACTTGACTAATCCCAAGACCCAGTCATCCAACAAGAAATAACCAAAAAGCAGGAAAGTAAACCACATTCACTATGCTATGCAACTAACAGTAAAAAGAGTACAAGCAGTAAAGAAAGTATAGCTGCTACAGTACTTATCACCACCACAACAGTAAAATAGTATCAAGCTACAGAAACATAAAGGTACAGAATGTAAAAGTACAAGAGTCTGAACACACTACAACAAAAACGTACAACAACAGAGGACTACTACTACTGGGCTCTACTAGGCCCAACACCCTCTGCAGCGGGAGACTTGGGCTGCTCAACACCTGGACCTGAAAATGGTTATGAGTACACAAAGTCAGCGAACGCTGAGTAAAGTGGCAACCAACTAACTAAAGCAATAAAAGTGAACAGGTAACTGTCTATTCCAATTACTTTATTTTACAAGTTATTCCTTTTTCACCCATTGGTTTATTTATCAGATCTCTTTCTTGATTTCGAATGTTCCTCATGGGAACGATCTTGATTGCAGTCTTTTCCGAAGAGTAGAAGTCGCACGTGGTGCTCTCTTGGTCGGGAGAGTCCCCCGTGGTGGTCCTACACCTAGTCAACCACCCCAAGGTCACGGACAAACATAACGGTGACTAAGGCACCCGTGATAAGTGCACGGGTAGCTACCCCGCACTTACACGCGATCAGTCATTTCCGTTAATAGGTGAGCCTAAAGTACAACGTAGAACAGTATAGGGCCTAGCCCTCTCAGTAACAGGGATCTAGCCCCTAAGAACCAAACAGGGGTCTCGCCCCGCCACAGTTCGCGCACCCTTGCCTGACTACCCTGATTTTCCCAGTAGGCCTAACAAGTCGGTGTACGGTGGCAAGCTGAACCCCGGGCCCCGTGGGGTCGCTAGCTCTCTTCCTACACTAGTAGCTCTCCTCAGTACAGTGTACGTGAGAGCCAAGAAGTCGGTGCAGAGTGGCCAATCCTTACCCCGAGTCCCAACCCAAGGGCGGCTAGCTCTGCTCTACACTAAATGGGGGACAGTCGATCTCCTTGGTACCACGTACTCAAGGGCCAGCACACTTCCCCACTCACATTTCCAAATCCATTCCATTTATTCTCAATAGGTCTACTCCTAACTCCCCGTAGGGTTCATGCTCATATTTCTCATACCATTCCATACCAGGTTTCATCATTCACATTTCCATTCCCAGGTTATACACATGCAGCTCGTGTTTCTATCATTCACGATTCCATTCTCAGGTTATACACATGCAGCTCGTGTTTCTATCATTCGTGTTTCCATTCTTAGGTTATACACATGCAGTTCATATTCTAGCATTTAACGTATACAACAGGTAAGGTCACATGTAACTGTTTAACTAGCACAAGTAATTCATATTTCACAGGCAACTCTTGTTCATTAACAGGCAGTTGTTTTCTATCTACTCATTCAAGACTGCAATTCAATTATGCAAACAGGCATTTCAAGTATTTCTCATCCTAGGATTCATGTCATATCCTAGGTTCTAATCATTCATTCCACACATGCATTCAGGTTTATAATTAAATTAGGGGAAGCCACTCTACCAGACAACCTAGGAGTATTGGGGGCTCGAATGGCAGACTCACGTGCCTCAGCAAGCCCCATACCTACAACGGAACGAAGTCCTATAATAAGGAACAATCACAATGGAACATTCAGAACAGTATAGAAAGGCTTCTAACAAGTAGAGGAACTCACAAGGAAAACACCGATATCTTATTTGTGTAAAATGTACCTCAAATGGACCCTAAACGGGTCAAAAATAGGGCTACTGACTCAAATTAGAAGTCTGGCACCATGTCTAGACATCTTAAAAGTGTTCAGAAATGCACCTCAGGCTCTGCGTCAACCTTAGACGTCCATGATTTTTTCTGGACCGTCTGGTCCCAGCTCCAGACGTCCGACCACCTCTCCGGACGTCTGGGAGTGCTTCCAGCCGTATGGTAAGTTGCCCAGATGTCTGTCCCGCGCCTTCCCAAAGAAAATCCTACATGCGACAGCGAAATCTCCTCAAATTAGCCATGCAAAGCGTAGCTGTGGAGCAGCTTGCATGGCCGTATCTGCAAAGGGAACATCCTTCGCGGAGATTTGCCTTCAGACGTCTGGAGTCGTCTCCAGACGTCCACGCCGTCGTCTGGACATCACTCCAGAGGTCTGATTCTGGGAAAAACCCAGAACCAAAACCTCCTCCCGCTCGCCCTCACCACACCTCGCCCCCTCACCTGCAGCTTCGGCTTCAGCAGCGTCAAGGATGACTCCCTGACGCACTCCTCCTCCTCCCGCATGCTCCGCTCCGACCGTGCACCCTCCGGTGAGCTCCCACACGAGCTCACGAGCTCAAGTTCCTCCTCCTCTCTTCACGTTGCTCCTCCTCGTCGTTGCTCTCGCGCTCTCTCTCACGCTCTAGCTCGTCTCGCTAGGGTGGAGAGGAAGAGAAGAAGGGGCTGTTAGAGTGGGGAGAATGAGAGGGGAAGAGGGGTTTATAAAGATGGTGTGTTAGGGTTCACTGGAGGAGGGGAGAGAGAAGAATGGGAGAAAAAGAGGGTACTGTCTGCACGCAACCTGCGTGTAGACGCGAAGCTCGTACCTAAAAATTTTGATTTCCAGAAGTCTGGGAAGGTGTCCAGACGTCTGACCAGACATTTGACCGACAGTCCAGACGTCTTAAAAGGCTCAGGATAGAACGGTTCTTAACATAGACATTTTTGGCTAGTTAGATGTATGTACATCACACCCCCATGCCTATGTTTTACTGGTCCCTAGCAAAAAGTACATGCTATTTATAAAGGAATTAGGGTTGGATTACTTGGGCAAAAATAATTTTCAAGATTAAGAAATTTTTACTTAGGACCTGAACTTTCAAAGACACAATAGCGCCCGGGTATTTGCCAAAATGCAAACCGCCTCAAGCCCTCGCCTTATTCAAAGAAGGA
This sequence comes from Thalassia testudinum, assembly GCA_037157565.1. Taxonomy (NCBI): domain Eukaryota; kingdom Viridiplantae; phylum Streptophyta; class Magnoliopsida; order Alismatales; family Hydrocharitaceae; genus Thalassia; species Thalassia testudinum. Next base: position 18,722,904 of record JAZHRO010000050.1, read on the forward strand.
TCTCTTTTTCTCCTTTTCCTTCTTTTCTAATTTCTTTGGATTTTTGAGTTTAGGGTTACAGAGTGGCTTTCTACGGCCACACAACCCACCCAAGACTTAATGAGAACGCTAAGTTCTAAGCATCTTTTTGTGAATGTGATAGATTCGTTGATCGATAATCAAAATGAACTTCGTGTTTCTATGCCCCTAGGTGACCCTAAAAAGAATTCTACCTAAAGGTGTATCTATACGACCGATAGCACTCTCCCTACTTTTCTTTTTATGGGGTTAACATAAGGGTGAATCCAGTGTATATCTCCCTAGCTTATTCTACTTCTTCGCTTCTTCCTAAGTGTTTTAGGAATTCGACATGCATTTCTCGAGCTGGGTTCTGGACAGCCTATCAATGGGTTGTTACCCACGATAACTTGCCAGCCATAATTGTGCGGTGAAGTGTGGCTTATTTCTTTTTTTTCTTTTTCTCCTTTTGTTTTTCTTTTTCTTTTCTTTTTTTTCTTTTTCTTTTTGGACTTTCTTTTTCTTTTTTTAAGTAGGTGGCTTCCATGGTCTAAGATTTACGTAAAGGTAGCAGGAAAAGAATGGTCCAGTGGCTGGGCTCTGGACAACCTACCTATGGGTTGTTACCCATGATAACTTGCCAGCCATACCACCTTAGATGGTTCATTAGCTACCCAATTTTCATTAAAACAGCTGAACAACGAGTCAGTGCAAATAGTGTGTAGATGCTTAGACTTAAAGTTCCCTCAAATCAGAGGTCAAGTTGATAAGTCGTATACTTATCACCCAAACTTATTTAATAAAATTGGAATAGAATTCAGGATGGCGAGGACTCAATAAACAAATCCACATTTTAGTGGATACCCAGGCTGATTAAGCCCAAAGACATGAAGGGTCTTAGTGTTCAGATCCTACTATAATATTTCCTAAGATCGAAAAGTCCTAATGCCCAATTATTCTCTCCTAATTCAATTTATATATATATATATATTAGAAAATAAGTAGAATTTACAAGAATTCCACAGAGCTGACAAATTGATTCAGAAATGAATCCACCCCCCCATGCCTAGCTGATGCAATGTCCGCATTGAGAATAAAAGACATGAAAGGAAGGTAGAATGTAGAAGATATCACCTGAATATGATGCTCAGGTCAGCTTTGAGTCAGACTGTACATCTGTTGAGTTTAATGCCATCAGCTAGGTGAAGTCCAGCCAAAGAAATCGCAACATGATCAGAGCAACCGTGTCTGAGACGGGTTCTGGAACAATATGGTCAATTAAAGGCTTCATACGTTGACTGTTGACTTTAAATGAATTACCCATCTTTGGGTCAGAAATCTGAACAACCCTGTTTGGAAAAATCTGATTGATGATGAATGGGCTGTTCCATTTTGACCTAAGTTTGCTAGGAAAGAGCTTAAGTCAAGAATCAAAGAACCAGACCTTTTGGTCCTACTCAAAGCTCTTGTGGGATATCAATTGATCATAAAGAGCTTTGGTCCGAGCTTTATAGATCTTGGCATTCTCGTATGCATCATTTCTAAGCTCCTCCAACTCAGATAGTTGGAGTTTCCTGGTCTTTCCAGCTAAACTCAAATCCAGATTGCATTGCTTGATTGCCCAAAATGCCCTATGTTCAATTTCTACAGGTAAATGGTATGCCATTCCATACACCAGACGAAATGGTGACATGCCAATAGGCATTTTGTCTGTTGTACGGTAGGCCTAAAGAGAGTCCTTAAGCTTTTGAGTCTAGCCTTTACGATCAGGCCTAACCGTCTTTTGAAGAATATTCTTAATCTCCCGATTGGAGACCTCAGCCTGTCCATTCATCTAGGGATGGTAAGGTGTGGAGATTCTGTGATTTACCCCATATTTTGCTGGTAAATTACAGAACTGGGCATTAGTGAAGTGAGAACCACCATCACTGGTGATAGCTCTCGGAATCCCGAACTGGCTGAAGATGTTCTTGATGAAATCGATGGCCACTTTGTGGTCATTGGTTTGGGTGGGAATGGCCTCAATCCACTTGGACATGTAATCAACAACGACGAAAATGTACTGATGTCCAAATGAAGGGAGGAAGGATCCCATAAAGTCGATGCCCCAAATGTCGAAGATTTCGACGGGAAGAATCAGGTTTAGAGGCATCATGTCTCTCTTGATTATGCTCCCAAGTGCGTGGCATCGGGAACACGACCTCGAGAATTCCTGGGCATCCTTGAATAAAGACGACCAAAAGAATCAAGATTGCAAAATTTTTGCAGCTGTCTTTTTCCGAGAGAAATGTCCACCACACGCAGATGCATGGCAGAAGTCGAGTATACTTTTGAATTCAACATTCGAAACACATCGGCGAATAATCTGATCAGAGCCGATGTGATATAGTTCAGGGTCCTCCCAGAAGTAATATTTGGCCTCAGATTTGAGTCTATCTCGTTGTTGCTTGGTCCAATCCTGAGGGATTTGACCAATAGCCAAATAATTAACAATGTCAGCAAACCACGAGGTTTGGACACCTGAAACTATAAGGATAGTCTCATCCAGAAAAGTATCAACAATCAGAATATCCGGACGAGAAGAATCACTCAGAAGTCTCGAAAGATGATCCGCCATCACATTTTGTGCTCCGGATTTATCTTTGATTTCAAGATCAAATTCTTGAAACAGAAGAATCCATCAAACAAGCCAGGCTTTGGCATCCTTTTTGGCTAAGAGATGTCTCAAGGCCGAGTGGTTGACATATATTATGATGTGAGACCCTAAGAGATAAGCCCTGAATTTCTCCAAAGCAAATACTGTAGCTAGTAATTCTTTCTCAGTAACAATGTAATTCCTCTGGGCCTCATCCAGAGTTTTACTAGCATAGTAGATGACAGTGGGCTTCCTGTCAATCTTCTAACCCAAAACAGCCCCGATCGCGTAATCAGAAGCATCGGTCATGATCTCAAATGGGACTGTCCAAACTGGTAGTTGCTACACCAAAGAACAAGTGACTGCCATTTTAAGAAAATCAAATGCCTTACAGCATGATTCATTGAAATCAAATGGCGCATCTTTGGCAAGAAGGTTGCTCAGAGGGCAAGCAACCTTAGAGAAGTTCTTGATGAACCTCCTATAGAACCCCACATGACCAAGAAATGATCGAATTTGTTTGACAGATGTGGGAGGAGGAAGTTTAGAGATAGCATCAACCTTAGCTTTGTCAACATCAATACCCCATTCAGGGATTAATGACCCAAGACGATGCCTTGTGTCATGAAATGACTCTTTTCCCAGCTAAGGACCAGTCTTGTTTTGATGCATCTTTTAAGAATCATTTCAAGATTAGTTAGGCAAGAATCAAATGATTTTTCGAAAATAGAGAAATCATCCATGAAGACTTCCATAAACTCTTCCACCATGTCATAGAATATGGCTAGCATACACATTTGAAAAGCTGCGGGTGCATTGCATAAGTCAAATAGCATCCTACGGAAAGTAAAGGTTTCGTAGGGACAGGTGAAAGTCATTTTTTCCTGATCCACGAGATGGATAGGGACTTGCTTGTATCCCGAGTAATCGTCTAGGAAACAGAAGTACTTTTTCCTGGCTAGTCTTTCAAGGATTTGATATATAAAGGGTAAAGGAAAATGATCCTTTTTTGTGGTTTTGTTCAGCTTCCTATAATCAATACAAACCCTCCAAGAGGAAGCTGAATGAGTTGTGACAGATTCTCCTTTCTCATTAGTCACAATGGTAATCCCAACTTTATTGGGAACAATTTGCATGGGACTTACCTAAGGACTATCAGAGATCAGATAAATGATTCCTGCATCGAGCCACTTGATAATTTTCTTCTTGGACACTTCTCGCATATTAGGGTTTAATCTCCTCTACATTTGGTGAGAAGGGTGGGATCCATCTTCCAAAAATATTCTATGATTGCAGTAAGATGGCTCGATCCCCCTAAGGTCATGAATGGTCCAACCAATTGCCTCCTTGTGTTCCTTTGGGACCTTGATTAGTTTAATCTCCTGCTCCTTAGATAATCTGGCACTGATAATCACAGGGAGCATCTTTTGAGGTCCCAAAAACTGATATTTCAAATTCTCAGGCAATGGTTTCAGTTTGAGCTGGGGCAGGTTTGGATTGAGGGTAAATATGATGATGCTGAATAAGATTCATCAAGAGGAAGAGGATGAAAGTGAATAAAATCAATAACCTCTTCAAAATGTGGCAGGTTTGCCATAGAGGGTTGTAGATTAGATCCATCACAACAGGAGGAACTTTAGATTGTAGAAACTGCCATACATGTTTCAATGTTCAAATTGTCTTCCTCAAGTTCCTCTATAAATCCACAATCCTCGAATTTGTTAATCGCCTTGAAAATATCCAATTTCAATTTCTGATCCCCAAAGGCGATTTCCATGATACCGCTTGTTTTTCAACGTTTCGTGCGGATTTAAAGCGTATTATGTTGTAGTATAACCGACAAAACGTTCGAACAAATATAAAGTTTTTATTACTCGAAGACCGGAGTATCCGAGGTCGAACACAGGGAGCAAACTCAGTACTTTGTAAAACCCAAGAATACAACTGTTAAATGCAAATATAATTGATTCAAAGAGTTTTTAAGAAAGATGTAAAAAAAATAGAATTAGACGTCTGATTTATGTATCAGACGTCTTAAATGTGATCTTTCTTTCTCTTTTTCTTCTTCTGCTTTGCCTTTCAGATCTCTTTGCAATCTTCCCTTGTCCTTCTTCTTCTTCTCCTGCGAAGACCTCTAACCTTTCTGTTTTCCTCCTTCGCCTGCGAAGACTTCTTTCTTTCTTCTTCTTCTGTCTTGCTTTCTTCCTTCTTCGTTGCCTTCTTCTTCTTCTTTGTCTTTCTTCTTCTTCTTTGTCTTGCTTCTCCTTTCTTCTGCAGCGGCCACGTCCTTCTCCTGCAATCAGCCTGCCTGCACAGGGGAACAAAACCTAACCCTTCTCCCTCTACCCGCGCGTGTCTCTCTCTCAAGCAATTCACTCTAACCGCTCTCCCAGAGCCACAGTCTCAATCGGGTCGGATCGTACCCGGGACCAGGCGCACCTGCAGGTGTGTGATGCGCGAGGAGTGCGTAGGTCTAGGTCGGGTCGGATCCGCCAGGTCCGCGTGGTCAGGCCGCGGACGAGGCGGGTGGGGTCAGTGAGGGACCTCACCCCTGTGCTTTCGAGGCAGTAAACGTATATCACAAAAAAGCTTTATACCATACCTGTGCCTTGAGATTCCACGATGTGGGACTAAACTTTCCGCCCTTCCTTTGCGTGCGCCCGCAGACTCTCGTGTGCAATTGCCCACGCTGAAGGCCCTGCTGCTGATCCTTGCTGAACTCAGTCACCTCGCAACTCTTGCGAGAGTCTGCTGCACCTGCCGCCTGGGAAGCCTGACGCCTGCTGCTGCTCCAAGCTTCCTGCTGCTTCGACTGTTAATGGCGGCCGGAGCGTTTACCTGAACTTCCACAGAACGGCCTATTGGCCCAATTAGAATGGCTGGAAACCTTCGCCGTAGCACGGCGAAGGCGGTGGGTGATGCTGCAGGTTGCCTGTCGGCCTAGGCGTGCCCGCCTAGGTCAACCTGTGGCCGGAGACGGTGGGTTGTTCGGGGGGTGATTATGGAGGTCTGGAGTGGCAGTTGTGGGGTGGAGCGAGTTCCTGGTGGTGAGGCGGAGCTCACGAGGTGGTTGGCGAGCCGTGTGGAGTGGCGGAGTGGTGTGGGCGGCTCGCCGGAGTTCGGTCGGTGATGTGGAAGATGAGGGTGGTCAGCGTCGGTCGAGGGGTAATCAGATGAGATAACAGGGGGAAAAGAGAGAGGATAGGATGGAGAGGAGTTCTAACCTAATTGTAAGGACGAAAGGGGACAGAAGGCGGACAGCAGTACTTGCTGTCGCCGGAGAAGATGACGCCCAGTGGGGGAGAACGGCGGCGACGACGGGGCTGAGGCGGCGTGCGCTGGTACTGCGCGACGCGGAGGGAGGTCAGGAAGCTAACTCTGCCACTGATTTTGTGGCAGAGCGAAGAGGGAGGGGAGGGAGGCTCGCCGGAGCTAGCTGGGGTATTTGACCGAGCAGGAGGAGAGGAATTGAAGGGGGAAACTCGGCCAAATCAAGCTCAAGATGAGTGGCCGGGTCCGAGGGGTGTTTTATAGGTGCTGGACTTGGTGTGCAGGGCGTGAAGGGCACGTAATTGCCTGAGGTTGGTCGCCGGAGATGGAAAGGAGTTAGGATACCCAAATCTCTCGTGCGTTCGCACGAGAGATTGGGTTCACACCAACGATTGTGATTGACTTTATGAGGAAGGGAATTCCTCAGAGAATCCTCCTTCCATTTCTGGGAGGGAATCTCTGAGGGATTAGAGAGCAATCCCTCTCCGAACCTCGCCGGAGTTCGGTTCTGCCCTAGCAATGGCGGCAGGACCGATTTGCAAAGAAGGCGAGGAACCTAGGGGGCTCTCTGCAAGGATATTCAAAAGATAGGGACCTCTTTGTGATTTGGGTGTACTAACTTGCAAAGTAGGTCAAGATGACCTCTCCTTAGGTCCAAATTTTGGTATAAACCTAATTTGGACCTAAGGAAACCAATGGAGAAGTTAGATTTCAGGTTTGACCTCGTTTGACTGGATATTTTGCGTAAAAACCCAAATTAGGTTAATTGAAGAGCTAGGACCCTAATCTAGGTCAAACTAGGTTCCAAAGGCCAAATTAAGTGTTCTAAACCCTAGAGTATGGTTTTCCATGATTTGTAGAGGGTTTACTTGCTTTTTGTTCTAACCGGAACCTTGTTAATTTAAGCGGGTCTGTTTTAGGGTTACCAAGTGTCTTTTAGTTCTTAGATTGCACATGAACCCATTTCTGATTGACTCAACCCACTTTTTATCTCATTTAGACCATTTGACCTATGTTTTGCCTCTGAGAAATCCCGTTTATCTACTGCAATGGTAAAATTGCAGTTTTAACCTTTATTTCATGTTTTCTTCTTAGAGCACTTGTTTCTTCAGTTAGGCCTTCTTCTAGGTTATGTAGGAGCTTTTATCTTCTTTATTGTGTCAAAATGAGCTAGTTATGGCTCATGATGAGGCTCTCATCACCGCTCTCATAGTTGATATTGGCCTTAGCGGTAGCCAAGAATGGATGCCCTAGAATGATGGGCGTGTTCCTTAAATTTTCAGGTACATCCATGTCAAGGACAAGGAAATCTACAGGAAAATAGAAATCCTTAACCTTAATAATAACATCTTCAATAACGCCTCGTGGATTTGTGACCGAACGGTCCGCTAACTGCAGCGTTTTGAAGGCAGCCAAAGTTCACCTAATCCGAACTTCTCATAAAGAGAAGTCGGAATTAGGTTGATGGATGCACCCAGATCCAGTAGTGCTCTATCAAAAGTGTAATCTCCGATGACATAAGAAATCAAAGGAGCACCTGGATCTCTCTTTCTCTGAGGAAGGTGATGCAGGATAACAGAACTAGCTAGCTCGGAGAGTACCACCTTCCTCAGAACAAATTCCCTCGACTTACACTTCTGTGTGCATAAATCCTTCAAAAAGTTAGCGTAAGCAGGTATGTGTTTGATAGCATCGAGGAACAGGATATTGATCTCGACATTCTTGAATATATTCAACAGCTCCTCGTTACTATCAACAGACTTCTTCTTCCTAAGTTTAATCAAGGCCTCAGGAAAAGGAACATGAGTCGGATCTTCAGAATTAGGTTCCGAAGCCTTGATTTCCTCTTCAGAGTTCTCCTTTCTCTCCTCAAGCTCTCCAGGATTTGATAAATCAAAACAGTGTGGTTGTGGATCTTGAGTTTGTTTTCCACTCCTCAAGGTAACTGAATTAGCAGATGCATAAGGATTTGGGTCATGGGGAGGGTTAGGAAAGATTGGAGGGGCTCCATTAGCCAAAAACCTTTGATTTGAAGAAGAAGCAGAAGAGGAAGGACCCTACTCAACCACCTGAGCATGTGTGTGTGGGTCCCTCTAATTCCCGTACTCTTGGGCTTGATTGCCCAGATTCTGGATATTATGCGGGTTGGGTACAGGTTGAGATGGCAGAGATCCGGGTTGATGAGAATTAGCAATGAACCCAGTTTGCAAGTTGTCTAGCGAGGTTTTCATTTGTTTCATGAGCTGGAGCATACATCCTTGCATTCTACCATCTGTCGGTTCAAATCAGCCTGCCCTATGGGTTGACGAGCATTCCAAGATGGCAGATTGACCTGATTCGGTAGCAGGTGAACGTAAACATAACCCTGATCCATTGGTCTTTGCGAAGCATAGTTGCTGGGTCAGAATTGAGTTTGCTGCCCTGGGTTTTTCTAGGAGAAGTTAGGGTGGTTCTTCTGACCCGGATTATAACCATTGGAGTAAGGGTTGGACCTAACATTCTCCTGTATAGCATAGACATCCTCATAGGGTGAGGATGGAGAGAAAGAAAGGGAGGGATTAGAGAAACTGGGATCAAAGGCCCCAGTTTGGAACCTGTGGGGTTCCGAATAATGCTGACTCACAGGTTGAGCCACATCAAGTTGATTCACGAACTCCCATCCAGAAGGAGCTCGCGCCGAATGGAATCTCGAATTTTGGGATTGAGTGGACCGAGAATTGTTCATTGAATTTTCAGCCATCCACTCCATCCTTTTAGTAACCAAGTCCACCTTATCTAGTTTATTGCAAATCAATTCCATATCAAATGGTTGAGAGTCGTGGACTTCATTAACATTCGATCTGGGTTGTTGGGACTAGTTAAAAGTATCCATGGAGGCATGATTGATCGAATTCTCACTCATTTCCTCAAATAAATTATGCACGCTATCTGCATCTTTATTGAGGAAATTGCCTCTGCAAGATGCGTTCACGTGATTTCTGAGTTGCTCAGTCAACCCATGGTAGAAGATCTGCACGAGCTGCCATTTCGACACCTCGTGGTGTGGACACCTCTGCAATAAGTCTTGGAATCGCTCCCAGGCAACATGAAATGCTCCCCTAGTCGCTGGGTGAAGGTAGTAATCACCCGTCTCAGAGCATTAGTACATCCGACAGGGAAGAATTTCTTCAGGAAAGTCGATTTCAAATCATTCCATCTTGCGATCGGCCTTCCTATGGTCCTGTACCAATGAGCGGCTTTATCCCTAAGAGAGTGGGGAAGGAGCCTCATGATCATTTGCTCTTCATTCACGTTTCGTGCCTTGGTGGTTTGGACCAAAGTGGTCAAGTCCTCCAAGTGCTAAAATGGGTCTTCAGAGCCAAGCCCATGGAAATGTTTGATCAGGCTTAACACTTGAGACTTGATTTTACGTCTCCGACAGGAATCTAGACGCCGGGACATTCCCGGTAATTTGAAGGATCATAAAAATCTTTCAAGGGCTAAGCGCTCTACATTCTCTGAAACCATTCTTGCATTCTCTGCATTTGTTCAGCTGCCTTTGAAATACCTCCTGTGGATTCTAAGGCAGAGGAGGCTATTGATCGGCCATGGGATCAATTTGGCCAAAATCTAATCTATGCCTCCTAGAATACTCTAGTGGTCCTTCCAATCAGAGATTCAATGACCTCCTTCCCAACATAAACTAGGAAGAGGTCGAAAGGACTGGGGATAAGAACCCTGCAGCATAACAAAACAAGCTTCTCCTTAAGTGGGGTAGCCTAAGGATCTACAAACTCTCAGAATCCACCTTAAGATTATAAACAATTTACTCTACTTGCGTCCAATCAATCCAACTAGTTAGAAGGAGAGACTGGGGAGAAGGTTCTTCCTTCGGCTTGTGCCTCTAGTTCTTAGTGTACCCCCCAACTACGGTCGTTTGATGCTGCTACCCTAGCTAGACATCAAATTGATTGGTACAAGTAAGATAATCGTAAATAATCTCAAACTGGGCCCCAAAGAGCGAATCAGTCCTTAAGGCCAACGTTTACTTGATTTTATTTAGGCCTGGGATTGTAGTGCTTGTGGAATGTGGTGGGCCCTTAAAATGGGTTGTGCCCTTAATGATCAATTGAGTATGTGTGAGTGCATACATAACTAGGGTTTTCAACCAAGATTATTTTTGATGAGTAGATTTTAAGGTTGAAATCTTTCTTAAGTAGCTTTTAGGGTTTAGAATTAGGTTTAATTCAATCAAGTTCCCAGGTTTTCAAGCATGGATGAAGATCTCTTTCCTTTTCAAATTAAAAAGTAAAGTGGAGTGCCTAGTGTTGACCTAAATTGAAAACCCTAAGGGGAAGCTGCTTGGTGAGTTGATTTTAGGTTAAGTGGTGTGGCCCAAACAACTTAAACAATTGGCCAAGATTACACCACTGCGTTAGGCACAAAAAATGATTAACCTAGACTAATTTCTAGTCTTTTATATGTTGATTTGCATGTATCGGTTCCACATATCAGAACCCGGTTAAGTAGATAAAAATCAATTAGGTTATGTGCCTTAAATGTGGGTGTATGTAGTGTGTATGTTGATTTACCCCACAAGAAATATCTTTTTATTATTTTTTTTATATGAGGGTGATGAATGTGAGTGGAAATCCAAGCAACCAAACTAACCTTAGGATTTATGCAAACAGCTAGGTTAATTGGAATTTGAATTAATGTTGTGAAATGGAATCTCTGTAGGGGGAAAAATGGAGAGCACTTACAGTTGTCTTCAACTGCACTTTACTCCAATCTACCGCTTGAAGATTCCCTGTTAAGGTACCTGCAAAACAATAGACAAGAAAGCAAGTTAGAAAATAATAAAATGCATGAAAGGTGGAAAGAAAATCGAAAATAGTTGCCTCCCCGGCAACGGCGCCAAAATGTTTAGTGCGGAAAACTATGCGATCGAAGTCGGATTCGAAAAACCCATCATTATAGTTCGATTTGCAAAGAAATCCTTCAATAGATAAATTTATACCGAAACTCTAAGAATTTCGGGTCGAACACAGGGATGTTACGTTGATCTTAAATTCGTGATTATATTTTTTTGTGTTTTTATTTAAAAATGAAATAATCACAATGGAATTGATATAAACAATAAGAGAGAGAGAACAATCACTTGATATAATAAAAATATTTTTACAACTAGAAAGAACGAAATGATTACAACTAAAAAGCGAAAAATTTTATTCTAGAAAGCAATTAAAAAGAAGGGAGAGAGACGTTATCCTCCTCGACGAATGCTTGGAAGACGAGCCGGACGGAGCGACACCTGGAAGATGGAGGATAGAGAGGGAAGAAGGAGGACGAAGCAGGAAGAAGTGGGAATGAGGCAGCACGTCGTCGTCGTCGCGGGATCCACTTTCGGAATAAGGGCAAGAAAATTGGACTTAGCTCTAGAATGGCATCCCAGGTGTGGGACTAGCTTCTCTTGAGCTTTGGAGAGGGAGAGAGGTGAAGGAAGGGATGAGAATTTCGTAGGATAGGGGTCTCCTTTTATAGTTGCAAGGATAGGGGGCAATTTGGACATTTCATAATTAAAACATTAAATGAGAGGGTCTTTAGTGACAAACTTAAGCGCCACTAAAGACCCCACATCGCCACAGCCTTGCACACGGGCCCGCCTTCTCACCTGCCACGTGCATAATGCTCACCCACGTTCTCGAAATCTCAGTCGTCCGATCGTGAGATCGGACGGCTTAGATTGCAACTCACATGCGCCTTCTTCTACGCCTAACGGCACCCACACATGCGATCAGGCATGTGCGCTGTGTGTTTGATCGCGCGTGCGAGCAATTGAACGATCTGGGCTGCCCATAGCTGATCGCATGGTCAAGATTAACCGCTCGCGCGCTGCGGATGACGAGTCGAATGCACGCCTCATGCTCGTGCAATGCTGCTCGACCGCTGCACTAGAGACTCTACTTTGTCACGCTTACGATTTAAGCGTGTGCACTTTATGGCCATTAGATCAAGATCCAACAGCCCAGATCTCACCTCGTCACACCTTTAGAAGATGGGGAGCGGTGTTACGACGATTTGGGCTACTGTGATGACGCCACGTAGCACCATCATGGCCGTCCATCTTCTGTCACATGTAGAAGGTGCCACGAATGTTGGATTGAGTCGATTTTCATGCCATTACATTGCGATCATCGATCAGAACCCATCAGTGCAGTCGGATTTGTCATCTGAAGTGAGGTTTGGCATCATCTTGGCCCTTGATCTTTAGGCTTCCTTGGTCTGTATTTGGTGCTACGGATGTCCGATCACGGTGATCTTGGAGTCATTAAACTCCAATCGTTGCCCTAATCAGATCTATACAGTTGGATCTTCAATCCAAGGCCCTGATTAAAAGTTGCCCTATCCCTGACCATAAAAGGAGACAATTACTATACAATTTATACAATTTGACCTAAATGCATGATTATGCATGTTATGCAATATTTACAATGTATGATGCTAATATGACACTAAGAACATGCATTAATAAATATTTTTGGCTATTTAGATGTATGCACATCAAGCACCATCATTGGTGTTAAATAACTTAATTTAGCCTAATTACAATAATAAGTTAATTCTGTTGTTTTAACACCTAACCACAATTTTAGATTAACTAAGTAGTTAATCAAGGCTTAATCTAAAGTCAAACAAGCTTAATTTTCCAAGGAGTAGGCTTGAGCTTACTAGAATAAGGTTTTCTGAGCTTTCAGGATTATTTTATTAATAAAAATCCTAATTACAGTCTCATTCCAATTAAACGGGTTTTGGCAAAAATAAATATAATTTAAACCTCTTAAAAATCATTAAAAGATATTATAAACATTTGAAACCATCACTTTAACAAAAGGAACCCATTTTGATCAAAAATAGACTTAGGTGTAAATTTATTTTATTTTGGGTTTCTGTGTAAATTTTTCAGTCAAACTTGATCAAAACTCAAATCTAAGGTCACATTAGATTTCTTGGGTCCAAATTAGGTTAACCCCAAAATTTGAGCCCAATTAGAGTCCATGCTGACCTAGTTTTCATTTTAGGCCATAAATCTCTATTTATTACACATGGCCCCCTGTCTTATGTGTTTTTATCGCAACCAGGACCCTCCTCTTTGAAATTCTTTGCAAGAAGGCCCCTCCACCACCTTCTTCCTTGCCATGTAAACACAACAGTAGCAACATCTTTGAAGAACCTAAAGGCGACAACATTCATTTGAGATCCTTCTCGAATGATTGAGAGAATCTCAATAAAAAATCACCGAACTTGGCGAATTTTTTCTTGATATCTTGCCCGAGCTTTTGGGATCCTTCTCAAGATCTTCCATCAATAGAATTGTTGCCAATGAGCTTTGATTCTCATGTCCTAAAGTTGCCAAATTCGTAACTTGAACTTGCACATTTGAGGTCAATTGGCTCATTTTCCTCTTCTATATAAAGGGCTCTACCTCTTCAAGACAAAAATGTGCTCAAATTGTCGGAATCCCTCGTTTTTCTTCCTCCACTCTGTCCCAATCCCGACGCACCATTGGATCTCCTCATTCTCCTTCCTCGTCATCTGCCACACATAATAGGCAGAGGGTTCTTCTTCCTTGAGCTTCTACGAAGCTTTTCATGAAGGTGTAGCCCCTATCTTGCCTTCTTTCGCTCTGACCCACCTCACCTTCATCCTCAACATTGGCAAACTCCGGTAAGCCTCTCCCCTTCTCCTTTCATCAAATAACCTTAGGTTTTTTCTTCCCCTCACCTCCAATTAGGTCTAAGGAGCTTTGTAGCTCCGTTCTTCTACCCTAGCTTCTTCCCCAATGCTGGTCACCACCGCCATGGCCACCTTCACCGCCTAGCCTTCTCCGTCTTCCTCTGATTCAATTGAGGTGGGCAAAAGGTTCCCCACCTTCCTGCAAACCTTTTGCCCAACTCAATTGAACCTCATGACACCTCCACCACTCTACATCATTCACGCTGGTGGAGATCCTTTGGAGCTCGTCGACCGACCACATTTTTCCACCCTTGCCCCCAATTTTCTAAGGGCTTTTGTCCAGCAAGTAGTGCCGGACCTTATTGTGTATTTAATTGGGCCGAAAGGCCACATTTCCTTATGTAAGTGTTCGCTAGACATCATCATCTTCCTCAATGTCGTTTGCCCACTTCTAATGACGAATTAGCAAGGTCCCCACCTCCTCATAGTGTGGAACCACTGAAGGAAGAGATATGGAGCACTGATCTCAAGTTCCACGGCCAATAGCTTGGGCAATTTTGCTGATCGAGCTCCAGCCATCCCCTTCGGCTAAACGAAGAAGACTACGGAGGATAGTCCCACATCGTGGGGCTTTGATTTTGAAATGGCTTCATAAGGAAACTCAGCCCCGATTCGGTGGTTAGAATGAAGGGGTCAGGTTCCCAAACACACATGCACACCCTCGCCTGCCCACGCATGCCCGAGTGGGTTTGGGTCAGGTCTGGATCTGATTAAAGAGGAAGAGGAGGAATTGTTCGGCCTAGAGGAAGGGGTCGGTTTTGCTGCATACGTCTGATTTCTCACTTTAAGGTGTCTGATTAGTTTGGAAATTGGCTAAGTGTTGAGAACAACTTAGTTGAAAAACAAATTTTTGTCTCAAACACGTATTTCTTTTTGAGCTTGATAGTACTATTATTTGCCTAATCTATTTCTTTTTGCATCAAGTTATTGTGCCTCAGTTTATATCCTCGATTAGTAGTTTAATTGCATATTATTTGCTCCCTAAGATGACCTCAGACTCACACCTATATATATATATATATCACCCACCCCACACAAAATACAACACTGTACAAAAGAAATAAAAATTACTCATACACCACCACACAACATGTCTATTTGGGTGTGGGATAAAATATTGGAGAGATGTTAGTGTAGGATAAATGAAGATGGTTGTTTGCTCGAGTGATGAAATAAGTTGAGGGTTAAGGGATAAGATAAAATGATTAGTGTATTGATGCGATGTTAATAGGAATTTATTTAATATTACAAGTGAGAGTAGATGATGTAGTGGATATTTATTTAATATTAAAAATAAGAGTAGATGAAGTAACAAATATTTATTTAATAATATAACTAAGAGTGGAGGTTATTAGGAGAAATTTATGTTATAGTGAAAGAAAAAACCCTAAGAAAAATTCAAGATAAGAAAAAGTCTCCAAACAGACCCTTACAAATCAAACACATACCATCTCTCTCTCTCTCTCTCTCTCTCTCTCTCTCCCCCACGCACACACTACACCGAAGCTTCCCCTTCGCTTCCTTTCTCACGTACACACAACACAACACGCACCCAACGCACACACAGCACAACTTAACCTCTCCTCTCCTCTCCACTGCTCTCCTCTCCTTGTCTCTTCTTCCCCCTCTCACGCTCTTTCCTACTCAGACACGCACTCACGCAGAGACAGGGAAACACCGTCTTCTTTTTTCCCTTCGTCTTCTCCTCCTCTCTGTCAAGCTCGCACACCACTTACGCACGCACCGTCAGCACCACGTACTCCCTCTCCTTTTTCACGCTCACGGCTACACCGCCTACAGAACTCTGCACCTCCTCTCCTTCCTCTCTCTCTCCCACTCACTCACGCACCCACACGCACTCCACGGCAACAGCAGCTGCACCATCTCCTCTCCCTCACACTTTCACACACCCACACACACACAAAGACCCCGCACGTCGACACACGCGAACACTCACTGGCACAAGCAGCAGCGGGGGGCATCGACGAAGGCACTGCTATGATGGGTGTCGGAGAAAGGAAGGACAGGAGCTCGACGGCAAGCTCGGTTGGAGACGCGGTGGTGGTTGTCGGGAGGGAGAGGTGGAATGGTGGGGTAGAGGGTTTACATGGTGGCGAGGGAACGGGGGTGTAGCGGCGCAGGAAATGAGGTGGGAGGTTTTGGTATCCATGCAGAATTTCTCTCTCTAATTTTTTTCTTTGTGAATTTCTAATGAGGGAATGGGTGGAGATTCCAAAATGCCGGGTAACGCCTATGAGAAAAATGACATATAAGGAGGGTTTGTTTGTAAAATTTCTGTAACATGAGCTACCAAACTCCAATTTATGTGGAAGTAGAGGCATTGGATTTCTTGGGAAGAGAGTAATTTGGGTCGGGTGCGAGAATCTAGGTTCAAGGTCTTACATTAAATGCATATATATATATATATATATATATATATATAAAATAAGCTTTGACTTGATGTCTCTTCTTCTCAACATTGGATGAAAACCTTAAGAACATAAAGACATGTGCATTAATCACAAATCTTTCACAATCTGCAAGGAGCAAATTCACTCAATCCTTAAGATATGCTCCAAGAACATGCGAACCTGAAGTAGAATGGCTAACTACGGAGATGATTATCAAGTTGTGGTCATCCACCAAGGCTAGTGATTAATGCCCAACTCAATTATTTGGTGCCCCATCAAGGAATATGGAGGAGGAGAAGATGGCTACCCTTTTCACCCCCACTTAAGGATTTTTTGGTGGATATTTGCGCAAATGACTTGGTTAGGGTTTTCCATAAGCCTTCAAGAGATATTAACTACAAGAATGATGGCATTTTGCAATGGTTCAAAACCATCTCGTAAACATTCAAAAGTGTTGTATAATGCCGTCACAAATGGGTGTGTCGCGTTAATGTATAGACGATAGTTACTTTGGATAACCGTCAAATATACTAAATAATAGACGACGGTTTATATAACCATCATTTATGTAATTTACATGACGGTTAATCATCAAACCGTTGTGTATGATGCTTAACGGTCGGTCGATAATTGCCGTCTATTCCATTAATTTGTCCGTGTTTATTCCCGCATTAACGTTACATGACTGTTTTCTAACCATTATTTAATTCACTAACGACGATTTCCAAACCAACCGTCATGTAAAGGACCAACGGAGAAGGCCCATGTACATTTGAACAGCACTGGATCTAATGTCATGCAGCGGTTATATTATATAGATGATAGTTTAATAACCATCGTTTCATGAGTATACATGACGGTTTTGACTTAAAACTGTCGCATATAGAGCATTATTTTTTTTTAATTATACAAAATGTAGGTATTATAGATGTGTTAATCTATAATGCCTACAATGCTAATCAAAAGTAGTTGACATACCACAATATAGAATAACAGAAAATAGTTTCACACTAATCAAAAGAATTATGTCATAATGTCAAAATATACATGTAACTAATACAAATATGTGAACCTCACGAAGAGAAATACTTATAAACTTAGCTAAGTAAATACAAAAGTAATGTAAACCTATGCCGTTGCTCCTACCCCGTGTCCTGCTCCACCACCACTGAAGTCATCGTCGTCTCTATGAGGTAGGTAGTGATAAGAAGTGTGATCTCGACCGTTGCCCCATAGAAATGCCATCATCTCCTGCAACTCCACTCTCTGCTGCTCCATCGCCTGTCTCTGCTGCTCCATGAACTGCTTGGCATCTTGCCAAGCTTGAGTTTGTTGCTCGAGCTGTGAGGTGACATTGTAAAGTTGCTGCTAAGTTTGCTGATTTTCCTGCTGCAGCGTATGAACCTGTGTTTGCAACTGCTCGACGATAGCTGCCGATGGTGACCCCTTCTACCCATACCAGCTGAAGATCGTATGACTCTCCCCCTACTACAAACGAAACCTCCATGCTCCAGAGGCATGACACTGCTAAAAGCCTCCTCAGGTGTCATAGGTGGCTATTGCTGAGTCCTGGAAGAAGCGTCTGGAGCAGGGGGATTGATTAAGTTCTTGATTTCTCCCTACAAATTACAAATTAAATTACACTCAGAAATTTAATGTAATATAAAAATAAGTATAAAATTTAAATGAATTGATAATTAAATGTTACTTACATGCTTCGTTTGGTATGTCTCATGTATCTATGTTCTCCCATCGTTGATGGTGACCTTGCTATGAGTAATCTTACAAACACCAACCCGATCGAGAATGTCACAATCATGTGAATGTGCCTGTAAATATATTTCAAATTGCAAGTAATACTAATAACTAAAACTTTAATTAAAAATATAGAAGTGAAATAATAAGGGATTACTTACATATTTTTCCTTAACTTTATCTATACTCGTTCAACCCAAATAGTGGGTCTGTGGTGGAGCTTTGGCTCTATTGGTTTTGTTCTTCTTTGCTTGATCCTGTATGATAACATATTGTAATGAAAAAATAATTAAATCATTTATTACAAAATAACCTTAGAAGTATTTATATTTACCTCCGCCTTAGACTTATTCCAATGCTCACAACAATCTTTCCATATATCTGCTGATACTGTAGAAGGCACGTTCCTTAATGCCTCATGTGATGACATTTTATTATAAAACTAAATTATACAAATAAAATGTCAAAAAAATTCATTAAGTAAATAATATAAAATTTGATAATATCACATATTTCACCTATCTCTTCGTTGACATTCTCCAATCACTCACGATGTCGTCTTGTGGTATGATTGAGGATATACTTGGTGACATTGAGATCGTCACCCCAATCACAAATCGGTTATATTAAAAAATGGTATAAAAGAATTAAACATGATCAAACTAAACTTATATATATATATGTTAAGAATTATTTATCTTCATATTACGAATAAGTAGTTCTTCACCTCCTTTGGGACCCTCCTCCAATCAAAACATGAAAAGGGGATGAGCTCCTTAGACAGTTTGCTAGTGAAAGTAAGATAGTCTGGATCTTCTCTAGCTTCATTGATATGCATTTTGATCCTCGTCTCTTCTGGAAGTGCATCTAGATTTGCATTTCTTGTTGCATCCCTTCCTTATTTTTCTTACCTAATAAGAAAAATATAACAAAAAATTAGAACATTACAAACAAATTTTAATAATTAAATGTTGAATATAAATAAAACATTACCCACAATTCTTACCAAAACTGGTCCATGCCTCAGCCTGAGGGTCCTGCTGAGGTGTCTATTGTATCTCAGCATCATCGTCCTCACCCTCCCCCTCGCCATCATCCTTGGCCTCGCCGTCATCCTCGTACTCGTCCTCATCGTCATCAGGGTAGTAGATGGCAACCACTGGCTCTAGCTCTCACACTACAGGAGTGACCACCTTCTTGCCCTTATCCTAGTACTATCAGGCAAGATCACAAGAGCAGAGATATTTACAAGAGCTCGTAAATGTACGATTAGGCACCATGACGACAGGGTATGCATAGGGAGTATTGAGAGGGATGTACTTAGGGATCTGGGGAGGCTGGGTGTGAGGTGGCTGTGTGGAAGGAGGCTGGGTCTCATCCCTACTTGTTGAGATGGCCTGGTCACCCTTACATCTATTAGCAAATTTCTTGTCTTTCATCTGCATATACATAAAGAAAAATAGCATTTGTAAAATATGAAGAAACAAAAAATATAATATAAAGCAGGAAAAAATTTGGTAGAGTTTCCTCTATATTATAAATATTTTCCCAAAATCTATATATAGAAAGCCACATATCCCACATCTTATTCACAGTAATAATTAAAAGTGAACAGTAGGCATATCCTATAAATGTGTGAACTTGGCCAAATCAAAAGTGAGCAACATAGTACTATAATAAACCTCATACTTTTACAACTATGATAAAATGAAGCACACGTGAATAGGTGTCACATTCAGGACATCAACAACCTTATACCTCAATGTATGTGCTTTTCATGATGTTAATTAAGGTTTCACATAATTTAAATGATTTACTTTGCTTGCACTTATCCCATTTCCAACAATTATGTTTGTAATTCCTTTTTCTGTATAAGTTCATTGTTGTCTATGACAAGGTTCACTATCGTTAGAAATAAGTATGCATTATTTGTTATACACCTACTCGACCCTTTCTCGTCATCCACCTTCCTCCCTCCTTAGCACCCCCACCATAACAACACCCCCACATGGACTAATAATGTAAATTAAAAATATGTAATAATAAGTTAATAATGTAAATCAACTAATTTATAAATCAATTATACGATTAATTTATTAATTTATACTTTAATTAAGAAATAAACACTAAATTAACCATGCATTTTTACTTAATTTTAATGAATTTTTAAATATATTTATATATTTAATTAAGTTAAAATAACTATACCCATAAGTAGCCCTATGTATTAGCTTCATGTACATATTATTTAATTAATAATTAATTATTTACTTAATAACTTAATCGAGCCATGAAATTGGCAAGAAATCACGCAATGGCACTCAAATTGGGTGCGCTTATTACTCCCACCTCAGAAGTGGGCGGCAGCTGCAACGGCATAAAAGGTTCTGCATGTGATTGCCGGTTATCCAGTAAATGGGTCAAATCCCTATTACCATATATGATCCAAGAATGCTTTAAGAGAGGAGAAAGGAAGGGTTGAGAGCTCGTGAGCGGCTAGGTCGCATGGTTCATGTGAGCCTGAATGGGCTTAAAACTATGTCAAAAAAAAAAACTAACTAAATAAGCTAGGGCCCAAGAATAGTAGTGAGGGTTGGGTCTACCGACCAATAAGTTTTAGATCAAAGTGTAATTTAGGTTAAGTTTAAGTGTTAGTCGTGTGTGCATGAGTATTTGACTAAGTGTATAGTGTGTTGTGTGTGAGTTAAGTGTTAGCCGTGTGCATATGTGTGTTGTTATAAGTATACACATATATTTAGTATATATATATGAGTAGTATACTATATACATATATAGAATATATATATTATGTACTATATACAATCCTTTTACCTTAGTTTGTACATAATTGTTTTTAAGGCTCTTTAGTGACGTTTATTGATTTTTTTTGAAACAGAAAGGAGAGCTATCGTCCTGCGATAGCAGTCCGGAGTAGTATATTATGTGCAAAGAAGGGAGATTACAAAAAGGATCCCCAAGATTGTATGATGGATCAGCACTCTCTTACAATATTTTCACAGCATACCGGCCTCTCCTAAAAAAGTCGCTCATTCCTTGCCTTCCATACACACCAAAAAGAAGCAACCATGTGGACATGTGGTTTCCCTCTCACCTCAAACCCATGCCACATAGAATCCCACTCTGGTAAAGGCTCCTAACAAATTTTTCTCCAAATGACATTAGTGATAAGGCAAGAAGAGAAGAGGTGATTTACATTATCAGTGCTCATCTCACATAAAAAACACACATGATGATCAGTACCCAATCTTCCGTGGCGTAGATCACTTGTGATTAATCCATCCCTCCTACACAGCCAAAGGAAGATTTGCACCTTGAGGGGTATTTTTAACAACCATATCTTCTTATCAATGGAATCATGTCTCCATCCCTCTTCAAAATTTAGCATTCTGTTATACCCAGATTTGACACTATAGATCCCATCCCACAGATATCTATCCTCCGTTCCAGGCCTAGGTCTGAAATTTTCAAGATCTAATAAAAGACTTCTCTTCTCATCCCATAACCGGGTTGTTCTTCTGCTGCTGCTGGATTCCATATCATCCAGAATCCAACTGCTGCTGCTGCAAGACTAGATCTTGCTGACCGTAGCATTGTCAGCTGCTGCATCAAAAGCTCTCAGATAGAGCTCCCTCAAGACCCCCAATTCAGACCATTCCTCCTTCCAGAATCTGAAAGACCTGCCATCTCCAAGTGATGGTTGCAGCAGATGGAAGTGATCAGCCAAAGCCTTAGTTATTGATTTCCAGGAAGGTGATGGACAGTTTGGCTGAAGTCTGGAAAATCTACTGTTGGAAGCTCCATATCTATCTCTGATCAGATCAGACCATGGTTTTAGATCACCTTGCAGTAGCTTAACAGCCCATTTGAGCAGCAAGGCATCATTAAAGTGCTGCAAGGACTTGATCCCAAGACCACCCAGCTCCTTAGGATAGCAGATTTGATCCCATTTGAGAGGCTGCAAGAAGCTGCCCTTGTGTCTAGCTCCCTTCCAAAAAAATCTCTTCCTCATCACATCCAATCTTTTCCAAACGGATCTTGGTGCTTTGAAAATGGAGAAGTAGAAAACAGGGATGGAGGTGATCACCGAATTGAGCAAGATAAGCCTTCCACCTCTGGATAAGAATCTGCTGTGCCAACCATCAAGTTTCATAGAGATCTTGTCAAAAAGGCAATTCCAATCACCTCTCTTCACCCTCGAAAACCTCAAAGGTAGCCCAAGATATCTAATAGGAAGACTCATGCCGGGAGTCATCAGGATGGTTGCTAAGGCCTCTTGCTCCACCTCAGATAAACCAAAGCAGACCAAACCAGACTTGTCCCTATTTAACCTCAATCCAGAAAGCTCACCAAAGATATCAACCAAGTGGTGCAAAGCCAACGCTCCATCCATGGATCCTTTAACAAAAAAGATAGTATCATCTGCATATTGAAGAATGGGAGCCAAACTATTCCTGCAAGAGAGCGAATATCCTCTAACAAGACCCACTTCAGAAAGCTTACAAACAAACCAGGCTAAATTGTCAACTGCCAAATTAAATATCAGTGGGGCCAGGGGGCATCCTTGCCTGATGCCACAATGAGGCTGGATCCATGCACCACAGGGTTTCCCATTTATTAGAGGGGTAAAGGAGGCCGTGGTAATACATCTCTTAACCCCAGCTATCCAAGTAGGGGGAAAGCCCCTTCTTTTAAGCACATCCCATAAATAAGGCCAGCTGATTGAGTCATAAGCCCTACGAAAATCAACCTTCCACATGAAGGCCTTGCATCTCCTCTTATGCCAGCCACAAACCATCTCTTGGGCCAATATAAAAGATTCTTGTAGGGATCTACCTGGGAGGAAGGCAAACTAAGCAGGATGGATCAAATCTTGCAGTACAGGCCTCAATCTATTAGCCAGGACCTTTCCGATCACCAGATATAAGGAGTTAGAAAGTGCAATGGGTCTAAATTCCTGGAAAGATTCAGCACCCGGAGTTTTAGGCAAAAGAAACAGATAAGATCTATTAATTCTTTCAAAGCCAAAATTGCCACTTTGGAATTCTCTAATTACCCCCATAACCTCTGAGCCCACAATGTCCCATAGTTCTTTATAGAAGAAAACCTGGATTCCATCAGGACCAGGTGATCCTTCACAATTAAGATCATTAATAGCCTTCAACACTTCAGCCTCAGAAATAGATTCAATCAGGCTGGCCCCTTGATACTCATTAATTGTGGGAAAATCATTTGCTGTCATTCTCCAGTTGCCCCTACCTGCAGCTCTTGAAGATTCCTTGAAGTATCTGACGGCCTCAGTTCTGATATCAGATAAGGAGGTAATTCTCTGCCCCTCTACAACCATTGATGAGATCAGATTTGTTCTCCTCCTAGAGCTAGCAGCCAAATGAAAAAATTTGGTGTTTGCATCCCCCTCACTTAGCCATAGCTGTCTAGATCGCTCCCTCCAATCCATCTCCAATTTCAAGTCTTCTTCAATTACCACCCCCTGCCATCTTCTTCTGTCAGCAAGATCAAGTTCAGATAGATGGTCCACAGCTTCCTTGGTATCCAGTTCCTGAATTTTCAGCAAGGCCTCATGACGCTTCTGATGTCTAAGAACTGAGACAATATCTCCATACTCCTTCAACATGCCTTTCAGAGCCTTAAGCTTAGAATCCAGTCTGGAGGTGGCTGTACCCTCACCCTGCTATGACCTCCACCAGCTGGCAAGCATGTCTCTGAACCCTATTTCCCTCAGCCAAGATCTCCTAAATTTAAAATAGGAACCAGCCACCACCTGCTCACCATTATCCCACATCAAAGGTGTATGGTCAAAAAATGGATGTTCAAAACCACATACAAAAGACATCTAGAAGAGATCTAATAGCTCAGCATTCCCAAAAAATCTGTCAATCTTGGACATGAGCCCATTGCCATTCCTCCAAGTGAATTCAGCCCCCGATGATGGAAATTCGCACATCCCCAAGGCCTGGACCATCAACTGAAATCCTATGGAGGAGCTATCAACCACCCCATTAGGTCTGTCACTCCCCACTAAAGTACGATTAAAGTCACCTCCAACAAGCCAAGCCCCCCCACCTACAAATTCTACAGCCAGATTCCAGTCCTCCCACAGTTCCTGCCTCCTATTAGGATCATTTGGCCCATATACACCAGTCACAAAGAAGACACAGTCCCCTTGGCCTCTCACGAATCTACAGGTTAGAAGGTGCCTTGCCATGGAAACCTCTTGTAGGCACAGCATCTGCTTCCTCCACCAAATGGCAATTCCCCCAGATCTGCTAATAGAATTGACCACCACAAGGTCATTTGCAGATCCTGCCAGATGAGAACCTCATCATGAGCTATAACTAGCTCATTTTGACCTAATACAGAGGATAAAAGCTCCTACATAACTCAAGGAAAGGCTTAACTCAGAGAATTCTGAGTCTAAGAAGAAAACAAGTCATAAGGGGTAAAAATGCAATTTTACCAGCACAATCTACAAATAGGGTAACTCAGGGTCCAAACATAGGTCAAACAAACCTAATAAGAAGGAAAGTGGGATGATCTGATCTGATAAGGGCTACAGCAACTCCAAGGAATTAAATGACAATCTGTAACCCTAAAACAAACCCACTTCAATTCACAAGGTTCAAGGCAAAGCAAAATCTACTAAACCCTCTAAAATTCATATAAAAATAATCTCTAGGGTTTAGAACCTTCAATTTGGCCTTAGGAACCCATTTTGACCTACATAGAGAACCATGCCCAATTAATGATTTAAGTTGGGTTTTTACGTAAATTGGCTGGTCAAACAAGGTCTGACCTAGAAATAAAATTCATCATTAGAATCCTTAGGTCCCATTTAGTCATGCATAAAAACTTGAGCCTAAGAAGAGACCTTCTTGACCGACTTTGCATTTTGGTTCTCATCCAATACTTTTTGACCCTCAACTTTTGAAACCCTCGCATTTTGGCCCCTAATTCTTCATCGTTTTTGCATTTCGGTCCTCCCTGCAAAACCCTGAGCAGCACCATGCTCCGGCGAGGCATGGCGCCGCGCAGGGTGAGGGCGACCCCCTGCCAAGAAAATGGGGTGTTCCCTGCGACGTCTGCTGTCGTAGGGACACCTCCACGATTTCTGCCATCGCCCACACCTTCCGTACGAATGTGCGGAAGGTATGGGTCGCGATCCAGCCATCCTCCGGCGAGGGAGGCACCTCGTCTCCCTCTGCCCTCCTCTCTGATTTTGCCTCTATAAAAATCGCCACCGTCTGCAGCATTCAGTAGCTCGGATCTGACGGAGAAACACCCCCCTCCTTCCTCTCTTCCCACTCCGACAGAAGCTCTCTAGCTCCAGCGGTTCTTCCTCCTCCTCCTCGTCGCCCTGCCACAATACCAGCAGCAGAGCCGCCTTCGCCCACTCTTCCCGCGTCATGCCGTACCCAGCGCGCGCTCTTCCGCTCTCTCCTCGCCGCCGCCCCCTTTCTCTGGGCACCTTCTTCTCCGGCGAAAGTCGATACGACTGTCGCCCCACTCCGGCCTCCTTCGCCCCTATAAGTAGGCAACAGTTACTTCTCTTCCTCCCCTCTTTCTTTTCCCTATTTTAATTTGTTCAATTAGACCCACGACCGACCCGACCACCTTCACCTTGCACGCCTTCGGCCCACCTCCGGCGAGTCGCTCCCATTATTCCACCACTCCACACGACTCGCCGACCGACCCAAAACCTCCGCCTCATCCCACTGAACCGTTTTTGCCCCTTCACTGCCACTCCTCACCTCCACATCACTCCCCCGAACAAACCCATTCCCCCGGCCACAGTCCGACCTAGGGCAGCCCCTACACGCCACCCCACGCCTTGCCACCACCCGCACGAGCTTCGCCGCACTCCGGCGAAGCTCCTTGCACCTTCTGACCAGGTCGAGAGGCCGTATCTCTATAAACAGGTTACCCGTCCTTCGCCGCCATTGCCGAACAGGTGAAGCTCCTTCGTTCTGCAGCTGCAGCTTCGCTTCCGCCCAGGCCTGCGCTCCAGGACGCGTAGATTGCAACCACGCAGCTACCCAGGCCTTCAACTGAAGAGAGAGCCTCGCGCATAGTGGCAATTGCCCACAGCTCTCTCAGCTACAGGCGCCAAATTGGGGTGGGACATTGAGTCCCACCTCGGAAGATTCTGCAGCCGCGCACCCATATAAAGGTAAAAAGTGCTATAGGCTTATCGCCTCAGCACACGGAGTGAGGTCCCTCTCACCCGATCACCCGGCCTCGTCCGCGACCACCCCCTGCGGACCTGGCCCGACCCGTTTACCCGACCTGCACTCCTCGCCCACCACCGCACGCCGGTGGGCCTGGACCCGGGGGCGACCCGTACCCGAATACCCGGCAGCTCTGGGAGAGCTATCCTACGAGCGGAATCTGAGAGAGAGAGACGCGGGGGAGGGTAGAGTAGGTTTTTGCCCTAACCAATCTGTGAGTGTGCAGGCACAGAGGAAGAAGAAGAAGAGAAGGCAGACCGCAGAGAAGAAGAAGGCCGACGAAGAAAGACTGAAGGAAGAAGAAGGAGGAGCACCAAGCAGCACTGTAGCTGCGGCGACTTAAGTCGTCTGATTGGAAAATCAGACGACGCTCTACAGAGGAAGAAAAGAAGAAGGAAAGAGGAGCAGGCACCGCAAAGAAAAAAAGAAAGAAAGAAGAAGAAGGAGCTCTGCAGCTGAGGCAAATAAGAAGAAGAAAGAAAAGAGAAGCTAAAGAAGAAGATGAGAAGCGCAAGGAAGACAGAGCTGAAAGAAGAGACGAAATAAAAGAAGTAGAAGAAGAAGAGGAACTGAAGGCAGAAGATCCGACAAATAAGAAGAAGAAAGAAGACAAAGATGAGAGAAAGAAGAGAAGAAAAGGCCAAGAGACCAACCTATCTCTCTCTCTCTCTCTTATTTTTGTAATAGAAATATTGTACTTCTAGAATACAACTTGCTCCCTGAGTTCGACCTTGGGAACTCTTTTATTTCCGAGTAACAAATTGTATTAAACTGGTAACCACTTCTCTATGCTATACTACGACGAAATAATAAATAAAAGCTATAGGGGAGTCGCGTTCACCACTGCCCTCATCTCTTGTGTGAGCAACGGCTATTCTAGAAGCTTTAAATTTCTTTCAAGAGATTGCTAATCTTTTTCTCTCTCTTGTGTGCAGGTAAAAATTGGAAGAGCAGCCGCACAATAAACACTCCAACAAACAGGTAATCTTCATTAGCCCTCTCTTAAACTCCCTTAAAATCTAAAAAGGAATAAAAAGAAAAATCAACTTAGGGCTACCTGCATCAAACTTAGTAATTCCTCAAAGTTGCCTAAATTTTTCATTTCAACACATTTTAACTGTCCATCTAGCTAAGGTAACTAGGGCTAAAACCTTCTTGATTGAGCACTAGATACTACATTTTTGAGGCAACTAAAATGGACCAACTAGAGCCAACTCAGGAATTGAAAAGCTAGGTTTTTTTTTTTTTTAGAGACACACCTTCTATTAACAAAGAAAAGATCTTTCCAAAAAGAGGTGTACCTAAACCTTGTTTGAAAAAATCTATACAAGAGAAACCCTAAGCAATTGGCTCTCTAAACACTTGAACCCTAAAAAGAAAGGACCCAAAAGCTCTTAAAAGAACAAGAGGTGAAGTTGACCCCTTGGGTCAACCAACCTTAAAATTAGGTCACTTCTTCACTCAAAAATACCTAAAAGTTCAAGTGAAACCTTAAGCACCCTGATCTTAAACTAAAATTGGTAGACTTAAGAGGTCAAGTTCCCCATTCTAGTCTACCTAGAACCGCAGTACAAGAGAGGTCAGGTGGGGGAAACCCTGTAACCCGTGGGGACGCTCTACCATGTAGGGGTCTTTGTGGGACTCACCCTCTCCGGCTGCCCAGGTAATTCTCAGGTGGACGATCTTTTTGATCAAGGGGTCCATCTGCCCCGCACCTCTATAGTCACCCAACAATTTTTGGGTGTCTCGATTGGGTCCAGCACCTTCTAAACTCATCTATTCCAACAGTGCATGTACGGTAGGAGGTCCTTAAGACCGCCCTTAAGACCTCCTTTAAAAATTCACTCTCGTCTAGGCCAAGCCTCGACGCCCGTGTGTGTGCAGCAACCCCACCACATTATTCTCTCCTCTGATTCAGAACCAAGCTCTTCTTCTTCCCCCATCATGGCTCAGCCAGTTGAGGAAGAAAATAATCTGGAGAATCAGCTCCAGCGACTCAATGATCTCTTCCAAAACTTCATGCACCCACCGCAGCGTCCTATGATGCGGGACCATTACAATCCTGCTACGGTGGCCATTGAGCCTCGAGTCAGAATCTCGACTGGAGGACCTGATTCCGAATTGAAGCCCAACATGATTCATG
The DNA here is from genome assembly GCA_037157565.1 of Thalassia testudinum. Classification (NCBI taxonomy): domain Eukaryota; kingdom Viridiplantae; phylum Streptophyta; class Magnoliopsida; order Alismatales; family Hydrocharitaceae; genus Thalassia; species Thalassia testudinum. Next base: position 18,751,155 of record JAZHRO010000050.1, read on the forward strand.
CTATACCTAAATTCCATGGGCTTAATTCCGAAGTTCCCTTCTAGCACATCAAACAGCTAAAGCATCTGGCCCAAACTTTTGGGTCAGACGCGCAAAATCGGGATATTCTTCTCATGAAGATGTTCTCCTTTTCTCTTATGGACAAGGCCGCTCATTGGTATCAAACTCAAACCTGGCCGATCAACACTTCGGAAGAACTTCAGTCCGAGTTCTTGAAAAAATTCTTCCTCGTTGGTCGGACCAACGCCTTACGCCATCAGATTACGCACTTCACTCAACAAACAGGGGAACCTCTCCATGAGGTATGGGATCGTTTTCAGGATCTCATGAGGAAGTGCCCCCATCATGGAGTTCCTAAATGGGAACAGGTCCAATCTTTTTACCAGGGACTCCGTGAGGACATCCATCTTTTCGTCAGTGCAACTTGCGGAGGAAATATCATGGGTCAACATGAAGACACTGTGTGGGAGATTCTCGAAAACATGTGCGAGAACTCCATCAACAATGACTCCATGGGATTATTCGACAGGACGAATACCCACGCATCGATGAATCTTAGGGGAGCAGATGAGATGCAGGGCCTGTCCGCATCAGTCGACCTGGAGTTAATGGCCAGTCGATTGGACAAGGTCTCAATCATTGAGAAGAAGGTGGATGAGCTGACTCAGCACTTGCAGCGAGCCACCTCTGCACATAACTCCTTTGCACAACCTCCTTCCACATAGGAGACTGTGCAAAACATTCTCCACTGATCTTCCCCTAGGATGGATTCATATCCATCCCCATCGAATTCTCGGATCGGAGGGTCATTCGATCCTTTCTACACCAGCCCGGGGAATTCCATTCCCCCTTTCTCTGATTCTCTAGAGGTTCCTCAGACCTGCGAGGACCTCAATGCCATCCAGAACGGCCCATTCTCCAACACCTACAACCCTGGATGGTGAAACCATCCCAATTTTCAGTGGGCGGGAAATTCCCAAACCCAAAGACCACCCTTTCAGTCCCGCCCACAGCCCCCTAGTCATTACCAGCCGTCTCAGCCTCGGCCCAACCCTACTTATCCATCAGGGCCAAATCAGGATCAAATGTCCCTTATCCTTCAGACTTTGGCTGACATTCAAAGAATGAATGCGGCTATCCAAAAATAACACAAGGACGAACTTACAGAGGTTAGAACTCAACTGGCCCAGTTGGCAAATTCTCGCCAGCCAGGCACACTTCCTTCCCAACCTCTTCCTAATCCAAATAACGTGCCAACCCAGCGGCGCGTTATGAACCCAAACCTGGGCCATGCCCATATGATTTATCAGGCCCCCTCTATTCCTTCACCCGACGGGATAGAGGCCTCCACTTCTTTTGTAGGTTACCAGCAGCAACATATCTTGCCCAATCCCAACCAAAATCAGGCCGGATTAAATTCTGTAACAACACGTAGTGGTAAAACAACTCAAGACCCGCATTATCCAAACCACTCCAAGCCTGATAACCAAGACCCTAGGATAGTTATCCAAGATACCACTGTCCCAGATCAAGAACCCGGACCTATCCTAGAAGAACCAACCAAGGTCCCTGATGAGAACCTCATCATGAGCCATAACTAGCTCATTTTGACCTAATACAAAGGATAAAAGCTCCTACATATCTCAAGGAAAGGCTTAACTCAGAGAATTCTGAGTTTGAGAAGAAAACAAGTCATAAGGGGTAAAAATGCAATTTTACCAGTATAATCTGCATACAGGGTAATTCAGGGGCCAAACATAGGTCAAAGCAGCTTAATAAGAATAAAAGTGGGATGAGATGATCTAGCAAGGGCTACAGCAATTCCAAGGAACTAAATGATAATCTGTAACCCTAAAACAACCCACTTCAATTCACGAGGTTCGAGGCAAAGTAAAAATAGAATAAACCCTCTAAAATTCATAGAAAAATAATCTCTAGGGTTTAGAACCTTCAATTTGGCCTTCAGAACCCATTTTGACCTACATTGAGAACCATGCCCAATTAATAACTTAATTTGGGTTTTCGCATAAATTGACCGATCAAACAAGGTTTAATATAGAAATGAAATTCACCATCAGATTCCTTAGGTCCTAATCAGTCATGTATAAAAACTTGAGCCTAAGAAGAAACCTCCTTGACCAACTTTACACTTTGGTCCTCATATATTTACTTTTTGGCCCTCAACTTTTGAACCCTCGCATTTTGGCCCCTAACTCTCCTTCGTTCTTTGCGATCAGGTCCCCCTGCAAAACCTGCCACCACCATGCTCCGGCGACCTTGCGCGGAGCATGGCGCCGCGCAGGGTGAGGGGGGGGACCTGGCAAGTAAACCGGGGGTGCCCTGCGTCGTCAGCCGTCGCAGGGACACCCCCTTGGTCGTTGTAACCCACCATACCGGCCGTGCGAACGCACGGACGGTATGGGTTTTTGTTTCCGGCCATCCTCCGGCGAGGGAGACACGTCGTCTCCCTCCGCCTTCCTCCCTGTTTTGATCCCTATAAATACCCCCCGTTGCTCCACCGACCGGGGGCAGCTCGGGTCTGACGGAGAAAACCCCCAACTTTCTTCTCCTCTCCCTCCGGCAGACGCCCACCAGCTCCGGCGGTTCCTCCTCCTCCTCTTCGCTCTGCCGCAATACCAGCAGCAGAGACCTCCTCCCCTGCTCTTCCTGCGCCACGCCGTACCCAGCTGGCGCCTCTCCAGCCCTCTGCTCGCCGCCGCCCCTTCCCCTGGGCATCTTCTTCTCCGGCGACAGTCGATACGACTGTCGCCCTGCCCCGGCCCCTTTCGTCTCCGTAGCTAGGTCAGAACTCCTCCCCATCTCCCCCTCTTTCTTTTCCTCACTGTCTTTTATTTGATTAAACCCTCGACCGCTCCTGTTCACCCTCACCTTCTCCGCCTCCGGCCATCCTCCGGCGAGCCGCTCCCATCACCTCAGCAACCCACACGGCTCGCCGACCACCGCAGGACCTCCGCCTCACCCTGATCAACCCCCGCCCTGCCACTTCCCCCACATCACCCTCTGCAACCCCACCGAACAAACCCATCCTCCGACCCACAGTCCGACCTAGGGCAGCCCATGCACGCCGCCCCACGCCTCGCCACCACCCACACGAGCTTCGCCGCACCCTGGCGAAGCTCTCGACACTTTCTGATTAGGCCGAGAGGCCGTTTTCTTGTGAACAGGCCACCCGACCTCCGCCGCCATTGCCGTGCAGAAGGAGCTGCTTCCGCCTGCAGCTATAGGCGCGCCACGCTCAGCGCCACACCCAGATTCAACTCCCAGGCCTTGCGAGGCGTTTCGACAAAACACCAGGCTCGCAGCTAAGGCAGAAGGCTTCGCGTAACGCCGCGATCTCCCGCTGCTTTCCCCGCTGCGGGCGCGCAATTGAGGTGGGACATTTAGTCCCACCTCGGAAAAGCCTGAAGAGGCGCAGTGATATAAGATGAAAAAGTGCTGGAGGCTTACTGCCTCAGCACACGGGGTGAGGTCCCCTTCACCCGCCCGGTTACCCGGTCTCGTCCACGCTCACGCCCCGCGGACCTGACCCGACCCGACCCGACTTAAGACTGACCTGCACTCCTCGCCCACCACGCACGCCGGTGGGCCTGGACCCGGGCGTGACCCGAACCCGATTACCCGGCAGCTCTGGGAGAGCTTTCCCAAGAGTGGTTTCAGAGAGAGAGAGACGCGGGGGGGGAGGGTAGAGTAGGTTTTGTTCTCTGACGTAAGCTCTGAAGTGTGCAGGCACAGGTGAAGAAGAAGAACCGCGGAAGAAGAAGGAAGCTGACTGTAGCAACAGGCAGTTTAAGTCGTCTGATTTGGAAATCAGACGACGTCCTGAAGGGAAAAGAAGAAAGACGGAGGAAGATCTGAAGAACAACAGAAGAAGGCGAGGCAGAGGAGAACACAAAAGAACAAGGGAAGAACTGAAAGAAGAAAAACAAAGAAGAAAGAAGAAGATCTGAAGAAAGACAGAAGAAAAAGGAGGAGCAGGAACAGCAAGGAAGAAGAAGAAGAGCATCACCATTGCAGAAGAAAGACATCACCTCTGCAGACAAAGAAGAAGAAGAACTGAAAGAAGAAAACAAAGAAAAGAAGACAACAAATTCTTTCCCTCTCTCTTTCTTTTTGTAAAAGAAACATGTATATCTCTAGAATACAACTTGCTCCCTGAGTTCGACCTCGGGAACTCTTTTATTTTCCGAGTAAAAAAAATTATATTTGAAATGTTGGCAATAACTGGTTATACTACAACGCTATAACAATAAAACCCGGTTATCTCTCGAAGCCAACGTCTCAATTAGTCCCATTTCCCGAAGCCTTAACCAAAGGAAAGAGAATAACCAAGCCCGTGGCACCTGAGGAGGACCTGGTCAAGCTCTTTGAGCAGGTCCACATAAACATCCCTTTGATGGATGCAATCCGCCACATACCGGCTTACGCACGATTCTTAAAGAATGTGTGTACACCCCAGCGTAAGTCGCGAACCAAGAGTGGGAGTCCAATTGTTCTGTCAGAGCAAGCTAGCTCTGTAATCTTAAGCAGACTCCCACCCAAGGCTAAAGATCCTGGTACTCCCCTGATTTCCTGCAAGATAGGTGATACACAATTTGACAGAGCATTGCTAGACTTGGGTGCTTCCATAAATCTGATACCCACATCCTTACTTAACCATCTAGAAGAATCTAAGCTGAAACCAACTGAGGTGATATTACAGTTAGCAGATCGATCTATAAAGTCACCAAAAGGGATTCTCGAGGATGTTATTGTGAGAGTGCGGGATTTCTACTTTCCTGTAAACTTTATAGTCTTAGACATGGATGCACCTGAGAACCCTAGGGATACACCAATCATTTTAGGGAGACCTTTCTTGGCTACTGCTAGAGCCAACATTAGCTGTGAGGAGGGCCAAATAGAGCTCAAATTTGGGAATCAAACCCTGAAAATTGATATATTTAAGGCCCAACAAGGAATCAATTGCGGTGTCATCGAACAGATTTGTGACATTAGGGCTTTGGTTGATGAAACACACTTCCAGAATGACCTGATTATACCTCATCAACCGCAGAAAGATCTTGACCTGCAAACTGAGGAGTCGAATCCAGATACGAACAACCCAGTAACTCCTACCCTTGAACCTCACGTCTATACTGAACCACCCACTGCTGCTGGTAACCCCATCCTCGAACTGAAGCCCCTTCCTACTTACTTGAAATACATCTTTTTCAGTTCTAATCAGACCCTTCCTGTGATTACCAATTCCAACCTCAATCCTGAACAGGAATCCCGTCTGATTGCTGTCCTCCAGCAACATCGCAGAGCCATCGGGTGGACTCTCGATGATTTGATTGGAATAAGTCCCTCTTTTTGTACTCATCATATCTATTCAGAAGAGGGCGCACGACCTTCTAGTGAAATGCAGAGACGCTTGAACCCCAATCTGCAGGAAGTCATGAAAAAGGAGATCATCAAGTGGTTAAATGCCGGGATCATCTACCCGATCTCCGATAGTCGTTGGGTGAGCCCAATTCAGGTCGTTCCCAAGAAGACAGGACTCACCACTATAACGACAGAGACCGGAGAAATCATTCCTACCCGATTAGCCAACTCGTGGAGAGTCTGTATAGATTACCGCCGACTCAATTCCTCCACGAAGAAGGATCATTTCCCATTGCCTTTCATTGATCAGATTCTCGAGAAACTAGCGGGAAATAGGTTCTTCTGCTTTCTTGACGGGTACTCCGGTTACAACTAGGTGGCAATCCATCCTGAAGACCAAGAAAAGACCACGTTCACCTGCCCCTTCGGAACATACGCTTTCCAAAGGATGCCTTTCGGTCTTTGCAATGCACCGCTACTTTTCAGCGGTGCATGCTTGCCATATTCTCAGATATGGTAGGTGATTATCTGGAAGTCTTCATGGATGACTTTTCAATTTTTGGAGCATCATTCGACGATTGCCTCCAACACTTGGTCCAGATACTCAGGTGGTGCATTGATGTGAATTTGGTTCTTTCCTGGGAAAAGAGCCATTTCATGGTGCCTGAGGGAATTGTCCTAGGACACTTAATTTCGGAACAAGGCATCCAAGTGGATCGAGCTAAGATTGATCTGATCTCTCGCCTTGCTATGCCTAGCTCGATCAAGGACATCCGATCTTTTTTGGGGCACGTCGGTTTTTACCGTCGATTTATCCCTGATTTTTCAAAAATCGCGCACCCCCTGACCACTCTTCTCTCCAAGGATGTACCTTTCAAAATTTCCAAGGAATGCACTCAAGCATTTGAGATCCTACATGACCAAGTTACCCAAGCCCCGATCCTACAGTCCCCTGATTGGTCTCAACCCTTTGAGATCATGTGCGATGCATCTGACTTCGCTGTAGGAGCAGTTTTGGGGCAAAAAATTGACGGGAAACCTATGGTCATTTACTACGCCAGCAAAACACTGGATGAGGCTCAGCGTAACTATACAGTTACTGAGAAAGAGCTGCTAGCTGTAGTATTTGCCCTAGAAAAATTTAGATCATACCTTCTGGGTTCCCGTGTCATCATATTCTCGGATCACACAGCTGTGAGGCATCTCCTTGCAAAAAAGGACGCGAAACCTCGATTAATCCGATGGATCTTGCTGTTGCAAGAATTTGACCTTGAGATTCGCGACAAAGCGGGAAAGCAAAATGTGGTAGCTGATCACTTGTCCCGTCTTCCTTCTGAAATAATTGACCCTTCCGGACCCATCACTGAGCATTTTCCCGATGAGCACCTGCTGACTATCGGTACTAGCCTTCCATGGTTTGCTAATATAGTAAATTACTTGGCATCTCATCAGATCCCGTCTGATTGGCCGAAAGCAAAGAAAGATAAATTGCGCTCTGATGCCAAGTATTACATTTGGGAAGACCCATACCTCTTCTGCATAGGTGCTGATCAAATCATTCGGAGATGTGTCCCGGAAGAGGAATTCAACAATATCCTCTCTTTCTGCCATGACCAGGCATGCGGTGGCCATTTCTATGGGCATAAAACCGCATCAAAAGTCCTCCAGTGCGGCTTTTACTGGCCCACACTGTTCAAAGACGCATACAATCACTGCAAGGCATGCAGTCATTGCCAAACTTTGGGCAACATGAGCCATCGCAACATGATGCCTATGCAGCCGATTCTCGTATGCGAAATCTTTGATGTTTGGGGGATTGATTTTATGGGCCCCTTTCCTGTTTCGGATGGTTTCGAATACATTCTGCTGGCTGTGGACTACGTGTCCAAATGGATCGAAGCCATACCGACCCGAACCTGTGATCACAAAATCATTCTCAAATTCATTCATCAAAACATTTTCTCAAGGTTCGGGATTCCTCGTGCTATAATCTCTGATGGGGGGACCCATTTCACAAACGCTCAGTTTAGGTCACTGATGACCAAATACGGGGTGTCTCACCGAATCTCTACTCCTTACCACCCCCAAACTAATGGTCTAGCTGATCTGTCTAATCGGGAGATCAAGAAAATCCTGCAAGTCACTGTTCGGCCTGACAGGAAGGACTAGTCGTCCCGACTTCCGGAAGCATTGTGGGCCTATAGGACACCCCACAAAACCCAATTAAGCATGTCTCCCTTTAGACTGGTGTACGGGAAGGCATGTCACCTTCCCGTAGAACTGGAGCATAAAGCCTATTGGGCAATACGGAACTGTAATCTAGATTTTTCGAAGGCTGGAACCCACAGAAAATTTCAAATTAGCGAGATCGATGAATTACGCCTAGACACGTATGAGAGCTCGCGAATCTACAAGGAGTGGGTTAAAGCCTTCCATGACAAGCATATCTCAAGAAAAATCTTTCATCCTGGTCAGAAGGTCCTACTCATTGATGCCCGACTCAAACTTTCCCCGGGAAAGCTGCGATCCAAGTGGGTCGGACCATATTTAGTCCAACAGGTTTTCAGAAATGGAGCTATCGAAATCAGTCCGCTCAGCCACGATTCCGACCCTTTCATCGTGAACGGTCAGAGACTCAAGCCATTCATTGATGTGACTTCTACTGATTTGGCTGAATCATCTTATATCCTCCATTCCCCTTGAGCTTATTGCGCCCAGCCGATGGCGTAAAACTCAGCGCTTAGCGGGAGGCAACCCGTCATTTTCCTAAAAATCCAAAACCTTTTTCACACTTTTGTGCACTTAACGTTCACCCTTATAGACAGCCGACCCCACCTCAGATACTTGCATCTGGGATTAGAAATCGTCCGCAAAATTCATCCCGACCCATTCACTCATCCAAATTTCTGTCTTAAGGAATGAACTAAGTAAATAAAAAACCCCCTAAGTCACAATGAGGACATTGCAAACCTTAGGAATGGGGGGGTACAAAAGTGCAAAACTTGTAAGAAAAGGTTTTAAACAAAAAAATTCACATATGCAAAAACACCATAAAAAATTAAAAATTTTTTCAAAAAAAAAAAAGAGAATAAAAGGAGAAAGGAAATTTTGTGGGAGGAGAAAAAGAAATAAAATGAAAAAGAAGCACAAAATTATGAGAAAAAAAGTAGTCATTAGTAAGAAACTAAGGAATTAACCTAAGTTCTAGACCCCATTCAAGAAAAGAACTGAAAAGTGCACAATAGGATTAGTAAGAACGTAAACCTTAGGCATTCTTGGATAGACTCTTAGTACTCATTAAGATCTGGACACTCCTCAAGAGGTTGAGGAAAATGAAAGCTGAAGTATTAGGTCTAAGGCTTAGGGAGTATTCAACCTCATTAACTAACTTTTGGTATGCGGGACTCAGCAACCTAAGCACCCTAACCTCACACACAGCCTGGTTCAGTAAGCGTAAAAATCAAAATCACGCAAAAGCGTCGCAAAATTCTGAAAAGTACACCTAGAGTAGGAGCGGCCGATCAACACAAGTTGATTTGGACGAGTTCCCAGTGTGGAGAGGCGGGAAATCCCCTCGAAGATGCGTAACAAAATATCAGCTCCTCGGTGCTTGTCTCTTAGGATATTTACATATCCTACTAGGGGCATGTAAGCACTCTGCTGGTTCAAATTCCATGGATGGCATTATCACGAAGTGTCAATTGCCAGGGTCTGGATTCGGCCACGGAACACCATGGATGGGATTATCTCAAAATCTCAATAGCCAGGGTTCCGGGGGTTGCCATGGGCGGTGCTATCTCGAAGCATCGATTGCCAGGAATCCTTGAGGATTGATGATGGGAGCAAGGAATCTGATACAGACCGTGTTGAAAAGCCAATCCTAAGCTAGAATTAAAAAGAAAAAGAGAGAGAAAACTCCAAACAGAAAAATTTTCTCTCTCTCTCTCTTAAAAAACGCACTACAAGCTGAGCCAGGGCTAAAATCATTCCAAGCACGGGTGCTTTAACCACAAAGTCCAATAGACCTTAGGTTAGTTCTTGTAGGCCTTAAAAACCTTTGCTAAGGACTGAGGCTAAGGCTAGACAGATCTGGATCTTGATTGGTACTAGAGTACCTTTTAGGCCTAGGGTCAGCATTCTAACCTAATCTAAGCTCAAATGAAAAAGCACTTATCTGAAGCTATTAAGAACTTCATGGTCTAGAACAAAGGTTGAAACCTTAAGTTTTTGCTAAGGGACTTGCAAAAGCTAGGCATGGGGGTATGATGAGAACCTCATCATGAGCCATAATTAGCTCATTTTGACCTAATACAGAGGATAAAAGCTCCTACATAACTCAAGAAAAGGCTTAACTCAGAGAATTCTGAGTCTAAGAAGAAAACAAGTCATAAGGGGTAAAAATGCTATTTTACCAGCACAATCTGCAAATAGGGTAACTCAGGATCCAAACATATGTCAAACTAACCTAATAAGAAGGAAAGTGGGATGATCTGATCTGATAAGGGTTACAGCAACTCCAAGGAATTAAATGACAATCTGTAACCCTAAAACAAACCCACTTCAATTCACGAGGTTCGAGGCAAATAAAAAATCTACTAAGCCCTCTAAAATTCGTATAAAAATAATCTCTAGGGTTTCGAACCTTCAATTTAGCTTTAGGAACCCATTTTGACCTACATTGAGAACCATGCCCAATTAATGATTTAATTTGGGTTTTTACGTAAATTGGCCGGTCAAACAAGGTCTAACCTAGAAATAAAATTCACCATTAGAATCCTTAGGTCCCATTTAGTCATGCATAAAAACATGAGCCTAAGAAGAGACCTTCTTGACCGACTTTGCATTTTGGTCCCCATCCATTACTTTTTGACCCTCAACTTTTGAAACCCTCACATTTTGGCTCCTAATTATTCATCATTTTTGCATTTGGGTCCCCCTGCAAAACCCTGAGCAGCGCCATGCTCCGGCGAGGCATGGCGCCGCGCAGGGTGAGGGTGACCCCCTGCCATGACAACGGGGTGTTCCCTACGACGTCTACTGTCGCAGGGACACCTCCACGATCTCTGCCATCGCCCACACCTTCCGTGCGAACGTGCGGAAGGTATGGGTCGCGATCCGGCCATCCTCCGGTGAGGGAGGCACGTCGTCTCCCTCCGCCCTCCTCTCTGATTTTGCCTCTATAAAAACCGCCACTGTCTGCCGCATTCAGTAGCTCGGATCTTACGGAGAAACACCCCCCTCCTTCCTCTCTTCCCACTCCGGCAGAAGCTCTCCAGCTCCGACGGTTCTTCCTCCTCCTCGTTGCTCTGCCGCAATACCAGCAGCAGAGCCGCCTTCGCCCGCTCTTCCCGCGTCGCGCCGTACCCAGCGCGCGCTCTTCCTCTCTCTCCTCGCCGCCGCCCCCTCTCTCTGGGCACCTTCTTCTCCTGCGACAGTCAATACGACTGTCGCCCCACTCCAGCCTCCTTCACCCCTATAAGTAGGCAACAGTTACTTCTCTTCCTCCCCTCTTTCTTTTCCCTATTTTAATTTGTTCAATTAGACCCTCGACCGACCCGACCACCTTCACCTTCCAAGCCTCCGGCCCACCTCCGGCGAGTCGCTCCCATTATTCCGCCACTCCACACGACTCGCCGACCAACCCAAAACCTCCGCCTCATCCCACTGAACCGTTTCCGCCCCTTCACTGCCACTCCTCACCTCCACATCACTCCCCCAAACAAACCCATTCCCCCGGCCACAGTCCGACCTAGGGCAGCCCCTACACGCCGCCCCACGCCTCGCCACCACCCGCACGAGCTTCACTGCACTCCGGCGAAGCTCCCTGCACCTTCTGACTAGGCCGAGAGGTCGTACCTCTGTGAACAGGTTACTCGTCCTTCGCCGCCATTCCCTAACAGGTGAAGCTCCTTCGTTCTGCAGCTGCAGCTTATCTTCCGCCCAGGCCTGCGCTCCAGGACGCGCAGATTGCAACCACGCAGCTGCCCAGGCCTTCAGCTGAAGAGAGAGCCTCGCGCATAATGGCAATTGCCTGCAGCTCTCTCAGCTGCAGGCACCCAATTGGGGTGGGACATTTAGTCCCACCTCGGAAGATTCTACAGCCACGCGCCCATATAAAGGTAAAAAGTGCTATAGGCTTATCGCCTCAGCACACGGGGTGAGGTCCCTCTCACCCGATCACCCGGCCTCGTCCGTGACCACCCCCCGCGAACCTAGCTCGACCCATTTACCCGAGCTGCACTCCTCGCCCACCACCGCACGCCGGTGGGTCTGGACCCGGGGGTGACCCGTACCCGAATACCTGGCAGCTCTGGGAGAGCTATCCTACGAGCGAAATCTGAGAGAGAGAGATGCGGGGGAGGGTAGAGTAGGTTTTTGCCCTGACCAATCTGTGAGTGTGCAGGCACAGAGGAAGAAGATGAAGAGAAGGCAGACCGTAGAGAAGAAGAAGGCCGACAAAGAAAGACTAAAGGAAGAAGAAGGAGGAGCACCAAGCAGCACTGTAGCAGCAGCGACTTAAGTCGTCTGATTAGAAAATCAAACGACGCTCTGCAGAGGAAGAAAAGAAGAAGGAAAGAAGAGCAGGCACCGCAAAGAAAAAAAGAAAGAAAGAAGAAGGAGCTCTACAGCTGAGGCAAATAAGAAGAAGAAAGAAAAGAGAAGCTAAAGAAGAAGATGAGAAGCGCAAGGAAGACAGAGCTGAAAGAAGAGACGAAATAAAAGAAGCAGAAGAAGAAGAGGAACTGAAGGCAGAAGATCCGACAAATAAGAAGAAAGAAGACAAAGATGAGAGAAAGAAGAGAAGAAAAAGCCAAGAGACCAACCTATCTCTCTCTCTCTCTCGCTCTCTCTTATTTTTGTAATAGAAATATTGTACTTCTAGAATACAACTTGCTCCCTGAGTTTGACCTCAGGAACTCTTTTATTTCCGAGTAACAAATTGTATTAAACTGGTAACCACTTCTCTATGCTATACTACGACGAAATAATAAATAAAAACTATAGGGGAGTCGCATTCGCCACTGCCCTCATCTCTTCCCATGCCCTATCAAAAGCACAGTCAATGTGTGTCTCCTAAAGAATGGCACAGTTGATTTCCCATTCACGCAGATATCTAATTAGCGACCCCCTCCTGCTTCTATTGCGCAACCCACGCACATTCCAGCTCAAGATCCTCATTTGGGGATCAGGTCTGTCCCCTTCACAGCTGCAGAAGTCCTGTTAACCTTCATCACAGCTGCATCGACTGATTCATCAACCTTTTGTGTGGGAATGTGCCTTCTTAATCTCAGCTTATAGGGAGGTTTCCAACTCCTAGCAGAAGAAGGAGTCTTTGACTTCGAATGCACAGCTTCGGCCACAGGAGAGCAAGTCTGCAAATTCACAGGACTCACAGAAGGTTCCACCATATCTGAGGTAGCATGCTCATTAATCACATTCATAATCATCCCTTCATCAGACTCACCCAGATGGGTTTTCAGATCCTCACTCACAACTTCATTTGATAAACTCATTTCCTTTCCATTAGCATCCATCACTGCAGCTGCCTCTTGGACCAGGGGTACATCATCTACAATGTCCTGAATTTCAGGCCTCATCTCCATAATTCCCAGGCCCCCCTTTTCATCTATCAGTTCCCTCTCTCCCGAACATTCTGCCACCACCTCCTGACAGTCACCAAGTGGTTGCAGGGAAGGGGCTTTGGACTTCAGCACCTCAGCACAGGAAGAGAGGTCTTGGATCAGAGACACATTAGCCACACCTGCCAGAGCTTCAGTCCTCGTCTCTACATCCCCCAGGTTCCCTAACCCATCCCCCAATTCCCTGCCTTTAGAACATTCTGCCATCATATCCTGATTAGCACAATATGGATGCAAGGGAGGAGTTTTAGATTTCAACACCATAGCATAAGAGGGGGGACGAAATTTAGAGACGACCTCTTGATCTGCCACAATAAAATTCAGAAGGAGCATCCAAGAACTGCCCCCACATCTGAGGATCAATTTATCAGGAATGGCACCAACCCTGAAGACCTTTACCCTCACATTCAGAACACTGGCATCCCCTTCAGTCAACCCAACAGCAGCATCCACGGACACAGATGCAAACCCAGCTATCATGTTTTCCACCACCTTCCTAGATCTCAGATGCAGAGGCAGACCTCTGATCTCAAGAACACCAGACCTAGCGGCTGATCTCTGAGGGGGACGTTCAGGCAAAGATCCATCAAAAGGGGATACCAGCCGCCAGATCACCGATAGTCCATCCAAAAAACAAGTCTGAAAGCAGTATCTTTCAACATCTCCCGCACCCACATCAAACACCACAAATTGCGACGGCGAAATAATCGCAATCTTCCAATCATCAGTTGATAAAGAGAGAGATCTCACTAGTTGTCGAATCCTGTCCATCGATATGGTGCCTATCATAACTTCACCAATCAAAGCACTATGTAGAGCCAGTTCTGCTACTTTGACATCATCAGTCAGGGGAACCTCAACATCCAAGGCACAAGCCCCGACCGTTTCGAGGGGAGGGGCACCTGCAGCTTACCTCGAGGCCACGAAGGTGCAAAGTAGTCCTTGTCCCCAGAGCCATCACATGTCGTCAGGCAGGAGTCCCGTTTGTGACCAAAACCTCCGCACGCCAGACACAGCAGTGGACGCCAGCAGGTCGCCGCTAGGTGGCCCCGAAGGCGACATTGATAGCAGGTCACCTCCCTTCGACCTCTACCACAACCATCTCAAACATCCCTCCTGCCCTTGTTCCCAACACCCACAGGAACACGTAAATCACACGCCTTCCTACGCTGAGATCGCGGACGCCATACTGCCCATCCATCAGAGTCACCGGCACCGGCGCCGGACCCCCTCAGGTGGCCGGCCATCTAAGAACTGCTTTTCCCGCTCAAAGGGAAATTCAAAATCACTCCAATTTGCAAGGCACCTCCTGACATTTATTGATGTTAGTGTACATAGTATATATATGTTAGTATAGTAAGTAATTTAGTTGTATACATATATTCTTTTTTTTGCCTATCTTGAAGCATTACTTAGATATTAGTGTACATAATTAACCTATACTAGTTTAGAGTAGTTTTTGATACATTTATACCTGCATATATCTTTGAGGTATTGTCGTTAACATTAATTCATTCATTGTTGTATATAATTGACTTAGATTAATTCATTCTTTGATTCTTTCATTCATTATTCATTCATTTGTATATAAACTTAGCATTTTTAGAATAAAAGATGATTTTTGGATAATAAAGAGTGATGTATATCAATAACTGCCTCACAGTGAATGACATTAAATAAAACTAGTAAAAGTTATATATAAATAAATGACATCTATCAAGATTGCAACACTATACTATGACATGCTTAATTAACACGCTCTACAAAAGGTCAATCAAATATCAACCACAACGACAGCAATAGCCATAGCAGTGGTGGCGACCAACAACCACAACATCTATAGCCAGCGGCAGCAAGAGCAAGTAACTACCATGTAAGGGCAGCTATGCTCATGTCAGTTGGCCGATAGTAGCTGCATCAGTAATGGGGACCAGCAATAGGAAGCAGTTGTTGCATATGGGCGTAGCTAGTCGGTGATAGTAGTAGCCATGGTTGCTCTCCATGCATGTAGATGCGATAACACCAACAGTAGCCTATACATGGGTGGCCGGTGGTGTGCACGCAAGTGGCGATTGGTTGGAGAGGGAGAAGGAAAGAGGTTTGGTTGGGGGAGGAGAGGAGAGGACTTGCGTTGGAGAATAGATGGGGATGGGGTGCTGCGTGAGCATGAAGAATGGCAAAAGGGGAGGGAATCTCACACTTGAAAGTCGTTAATTGGAAAAATTTTGATAGAGACCCCTCCAGCCAACCCCCGTTTAAACAACGGTCCACCCAAGAGGCATCCTCACCAAAAGCCCCACAACTTAAATGTCAAGGCTAAAGAAAAGAATAAATCCCAGAAGATTGAAAAGTTCGCAATCAAAGAATAATCATGGATTTGATTGGATTCAGATTGGTTATTAAAATCTAAACCCTTATAGTTTGTCTAGATTACAGTTTTCTTTGCATATTACACTGTTTAGCATGCATTCTTGACTTTCGCTGGGAATGGAATCCGTCTTCGTGTTTCCTACGATTTTGGATACTTAAATATCAAATATTAATGTTGTAATAAGGGTGATGACCTATAATGTGAATAACTGATTTTATATAATGGACTATTAGGATTAATTGTTGGATTAAAAGGGATTAATTACAAATTATTGATGTTTTTTTTCATGATTTAATGAATTATGAGTGCTAAAGTATCCAAGATGTGGCCCTATCATCGTGTATGTGAAACGAGCTCCATTTTTCGTAAAAATGGTATCATTGTGATTATTAAGTAATAACTTAATTGGCACCAGTATTAGAAATTGGAATGAAGCTGTTTAGCAATCAATTTGGAAGCGATATGTTCTAAGCTCTTTCATAATTTTGAAACAATGGGTGTAAATGATGAGACTTATAAGTTAATTAATAGGCACTATTAATTCAATTATCCAGACGTAAGTTATTAAATTGATAACGTCGAATTGGTCAAAAATTATAAATTGGATAACTAGTTTAGTCCTGCTACTCGTTGAGACTTTGGCTATAGCTTTGGTCTTTTAAACAATTTTGGGTTGGATTAAGGGGTTGCTAGCCTCCCTATGTCTCTTAGTTAGGATTAGTGGCCAACTAAAGTAGTGGGATGCATGGCTCGTGGGTTAGAGTTGACTTTCTTTACCCAGTTAGTGGATGGGTCATTCGTTTTCTATGGTTCAACGTATGTAGCTACCACATGTTCACACCATACGATATAACTGCTACCTCTTTCCATAGTGACCCCAGGGTGACAGATTGTGGTGACTTGATGGGTATAAACCATCTTCTTGATCAAGAAAATGGCTCATATCTGTCTTACATCTCAGGAAGTCACATTAAATCACCTCGTATCTTGAGGTATTGATTAACGGGATTTTTTAGTGTAACAAGTTGGGGTTAACTTGTAAAATGAACAAAATAACAAGTTAATAAAAGGATTAATTTATGAGATAGTACCCTTTCTCTTGGTCACTCTCTCTCTCTGTTACTATTTTGCACCAGTTATTGTTTCTACTCTACTCAATTTTTGCTAACGTATTCTTTGGGTTCCATACTTAGGTGTAGCTGAGCAGCCAATGCTTACGGTTGTAGTTCGTCCTACTGTCGGACCTAGCGTAGTACCCAGAGATGGTCCATTCAGACAGTAATTTTAGCTGCGTAGGTTTTCCTACCATTTTTCTAGTGATTGTACTCTGTTAATCTAATAATCATTTCCTTTTACTGCTTTCTACTAGTGAACTCTTATTACTTTGTTGGCATTCTTTTATTTCATGCATTATAAATTTCTATTTGGCTATTATTGTTGTTTTATGCTATTTTGTGTCAGGTGACTACAATCCTATTTTGTGTTAGATTCTATTCCATACTCGACGACTCGGGTCTCTTCAAGTTTGTTCAATTGGTAGGACTCTAGTCATAAAAACCTACGCTTAATGTACCTCCTATCAAGAGGATCACTTTAGTGAATATGGCAGAACATTGCAATGCAATCTGTGCAATAATTGTGATGAGGTTAATTTACAAGCTTGATCATATATAAATGCAAGACTAGGAGCTTACACCTCTTAATCGAAGAGAAAGGTGGAGATAAGGAAGATGATGATTGGTTGAGGACATGACATGGAGGAGATTGTATTGAGTCATGCAATGGTTGGACTGGACATCACAGGATTGATCATAGTTGAGCTTTTCACAAGCTTAAAGTAGGGCATGGCATTCATGGATTCGAGAGCTCAAGTAACTTCCATGACCCATGCCTATTGCTAAGAGGTTGGAGGACGTCACCACTCAATTGCAGGCAGCCACTGCAAGAATGGAGTGGGAAGAGCAGTTATTAGAGCAGTAGAACAAACAGTGAGAGGAGGTCTTGTCATATACTTGCGAGGAATTGGGCCTGATCATTTGATGTTCCACATACCCAGACATGGCAATGACAATGATGGGGCAGGATTTAGGGCTGGTGTCATAGGTGCCATAGCATAGTGTTTATGCTCACACAATTTTTTCCTTTGTTGTGATATTTGACAATCTTCTATATATATAATTTATTTTGACTGTGTTTTGTGTTTGGATCATCTATTTCCTATATGTTTTTCTACTTTATTAAGTCGTTGTAGTATAAAAAATAAATTTCTTTAAAAAAAATTTTCTGACCTTTTAACGATGGTTCTTTAATAAACCACCCTTAATTACAAAGAGCGATGGTTTTTGAAATTGTCGCCAATCATGAACATCTCCTACAAAAAAATTTCACCAAATAATTAGATCCTCTATGGCGACAATTACTTCAACATTTGCGACCATTTATAAATCATCGCTATCTACTAAATTTTGTGCCCAATTGATTTCAGCGCCATGCAATTTGGCGACGGTATTAAAACATCGTTGGCAAATGTTAATCCCAACAGTTATAAACCGTTGCTAATTCTCGCTTTCCTTTGCGTCCACGCTCGAAGAAAAGGTGACACCTTTGGATTTAAACCGTCACAAAATCGATATAGCAACAATACATTCCGCAATGGTCTGCGGCGATGGTTTATAACAATCGCAAATCTCACCCTTCGTTGTAGTGAGGGCTAGGGGTACCATGCTCTATACACTTGAGAAAGTGAAAGACCCTACATTACCTATCCAAAGGAATGACTACTAGAACATTCAACGTCATTCTCATTATCATATCCAATAAATATGCATCAAACTACTTTGTTGTCAAACTTGCTACAAAGATGGTTAGGAACAAAAACATAACCTATTGGATACATTCCTTAGGGGAGACCTTGTGGGACCAAGAGCATCTTTAGCTCTCTTACGAAGAACCAGAAGAGTCAGTGACATTGGTGCAACTCTTCGCAAACTGTAGTACTCTCAAGGCAGATGAAATCTTATGGGAAATATCAATTCCTAGCCAATTATTTGTGTGAAACAAGTTTAAGTAGATGAGGGGAGAACCCACAATCAAAGGTGAGGCTACAGAGGTACAAGGGAACCTCAAAGAATTTGAGGATTGCAAGCCTAAAGAACTAACTCCTAAGCACAAACAAATGCACACCATTTAGCTCAAACCTAATGAGTTGTTGATTGCACAACAATCATAGGTCCTAAAATACCTAAATTGGGCTAGGAACCTAGTTGACATTGTATATATATTGCATTTCATGCATTTGCATCTCTCTATATAGTTTTGCATATAATAATATTTTTGTGGACCCAATTGTGATATAATGTCTTTATCTTGTGAATGTAGGTCCGCAGGTAATAAATGGAGAGCTAAAATTTAGAAAGCAAATGAAAGAAGAATCAAAACAATGCAATGAAGACTCAAGGTAAAAAAAAGAGAAAGAACAAAGGCAAGTGAAGGAAGAAGAGAGGAGATGAGATGATTATCCTTACCCATATCCCTATCCTAAACCCAATTCCCATAAGTCTAGCCATAGCCACCCTGTATTCCATCCCAATTGTCTTATCCCTAACCCAATTTCCCATTTCCACCTTCAAGTGATCCTTTGTATTTTAATTGGCTAATCAATTGGATTCAATTGGACTCAATTGGACCTAACCATTTTATTTAGGCTCACCCATCCCAATTACGTTCACCTAATCTCCATTGGGTTCACTCTTATCCTACACCCTCATTTAACCTTAACTTTTTCCCTCACTAACCTACTCCTATAGTGATCCTAAAGCGCACCACACCTTAGCCTTAGTATCCCAACTCAATCCCATTAAATTGGATCCACAAATTGTGGATCTAACCCACCATTATAATCCATGCACACCTCACCCCCCCCCCCTATGGCCATATCCCACCTCTCGATCTCTTTTGTTCTCACGAACATTTGACCCCTTTTCCCATCTTCTCCTTCCTACTGATTCCTTTCTCTCTACTCAACACCCTCCCCACCACTCCTCAAATTTCCCTCTACCCGCCAGCTCCTTTTCCATGTCCCCACTCCTCTTTCACCACTAGCCACCACCTCTCCATCCTCGTCCAGTTCTTCTTCTCCTCCCACTATTCACATCAACAAACGACATCAACCACACACCTCCACTCCTTCGTGCATCCTTCACGCCAAGATTGCAGCGAGGGACCTCTTCTCTCCTTGTTGTCGACCAAGCACATCTCACATGAAAAATAGCAAGGGGAGCAATCCACTTCAAGCTCCTTCATAAGCCTTCTTTCTCCATTCAGATTTACATTCCACATGTTTTATTTGGTTTTTAGTTGGATCATGAACCTATTGCAAGTCCTGCATTATGTTTCTTTATTTTTGTGTTATCGAAATAGACGTGATACGCACTTGCGAATGTGTTTTATTAAATCTTTAGTTATTTAGCATAAGTATCACATATTTTCCATTATAGTTTGCATGATAAAAAAATTTTATGAAATTCTCCAGTTGACATGTTAGCATATTTACTTTAATTTTAGATAGCATGAATATAATTATATTGCCTCCCTATTGGATCAACCCTACTCCCATTATACTTTGTTCTTTATTTTTTAGCGAGATAGGATTTTAAATTTGATTGTGACTTTTTGCATAAAGACATCGTTAATTTTATAGCGTGAAATCATGCTATCAATTGTCAATAGTTGTTCTACTGTACCAACTAACAGTGGGGCAAACTAGCCCTTGGAGAGTGAGCACCCCTCCTTTCCTCTCCTTTTCCCTCGAGAGCACCCTCCCCTCTCAGCCCTTTCCCCCCTCCTTTCCCTCTGTTCCTTGCATTCTACTTCTTTTCCTCTAGTGAAACCCTACTCTCCTCGTCCCTTTTGGGGGGAGGCCGATCGGCCTTTGCCTAGCAGACCCCTCTTGGGTCTTGCGATGGAGGGGATACGCATCTCCTTTTTCCTTTTTGTTGTTCTACTTTTTTCTTCTTCTGGTTGATGTTGTGCTAGTTGCTCTTGCGTTTGGTTGTTTTGCCTATGATCTCTTTGTGGTTTCCCCAATCTTGTTTTCTGTTTGGTTTGGTGCTTTTTGGTGGGTTTTCTCTTTGTGGCTTTTCGCCTTCTCCCGATTTTTCGAGTTTGGTGGTCTGTGATGGCAATGCCTTATGTTGTCGAGGAGCCTTCCTCTCCCCCTTTTGTGGGTTTTGGTCTAAATCCACCCTTGAAGCCTTCCTTTGCTTCAATGGTTTCTGGTCAGGCCCCTTCTTCGGTGGTGCGATTTGAGTAGCTCTCGCTTCCTATCCGCAAACCGATCGTCCTAGATGGTGTTTCTTGTACCTCTTTCTCTAAGAAGGAGGTCTCTGGCCTGGGCTCTAACTTCCCCTCTACTGTGGTTGCCCGTTCTTAGGGCCCTAAGCCCTCCTTTCAAGCCATGAGGCACTTTCTCACCAGTAGGCTTAAAGTCTCTTCCCTTTTATCGATTGTTTCTCTCGATCTTCGTCATTGGTTGATCCAATGTCCCTTGTATTTGGATTTCTGCAAGGTTTTTGTGGTGGATTTGGTGGTTTTGGAGCATGTTCATATTCAGTTCGTCAAATGGAGCCTTGCTTTCCATACTGATTCTCTAGTGTCCTTTGCATCAGTGTGGGTGGGCTTCCATGGTCTGAATCTTCACCTTCTTCACCCCAATGCCCTGATTTCCCTTGCTTATCAAATTGGCAACTCGATTTTCATTGATCTGTGCACTGTCTATGGTTTCTGCCTTGGTTATCCATGTGTTTGTGTTGAGATTGACATGCTTTCCACTAGGCTGGATTTTGTTTATATCCTGAATGGTGACATCAAGATCAAACAATGGATTGTTTACGGGAGGCTTCCCCTCTTTTACTCCCGTTGTTGTCTTTCTAGCCATTCTCTATTGCATTGCTTAGCCCACAGCTTGTTTGAGAACCCTCCTGCAAAGGGGGGTTTGGACTCTAATTCCTCTGATGTTCCTTTTCAGGATGCTAGACCTCATTCTTCAAGGGATGGTTCTCCTTCCGATGCTGATGTGGTGCCTCTGCTGCCTGCTGAGGAGGTGGATCTTCCTCAGAGCCTCCCTGATTCGGCTTGACCTCCAGCGGACGAGTTGGGCAAGGGCAATTGTACTGATTCTTCAGTCTGTATTAATTCCTCTTCTTCTCTGGAGGGGCTCTCAATCTTCTCATCCCCATTCTACTCCTCCACTAGCTAAGCCTCTGAAGATATTCAAGCTGCACTACTATTGTCATCATCGCTCCATCAAGCACCACCCAGGTACGAGGAACAGAGTCCTTGAGGGTCCTTCTCAAGACTCCTCTTTCCCCTCTCAGGTGATCTCTTCTTTTGTGGTTGTTGATGACATGCCTGCTATTGATTCTCATGATAAATATATCTTTTTCTAACACTGCTTTTCGTAATGTTGAGAATGCCTGTACCTCTGTTGGTTTTCCTATTTATTTGGCTAAAACCTCTCATAAAATCTGGGTTAGGAAAGATTCCCCGAACTCGATTTTCTCTTATGTTTCTTGTTGTCCTTTCAATTCTTCTAATACCTATATCAATGATTTCAGGGTTTTGGAAACTCTTGATTTGCTGGAATTTCCTGATGCTTCGGAAAATCTTCCTCAGAACATTTTTCTTGATAAAGCTAAATTTTCTAAATCTGATGGAAAACTTTTGATTGGAAATAATCTTAATGGTGACCTTTCCTAGGGCATTTATCTTCCTCATCCCACTCCCCCTCCCAATCCTGATCCTCCCCTAATCTTGGAAATTCTTCAGGAGGATGGGATCGAGGAAGTGAGCTATGATGGTTATAGCAGTTTTTCTTCTTCTAAAGTGAGATCTCTTGATACTTCAGAAATACTTGTTTCTAAGTCCGTTACCATCTTGAATTGGCACATGAGGCACACTCTTTGTCTAGGCTTAGATGAGTCCGTGGGGGTCATTCCTTGATGCATTCAACTAGGATTATCAGGAGTTGATCAAGATCCCAATTCTGTTCCATTTCCCAATGAATTGCCTTTTTTGGAACTATAGGAGTATTATTAATACCCCCACTATAAATTGTTTGAAGTCTATGATTTCTTCTAACCATCTCTAAATTATCTTCCTGTTGGAGCCTTTTGATACCACTTTGGATATTGATAGAACTTTGAAAGATATTTGTTTTGATCATGCTTTAGCTCCCCCTAAGTGTCCCAACATTTGGTGCCTTTGGAAAGACCCAGTCTCCATTAGTTCTTTACATTCCTATTCCTAAGCCTTGACAGTAAAGTGTAGACACCTTGGTCATGTCTCCATCATCTCTGTTGTTTATGCTTCTTATGACCCTGATACCAGGCTCAATTTGTGGAACCATCTTTCCTCGATTATGGCCTTGTCCCCCTCTTCCCCTTGGATTGTTAGAGGGGACTTTAACACCATTCTCTCTGCTTCTGAGAAGAGAGGTGGTCACCCTTTCTCCACCTCCCAAGCTCTTCCTTTCCAACTCTTCATCAACAACTCTGCTCTTATTGACTTACCCTTGGGTAGCAACCAAATGTCCTGGTGTAATGGAAGGCAGGGCTCTTCTAGGATTTACCAAAAGTTAGATCGTATCCTTCTCAATCCTAATGTGATGGTTCTTGCTCCTATTGGTCATTACCATACCCATCGCAAATCTGACCATGCCCCCTTTCTCTTTTGCTTTGCCTCTTCCATGGTGGTTCATCCTAGACCTTTTAGGTTTGAGAACATGTGGTTGTAGGATGGGCAGCTTAGGGACCTTTTTTATCCCTAGATCCACTCCTAGAGCCTTCAACAATACTTTCATCTCTTTGGTTTTCAAAAATGCCCTTGCCTCGGACCTCTCTCATTACTGTCCCATAAGTCTCTGCAATGTTCTTTACAAAATTACCTCAGGAATTTTGGCCAAATGTCTCTGCCTCCTCCTCCCCAAAATTATTTCCTTTGAACAGATTGGTTTCATCAAGGGAAGGCCTAATTATGATCACATTACTTGTACCTTTGAGTTAGATCAACGTATTGATTGTAATATCTTTGGCTCCAATGTTATTGTCCAGCTTGACCTTGAAAAAGCTTTTGATCGTGTTGATTGGGGTGTTCTTTACAAGATTCTTCTCTGCTTTGGCTTCTCTTTTAATAATATTTCTCTCATCAAAGCCTTCGTGTAGCATGAAGGTTCTTTTGTTTTGGTGGATGGGAGCTCTTCGGAGTTCTCCCTTATTTCTCATGGTTTGAGACAAGGAAATCCTATCTCTCCTTTTCTCTTTGATGTTTTCATGGAACCTTTCACTTGGGGTATCAAGAAGCTTGCCTTTCTTGGCAAAATTCATCCCTATTCGGTGAAAAGAGGTGTCATCTCTCCTTTAGCTCTCCTCTATGAAGATGATATTATTATCTTTACGAATGGCAACCTCTCTTCCATTCTCAATCTTGCATCCTTTATTAAGACCTTTTCTATGGGTCAGACCGTTAGCCTCTCCAAAAGCTTCTGCTTTGTGAGTCACCACTTTCCTTTATCCCGTAGAGATCACATTCTCTCTATTTTGGGCTTTAGATTGGGTTCCTTCCCTTTTACCTATTTGGGTTGTCCTATTTTTTTTGGTAGGACTAAGGTTTCTTATTTTGGCCCCATTATTGACAAGATCAAATCCAAGCTTGCGGCTTGGAAGGCCCACTGATGAGTCCATTTTAATGGACTATTGTTACCCCTAAGTTAACTTTACTCTTACATTTTATGTTTGTTAATAACTACATTAGGTCATACAATGATTGCATGCATCATTACTTAAGTTTACATATATTCTATTGCATTCTTTAACTTATTATGTATATAAATAATTATTTTATATTTCATTATTGTAGGAATAACTTATGTTATATTGCATTTCAACGTGCCACTCTCTCATGCAGGTCACGCACACAGTGCACCCTCTCCATCTCCTCCACCTGACCCGCTCCATCAAGCTATTTTAAGAGTTAACAGTAACCGGGAAAATGGGAGAGGAGGAATAAATTTGCAAAGAAACCAAGGTCTTTTGAAAAGATCTTCTCCCCCCCCCAATGGGGATCTTCTGGCTCTCGCCAGCCTCAACAAATCGGCCACCCAAATCAGCCGAATCTCACGCAACACCACTACCCCATCACCAATATTGTTGGAGACGATCTCGACATTTAAAAAGAGGAGGATTGATGGGGATCAAGGATCAATCTTCTCCCCCTGGCAAGACTACCTTCTCCCTCATCTCCACCGTGAAGGAGGCGCCCACCGTGGAACCAGCGAGCACTGTGTCATAGGCGTTCTCCACTGCCATCAACCTCCATCACCACAGCAGTGCATGGTGACAGCGTGCATCACCACCTCAGCAACCACACCCACAGAGCAAACCACCAAAAGCCCACGCACCTGCACTGCTCCACGAGCACTAGTAGCAACCACATGCCAGGCGTGCACAACGCCTGCATGCAACACACCCGTCCACAACCGCGCAGCCACCCACACACACCCCCTTCCTCTTCCTCTTCATCGTCTTCTTCCTTTTTTCCCTCATCTCCCCGCCACCACCTGCAACCTCCCCTACGAAACAACCTAAAGTACAGACCACCTCCGTCGCTGGCCACGCCACCTCAAGCCATCTCCTTCTCTACGAAAACAATCGAAGTACCTGCCTCGACCTCACGAGGGTAGCCACACCTCAGAAACTGGCCATGACAGCTCCTTCTCCCACGCCAACCGTTGCGCCATCCAGCTGATCCTCCTCCAACCGGTCGCCGATGGCCACCTTTGGCCACCTCGTCACCACCATCTCGAAGGCCACACCTCAGAGACCCACCACCAACGACCACGACACCGGTCACCGCCTCCTCTGCACGTAAGAGCAGGGAATTCGTTTCCCCTGTTTCGCTATAGTAAACAGCAAATTAAAATTTACGCTTCATGCCATTGTGGAAAACACTATTGTGATATTTATCTGATTATTATATTATGGTAGAATTGCATCAGTATCCCTCATGTTTATTTGAATCATGGATAGTTGAATTCTTCTCATGAACAATAGAGTATGGGGTGTTGGTTATAGGGAGTGGGTTTTGTTTTAATTAAATTTGATGGTGCATGTCAGTACTAAGATAACAATTCTGGTATTTCCATGGTGGTGATTTTGCATGTGCACCCTTGATGTAAACATGTTTATATTACATAAAATGACTATTTATGCATGTTCTTAAGCATAGAATTACATTACATACTATAAATATTGCATAACATGCATCATCTTGCATTTAGATTAGTCTGAATAAAATGGAGGTTAATTGTCTCCTTTTATGGTCAGGGACAAGGCGACTTGTTATCAGCGTCTCGGATCGAAGATCCAACTGTATGGATCTGATCAGGGCGACGATTGGAGTTCAACGACTCCAAGATCACCCTAATCGGATATCCATAGCATCAGATAGAGACCGAGGAACCCTAAAAGATCAAGGGACAAGATGGTGTTAATTCACACTTCAGATGACAAATCCGACCACACGGATGGGTTCAGATCAACGACCGCAGCCTAACGACACAAAAATCGGTCCAATCCGATACCCGTGCCACCATCTACATTACTCAGAAGATGGACGGCCAAGATGGCACCACGTGGTGCCATCTCGGCTACCCAACCGGCCGCACGCACCTGCTGAAGCACTTCGCGCCAGCACTTCTCCGCCGTTGGATCAAGATCCAACGAGTGCGAGGCGCGCACGCTTGAGTTAAGCGCTCGACACAAACGCACCCGTAGTGCATTGGTCAAGTGCCTTAACAAGGCGAGGAGGTGAGGGATCGAGCCCCCGCACGCCCCAAACTGGAGCGAGTGCGCGGGCATGATCGACAGCACGATGAATATCCAACGACTTCGCACGACCGATAGCGTCCACGCGCCATTTGACGCCCCCGCATGATGCAGGATCTCACATGCAAGGCGTGCGGTTAAGGCACGGTGAGGAACGTTCTCAGCCATTCGATCTCACGATCGGACTGTCAAGATCTGATGGACATGGACGCGCATTGAAGTGCGGGGAGGTGAGCGGGCGCGTGCGCCGGCCACGAAGGACACATTCAGGCCTTTTGTGACAGATTTATCCATCACTAAAGGTCCTAAATTAATGATTTTCAACATGTAATGACCAAAATGCCCTCACTCCTTGAACTATAAAAGGAGACCCCCTCCATACGAATTTCTCATCCCTTCTTTCTCTTGTCTCCCTCTCCAAAGCTCAAGAGAAGCTTGTCCCACACCCGAGATGCTCCTCAAGAGATAAAGTCAATTTTTTCACCCCCATTTCGAAAGCGGATCCCGCAACAACGACAACGTGCTGCCTCGTTCCCGTTCTTCCTGCCTCGACCTCCTTCTTCCCGCTCCGTTCTTCGTCCTCCAGGCATCGTCCAATCCAGCTCGTCCTCCAAGTGATCGTCGAGGAGGATAACTTCTCTTTCCCATTCCTTTTTCCTGCTTTCTAGAGCAGCATTTTTCTGCTTTCTAGTTGTAATAGTCTTCCTGCTTTCTAGTGTAATTGCTCGCTTACTTAGTTGTATAAACATTTTGAAGTATCAAGTGGATGTTTTCTCTCTCTCTCTTTCTCTCTCTTTCTCTGATTGTTTATAGTGCTTCATTTCATTGTAATTACTCCACTTTTTAACAAAAACACGAAAAAAAATATAATTGTGAATTTAGATCGACGTAGCCCCCTGAGTTCGACCTAAGATTTTTATTCCGGTATAAATTGTATTTGTTGAAACTGAGTTCTTTACTATTCAAACTACAACGACAGGTTTTCAAAATCGAATTCGATAATGTAGTACTCCATCATTTCAACATTTTGGCACTATTGCCGGGGAGGCGACGCTCTTTGATTTTTTTGCGTTTTCCAACTTACGAATCATTTACCTCACTTCTCTCCTTTCTTATTATGATCGCAAGTACTCTTTTGAGACGAGCAAAAGCAGTAGATTGGAGCAAAGTGCTGTTGAAGATTCTGTAAGTTTTTCCCCCCATTAGTTTTCATTCCACCACGCAATAACACAAACATAAATCAACCTAGGTGTTCTTATAAACTCTAAGGTTAGTTTTGTTTGTTTGTTTGACACCTACACCCGCCTTAACCTCCACATTTAAAAAGAAAAGTTAAAAAAAAATCCCACAGAGGTACACAACCTCATCTGATTTTCAAACTCAACCGGTAAATCGATCTTTGGAACCGGTACACACATCCAAACACATAACTAAGTAGAAATCATATTAGGTAATCACTTGTGTGCCTAATTAAGCGGTGCAACAGGCCAATTATTTGAGTTGATTAGTCTGCACCACTTCAATTAAAATCAACTCATCAAGTAGCTGCCGCATAGGTTCAACTCTTAGGGATTTACCAGGCTCTCCACATTCTTTTAAGTTTCAAAGGAAAACATCTTCACCTGTGCTTTCAAAACCTAGTGTGCCAACAAAACTTGTTTGAAAATACCTAAAGTTGAATCCTAAAAGCTACCAAGCAAGATTTGAACCCTAAAAATCACTGCATCAAAAAAATAATCTTGCTTGAAAACCAATGGTTGTGCACGCACACACACATCAATCAATCATTAAGGGCACAACCCAGATAAAGGGCCCATCACAATCCAAAGTACATTCAAACCTAGCCCTAAATAAAATAGACTAGACGTTGGCCTTAAGGATTCGACTCGCTCTTTGGAGCCCAGAATGAGATTATTTTCAATTAGTTTGTTTCCACTATTCAATCTGATGTCTGGCTAGGGGAGGAGAATCAGACGATCGTGGTTGGGGGGTTCACTAGGAACCAGAGGCACAAGCAGAAGGAAGAACCTTCTCCTCAGTCCCTCCTTCTAACTGGTTGGATTGAACAGATAGAAGTAGATCAAATCATTTCTTTATCTCAAAACGGGTTCTAAGAGTCTGTAGGTCATTAGGCTAGCCCACTTAAGAACAGGTTTGATTGTTTGTATTGCAGGGTGCCTTTCTTCCTCCCATCTATCTTGAATCCTTCCACATTTTATACGCATTCCCGCTCTTTCCCTCCTGTTATGAGTTATCCTCAACATGATGATTATCCTGACTCGTACTGTAATCAACCATTGGTTAGTTGGGATAAATCGGATTGGGGATATAGTTCCGGACCTTCATGTTTAGGGTCTAACCCTGAATACCATAATTGTGATTTCTATCCTTCTTAGAGCCACATTAATTATATATTGTCACCCTTTCATGGACAACCTAATACGATCTACAATTAAGGAGGATACACTGATCCTTAACCATCCTCTGAATACACTACCTTTAGGTCATCACCACCTTTTGAACAATCCGAAATGACCTATTATCAGGAAGGGTATCACGAATCTCAATTCATTAACTCCTTTGCACTGATCCCAAACTTGCCAAACCCTAAAACAAGTCATTTGGTTTAGGGTAACCAGGTTCAAGATAAGGTTTTGGCTAACTTGAGGAATACTATACAATCTTTAGAAGTTCAGCCAATACCTTGCATTGAAAAATTGGAGCCCCTGATTGAGGTGATTGATGATCTGAACAAGTAATTGTTGGATTGGCTCCAAGATGTTAAGGATAAGAACCCAGGTGAGTTTCTACTTGGGAAGTTAGCAAAATTGAGAATGAGATTTGTGGTTGCTTTAGTTCAATCATGGGATGATTCCCAGGATCAACCCCCTTTAGGAGAGCCTATGTTAGAACACGTTCAGGCACCTATTGAGGGGACATTTGTTACAAGGCTGACCAGATTTAATTAGAGCAACCAATCAAGGATGATCTAATTTCTTCACCTGAGATCCTTGAGCCAGGGTACGAGGTGTAACGACCCGGTTCCCGAGTCCCTACGAGACACGAGAACCGGACCGACTCGACTAATCCCAAGACCTAGTCGTCCAACGAGGAAGTAACCAAAAGACAGTAAAATAAACCACATTCAGCATGAATATAACTAACAGTAAGAAAGTACAGCAGTAAGGAAAGAAACTACTACAGTAGGTACCACCACAACAGTAAAAACAGCATTTATCATATAACAAGAACTGCAGGTAAAGAAGGTACAGCGGAAACAAAAACTACTCACTAGAACAGAAACAAAAGGGGTACAAAAGGCTGTGGTAACTCTACTGGACCCTACTCGGCCCAGCGTCCTCTGCAGCCGCCGACTCTGGCTGCTCAACACCTGGTCCTGAAAAAGGTAACGAGTGTAACACGTCAGCAAAACGCTGAGTAAAGTGGCAAACTAACTAAAGGCAACAGTAGAGTGTACAGTGATTAGCCCATAGTTGTGGGCTATTTAAGTATTTAAGTGCCTACATATTAGGTTAATTCTAACATTTATTTAGTATAAATTAGGATGTAAATAGATTAATTCATAGTTTTAATCTAATTACATAATCCATACATTACATTCATATCTTAAGTGCATTTAGAATTAGCTTAGAATAGCATTCATCTAATTAGATAACCAATTAGGTATATTGTTTTTATTAACATAGAAGTTGAGGGTCTATACATAAATAACCCTAATATTTTAATAATATTTGCTTTATTCGTCTTCTTTCAGAACGGCTGGCTGCCGCTCCAACGCCCGCGTGATGCAGTGAAAGCCATTCAAGGGGGAGCGGATACGGTGGATCTGGTCGGCGGCTGATTTCAAAATTGTTCAAGACACTACAAAAGGAGCACGGAGGCAGCTGAGCTCGGGAGGCCTCCGCCACCGACCCACCACTGTGCAGAGAGATCCTCTCTCTTCCACTCCACACTGCCGGCCTCTACCGTGGCGGCGAGTCTCCACCACCGTGGGCGTGTGGTGTGACAGGCCACACCGCCATCCGGAGCTCGCCCGCATTACCGTGAGCACCTTACCGTGCAACTCCCTCGCCGTCGTCGCCGACCACCGTCACCAACCTACGGATCAGCCACCCTCTCAGTAACTTAAGACGTCTGGGAAATTTCCCAGACGTCTGAAGTTACCAGCTCACTTCACCGCACACGCCTGAAGTCGCCTGCAGACCCCTTCCCGCACCTGCAGAACCTTCAGCGCACCCACGTCCGTCAACCTTCAGCTCAAACACGCACAACCGCCTGCAGTCCACGCCGTTCACCACACCGCCTGCAGAACCGCCAACAATCGACCTCTGCAGCTTCCACCGCTCACCGGCTGCTGACCTGCGCACGCCTGCAGATCAGCCCGCGCTCTCCTCCAACGCTTGCAGACCAGCCTGCAGCATCCTCCAACAGCCACGCCTCCGCGCGCCAGCGCCCTCCGCGCGCCAGCGCCCTCCGCAGACCCTCCGCGCGCCCACGCACAACCGCCTGCAGAACCTCCAGCAACCGACCTCTGCAGCTTCCACCGCACACGCCAGCGCCCGCCTGCAGACCACCGCAGCCACGCCTTCGCGCGCCAGCGCCCTCCGCAGACCCTCCGCGCGCCCACGCACAACCGCCTGCAGCACCTCCGCCGGAGCTCGTCCGGCAACCTCCGGCCGCCGCGCGACTCGCCGTCACCACCGATTCGAAGCCCTTGATCCAAGGGACCTCCGCCGAGCTTCCCGCGCCCAGCCATCGGCTCCTCGTCGCGCAAGACAATGGGGAAAAATTCCCCTGTTTTGCTACAGTAAAGCGTTGATTAAAATTTACATTTTCTGCCATTGCCAGATTTTATTCATATTCTATTCACTCTGCATTGCGGAAAATATCCTGTAGTTTATCATAATTGCCATTTCAGCATTATTTCTTGCTTAAACCTTAATCTAAAGGCAATCTTGGCTTGGTTCTTGTCCAAATTGACTCCGAACAAACATTTTTAAGTGGCGCGAATTTTAATACGTTATTGCCTCCCTGTGGAAACGACCCGCTCCTCTGCGAGTGGTTATTTCTTATTAAAAATTGATTAGTCGATTTTTCCACCACATTAAACTACAAACGACTTAAAAGCGAAAGATCGACTCGATCAAATGGCGCCGTTGCCGGGGAGGCAACAGATGCAATAATTTCGCCTAATTTTATCTTCATTATTTGTCAATTGCACAGAGATTTGACCATCTATTATTTTCTTTTCTGTGCGAGAAATTTTGTGCAAGAATCAGCCACTGTGAGAGGCGACCCTTGACGTCGCCAGACGAGAAGTGGACAAGCAATTTTGAAAGGAGGAGAAGGACGAGGACGCGACGGACACCATTGTATTTAATCTCTAATTTAATTAGAATAGAATTAAGACTGAAGACTTAATTTTTCATTACAGTTAGTTTGAAACCCTCGTTCTGGGGCAAATTTTGAGGGGTTTGTTCCCCGATTTTGTTTTGGATCCGTGTTGGGTAATTTTTGGGAGCCTGTTCCCTTTTCTTTAGATTTAGGTTTATTTTTTTTATTATTTCTTTTATTTGCTTGTGCATAAGTAGTTCTAAAAAAAATAGAAAAAAGAAAAAAAAATGAGCTGCCTGCTAGAAGCTGCCTGCCCTAGGACGAACCATTTAGGTCTGTATGAGCAGCCTCTAGATTTGCTTTTCTGCATTGCGTGCATCTTTGCATCGAAGATCGCTGGAGGCAAGGTACGCATTCTCTTACTTTGCATCCTATTTTTGATCACGCATTGCATTTGGGATTTAATGCAAAGACCACCTAATCTGTACTGAATAAATCTAACAAGTGGTCACATATTTTCTTTAGAAAAAGGACTAATTAAAGGAAGGACATTTTAAAAACCAAGGATTTCATTTTCAAACTTGGCGTGCGATTCAAAGTTTAAAATCTTTTACGGTGTATGCACACTTATTTCACTTGCACCACAACACGCTTCTAGACACTCCTTAGGTTTGGAAATACTAGGACAAGAGCCCTCCTTTCGTTGGATTCTGAAGTGTTCGGAACTTGAGATCAAAGGTTTTGTAAATCCAAAGAGGGGGATACCCTGTCACGGATTTTTGGGGGTAGTTGAGGAGCACCGCGAAAGCACAGCTTCAAAGGAAGGCTTAGGCCTACTTGCATCCCTCGATCTTCCGTCTTTGGATTTACTTGACCATTTGAGATTTAGGGAAGATTACCTAAGTTCCAACTAGGTCTTTTTAGGCGAGCCGTAGGTTGACAATAGGCGCGTAATTGATTGGGTAACCTGTTTTGTCACCTACAATTTGAATTAAATTCAAAAGCCTAAATCTGTAAAGACCAAACAAGTCCATTTGAATTGTGTTTGTAGTGCATGCTTGGTAGGCGTTCTCTTAGGAGACAACTTGTATTTGATCCTGAACCAGAAAGAATCCTAAGAAAAGACCTCCCAAGGGTAGAAATGGCCGGTCAAAGGAGCCTTAAGGAATATTTCATCCCAACCAACCAAGCTGGCCCAGCACTACGTAGACCTGGAGGGGATAATCCATATGAGATCAAAAGTAGTACCATATCCTTGCTACCCTCCTTTTATGGTACTACTAGGGAAGATCCTTACAGGCATATTGAGGAATTCACCGAGGTCTGTTCCACGGTGAAGCTGCAGGGCGTTACTGATGACGCTCAAATGCGGACCCTTTTTCCCTTCTCCCTAAAGGACAAAGCCAAGTATTGGTATCACACCCTTGATAATTTAAATACTTGGGATGCCCTGAAAAAGGAGTTTTTGAAGAAGTACTTCCCCATGAGCAAAACAAATCACTTTAGGAGGGAAATCATGAGTTTTGCTCAAAAGGATGGGGAAGCTTTCCATGATGCGTGGGAGCGCTTTAACGATTTGCTGAGACTTTGCCCACATCACCAGGTGCCTAAATGGCAACTGGTTGAAAGGTTCTACACCGGACTTAATGATTCGCATAGGCAAACTGTGGATGGTGCCTGTGCAGGAACCTTTCTATCTAAGACTGAGGATGAAGCTTGGAACTTATTTGATACTTTGAGTGAGAATTCTATTCACCTGAATTCTGCCTACATGGATAGAAAGCCCACTCTCATGCAAAGAAAGTTGGAGGCGAATGAAGCAAGGGACACCCAGAATTTAGCTTATCAAATTCAATTACTGAATCAAAACATGGAAAGGCTTATGTCGAACCCGAGTTCATTCACACCTAACACCTCCACATCCCAAGCTTCCGAATGTGTAATTTGTCAAGGCAATACACACGCCACTGTGGATTGCCACTTAGCCTCCCAATTCCCTGAGCTTGTACAAGCAGATTTGAATGCCGCTCAAGGGTTCCGTCCAAGACCTCGTAATGATCCTTTCTCCAACACTTATAATGAGGGATGGAGGAACCACCCAAACTTTTCATGGAGACAAGGAAATGTCCCAAATTCAGGGAATTACAAACCGCAATCCTTTCAAAACCATCAAATGAACCAACCTCAGACCTTTGCCCAACCTAAAACCTCTGAGATGGATGAATTGAAGGCGATATTGAAAACTATGCAAGAAAGTCAAAGTGCCATCATCCAATCTCATGACAAGGCTATACATGAGATGAAATCACAAATTGGACACCTTGTTGAGGCCGTTAGACAGAGGGAGGCTGGGAAGTTTCCAAGTGCTGCTGAGGAAAATCCTAAAGGAAAAGGGATTGTCTTTAGGGAGCATGCTCAGGCGGTGACTATTCTGAGGAGTGGGAAAGAAATTTCCAAACCCGATGCTCCTATAGTCTCACCCCCTAAAAAAACATCCACCCCGACTTTCACCCCCACCGAAGAAGATTTGCCCAAATCTCCTCCGCTTGAAATCACCTCACCGGAAGAAGTTGCCCCCGTTCCACCCCTTACTCGACATGACAACCCTTCCACCCAGAGATCGAGAGTGCCATTTCCAGAGCGCTTATCCACCTCTGGGCAGACTTCTGCTGGCTCATCTGGAGCCAAAGATAAGACGGATGAGATTATGGAAACTTTCAAGCAAGTGCAGATTAACCTGCCTTTGCTTGAAGCTATCAGGCAGATTCCGTCTTATGCCCGCTTCTTAAAGGACTTGTGCACGAAAAAGCGGCAATCTAGAAAACAGGTCCAGTCTAAAGTTGTCCTGCCTGATTCTGTTAGCTCAATTGTTCAACATGGCACACCTCCGAAACTTAAGGACCCAGGGGCCCCATATATTTCTGTAGTTATTGGTGACTTACAAATTGATGAGGCTCTGCTTGATCTGGGTGCGGGGGTGAACATCCTTCCGAGCTATGTATATGAACAACTTGGGGGAGGCAATCTGAAGCCTAGCCCTGTAATCCTTCAAGTTGCTGATCGATCACTTAAGACACCACGGGGAATTTTGGAAGATGTCCTCGTAAGAGTGGAGGATTTCTTCTTTCCCGTTGACTTCTTAGTTTTGGACACTGACCCTACCAACAAGCCAACCAAACCCTCCATCATTTTGGGCCGCCCCTTCCTTGCAACTTCCCATGCTTCAATTAATTGCAATACTGGGGCATTGAAAATGGGCTTTGGGAATAGGAAAATCCGGCTTAATGTGTTTGATGCTTACAAACAAGCTGGACTTGAGGATTGTTCTCAAGTTGAGGTGATAGATGACCTGATTGAAGAGGCAACTCCTGCAATGTTATGTGATGACCCCCTTCAGCATGTCATGCTAAATGAGCATTCCCATCTCTTGGAGGAATGTGAAGGGGATATACTAGAACTAGAGGAATTGCTAGGAGTTTCTGCTGAGTCTCTTCCCCCATCATTTCCGCCGAAGGCAGATTTGCTACCTGAGATGGGGACATCTATTATGAAACCCTCAACCATACAAGCCCCCAACCTTGAGTTGAAACCCCTCCCTGACACTCTCAAGTATGTTTTCCTAGGTGCCAATGATACGCTCCCAGTTATCACTTCGGCTGTGCTGTCTGAGGCACAGGAGGGAGCCTTGATTGAATGCCTGTCTAGGCATAAGGAAGTTATTGCTTGGAGCATTGCTGACATTAAGGGTATAGACTCTACACTCTGCATGCACCACATTTATACTGATGATTCCATCAACCCTTTTAGGGACATGCAGAGACGTCTGAACCCTAATATGAGGGAGGTTGTAAAAAAGGAAATCCTGAAGTGGTTGGACGCTGGGATCATATATCCCATTGCTGATAGTAAATGGGTCAGTCCCATTCATGTGGTGCCAAAGAAGGCAGGCTTTACTGTGGAACTCAACGACCAAGGTGAACAAGTTGTCACTAGACCCTCAACTGGATGGAGGGTCTGTATTGATTACCGCAAGCTGAACACCGCTACCCAGAAGGATCACTTTCCTTTGCCTTTTATTGATCAAATTCTCGAAAAATTGGCAGGGAATAAGTATTATTGCTTTCTCGATGGATATTCTGGGTACAATCAGGTGGCAGTCTTTCCTGATGACCAGGAAAAGACGACATTCACGAGTCCTTACGGTACTTTTGCATTCAGGCGTATGCCGTTTGGATTATGTAATGCCCCTGCAACTTTCCAGCGGTGTATGATGTCTATCTTTTCGGACATGATTGACGAGTGTGTCGAAGTATTTATGGATGACTTCTCTATTTATGGCTCGTCTTTCGACCAGTGTCTCCTGCACCTGGAGAATGTGTTGAAACGATGTAAGGAGACTGGTTTAGTCCTCAGCTGGGAGAAAAGTCACTTCATGGTACAGAAAGGAATTGTACTTGGGCATGTTGTATCTGAGCAAGGTTTGGAAGTAGATAAAGCCAAGATTGATTCTATTTCCAAACTTCCATTGCCTACGAATGTCAAACAGATTAGATCCTTTCTGGGCCATGCTGGCTTTTACAGGCGCTTTATTAAAAATTTTAGTAAGATTTCTAGGCCACTTTGTGACTTATTGGCGAAGGAATCTTCCTTTACTTTTGATTCAAAGTGTGCCGAGGCCTTTCAAACTCTAAAGGAGGCCTTGATCTCTGCGCCTGTTCTCCAAGCTCCTGATTGGGCACTCCCCTTTGAGCTTATGTGTGATGCTTCGGATTATGCAGTGGGAGCAGTCCTTGGACAAAGGGTTGAGGGAAGACCTCATGTGCTGCATTATGCAAGCAAGACTTTAACTGAACCTCAGCAAAACTACACCGTCACTGAAAAAGAATTACTTGCTGTAGTTTTTGCTCTGGAGAAGTTTAGGTCTTATTTACTTGGGTCTAAGGTGGTTATTTTTACTGATCATGCAGCAGTGAAACATCTCATTGCTAAGAAAGATTCTAAGCCACGTCTAATTAGGTGGATCTTACTCCTTCAAGAATTTGACTTGGAAATACGTGAAAAGAAAGGAGTAGAAAATGTTGTGGCTGACCACCTGTCTCGTCTTCCTCTTAACGACTCTATTTCTGAAGACATTCGCGAGACATTCCCCGATGAAACTCTGATGGCGGTAACACCAACTTTACCTTGGTATGCAGACATTGTAAATTACTTGGTCACTGGACAAACTCCTGGCTCTTGGGATAAGCAGAAAAGAAAGAGATTCATTTCTCAAGCAAGATATTTTCATTGGGAAGAGCCAGAATTATTTAGAATTGGACAAGACCAAGTTTTGAGACGTTGTGTGCCTGAAGAGGAACAACAAAGTGTGCTGACATTTTGCCATGCACTTCATTGTGGAGGACACTTTGGTGCTAAGAAAACTGCTTTTAAGGTTCTCCAGTCTGGTTTTTGGTGGCCTTCCTTATTTAAGGATTCTCATAATTTTGTTAAGGCCTGTATTAGATGTCAACAGACTGGAACGATTGGGAAGAAGAATGAAATGCCTCAACATCCTATTCAATCTGTTGAAATTTTTGATGTGTGGGGAATTGACTTTATGGGCCCCTTCCTGCCGTCCTATGGTTTTGAATATATCTTGGTGGCAGTTGATTATGTCTCTAAATGGATAGAGGCCATTCCG
Source organism: Thalassia testudinum (assembly GCA_037157565.1). NCBI lineage: Eukaryota > Viridiplantae > Streptophyta > Magnoliopsida > Alismatales > Hydrocharitaceae > Thalassia > Thalassia testudinum. Next base: position 18,788,463 of record JAZHRO010000050.1, read on the forward strand.
ACACGCACAAATGACCACTCTGTGGTTTTGAAATTTATGAAGGCCAATATCATATCCCGTTTCGGCTGCCCCAAGACTATTATAAGTGATGGGGGACCTCATTTCCGAAACCACCACTTCAATCGGTTAATTAAGAGTTTGGGAGTGACTCACAAGGTTGCTACCCCTTACCACCCTCAGAGAAGTGGTCAGGTTGAAGTATCAAATAGGGAGATAAAAAATATTTTGGAAAAGACCGTTAGACCTGATAGGAAAGATTGGTCCCAAAAGCTCGATGACGCTTTGTGGGCTTATCAAACGGCTTATAAGACCCCTTTGGGTACTTCTCCCTTTCGGATTGTGTATGGAAAAGCGTGCCATTTACCTGTTGAGTTGGAACATAAAGCACTTTGGGCTATTCGAAGTGTTAACATGGATTTAGAGAAGGCAGGTAAGGCACGATTTCTAGAATTAAGTGAGCTTGAGGAGCTAAGGAATGATGCTTATGACACCTCTCAAGCTTATAAAGAAAGAACTAACGTCTTGCATGACAAGTTTATTCTTCGAAAGACCTTTGAACCCAACCAACAAGTCTGGCTTTTCAATTCCAGACTTAAGCTTTTTCCTGGGAAATTAAAATCTCGTTGGGATGGGCCTTACATAATCACCAAAGTATTCCCCCATGGAGCTGTGGAGATCAAAAATCCTTCCTCTTCAGCAACTCCCTTTATCGTCAACGGTCAACGGTTAAAACCGTACATAACTTTAGATGGCCATCTAGTTGACGAAGTCACTCTTGAGGAGCCTTAGCTCCTACTATTCTCCGCCTCAGGTAATATCTTCCTTTAGCTATTTTTGATTTTCAATGAGGACATTGTTTGAACCAGGCATGGGGGAGAGGACCTGAGGCATTTTGTTTATAGCATGCATTTAAAAAAAAAAAAAAAAAGAAGAAAGAAAAAAAAAAAAAAAATATATATATATATATATATAAAAAGAGAAGTTTTGAGCTTAACTGGCTAGATCTTGCCGTCTTAAGCAAATCAGAACTCTAGGGTAGACTAAGTTAATTCTAGGGTCAAACTTTAGAAGCTAAATAAGCTACTAGCTTTAGACCTTTAGGGTCCTTTGTGGACTTAAAAACTTAAGTAGGAGTTAAGTTGCGGACCATTCTTCAAGAGGTTGAGGAAGGGAAGCTAGGGTTTGAGTTAAAAGGTGGGGTAGTACCTGGAGTCTTATTCTACCTTTTGGTTTACAGGTCCTTGTAACCCAAGCATCTAAATTGTTCACACTTGGTCTGGTAATTAACTTAATTTCTGAAAAGAGATTTGGTTCTCTTAGTTTTGACTTAAGAAAGGCTTGAAAACATATTTTGATTGGAAGAGTTCCCGCCGCAGGAGAGGTCGAGTATATACTCACCTTGAGGATGCGATGGTAACATATTACCTCCTCGGCGCTTGTCTCTTAGGATATCCATCCTACTGGGGGCATGTAAGCGCATTGCGCGGTTCAGGTACCATGGGCGGCCCTATCTCGAAGTGCCGATTGCCATAGGCCTGAATTCGCTTAAGAAATCCATGGGCGATACTATCTCGAAGTGTCGATTGCCAGGAGTTCTTGGGGTCGTTATGGGCGGTGCTATCTCGAAGCATCGAAAGCCAGGCACCCTTCGAGGTATGGTAATGGGGACAATGAATCCGACACAGACCGTGTTGATAGCTGATCTGAGGTTAGACTTAGAAGAATAAAAAAAAAAAAAGTATATATATTAAAAAAAAAAAAAATCCTTTAACTCAAATAACTCGGACCAATGCACAAGCACGGATGCTTTAATCTCAGGGATCAATAAACTTTAGGGTAGAGTCAGAAATCAGGCAAACTTGTGCTGGCAACTCGTCTTTAGCCGACCTAGTCTGTAACTTAGCAACTACTTAGGAACCTTGGGTTTAGAACCTAAACTTAATATGCTTCTGAAGGAAGACTAAGTGAGTTGACTAGTCTACTTAGAGTGCTAGGTTTCGCTTAATTTTGCTAGGGACTAGCAAAAACTAGGCATGGGGGTATTTGATTAGCCCATAGTTGTGGGCTATTTAAGTATTTAAGTGCCTACATATTAGGTTAATTCTAACATTTATTTAGTATAAATTAGGATGTAAATAGATTAATTCATAGTTTTAATCTAATTACATAATCCATACATTACATTCATATCTTAAGTGCATTTAGAATTAGCTTAGAATAGCATTCATCTAATTAGATAACCAATTAGGTATATTGTTTTTATTAACATAGAAGTTGAGGGTCTATACATAAATAACCCTAATATTTTAATAATATTTGCTTTATTCGTCTTCTTTCAGAACGGCTGGCTGCCGCTCCAACGCCCGCGTGATGCAGTGAAAGCCATTCAAGGGGGAGCGGATACGGTGGATCTGGTCGGCGGCTAATTTCAAAATTGTTCAAGACACTACAAAAGGAGCACGGAGGCAGCTGAGCTCGGGAGGCCTCCGCCATCGACCCACCACTGTGCAGAGAGATCCTCTCTCTTCCACTCCACACTGCCGGCCTCTACCGTGGCGGCGAGTCTCCACCACTGTGGGCGTGTGGTGTGACAGGCCACACCGCCATCCGGAGCTCGCCCGCATTACCGTGAGCACCTTACCGTGCAACTCCCTCGCCGTCGTCGCCGACCACCGTCACCAACCTACTGATCAGCCACCCTCTCAGTAACTTAAGACGTCTGGGAAATTTCCCAGACGTCTGAAGTTACCAGCTCACTTCACCGCACACGCCTGAAGTCGCCTGCAGACCCCTTCCCGCACCTGCAGAACCTTCAGCGCACCCACGTCCGTCAACCTTCAGCTCAAACACGCACAACCACCTGCAATCCACGCCGTTCACCACACCGCCTGCAGAACCGCCAACAACCGACCTCTGCAGCTTCCACCGCTCACCGGCTGCTGACCTGCGCACGCCTGCAGATCAGCCCGCGCTCTCCTCCAACTCCTGCAGACCAGCCTGCAGCATCCTCCAATAGCCACGCCTCCGCGCGCCAGCGCCCTCCGCAGACCCTCCCCGCGCCCACGCACAACCGCCTGCAGAACCGCCAGCAACCGACCTCTGCAGCTTCCACCGCACACGCCAGCGCCCGCCTGCAGACCACCGCAGCCACGCCTTCGCGCGCCAGCGCCCTCCGCAAACCCTCCGCGCGCCCACGCACAACCGCCTGCAGCACCTCCGCCGGAGCTCGTCCGGCCACCTCCGGCCGCCGCGCGACTCGCCGTCACCACCGATTCGAAGCCCTTGATCCAAGGGACCTCCGCCGAGCTTCCCGCGCCCAGCCATCGGCTCCTCGTCGCGCAAGACAACGGGGAAAAATTCCCCTGTTTTGCTACAGTAAAGTGTTGATTAAAATTTACATTTTCTGCCATTGCCAGATTTTATTCATATTCTATTCACTCTGCATTGCGGAAAATATCCTGTAGTTTATCATAATTGCCATTTCAGCATTATTTCTTGCTTAAACCTTAATCTAAAGGCAATCTTGGCTTGGTTCTTGTCCAAATTGACTCCGAACAAACATTTTTAAGTGGCGCGAATTTTAATACGTTATTGCCTCCCTGTGGAAACGACCCGCTCCTCTGCGAGTGGTTATTTCTTATTAAAAATTGATTAGTCGATTTTTCCACCACATTAAACTACAAACGACTTAAAAGCGAAAGATCGACTCGGTCATACAGTAGCTGTTATGTTCTATTACTTCCTTTATTCACATCTTTCAATTTTTCTCACTATTTCATTTATTTCTCAGATCCTTTACTTGATCTCGAATGTCCTCGTGGGAACGATCTTGATTACAGTCTTTTCCAAAAGTAGAAGTAGCACGTGGTGCTCTCCTGGCCGGGAGAGTCCCCCGTGGTGATCCTACCCTCAGTCAACCACCCCAAGGTCACTGACAGACGTAACGGTGACTACGGCACGCGCGATAAACGCACAGGTAGCTAGCCCGCACTGGCACGCGGTCAGTCGTTTCCGTTAACGGGTGCGCCCAAAGCACAGCACGGAACCAGGGCAGAGCCCTCTCAGTAACAGGGGTCCAACCCCTCCACAGTAACCAAACCGGGGCCTTGCCCCTCCACAGTCCGCGCACCCTCGCCTGACTACCCTGGTTTGCCCTAGTGGGCCTAACAAGTCGGTGAAGGAGGCTAGCAGAACCCCGGGGCCCGTGGGGTAGCTAGTACTCTCCTAACACTACTAGCTCTCCTCGGTACTACGTACACGAGGGCCAACAAGTCGGTACAGAGCGGCCAATCCTAACCCCGGGTCCCTGGGGCAGCTGGCCCCACTCTGCACTAAACAGGTACAGGTACTTCCCTTGGTACTGCGTACCCAAGAGACAGTACAAACTACATCTCAGTTCCATTCCTTTTTCTTTCCAGGAGTTCCACTCCTAATTCCCCGTAGGGTTCCAGCTCTTTATCTCAGAACATCATATGTTTCACTTTCCAGATTCACGTTCTCAAAATCCATGATCTCAAACATGTTTCTTTATTCATAACAGGCAGCTGTTAATTCAAATTACAGGCAGCTTTATATTCCTTTCCATTTTTCCAAGACTGCAGTATTATACATTCCACTAGTTTTTCCATCCTAAGATTCATGCCACATCCTAGGATCTAGCATACAACTAATTTTCCAGCCCTAGGATTCATGCATCACCTAGGAGCTATCATTCCATACATTTCTCATTCCTAGGATTCATGCAATGTCCTAGATTCTAGTTATGGTTTCATACTTTAACAGATTTTATTAATAACTTAAGCCACTCTACCAGGTACAACGGGAGTAATGGGGGCGTGATCGGGAATCCCGCGTGCCTCCGCGACTCTCAAGACTGCAACTGAACGAGATCCTATCACAAGGATCAAACACAAGGAGTGTCTCAAAACAGTGTATAGCTACTGTAGATGAGTAGAGGAATTAATTCTGAAGAGAACGCAACTCGAATCGCGGAAAACGGAGCCCGCACGGGCCCTAAACGGGTCGAAAAAGACGATACTGTGCAAAATCAGACGTCTGGAACTCCTTCCAGACGTCTTAAGAAGTGGATCAGAGAATTACCTGTTCAGCGTGGTTTCCCAGACGTCCAGAAGTCTGCGGGGACGTCTGCCTAGATCCCAGGCGTCCGATGGTCACTCCGGACGTCTGGATGTCACTCCCGCCGTCTGGTACAACACCCAGACGTCTGATTCGCAAAAGATGGCGAATCAACGAACCTGCGCACAGCCAACCCCCTCCCTCAGTACGGTCAGTTGACAAGAAGGAAGAAGAAGGCGGAAACTCACCTTTCAGACGTCTGTATGATCTTACAGACGTCGACCTTGCCGTCTGGCTATCAATCCAGACGTCTGATTCTGGAAATTTTTCCAGAATCAGGACCCTGCTCGGCCTCCGCTTGCGACGCCGCCCGCGTCGCACCTCGCACGTCTGCTGCTCAGCCTGCAGCAGGTCCCTCTCCGCGTCGCTCCGCGCCCCCTGCACCCTCCGTCGGCCGGCCAAGCCGCTCCGGCGAGCTCGCCCTCACGGCAGAGCTCCGCCCTCGCACGCCGCACCTCCGCGCTCACTGCGGCCGCCGCTGCCGCCCTCGCGTCCGCTCGCTCTCGCGCACAGGAAGGAGGAGAAGGAGGAGACGGTGGAGACGGGAGGGGAGGCGCGCCCCTTTTAACGTCGCACGGAGAGGAGAGAGAGAAGGCGGCAGGCCGCCTGCAGCCGCAGAGAAAAGAGGGAAAATGCGGTCTGCGCGCTCAGGCGCGCAGGCGACTCGCGTGTGTCGAAAATAACGGATTTCCAGACGTCTTGAAACTATCCCAGACGTCTTATCAGACGTCTGGTTGTGATCCCAGACGTCTTGTCCGACGTCTGAGCCACCTCCCAGATGTCTTAAAATACGTCTGGGGCACACATTCGTTACACGAGGAAACGTATGTCTTCATGGATCAGAAAGTGACGAATGATTTTGGGACATACATTAATATGGATTTTGATTTCTTTGATTCTGATGGTGAAATTCAGTTTGCAACGTTTCACGTGAGTTTACAGAACATGATTTCTATGAGATGATTGGGCCTGAGGAATCTGGTAGATTATTTGATAGCCCAATAACTGAGGAAACTAATCTTATTAGGGCTCACATGACGGATCCAGAATCACATTTTCCGGAGGATTCAATCCAATGCCCTGATTGTCAATTACACCCCATTGAGCTTACTGACGATTCTGTTTTTGAGATAATTAGACCCAAGTCAATTCTGATTCAACCACATCTTTTACACTTGGAAATTTCATATGGGGAGATTAATATGCAGAAGATCCTAGAATTTGACATTCTGAAGGAGGATAGGAGCTGGGAAATTTTAATTTGGGAAGCAAACTTCAGAGGAAGTAGAAGACCGAGTCTAATGGTTCCAATTAAGCTGAAACCATCAAACCAGGACCCTTACGACATTTGTTCTGAGGATGTCCAACCCAAGCACACATTCATTGATTATCCTTTAGAGCTTGATTTCTCTATAACTTGACTCTTTGGTCTTAGGTTGCATTCTCATAAATCGTAGGCCAGACCCCACTTGCATACTGATTTTAGGTTTTAGGTAATTTTTATCCAGAACCTTAGATATTCTAAATCATGGGCTATGGGTTTGCATCACAATCTGGTCCACATCTGTGGACATCTGCTGGTAGGCCCTAAAGTGAATCTTTTTATTCTGATTCTGACCTACATTTCTGAATTCTTTATTTCTCTTCTTTATATAGTGTGCCTAGCTAAAGGCACCAAATTCAGCACATATACAATTTTTGTTTATCTCAGAGCGGACCCGTCATTCACGTAATTTAGGTACTTTCTACTCTATTCCGCTCTGTTTTACGTCTTTTTAATACAATGAGGACATTACATTAGATAGGTATGGGGGGGTGAATATTCATCTCTGAATTAAAAAGACATTGGGCTCCTTAGATTCGTTTTATATATAAAAGAAATTTAAAAAAAATTGTGGAATGAGGGAAGAGAACTTGGGCTTAAGAAAATTTTCAATTTTAGGAAATAAAACTATATGATTTGAATGCAAAGACCCTTCAAGTCTTTGGGCTTAATCAGCCTGTGTATCCACTAAAATGTGGATTTATTTTTTGAGTCCTTGCCATCTTAATTCTATGGTAATTTGATTAAATAAGTTTGGGTGATAAGTACATGACTTATCAACCCACCCTCTGATTTGAGGGAACTTTAAGTCTAAAGCATCTACACACTTTCTTTTCACTGACTTGTTGATCAGCGATTTTAACGGAAATTGGGTAGCTAATGAACCTTCTAGACTGATATGGCTGGCAAGTTATCGTGGGTAACAGCCCATAAGTAGGTTGTCCAAATCTCAGTCACTGGACCATTCTCTTTTTACTGTCTTTAGGTAAATCTTAGACCAGGGACGCCACCTACTTAAAAAAAGAAGAAAGTTAGAAAGAAAAGAGAAAAAAAGAAGAAAACAAAAGAAATAAGCCACACTTCGCCGCACGAGTATGGCTGGCAAGTTGTCGGTCGTAACAGCTCATCGATCGGTTGTCCAAGACCCAGCTCAAGAAATGCACTTAAAATTCCAAAAACACTTAGGAAGAAGAGGAGAAGTAGAATAAATCAGGGAGATATACACTGGATTCACCCTTGTATTGACCCCATAAAAATAAAAGTAGGGAGAAAGCTACCAGTCGTAAAGATACACCTTTAGGTAGAACTCTCTTTAAGGTCACTTAGAGGCGTAGAAACCCGAAGTCCATTCTAATTGCCAATCAACGAGTCTATCACATTCACAATAAGATGCTTAGAACTTAGGGTTCTCATCAAATCTTAGGTAGGTTGAACGACCGTAGAAAGCCACTCTTTAACCCTAAACTCAAAAAATCAAAAAAAAAAAAAGAAAAGAAGAGAAAGAGAAAAAGAAAATTTTCTTTGAATAAGGCGAGGGCTTGAGGCGATCTGCAATTTGGCAAATATCCAGGCGCTGTTGTGTCTTTGAAAGTTCAGATCCTAAGTAAAAATTTTCTTAATATTGAAAAAAACTTATGCTCTGGTAATCCAACCTAATTCTTTTATAAATAGCATGTAGTTTTTGCTACGGACTAGCAAAAGATAAGCATGGGGGTGTGATGTAAACATATTTATATTACATAAAATGTCTATTTATGCACGTTCTTAAGCATAGAATTGCATTACATACTATAAATATTGCATAACATGCATCATCTTGCATTTATATTAGTCTGAATAAAATGGAGGTTAATTATCTCCTTTTATGGTCAGGGATAGGGTGACTTGTTATCGGGGCCTCAGATCGAAGATCCAACCATGTAGATCTGATCAGGGCGACGATCGGAGTTCAAGGACTCCAAGATCGCCCTAATCGGATATCCGTAACATCAGATAGAGACCGAGGAACCCTAGAAGATCAAGGGCCAAGATGGTATTAATCTACACTTCAAATGACAAATCCAACTGCACTGATGGGTTCGGATTGACGATCGCATCCTATCAGCGTGAAAATTGATCCAATCCGATACCTGTGGCACCATCTACATCACTCAGAAGATGGATGACCAAGATGGCACCACGTGGCGCCATCTCGGCTGCCCAACCAGCCGCACGCACCCGCTGAAGCACTTCGCGCCAGCGCTTCTCCGCCGTTGGATCAAGATCAAACAGCTGCGAGGCGGACACGCTTGAGTTAAGCGCTCGACACAAATGTGCCCATAGGACATTGGTCGAGCGCCTTAACGAGGCGAGGAGGCACTGGATCGAGCCCCCGCACGCCTCAAATTGGAGCAGGTGCGCGAGTGCGATCGACCACACGATGAAGATCCAACAACTCCGTGTGGCCGATAGCGTCCACGCACCATCTGATGCCCCTGCGTGATGCGAGATCTCATGCGCAAGGAGTGTGGTTGAGGCACAACGAGGAGCGTTCTCAGCAATTTGATCTCACGATCAGACGGTAAAGATCTAATGGACGTGGACGCACGTTGAGGCGTGGGGAGGCAAGCGGGCGTGTGCACAGCCCACGAAGGCCACATTCAGGCCTTTAGTGACAGATTTATCCATCACTAAAGGTCCTGAATTAATGATTTTCAACATGTAATGACCAAAATGCCCTCACTCCTTACAACTATAAAAGGAGACCCCCTCCATACGAATTTCTCATCCCTTCTTTCTCTTCTCTCCCTCTCCAAAGCTCAAGAGAAGCTTGTCCCACACCCGAGATGCTCCTCAAGAGATAAAGTCAATTTTTTCACCCCCATTTCGAAAGCGGATCCCGCGACAACGACAACGTGCTGCCTCGTTCCCGTTATTCCTGCCTCAATCTCCTTCCCGCTCCGTTCTTCGTCCTCCAGGCGTCGTCCAGTCCGGCTCGTCCTCCAAGTGATCGTCGAGGAGGATAACTTCTCTCTCCCATTCCTTTTTCCTGCTTTCTAGAGTATCATTTTTCTGCTTTCTAGTTGTAATAGTTTTCCTGTTTTCTAGTGTAATTTCTCGCTTACTTAGTTGTATAAACAAGTGGATGTTTTCTCTCTCTCTTTCTCTCTCTTACTCTAATTGTTTATAGTACTTCATTTCATTGTAATTACTCCACTTTTTAACAAAAACATGAAAAAAATATAATTATGAATTTAGATTGACGTAGCCTCCCTGAGTTCGACCCGGGATTTCTATTACAGTATAAATTGTATTTGTTAAACGCAAGTTCTTCACTATTCAAACTACAACGACAGGTTTTAAAATCGAATTCGATAGCATAGAACTCCATCGTTTCAACAACCCTCACATTATTGATTAATTATTTAAATCAAGAATTTATGTTGAAAACACGTGCACCAGTTAGTATGCGTACGCATTGAGTTTCCTGAATAAACGAGACACTATTCACTAGTTTGAATAGGCTAATTCCTCCCTATGGAGATGACCTAACTCTTCGTGGTTAATTTTGAATTATTAAATATTTTTGAAAAATGATTTTCTACCACACAACGAACTATAACGACAAGTCATTTCATGTTAAAGTTTTCAACGAAAATGAACATCGCTCTTTCAAATGGCGTCGTTGCCGAGGAGGAAACACGCCTACTATTATTTTTTGGGAAATTTATATTATTTTTAAGCTATTTTGGAAGCTTTTCTGAATTACTGACTGTAGATCTTTTTCTGTGCAAAAACAACAAACGAACGCAACGGGCGTGCACAACGAAGATGATATTTTTGGTGGACCTTGACGCTACCTGGAGGCTAGCAATGAGTGCTTGTGGGCCTTGATCCCACGCATGAAGGTGTACGGAGGAGCCTTTTTATGATTTAGTCATTAGATCTTAGTTTAGATTTAGTTAGATAGACATTAGAACTTAATTTCTGTCTTTTGGACCCTTGTTGGGCATTTTTGGGAAAGTGTTCCCAGTGTTTTTATTTCTTATCGCTCTTGTATGCGGGAGCGTATTTTCGAGAGTGTGTTCCCATTTTTTCTAGATTATAGGATTATTCGAATTGTTTGAGATGCATATAGATTAGTTAGTTAGTTAATTAGATTTGTTTGCTTAATATTATTAAAAATATTTATATGAATAAAAAATAAATGAATAATATATATATCTAACTGCCTACTAGAAGCTGCATATAAATAAGGCGATCATCTAGGACTAAATGAACAACAACTAGTTTATCTTAATTGCATTGCAGACATCCCTGCATTAAAGAAAGCTGGACTAAGGTACATTTTTTTCTTGAGCATCAATTACCTGTCATGCATCTGCATTGAACCTAAATCTAAGACCACTAAAGTATTTGAATCTAATTAAGTCAGTGGTCATTTTAAGAAATTAGGACTGCTAAGAGGTTGGACCATAAAATCTGTGACTTGAAATTATGTGCAAAAGGATCTTGTCTGTGAGATTTCAAAATACAAAATGTGAACATATGATTGCATACCTAAGACACTGTGCACCTCACACATAAGGTCACTAAATAAATTTCTACCTCTCCTCTTTGCACCACAAGGGAAGTTAGTCGGAAATCAACAAGCCTATCCACCAAGTTACTTCGATTCCTCATGCGTGGGCTCGACTCGAGACTTCCATCCCTTGCAAGTAGGTTGTAGGCACCAACGAAAGTCGGCTTAGGAAGCGTAATTCTTGCAAAACTTGTTTGACCACCAACTGAACTCCTAATTCTAAGACCTAGAATCTACTAAAAACAGATCCCACTGTATTTGTGTTTGTTTTGACAGTGGTAGAACTCTCTAGAAAGTTTCTGCTCTTGTTCTAGTTTCTTCTAAATCCTAAGAGAGTTAAACCTGTTAGGCTTAAAGAAATGGATCACCCTTACTCCTATCAATCAGATTATCAGAGTCAATACCTCCCATCTTTTAACCAGGATCCCATGCCCCGAGCGTATCCATCCTTTGATGGGCACATTGACAATCCATGGGATCATTCATATTCCTATCCTGGGAGTACTGGCCCAATAACTCCCACTTTTGAGTAGAGCCTAGGAGCGAGATTTTCCACACCTAGAACCCCCACTACTATGCAAACACCTCACCCTCCCACCCTTATGATTTTCCTTACCGTGGTTGGACCAATACCCCTAGGCAACCAGAGCCTAAAATTAACTATCCTCCCCAATCTGATAGTAGTAGCCTCTCCTCTTTTATGATAGAAATGCAAAAACAACAAAAAGAAATGATGGAGATTATGGGAGAGATGTTGAGGAATAGTCAACAATTGAACAAATAAATTAGACAGCTTAGTTACGCTCTTCCTAGTAATTCTGATCCCTACCCATACGACCGTGATCATGAAAATAATTCTGAGGAAACCAATGACAATAGGGATCCCTTTTTACATAGCTATCACTTAGACTCTCCCAATGAGACACAGCCACTAGAGGAGAACGATCCTAGTAATTATCCACCCGAGCTATATTGGAGTCAAAAGAAAGGGAAGATGGTACCTCTTGAGGACCTTGATCCCAATGACAGTATTTTCCTTACCCATGATAACCTAGGTCAAGGTCGTATTGTTCATATCACTTCCCCTATTAATTATCTGGTGGAGCCCCATTCTACCCTTAGTGAGCCTAATCCTGACCCTCAACTTAAGGAATCAACACCTACCATTCAGCATTCTGACGATTTAAATGCACCCAATGAAGGTGACCCTAAGGGAATGGAGGATGAATTAGATCAATTTTGGTCTCAGGGATATAAAGAGTCTATTTTAGAGGACGAGGATGACCCAATGGAGGAACCCAGACTGAAAATTTGGAGTGAATCACAGGGGGATTATTTGTTATTCGAGGACTTACCCCCAGAGGATATAAATAATATGGTGAAATTTGGATTCCTCCCTTCTTTTGAGAGTCTTCCTCCAAAAAACCAGGAGTTGATATTGGAGGAGGACAAACATAATAGTGAGAAGCCTAGGGAGACTCTCAGGGACAAAACACGTCAATTGAGGATTTATGCCCTGAGAAGAATAAAGAATTGAGTGATATGGGCTTACTCCAAAATATTAAGACGAATCCTCCTTCAGAAATAATTGAGGATATTGATCCAACTCCTCTCTTTACTGGTGAATCACATATACACCCCGATAAAAACTCAAGTGAACCAAAAGAATCCGGGGATGAAATTAATGATAATGATTCTGTTGCTTCGACCCTACCATCAAAGGAATTTAATTTGGATTCCACCATTGATTCACATATACTAGAAGGTGAAAATATGACTACCATCATTAATGATAGGCAGGGTGACGTGAAATTTTCTGCAATAATTGTTAGGGAGAATACACAAGCTGAATCATTGTTGGAATTGAACTCGACACCGACTAAGCCCTCATTGGACTTAATCATTACCTCCCAACACCGCAAACAACCATTACACTCCCTAACCGATCCTTGGCTCAGGTCTCTACTCACATACATTCTTTTTGGGGAGCATATCAGGCCAATACATCCTCGGGTAGAATGGCGAGGGTGGATTGATGCTTGTACATTTAGTCTCGCAATTCAAGGGTTTGAAATAATAATGTTTATATCTTTTAAAACCCTTCCTGCTTTGGAGGACCCTTGTTATCATCCACTTATTCTATTTCAAGAGGTCCCTTTTCATATTCCTTTTGTTATTCTTGGACCTCCCCAGGTAGCCTACAAGGTTCTCTGCTTTCATGTCTTCTGGCGAGCATTTAGAATCATGCTGCATCATCAACTCGCCAACTTCCATGGCTACCTATTTTCTAGTCCTGCGCTGTTACGCATATTCTTAGAGCCTAGCTCTTTTTGTCTAGAACCAAACTTACAGGTTCCTTATAAGTCTGGCTACCGACAAAAAATATAGCGCCTGTTGGGAGGCAACCCAGCATTCAGAATAAAACCATCATCAGGTGATTTCCTTCCTTTCTCCCCCTATTTTAATTTTACAATGAGGACATTGTAGGATTTAGGCATAGGGGGGTGCATTTTGCATTTTAGGAAGTATTCATGAATTTAGGTTAGGTGCATTAGCATATTAAAAAAAAAAAGAATCGTGAGCTGAATTGGTTAGTCCCTAACAAAACATCTTTGTCATGGAGGTTTCATTAAAGATTTTCTTCTTAAATTGTTTCTTAAGTTTAGAATCCAATATAGTTACTTCACTTGCACGTGGACTGGGTAATGGATCTTTGAAGAAAACCAATAAGAATTTTTTATCTATTGAACCCTTGGATAGTTAATAGGGAGTCAGACATACTATCTTCTATTAGATCCACTGCATGTTTGAGAGAAGAAAGTAGAGAGACTACTGGTGCGCTAAGTCTAGTGCAAGAACTCTTAAGTTCTGGACAATTAGATGATGATACCTCAGAGTTAGGTATAGTTTTCGCTCTCTGTTCCTGTGTGCGTACATTGTGTGAATTCCTGAGAGTCACCAAATAAGGCAGATACACAGAAATTGAGTCTTAATAAATCTATGACTATGGTTGATGATTACGACCGTCCTTCATAGAGTCCTCAACTGAAAGAGGGTAATAGTCTCAAAGGTCAAAAATATGCTTGTCCTATCCATTCCTTCCCGGTGTCGAGAGTAGGCACTTCCACCAAATAAGCCACACAATATCCTCTTAACCATCATCATCCCTAATAATGCCTCATAAATAAAAGTATGCATCATTTTATGTTAGTACTTGAAAAAAATATTAAAAAAAAGAAAAGAAAAAGCAAAAAAAAAGAGAAAAAAAAGGGAAAAAAAGAGAAAAGAGTTCAAGTTTGGAGTTTTATCTTCATGTCATTGTTTGTGTCAATGTTTTTGAGGCAACAACAAAAGCACCCATTTCAATCCACCAAATATGACCCATGCCTATTTTTTAAAATTTCTGATCGCCCGAATACTGGCTAAGGTCCTCTAACTTAATTGTAGGGTTACTAAGACTTTAATTGAAGTGTGAATGCCATATGAGGCAACCAAACAGTGAGTACATTTACAAAATCTGGTGAGATTTGTGATCTCAGAATGAAAAGAAGGAAAAGTGTGAGCACAAACGAACATCAAGAGAGCAGAGTTGTTTAGCCTCTCTCTGTCTAGAGATCTAGAGTCAGTAGTACTAGATTACATGTAGCACCAGATGAGTGTGTACCACCAAATACAAATCCAGTCAACTCGATATCTTCTACCTAACCCAAAAAGCCAGGGTAAAATTGCATATTATCTTTTATTTTATCCCCAAGGGAAGTAGTTGCTTATTCCGATAGAATTTTATCGAGGGTTAAGTACGAACCTCAAATGTAAGTTGGCTTCTCACTTGGATCCGTTACCTAGGCTACCATCACTTCACATTTATTTGGATCTCTAAATTTTTGGAATAAGGAAAGAAGAAATCTTCTGATTACTTCTATTATTTTTCACTTTTGCTAGGGACTAGCAAATCTTAGGCATGGGGGTATTTAATGAGTCCATTTTAATGGACTATTGTTACGCCTAAGTTAACTTTATTCTTACATTTTATGTTTGTTAATAACTACATTAGGTCATACAATGATTGCATGCATCATTACTTAAGTTTACATATATTCTATTGCATTCTATAACTTATTATGTATATAAATAATTATTTTATATTTCATTATTGTAGGAATAACTTATGTTATATTGCATTTCAACGTGCCACTCTCTCATGTAGGTCACGCACACAGTGCACCCTCTCCATCTCCTCCACCTGACCTGCTCCATCAAGCTATTTTAAGAGTTAACAGTAACCGAGAAAATGGGAGAGGAGGAGGAACAAATTTGCGAAGAAACCAAGGTCTTTTGAAAAGATCTTCCCCACCCCCCCACAGGGATCTCCTGGCTCTTACCGGCCTCAACAAATCAGCCACCCAAATCAGCCGAATCTCACGCAACACCACTGCCCCATCGCCAATATTGTTGGAGATGATCTCAGCATTTAAAAAGAGGAGGATGGACGAGGGATTGATGTAAACATGTTTATATTACATAAAATGTCCATTTATGCATGTTCTTAAGCATAGAATTGTATTACATACTATAAATATTGCATAACATGCATCATCCTGCATTTAGATTAGTCTAAATAAAATGAAGGTTAATTGTCTCTTTTTATGGTCAGGGACAGGGCGACTATTTATCAGGGCCTCGGATCAAAGATCCAACCATACGAATCTGATCAGGGCGATGATTGGAGCTCAACGACTCCAAGATAGCCCTAATCAGATATCCGTAGCATCAGATAGAGATCGAGGAACCCTAGAAGATCAAGGGCCAAGATGATGTGAATCCACACTTCAGACGAAAAATCCAACCGCATGGATGGATTCGGATCGACGATCGCAGTCTAACGACGCAAAAATTGACCCAATCCAACAATCGTGGCACCATCTACATCATCTAGAAGATGGACGACCAAGATGGTGCTACGTGGCGCCATCTCAGCTGCCCAACCGGCTGCATGCAACTGCCGCACCTTCTCTTCTTCATCTGATCATCGCTTCTCAGCCGTTGGATGCTCATCCAACGGCTGTGGGGCGCGCACGCACAATTCTTAAGCGCGGCATAAATGCATTGATAGCACGTTGGTCGAACACTCTTTCGCGAAGGGAGAACGCGTGTTCGAGTCACGAGGAGTGGGAGCTGAGACGCGATGAGCAGGCGCGATTGAGCGCACGATCGCGATAGAGCGGCTGCACGCTCGATAACGCTCACGCTCAATCAGACGTGTGGTGAAGACGCTGGACCACACGCGGGCGAGCGCGTGATGAGGAGGTGCGGTGAGGATGCATCTCAGTCATTCGATCTCACGATCGAATGGCTGAGATTTGAAGATCGTGGGCAAGCGTTTAAAGAGAGGAGGCGAGCGGGCCCACGTACGCCGCCCCACTACGCCCACGTTCAGACCTTTAGCGACGAATTTATCCATCACTAAAGGTCCTGAATTAATGTTTTTCAAATTAAAAATTTCAAATTGCCCTCACTCCTTGCAACTATAAAAGAAGACCCCCTCCATACAAAATTATCATCCCTTCTTTCTCTTCTCTCCCTCTCCAAAGCTCAAGAGAATCTTGTCCCACACCCAGGATGCTTCTCAAGAGATAAAGTCAAATTTTCACCCCCATTTCGGAAGTGGATCCTGCGACGACGACGATGTGCTACCCCATTCCCGTTCTTCCCGCTTCGTCCTCCTTCTTCCTGCTCTGTTCCCCATCTTCTAGGCATTGTCTCATCCGGCTCGTCCTCCAAGCGATCGTCGAGGAGGATATTTCTCTCTCCATTCCTTTTAATGCTTTCTAAAGTAGATTTACGACTTTCTAGTGTAATCATTTTCTACTTTCTAGTCGTAATGAGTAGTGTAACGAACAACCTCTTTGATAATGAAATCCATGTTCATTCTACATCCCTTTTTATTTTTGTTTGTAATATTCTCTCTCTCTCTTCTATTTATTGTAAATAGATAGATAGTTTCCAATCAATTATTCTGCTTCGTAACAAATAAAACATACGCATATTTTTAATCAAACATCCGCCTCCCTGAGTTCGACCCAGGATTTCCATTTCGGTATAAATTTTATTTGTTGAACATGAGTTCTTCGCTTTCAAACTACAATGATAGGTTTTTTTCAAAACCAAATACGATAACGTAGTAACCCATAGCTTCAACATTTTGGCACCATTGCCGGGGAGGCGACGCTCTTTGATTATTTTTTTTTGCATTTTCCAACTTACGAATCATTTACCTCACTTCTCTCCTTTCTTATTGTGATTGTAGGTACTCTTTTGAGATGAGCAAAAGCAGTAGATTGGAGCAAAGTTCTGTTGAAGGTTTTGTAAGTTATCCCCTACCTCCCACCCATTAGTTTTCATTTCACCACGTAATAACAGAAATATCAATCAACCTAGGTGTTTTTATAAACTCTAAGGTTAGTTTTGTTTGTTTGTTTGACACCTACACCCGCCTCAACCTTCACATTTAAAAAGAAAAATTAAAAAAAAAAACTCACAAAGGTACACAACCTCATCTAATTTTCAAACTCAACTGGTAAACTAATCTTTGGAATCGGTACACACATTCAAACACGTAATTGAGTAGAAATCAGATTAGGTAATCACTTGTGTGCCTAATTAAGTGGTGCAATAGGCCAATTGTTTAAGTTGATTGGACTGCACCACTTCAATTAAAATCAACTCATCAAGTAGCTGCCACATAGGTTCAACTCTTAGGGATTTACCAAGCACTCCACATTCCTTTAAGTTTCAAAGGAAAACATCTTCACCTATGCTTTTAAAACCTGGTGTGCCAACAAAACTTGTCTGAAAATACCTAAAGTTGAATCCTAAAAGCTATTAAGTAAGATTTGAGTCCTAAAATTCACCACATCAAAAATAATCTTGCTTGAAAACCACTAGTTGTGTATGCACACACACATCAATCACTCATTAAGGGCACAACCCAGATAAAGGACCCATCACATTCCAAAGCACATTCAAACCTAGCCCTAAATAAAACAGAGTAGACGTTGGCCTTAAGGATTCAACTCGCTCTTCAGAGTCCAGAACGAGATTATTTTAGATTAATCTATTTCTACTGTTCAATCTGATGTCTAGCTAGGGGAGCAGAATCAAACGATCACGGCTAGGGGGTACATTAGGAATCGGAGGCGTAAGCCGAAGGAAGAACCTTCTCCCCAGTCCCTCCTTCTAACTGGTTGGATTGAACAGATAGAAGTAGATCAAATCATTTCTTTATCTCAAGACAGGTTCTGGGAGTCTGTAGGTCTTTAGGTAAGCCCACTTAAGGATAGGTTTGATTGCTTGTATTGCAGGGCACCTTTCTTCCTCCAGTCTATTATGAATCCTTCCCCATTTTATATGCATTCCTGCTCTTTCCCTCCTGTTATGAGTTATCCTCAACATGACGATTATCCCGAGTCGTACTGCAATCAACCTTCAATTAGTTGGGATAACTCAAATTGGGGATATAGTTTCAGACCTCTGTGTATAGGGTCTAACCCTAAACACCATTATTATGATTTCTATCCTCCTCAGAGCCACATCGATTATAGATCGCCACCCTTTCATGGATAACCTAATGCGATCTATATTCAAGGAGGATACACTGATCGTTACCCATCCTCTGATTACATTGCCTTTTGGTCATCACCACCTTTTGAATAATCCAAAATGACCTATTATCAGGAAGGGTATAATGAATCTCAGTTCGTTAACTCCTCTGCACTGATCCCAAACCCGCCTAACCCTGAAACAAGTCATTTGGTTCAGGGTAACTAGGTTCAAGATAAGGTTTTGGCTAACTTGAGGGATATCATACAATCTTTAGAAGTTAAGCTAATACCTTGCATTGAGAGATTGGAGCCTCTAATTTAGTTGATTGATGATTTGAATAAGTACTTGTTGGATTGGCTCCATGATGTTAAGGATAAGAATCCAGGTGAGTTTCTACTTGGGAAGTTAGTGAAATTGAGAATGAGATTTGTGGTTGCTTTGGTTCAATCTTGGGATGATTCCCAGGATGAACTCCCTTCAGGGGAGCCAATGTCAGAACTCGCTCAATCACCTATTGGGGGGAACACGTGTTACGAGGCTGACTAGATTGAATTAAAGCAACCAATTAAGGATGATCTGATTTCTTCACCTGAAATCCCTGAGCTGGGAAACAAGGAAACATATGTCTCCATGGACTAGAAAGTGACGGATGATTTTGGGACATACATTAATACAGATTTTGATTTCTTTGATTCTGATGGTGAAGATTCAGTTTGCAAAGTCTGACATGAGTTTACAGAACAT
This sequence comes from Thalassia testudinum, assembly GCA_037157565.1. Classification (NCBI taxonomy): domain Eukaryota; kingdom Viridiplantae; phylum Streptophyta; class Magnoliopsida; order Alismatales; family Hydrocharitaceae; genus Thalassia; species Thalassia testudinum. The sequence continues at coordinate 18,807,830 of JAZHRO010000050.1, forward strand.
GATTTTTGTGAGACGATTGGGCCTGAGGAATCTAATAGATCATTTGATAGCCTAATAATTGCAGAAACTGATCTTATTGGGGCTCACAAGATGGATTCAGAATCACATTTTCTGAAGAAAACAATTCAATGTCTCAATTGTCAGTTACTCCCCATTGAGCTTACCGACGATTCTGTTTTTGAGATCACTAGACCCAAGTCAATTCTGGTTTAGCCACATCTTTTAGACTTGGAAATTTCAGAATGGGTGATTAATATGCAGGAGGTCCTGAAACTTGACATTCTGAATGAGGAGAACAAAAGTTGGGAAGTTCTGATTTGATAAGCAAACTCCAGAGGAAATAGAAGACTAAGTCCAAGGGTTCCAATTCATCTGAAACCATCAAACCAAGACCCTTACGACATTTGTTCTGAGGATGTTCAACCAAAGCATAAATTCGTTGATTATCCTTTTGATATTGAATTCTTTGTAACCCGACTCTTTGGTCTTGGGTTGCATCCTCATAAATCGTAGGCCCGACCCCGCTTGCACACTGATTTTAGGTTTCGGGTAATTTTTATCCAGAACCTTAGATATTCTCAATCATGGGGAATGGGTCTGCACTACAATCTGGTCCACATTTGTGGACATCTACTGGCAGGTCAGAGGTTTCATCTTTTTATTCTGATTCTGACTTGCACCTGTGAATTCTTTATTTCTCTTCTTTGTATAGTGTGCCTAGCTGAAGGTACTAAATTTAGCACGTATACAATTTTTTTTAGTTTTATCTCGGAGCTGACCCGACATTCACGCTATTCAGGTGCTTTCTACTCTATTCCACTCCGTTTTATGTTTTCTTAATACAATGAGAACATTGCATTAGATAGGCATGGGGGGTAGATATTCATTTCTGAATGTATTCATCAGCTCCGTAGATTCATTTTATTTCCTTTTATTTATATATTAGAAAAAATTATGGAATTAGGAAAGAGAACTTAGGCTTAAGAAAAATTTTCAATCTTAGAAAATATTACATTAGGATCTGAACACGAAGACCCTTCAGGTCTTCAGACTTAATCAGCCTACGTATCCACTAAAATGTGGATTTATTTTTCGAGTCCTCACCAACCTGAATTCTATTTTAATTTGAATAAATAAGTTTGGGTGATAAGTACACGACTTACCAACCCGCCCTCTGATTTGAGGGAACCTTAAGTCTAAAGCATCTACACACTATCTTATCATTCACTCGTTAATCGGCGATTCTAATGGAAATTGGGTAGCTAATGAACCTTTTAGGGTGATATGGCTGGCAAGTTATCGTGGGTAACAGCCCATAGGTAGGTTGTCCAGAGCTTAGCCATTGGACCATTCTCTTCTTGCTACCTTTAGGTAAATCTTAGACCAGGGAAGCCACCTACTTGAAAAAAGAGAAAAAGGAAGTCAAAAAGAAAAGAAAAAAAAGAAAAGAAAAGGATAAAAAAAAGAAAACGAAAGAAATAAACCACACTTCACCGCACGAGTATGGCTAGCAAGTTGTCGGTGGTAACAGCTCATCGATTGGTTGTCCAAAACCTAGCTCAAGAAATGCACTTAAAATTCCCAAAACACTTAGGAAGAAGCAGAGAAGTAGAATAAACTAGGGAGATATACACTAGATTCACCCTTGTGTTAACCCCATAAAAATAAAAGTAGGGAGAAAGCTACCGATTGTAAAGATACACCTTTAGGTAGAACTCTCCTTTTAAGGTGACCTAGAGGCGTAGAAACCCGAAGTCTATTCTAATTGCCGATCAACGAGTCTATCACATTCATAATAAGATGCTTAGAACTTAGGATTCTCATCAAATCTTGGGTGAGTTGAATGGCCATAGAAAGCCACTCTTAAACCCTAAACTCAAAAAATCCAAAAAAACTTAGAAAAGAAGAAGAAGAGAAAAAGAAATTCTTCTTTGAATAAGGCGAGAGCTTGAGGCGGTTTGCATTTTGGCAGATACCCGAATACTATTGTGTCTTTGAAAGTTCAGATCTTAAGTAAATATTTTCTTAATGATTGAAAATAACTTATGCACAAATAATCCAGCCTAATTCTTTTACAAATAGCATATAGTTTTTGCTAGGGACTAGCAAAATATAGGCTTGGGGGTGTGATGTAAACATGTTTATATTGCATAAAATGTCTATTTATGCATGTTCTTAAGCATAGAATTGCATTACATACTATAAATATTGCATAACATGCATTATCTTGCATTTAGATTAGTTTGAATAAAATGAAGGTTAATTGTCTCTTTTTATGGTAAGGGACAGGGCGACTATTTATCAGAGCCTCGAATCGAAAATCCAACCGTATGGATTTGATCAGGGTGACGATCGGAGTTCAACGACTCCAAGATCGCCCTAATCGGATATCCATAGCATCATATAGAGACCGAGGAACCCTAGAAGATCAAGGGCCAAGATGGTGTGAATCCACACTTCAGACGACAAATCCGACCGTACGGATGGATTCAGATCGACGATCGCAGTCTAACGGTGAAAAAATCGACTCAATCCGACAACCGTGGCACCATCTACATCATCCAGAAGATGGATAGCCAAGATGGCACCATGTGGCTCCATCTCAGTCACCCAATCGGTCACATGCAACCACTGCACCTTCTCTTCTTCATCTGATCATCGCTTCTCAGCCGTTGGATGCTCATCCAATGGCTGTGGGGTGCGCATGCACAATTCTTAAGCGCGGCACAAACGCACTGATAACGCATTGGTCGAACACACTTTCACGAAGGGAGAACGTGCATTCGAGTCACGAGGAGCGGGAGCTGAGGCACGGTGAGCGGGCGGGATTGAGCGCAGGATCGCGATCGAGTGGCTGTGCATGCTCGATAGCACTCACGCGCAATCAAACGCACGATGAAGACGCTAGATCGCATGCAGGCGAGTGAACGATGAGGAGGCGCGACGAGGATGCATCTCAGCCATTCGATCTCACGATCAAACGGCCGAGATTTGAAGATCGTGGGCAAGCATTTAAAGAGAGGAGGTGAGCGGACGCGAGCGCGTCGCCCCACTATGCCCACGTTCAGACCTTTAGTGACGGATTTATCCGTCACTAAAGGTCCTGAGTTAATGTTTTTCAAATTAAAATGACCAAATTGCCCTCACTCCTTGCAACTATAAAAGGAAACCCCCTCCATACGAAATTCTCATCCCTTCTTTCTCTTCTCTTCCTCTCCAAGCTCAAGAGAAGCTTGTCCCACACTCAGGATGCTTCTCAAGAGATAAAGTCAAATTTTCACCCCTATTTCGGAAGTGGATCCCGCGACGACGACGTGCTGCCCATTCCCGTTCTTCCTGCTTCGTCCTCCTTCTTCCTACTCCGTTCCCCATCTTCCAAGAGTCGTCCCATCCGGCTCTTCCTCCAAGCAATTGTCGAGAAGGATATTTCTCTCTCCATTCTTTTTAATGCTTTCTAGAGTAGATTTACTACTTTCTAGTGTAGTCATTTTCTGCTTTCTAGTCTTAATGAGTTGTGTAACAAACAACCTCTTTGATAGTGAAATCCATGTTCAATGTACATCCCTTTTTGTTTCTGTTTGTAATATTCTCTCCCTCTTCTATTTATTGTAAATAGATAGATAGTTTCCAATTAATTATTCTGTTTCGTGACAAATAAAACAAACATGTATTTTTAATCAAATGTCCGCCTCCCTAAGTTCGACCCAGGATTTCTATTTCGGTATAAATTTTATTTGTTGAACACGAGTTCTTCGCTTTCAAATTACAACGACAGGTTTTCTCAAAACCAAATACGATAGCGTAGTAACCCGTAGCTTCAACAAGGATCTAGGATCAATCTTCTTCCACTGGCGGGGACTACCTTCTCCTTCCTCTCCACCGTGAAGGAGGCGTGCACCGTGGAATCAGTGAAAACTGTGGCGTAGGCGTTCTCCACTGCCATCAACCTCCATCACTGTTACGACCCAGTTCCCAAATCCCTACAGGACACGAGAATCGGACTGACTCGACTGATCCCAAGACCCAGTCATCCAACGAGAAAGTAACCAAAAAGTAGTAAAATAAACCACATTCACCATGCAAGTAACTAACAGTAACAAAAGTACAACAGTAAAGAAAAGAACTACTACAGTACACACCATCACAACATTATAGATTTTAAAACAGGTACAGGAATATGAAATTACAATAAAAGAGTACAAAAGTGTAACAAGATACTCACTACTACAGAAAATGGGTACAACAAAAGTACAACTACTGGGCTCTACTGGGCCTGGCACCCTCTACAGCCGTAGGCTCTGGTTGCTCAACACCTGGACCTGAAAAAGGTGGTAAGTACAACACGTCAGCGAAATGATGATTAGAGTGGCAACCAGTTAGCTAAGAAAAATAGTAAAGGTGGACAGGTAGCTATTGTTTTAATTTCTTTCTTTATTTATATATTTACTCTTTCTTGGTATATTTCTCAGGTCTTTCTCTTGATCTCGAATGTTCCTCGTGGGAACAATCTTGATTGCAGTCTTTTCTAAAGAGTAGAAGTAGCACGTGGTGCTCTCCTGGCCAGGAGAGTCCCCCGTGGTGGTCCTACAGTCAATCAACCACCCCAAGGTCGCAGACAGACGTAACGGCGACTACGGCATGCGCGATAGACGCACGGGTAGATACCCCACACTGGCACGCGGTCAGTCGTTTCCGTTAACGGGTGCACCCAAAGCATAGCACGGAACCAGTATAGGGCAGAGCCCTCTCAGTAACAGGGGTCTAGCCCCTCCACAGTAACCAAACAGGGGTCTCGCCCCTCCACAGTCCACGCACCCTCGCTTGACTACCTTGGTTTGCCCAGTGGGCCTAACAAGTCCGTGTAGGACGGCTAGCTGAACCCCGGGTCCCGTGGGGTGGCTAGCTCTCTCCCTACACTAGTAGCTCTCCCCGGTACTGTGTACGCGAGGGCCAAAAGTCGGTACAAAGTAGCCAGACCTAACCTTGGGTCTCAACCCTAGGGCAGCTAGCTTCGCTCTGCACTAAGAGGTAACATGTGCTTCCCTTAGTACCACGTACCCAAGAGACAACACACTTTCCCATTCACTTTTCCAGTTCCGTTCTATTTATTTCCAGGAGCTCTACTCTTAATTCCCCGTAGGGTTCATGCTGATGTTTCTCAGGCCAAGCCATACAAGGTTTCATCATTTCAGGTTTATTCACATATAGCACGTGTTTCCAACATTCAAACTTTCTTTTCCAATTTATATACATGCAGCTCGTATTTAATTTCCAAACAACAGGAATTACAGGTAGCAGTTACTAACAACAGTACTCTACATTTCACAGGCAGCTGTTATCCAATTACAGGCAATTATTATTATTCTATCCACTTATCCAAGACTGCAATTCAGGCATTCAATACAATCGTTCCAGTGTTTCTAGTCCTAGGATTCATGCCATACCCTAAGATCTATCATTCAATATAGTGTTTCTGGTCATAGGATTCATGCATACTGTTGACGTGACTGACACGATCGTGTTTTAATAGTTATTGCGTCGTAGTATAGGTGATCAAGTGTCGTCAACAAATAAAAGTTTTTATTACTCGAAAATCGGAGTATCCAAGGTTGAACACAGGGAGCAATCGAAATTTACTACTAATCTCAAATGTAATTGAACACTCTAATTTACTCAAAAGTTTAATTCAAGTGCATTTAAAAAGTAATCCAGGCAAAAGTAAAATTGGACGTCTGATCTTGTGATCAGACGTCTTAAAAGTGTTTTCCCTTCTTTGATTATTCTTCTTCTTCTAATCTTGCTTTCTTTCTCTTCTGTCTTGGCCTTTCTTTTTCTCTGCAGTCTCTCTCTTCTTCCTTCTCTTCTCTCTTCTGCGAAGGCTTCTTTTTCTGCTTCTTCTCTTCTTCTTCCTTGTGGCTAAGTCTCTTCTCTTCAACTCTCAGCCTGTCCCTCTACTCGCACCTCTCTCTCTCTCTGAGAATCACTCACAGGACGCTCTCCCAGAGTCGTAGGTAATCGGGTCGGGTAGTGCATCCGGGACCAAGCGCACCGGCGTGAGGGTGATGCGTGAGGTGTGCTCAGATAAGGTCGGGTCGGATCCCGCCAGATCCGCGAGGTGAAACCGCGGACGAGACGAGAGTGGGTAAGGTGAGGGACCTCACCCCTATGCTTTCGGAGGCGACGAGTGAATAACACAAAATCAATTTAAACCGTACCTGCGCCTCGTAGATTACCAATGTGGAACTATCAGTCCCGCCCTGCTCTCGCGCGTGCCCGCAGAATGCCCTTTGTCGATTGCCCAAGCTGCGAACATCGTTGCGTTGTCCACTTGGTCAGATAGCTTCGCAGTGCTTGCCCGAGTCAGCTGCACCTGAAGCCTGGCCGTCTTGAAGCCTGGAGCTGCTTCGCGTCACCGTCAGTGGCGGCAGGGGCTTGAAAACTGTCAGACACAAAACAAGCCTCTCAGCTTAATCAGATCACCGGAGGACCTTCGCCTTGTCACGGCGAAGGTGAAGGGCAAGGTGGCAGGCCGTGAGGTGGCCTAGGCGTGCGTGCCTAGGTCGCCCTGTGGCCGGGTGGATGGGTGTGTTCAGGGGTGCATTGTGGAGGTGTAGCGTGGCAGTGGAGGGGTGGAGTGTGTTCAGTGTAGTGAGGCGGAACTTTTACGACGGCCGGCGAGGCGTGTAGGGCTGCGGAGCGACGGGGGTGCCTCGCCGGAGGGTGGCCAGAGATGAGGAAGGTGACGGTGGACGGCGGCGGTCGAGGGGCAATCAAGTGAAATAGAATGGGGAAAAGAAAGAGGGGAATAGGGGGAGTAGTTCTAACCTAATTGTAGGGACGAAGGGGACGGAGAGGCGGATGGCTGTACCTGCTGTCACCGGAGAAGAAGATGCCCAGTGGAGGGAGGACGGCGGCGACGACGGGTCTGAGGCAGCGTGCGCGGGTATTGCACGACGCGGAGGAGAATCAGGAAGAAGTCTCTACCACTGGTTTTGTGGCAGAGCGAAGAGGAAAGGAAAGAAAGCTCACCGGAGCTCGCTGGGTACCCTGGCCGGGAAGGAAGAGACGAATCTGAGGTGAAACCCCGGCCAGGTCGAGCTGAGAATGAGCGGCCGGGTTTGGGGGTTCTTTTATAGGCATTGGGCCGTGTGTTCAGAGCTTGGAGGGCACACCTTTGTCTCCGACGGCTCGCCGGAGCAGGAAAGTGGGTGGATACGCAAATCCCTCGTGCGTTCGCACGAGAGATTGGGATCAAATCAGGGATCATGACTGGCCTCAGATGGAAGGGAATTCCTCAGAGAATCTCCCTTCCATTTCTGGGAGGGGATCTCTGAGGAATCAGAGAGTATTCCCTCTCTAATCCTCGCCAGAGAAGGATTCTACCCCAATAATGGTGGAAGGACCTGATTGCAACAGTGGCAAGGAAGTTAGGGGGCTCTCTGCGATGATTTTCAAAAGATAGGGACCAAATTATGATTTGGGTGTACTGAATTGCAAAGTAGGTCAAGATGACCTCCCCTTAGGTCCAAATTATGGTAAAAACCTAATTTGGACCTAAGGAATCCAATGGTGAAGTTGGATTTTAGGTTTGACCCCGTTTAACTGGACATTTTGCGTAAAAACACAAATTAGGTCAATTAATGAGCTAAAACCCTAATCTAGGTCAAAATGGGTTCACAAGGACAAATTGAGTGTTCTAAACCCTAGGGGACATTTTTCCACGATTTTTAGAGGGTTTACTTAATTTTTATCCTGACTGGAACTTTGCTGAATTAAGCAGGTTTGTTTTAGGGTTACCAAATGTCATTTAATTTCTGGATTGCACATAAACCCATTTCTGATTGACTCAACCCACTTTTTATCTTATTTAGACCATTTGACGTATGTTTTGCCTCTGAGAAATCCCGTTTATGTACTGCAATAGTAAAATTGCAGTTTTAACCATTATCTCATGTTTTCTTCCCAGAATACTTATTCCTTCATTTAGGCCTTCTACTAGGCTATGTAGGAGATTTTATTCTCTTTATTGGGTCAAAATGAGCTAGTTATGGCTCATGATGAGGCTCTCATCACATGCCCTAAGATCTATCATTCAATCTAGTGTTTCTGGCCCTAGAATTCATGCCATACCCTAGGAACTATCATTTATTCCAGACATGCATTTATGTTTGTAATTAACTAAGGGAAGCCACTCTATCCACAAAATCAAGAGTAATGGGGGTGTGATCAGCAGGTCCACGTGCCTCCGCAACCCCCAAATCCTCAACAGAATGAGGTCCTAACACAAGGATCAACCACAAGAAACCACTCAGAACAGGATAAAAGTATTTCAAACAAGTAAAGGAACTTGTATGAAGACAAACGGAATCTTAAACACGAAAATCGGACCTCGAACGGACCCTGAACGGGTCAAAAATGATAACTCTGACTCAAATCAGATGTCTGGAACATCTTCTAGACATCTTAAAAAGGGGTCCAGGTCATACCTCACTCTGCGCTACTCCTCAGATGTCCAGAGATCCTGCTGAACCGTCTAGACCTAGTTCCAGATGTCCGACTACCACTCCGAACGTCTTGAGACGCTCTCCGCCATCTGGTGACTCGTCCAGATGTCTGAACCGCGTGGGAGGGCGTGTCCTGCGCCTTCCCTAAGCGAATCCTGCACGCACACACAAACCCTCAACATGGTTTGAGACAGAACTTTAGCGGAACGGCCTGCATGGCCGTATCCGCAAAAGGAAGCATAGGAGGAAATACGTACCTCTCAGTCGTCTGGAGCTCCCTCCAGATGTCGCCCACAACGTTTGGATGTAAGTCCAGACGTTTGATTCTGGGAAAAATCTTAGAATCAGAACCTCCTTCATCTTCTTCCCGCTGCGTGCGACCTTGCCGCGCAGCCACTCGTCCGTTACTCTGCTGCAATAGTGTCGGGGAAACCTCCCCGACACACACTCCGCCTTGCGCACACCGGCTGACCTCGAGTTGTACCGGCGAGCTCTCTCTCCCTCACAGCACACACACTCTCTTCTCTTCCCTCTCGCTGCTCTTCTCCTCTCCGCCGCTGCACTCAGCCGCAGCTGCTGCTTGCTCTCACCCTCGCTGAAGGAATATGGGGGATGGATGGATGTGGGGTGGCGAACGAGGGAGTGGGAAGGGGATATTTACAGGCGTGTGGGAAAAGCTTCTACAGGTCTACGTGGGAAGATGGAAGAGGAGGGCGACTGGGGCTCAGTCTGCACACAGCATGCGCACAGACTCGCGGTCGTATGCACACAAAAATTAATTTCCAGACGTCTGGGAAGGTGTCCAGACATCTAACCAGACGTCTAGCCCAAGTCCTAGACGTCTTAAATGGATTTGGTGGCATGGGTCTTTACAACATAACAAACTTGCGCTAACTAGGGTGTGGAAAAAGAATAATATACGCATAACAAACTCAAAGAGGACTCAAGCTGTTCCGAAAAGACATACCCTCAAAGAGCTCCGGGTACCGCTCCCGCAACATCGCCTCAGGCTCCCAGGTAGCCTCCTCGTACCTCTGGCTCCTCCACAAGACCTTCACCAGGGGTACTTGCTTCCGTCTCAAACTCTGGACAGCTCTGTTGAGAATTTGCACTAGCCACTCGGGGTAGGTCAGGTCGTCACCCACCTTGATGCTCTCGTGGCTCAGAACGTGTCTGGGATCGGCGACATACTTCCTAATGTTGGACACGTGGAACACGTCGTGCACACCAGAAAGCTGGGGAGGAAGGGCAAGCCTGTAAGCAACGGGTCCAACCCGCTCCAGGACCTCAAAGGGTCCCACAAACCTCGGTGTGAGCTTCCCTCTCACCCTAAACCGCTCCAGGCCCTTCATGGGCGAAACGCAAAGGAAGACGTGGTCCCCAACCTCAAACTGTACCTCTCTACGTTTCCAATCTGCATAGCTCTTTTGTCTGCTCCTGACAGTGCAAAGTCGCCTGTGGATCTGCTCGATCACCTCCTGACTCTGCCGAATCAGCCTGGGGCCAACCTCCCACTTGGTCCCCACCTCAACCCAACTCAAGGGTGCCGTACACCTCCATCCGTACATAGCCTCGTAGGGTGCCATGCCGATGCTCGAGTGATATTTGTTATTATATGCAAACACGCCAGGGGCAAGTGCTCCTCCCAAGAGCCCCTCCAGTCCAGTACACAAGCACGCAAAAGGTCCTCAAGTGTCTGTATCGTGCGCTCAGACTGTTTGCCCGTCTAGGGGTGGTATGCTGTACTGAAGCTCAATCGTGTCCCCAAGGCCTGCTGAAACTCAGCCCAAAACTAAGACGTAAAATGGGTATCCCAGTCGGATACGATCTCCCGCGGAACTCTGTGCAGACGTACCACGTTGCGGATATACCTCTCTGCCAACTGTGCTGGTCCCAAGGTGACTCGGATCGATAAGAAACATGCCGTCTTCGTCAATCTGTCAACGATCACCCAGACTGCATCGTGTCCTCACTGGGTAACGGGCAAGCCCACCACCAAGTCCATGGTGATGCTCTCCCACTTCCACTCTGGCACTGGAAGTGGCTGCAACGACCCTGCAGGCCTCTGATGCTCGGCCTTCACCTGCTGGCACACTAAACACTGCTGTACGAATTCACCCACATCCCGCTTCATTCCCCTCCACCAAAAGTTGCATCTCAAATCAAGGTACATCTTTGTGTTTCCGGGATGTATAGTGAACCTGGAACCATGTGCCTCAATCAGGAGCTCTTTCAACAGCTCCTCGTCCCTAGGAACGCACAAACGTCCCCTCATGAGCAGTACCTGGTCTGTAAAAGAGAAGTCCCCAGGGTCTCCTGACAGTACCCTATCACGTAATGACTGCAAGTACAGGTCGGCCATCTGTCCAGTGATGATGCGGTCTATTAGCTCTGGCCTCGTCTGTCGTGCCACGGTCACTGCCTCATAGTTCTCCAGTAACTCTAGGGGTTGCCAACTGCCAATCTCCTCCAAGAGGCTCCAACTCTATGCCCGTAAACTGTCCAAGTGGGCGAGTACCTTTTGGCTCAAGGCGTCAGCCACCATGTTGGCCTTTCCTGGGTGGTAGGAAATGCTACAGTCATAGTCCTTTAGGAGCTCCAACCAACGTCTCTATCTCATGTTGAGTTCCTTCTGATCAAACAAGTATCTAAGGCTCTTATGATATGTGAAAATCTCAAATGTCTCACCGTACAAGTAGTGCCTCCAAGTCTTCAGTGCGAAGATGACAGCTGCCAGCTTTAGGTCATGGGTAGGGTAGCTATGCTGATGGAGCTTCAGTTGCTGCAAAGCGTAAGCAACAACGTGACCCCTCTGCATGAGCACACCCCTTAATCCTTGCAAAGAGGCATCCGTGTACACAACGAACCCGCCACTACTGTCTGGGATGGTGAGCACGGGAGCCGAAGTCAGCCACTCCAACTCCTGAAAACATGCCTCACAAGCATCTGTCCAAGAAAAGGGCACGTCCTTCCAAGTCAGCTGTGTCATAGGATGTGCACTCTGTGAGAAGCCCCTGATAAACCGCCTATAGTAGCTTGCCAATTCTAAGAAACTGCAGATCTCAGTAACTGTACGCGGTCTCTCCCACCTGAGCACTACCTCAACCTTGGCTGGGTTCACAACCAAGCCATCCCGGAAGATCACATGGCCCAAGAAGGTCACCTCCCTCAACCAAAACTCGTACTTGCTGTATTTGGCGTACAGCCTACGTCGTCTTAGTGTGTCCAAAACCATCCGCAAGTGCTGTCCGTGCTACGCCTGATCTCGAGAGTAGATGAGCACATCATCAATAAATACCACCACGAACTGGTCCAAGTACAGTCTGAACACCCAGTTCATCAAATCCATGAAGGCAGCGGGGCCGTTGGTTAGTCCAAACGACATGACCAAAAACTCGTAGCATCCGTACCGGGTGCGGAAAGCTGTCTTGGAGACGTCTGCCTCCCTAATCCTCAACTGGTGGTATCCAGACCTCAAGTCTATCTTGGAGAATACCGTGACACCTTGCGGCTGGTCAAACAAGTCGTCAATCTTTGGCAGTGGATACCTGTTCTTGATGGTAATCCTATTCAATTGTCTGTAGTCCACACAAAGGCATAGGGTACCATCCTTCTTTTTCACGAACAATACCGGGGCTCCCCATAGAGACGCACTGGGCCTCACTTAGCCCTTCTCTAGAAGGTCCTGCAACTGAGACTTGAGATCTCGTAGCTCAAGTGGTCCCATCCTGTACGATGCTGTAGAGATGGGGCTGGCCCCCAGTACCAGTGAGATCTCAAACTCGATCTCATGCTCAGGCGGTAGTCTTGGAAACTCATCTGGGAACACGTCGGGGTACTCTCTGACCACCGGGATCCTCTGAAAGTCTGCCACAGGGCTGGGCTCTGCCACCACACAAGCTAGAAAGCCCTCACACCCCTGGCCCAAAAGTCTCGCCGCCCGAAGTGTAGAAATGCACCTGAAGCCTCCGTCCACTGGCTGCCTGTGGAACTCGAAAGAAGGCAACTCCGGTATGGAGAAGAGGATCTTCCTCTCAAAGCAGTCCACCAAGGCGTGGTAAACGGACAGCCAGTCCATCCCTAGAATCATGCCAAAGTCTTCCATCTGTATCTCGATCAGGTCAGCCGCAAGGCTGTGTCCCCCAACACTGATTTCACAACCTGTGTACACCTCCTCAACTACAAACAGCTGACACCCAGACCTCTGATCACAAACGGATCCTCTAACAACACACAATCCTGCCCCAAACTAACCGCAAAACTAGCAGCGACAAATGAGTGAATAGCGTCGGAATAGAAAAGCGTGTAAACAAGTTTACCGAAAACTGAAACCATACACGCCACCACTGCTCCTGAAGCTCTGGCATCCCTGTGTGTCAAGGCGTTGATCCACCCCTCAGCCCTAGGTGCAGACAAAGCAGGCACGCTCTGAGTCGGACGGGTAGCCGCTGGTCGGTACCCTCCCCACGACTGCTGTCCTCCTCCTCGCGCCTGAAAACCACGGCCTCCTGCTCGCCATCCAATTTTCGACGCGGGGAGCATCTGCTGACCTCCAGCCCAAGACGGGCAGTCCCTCCTGATGTGGCCCGGCTGGCCACACTGGTAGCAAAGGGGGACTCGACTCCCGCCCTCAGTGGGTCCCTGCAGATGGCTGAGCGGGGGTCTGGTGTTGGCAGCTGGCCCCTGTCGGGGGCCCCCAAAGGCCACTGATGCCCCTCAAAATAAGACAGCTCTCCTATGGGTGCCACGTGCCTCCTCTCTCGTCGGCCCTGTGAGAAGTCTGGTTGGTAGGGCCTGTAACGACCCGATTCCCGAGCCCCTACGAGACACGAGAACTGGACCAACTCGACTAATCCCAAGACCTAGTCATCCAACGAGGAAGTAACCAAAAGAGCAGTAAAATAAACCACATTCAACATGAATATAACTAACAGTAAGAAAATACAGCAGCAAGGAGAGGAACTACTACAGTATATACCACCACAACAGTAGAACAACATTCATAACTAAATATGAACTGCAGGTAAAGAAAAGTACAGCGGAAACAAGAACTACTCACTATACGGAACAAAAAGAGGTACAAGAAACCGTGGTAACTCTACTGGACCCTACTTGGCCCAGCGTCCTCTGCAGCCGCTGAACCTGGCTGCTCAACACCTAGTCCTGAAAAAGGTAACGAGTGTAACACGTCAGCAAAACGCTGAGTAGAGTGGCAACTAAAACTAAAGACAACAGTAGAGTGTACAGTAGCTGTTATGTTCCATTACTTTATTCACATCTTTCAATTTTCTCACTATTTCATTTATTCCTTAGATCTTTATCTTGATCTCGAATGTTCCTCGTGGGAACGATCTTGATTGCAGTCTTTTCCAAAAAGTAGAACTAGCACGTGGTGCTTTCCTGGCCGGGAGAGTCCCCCGTGGTGATCCTACCCTCAGTCAACCACCCCAAGGTCACTGACAGACGTAACGGTGACTACGGTACGCGCGATAAACGCACAGGTAGCTAACCCGTACTGGCACGCGGCCAATCGTTTCCATTAATGGGTGCACCCAAAGCACAGCACGGAACCAGTCCAGGGCAGAGCCCTCTCAGTAACAGGGGTCCAACCCCTCCACAGTAACCAAACCGGGGCCTTGCCCCTCCACAGTCCGCGCACCCTCGCCTGACTACCCTGGTTTGCCCCAGTGGGCCTAAACAAGTCGGTGTAGGAGGCTAGCAGAACCCCGGGGCCCGTGGGGTAGCTAGTACCTCCCTACACTAGCAGCTCTCCTCGGTACTACGTACGCGAGGGCCAGCAAGTCGGTACAGAGTGGCCAGTCCTAACCCCGGGTCCCTGGGGCGGCTGGCTCCGCTCTGCACTAAACAGGTACAGGTACTTCCCTTGGTACTACGTACCCAAGAGACAGTACACTACTACATCTCAGTTCCATCCCTTTCTCTTTCCAGAAGTTCCACTCCTAATTCCCCTGTAGGGTTCCATCCTTTTTACTCAAACATCCAGGTTTCACTTTCCAGTTTCACATTCTTACAATCCATGTTCTCAACCGCGTTATTTATTCACAACAGGCAGCTGTTAATTCAAATTACAGGCAACTTTATATCTCTTTCCATTTTCCAACACTGCAATATTATACATTCCACTAGTTTTCCCATCCTAGGATTCATGCCATATCCTAGGATCTATCATACAATCTAGTTTTCCAACCCTAGGATTCATGCAACACCTAGGAGCTATCATTCCATCTATTTCTCATTCCTAGGATTCATGCAATGTCCTAGGTTCTATTTATGGTTCCATAATTTAACAGATTTTATTAATAACTTAAAGCCACTCTACCAGGTACAACGGGAGAAATGGGGGCGTGGTCGGGAATCCCGCGTGCCTCCGCGACCCCCGAGACTGCAACAGAACGGGGTCCTATCACAAGGATCAAACACAAGGAGTGTCTCAAAACAGTGTATAGCTACTGTAGACGGGTAGAGGAATTAATTTTGAAAAGAACGCAACTCAAATCGCGGAAAACGGAACCCGAACGGGCCCCAAACGGGTCAAAAATGACGACACTGTGCAAAATCAGACGTCTGGAACTTCTTCCAAACGTCTTAAAAAGTGGATCAGAGAATTACCTTGTTCAGCTTGGTTTCCCAGATGTCCAGAAGTCAGCGGGGTCGTCTGGCCTAGATCCCAGACATCCGATGGTCACCCCGGACATCTGGAGGTCGGTTCCGCCGTCTGGTACTACTGCCAGACGTCTGATTCGCGATGGATGGCGAATCACCAGGCCTGCGCACACCCATCTCCCTCCCTCAGTACGGTCAGTCGACAGGAAGGAAGAAGGAGACGGAAAACTCACATTTCAGACGTCTGGATGGTCTTCCAGACGTCGCCCTCGCCGTCTGGCTATCAACCCAGACGTCGGATTCTGGAACTTTTTCCAGAATCAGGGCGCTACTCGGCCTCCGCTCGCGACGCCGCCCGCGTCGCACCTCGCGCGCCTGCTTCTCAGACCGCAGCAGTTCCCCCTCCGCGTCGCTCCGCGCCCCCTGCACCCTCCGCCGGCCGGCCCTAGCAGCCCAGACGAGCTCGCCCTCACGGCAGAGCTCCGCTCTCGCATGCAGCACCTCCTCCGCGCTCACTGCGGCCTCCGCTGCCGCCCTCGCGCTCGCTCTCACCCTCACTGGCTGAAGGAGAAGAGGGAGGAGACTGTGGTGATGGAAGTGAGGGGAGGCGTGGCCTTTTAAGGCCGTGCGAGGAGGAGAGAGGATGCGGCAGGGCGTCTGCAGCCGCAGGGAATAAACGAATATGCGGGTTTGCGCGCTCAGGCGCGCAGACGACCCACGCGTGTGGAAGTAATGGATTTCCAAACGTCTGGAAATGTTCCCAGACGTCTGGTCCAACGTCTGGGCCACCTCCCAGACGTCTTAAAAGTCATCTGGGGCATGCGTTCGTTACAATATAACAAACTCTACGGAAGTTTCATCCCCGAAACTTGCGCCAACTAGGGTGCGGGAAAAGATGTCCAATTGACCATAACAAACTCATAGAGGACCGAGGCCGGTCCGAAAAGACGTACCCGCGAAAAGCACCGGGTACCACTCTCGCATTGCCGCCTCAGGCTCCCAGGTAGCCTCCTCGTACCGCTGGCTCCTCCACAAAATCTTTACCAGGGGTACTTGCTTTCGTCTCAAACTGCGGACGGCTCGGTCTAGGATCTGCACTGGCCGCTCGGGGTAGGTCAGGTCGTCGCCCACCTCGACGCTCTCGTGACTCAGTACGTGACTGGAATCGGCTACGTACTTCCTAAGGTTGGACATGTGGAACACGTCGTGCACACCAGAAAGCTATGGGGGAAGGGCAAGTCTGTAAGCAATGGGTCCAACCTGCTCCAGGACCTCAAAGGGCCCTACGAACCTTGGCGCGAGCTTCCCTCTCACCCCAAACAGCTGTAGGCCCTTCATGGGCGAAACACGAAGGAAGACGTGGTCCCCAACCTCAAACTGCACCTCTCTGCGTCTCTGATCCGCGTAGCTCTTCTGTCTGCTCCTGACAGTGCGGAGTCGTCTGTGGATCTACTCAACTACCTCCTAACTCTGCCAGATCAACCTGGGGCCAACCTCCCACTTGGTCCCCACCTCAACCCAACTCAAGGGTGCCGTACACCTCCGTCCGTACAGAGCCTCGTAGGGAGCCATGCCGATACTCGAGTGATAACTGTTGTTGTATGCAAACTCCGCCAGGGGCAGGTGCTCCTCCCAAGAGCCCCTCCAGTCCAGTACACAGGCACGCAAAAGGTCCTCAAGTGTCTGTATCGTGCGCTTAGACTGTCCATCCGTCTGGGGGTGGTAAGCTGTACTAAACCTCAATCGCGTCCCCAAGGCCTACTGAAACTCAGCCCAAAACTGGGACGTAAAGCGGGTGTCCCGGTCGGATACGATTTCCTGCGGAACTCCGTGTATTCGTACCACATCACGGATATACCTCTCTGCCAACTGTGCTGGTCCCAAAGTAACTCGGATCGGCAAGAAATGCGCCGTCTTCGTCAGTCTATCCACTATTACCCAGACTGCGTCGTGTCCCCGCTGGGTAACAGGTAAGCCCACCACCAGGTCCATGGTGATGCTCTCCCACTTCCACTCTGGCACTGGAAGCGGCCCTGTAGGCCTCTGGTGTTTGGCTTTCACCTACTGACACACTAAACACTGCTGCACGAACTCACCCACATCCCGCTTCATCCCTCTCCACCAAAACTCGCGTCCCAAGTCGTGGTACATTTTCGTGTTTCCGGGATGTATAGTGAATCTGGAACCGTGTGCCTCAGTCAAGAGCTCTCTCAACAGCTCCTCGTCTCTGGGAACGCACAACCGTCCCCTCAAGCGTAGCACCTGGTCTATGAGAGAGAAGTCCCCAGGGTCTCCTGACAGTACTCTGTCGCGCAAAGACTGCAAGTACGGATCGGCCATCTGCCCTGTGATGATGCGGTCTATTAGCTCTGGCCTGGTCAGCCGTGTCACCGTCACTGCCCCACAGTACCCTCGTAACTCTAGAGGTCGCCAACTACCCACCTCCTCCAAAAGGCTCCAACTCTGTAACTGTAGACTGGCCAAGCGTGCGGGTGCCTTACGGCTCAAGGCGTCAGCCACCACATTGGCCTTTCCCGGGTGGTAGGAGATGCTGCAGTCGTAGTCCTGCAGGAGCTCCAACCAACGTCTCTGTCTCATGTTGAGCTCCTTCTGGTCGAAAAGATATCTGAGGCTCTTGTGATCTGTGAAAATCTCGAAGGTCTCACCGTACAAGTAGTGCCTCCAAGTCTTCAGCGCGAAGACAACAGCTGCCAACTCTAGGTCGTGGGTAGGGTAGGTATGATAATGGGGCTTCAGTTGCCGCAAAGCGTAAGCGACAACGTGACCCCTCTGCATGAGCACACCTCCTAACCCCTGCAAGGAGGCGTCCGTGTACACAACGAACCCACCACTACTGTTAGGGATGGTGAGCACGGGAGCCGAGGTCAACCTCTCCTTTAGCTCCAGAAAACACGCCTCACAGGTGTCTGTCCAAGTGAAAGTCACGTCCTTCCGGGTCAACTGTGTCATAGGACGCGCAATCTGTGAAAATCCTCTGATGAAACGTCTGTAGTAGCCTGCCAGTCCCAGGAAACTGTGAATCTCAGTGACTGAACGCGGTCTCTCCCACCTGAGCACTGCCTCGACCTTGGCTGGGTCCACCGCCAAGCCGTCTCCAGAGATCACATGACCCAAGGAGGTCACCTCCCTCAACCAGAACTCGCACTTGCTGTATTTGGCGTACAGCCTGCGTCGTCTCAGAGTGTTCAGAAACATCCGCAAGTGATGTCCGTGCTGCGTTCGATCTCTAGAATAGATGAGTACATCATCTATGAAAACCACCACGAACTGGTCCAAGCACGGTCTAAACACCCGGTTCATCAGGTCCATGAAAGCAGCGGGGGCATTGGTCAACCCAAACGGCATGACCAAAAACTCGTAGTGTCCGTATCGGGTGCGGAAAGCTGTCTTGGAGACGTCGGTCTCCCTGATCCTCAACTAGTGGTATCCCGACCTCAAGTCGATCTTGGAAAACACCGTGGCACCCCGCAACTGGTCAAACAAGTCGTCGATCCTCGGCAGTGGATATCTGTTTTTGATGGTGACCCTATTTAGCTGTCGGTAGTCCACACAAAGGCGTAAGGTCCCATCCTTCTTCTTCACAAATAGTACCGGGGCTCCCCAGGGAGACGCACTGGGCCTCACGAAACCTTTCTCCAAAACGTCCTGTAACTGAGACTTGAGCTCTCGTAGCTCAAGCGGTGCCATCCTGTATGGTGCGGTGGAGATGGGGCTGGTCCCTGGTACTAGTGAGATCTCAAACTCGATCTCACGCTCGGGTGGTAGTCTTGGTAACTCGTCTGGAAACACGTCAGGGTACTCTACGACCACCGGGATGCTCTGGAAGTCTGCCACAGGGCTGGGCTCTGCCACCACACAAGCTAGGAAGCCCTCACACCCCTGGCTCAAAAGTCTAGCCGCCCGAAGTGCCGAAATGCACCTGAAACCTCCGTCCACTGGCTGTCCGTGAAACTCGAAAGAAGGCAACTCCGGAATGGAGAAGATGATCTTCCTCTCAAAACAGTCCACCAAGGCGTGGTAAGAGGACAACCAATCCATCCCCAGAATCACTCCAAAGTCCTCCATCTGTATCATAATCAGGTCAGCTGGCAGGCTATGTCCCCCGACGCTGACCTCGCAATCCGTGTACACCTCCTCAGCTACAAACAGCTGACCACTCGGACCTCTGATTACGAATGGATTCTCTAACAGTGTATAATCCTGGTCCAAACTAACTGCGAAACTGGCTGCGACAAATGAGTGCGTAGCGCCAGAATCGAAAAGCATGTAAACGAGTCTACCAGAAACTGAAACGATACCTGCTACCACCGATCCCGAAGCTCTGGCGTCCCTGTGTGTTAGGGCGTTGCTACGCCCCTCAGCTCTAGGTGTGGACGAAGCAGCCACACTCTGCGTCAGATGGGTAGGTGCTGGCTGGTACCCTCCTCGCGACTACTGTCCTCCTCGCGCCTGGGAACCGCGGCCTCCTGCGCGCCCTCCAGTGCTCTGTGCAGGGAGTATCTGCTGACCTCCTACCCTAGATGGGCAGTCCCTCCTGATGTGGCCCGGCTGGCCACACTGGTAGCAGAGGGGAACCCGACTCCTGCCCTCAGTGGGTCCCTGCTGTCGGCTAGGCGGGGTCCGGTGCTGGCGACTGGCCCCTGTCGAGGGCCCCCAAAGGCCACTGATGGCCCTACAAAACGTGACGGCTCTCCTGCGGACGCCACGTGTCTCCTTTGAGTTCTCCTAACACGCTTAGTGTGACGACAGAAATCTCATTCCACCACCAACTCCCCTGTCGTACGCTCGGAAGGGGGAGGAGGGGGTGGCGATGTGGATGGAAGCTGAAATTCTTCACGAACCACCTCTCGAATTAGTTGGACGAGGTCCGGAGACGGTATGCTCAGGAGAAGAGGAGGGGTAGTATGTACTCCAAGCCCGACACATCTGTCCCTCGGGCCCCGACCTCGGCCGCGCCTGCAGCCCACCCTCCTAGTTCCATGACGAGGCATCTCCTACAAGGAGACGCGAAACAACGAAATACGTCAGTACGGAACAGTACCTAATGAAAACGTCCAAGAGCTCATGTCAAGAGATATGTTGTGGTGGCTACTTTAGTTATAGACATGTGAATTGGTTATTTTCTAGTCAGTTGATTCACTTCTCGGGACGACCTTGCTCTGATACCATCTTGTAAGGACCCGATTCTCGAGCCCCTACGAGACACGAGAACTGGACCGACTCGACTAATCCCAAGACCTAGTCGTCCAACGAGGAAGTAACCAAAAGAGCAGTAAAATAAACCACATTCAACATGAATATAACTAACAGTAAGAAAATACAGCAGCAAGGAAAGGAACTACTATAGTATATACCACCACAACAGTAGAACAACATTCATAACTAAATATGAACTGCAGGTAAAGAAAAGTACAACGGAAACAAGAACTACTCACTATGCGGAACAAAAAGAGGTACAAGAAACCGTGGTAACTCAACTGGACCCTACTCGGCCCAGCGTCCTCTGCAGCCGCTGACCCTGGCTGCTCAACACCTGGTCCTGAAAAAGGTAACGAGTGTAACACATCAGCAAAACGCTGAGTAGAGTGGCAACTAAAACTAAATACAACAGTAGAGTGTACAGTAGCGTTTATGTTCCATTACTTTCTTTATTCACATCTTTCAATTGTCTCACTATTTCATTTATTCCTCAGATCCTTATCTTGATCTCGAATGTTCCTCGTGGGAACGATCTTGATTGCTGTTTTTTCCAAAAAGTAGAAGTTGCACGTGGTGCTCTCCTGGCTGGGAGAGTCCCCCGTGGTGATCCTACCCTCAGTCAACCACCCCAAGGTCACTGACAGACGTAACGGTGACTACGGCACGCGCAATAAACGCACAGGTAGCTAACCCGTACTGGCACGCGGTCAGTCGTTTCCGTTAACGGGTGCACCCAAAGCACAGCACGGAACCAGTCCAGGGTAGAGCCCTCTCAGTAACAGGGGTCCAACCCCTCCACAGTAACCAAACCGGGGCCTTGCCCCTCCACAGTCCGCGCACCCTCGCCTGACTACCCTGGTTTGCCCCAGTGGGCCTAAACAAGTCGGTGTAGGAGGCTAGCAGAACCTCGGGGCCCGTGGGGTAGCTAGTACCTCCTTACACTAGTAGCTCTCCTCGGTACTATGTACGCGAGGGCCAGTAATGATGCGTGGGTTGTGTGGTTGTTGTGTTTGAAATTGGTAATAATTGTTGATTATGTCGTTGTAGTACAGGGTGTACAATATAACATTAAGGATGTCGTATAGTGGTGAGTATGGGTGAGTTCCAGTCATTACAACCATTATTATCATTTGCTTATTTATCTAATTTTTGCTGGTTTTGTTCCAGGTCGTTCACTGGGAGGCAATTTATTGAATTTAATTTGGTCACTCTTTGATTATCTCAAAATTGTCTTCTTATTCAAAAAAAAAAGAAAAACTTTACATTTTATTAAAGAATGAATGAATGTGTGTTTTATTTACCTAATTACTAAGAAATGCTTGCAAAAATACTAACTATGAACAAGCATCAAACAATCTATTATTATACTCTAACCTATGTATTTACAAGTTATCCTATTAATACTATCATAATAGTATATAATACATTAGAATGCAATGGTGTAGAAATTTAACTTATTAGTCTGTTATGTACAGTAACATATACAGCAGTTTCAGTGACAGATATAAGCGTCGCTAAATCTCAGAAAACACTATATACAACCTAAAGAGGCAAAACTGAGATCTTTAGCGACGTTTATAGTGTCACTTTATTCTGTTAGTAATTATATAAATTTACTTATACGTATGTATACTACTTATTCTTTTTTTCTCTTTCTTTCTTCATTAAGTCTCTGTTCTTTGTATTCTTAACTCCTGTTCTTCTTGCGTTCATATTTCTGTTTTAAGTATTCATCTTCTTCTTTCTCTTTTTATTACTCTTGTTCTTTTCTCTGTTGTTCTTGTACTCTTTGCTTTTTTTTTTCTCGTGTTAACTCTTTGTTCACTCTTCTGTCTTAGCATATTTCAGAGGCTGCGGTGGGGAGGGGATTAGGCTAATATCATTAGTTTAAAACGTGTTTAGTTTGCGGGCACGCTTTTCGAGGGATACACAGCACCCTAAGGGTGGGACCAGACCTCTACTAAGCGCGCCCTAATCTCAGATTAGGTGGCTTAATTATGTCTTTAATCTCAGCGCCAGGCCTCAGCCCAACGTCATATGCTCGCACACGCTCGGGCCCCCGGCCACACACACGCGCCACATACTAATCGCAAATCAGACAGAGTACTCAGACCAGCTCATTGGGTAATCGGGTAAAGGGAGTGTTTCGGGCGCCCGGCGCCGGTGACGACTGGTGTATAGGAAACACAAATTCCATTTATGTGGCTGCGCTTGACTTGCAGCACACGATGTGGTGCTATTCCAGCGCCACATCGTGCGCTGGAAATCAGGCGCAGCTGCGTCTGATCGGACTTTTGGCCCTCGATTTGGGGGCCATAAATTATTAAATAAAATAAAATAAAATATGGTTAATAAAGTATTTACATAATACTACATAATTGATTAATTAATTTTGAATTTTAAATATGTTTACTATGCAAATAAATTCGCTAAACTAGGCTGATTGTACAGGTTGATTTAGGTGATTAAATAGTTAATTACTTATAAAATAGTTAGTAAATGGTCTAATTGACCTTATACAGATTCAATTTACATACTTAAGTATTTTATACATATTTTTATTGTATATTTACGAATTTATTTCTATTTTATTTAAGCTAAACTAGCTGTTCTGAGTGTTTTAAATAAAACTAAGTTACAGTAAGCTATACTAGGTATAATTGTACTTTAACTAACTTAAATTACTTACTATATATGTTAACCTAAGTCTATAGATTTATTTACTTAATTATAGCTCTAAATTATTAATTTAGCTAATTTATTCTACAATATAGCTACTGAATATGTACATATGAATCTGTATATATACATATACATATATCAGTAAATACATACATAATAGTTCAGTATTTATACATATATTTACATAGATTACATATGTATATAGATTTATGTACAAGTTTATACAGTATTTACAGTATATCTATGTATGTCTACGTACATAATCAGGCTGTATATTATAGTTATAATAGTATGGATATGTATATTTACAGTGTGAAATTAAGTATGTATAATTAGGTTTTAGTAGGAACTTAGGGAATGAGGGTTAATTAAGTTTTTATTTCATTTTAAACAGCAGCTAAGCTACTGTCAGAGAAGATGGAGAGGGAAGAGAATGTACTGTTCAGGGTGTTTTAACAGTGTCAGTGGCTTCAGCCACTGTCAAATGGGCTAACTGCTGCTGCAGTTAGTCCATTTGAAGAGGGGGAAAGCATTCACAAAGAAGAGGAGAATTTAGAGAAGAGGGGAATGTTGCTGCAGTTTGCAGCATTTTACTGTATAACTGGGAATAAGAGAAAATTCAGAACAAACTAAAAATTAAAGAGTTGAAATCCAAATCTGATAAGGGTATAAATCTCACGAAAATCACATAAGAATTCAGTTCAAATACCCACAAGGAAAAGCCCTTATCAAAAGCATCATTTCAGATCAAAACACAAATGGCATTGAGTTAGTCTTCCTAATGCCATAGACAGCATGAAGGAAGACTTAACTCAATCAATTAAAACCAAAAACATACAATCCCAGTTTCTTGCAACCTTAAGGAGTATGGAAAACTCCTTAGGTTAGAGAATCACCATACAAAAATAATTATCAAACAGGTGGTGTATGGCAGTTCTGAAATGACAAATCAGAAAAAGAATGCCTTAAAGGAATTTATAAAAGCTAGCAAAT
The DNA here is from genome assembly GCA_037157565.1 of Thalassia testudinum. Lineage (NCBI taxonomy): Eukaryota > Viridiplantae > Streptophyta > Magnoliopsida > Alismatales > Hydrocharitaceae > Thalassia > Thalassia testudinum. Next base: position 18,831,853 of record JAZHRO010000050.1, read on the forward strand.
GCATTCAGATCAAGGCAGAAGCAAATTCATGAAAGGCTCTTCTGATTTGTTCTCTGTCACCAGAGAACTTCTCAGAATCCTTGCCCTCAAGGAAAACCAAAATCCCTTCAATTTGTCAGATCTGTCAAGACATTTCAGAAAGCAAAATCTCTTCAAAACCCATGTTAAAGTGAATCTGACAAACTGAGGCAATCAATCTAAAATAAAAGGGGCTTTTGTGAACACAAATGGGGTGAGTGAGAAGCCCCAAATGGTGCTTGTGACGCCAATTTCAGATCTGAGGCAGTACACCATCAGATCTGGAATTGGGTCCAGATGTGTGGGTGACAGATGAAAGATTCGTCGTTAAAAGGAACATAAATCAGAATTGGATGGTGGAAAAACAAAACATGAAGAGGGAGATAAATTGATTAATGAACAGATGATTCTTCCCCTCTGATCTGGACTGATCAGAGGAGGTGAGGGAGGGGATCTAATACTAATTCTACTCCTAAGACTAATCTAACTACAGCTAACATTAAACACTAACAATTAAAACTAAATCTATTCTAAACTACTGTAAACTAAATCTAACACTACTTGTGCAGAATTAAAAACTAAACTAACAGGAAGAATGGGACCTATGGGTCCTTAGCCGGCGGCTAAGGAGGAAGAAAGGAGGAGGGTGACTCCAGCGGAGGGAAGAGTCTGCTAGTGAGACTCCAGGGTCGTCCTCAGGTGCTACGAGGTCCTTAGCGACGAGGAGGGTCGAGAGCAGGCGATGATTCCACAGCCGGTGGCTGTGAAATCAGGGTCCAGATGAGGAGGAGAGACTGGAGTGGAAGAATTGATCGCTAAGAGATGTAGGAGGGAGCGATCCCCTCGCGCGCGACACCACTGAGGTGCTTAAATAGCAGCTCAGTGACCGAGATCACCGCAAGGGTGAGGTTAATCAGAATCAGGCCGGCGGTGAGGATGAGATGGGTAGAGCGCGCGGCGAGTCAAGAGAGAGATCTGACCGTCAGATGAGATCTGGGAAGAGAGGTGAACGCACGCACCGAATCGCGCGAAGGTTCCATTTGAATCCAGCCGCAGATCGAGATCAAAAGTGCGATGGACGGTCGAGAATGGCTGTGTTCTTCGCGCGCTACAGTGCGCGTGAAGAACACAGGCTTCTCTCTGAAATGAGGGAAAATTTGCAGACGGACCCTTAGAAGAAGGGGTAGAACATTTGCATGCAGGCCCAAAAGCGAGAAGAATAGCAGCTGGAAGGGCCCTGCAGTCTTATAAAAGGGTCCCTGCGGCTTGCAAATAGGTCCAAAAAGGAGTTTTGAAGGGTAGAAATGTAATGCATGAAGGACCTAATTGTAATCTATTTATTTCTAAGCCTAAATGATGTCCAATTGCTTTCAAATTTTTACATGTGCTTAATTGAACATTTACGACATTGATTTTACTTCTGATTTGGCTTTTCAAACTTGTTTATGTGTTCAATTGATGCATGGATCATCATTTGTTCTTTAGTTTTCAGAATATCCCATTTTTGTGACCTAATTAGGAGATTTTAACACACATTAAAAGTTTTAGGTCTTTTCTTTAATTCCCACACTTAACCCTTTTTATGTGTTAATTTGATATTATTTTGCTTAGTATCTAGCTTAATTTCGGCCTTTTAGCTATGATGAGTAGCCACTCATCATACCCCCATGCTTACGTTTTGCTAGTCCCTTAGCAAACAATCTGTTGAAGTGTAAGGCAATTTAAGTATCAGCAAGGTAAGTGTGTAAAGATATCTTTTTCTTCTTTCAAAAATTTTTAAGTGTTTATGATGATGATCTTTAAGCTGAAACATTTTCCAATACCGACTGTGTTTTTGGACATTGTGAGAACCTGGTTACTGAGGATAACCTACCAGAACTCGAGGCTTAAATGACATAGACCATCTCTCAACCAACAAGGACTCTTGATATTTAAACCTTAAGTCGAATTCCAGGACTCAGGAGGTTTTTACAGAGACTCAGAATGCTATGAAGTTATGGCTGTGCTTTGTGATAAGTCAGGACTAACTAGGTGAATTCTAAGGCTCAATCCCGGGGTTTCACTTCTTTTTAAGTCCAGGTTGGTCCTAACTTCAGCTCATGTTTTCGGATGACTCTCAAAAATTGATGGTATTCAAACCCAACCCTTATTGTATTTGTGGCTCAGAGAAGATTTTTTTTGGTGGAAAAATAGGGTATTTATTTTGAACCCTGAAAACATTTTTGGTGGAAGAGTTGTTTTTCAGACATTTTGGAGAACATACTTAACTTCTCTCTCTCTTTTTTTTTTTTTTTTTTTTTTTTTTTTTTTTTTTTTGAACAGTATGTCTCCAAAACTTATTTGGTAGAGCGCACTGTATTTGGTGGGTGGATTTCTTTTGTGGAAAGAGCTTCTCCTAGACACAAAACTAAAGATTAGGACAAAGAGTCTACCTGCACGCACAGGTAAGGACTCCACCTTCCCTAATGAACACAAGGGTTGAGGTTTAGGTTCAAGTGGTCTTTCCTGACATTGTGTAGTGTAAGCCAAGGTTACTTAGACTCCTAAGTCAAAGCAAACCAACGAATCCTGTACTGGTGACTCAGGTACAAGAATTGTCCTAAAGTTAGGAGAGACTGTGGTCTATCTTGTCAAGGCTCGAAGTGTATTAAGCCTAAGCTTGTATCAAGCTCCTATGGCCCGGTAGGTCAAACCAGTAATGGTTGAATGTCCATAGACACTTATTCTATTTTTTGTTTTCAGCTATAAGATCACTTCTCTTTTCTTTTTTCTTTTTCTCCCTCCTCTCTTGAAATGAATATCCTCCTTTGACAAATAAAGTACATGTCCCTTATTGTATTTTTGGAATTTTTCTGATTTGTTATTTTTTTGTATTTTTAGCTTTGTAATTTTTTTCAAAAATTTTTTTCAAAATTTATCAATTTTTTTGAAGTATATAATTTTTTTGATAATACTATATGTACTATAGTTGTGTCTACAATTGCATTTTGGTTTAAATGGTTTACCATTTACACCCCCCCCATGCTTAAATGTTTCAATGTCCTCATTGAATGAAAGGGTGGATGCAAATGCATGCTCTGCTTTTCACTATCCTAGGCTGGGTGATGGAAGGAAGTTGGAATGAGGAGATAAAATCTCTGTGCGGACGATTTTAAGTCTGATCTAGGATCAGAGTGAACAGTCGGGCTAGGAAGTGAAATGCATGACATGTGTGTCAATGAATGTATGCTCAGAATGCAAGGGTAGACACTATATGCAATTAAAGGTAAGAGTAAGAAAAGTGTAAAACAGCTATATACAAGGGTAGGTGTTGCTAAGTTTAACGCCTTCAGCTAGGCGAAAACTTACATGGTAATTCAAAATGTAGGAGCGAAATGGTGGAATTGACAAGTCTGAGATCCTGCGGCTCAATGAAAGGTTTCAGTCTTTGTCCATTAACAATAAAGGGTTCAGATTTGTCAAGTTCAGTGATCTCAACGGCTCCATTATCAAATAATCTCAAGATTTTGAAAGGTCCAATCCATTTTGATCTTAACTTCCCAGGAAAGAGTTTCAGTCTAGAGTCGAAGAGAAGGACTTTTTTACCAGGGTGAAAAGATTTCCTAAGAATGTGACGGTCATGGAAGGCCTTAAGTTTGTCCTTATACATCCTTGAGCTTTCATAAGATTCATTCCTTAATTCATCGAGCTCAGACATTTGTAATTTCCTAAGATCACCGGCCTTCTCTAAGTCTAAGTTACACTTTCTGATGGCCCAATAGGCTTTGTGCTCTAATTCGACAGGAAGATGACAGTGTTTCCCGTACACAAGTCTAAAAGGAGACATGCCTAAAGGGGTTTTGTGGGCTGTCCTATATGCCCACAACGCATCAGAAAGGCGGGAAGACCAATCCTTTCTATCAGGTCGGATGGTAGTCTGTAAAATCTTTTTGATCTCCCGATTAGATAATTCAGCAAGTCCATTGGTTTGAGGGTGATAAGATGTAGCAATCCTATGTGACACCCCATACTTTTGCAGTAGGGACTGAAAATGTGTGTTTCTAAAATGAGACCCTCCATCACTAATGATGGCTTTAGGTACCCCGAATCTAGAGAAGATGAAATCTTGAACAAATTGTGTCACAACTCTATGATCATTAGTCCTTGAGGGGATGGCTTCAATCCATTTTGAAACATACTCAACTGCCAACAATATGTACTCGAAGCCATAAGATTTAGGAAAAGGTCCCATGAAGTCAATGCCCCAAATGTCAAAGATTTCGCACACCATGATCGGATTCAAGGGCATCATGTCTCGGCGGCCAATACTACCAAGAGACTGACAGCGTGAACATGCCCTGCTATATTCGTGTGCATCCTTGAAGATTGTGGGCCAATAGAAACCACTCTGCAAAATCTTTGCAGCGGTCTTTTTGCCAGAGAAGTGACCGCCGCACGCCTGGTCGTGGCAGAATGATAAGATGCTTCTAATCTCCTTATCAGGGACGCACCTCCTAAAGATCTGGTCTTTACAATGCTTGAAAAGCCAAGGTTCTTCCCAGTAATAGTGCTTGGCCTCAGATCTAAGTCTGTCTTTTTGATGTCGGACCCAATTAGTGGGGATGAGTCCAGAAGCCAGGTAGTTGACAATGTCAGCATACCAGGGAAGATCAGAATGAATGACCAGCAATTGCTCGTCAGGGAAGTGGTCAGAGATGGGTAAAGAAGGAGAAATCGCTTCAGAAGGAAGGCGGGATAAGTGGTCAGCTACCACATTCTGCTTTCCAGCCTTATCACGAATCTCTAAATCAAATTCCTGTAAAAGTAGGATCCATCTAATCAGACGAGATTTCGCGTCCTTCTTGGCGAGAAGATATCGAATTGCCGTGTGGTCAGTGTAGACTATAATGTGGGAACCTAAAAGATAAGGTCTGAATTTTTCCAGTGCATATACTACAGCTAGCAATTCCTTTTCCGTGACGGTGTAATTCCTCTGAGCTTCATCCAAGGTCTTGCTAGCGTAATAGATGACTGTGGGTTTCCCGTCCAATTTTTGACCAAGGACAGCTCCTACTGCATAATTAGAGGCATCACACATGATCTCAAAAGGGTGAGACCAATTTGGGGGTTGCAGTATGGGTGCCTTGGTAATCAGATCACGAAGTGTCGTATAGGCACGAACACAATCGTCAGAGATCTGGAAGTCTACGTCTTTAGAGAGGAGAGTAGTGAGAGGTCGGGCTATTTTCGAGAAATCCGCTATAAAGCGGCGATAAAAACCAACATGCCCGAGGAAAGATCGAATTTTCTTAACCGACGAAGGTAGTGGTAAATCAGAAATCAACTTTACCTTCGCGCGGTCAACCTCAATTCCTCTCTCAGAAATAAGGTGACCTAATACAAGTCCTTCAGTTACCATGAAATGAGATTTCTCCCAGGAAAGTACCAGATTCACATTAATGCATCTTTGCAGGACCTTGGTCAGGTGGTCTAGACATGCATCAAATGTGCTCCCGAAGACCGAGAAGTCATCCATGAAGACTTCTAAACAATCGCCTACTAAGTCAGAAAAGATTGCAAACATACACCGCTGGAATGTAGCAGGTGCGTTGCACAATCCAAAAGGCATCCTACGGAATGCGAAGGTTCCGTAGGTGCAGGTGAATGTTGTTTTCTCCTGATCATCGGGGTGAATTGCCACCTGATTATATCCTGAATAGCCATCCAAAAAGCAGAAAAATCTATTCCCTGCCACTCTTTCCAGTATTTGATCAATGAAGGGCAAAGGGAAATGATCTTTCTTCGTGGCTTGGTTGAGTTTTCGGTAATCTATACATACTCGCCACGAACTAGCAATGCGTGTAGGGATGACTTCTCCAGAATCAGTGGTGATGATGGTAAGTCCGGCCTTTTTTGGCACAACCTGAACAGGACTTACCCATCTACTGTCAGAAATTGGGTAGATAATTCCATTGTCCAGCCATTTAATCATTTCACTTTTTATCACCTCTTGTAATGTAGGATTTAATCTACGCTGGGGCTGTCTAGTAGGTCTAGATCCTTCTTCAGTGAAAATCCTATGTGTGCAATAAGAAGGACTGATGCCAGTAAGGTCAGAAAGGCTCCATCCTATAGCCTGCCTATGTGCTCTTAGGACAGATAAGAGTCGTGACTCTTGATCAGAAGAAAGGGAAGAGTTAACAATCACCGGATAGGTCTGATCAGGTCCTAAGAAAACATATTTGAGAGAGTCAGGAAGAGGTTTGAGTTCAACAGGCACAGGATCAGAAGGAGCAGGTGTGAAAGTTTCAGGAGATCCTAGAGATACTAATGGAATGGGAGGAAGGTCCTCAGTCTCTAAATTTGGTATCTCAGTGGAAGTCACGTCAGAGTCCAAAGAGTGTTGAGGTTCTAAATTTAATGAATTGATCAAGGTGTCCTCAACCAATTGATCCAATGAATCCAGGGAGAAGATTTCTTCAATTAAACTACAGGTCGGTCCTCTTTGGGCCTGAAAAATATCAATTTTTATTTTCTGATCTCCAAACTTTAATTCTATAAGGCCCTCCTCACAATTGATGTTTGCCTTGGCCGTAGCCAAGAAAGGTCTTCCTAAAATGATAGGTGTATTCTGGATATCTTCAGGTACTTCCATGTCAAGGACTATAAAGTCTACAGGGAAGTAAAAATCCTTGACCCGCACTATGACATCTTCCAACACTCCCTGAGGTGTCTTAACTGATCTGTCAGCTAATTGCAGGGACACCTTGGTTGGCTTCAAATTGCCAACCTCAAAATGTGTCAGTAGAGAGGTTGGGATAAGATTGATGGAAGCACCTAGGTCAAGTAGTGCTCTATTGAATGTGGTGTTACCAATCATGCAGGATAAGAGAGGGGTGCCTGGGTCTTTCATCTTAGTTGGGAGGGTACTAGAGATGATGGAACTAGCTTGTTCCGAGAGAATGATTGGACTACTCCCTTTTTGAATTCTTGCTTTACGCTTAGGTGTACATAGGTCTTTTAAAAACTTAGCGTAAAGAGGGATGTGGCGGATTGCATCCAACAAGGGGATGTTTATGTGGACTTGCTCAAAGAGCTTAAGCAAATCCTCCTCAGGTGCCACACAGGTCTTTTTCTTTCCTTTCTCCTTCTTCTTTAAAGCTTCAGGAAAAGGTACTGGAGTTGTGAGAGGTTCAGTTATAGGTAGAGGAGAAGTAGGAAGTGGAGGAGCAGAACTAGAAGTGGTAGGTGTTGGAAGAGGTGGATCTAGTGTGCATTTACCACTCCTAGTGACTATGGCATTTAGTTCAGCTCTAGAGGTAGATGGTAAATCATTGTTAGGTAGCAGAGGTGGTTGCGTTTGTGCAAGAGAGGAATTTGAGTCAGTGAAGAATTCAGTGTTGTGCACTGCTTGTGAAATGTCATGTGTTTGGTTTTGCAGTGTTGGTCTAGGTTGGACATACCTTTGAGCAGGTATGTTCCTAGGGTTGGGTTGTGCTTGGGATGGGAGTGAATGTGGTTGACGGGACTCCGTCAAGTGTGATAGCTGGGCTCTCATCTCAGCTAAGGCCGCGTCCTGTCTCTGCTGCATAGCAATATTCTGTTGTTGCATATCAGCAAGAGCTTTCATGATAGACCCCAACTGGTCATCTCGTGTAGGCCCAGATTGAGAGTATTGGGTGGGCCTGGGTTGGGGTTGCTGGTGGGTACGCGGTGGATATCCGTGTGATTGTGGAGGTGGTGCTCGGATCGGGTTGTGCAATGGTGGTGCAGAAGGTTGTTGAAAAGGAGGTCTTTGTGAATTTCCCGACCACGAGAAATTTGGATGATTACGCCATCTAGGGTTATAGGTTTGTGTGAAAGGATCATTGTGAATGGCGTGAAGCTCCTCCGAAGCTCCAGAAGGTGCAGGGAAGTCAGTGAAGGGAGGAACAAAGGTTCCTCCAACCGGTGAAGGATATGGAAATGGAAAATCCGGTAATGCAGTTTGTGTCACAGAAAGGTTATTCACAGTTTCCCTCCCTGTGGGAAACTGAGAAGAAGTGTTTTGTGCTGGTGACTGAGAAGAAGATGGGTGTTTTGAGAGAAATTTCCATACTTCATCTACTTTCTTCTCGATTAAGCCCACTTTATCCAGTTGACTAGCCACTATCTCTAAGTCTTTGCTACTGGATTGGGCTTCATGTACCCCCGTGTGTGAGTGGGAATGTGAGGACTTTCTATTAAACACGCTCATTGAAGCATTGTTAATAGAGTTTTCGGCCATGCCTTCAAAGAGCTCAAAGGCTGAGTCCTCGTCCCGACACAGGAAATTGCCTCCACAAGCGGCATCTACAAAATTCCGTGTGTCATCATGGAGCCCATGGTAGAAGATCTGGACCTGTTGCCAGCGTGGGACACCATGGTGGGGACATTTTCTCAAAAGCTCATGGAATCTCTCCCAAGCCTCGTGCATAGGTTCTCCTAAATTCTGGGTGAAGGTGGTGATGGCACGCCTTAAGGCATTAGTGCGGCCTACAGGAAAGTACTTCTTTAAGAACTCATGTTCTAAAGAAGCCCAGGAATCTATAGGTGTAGTCCGTGCAAGTGTTCTAAACCAAAAGGCTGCCTTATCTTTTAATGAAAAGGAGAACATTTTCATCAAAAGCGTGTGCTGATCATGTCCTTGCGGACCCAAAGTTTGGGCAAGATTCTTCAGCTCCTCTAAATGCTGAAAAGGGTCCTCAGAAGCAAGTCCATGGAAGTGAGGAATGAGTGCTATAATGTTCGGCTTCAGTTCAGCAGCACGACCCCCATTGGGATAACGTACCACAGGCATTGGTTGGGCAACTGCGGGATTATAGTAATCTCGTAGTTGAGGTCTACGGGGTTGGGGTGGTGCCTGAGGATTTCTAAGTTGAAGTGGTTGTGGTTGGGGATTAGCTAATAGATTTACAGCTTGAGCAAGCTGTTGCACCTGTTGGGTTAAGGTATTCATTTGTAGTTGTGTATCGAAAAGGTGCTGAAGATGAGGCATAGGCCCTCTCTCCGGGGGTGGATTAGGATGATTAGGATAAGGTGGAGGTTGGAACCTAGGGATAGGTGGTTGCTGTGGTAGAGGATGTGCAACTGAGTCTGGAGGAAGTTCTTCAAAATCCTCAAAGTGTGAAGAATCAAGATCATCCTCTTGGCGAGGGGGATTGTGGAAAGTATTTTGAGACTCAGGAGGTAAGGGATTAGAAGTGGAAGGCAAAGAAGATGATGCAGTAGCTTGGGTAGCAGTACCCAAGGGGAGTACAAGTTCTGGGTTTTGGGATCTCCTACCTTCCATTGAGTTGATTTTTTTTTGAAATCCCGTTTACTCTAATTCGATCCAACTCAATGGGAAAAAATTTTTAACGTTCACAATAAAACAGAAGAATCCCAACAAAATCTCAATTCAAGAAGACCAATCAATCGAAATGAATCGGAGAAAATTTTTCCTAGAGGCTGCTACGCAAAGTATGTTATACGCAAACAATTGTTTCAAGCAATTGTACGTATCCTAAGATAAACCTAGCGAAGTGCAGACCTCTAAAATCCACTGGGAATCTGGATAAGACTGAGCGTGCGGATCCAGATCCTGTGGTTGCAGAAAGATGAGGTAGAAACCCGTGTATTGTGGCCTTAAGTGATCGTGCTGTGTGCACGATAACATTCAACACAAGGCGATTAAAATCTCAAACATGGTTTCACCCAATTTTGCTATCTCCTTTTTGATTTAATTAAAGTGATTAAAATATGTTTTCTATGCTGCTCATTTCACTTTTTACTAAATTCAGAACAAGTAGTGGTCTTCTTTAATTTTAAGTCAAATGCAAATATGGCAGGAGTTAGAGTTAGGTAAGAAATGCGTACCTGACTCCAGCAATCTTCTAATGCAGATTTGACTTGAATTAAAATCTAGCAGGAATGAAATGCAATCCTAAAAATGGATGCCTGAGGTTATGCTGCTGCTAGATAAGTATGAGGTCTTTTTGATTTTTTTTTTTTTTCTTTCTTTTTGAAAAATTTTATATGCAATTCAAAAGTAAGGAAAGAAATTAAGAACAGAAAGAAATAAAGTCCAGATAGTCCAGAATTATTACAAAAATTGTGTGAGAACAAGCTCTCACAACTTATGACTAACAATTGCTCCTAATCAATAAACCTGAAACTATCTATACTAAAACTAATACTAAAATCCTACAGCGACTTCGAGGCAAAACTCCACCAGGAAGACGGATCTGGAGCGCAGCGACTCCACCAGGAAGACGACACTCCTCCTCAAGTGCTGTGGAAAAAAAACAAATGATTAGTAAAAGAATAAAGGAATGTATACACAATTACTTCAATGGAAAATAAAAGCAATTATAATGAAATGAATGAAGAATTTCTATATACAAAAGAATGAAAAGAAAATTTTGGTGCAAAGAGCGTTGCCTCCCCGGCAACGGCGCCAAAATAATGATGCGTGGGTTGTGTGGTTGTTGTGTTTGAAATTGGTAATAATTGTTGATTATGTCGTTGTAGTACAGGGTGTACAATATAACATTAAGGATGTCGTATAGTGGTGAGTATGGGTGAGTTCCAGTCATTACCACCATTATTATCATTTGCTTATTTATCTAATTTTTACTGGTTTTGTTCCAGGTCGTTCACTGGGAGGCAATTTATTGAATTTAATTTGGTCACTCTTTGATTATCTCAAAATTGTCTTCTTATTCAAAAAAAAAAGAAAAACTTTACATTTTATTAAAGAATGAATGAATGTGTGTTTTATTTACCTAATTACTAAGAAATGCTTGCAAAAATACTAACTATGAACAAGCATCAAACAATCTATTATTATACTCTAACCTATGTATTTACAAGTTATCCTATTAATACTATCATAATAGTATATAATACATTAGAATGCAATGGTGTAGAAATTTAACTTATTAGTCTGTTATGTACAGTAACATATACAACAGTTTCAGTGACAGATATAAGCGTCGCTAAATCTCAGAAAACACTATATACAACCTAAAGAGGCAAAACTGAGATCTTTAGCGACGTTTATAGTGTCACTTTATTCTGTTAGTAATTATATAAATTTACTTATACGTATGTATACTACTTATTCTTTGTTTCTCTTTCTTTCTTCATTAAGTCTCTGTTCTTTGTATTCTTAACTCCTGTTCTTCTTGCGTTCATATTTCTGTTTTAAGTATTCATCTTCTTCTTTCTCTTTTTATTACTCTTGTTCTTTTCTCTGTTGTTCTTGTACTCTTTGCTTTTTTTTTTCTCGTGTTAACTCTTTGTTCACTCTTCTGTCTTAGCATATTTCAGAGGCTGCGGTGGGGAGGGGATTAGGCTAATATCATTAGTTTAAAACGTGTTTAGTTTGCGGGCACGCTTTTCGAGGGATACACAGCACCCTAAGGGTGGGACCAGACCTCTACTAAGCGCGCCCTAATCTCAGATTAGGTGGCTTAATTATGTCTTTAATCTCAGCGCCAGGCCTCAGCCCAACGTCATATGCTCGCACACGCTCGGGCCCCCGGCCACACACACGCGCCACATACTAATCGCAAATCAGACAGAGTACTCAGACCAGCTCATTGGGTAATCGGGTAAAGGGAGTGTTTCGGGCGCCCGGCGCCCGTGACGACTGGTGTATAGGAAACACAAATTCCATTTATGTGGCTGCGCTTGACTTGCAGCACACGATGTGGTGCTATTCCAGCGCCACATCGTGCGCTGGAAATCAGGCGCAGCTGCGTCTGATCGGACTTTTGGCCCTCGATTTGGGGGCCATAAATTATTAAATAAAATAAAATAAAATATGGTTAATAAAGTATTTACATAATACTACATAATTGATTAATTAATTTTGAATTTTAAATATGTTTACTATGCAAATAAATTCGCTAAACTAGGCTGATTGTACAGGTTGATTTAGGTGATTAAATAGTTAATTACTTATAAAATAGTTAGTAAATGGTCTAATTGACCTTATACAGATTCAATTTACATACTTAAGTATTTTATACATATTTTTATTGTATATTTACGAATTTATTTCTATTTTATTTAAGCTAAACTAGCTGTTCTGAGTGTTTTAAATAAAACTAAGTTACAGTAAGCTATACTAGGTATAATTGTACTTTAACTAACTTAAATTACTTACTATATATGTTAACCTAAGTCTATAGATTTATTTACTTAATTATAGCTCTAAATTATTAATTTAGCTAATTTATTCTACAATATAGCTACTGAATATGTACATATGAATCTGTATATATACATATACATATATCAGTAAATACATACATAATAGTTCAGTATTTATACATATATTTACATAGATTACATATGTATATAGATTTATGTACAAGTTTATACAGTATTTACAGTATATCTATGTATGTCTACGTACATAATCAGGCTGTATATTATAGTTATAATAGTATGGATATGTATATTTACAGTGTGAAATTAAGTATGTATAATTAGGTTTTAGTAGGAACTTAGGGAATGAGGGTTAATTAAGTTTTTATTTCATTTTAAACAGCAGCTAAGCTACTGTCAGAGAAGATGGAGAGGGAAGAGAATGTACTGTTCAGGGTGTTTTAACAGTGTCAGTGGCTTCAGCCACTGTCAAATGGGCTAACTGCTGCTGCAGTTAGTCCATTTGAAGAGGGGGAAAGCATTCACAAAGAAGAGGAGAATTTAGAGAAGAGGGGAATGTTGCTGCAGTTTGCAGCATTTTACTGTATAACTGGGAATAAGAGAAAATTCAGAACAAACTAAAAATTAAAGAGTTGAAATCCAAATCTGATAAGGGTATAAATCTCACGAAAATCACATAAGAATTCAGTTCAAATACCCACAAGGAAAAGCCCTTATCAAAAGCATCATTTCAGATCAAAACACAAATGGCATTGAGTTAGTCTTCCTAATGCCATAGACAGCATGAAGGAAGACTTAACTCAATCAATTAAAACCAAAAACATACAATCCCAGTTTCTTGCAACCTTAAGGAGTATGGAAAACTCCTTAGGTTAGAGAATCACCATACAAAAATAATTATCAAACAGGTGGTGTATGGCAGTTCTGAAATGACAAATCAGAAAAAGAATGCCTTAAAGGAATTTATAAAAGCTAGCAAATGCATTCAGATCAAGGCAGAAGCAAATTCATGAAAGGCTCTTCTGATTTGTTCTCTGTCACCAGAGAACTTCTCAGAATCCTTGCCCTCAAGGAAAACCAAAATCCCTTCAATTTGTCAGATCTGTCAAGACATTTCAGAAAGCAAAATCTCTTCAAAACCCATGTTAAAGTGAATCTGACAAACTGAGGCAATCAATCTAAAATAAAAGGGGCTTTTGTGAACACAAATGGGGTGAGTGAGAAGCCCCAAATGGTGCTTGTGACGCCAATTTCAGATCTGAGGCAGTACACCATCAGATCTGGAATTGGGTCCAGATGTGTGGGTGACAGATGAAAGATTCGTCGTTAAAAGGAACATAAATCAGAATTGGATGGTGGAAAAACAAAACATGAAGAGGGAGATAAATTGATTAATGAACAGATGATTCTTCCCCTCTGATCTGGACTGATCAGAGGAGGTGAGGGAGGGGATCTAATACTAATTCTACTCCTAAGACTAATCTAACTACAGCTAACATTAAACACTAACAATTAAAACTAAATCTATTCTAAACTACTGTAAACTAAATCTAACACTACTTGTGCAGAATTAAAAACTAAACTAACAGGAAGAATGGGACCTATGGGTCCTTAGCCGGCGGCTAAGGAGGAAGAAAGGAGGAGGGTGACTCCAGCGGAGGGAAGAGTCTGCTAGTGAGACTCCAGGGTCGTCCTCAGGTGCTACGAGGTCCTTAGCGACGAGGAGGGTCGAGAGCAGGCGATGATTCCACAGCCGGTGGCTGTGAAATCAGGGTCCAGATGAGGAGGAGAGACTGGAGTGGAAGAATTGATCGCTAAGAGATGTAGGAGGGAGCGATCCCCTCGCGCGCGACACCACTGAGGTGCTTAAATAGCAGCTCAGTGACCGAGATCACCGCAAGGGTGAGGTTAATCAGAATCAGGCCGGCGGTGAGGATGAGATGGGTAGAGCGCGCGGCGAGTCAAGAGAGAGATCTGACCGTCAGATGAGATCTGGGAAGAGAGGTGAACGCACGCACCGAATCGCGCGAAGGTTCCATTTGAATCCAGCCGCAGATCGAGATCAAAAGTGCGATGGACGGTCGAGAATGGCTGTGTTCTTCGCGCGCTACAGTGCGCGTGAAGAACACAGGCTTCTCTCTGAAATGAGGGAAAATTTGCAGACGGACCCTTAGAAGAAGGGGTAGAACATTTGCATGCAGGCCCAAAAGCGAGAAGAATAGCAGCTGGAAGGGCCCTGCAGTCTTATAAAAGGGTCCCTGCGGCTTGCAAATAGGTCCAAAAAGGAGTTTTGAAGGGTAGAAATGTAATGCATGAAGGACCTAATTGTAATCTATTTATTTCTAAGCCTAAATGATGTCCAATTGCTTTCAAATTTTTACATGTGCTTAATTGAACATTTACGACATTGATTTTACTTCTGATTTGGCTTTTCAAACTTGTTTATGTGTTCAATTGATGCATGGATCATCATTTGTTCTTTAGTTTTCAGAATATCCCATTTTTGTGACCTAATTAGGAGATTTTAACACACATTAAAAGTTTTAGGTCTTTTCTTTAATTCCCACACTTAACCCTTTTTATGTGTTAATTTGATATTGTTTTGCTTAGTATCTAGCTTAATTTCGGCCTTTTAGCTATGATGAGTAGCCACTCATCAGCCAGCAAGTCGGTACAGAGTTGCCAGTCCTAACCCCGGGTCCCTGGGGCGGCTGGCTCCGCTCTGCACTAAACAGGTACAGGTACTTCCCTTGGTACTACGTACCCAAGAGACAGTACACAACTACATCTCAGTTCCATCCCTTTCTCTTTCCAGGAGTTCCACTCCTAATTCCTCCCATAGGGTTCCATCCTTTTTACTCAAACATCCAGGTTTCACTTTCCAGTTTCACATTCTTACTATCCATGTTCTCAACCGCGTTATTTATTCACAATAGGTAGCTGTTAATTCAAATTACAGGCAGCTTTATATCTCTTTCCATTTTCCAAGACTGCAGTATTATACATTCCACTAGTTTTCCCATCCTAGGATTCATGCCATATCCTAGGATCTATCATACAATCTAGTTTTCCAGCCCTAGGATTCATGCAACACCTAGGAGCTATCATTCCATCTATTTCTCATTCCTAGGATTCATGCAATGTCCTAGGTTCTATTTATGGTTCCATAATTTAACAGATTTTATTAATAACTTAAAGCCACTCTACCAGGTACAACGGGAGAAATGGGGGCGTGGTCGGGAATCCCGCGTGCCTCCGCGACCCCCGAGACTGCAATAGAACGGGGTCCTATCACAAGGATCAAACACAAGGAGTGTCTCAAAACAGTGTATAGCTACTGTAGACAGGTAGAGGAATTAATTTTGAAAAGAACGCAACTCAAATCGCGGAAAACGGAACCCGAACGGGCCCTAAACAGGTCAAAAACGACGACACTGTGCAAAATCAGACGTCTGGAACTTCTTCCAAACGTCTTAAAAAGTGGATCAGAGAATTACCTTGTTCAGCGTGATTTCCCAGACGTCCAGAAGTCTGCGGGGTCGTCTGGCCTAGATCCCAGACGTTCGATGGTCACCCCGGACGTCTGGAGGTCGCTTCCGCCGTCTGGTACTACTGCCAGACGTCTGATTCGCGATGGATGGCGAATCACCAAGCCTGCGCACACCCATCTCCCTCCCTCAGTACGGTCAGTCGACAGGAAGGAAGAAGGAGACGGAAAACTCACATTTCAGACGTCCGGATGGTCTTCCAGACGTCGCCCTCGCCGTCTGGCTATCAACCCAGATGTCTGATTCTGGAAATTTTTCCAGAATCAGGGCGTCACTCGGCCTCCGCTCGCGACGCCGCCCGCGTCGTACCTCGGGCGCCTGCTGCTCAGACCGCAGCAGTCCCCCCTCCGCGTCGCTCCGCACCCCCTGCGCCCTCCGCCACTGGCCCTAGCAGCCTCGGCGAGCTCGCCCTCACAGCAGAGCTCCACTCTCGCACGCAACACCTCCTCCGCGCTCACTACGGCCGCCGCTGCCGCCCTCGCGCTCGCGCTCACGCTCACTAGCTGAAGGAGAAGAGGGAGGAGACGGTGGTGACGGAAGTAAGGGGAGGCGTGGCCTTTTAAGGCCGTGCGAGGAGGAGAGAGGACGCGGTAGGGAGTCTGCAGCTGCAGGGAATAAACGAATATGCAGGTCTGCGCGCTCAGGCGCGCAGACGACCCGCGCGTGTGGAAGATAACGGATTTCCAGACGTTTGGAAACGATCCCAGACGTCTGGTCCGACGTCTGGGCCACCTCCCAGACGTCTTAAAAGACGTCTGGGGCACGCGTTCGTTACAGGGCCTCTTCCACCCGCTGTCAGTGTCACGTGCGAACGGGTTGGTCTCTTCATATGTCATAGCTCCCTCCACCACCCTCGAGAACGTAGGCAGCTTCAGGGGTTTGACATACCCCCGAATAGCAGGCTGGAGTCCCTCGGTGAAGCTCCAAAGGCGCTCCTCCTCGGTAGCCACGGCTGTCGCTGCGAAACGAGACAGCTCCAGGAAACACGTGCGATATGCGCTCATGGTCATCGTCCCCTGGCGGAGAGTGTGGAAGTCCCACCTCCTCTGGTCATGCCACATCTGGGGGAAGTACTGCTCGCAGAAGAGGGTAATGAACTGGTCCGAAGTCAGCTCATCCCTCTCCTGACCTCTGACCGCCTCCACCATCTGTGTGCCGCGCTCTCCAACTGGTACGTAGCAAAGGCCACACGGCACTCCACAGGGGGGTGAAAGGTGTCAAACACCTTCTCAATCTGCTCGAGCCAGTCCTCTGCCTCGGTCGAATCCTCATCCCCCTTGAAGGAGGGGGGTTTCAGCTTCCAAAACTGTCCGAAAAGCTCATAATGGCGCTGAAGTGGAGAAGCTAGTATGCCTCCAGGTAAAGAGGCCTCGTGCTCGGAAGTGCCGGAGGAAGGTGGGGTGGTGGAGGGACACCCCCTCCCCCACGTCCAGCACCGTGTCCGTCTCGTTGTCCCACAGAGGACTCCCCCTCCGCAACCCCAGAAAGAGGCGCTCGTGGCGACAGGTGAAGCTCCTCTCGCATGATCTCCCATATCAGCTGGGCGAGGTCCTGGGCCTGAATGCCTGGGAGTAGTGGCTGGTCCACTGAGGCATCGGGCTCAATGCGCCCGCCCCTCCAACCTCGTCCTCGGTACCTCCTCGTCGAGGCATCTCCTGCAAGGAGACACGAATACAGAACAAAAAAAATGTCAATACCAATCGACATTCAACGAAGGAACCCTAGAACAGATGTCAAAAAAATACGTCGTGGTGGTTACTCTAGTTACAAGCACGAGAATTGGTTATTTTTCGACTAGTTGGTTCACTTCTCAGGACGACCTTGCTCTGATACCATCTTGTTATGACCCGATTCCCGAATCCCTACAGGACACGAGAATCAGACCGACTCGACTGATCCCAAGACCCAGTCATCCAACGAGAAAGCAACCAAAAAGCAGTAAAATAAATCACATTCACCATGCAAGTAACTAACAGTAACAAAAGTACAGCAGTAAAGAAAAGAACTACTACAGTACACACCACCACAACAGTATAGATTTTAAATCAGGTACAGGAATATGAAGTTACAATAAAAGAGTACAAAAGTGTAACAAGATACTCACTACTACAGAAAATGGGTATAACAAAAGTACAACTACTGGGCTCTACTGGGCCCGGCACCCTCTACAGCCGTAGGCTCTAGTTGCTCAACACCTGGACCTGAAAAAGGTGGTAAGTACGACACGTCAACGAAACGCTAAGTAGAGTGGCAACCAGTTAGCTAAGAAAAATAGTAAAGGTGGACAGGTAGCTGTTGTTTTAATTTCTTTCTTTATTTATCTATTTACTCTTTCTTGGTTTATTTCTCAGGTCTTTCTCTTGATCTCGAATGTTCCTCGTGGGAACAATCTTGATTGCAGTCTTTTCTGAAGAGTAGAAGTAGCACGTGGTGCTCTCCTGGCCAGGAGAGTCCCCCGTGGTGGTCCTACCCTCAGTCAACCACCCCAAGGTCGCAGACAGACGTAACGGTGACTACGGCACGCGCGATAGACGCACGGGTAGATACCCCACACTGGCACGCGGTCAGTCATTTCCGTTAACGGGTGCACCCAAAGCATAGCACGGAACCAGTATAGGGCAGAGCCCTCTCAGTAACAGGGGTCTAGCCCCTCCACAGTAACCAAACAGGGGTCTTGCCCCTCCACAGTCCACGCACCCTCGCTTAACTACCCTGGTTTGCCCAGTAGGCCTAACAAGTCCGTGTAGGACAGCTAGCTGAACCCCGGGCCCCGTGGGGTGGCTAGCTCTCTCCTTACACTAGTAGCTCTCCCTGGTACTGTGTACGCGAGGGCCAAAAGTCGGTACAAAGTAGCCAGACCTAACCTCGGGTCACAACCCTAGGGCAGCTAGCTTCGCTCTGCACTAAGAGGTAACATGTGCTTCCCTTAGTACCACGTACCCAAGAGACAACACACTTTCCCATTCACTTTTCCAGTTCCGTTCTATTTATTTCCAGGAGCTCTACTCTTAATTCCCCGTAGGGTTCATGCTGATGTTTCTCAGGCCAAGCCATACTAGGTTTCATCATTTCAGGTTTATTCGCATATAGCACGTGTTTCCAACATTCAAACTTTCTTTTCCAATTTATATACATGCAGCTCGTATTTAATTTCCAAACAACAGGAATTACAGGTAGCAGTTACTAACAACAGTACTCTACATTTCACAGGCAGCTGTTATCCAATTACAGGCAATTATTATTATTCTATCCACTTATCCAAGACTGCAATTCAGGCATTCAATACAATCGTTCCAGTGTTTCTAGTCCTAGGATTCGTGCCATACCCTAAGATCTATCATTCAATATAGTGTTTCTGGTCATAGGATTCATGCATACCCTAGGATCTATCATTCAATCTAGTGTTTCTAGCCCTAGGATTCATGCCATACCCTAGGAACTATCATTTATTCCAGACATGCATTTATGTTTGTAATTAACTAAAGGAAGCCACTCTACCCACAAAACTGAGAGTAACGGGGTTGTGATCGGCTGGTCCACGTGCCTCCGCAACCCCCAAATCATCAATAGAACGAGGTCCTAACACAAGAAACCACTTAGAATAGGGTAAAAGTATTTCAAACAAGTAAAGGAACTTGAATGAAGACAAACGGAATCTTAAATGCGAAAATCGGACCTCAAACGGACCCTAAACGGGTCAAAAATGACAACTCTGACTCAAATCAAACATCTGGAACATCTTCTAGATGTCTTAAAAAGGGGTCCAGGTCCTACCTTACTCTGCGCTACTCCTCAGACATCCAGAGATCCTGCTGAACCATTTTGACCTAGTTCCAGACTTCCAACTATCACTCCAGATGTCTGGAGACGCTCTCCACCATCTGGTGACTCATCCAAACGTCTAAACCATGTGGGAGGGCGTGTCTCGCGCCTTCCCGAAGCGAATCCTGCACGTGCACGCAAACCTCTCAACACGGCATGAGACAGAACTTCGGCGGAACGGCCTGCATGGTCGTATCCGCAAAAGGAAGCATAGGAGGAAATACATACCTCTCAGTCGTCTGGAGCTCCCTCCAGACGTCGCCCACGTCGTCTGGATGTAGGTCCAGACATTTGATTCTGGAAAAAATCTTAGAATCAGAACCTCCTTCGTCTTCTTCCCGCTGCGTGCGACCTTGCCGTGCAGCCGCTCGTCCGCTGCTCTGCTGCAACAGCGTTGGGGAAACCTCCTCGACACACACTCCGCCTTGCGCACGCTGGTCAGCCTCGAGCTGTACCGGCGAGCTCTCTCTCCCTCATGGCACGCGCGCTCTCTTCTCTTCCCTTTCGCTACTCTTCTCCTCTCCACCGCTACACTCGGCCGCAGCTGCTGCTTGCTCTCACCCTCGCTAAAGGAAGACGGGGGATGGATGGATGTGGGGTGGCGAATGAGGGAGAGGGAAGGGGATATTTGTAGGCATGTGGGAAAAGCTTCTGCAGGTCTGCGAGGGAAGAAGGAAGAGAAGAGGGTGGCTGGGGCTCAGTCTGCGCGCGGCACGTGTGCAGACTCACGGTCGTACGCATGCAAAAATTAATTTCCAGACATCTGGGAAGGTGTCCAGACGTTTGACCAGACGTTTGGTCCAAATCCCAGACGTCTTAAATGGCTTTGGTGGCACGGGTCTTTACAATCACCGCAGCGGTGCACGGTGACAGCGTGCATCACCACCTCAGCAACCACAACAACCACACCCACAGAGCAAACCACCAAATGCCCACGCACCTGCGCCACTCCGCATGCACTAGCAGCAACCACATGCCAGGCGTGCACAACGCCTACGTGCAACACACCCGTCCACAACCGCACAGCCACCCACGCACACCCTATTCCTCTTCCTCTTCTTCGTCTTCTTCTTCCTTTTTTCCCTTATCTCCCTGCCACCACCTACAACCTCCCCCACGAAAGAACCCAAAGTACGGACCCCCTCCATCGCCAGCCACGCCACCTCAGGCCATCTCCTTCTCCGCCAAAACAGCCGAAGTGCCCGCCTCGACCTCACGAGGGTAGCCACGCCCTCGGAAACTGGCCACGATAGCTCCTTCTCCGACGCCAACCGCCACGCCATCCAGCTGATCCTCCTCCAACCAGTTGCCGGTGGCCACCTTTGGCTGCCCCAACACCACCATCTCGAAGGCCGCACCTCAAAGACCCACCACCAGCAATCGCGACGCCAGCCACCGCCTCCTCCGCACGTGCGAGCAGGGCATTTGTTTCCCCTGTTTCGCTACAGTAAACAGCAAATTAAAATTTACGCTTCATACCATTGTGGAAAACACTATTGTGAT
Organism: Thalassia testudinum; assembly: GCA_037157565.1. NCBI lineage: Eukaryota > Viridiplantae > Streptophyta > Magnoliopsida > Alismatales > Hydrocharitaceae > Thalassia > Thalassia testudinum. The sequence continues at coordinate 18,852,900 of JAZHRO010000050.1, forward strand.
ATTTATCTGATTATTATATTATGGTAGATTGGCATCAATATCCCTCACATTTATTTGAATCACGGATAGTTGAATTATTCTCATGAACAATAAAGTATGGGGTATTGTTATAGGGAGCGAGTTCTATTTTAATTAAATTTGATGGTGCTTATCAGTACTAAGATAGCAATTCTGGTATTTCCATGGTGGTGATTTTGCATGTGCACCCTCACATTATTGATTAATTATTTAAATCAAGAATTTATGTTGAAAACACATGCACCAGTTAGTATGCGTACACGTTGAGTTTCCCAAATAAAGGTGACACTATTCACTAGTTTGAATAGGCTAATTCCTCCCTGTGGAGACGACCTAACTCTTCGTGGTTAGTTTTGAATTATTAAATATTTTTGAAAAATGATTTTCTATCACAATGAACTTTAATCACACGTCATTTTATGTTAAAGTTTTCAATGAAAACGAACATTGCTCGTTCACCCACCTCCTCTCTTCTATTGCGAGACTACTCCTCATCAAACATGTTTTAACCTCTACTCCTATTGACATTTTATCTATTATTGAGGTTCCTAAATCTATTATTCGAAAACTTCATGCTCTCTTTGCTGATTTCTTCTGGGGCTGCTCTGATAATTGGTCCCATCATCATTGGAATGCTTGGAGTTCTATCATTCGTCCCATTGATTATGGGGGTCTTGGCATTCTTGATTTAAACCTCTTTATTAGGGCCCTGAGAATGAAAAGAGCTTGGCATATCTTCTTTGGGGACTCCTCTTACCATTCTTTCTTAAGGGATCTATTGCTTTGCAATCCTAACTCGGAGTCCTCTCTTCCTCTCCGATCTTGTCTGTTACTTCAAGCTTTTAGGGAGATGAAACCTTTCATATGTTGGGAGCTTCATGAAGGAGCTATTGATTTTTTGTTTGACTTGTGGATTGGTGAGTCTCCTTTCCAATCTTTTTTTCCCGATGGTTCTAGTCTTGCCCCTATTTCCATCCATAGAGTTCTCCCTTTGCTCTCTGGCTCTCCCTTTTGTACCATCATTCCTCCTAATATTTTTGACGAGATTTCCAAGATTAATTTAGACTCTCAAAAGGATTTACTGATTTGAACCCCTACTTCTTCGGGAACTTTCTCTATTTCTTTTGCTCATCAGTTGATGTTCCGTGACTGTCCCAAGGACTCCTCAACTACGGCTCTTTGGAATCTCAATCTTCCACTTAGAATTTCTCTATTTGTTTGAAAGCTTCTTAAGTGTAGTCTCCCTACGAATGATACTATCATGAGATTAGGGATTCCCATCATCTCAAAATGTCTCTGCTGCCCTTCCAACCCCACGCTTGAAACTCTCCATCTTTACACTGATAGTTACCTAGTTTGCGATGTCTCCATTTGGACTTTCAATCAAAATTACCAAAGCTGTAAGGACCCCTCTCTCTTCCTTAACATCATTTTGAACCATTCTCATTCTCCTCGGCTCAAGATTATTAAAGGGTTGATTTGCTTTATTTGGTATAATGTTTGGTGGATCCAGAACAAAATTAAAAATAATGGTTTCAATCTTGCCAATCTTCACCTCTTTCTTGAAAAACTTTGGAGGACTCTTCGAATGGCTAATTGGCTTAAGTCTTCTCGTCCCTCTCTCACTCTTAGTTGGGTTCATCTTACTAAAGGTCTCAAAATCAATGTTGCTTCTACTAAAATGGAGGGCCATTGTATTTCTAGTTGGATTGTTCGAAATTACCTGGGGAATTTTATCATAGCTGCTGCTGCCAATCTTTCTAATGTTTCCTCTGAGACTACTCTTATCCTTGCTATTATCCATGCTATCTCCTGTTTTTCTAGTGATTCTTTTCTAATAGAAGTGGACTCGATTTTTCTTCACTATTAGTGGTCTAGAAAGCTTCAGGTTGCTTGGCAAGTTAAAAAGTACTATGCTTCTCTTCGTGCGCTTTCTTCCAGGATTCACTCTATCTCCTATGTCCACCCGCTTGTTAATGAAGTTGCTTCTGAGATTGTGGACCTATGGGATGGAAATTGGCGATGTTTCTACCATATGGATCAACTTCCTACCAAGATTGCAGAGATTATCAAGTTGGACTGCATCTAAATGCCTTACATTTTGCCCTAGTTATCTCTTTGCTTTGTTTTGCTCAATGTAATAGGTCACAAGTCGTGGCCCCCCTTTGTTGTACAGGACAGATTATGATTTAATCTCCCTATCCTTCTTTTCTACCTTCTAGGGAGTGGGAAATTAATAATATTAGCTCCCATATTAAAAAAAAAAAAAAAATTGTTCTACTTGTCGATGCCAAAGATTAAGTTTGAAGCATAGGTTAAGATGCTTTTGGAGAAGGAGCTCATCCATGCTAGCCGAAGCTCATTGGCATCACTGATTTTACTCGTCAGCTCAAAGGACGAGCGTTGGCGCTTTTGTATGGACCACCAAGCCTTGTGAGAGAATAGTGAAGGATCGCTGTCAATACCCACCATCGATAACTTACTTGATGAGCTACTTGGAGCCACATATTGCACAAAAGGACAATGTCCACAAAATTACCAGTTCAGACTTACGATGTTCGTTACAAATTCCTAATAATGCCATTGAACCTACGCAATACCCCATCAACATTTCAAGCACCCACGACCGACCTCTTCTATCCATTCCTTGGACGCTGTATGCTTGCCTTTCTTCAACAACAAACACATCCAGAGGAAGTCATAGGGTAAATATTTATGCCACATAATAGCACCGTTACTTTGCCAAACCTTGCAGCCTCGTTTGAAATAGGTATAAAGTTAAAGATGGAATAAAGTATAGGAAATCCTAAATATGGATAGGTGGATAGATAAAAGGATAGTTAGTGGATATAAATATAATAATTAAGTTGACATGTTGTTATTAATTTTTATTTTTATTTATATTAAGAGTAGATTCTTAGAAAATAGATACGATGAATGTGAGTAAATTAATAAAAATATATATGATTGATGAAAAATAAATATGATAGATATAAATAAATATTTTTTACACAATGATCACGTTAGATAAATATTTCATTTATATATGCATCAAACGGTCCTCTCAATTTCCTCCCGAGCAATTGAAGCAAGCTCTCATGGCAACTCCGATGTTGGCACCATCGGATTTGGGTGCACCCTTAACCATCAAATGTGATGCGTGGGATTTAGGAAGTGAGTGTTGTGCTATATATGCACGGTGATCTTCCACTAGCTTAAATGAGCCATGCAACTCGAAATATGACAACAAATCTCTTGTCTTGGCTTTTAACGGGGTGATCCCACCATCTCCTCCATCAATTCTTAATTAATTAACGGTCATCACGGACGATCAAAGCCTCACTTACTTCTTCAACGAACAAATTTCATCTACGTGACAACAGAGCTAGCGCGCCAAATTACGACCGTTCGATTTTTGGATTGGCTACAAGGATGAGGCAATGAACAAACCAGCTGACACGTACGCTCTCTCTCGTGATGAAACGAAAGAAAATTGAAGCGTGTGATTACTTTCGTGTTTGATGTTCCTACACCATCCAATGCATATTCCCTACACCCTTCGATGGAGTCACAAATTGACGGGGGCAGCAGACACAATTTCCATCTCTTTTGAGGCCCCACAAGTCATTATATTTTGAGTTTTGTTGCGCTCCATGGTGCCTAAATCTTCTATTCATATGGTGAATAGGGTAATTTCACTGTTACAGATCATATAATCTCAAATAGATAGAGATGCAACGTCATTAGCTAACCCATCTCCGCACTCGTAAATCGTACGTATACCAAGCCTTTTTTAATTCATGATCGCTAGCAAAGTTCTGTCACGTTAGTGAGTAAAGTTGGTCCATGTAAAATTTTTAACGAATAAATCCATATAAACTCTAAATTTTTCATAAGAAAGCGCAAACTAAGCTAAGGATTTTTAATCAAGTCAAATTTGTGCCATTTCTATTAGGTGCTTCCATGTCATATGTGATAATTTTGTCCAGCAGTATATTATGATTTTCATTTTATAGTTTTTCTTTCTTTTTCCGAAACATTCTCCATCGAAAGAAAACATTGCATTAAATGAGAGAATATTTGATGTTCATACTCGACAATGACCAATATTGCTACACACAAGACCTCAGAATGTATACATAAAAGATAAAACAAAGGGCACCAAGAGTAGTGGCAACCGGATATCCTAGCTGTGAAACCGTGTATGGAAGACATAGGGCACATACGATCCACAGAGAGAGTGGCAATGTCAAAGACATTTGCTGAGTACAAAACCCATAGTGTCACAAAGACATCTACAAAACTCACCGACAAACAAGACATGAGTTGTGAGTAACTCAAAAGACACTGGGTTGTTGAAGCAAAAATCCAAACAACACACAACAACATAAAAATAAACAAAAATACAAGGACAACATATGGACAAGCAAGCAATACATCCACAAAGCATGGCCATGGATGATAAAAATGAAGGTAAAATTGTAGCGAAGTGACATGGCCAGGGATCACCTTCAATTTATATGTACGAAACTGCGAGCGCTAAGAACCACGATTGGGTGTGGTCACGAGATGCAAAGCAGAGGCCACTATCTCCAAGCTAAGAGACACCGTAGCAATTGTTGATCGCCAACTAAAAGCGGTGGCAACAAAGCAACAACACCTCAAGAGACAAAAGGGGCAACAAGAGATGAGAAGTGGCCTACCGATGTCATCACCAACAAAGTGTGACTTGTTACGACGCGAGCCCTCACTCTAGTAGGAATGCAAGTCGATTTACCATTTACCCAAGATCTGATTATCCAACATATAAATATAGAATAATAAAATTCATTCAGAGTACATCACATCACAAATATATATATAAGAAACAAGAAAAAATTGAATTGGAAATGTCACTAGAACAATCATGGTCATCCTGAGTACGATTACATAACCAAAGAAATTGAAGCAAAGTACCGAAGAAAACTAAAATAAAAAGTACCGGGATTAAGAAAATGCAATGACGACTACCCAACTACGGTACTAAACTCAGACCGATAACATCAGCTCCTACAATCGTAGGATTCGACTATACTTCACCAGCACTTAACTACAAAGTCTACAGAAAACGTCAGCAAACGTTGAGTATAGTAGCAATGCATAAAGTAAAGAGCAAACTAAGCAAGTGCAAAAAACAAAAAAAATGGGTATTGTTCTCAATTATTCAAGTTATCTTTTAATTTATCATTATTGTCTTACCTTCACATATTTCAATTGTTATCTACCCAAATCAATTTCATCAGAAGGCTCAAGGAGATCTCGTTACACTATCCTAGATGGTGGATTGAATACAGTACGCCTCCTTGGCCGAGGAGATAGCCCTCACTTGCTAATCACCCCGAGGTCCGATCTAACGAGGTGAACTGATGATTACAATCCGTGCAATAGCATGTGAGGAGTTAACACGCACTGGCACATGACTAATCATTTCCACTGCAAGGTACGAAAACAAATAGCTTCAACCTCGTGTAACAGTAATGTGTACCCAAGCATCTCACTATCTACAGGGAAGCTAGGTCACTCCCTAAGCCAGTCTCTGCCTCTGCAAGTATAGACACTTATGACGTTGATATCATCACAAGACTGACCTTTAGCGAATATCAAAGCTTTCGAGTTCACCAACCCACTATCATTCATTTTCCCATCATTCATTATATCACCAGCTCTTTGATTCCATCAATTCACCCATTAACTAATTATCAGGATCTAATATTCTAGGTTTCAGTATTTTCCTTAACTCATTTCCAATTAATCAATCAATTAGATTCATCAATGTAACAAGGGTGTAACAGTTAATTTTTTTCTTTCATTAAAAGTTATTCTTCCTTATCCATACTATTAACATATACCAATACATACAATTTCAACGGTATCTTATTTGTCGAAATCCGAGGTCGAGAAGGCCTCAAACAAGTCAAAATACGAGTGAGGGGTCCCCTGAACTGGTTTGGACCACCCTTGGGCCATCAAGTCATGCAAATCGATAGCTCAAGTGCTCTCGTCACGCATTGTGCATACATTGGTGTACACCCACATGCATGGATTGCGTGCTCGTTCATGCAGGGCTACGTGCTCGCCTTCTCGTGCATCAATGCCTTCTCTCCCCTCACACATAGCGTATTGTTACGACCCAGCTCCCGGATCCCTACGGGACCCGAGACCGGCTCGCCTCAACTAATCCCAAGGCCTAGTCGTCCAACGAGAAATAACCAAAAGCAGGAAAATAACCACATTCACACATGCAATATAACTAAGCAGAAGGAAAGAACAAAAAAGTAAAGGAAAGTAGAATAACTGTCTCAAAAATAGTAGTACATGCCACCACAACAATAATAGAAAATAGAAAGTAACGAGAACAGTAATCTTAAAGTCCAGTACTCACAACTACAGTAGAAATAAAGAACTGGAAAGAAACTACTATGGCTGGGCTCGGCTGGGCCCAGCTCCCTTTGCAACCGGAAACTCGAGCTACTCAACTCCTGGTCCTGAACAGGGTTATGAAAAGACGGAGTCAGCGAATGCTGAGTAGAGTGGTGTTTACAATTTTTACGAGCAAGTAAAGTAGAAACAAACAAGTAGGTTTTATTCTCATTTCTTTTTATCTCATCTATGTATTTCTAGTTCAACTATTTCACAAGTATCCAAGTATTTCTTAATCTTGCTTGTTCCTCGTGGGAACGATCTTGATTGCAACCTTTTCCCTGGAGTAGAAGGTACACGTGGTGCTCTCTTAGCTGGGAGAGTCCCCCGCGATAGTCCTACACCCATCCAACCACCCCGAGGTCATTGTCGCAGCGTAGCGAAAACTACGGCACACATGATAAGCGCACGGGTAGCAACCCCGCACTAGCACGCGGTCAGTCGTTTCCGCTACCGGGTACACCTAAGGTACAGCACAGAACAGTATAGGGCCTTGCCCTCTCAGAACAGGGGTCGCACCCCTCCATAGTCCGCGTACCCTCGTCCGACTACCTCAGTTTGCCCAGCGACCCTAACAAAGTCGGTGTAGGGTGGATAGCTTAACCTCGAGCCCTGTGGGGTGGTTAGCTCCCTCCCTACACTAGTAGCATGCCTCGATACCACATATGCGAGGGCCAACAGGAGTCGATGTAGAGTGGCCAATCCTAACCTTGGGTCTCAACCCAAGGGCGACTAGCTCCACTCTACACTAAAAAGGGATAGTTGCTCTCCTTGGTACCACGTACACAAGGGCCAGCACTTTCCTATCTACGTTCTAGATTACTTTCATACACAGGAGTTCTACTCCTAATTCCCCGTAGAGTTCATGCTCATATTCAGCTCATTTATCCATATTCAGATCTCATGTTTCATAACTTGTTCCTCATCCATATACAGGTAGCTCGTGTTTTCATAATTTAATTCTCAATCATATACATGCAACTTGTGGTTTCACAGTTCAGCTCCTCATTCATATACAAGCAACTCGTATTTTAACATGCATCTCATAATTACACTAATGTCATTTGCTAGCAATTTACTTTAAACATGCACTCAAGTAAACAGTACAGCTCAAAATAGGCTCATACATTTCTACCCTAGGGCTTATTCCACATCCTAAAGTTCAATCCAATTATTCCAAACAAATACATTCTTGTTTAAATATTAACAATTGAATTTAACAACTCTATCAGGTATCACGAGAGGAATGGGAGCCTGCACCGTAGATCTCATTGTCTCCGCGTGCCCCGAACACACCACCAGCTGATAACCTGTACCAACAACTAATTTACATCAAATGAACTCAAAACAGTAGATACTCAACACGAACACGTAGAGGAACTCGAGTGGAAAATAGCAGTACTTCGTTTGCGAAAATTTGATTCCGTTTGGGTCCTAACCGGACAAAACATTGTCACTATCCAAAATCAAACATCTAGGACTACTCCCAGATGTCTTAAAAGATGTCAGATCTCACCTTGTGTTTCTTGTGGTATTCTCAAATGTTTGGATCCCTTCGCGACCGTCTGGGGGCAGCTCCAAATGTCTCACCCTCCTTCCAGTCATCAAGAAGGGCCGTCGGACGTCTGGTGATGCGGTCAGACATCCAGCAGTACCTGGGAAGTCACACCGCACGCCGTTCCAATGTCCCACACCTGCGTACAATAAACGCAGGCAAAAACTCAGCCGGACATCTCCTGTGTTACACTTTGCTTGGCGGAAAGTAGCATAGGAAGGTACGTACCTCACTATATTATGCTTTCAGACGTTCGGCTTCAGCTCCGGACGTCCTGATGCCTTGCCAACCATCTGGACGATACTCCAAACGTCTAATACTAGAAAACTTCCAGTACCAGAACCTCCTCCGCGATGCTCCTCTCCTCGCAACGCTACCCGCAGTGCACCACAGCAGCTTCAGTAGCTGCAGAGGGTCGGGAGGCCATCTCCCCGAGCCTCTCATCCTCGTGCACGTGCCTGTCGTCGGCCGTGCGAGCTCCACCGAGAACCCGAAGGTCCTCCAACCTTCTCCTCCTCTCTCACACTCTTCCTTCCTTTCTCCCTCTCGTTCTCCCTCGCTCGCCCTCACTCTCATCTTTCTCATTCTCCCTCACCACGGCCACAAGAGGGAGACATTGATTGGTGAGGGGGTGAGAAGAAGAGAAGGGGGTTTTAAATAGGATGGGTTTAGAGTTTAACCGGGTGAGGATGCAGAGGAGAGAGAGACTTCTACGTGTCACCCGAGCGCAGAGCGTAAAGGTACGTATGAAAATTCTCACTTTCAGACGTCCGGCATGTGTCCAGACGTCTGACTGAAACTCCAAACATCTTATCTGACTAGAAAGGAAATGAGTCATTTCATCATAACAAACTTAAAGAAATTTTCCTCCTCGAAACTTGAGCTAGCTAGGGTGCGGAAGAAGGAACGTAAAAATGCATAACAAACTTAAAGAGGACCGAAGTAGGTCCGAAAAGATGTACCCTCAAAAAGATCTGGGTACCGCTCTCGCATCAACGCCTCAGGGTCCTAGGTCGCCTCCTCGTACCGCTAGCTTCTCCATAAAACCTTCACTAGTGGTACCTACTTCCGTCTCATACTTCGAATGGCTCTATCTAGTATCTGTACTGACCTCTCGAGATAGGTCAAGTCGTCCCCCATCTTGATGCTCTCGTGACTCAGAACATGACCAGGATCGGCGACATACTTCCTGAGGTTGGACACGTGGAACACATCATGTACTCCAGAAAGCTGGGGAGGAAGGGCAAGCCGGTAAGCAATGGGCCCGACCCTCTCTAAGACCTCAAAGGGGCTCACAATCCTCGACGCAAGCTTCCCTTTTACCCCAAAACATTGCAAGCCTTTCATGGGCGAAACACGAAGAAAGGCGTGATCCCCAACCTCGAACTGCACCTCTCTGCGCTTCCAATCAGCATAGCTCTTCTGCCTACTCTTGCTAGTGTGGAGTCGTCTGTGGATCTGCTCTATCACCTCCTGACTCTGCCGGATCAGCCTGGGACCAACCTCCCACTTAAAATGATCGCATGCTTTACACTCAACTCAGTAATTAAGTTAATTTCACTTAATTAAGAGTAGAAGTCACTTAGGTTAACTCAAAATTGTGTCGGTTGTGTAGTATAGGGTCGAATTAACCTAACATTTTAGAAATTTTTACTGATTGAGTCCAGGTTGTTCACTGGGAGGTATAATAATTTCTATATTCACCAATTTTCCTTTATTTTCCTTTATAAGTTTAGGAGGTATAACTAGGTTGATTTTAAAACATGAATTTTGCCAAAATATTTAAACTATAAAGAATATACAAAATTCCATATGTAAAACATATTTACTCAAAATGATGTACTTTATTAACAAGTAAACATGCTAGTTTTCCAATTTTATTTCAAAAGAAATTAAGGCAATAAAAGTTGTTCTATTAAAATATGCCTTTCTACAATTAAAACAAATTCAAAAAGTAATTAAAATGATGCAAGAAAAGATTTTCTTTATTTATTTCTTCAGCCTCTCTCTTCTTCTTTCTTTCTTTTATTTTCTTCTCTCTCTCGAGCTCTCTTTCTTACCTCTCTTCTTTTGTTCCTACCTTCTCTTCCTCTTCCCTTAGTCTTCTTCTTCCGTTTCCATAGTCTTCTCCTGCCTTCTTCTCTTCCCTTAGTGCTTGTTCTTCTTTCTTTCCTTTGCTTCAGCTTCAACACTTAACTTTAACTTTCAACACTTAGCTTAACCTTAACATCCTTCAGCGGCTTGACATCAGCTCCTCTATCCTTTGCACCATCAGTTGAACTGGGTTTTTTTTACTTTTTAACCAAAAATTATTTTATTTGCGGCGAGGTCCTTTCGAGGATACACAGCACCTTGAGAACAGGGTGGGACCAGACCCTACTCAGTCCTCGCCTAATCTCAATTAGGTTCGATTTCTATTTATTTCATTTCGGTTCATAGTCTCGAGCCATCCGGCTCAACCCAGCCTCCGAGGCCTCTCACCCTCCCAGGGCACAACACTCGCTCATGCCCACAAGGGCACACACCCGCAGGCACACAAGCCCACACACACACATGCACATGCTCAGATCAGATCGGTAACCGGTGCGTCGAGTGCTGATGATTGAAGAGCCAATGTAACAAAATCTTTTTATCCCCATGCACGCACTTAGAAACTAGCGATGTGGGACTATCGTAACCCCTTCCAGACTCAACTTCAAATGATCATAACTTCCTACCCAGAGCTCCAAATCGAGTGATTTAAAGTTTGTTAGAAAGCTCTAAGGTTGATCTACACAATTGCGGGGTCAATTTAAGGATTAGGGGATGTTTTCTTCTTCAATTTGAAAGATAAAATCAGGGGTTCTTACGGGTTATTTATCGCCTGGAAATGGTTTTAACTTCACAGAGTCCTCAGATGGACTTTTCTCTCTTATTTTAAGGTTTGTACAAGTTCTACAAATGATTCCGCATCTATTAGAGTAAGTTTTAAGCTCTCAAGACCTTCAGACAGTGTACAGAAGGTTGAAGCTTCTCTAAAAGCTTCAGAGTTCAAAATTTCAGACTTAAATAGGTAAACAGACACAGAGAAACATCTCTGATCGAATTAAACAAGTTTTAAGGGTTATAACAGATTGATCTGGGCAGGATTCATGTTCAAATTTCAACAAAATGGCACTGCTGTTAGTTTGGGTTCGAAATTAACCCAAATTGACAGAGTTCAAATTCTCACACATTTATTCACCTGAGCTCACTTAATTCTCTCTCAGATCATTCAACAAGATCTTAGAATCTATTTAAACTCCTCAATACCTCAAATTGAGCTCAGAACTCCATAATCGAACTCAGCTTAACTGTGGAGGCACAAAAATTGACTTTTCGTTCAAAGCTTCTCCACAAGAAATTAAAGCCTCGAATAAAGTCTTCTCAACCTCAGGAACTTATGCAGATCTTCAGATAGATGTTCTGACCCTGATTTCTAGGGTTTCAAGCTCACTGCCTGAGGTTCAAAATGACTTTGTTCGTCAGAGGAAATCAGAGGTTGTTACAGTAGAATGAAGTCATGCACAACTTCAATGCATCGTATTAAAGCTTCTAGGATCCTTAAATGCTTCTTAAATTTCTTTATCAGACTTCTCCAACTCTGCCAGAGTTGGAGAAGATGAGGTTTATATCTACAGCTCCAGTGGTTAAATCCTCAAATAAACATCCTTAAAATAATCAGTGATCCACATTTTATCATTCTGGAGCTTCTCAACAAATTCTAGAGGCTGAAAAACAAATTTAGCTCGTCGGAGCTCGCCGGAGCTCCGGTGAGTCCAGAAAAAGGCAAAATTGTCTACAGATTGTTAAAACTTGCCATTTTTTATTTAGAAAGGATTCTGAGGTTGCAAGGAACCTCAGTATCACATTTAATTCTTCATTTGTCTATTAGAATTAAGATTTGACAGTGAATTCGTTTCTTTAAAAAAATTGATTTGAAATAAGCTCAGGACTTGTTTAACCACTCGATTGAGAGGTTAAAACAAGTCAACAAGTGTTAGCAGTTATAATTATATAGTTAATTAATAGTTTGAACTGCTTATGAGCTGCCATGGACAGCGAGCTCAGGAGCTTAATTATATTTGGGCGTTTAATTTATATGTGGTATTTATATGTATTATAGTGTCGATTAGGGTCCATAAGTGGTGGATAAATGATGAAAAACCCTATGAAGGTGAAATTAAGCCCACTACTGTCACCATGGACAGTGACAGTAGTCAGTGGAGGTGGAATGTCAATTAGGCGATTAGGTGATCAATTAAGCGATTAAGTGATTTAGAAATGATCATGGAAGTTAAAGGAAGGTGAACAATGAATTAAAAAGACAAGATTAAAGCTCTGGTGAGCGTAAGGAGCTTGTCGGAGTTGGAGAAGATAAAACTAAAATTCTAAAATTACTCTAATCTAACTACCTAAACTAACTAACTAAGCTAGCCTACTCCTACTCCTACTCCTAATCTACTGTTACCTAGACGAAGGGGTCAATAGGGTTTCGCCGAAGTCTCATGGCAGACGATGAAATCAGAGGGTGGAAGAAAGGGCTCCGACAGGTGGATTTGAGGTGGAGCAGAGGGTTCCTTGGAAAAACTGGATCCCTATGTCAAAGACGCAAAAGACCATGGCGGACCTCCTCGGCTGATTAAGATGGACGAAGGAAGTCGGAAAGCGAAATGGAAAGTCGCCGGAGTTTTGGACGAATAGCCTATCGAAGTCGGTTGCAGTGTTAGAAGAGGGAAGGGAGCCAACTTAAGTAAAATCTGAGGTGTGAGGGGGTATTTATAGTAGTTGCTGGCGAAGAGAATGGCAGGGTCTGGCCGAAGAAGGAGCTTGAGGAGCTTAACCTCCGTCATCGTCTCCGACGATGGTGAGGTTATCTCCCACTGAAAAATAGGATTTCCGGTTAATCCAGACTGGTAGATGAAGTGGAGGTGGTGAGCGCAAGCTGCAAGAGCTTGGACAAAGAAGGTTGATGTCGGCAGGGAGGTGATCATGTGGTGGCGTGACTCTCTGCCGCCAGCCGTTCATTCGGCTGAAGAAGAAGAAGAAGAAGGAAAGGGACTTAAATGTAATAAAACTTAAGGACCTATGTGAGAAATAAGGACCCCAATATAATGAATATTAAGGACCAAAATGTAAACTCAGGTTTTGAAGGTTTATTTTAACTTAGATCTTTTTCAACTTTTTATATATGTTAGTAAATAAGGTAAATATTATGTTTGCACCTTGAATTTACATTTTTGACCTTTTTAGATTAATTTATTAGATTAAGTAAAATCACTTAAGTTATTATATACTTAGGTATACATTATATTTAAGTTACTTAACTTATTAATTAAGGGAATGATTAATAGGATTTCGAGTGCAATTATTAACTAAATTATTAATAATGTTAATTGAATGATAAAATGCCATTTTTAACTTATTTTAAGGTCCTTGACTAGATATCCCTTATTCTATAATTAACCCTTATATGTTCATAACCTTAGCTAATTAACTAGGAGAACTAGTTAATTAGGGGTAATTAGAGATCATGATGAGTATCTCATCAGCCCCCACCTCAACTCAACTCAAGGGTGTAGTACACCTCTGTCTGTACAGAGCCTCGTAAGGTGCCATGCCAATTCTTGAGTGGTAACTGTTATTGTATGCAAATTCTGCCAGGGGTAAATGCTCCTCCCAAGAGCCTCTCCAATCTAGTACACAGGCGCACAGAAGGTCCTCAAGTGTTTGTATGGTGCACTCGGACTGCCTGTCCGTCTGGGGTTGGTAGGCGGTACCGAACCTCAAACGTGTCCCCAAGGCCTGCTGAAACTTAGCCTAGAACTGAGAAGTAAAATGAGTATCCCTATCAGATACGATCTCATGTGGGACTCCGTGCAGGTGCACCACATCTCTGATGTATCTCTCTGCTAACTGTACTGGTCCAAAAAGTGACTCGTATCGGCAGGAAATGCATTGTCTTCGTCAATTTGTCTACTATCACCCAGATTGCCTCGTGTCTCCGCTGGGTAACTGGTAGACCCACCACCAAGTCCATGGTGATGCTCTCTTACTTCCACTCTGGCATAGGAAGTGGCTACAATGTCCCTACAGGCCTCTGGTGCTTGGCCTTCACCTGCTGGCATACTAAACATTGCAGAACAAACTCACCAACATCCCGCTTCATCCCTCTCCACCAGAAGTCGTGTCTCAAATCATAGTACATCTTTGTGTTGCCTGGATGTACGGTGAACCTAGACCCGTGCACCTCCATCAAAAGCTCTCTCAACAACTCCTCATTTCTAGGAACACACAGACATCCCCTCATACGTAGAATCTTGTTTGAGAAGGAAAAGTATCTTGGGTCCCCTGTCAACACACTGTCTCACAGCGTCCGTAAGTACGGATCGGCCATCTGCCCTACGATAATGAGGTCTACCAGCTCTAGTTGTGACTGCCGCGTCACTGTCACTGCCCCACAGTACCCCCATGTCTCCCGGGGTCGCCAACTGCCCAACTCCTCCATGAGTCTCCAACTCTGTGCCTGTAAGTTGGCCAAGTTGGCAAGTGCCTTTTGGCTCAAGGCATCGGCCACCACATTGGCCTTGCCTGGGTGGTAGGAGATGCTGCAGTCATAGTCCTTCAGGAGCTCCAACCAACATCTCTGTCTCATGTTAAGTTCCTTCTAGTCAAACAAGTACCTAAGGCTCTTATGATCTGTGAAGATCTCGAAAGTCTCACCGTAAAGGTAGTGCCTCCATGTCTTCAGCACGAAGACAACTGCTGCCAGCTCTAAGTCATGGGTAGGGTGGCTATGCTCATGGGGCTTCAGTTGCTGCAAAGCATAAGCGACAACGTGACCCTGCTGCATGAGTACACCCCCTAACCCCTGCAACGAAGCATCGGTGTAAACCACGAATCCGCCACTACTATCTGGGATGGTAAGTACAGGAGCTGAAGTCAATCTCTCCTTCAACTCTTGAAAACACGCCTCGCACTCATCTGTCCATGCAAAGGGCACATCCTTCCGGGTCAGCTGGGTCATAGGATGCGAAATCTGAGAGAACCCTCTGATAAATAGTTGGTAATAACCTACTAGTCCCAAAAAGCTGCATATCTCTGTCACTGTGCGTTGCCTCTCCCACCTGAGTACGGCCTCTACCTTAGCTGGATCCACAGCCAATCCATCTCCTGAAATCACATGGCCTAAGAAAGTCACCTGTCTCAACCAAAACTCACACTTATTGTACTTAGCATACAGCCTGCGTCGCCTCAAGGTATCTAAGATCATGCGTAAATGCTGACCATGTTGTGCCTGATCTTGCGAGTAAATGAGTATGTCGTCGATGAACACCACCATAAACTGGTCTAAGTATGGCCTAAAGTCACGGTTCATCAAATCCATAAAGGTAGCAGGGGCATTGGTCAGCCCAAACGGCATGACCAAGAACTCGTAGTGCCCGTATCGGGTACAGAAAGCTGTCTTGGTGATGTCGGTCTCCCTGATCCTCAAATGGTGGTAACCTGACCTCAGATCTATCTTGGAGAACACTGTGGCATCTCGTAGCTGGTCGAAGAGGTCATCAATCCTTAGCAACGGATACTTGTTCTTGATAGTGACCCTATTCAGCTGTCGATAGTCGACACAAAGTCGCAGGGTACCGTCCTTCTTCTTCACAAACAGCACAGGGGCACCCCATGGGGATGCACTGGGCCTCATAAAGCCCTTCTCCAACAGGTCCTGTAGCTGTAACTTGAGCTCTCACATCTCAAGCGGTGCCATTCAGTACGGTGCAGTAGAAATGGGGCTAGTCCCCAGTACCAATGAGATCTCAAACTCGATCTCACACTCAGGTGGTAGTCCTGGCAGCTCCTCTGGAAAAATGTCGGGGTACTCACAAACTACCAGGATACTCTGAAAGTTAGCCACGGGGCTAGGCTCTGCCACCACACAGGCCAAGAAGCCCTCACACCCCTAGCTCAAAAGCCTCGCTGCCCGAAGCGCGGAGATACATCTGAAACCTCCATCCACCAGCTAACCGTGAAACTCAAAGGGAGGCAACTCTGGTATGGAGAAGATGATCTTCCTCCCGAAACAATCCACAAGGGCGTGATAGGTAGATAACCAGTCCATCCTTAGGATCATGCCAAAGTCCTCCATCCGGATCACAATCAGGTCAGCAGGGAGGCTGTGCCCCCTATACTGACCTCGTAGTTTGTGTAGACCTCATCGGCTACAAACAACTGGCCACTTGGGCCTCTGATCAGAAACAGATCCTCTAACAGTTGTCTGCACACCAAAAATACACCAGTAAAAATGCCATCTTGTGTTATTACCTAACACTGCCATTGCATCTTATATAGCTATAATTGCATTTGTAAAACGACGACTACATGTATTTATAGAGGGGAGGAGAGTGTGAATAATTGGCCATCCATTCTACTACCATTAATTAACAACTTCATTAAGTGCGACATTACAATTTCACCATTTTCTCATTTTTTATTTACTTTGAATTTCTCACAGCTGCAGAACAATGAGCATGCGCACCTCTTCGTGCCACACCTCCTGCCAACAACATGGCAAGAGGTGTGCTGCTAGCAGCATGGTGTTGGCATACCTCTTTCTCTTTAAAACCCCTGGCCCTCTCCCTCATACGAGCATGCCCTTACATACACCTACAGACACCTTCATCCACCGTCAGGCCAACCTCCTCCCCTTTCCCTCTCCATACACAGTAGCTCTTCTTACTGAGAAGAGACACACTATGGGCAGGAGAAAACCCACAGTGGTCCCACAACCACCACTGTGAGTTCCACCACCGCCCAGCTCTTGCGTGACTAGGTGGGCATGGTGGGTTCAACTTTCATTTTCACTGCTGATCACCTTCTCCGCCATTGACAGAGCATCAAGGTTAGAAGCTCCAATAGCACACAAGTCCTCCTGCAGCAGCTGCCGGCCATCGCGCGTGCGCCTGCAGGCCCTGCACATGCTCCTCTCGTGCGCACAGGCGCTTCCCAGCACACAAAACATGCGAAACCGGCCGCTACCGGTCGGTAGACCGTGCGCGCACTGTAGTGCGCGGTCTGCGCGACACTGTAGCCACCGGCTCTCTTCTCACTTAGCCGGTGGCTTTGGTGCTCTCTCTCTTTCATGTCACCCGCTCCAGCCAGTCTCCGCACCCGCTCCCGCCCCCACCCACAGTGCTGTGCGTTGCGCTACATAGTGCACTGCGCTGCGCTCACCCGCACCTGCCCGCACATGAAGACAGCGCAGGCGCTTCCTCTTGCACCCATGCCTCCTCACGCATCAGACGATGGGGCTGCACAGCAGATGGCTTATCTGTTGCACTCCCCCTCATCTGCCAGTGCACACCACACACCCACTTGTACACACTCACTTGTACTCTCTCGCACACACTTGTACCCACTCACACACACCCTTATATACTCACACCTACACACACACACACACAGATATATATATATATACATAAATACATATATACATATATATCTGCACCTATATATACAAATATATATATATACATATATATATTTACATATCTATACATACATATATATATATATATACACATAAATACATAACTACATATATACATATATAGCTATAGCTCTATCTATCTATCTATCTATCTATCTATATATATATATATATATATATATATATATATATATATATATTTACATACACATCCACCTACCCGTATCCATATATACACTTCACCACCCATAGGCCCGTGCACTAGTCATTCCACCGCGCATCATATCATGGGAATATCTGCACCAGTTGTTGATATTCCTTGATATCTGCTCAAAGCAAGTGCCTCCACACACACTCCCACACATCCGCCCTACACTCCACGCGGCACTCCGACTTGTTGGTTGCATTTTACTAGACGTGGACCAACTTGACACTGTGCTACACTCCATTTCCACTTCCACCTCCACCCCTATATATAATATATACATATATATATACTGTATCTACTATATATATATACATATATTAACCTAAGTATTCCTTTCTTTGCCAGCAACCTACCTTTCTTTTATTTATCTTTTGTTTCTTGCTATTAAAAAGGTAAAAAAGAGTAAAAGAGAAAAGATAATTCTTGTCTTGCAGGTATTCGGTCTTACGAATAACAGGACCAATTTTTGGAAACCGCAAGTTGGCTACAAGCCAAGAACCATTTGGCTCAAAGCCAAGGACTTAATTTTGAGAGTGTGCCTCAAGGATAATATTATCAACAAAGAAAATCTTAAATAGAAAAACCAAAAAACATAATAAATGCAAGGAAGAGATACATTTTAGGAAAGGCGTAGAAACCCCTTAACCTTTAATTCCCACCTCCCTGAGATCGACCCTGGGCCTAAAAGTGACCAAGATAAAATCAAGTAGGCCAGGTTAAAAAATAAAAAATTTGTGAAAGATGGTTAGACTCGATTTAGGTTAATCCACTATAATAACTTCAATGATAATTTCACCATATTAACACATCCTATTCGAGTCAAACCACGCTTTTTCTGGTGCCGTTGCCGGGGAGGCGTAAATTGAGGTAAGTTTCTACTCCATTCCTTTGATTTTCTCTTCTCACACCCTTCTCTTCACGGGTGTTTTGTTTGCTTGTGTGCAGGTAAACCGATTGCAAGGAGGAGACAAGTAGAGGAAGTCGGAGACGTGGCCAGATCCAGGGTGGGAGCGAGAGCGTGAAGCCGCCGATGCCGCACTGGAGCTTCACCCACGTTGCTGAAAAGGTAGGTCTCTCTCTCTTAGCAACTTAGGTTAACTTGTCACCTAAATAAAAAAAAACTTAAAAACACTTCTTGGGAATTTCTTGGGGCAAGTGGATTAAAAACCACTTGATTGATTGTTTGCTATCACCCCCACCGCCCCTTGATTTCCCGCCAAACTTCGCATAGCGAAAATCCAAGAATATTGATTCTTGGATCTTTCATCATGTGAAGTGTTCTTTGAGGAAAGTTTAAATTGATTGATTGCCATCCCTCCTTGCCTCATTTGTTCACATTTTCGGGATCACATTCTTGGTGGGGAGACTTGGAATTGAGTTGATTCCAACCCCACCACGACCCCTCACGTGCCATAGATTTGATCCCGAATATTTCAACCCCAACATTTTAATTTTCTTTACCTTATCTTGTGGTTGAGCCTTGTGTGTGGAATATCATTCTGGTGATTGGGAGCACTTGAATTGAAGTGCTTTGGCTCCCTTTCACATTGGCTCAAAATAGGCTCGTGCATCCACACATAGAAATTTTCATCTAGGGAAGCCCATTGCATTTTTAGCATGCATTAACTAATTCATATTGAAGAAGGGTTTATTGGGCATAGAAGAACTTGTGTCTTCTCAAAACCCGGAGATTGGTTGAATTGGTAACTTAGCGAAATCTTAAAATCCATACTACTTAAGGCTGAAATTCTAAAAATCATTCACCATCTAAAAATCCAATTCGGGGAGATTTCCCCGTTGCATGCTTGGTTTACACACTCATAAAATCAACGCACTTGGGCATTACCCGTATACAACACCCTTCACAATCCTAGAGCGGTTAGTGAGAAATAAATTTTTCTATTTTCTGGATGGATTTTCTGGATATAACCAGATGGCAATTGACCCCTGGGACCAAGAGAAAACCACCTTTACTTGCCCCTTCGGTACCTTCGCATTTAGAAGGATGCCTTCTGGACTTTGTAACGCGCCAGCAACTTTGCAGAGATGTATGCTGGCGATATTTCATGACATGGTAGGTGACTTTCTTGAGGTCTTCATGGATGACTTTTCAGTCTTTGGACCCTCTTTTGATGACTGTTTTGCCAACCTGACCCGTATCCTTCGGAGATGTATTGATGTGAACCTTGTGCTTTCTTGGGAGAAAAGTCATTTTATGGTACACAAGGGAATTGTTCTCGGGCATATCATCTCCGATAGGGGTATCGAGGTTGACAGAGCTAAGCCTGATGTAATTGCTGATTTACCGGTGCTTGGCTCTGTTAAGCAAATCCACTCCTTCTTGGGACACGTTGGTTTCTATAGGAGATTCATCAAAGACTTCTCCAAAATTTCTAGGCCTTTAACTCATCTCCTATCGACCGACGTACCCTTTGATATGGGCCCCAACTGCATACGAGCATTCACACAACTGCATGATGCTGTCACCAAGGCCCCTGTTCTCCAGCCACCTAACTGGTCCCTCGACTTTGAACTCATGTGTGACACTTCCGACCTTGCAGTCGGAGCCATCCTAGGACAAAGACGTGATAGACACCCCTTCGTGGTGTACTACGCTAGTAAGACGCTGAACAAGGCCTAGCATAATTATACAACCACTAAGAAAGAATTACTGGCGGTCGTCTTTAGGCTGGAGAAATTCCGCTCTTACCTTCTAGTCTCGCATGTTATAGTATTCATTGACCACGCGGCCATTCACCATCTCATGCACAAGAAGGATGCCAAGCCTAGACTGATTCGTTGGATCCTTCTACTCCAAGAATTTGACATTGAGATCCACGATAAGGCCAGAACCCAAAATGTTGTTGCCGATCATCTCTCGAGACTGGACCCTAACCACATTGGACTTACCCTGCCGATTAATGAGGTTTTTCCCAATGAGCACCTATTGGCAATTAATGTGGCAAGTGGACCTTAGTATGCCGACATTGCCATTACCTTGCTTCTGGTTCCCTTCCACATGGCTGGCCTAGAAACCAGTGTGAGCATCTCATCACAGAAGCAAAGTACTATTTTTGGGATAATCCACTACTTTTTCGAATAGGTGCTGACCAGATCATCCATCACTGTATTCCCGATAGCGAATTCCCCAATATGCTATCCTTCTGTCACGATCAGGCCTACAGAGGCCATTTTTCTGGGAGGAAAACTGCATCCAATGTGTTGCAGTGCGGTTTCTTTTGGCCTTCCCTTCACCAGGATGCGCACAATTATGCCAAACATTGCTCTAGGTGCCAGTCGTTAGGGTCAATGTCACATCGTGACATGATGCCCTTGCCCATCCTAGCTGCTGAAATCTTTGACATTTGGGGAATCAATTTCATGGGTCCCTTTCCTCCTTCCAACGGCTTCGAGTACATCCTCGTTGCTATTGATTATGTTTCGAAATGGATCGAGGCTATTCCCGCACGCTATGCTGACCATGTCATATCTACTTGATTTGTCAAAGACCACATTTTTGCACGCTTTGGGATCCCTTGAGCCATTATCTCTGATGGAGGAAGTCATTTTACCCATGCTTCTTTTCAGGCACTTCTGAAGAAAATATGGAGTTCACCATCATATCTCATCTCCGCATCATCCTCAGACGAATGGCCAGGCTGAAGTGTCGAACTGGCAAATCAAGCAAATTCTCCAAAAAATGGTTCGGCCTGACCGTAAGGATTGGTCCGACAAGCTAATTGACGTACTTTGGGCGTATCAGACCACCTTCAAGGCTCCCCTTGGTATGTCTCCGTATAGAATTGTTTACGGGAAGCCTTGTCATTTGCCCGTGGAGCTGGAGCACCGCGCTTATTGGGCGATTCGACAATGTAACCTCGACCCAGACCTGTGTGGTCGAGAAAGGAAACTCCAACTCCAAGAGCTGGAAGAGCTTCGTCATGAAGCCTATAATTCTGCCTTAACTTTCAAACAACGTACTAAGGCCTTTCACGACAGCCGAATTCGGCGGAAGGAATTTAAGCCATCTCAGCAAGTTTGGCTTTACAATGCCCGGCTCAAATTCTTTCCAGGGAAATTGAAGTCCAAATGGACTGGTCCCTTCTTGGTCTCGAGACCATTTCCCAACGAGGCCATTGAAATTGAAGATCCCAAATCTGGGCATAAATTTATGGTCAATGGACATCATTTAAAATCCTATCTTACTCATGAACCTACCCCTGTTGGTGAAACTGTTGCCCTACTAGAGGGTAACTAATTTTGTGCCTCACTCTGAGTCCAGCTGGGGACGTGAAATTCAGCGCTTGTTGGGAGGCACCCCAGCAACACTCCCCCACTATCACTTACACAATTCCATGTCACTTCACTTTGCACTTCTTCACTTTTCATTTCACCACCCACCCTACTGCCCTGCTATATACCATGCACGTCAGCTCTCGTTCCCTGATCTTTGGACCTTGCTCTACCCTGCATGCATATGAGGACATATTATCGTTAGCCATGGGGGGGTGGATAAGCATCCATAGGATCTGGGTATTATATGGTATCATACAGCTTCCATTATATATATCCTTCTATAAATATGTACATCACAAAAAAAAAAAAGGTGTTTAGTAATGATCTGAATGCTGAAACAAAAATACAATAAATGTTTATGGATATTCAACCACTGTTTTGAAGATTTTCCAGGCCACTGAAGCTTGATTCGCTCAGGCTTTTCTTAATTCACTTGAGCATTGACAAGATAGATCAGAATCTCTCCTAACTAAGGACGTATTCTTATACCTGAGTCACCAGTACAGGATTCGTTGGTTTGCTTTTACTTGAGAGCCTAAGTAATCTTGGTTCACACTACACATATCAAGAAAGACCAGGTGAACATAAGATCCAACCCTAGTGTTCATTCGGGAAGGTGGAGTCCTTACCTGTGCACGCAGGTAGACTTTTTATCCCAAGTTTTAGTCTTGTGTCTAGGAGAAACTCTTTCCACCAAAAAGGAACTCTCCCACCAAAAATGTGTGCTCCTCCAAATAAAGTTGCAGGAGATATATTGATACTTGTTTTGAAAAAAAAAAAAAAGAAGAGAAAATCTTTGCAAGTAAGTCAGTATATCTTTCAAATGCCTGTAAATTCTCCAAAAAGTTTTTCAAGGCATGTCATAAATACCCTGTTTCTACCATACATTCCTTGAGCCACAAAAGCAATAAAATGAGAGTTGAGTTTTCCATCATCTTTTTAAGGGTCAATCCGAAGACACGAGCTGAAACTGGGACCAACCTGCACTTAAAAATTCGTGAAACTCTAGGCTTGAGTCTTAATGTTCATCTGGTCAGTCTTGATCCTTCACTATGCACAAACCATAATCTCTTGAGCTTTCGAGTACGGCAAAACCCTTTGAGTCCTGGAAATCGTACTTAAGTTTTAAATATCAAGAGTCCAGGTTAGTCGAGAGATGGTCTATGTCATGTAAGACTTAAAGTACTGGTAGTCTTCTCTGTAATTGGTTCTCACAATATCCAACAGATAAACACATCTCAGAAGAAAATATTCAGCTTAAGATCATTTCTAAATACAATACAAAATGTTTTGCTAGGGACTAGAAAAAGATAGGCATGGGGGCATATTTGCACACCAAAAATACACCAGTAAAAATACCATCTTGTGTTATTCAATAGCACTGTCATTGCATCTTATATAGCGATAATTGCATTTGTAAAAAGACGACTGCATGCATTTATAGAGAGGGGAGGAGAGTGTGAATAATTGGTCATCCATTCCACTACCATTAATTAACATCTTCATTAAGTGCGACATTACAATTTCACCATTTTCTCATTTTTTATTTACTTTGAATTTCTCGCAGCTGCAGAACAATGAGCATGCACACCTCTTCGAGCCACACCTCCTGCCAATAGCATGGCAAGAGGTATGTTGCCAGCAGCATGGTGTTGGCATACCTCTTCCTCTTTAAAACCCCTGGCCCTCTCCCTCGTGCAGGCATGCCCTTACACACACCTATAGACACCTTCATCCACCATTAGGGCAACCTCCTCCCCTTTCCCTCTCCATAAATAGTAGCTCTTCTCACTGAGAAGAGACACACTGTGGGCAGGAGAAAACCCACAGTAGTCCCACAACCACCACTGTGAGTTCCACCACCGGCCAACTCTTGCGTGAGCAGGTGGGCGTGGTGGGTTCAACTTTCGTTTTCACTACTGATCACCTTCTCTGCCATTGCCAGAGCTTCAAGGTCAAAAGCTCTAGCAGCACACAAGTTCTCCTGCAGCAGCTGCCGGCCACCGCGCGTGTGCCTGCATGCCCTGCGCATGCTCTTCCCGCACACGCAGGCGCTTCCCAGCACGGAAAGCACGCGAAACTGGCCACTATTGGTCGGCAGACCGCACGCGCACTGTAGCGCATGGTCTGCGTGACACTGTAGCCATCGGCTCGCTTCTCACTTAGTCGGTGGCTTTGGCGCTCTCTCCCTTCCGTCTCACTCGCTCCAGCCGGTCTCCGCGTCTGCACCCGCACCCGCAGCGCTATGCGCTGTGCTACGCAGTGCACTGCATTGCGCTCACCCGCACCTACCCGCGCACGAAGACAGCGCAGGCGCTTCCTCCAGCGCCCCACACTCACACTTCCTCCTACGCCTGCACCTCCTCAAGCATTAGACGACGAGGCTGCACAGCAGACGGCTTATCTGCTGCACTCCCCCTCATCTGCCAGCGCACACACACACACCCACTTGTACACACTCACTTGTGCTCTCTCACACACACTTTTACCCACTCACACACACCCTTATATACTCACACCTACACACACACACATATATATATATATATCCACTCACTTATATACATAAATATATATATATACATATATACATATATATATATAAATACATATATATACATATATACATATTCATATCTATATACATATACAGCTATATATATATATATATTTATAAATATACATACATACATATATACATATATATCTGCACCTATATATACAAATATATATATATACATATATATTTACATATCTATACATATATATATATATACATAACTACATATATACATATATAGCTATAGCTCTATATATATATATATATATATATATATATATATATATATATATATATATATATATATATATATATATATATATATATATTTACATACACATCCACCTACTCATATCCATATATACACTTCACCACCCATACGCCCGTGCACCAGTCATTCCACCGCGCATCATATCGCGAGAATACCTGCACCAATTGCTGATATTCCCCGATATCCGAGTAAAGCAAGTGCCTCCACACACACTCCTGCACATCCGCCCTACACTCCACGCGGCACTCCGTCTTGTTGGTTGCGTCTTACTAGACGTGGACCAACTTGACACTGTGCTACACTCCATTTCCACTTCCACCTCCACCCCTATATATAATATATACATATATATATATATACTGTATCTACTATATATATACATATATTAAGCTAAGTATTCCTTTCTTTGCCAGCAACCTACCTTTCTTTTATTTATCTTTTGTTTCTTGCTATTAAAAAGGTAAAAAAGAGTAAAAGAGAAAAGATAATTCTTGTCTTGCAGGTACTCGATCTTACGAATAACAGGACCAATTTTTGGAAACCGCAAGTTGGCTACAAGCCAAGAACCATTTGGCTCAAAGCCAAGGACTTGATTTTGAGGGTGTGCCTCAAGGACAATATTGTCAACAAAAAAAATCTTAAATAGAAAAACCAAAAAACACAATAAATGCAAGGAAGAGATACATTTTAGGAAAGGCGTAGAAACTCCTTAACCTTTATTTCCCGCCTCCCTGAGATCGACCCTAGGCCTAAAAGTGATCAAGATAAAATCAAGAGGCCAGGTTAAAAAATTAAAAATTTGTGAAAGATGGTTAGACTCGATTTAAATTAACCCACTATAATAACTTTAACGATAATTTCACCATATTAACACAACCTATTCGAGTCGAAGCAACAGTACACTACCCTGCCTCAAACTGACGGCAAAACTCATAGCAACGAAGGAGTGGGTGGCGCCGGAATCAAAAAGTACGTACACTAATCTACCAGAAATAGTAACCATACCTGCCACCACAGAACTTGAAGCCCTGGCATCTCTGTGTGTTAGGGCGTTGATACGTCCCTCAACTCTCGGTGTAGACGAAGCAGCTACACTCTGGGTCGGGTGAGCAGCAACTGGCCGGTACCCTCCTAGTGACCACTGTCCTCCCCCACGCGCCTGGTGACCACGACCGGTAGCTCGGCTTCCAGCGCTCAGTGCGGGGAACATCTGTTGTGCTTCGACCTTAGATGGGCAGTCCCTCCTGATGTAGCCCGACTGGCCACACTGGTAGCAGAGGGGTACACGACCTCCTTCCTCAGTAGGTCCCTGCTGGTAGCTGGGCAGGAGTCCAGTGCCGGCAACTGTCTCCTGTCTAGGGCCCTCAAAGGCCACTGGTGGCCCCGCAGAACGAGATGGCTCTCCCACGGGTGCCGTATGCCTCCTCTCCCGACGACCCTGAGAGCACTCTGGATGGTAGGGCCTCTTCCGTCCGCTGTAAGCGTCTCGTGCGACCGGGTTGGTCTCCTCATAAGTCATGGCTACCTCGACCACACGAGAGAATGTGGGCAGCTTCAGGGGTTTGACATACCCTGAATCGCAGGTCGGAGCCCCTCAGTAAACCTCCATGGGCACTCGTCCTCAGTAGACACAGCTGTTGTGGTGAAATGTGACAGCTCTAGGAAATGTGTGTGGCACGTGCTAAACGTCATGGCCCCCTGGTAAAGAGTGTGGAACTCCTGCCTCCTCTGGTCCTGCCAGGTTTGTGGAAAGTACTGCTCGCAGAAGAGAGCCACGAACTGATCTCACGTCAGCTCTCTCCCCTCCTGGCCTCTAACTACCCTCCACCACCTGTGTGCTACACTCTCTAGCCGGTACGTGGCAAAGGCCACACGACACTCCGCTGGAGGGCGAAGGATGTCGAACACCTTCTCTATCTGCTCCAACCAGTTCTCTACCTTAGACAGGTCCTCTTCCCCCTTGAAGGAGGGGGGCTTCAGCTTCCGAAACTGTTCGAAAAGCTCGTGGTGTAGTTGCAGTGGGGGAACAGGCAAGCCTCTAAGCAAGGAGGGCTCGTGCTCTGAAGTATCAGAGTGTGGTGGGGGTGGTGGAGGACCACCCCCTCCCCCTCCTGCTCGTCCAGCGCTGCAACAGCCTCTCTGTCCCACCGAGGACTCCCCCTCCACGTCCTCAGGAAGAGGTGCCCAAGGAGGCTACTGGAGCTCCTCTCGCATGATGTCTCTGATCAGCTGGGTGAGATCCTGGGCCTGAACGTCCCGAAGGAGAGGTAGGTCAATGGGTGCCTCAGGTCCGGTATGTTCGCCCCTCTGACCTCGTCCACGGCCTGCCTCGGGAACTCCCCGACAAGGCATCTCCCGCAAGGAGATGCAAGAGATAGGACAAGAGTGTTGGTGCTAGAGCACCACGATCATTTGTTTTGATGATAACAAAGCACGTGTCATTTAACATTTGCACTTGGAGTCTTAGATTTCAGGCAAATTGCAAATGGAGATGTGATTAGATGGAGTTCGAGCTCGCATCCAGGATGGATTGGAGGAACTTGATGGAGAACAGAGGAGATTCGTGAGGAGCGATAGATTGAGGATGGAAGGACAAGAAGAATAGGATAGAATTCTGTTTATTTCTTTCATGTACTTTTGTCTTTATTTCCTTGCTCTTTTTGTTCCTTAGAACATCATGTTAAAGAGCCTCAAAGTACCCTAACAGTAGTCCTAGGAACACCTGCACAACCCTATGATACTTAGGTTTTCTGTAGAGAACTTAAAAAACCAATATAGGGTTCAAATAGCCTTTTCAGACGTCTAATCCGAAAATCAGACGTCTGATAATGAGTTTTAAGACGTCTAACTGTTGACTCAGATGTCCGATAACATCTAGGCTGGAGTTATTTAGTTCTGTCTGATGAAATCAGACGTCCAGACCTTAGTCCAGACGTCTTAGAAGACGTCTAATGATTTTGCCAGACGTCCAATTAGTGAACCGTTGGTTGGCTTAACAAACATTGAAGGATATGACCGTTAGGGCCTTATCAGACGTCCGTAAGCATTTCCAGATGTCTGATACATGACCGTTTTACCTCGGCTAACCCGAAAATCTCTTCTTAGAGATTTTCTAGCCGTTGCACTCTCTTGGAAATCCATTCC
Organism: Thalassia testudinum; assembly: GCA_037157565.1. NCBI lineage: Eukaryota > Viridiplantae > Streptophyta > Magnoliopsida > Alismatales > Hydrocharitaceae > Thalassia > Thalassia testudinum. Next base: position 18,880,916 of record JAZHRO010000050.1, read on the forward strand.
CGCAGAAAAGTAGGTTTCCAAACATCCTGACATAGTTCTAGACGTCCTGTATGTCGTCTGATGGACTTGCACTTGAACCCTGTTTAGATCTTATTCAAGTCAAGAAGAAACCCGCCTAAAATCAGACGTCTAACTTTGTTCCCAGACATCTTAAACTGGTTTACCAGACATCCGATGCCAGGATCAGATGTCTGATAACCGTATCAGTGCAATGATTGATCCTGATTTCGGCCTGATTCTCTTGGGCTTTGCACCCAACGGCTATGGAAGCTTTCCAAAGCCTTCCAAAGCCTTCTTAAGGCCTCTATAAATAGGGAAGAACCTCTTGCACACCAACACACACCTAGACACAACAAGAACAAGCATTTCCACTCTTTTGTGTCCAAGAGAAGCCCTTGCTCTCCAAGCTCAAGTTCTTCATCTAGAGAGCATCAAGCCTTTGCGCACCCTCTCCCCCGCCGTAGTTCACGAGAGTGACGTTGCAACGTCGCGTGGCTCACTCACCCGCGTCATCGATTCGACGCACTTCCATCAAAGGGGAGTTTCCTAATTCCTATAGAAGCTAGGTTTAAATCTTTGTTGGCTCTATAGGATTGTTGTTATTTATCTTTGTTACTTTGGTTGGGTATTCGCTTTGCGAATTCCCGTCTCCTTCGTGAGACAAAATCCTTCTCGTGAAGAGAAGGGGTTTGGGGTATGCTACCCTCGTATAAAGTAGCGTGGTTGTAATTGAGGTTGAATCACCCTTGTTTAAGTGATTCGTTTAGTGGATTTGATCAACTTGGTTGATTAGAAAATCCTAACTCGAGAGGGTTAGGTGGTGGTTTTCACCCGATTTGGGTTTCCACCTAAAAATAATTGTGTACATTGTGTAATTGAATTTTTTTTTAGATTGTTTATATTCTATTCCGTAATTTATTACGTCACCCCCTCCTAGTAGGGAAACAACAATTAGTATCAGAGCAGGTTCTTGTTAATCAGAGTAACACCCGGCAAGAAGATCATGGAGGGGAGCAGTTCCTCAATTCGGATATCCGAGGGGCAGTCCACAACCCGTCCACCGTTCTTCGACGAGAGCAACTACCCCTACTAGAAGCTGTGGATGAAGACTTGGCTTCAAGCCAATGACTTCACGATTTGGGCTAGGTGCGAGACGCCATTTGAGATCCCAGAGAAACCCGTGGGAGGCTACTCACAACAACAAATTCGTGAGCTCTCTTTGAACGTGAAGACCATGAATGCCCTTTACTACGCGCTCATCCCGGAGGAGTTCAATAGAATCTTGCAATGCACCACCGCATACGAGATTTGGCACACACTTGAGGTAACTCACGAAGGTACCTTTAAGGTAAAAACTTCTAAAATAAATTTACTTTCTTAGGAATTTGAATCTTTTTCCATGAAACCTAACAAATCTTTAAGTGAGATGAACACTAGGTTCACTCTCATTGTAAATAATTTGAAAGCTTTAGGGAAGACTTTCATCAAGGGGGAGCTTCAAGGGAAGCCTTTTCGTTCCCTCGGATCGGAGTGGGAACAGAAAGTCACCGCTATCGAGGAGGCGAACGAAGTGGAGGAGCTCAACATGGAAGATCTCCTAGGCAATCTAATGGCCTACGAGACAAAGTTGAAGCAGAAGAAGGATACACCGGAGCCAAAATCGAAGAAGACTCTCGCCTTCAAAGCTGCGTTGGATAGCGAGGTAAGTTCCGACGACGAAGACTTTAAAATTTTACTTAAAAAGTTTTCCAAGTTGTGCAGGGAATCAAAGAAGAAGGAGAAGAAGGAGAGCCCAAGACGTTGCTACCACTGCAACGAGAAAGGGCATCTGCGACCAGAATGCCCTCTTCTCAAAAAGGAAAAGAAGGAAAGGAAGTCTAAGAAGAAGGCGTTCCAAGCCACTTGGGACGATTCAAGCTCAGAGGAAGAGGAAGAAGAAAAGTCTATAGAAGAAGAAACCGCTTGCTTTGGTTTCATGGCCAGAGGAAGTGATAGCAACAGTGAAATCAAAAGCGACTCCGACAATGAGGTAAACCCGGATTTACAAGAAGCTTTTAATGAACTATTTGATGTTAGTCAATCATTAAGAATAGAAAACAAAAGCATTAAAAAGAACCTTAGCTTTCTTAAATCTGAAAATGATAGGTTAAAAATAAAACTTAAGGACCTACAAAGTAGTTCTACTCCTAATGATGATGATTTGTTATTAGAAAATCAAAACCTAATCCTTGAAAATAGAAAATTGATTGAGGAGAACACTAATTTAAAATTAGAAGTTTCTAGCTTAAAAACCAAGATACAAATTATAGAAAAAGAAATTGCATGTCTTAGGGAAAACTCTAACAAATTACTCAACAAAGTACATAACTTATACAGCCCTAAGGTTGAGAAAGGATCTCCGTCAAGGAAACCTGCTAACAAATCCAGATCCAAGCTCACTTGGATACCGAAGAAAGATTTGGAATCCTGTTTTGTAGGTTTCAGGGGTGACTACAACACAAAGGACTAGACCTACAAGCTCAAGGCTGGTCAACTCGCATTGGGAGGTCCAACGAGTAGACCAAGGAGAAGGACAAGAAGACCGATGAGACGGCGAACAAATGATGGACCTGCCTCACGTCGACCACCAGATTGGAGACCGACATCAATGCCCAAGCCTCCAAGCTACGGATGGGAGCCCCATCCGATGTGGCATCCACCACCACCATTTGGGCCATTTTATTAGCCATGGTAGGTAAGGTAAAAATTCTTGATCCTATCTTTGTTTATCATTAGCATTTAGATAGGGGGAGTTAAAAATTATGAGCTAATTGTCAATTATTAAGGGGGAGATGTAAGTTAGCTAAATTTCCTTTAGTAAGGGGGAGAAAAATAATAGCTATCTTGTTGTTATAAAAAGGGGGAGGACATTACTCTTGTTAAAAGAAATTCATAGAAGAGCATATTTTAAGGGGGAGTTATAGGTAATTTAAAATCAATTAAACCTTTTTGATAATGTCAAAAAGGGGAAGAATTTTTTTGAGTTATTACTTATGATTTTGTCATCATCAAAAAGGGGGAGATTGTTGGTGCTAGAGCACCACGATCATTTATTTTAATGATAACAAAACACGTGTCATTTAACATTTGCACTTGGAGTCTTAGATTTTAGGCAAATTGCAAATGGAGACGTGATTAGATGGAGTTCGAGCTCGCATCCAGGATGGATTGGAGGAGCTTCATGGAGAATAGAGGAGATTCGCGAGGAGCGATAGATTGAAGATGAAAGGACAAGAAGAATAGGATAGAATTCTGTTTATTTCTTTCATGTGCTTTTGTCTTTATTTCCTTGCTCTTTTTGTTCCTTAGAACATGTTAAAGAGCCTCAAAGTACCCTAACAGTAGTCCTAGGAACACCTGCACAACCCTAGGATACTTAGGTTTTCTGTAGAAAACTTTGAAAACCAATATAGGGTTCAAACAGCCTTTTCAAACGTCTAATCCAAAAATCAGACGTCTGATAATGAGTTTTAAGACATCTGACTGTTGACTCAAACATCCAATAACATTTAGGCTGGAGTTATTTAGTTCTGTCTGATGAAATCAAACGTCCAGACCTTAGTCCAAACGTCTTAGAAGACGTCTGATGATTTTGCCAGACGTCTAATTAGTGGACTGTTGGCTGGCTTAACAAACACTGAAGGATATGACCGTTAAAGCCTTATCAAACGTTCATAAGCATTTCCAGACGTCTGATACATGACCGTTTTGCCTCGGCTAACCTGAAAATCTCTTCTAAGAGATTTTCTAGCCGTTGCACTCTCTTAGAAATCCATTCCCGCAGAAAAGTAGGTTTCCAGATGTCTGGACATTGTTCTAGACATCCTGTATGTCATCTGATGGACTTGCACTAAAACCCTATTTAGATCTGATTCAAGTCAGGAAGAAACCCACCTAAAACCAGACGTTTGACTTTGTTCCTAGACGTCTTAAACTAGTTTTCCAGACGTCCGATGCCAAGATCAGACGTTTGATAACCCTGTCAGTGCAATGATTGATCCTGATTTCAGCTTGATTCTCTTGGGCTTTGCACCCAACGGCTATGGAAGCTTTCCAAAGACTTCCAAAGACTTCTTAAGGCCTCTATAAATAGAGAAGAACCTCTTGCAACCAACACACACCTAGACACAACAAGAACAAGCATTTCCACTCTTTTGTGTCCAAGAGAAGCCCTTGCTCTCCAAGCTCAAGTTCTTCATCTAGAGAGCATCAAGCCTTTGCTCACCCGCTCTCCTGTCGTAGTTCACGAGAGCGACATTGCACCGTTGCGTGGCTCACGCACCCACGTCATCGATTAGACGCACTTCCATCAAAGGGGAGTTTCCTAATTCCTATAAAAGCTAGGTTTAAATCTTTGTTGGCTCTATAGGATTATTGTTATTTATCTTTGTTACTTTGGTTGGGTATTCGCTTTGCGAATTCCCGTCTCCTTCGTGAGACAAAATCCTCCTCGTGAAGAGAAGGGGTTTGAGGTACGCTACCCTCGTATAGTGTAGTGTGGTTGTAATTGAGGTTGAATCACCCTCGTTTAAGTGATTCGTTTAGTGGATTTGATCAACTTGGTTGATCGGAAAATCCTAACTCGAGAGGGTTAGGTGGTGGTGTTCACCCGGTTTGGGTTTCCACCAAAAAATAATTGTGTACATTGTGTGATTGAAATTTTTTGTGAGATTGTTTATATTCTATTCCGTAATTTATTACATCACCCCCTCCTAGTAGGGAAACAACAAAGAGTTGTCAACGATACAAGATTACATCGAGAAAAAGACTCAGAAACGAATATCAAAGTGGTACGTTGTGGTGGCTATCCTAGTTATATGCATGTGAGCGATTATTCTCGGACCAATTGGTTCATCTCTCGGGACGACCTTACTCTGATACCATCTTGTTACGACTCGGCTCCCAGATCCCTACAGGACCTGAGACCGGCTCACCTCGACTAATCTCAAGACCTACTCGTCCAACGAGAAATAACCAAAAGAAGGAAAATAACCATATTCACACATGCAATATAACTAAGCAGAAGGAAAAACGAAGCAATAAAGGAAAGTAAAACAACTGTCTCAAAAATAGCAGTACATGCCACCAATACAACACCAAAAAATAGAAAGTAACGAGAACAGTAATCTTAAAGTCCAGTACTCACAACTACAGTAGAACCAAAGAACTGGAAAGAAACTACTACAGCTGGGCTTGGCTAGGCCCAGCTCCCTCTGTAGCTGGAAACTCGGGCTGCTCAACTCCTGATCCTGAACAGGGTTATGAACAGACGGAGTCAGCAAACGCTGAGTAGAGTGGTGTTTACATTATTTATGAGAAACTAAAGTAGAAACAAACAAGTAGGTTTTATTCTCATTTCTTTTTGTCTCATCTATGTATTTCTGATTCAACCATTTCACAAGTATCCAAGTATTTCTTGATCATGCTTGTTCCTCGTGGGAACGATCTTGATTGCAGTCTTTTCCATGGAGTAGAAGGTACACGTGGTTCTCTTCTGGTTGAGAGAGTCCCCTGCGATAGTCCTACACCCAGTCAACCACCCCGAGGTCACTATCGCGATGTAGTGGTGACTATGGCATGCGTGATAAGCACACGGGTAGCTACCCTGCATTGGCACACGGTCAGTCATTTCCACAAGCAGGTATGCCTAAGGTACAGCACGGAACAGTATAGGGCTTTGCTCTCTAAGAATAGGGGCCTTGCCCCTTAGAACAAACAGGGGTTTCGGCTCTCCACAATCCACGTACCCTCGTCCGACTACCCTGATTTGCCCAGCGGGCCTAACAAAGTCGGTGTAGGGTGGCTAGCTTAACCCCGGGCCCCATGGGGTGGCTAGCTCCCTCCCTACAATAGTAGCACGCCTCGGTACCACGTACGCGAGGGCTAACAGGAGTCGGTGTAGAGTGGCCAATCCTAACCCTAGGTCTCAACCCAAGGGCTGCTAGCTTTGCTCTACACTAAAAAGGGACAGTTGCTCTACTTGGTGCCGCGTACACAAGGGCCAGCACACTTCTCGTCTACGTTCCAAATTCCTTTCATACACAGGAGTTCTACTCCTAATTCCCCATTGGGTTCATGCTCATATTCATCTCATTTATTCATATTCAGATCTCATGTTTCATAATTCGTTCCTTATCCATATACAAGCAGCTCATGTTTTCACAATTTAATTCTCAATCATATACATGCAACTTGTCGTTTCACAATACACCTCCTCATTCATATATAGGCAACTCATATTTTAACAAGCATCTCATAATTACACTAATGTCATTTACTAGCAATTTACTTTAAACATGCACTCAAGTAAATAGTACAACTCAAAACAGGCTCATACAGTTCTACCATAGGGTTCATTCCACATCCTAGAGTTTGATCCGATTATTCCAAACAAGTACATTCTTATTTAAATATTAACAACTGAATTTAACCACTCTACCGGGTATCATGGGAGGAATGGGGGCCTGCACCGCAAATCTCGTCGTCTCCGCGTACCCCGAACATGCCACCGGCTAGTAACCTATACCAGTGACTAATTTACATCAGATGAGCTCAAAACAGTAGATGCTCAACATGAACACGTAGAGGAACTCAAGTGGAAAACATCGGTACTTCGTTTGCGGAAATCTGATTCCGTTTAGACCCTAAACAGACCAAAACATGGTTACTATCCAAAATCAGATGTCTGGGACTAGTCCCAGATGTCTTAAAAGACGTTAGATCACACCTTGTGCTTCCTGTGGTATTCTCAGATGTCTGGATCCCTCCGCGATCGCCTGGGGGAAACTCTAGACGTCTCATCCTCCTTCCAATCGTCTAGAAGGGCCGTCGGACGTCTGGTGATGCAGTCAAATGCCAAAAGTGCCTGGGAAGGCGCATCGCGTGCCTTTCCAACATCCTGCACCTACGTACGAAAAACATTGGCACAAACTCAGCTCGACATGTCCTACGCTACACTCTGCATGGCGAAAAGTAGCGCAGGAAGGTACGTACCTTACGATATGTGCTTTCAGACATCTGTCTTCATCTCCAGACATCCTGGTGCCTCGCCAGCCATCTGGACGATACTCCAGATGTCTGATACTGGAAATCTTCCAGTACCAGAACCTCCTCCGCGACGCTCCTCTCCTCGCAATGCCTCCCGCAACGCACCGCAGCAGGTTCAGCAACTGTAGAGGGCCGGGAGGTCATCTCCTCAAGCCCCTCCTCCTCATGCATGTGCCCGCCATCGGCCGTGTGAGCTCCACCGAGCTCCCGAAGGTCCTTCGACCTTCTCCTCCTCTCTCACACTCTTCCTTCCTCTCTCCCTCTCATTCTCCCTCGCTCGCCCTCACTATCGTCCCTCTCATTCTCCCTCGCCACGGCCGCAAGAGGGAGACGCTGGAGGTGGTGGTGGCTGGTGGTGAGGGGGTGAGAAGAAGAGAAGAGGGGTTTAAATAGGATGGGTTTAGGGTTTAAGGGGTGAGGGTGCGGAGGAGAGAGAGACTTCTACGTGCTACTCACTCACAGAGGGCAAAGGGACATTCGAAAATTCTCACTTTTAGACTTCCGGGCACGTGTCCAGACATCTGACTGAAACTCCAGATGTCTTATCCGACTAAAAAGGCAACGGGTCATTTCACATATGCACCGATTGCCTCTCTCACCTACACGTCGCTGCATGCTATAGGTTGCTAACCAGTCACCCCATGTGCCAACTCATGCTCCTGATGCTACATCTACACGTGTATGCAGTCTCGCACCCTACACACTGATAAATGCATGATTATTAATACTAAAATTCCTAGATTATGTTAGCTTCTTATGCTACCTTTAGTGTAAATAATTACATATTAGGTTTAGAACATGCATTTAGCATTAATATGGTTTTTGTGCTAATTGATGCATTTTGTACATATGCAGGTTGTGGACAGAATAAATAAAGGAGCTCAATAAGAAGCAAAGACATGAGCTCACTTGAAAATAAGGACAAGGATTGAAGAATAAAGACAAAGAATGTGAAGACAAGGGACAGAAGGACACATGGCACACCCAAAACCTTTTCCAAAACCCACCTTAGGACAACCCATTTCATCCAAACCTCTGTCCTAAACCTATCTTTGGAGAACCACCTATAAACATACATAATTGATCTCTAATCCTAAGGCCTAAATACCATTTCTAAATATAGAAAACAAGGACCACATCCCCTCCTCATCGTCGGCCATAGTAGCTTCTTTAAGAAGTTTATGGCTGGCCACCTAAGCCTACTTATCCACCCTCCAACCTAGATCTAAGGGCCCCAATTAATCCCTCTCGGTCAACCTCCATAAGGCTTCTCCAAGACTCCACTTAAAGGCTATATCCTCTCCTTAAAATCCTCAAACAAAACTCAACCCCTATGACTGAATATCCACCATCAAAACCTAGATCTAGGGCCCTTATTCCTCCACCTTAGCCAACCACACTAGGACCTTCTAGAACCCCCCATAGCTGTTGCCCCCTTAAGTCCTTTTTATTAGCCTTAGATGTCCATCCAAGTGCCTACCTTAAGCTTGATTTGATGGCCTTACCATAGCCCTCAATTAAATCTAATGACACTCTCTATAAAAAGAGTAGGCCTCCTACTACTTAGAATGAATTTTTCCATCCTTTACCTTAGTCACATTAGTCCACCTCTACTTAGCCTAACCCTCTATAGCCATCCACCTTCACCTTCTGCCTCACACCATCACCTTGACCTTGAGGCCTTCCTCTAGGTAATTTTGATTCCACACTACCTTTGGTGTGGATTCCTTGGCTACGCCTTCACCTCCACTTCCTTGTTAGCAACTCCATCTTCCAGGCTATGCCTCTGTGGCCACATTTTCCTTTACTTTCTTTATTTTCATGAAGCATTCCTTTATTTTTCTAAGCATTCCTCTAGTGTAGTTTCAAAAATTCATCTTGTAATAGACTCTTTCGTCATCATAATAAAAGTTATGTTCTGATTACTAGTGAAAATGTTTAATATTTGCTGCTCTTCATATATTACCATCTCTATCTTTTTGCCTCCCTTCTAATTAACTATATAAAAATACAAAAACAAGATATATATCTAAAAATAAAAAAATAATAAGTGATAGACCCTTATAAATAAGCTTGCCGATTTTTCCACCTTAAGTTCGACCTAAATCACTTTCTTGTAATTTAGTAATTTTTGTTGATAGCTAGAAATCCTACTACGACAATTTCCTTGATTTTTTAAAAGTGATTTTTTATAATTATGACACGCCTATGTCGCACCTCCACTGCGCGTGAGGTGCACACATCTCAGTCTTGATCTCTCCTCTCTCTTGATCTCTCTTTCTCTCTCCTAATCCCTCTTGATGTGTACGTTGCCAGAGGATTGCAAATGACAATGCTTAACCCTGGTAGACCTATTTATAGGCTTAGGGAAAAACCTAATTAGTTTTAGGGATAACCTAATGATCACAATGCCCCTACTTGGTTCATTAATCCAACAATCCTACAAAATGTATGCACATAACTTTTGCAACATACTAATTTCTATGAAATTGGTCTCGTTTGAAAGCTCGTAATGAAGGGAATCCAATGGTACCACATATGATCCACTTTCGAGAAGTTTTGACTATGCTTTGACTAAATACACATTTTCATATTTTATGAGGCATTCTAACTCATCCCAGCCCCAATGGGTACCAATAGGTTCGAAATGAAGCAATTGCCTCTAAAATGACTCAAAATTCATATTTCAACAAAGATGACTCCTAGGGCTATCAGATTCGGTTTACGTGCACTTATGTCCCCACTATACGTGTTTCATGCGTAACTTTTGCTACACAACCCAGATTTTCATGAAATAGAAACTGTTGGAAAACTTATGACAAGAGGAATCCAATGATATCCTACATGACACCATCCAAGCAAATTTTTCCCAATATTTGACCAAGATTAACCAAAACTTGCATTTCTTCATTTTTCTGGTATACTAGCTTGATTTGCACCCAACAAGTGTTGACGGATTTGTCTTGGCATGATTGGTTTATATTCAGGCTCAGGTTTGGATTTTAGGTCATAACACTAAGAGAGGGGGGCTGGTATTGCACTTCCTAGTAGTGGTGGCTAGTTAGGGTTGGATGGAAGGGGAAAGGGAGAACTTGAGAGAGAGAGAGAGAGAACCTTGATTTTCATTTTGCATTTACAAAAATACAAACTCTTTTGGCTTCCTAAATATATGATTATCTTTTCTAATTTCTGAAGTACCTTGATTACAAAGCCCTTATTTTATGTGTATGGCCACATGAAGGCGTTTAGTGCCTTTACTTTGAGCAAGTGATGCTATTTTAATTAAGAGGCTTCACAGTGCTATAAGGCATTAGTTACGATGGTAGCAAAGACGAGTTTAGGGACTAACATGCTATTTCTTATAGATGAATTTAGGGCATCTGGTTTTTGAAAAATTTTCATTCTTCTTATATTATCAAAGTGAATCAAGACTACATGGAAATAGGATATTCTCAAGCTTTATGTATGGTTAGGGCTGATAAAAAAGTTTAAGTTCGATAAGTGTAACTATGATTTGACTTCATTAGTTAATGAACCTGTTAGTACCCTTGTTTTGATATAACAAAATTATGCTTTTATTGAGGACTAACCATTACAGGTTAAGTCAAATTAAAACATGGATGTATCTTCATCAAGATTTTCAAATGCGCTATATGAAGAAGAAGACTTGAAGATTGTTTTATCTTTATTGAGTCTCGAATTATGTACAAAACCTCAATAAGATAACAAACGTAAGTTTTCAATTTTCACAAAAATCATTCTCTTTTGAACCTAAGTCAATTCTATTGTTGATTGACCCAAATCCTTTCTTGATCAACCAGACCTTGATCGATCAACTCCTTGTTTTAATCGATCAAAGAACTCTAATGGTCATATTCCCTTTTTATCAATCAACCTATTTGATTTAATCAATCAAAAATATTCCATCAGTCAAATTTCTTTTAAAATTGTTAAGTCGATTAATATACCATTTTAATCGATTAACATTGAATTGATCAATACTTTGACTTAATCAACCAAAAGTAGTTTTGATCGACCAAACCTCTATTTCGATCGATCAAAGTCATGTTTTCAGCATTTCCAAAATAGGTCAAAAAATACCTATAAATAGGACCTTCAACCCCCCTCTTGAAAACACACCTCAAGAGCTTTCAAAAAGCAAAACACGCATATTTTCTCTAGTGCTTTCACGCCTCTACACCTACAACTACTACAATTCAAAGTAGGCTCTGTTGCGATTCAAGAAAGCTTGATTTATTTTATTCTTGCTAAGGTTCCATAAGAAATATTGCTATACTCTTTTTACTTTATTTTTCTTAATCAGGGAATCCAAGTTGTATTGAAAGTCTCGTTGTTCTTTTCTTGGTCAGGTGTAAGAGAAGATGTTTGTAAGAGGTTGTGTCACTCTCGTTCAAGTGGTACATGATAGTAGATTTGACTAACGTTGTCTAGTAGAGGAAATCATAAGCTGGGAGGCTTACGTAATAGTTTTCACCTGGAAGGGTTTCCACTCTAAATCAGGTGTAATTTTTTTGGTCTGTGCTTATTTATTTTTTGATCTGTGATGAATGTTATTTTAAGTTCTCATAGAAATAGATATTATACTATTCACCCCCTCTAGTGTATACCTGATCCCTTATGCTCCACACACACTCACATCTGGTATCAGAGCCCTGTTCTACTCCAATCAGGATGTCAAAGAGGGTCAACCTGTTGTCAAAGCACCACTATTCAATGGCACCAACTATGGGTATTGGAAGACCAAAATGCAAATATTTCTGGAATCTATGGATTACCACGTATGGGATGTGATAGCCTCCATCACAACAGACTGAAAGAAGACAGCCACACACAACGTTAAAGCCATGAATGTGACGTCAAAAAACATGTAAAGATAATATGTTCGTTGTAGTGTGCGTTTATGACATCAATTTTAAAAAGGATATGAAAAATGAGTATGAGTGTCGATCTCAAAGAGGCAAAAATTGAATCAATTAGTCGCTTATTTTTATTTCCACATGATGATTTACTTGCATGAAGAATAGAGAGAGAGAGAGATAGAGTAGAAATTTGTGGTAGAGCAAAGGTCACTAGCTACACTATAAAGAAAATGTGCATAATTAAAATGATCACAACAACATAAGATAAGCTAAGTGAAAACCTAACTTGGAATGCAAAAAACCAACAGAAAATATAGCAAATCACTTCTCTAAATTATGAAGAAAATGTATTACAAATATGAGTATGGAAACTAGAGGAATGCTTCAATGGGCTAGAAAAGACTATATGCTAAATGTGAGAAGAGGAAGCACACCAAGGTAGCCACAGAGGTGGAGGAAGTTTCGTCGGTGGCTCAGCGGCTTCATGGACCTTGCTTGAGCTTTAAAGAGGTGGATGATTGCTTGGTAGAAGATGTGTTCAAAGGGAGACCATGGGGGGTCCTTTTATAGTTGCAAGGAGGGCCATCAGCTGGTTAGGACCCCCCTCAGACTGCGCCTCTCAATGCCCTGAGCCGGTTTAAGGTCTGAGCCAACACCTGCCTACTCCAGCTCACACTAGTAGGGATCCTCGCATGTTGTAGCATGGCTACTCACGACCATCAAATGCTTCATCCAATGGGTAGGGGCTCCCTCCTCGAACACGCAATTGTGCTCTCTTGATCGTGTGATCTCCAGCTAGCCACATAGCATGATGCATGCCCATGGATAGAATGCTAGTGGTCATGATGATTCCTTTAGATCACGTGCGTGGTCGTGCGTTTGGAGGGAGAGAACTCCAGCCACTAGATCTTCATCGTGTGGCTGAGGAGAAGACTTGTGGACACTAGCTTGCCACCGACTAACTGAGAAGTTAGCTGGTGGCTTTACGAGCCAACCAGTCACGCCTCTTGGAGTGCGTACGCCTGCGGTGATCGGCTCGCTTCTCACTTAGTAGTCACCCAGACGAGCATGAGACCGGTTGAGTGGGTGAGGCTACTGGTCATCTTGATCGTTGATGGTTAGATCAACAGTCGATTTCTTAGGCTTGTTATGAGAGCTACGGAGGTCGGATTGAGGCAATTTTTGTTTCGTTAGGCTGTGATCATCTATCTAGATCCATCCGTATGGCTGAATTGCTCATCTGTGACTTGTTTCAATATGCACTTGTACACATGGCCATTAAACATTAATTATAAGCAATATACATGTAGATATTATATGATATGCATGCATTGTTCCCAGACCTGCTGATGCGATGGAGATTCGTTGCAAAAAGGTTTGAGTTTGGAAAACTCGTCGTAGTTCGATTCGTGATAAAATCTGTGGATCATATAATATTCTAACCAAAACTCGAGATGAGTCCCAGGTCAAATACGAGGAAGCGATGGTTTGAAAAATCCGTGTTTCACTTTTATTTGTTTTTGTCATTTTTATCTTTTACAATTTTTTTGCATTTTTATCAAGCAAGAGATCATATCGATGAAAACATTATCTAACTAATCTACTTGTAGAATACGAGAAAGAGAGAGAGAAAATCAATATATTGATGAACAAATGTTTCCTACAGCTATGAAAGCGGAAAAACTATACTAAAAAGCAGTAAAGATAGATGGAGATGAGAAGAGTCCCCCTCGACGGTCGCTTGGAGGACAGCTCACTCTGACGATGCTCGGATGAAGGTGGTAAGGAGTGGAATGAGGGAGAACGGCGGTAGAGGACGGAGGACAGGGAAAGACGTCGTCGCGGCAAGGATCTTCTTCTTGAAAAAGGTGAGAGGACGACTGTGGGATGCTCCATGAATGAAGATGAGAGGCAGGAAAATATTTGATTCTACTCTTTAGGAGCATCCGGGCTTGGGATAAGCTATCTCTAGAGCCTTGGAGGCGGTGAGGAGAAGAAAGGAAGAGATGAAGAAAAATGAGAGGGGTAGGGGTCCTTTTATAGTGGAGGAAAAGATCAATTTCGTATATAAGACATTTAGTGATGGTCATAAACATCGCTGAAGATCCGTTGCAAATGTTGTTTAAGATAGCCCACATGCCTCACCATTGCTGCTGTGCTGGCACACACTCTGTGTGCCCTTGTCGCGTGCCCACGCCGGCTGTTGCGCTGCTACACCTTCACGTGCCCGCACGCTGTGCCTTCGCACGCCCATTGCACCCATGTGTGCGGTGCCTTGCGCTGCTAATGTACTATGCATGTGTGCCTCCGCAAGTGCACGCACCCATGCTGCGGTGCACATGCTGTGGTGTGTGTGTGCCCATGGGCGACCTGGATCGTGCCACATGGTGCGATCTAGGCCGTCCATCTTCTTTCCTTTGTAGGGGCTACTACAGAGGTCGGACTGAGTCGATTTTCACGTCGTTGGGCTGTAATCGTCGACCCAAATCCATCTGTGTGGTTAGATTTGTCATTTCAAGCTTTGAATTGCATCACCTAGTCCGTTGATCTTCCTCGAACTGCATATGCTGCTACGGGACTCTAATCAAGGCGATTTTAGAGGAGTTGGACTCCGATTGTCGTCCTAATCAAATCTATATGGTCGGATCGTCAATTCAAGGCTCTAAATTAAATCTCCTTCTTTCCTGGCCATAAAATGACGTAATTAACCTAAAATATGCACAAACTATTCTAAATGCAGAATGATGCATGCTATGCAATATTTATAATATGAAATGCAAATCTACGCCTAGGAACATGCATGAATAGGCATTTTAACCTAAATAGGTGTGTATACATCATACCCTCATGCCTATCTTTTGCTAGTCCCTAGCAAAATTAAACTACATGCTATGTATAAAAATAGAATTAGGACTTGATCACTTAGGCCTAAGTTGTTTATTAACAATAGAAATTTTCAACTAAGGTCCTAAACTACGAAAACTCAATAGTACCCGAGTGTCTGACAGAATGCAGACCACCCAAGTCCTCTCCTTATTTGAAAAGGGAAGATACATTTTTTTGCTTTTTCTTCTTTTCTAATTTTTTTGGACTTTTGGAGTTTAAGAGTTTCAAGATAACTTTTTACGGCTACCTGACCCACCAAAAACTCGAAAAGAACTTTAAGTTCTAAGCATCTTTGAGAACGTGATAGACTCACTGAGCGATCGTTAAAGTGGACTTCAGGTTTTTAGGACCCTAGGTGACCTTAAGAGTTTCTACCTAAAAGTTTATCTTTTCGATCGGTAGCTTTCTCCCTACCTCTTTTTCTATTTTTTTATGGGGTCAACACAAGGGTGAACTCAGTATATACCTCCCCAGCTTATTCTACTTCTCCGCTTCTTCCTAAGTGTTTAGGAATTATTTGTACATTTTTATGAGCTGGGCTTTAGATAATCGGCCGATGAGCTGTTAGCACCGACCACTTGCCAACCATACTTGTGCAATGAAGTGTGGCTTTATTTTTTTTATTTTCACCCTTTTCTATTTTTTTTCTTTTTCTTTTTGGGTGTTTCTTTTTCTCTTTTTCTAAGTAGGTGGCTTCCCTGATCTAAGATTTACCAAAAGACAGTATGAAGAGAATGGTCATGTGGCTGGGCTCTAGACAACTAGCCAATGAGCTGTTACCACTAACAACTTGCCAGCCATACCACCCTAAATGGTTCATTAGCCTCCCAATTTTCGTAAAAATCTCCAGAAAGTGAGTTAGTGCGAATAGTGTGTAGATGCTTAGACTTAAAATCCTCTCAAATCAAAGGGCATGTTGATAAGTCGTGTACTTATCATCCCAGTTTATTTACCAAATTAAAATAAAATTGACTTGGCAAGGACTCGAGACTAAGTCCACATTCGAGTGGACACCTAGGCTGATTAAGCTTGAAGACCTGAAGAGTAAGTATTTAGGTCCTCTTTTATCATTTCCTAAAGTTAATAACTTCCAAGTGCCTAAGTTATGTTTTCCTAATTTCTTTCTTTTTTTCTTTTTTTCCTTCTTTTTTTTGTCTTTTTAAATTTTCATTTTTTTGTACAGAGCTAACGAAATTATTTCAGGATAAAATATCCACCCCATGCCTAAATAATGAAATGTCCTCATTGTAAAAATAAAGACATGAAGGGATGGAATAACAGAAAATCACCTAAATTTTTGTGACAATTCGATCAGCTCCATAGAGAGAAGAGAGTATACACATGCACTAAGTTTAATGCCTTTATCTAGGCATAAAATACAAACAAAGAAGAGGTTAAGAATTCATAGGTACGAGTCAGAATTAGAATTAAAAGATTGATCCTTGAACCCATCAGCAGAAGATGTCCACAAGCGTGGACCAGATTATGGTGCAGACCCATGCGCCAGGGTCAAGTGGTTCTAAGGTTCTGGATGAAAATCATCCAAAATTGAAGATTATTGTGCTTACGGAGCTGGGCCTACGATTTTGTAGTATGCAACCCAAGACTAAAGTGTCAGACAAAAGTTAGATTTGTTTCACTAGATTCGGATGTCCTTTTAGATTTCAACTCAAAAAGAGAATCAATGCTTCTTAGCTTGGGTTGCACTTGAAAGATATCATAAGGGTGCTGGAAAAAAGTAGGTGATTTTAGGTCAACAGGAACCCTTAAATCCAAAATTGTGTTTCCCTCTAAGTTAACCTTCCAGATTTTCATTACCAAATTCCTATCCTCTAAAATCAATGTTTCCGGGACCTCCAAATCATTGTACACCCCTTCTAAAGTGCCCAAGTCCAACAATTGTGGCTCAATTAGGATTGACTTAGGTCTAGTGATCTCAAGAATATCATAATTCAACTCTTCAGGGTGCAGTTGCGTAATGGGGTGACTGATTGAATCATCAGGATTCGGATCATCCTAGTTAGCCCCAACCAAATCACAATCTTCAATAATTGGGCTATCAAATTGTTCATCAGATTCCTCAGGCTCGTTTGTCTCGCTAAAATCATCTTCCTTAAGCTCAAGTGAGACTTCACCGAAAGATTCTTCACCCTCAGAATCAAATAATTATTAATCCTAATTTACATATGTCTCAAAATCGTATGTCATTTCCTGGTCCATAGAGACATTTTTTCGCACTCCCTGGCTCAAGGATCTCAGGTGAAGCAATCGATTCATCCTCAATGGGTTGCTCTAGACCGACTTAGTCATCTCGAGTCTCAGAAAATGTATCCCCCCCAACTGGTACCTAAGTAGGTTCAGACATTAGCTCTCCTGAAGGGGTTCATCTTGAGAATCATCCCAAGACTGGATTAGGGCAACCACAAATTTCATCCTTAATCTCAAGAATTTCCTAAGTAGAAACTCACCCAAGCCCCTATCCCTAACATCTTGGAGCAAATCCAATAAAGAGCTATTCAGCTCATCAATCATTTTGATCATGGGCTCCAATGCTTCAGTGCATGGTGTTGGCTGAGCTTCTAAAGATTTTATGGTGTTCCTCAAGTTGGTCAACATCCTATCTTGGACCTAGTTCACTTGAACCAAATGGTTTGATTCAAGGTTGGGTGGGTTCGGGTTAAATCTAAGGGGTCAAGATATTGAGGTTCTCGAGGTCCTCCCTGATAGTAGGTCATTTCGGGTTGTCAAAAAATGGTGGTGACCTATATTCAGTAGAATATTGGGGAGGGTAGGTGTTATAATCATCATATCCTTCTTGATTGTAGATCGGGTTGTTTTGGTCATCAAAGGGTGGAGATCTATAATCATTATAGGCGTGAGAAGGATAATAATCATAGTCTTGTTGTCCAGGGTTAGGCCTTGGACACTGAGGTTCGGATTCATATCCCCAATCAAAGTTATCCCAGCTAAGAGATGGGTAATCATAACTCGAGTCGGGATAGTAATCATCTTGAGGATACGTGTTGGTAGGAGGGTAGGATTGGAAATGTGTGAAAGATGTGGAAGGATACATAGTGGAGTAGGAGGGAAAACAGAGGAGAGAAAGGTGCCCTGCAGCACAATCAACCAAACCTATCCTTAGGTGGGTAGCCTAAAGGTCTACAAACTCTCAGAACCTATCCTAAGATTATAAACAATTTAGTCTACTTTTATCCGGTCAATCCAATCAGTTAGAGGGAGGGGCTGGGGAGATGGTTCTTCCTTTGGCTTGCGCCTCCAGTTCCTTTGATACCCCCCAATCGCGGTCATTTGACGCTACTCCCCTAGCTAGACATCAGATGGACCAATAGAAGCAAATTAATCGAAAATAATCTCAATCTGAGCCCTGAAGAGCGAATCAATCCTTAAGGTCAACATCTACTCAATTTTAGTTAGGCCTGTGATGATCGTGCTCTTGGAATGTGATGGGCCCTTTAGATTGGTTGTCCCCTTAATGATCAGTTAAAATGTGTGTGTGTGCATAACCAGAGTTTGCAAACAAGGTTATTTGATGATGTGTCATGTAGGGTTTAACCTTATTTAGTAGCTTTTAGGGTTTAATTTTTAGGTGCATTCAATCAGGTTTTGTAAAACACTCCAAGTTTTGAAAGCACTGGTGATGATATATATTCCTTTAGAAATTAAAAAAAATAATCTGGAGTGCCTGGTTCAACCCTAAAGTTCAACCTTAAGTGTCAAGCTACTTGATGGATCGCTTTTATCTTAAGTGGTGTGACTCAAATAGCTCCATCAATCGGCCTGTTGCACCACTTGATCAAGGCACACAAAATGTTTAACCTATTCAAATTTTCTACTCACTTATTTGTGTGTTGAGTTAAGGTGTATCTAATCCACAGGTCAAATTCCGGTTAACTGTTAGAATCAATGTAAAGTGATGGACCTTAAGTCGAGACTTGTGGGTGTTAATGTGTGTTTCTTTCAGTAAATCCCACAAGAGAAAAGTTTTTTTTTATTATTATTTTTTTTATATATGCAGGGGTGAGATGAGTGGAGGTGGCAAACAAGACAAACAATTTCTATCCTAGGATTCGTGAAAACACCTAAGAAGATTAGGTCTTGATTATTAAGGTGGCGAAATGAAATCTAGTGGGTAGGGAAGTGGGGGGGGGGGGAACTTACAGAAATCTCTACCCGCACTTTACTCCAATCTACCACCTTCAGCTCCTTGATCGGGTTCCTACAAGATAGTAAATTGAAGAAGAAAGATAGGTTAGAAAAATATGTAAGTAATGCAGAGAAACACAGAAAGAACCAAAGAGCATTGCCTCCCCACAACGACACCAAAATGATACGATGGAGATTCGTCGCGAAAACATTTGAGTTTGGAAAATCCATCATCGTAGTTCGATTCGAGAAAATTCGTCGATCAGATAATATTTATAACCGAAACTCGAGATGAGTCCCAGGTCAAACACGAGGAGGCAAACATTTGGTTTGAAAAATCCATGTTTTGCTTTTATTTGTTTTTGTCATTTTTATCTTTTATAATTTTTTTGTGTTTTTATCAAGCAAGAGATCAGATCGATGAAAACATTATCTAACTAATCTAGTTGTAGAATATAAGAGACTAAGAGAGAATATCAATATATTGATGAACAAATGTTTCCTACAACTATGAAGGTGGGAAAACTATACTAGAAAGCAGTAAAGATAGATGGAGATGAGAAGAGTCCCCCTCGACAATCGCTTGAAGGACAGCTCACTCTGATGGCACCCGAATGAAGGTGGTGAGGAGTGGGACAAGGGAGAACGGCGGTGAAGGAAGGAGGACGAGGTAGGACATCGTCGCTGCAAGGATCTTCTTCCCGAAAGAGGTAAGAGAATGTTCACAAGATGCTCCATGAATAAGGATGAGAGGTGGGAAATATTTGATTCTACTTTAGAGGAGCATCCTGGCCTTGGGACAAGCTATCTCTAGAGCCTTGGAGGCGGTGAGGAGAAGAAAGGAAATGATGAAGAAAAATAGGAGGGGTAAGGGTCCTTTTATACTGGAGGAAAGGATCAATTTTGTATACAGGACATTTAGTGGCGATCATAAACGTCACTAAAGATCCACCGCAAATGTCACTGAAGACAGCCCATGCGCCTCACCACTGTCGCTGCATTAGCGCACGCGATGCACCCACGCCTGTTGTTCCGTCACTACACCTTCGCATGCCCACACGCTGCTCCCTCGTGCGCCCATGCGTGCGATGCCTTGCACTGCCGCTGCACTGTGAGTGCATGCCTCCGCGCATGCATGCACTTGCGCTGCTATGCACGTGTGATGGCGCATGCATACGTACGGGTGGCCTGCGTTGCGCCACATGATGTGATCTGGGCCATCCATCTTCTTTCCTTTGTAGGGGCTGCTACAGAGGTTGGATTGAGTCGATTTTCACGCCGTTGGGCTACAATCGTCAACCCGAATCCATCCATGTGATCGAATTTGTCATTTGAAGCTTCGAATTATGTCACCTAGTCCCTCGGCCATTGATCTTCCTCGAACTGCATATGCTGCTACAGGAATCCGATCAAGGCGATTTCAGAGGCATTGGACTTTGATCATCGTCCTGATCAGATCCGTACAGTTGGATCATCAATCCGAGGCTCCGAATTAAATCTCCTCTCCTGGCCATAAAAGGACATAATTAACCTAAAATATACACAAACTATTCTAAATGCAGAATGATGCATGCTATGTAATATTTATAATATGAAATGCAAATCTAAGTCTAGGAACATGCATGAATAGTCATTTTAACCTAAATAGATGTGTCTACATCACCTGCTATAACATGATATTAAAGTGTGTGCACCCTCGAGATTGACTCTAATTGATGTAATTATTGTCATTATAGTAGTCACCAGAATGCTGTCTTCTATGGTTTATCCAAAGAAGAATTCAATAGAGTCTCCACTTGCAAAATCGCCTACTAGTTCTGGAACATTCTTGATGTCACACATGAAGGGACTTCAAAAGTGAAGTAAACTCTGGTCAATCTCCTTACCCAGAAGTATGAGCTTTTTCACATGAAAAGGGAGAGACCATCAAGCAGATGTCTACGAGATTCACTGACATCATCAACTCCTGAAGAATCCTGGATCAGATAGTCACGAATGAGGCTTTGATTTGCAAGATATTTAGATCTCTCACAAGCGACTGGGAAACAAAAAACAATCGCTATCCAACAATCAAAGGATCTCTCAGTGCTTTAGTTGGATGATCTCATAGGTAGCCTAATGGCTTATGAAGTTCAACTCGAGCACACGAAAGAGCACGAAGGCGAAGGCAAGAAAAAGGACCTTGCTCTTAAAGCAAACACCGAATTTGAGGAATTAGAAATGGAAGACAAAGAGGATATAGCTCTTCTCTCCGAAGAATTCAAGCGATTCTTAAAGAACAAAAAGAGTTGTAAGAAGAAGGAAGAACCTCAAGAAAATCAAGTTATCTACTATAACTATAAGAAGAAAGGGCACATGAGAAAGGAATGCCCTCAACTCAAGAAAGAGAATGAGAGAAAGAAGGTTCGGAAATTTCCCAAACGTAAAGCAAAGGAGAAAGCTCTATAAGTAACATGGGATGATAGTGATACAAGCTTAGAAGAAGAGACCAAAGACAATTCAAGTGAAGAAGCACTCTGCAGTTTTATGGTAATAGAAGATGAGTTATCTTCTTTTACTTTTGATGAATTATTAGAAGCATTTTATGAGTTGCATGATTTGGCTAAAGCACTTAAAATAGCTAATAAAAAATTAACTAAAGACCTAGATGAAGAAATGGACTTAAGGAATAGTGCTGAATCTCTAAATCAACAACTCTCTCAAGAGATTACTACTTTTAAATCTCATGTTTACTCACTTCAAATAGAGTTAGGAAAACTAAAACAAAAGTATATTGCTCTTGTAAATGGTTTAGCAAAATTCACTAAAGGAAAAGTAAACCTAGAAAAACTATTAGGCACACCAACCCAAACCACTACCAAATTTAGGTTAGGATACATTCCTAATAACAATCATGAAGCATCCACTTCACAACCTAACACACAAATTTCCTCTAGTCCTAAGGCCAAGAATAGGCCCACGCCTAAGCAGGCACTTGCTAACAAATTTGGACCCAAAAGAAAATGGGTACCAAAAAGACTTTTGGAATCTTGTTTTGTAGGAAACTCATATCAAAGTCTAATAAAGTACTCATATTAGACTTTTCAAAAAAAAAAAGTACTCATAATAGATCTAACAACAAAAAGATGGACATCTTGTAGCTGTAAGAAGAAACACTAGACCTTACAGACGTAAACCAATGAGAAGTCCAAGGAAAAGGATGATGCGTTATGGACAACAGTTGTCCAAAGCACAAGACAGGAGAAGACTTGTTCCTTAACCTCACCGCAAATAAGGTGGTGTAGTCACCTTTAGCAACAACCACAAGAGCCATATTATTGGTATTGGCTAAATTGATAACTCCAAAACCTCTTTGATAATGTTTACCTTGTTAATGGCCTAAAACATAACTTGCTTAATGTAAGTCAAATATGTGATAAAGGCTATAAAGTCACTTTTACACCAAATGGTTTTAAAATTAGGGATACAAATTCAAAAGAAATCCTTTCAATCAGAGAAAATCAAAAGACATCTACACTATTGACTTTGAAATATGCAACAATTTTAATTGCATCAAATGATGAGTCAATATTGTGGCATCGTCAACTCAGTCATGTTTACCTACGAAATATAAACAAGCTTGTGAAACACGACTTAGTACATGGCTTGCTTAAGATTTCCTTTAGAAAGAAAAATCTCTATTAATCCTATGAATTAGAAAAACTTCATAAAACCTCTTTCAAACCCAAAAACATGGTCAGTACTTCCAAGCAACTTGAGTTGATCCACTTAGATCTATTTGGACCAACCAAGTCTGAAAGTCTAAATGGGTGCAAATACTATCTTGTCATTCTTGATGACTTCTCCCGATTTACTTGGGTATTATTCTTAAGATCATATCTAAAGATTCTGCTTTCGAGGAATCTAGAAAATTAGCCAAGAGAATTCAAAACTGAATCTAGCCTATCCATCACTAGGATTAGGAGTGATCATGGAGGAGAGTTTGAAGATCAAAAATTCTAAGATTTCTTCTCTACTTGTGCAATAAAATAAGAATTTGCTTTTCCTAGAGTAGCTCCTCCAAATGGTGTTGGAGAAAGAAAGAATAGAACCTTACAAGAGTGTGCACGCACCATGCTGTGCGAGTCAAAGTTACCTTGGTATTTTTGGGCTGAGGCTCTAAATACAACTTGTTATATCCAGAATAAGGCCTCTATTAGACCTATCCTAGAGAAAACACCTTTTGATCTTTACTTTGATAGGACTCCTAAGATCTCTTACTTCAAAGTATTTGGTTGCAAATGTTTCATACTGAATACAAAGGAAAACTTGGATAAGTTTGATGCAAAAAGTGAGGAAGGAATCTATTGCATGCGTTTTGCATCGAATTAAGAAATATATGCGTCGTAGTATAGTCAATGAAAATGCAACAGACACTTAAATTTATAAATCTTGAAATCGATGAGTCTAAGGTCATTGCAGGGAGCAAATATGGAATTCACACACTAATCACAATTAATAATAATGAGCACAATAACATAGATATGCAATAAGAATCAATAATCAAAATATATTCAATAATCAACCAATTTGTATCTCATCAAACACTGGGATAAAAAGAACATCAAAACCCTAAAATTGGTGATTTAGATCACCAATTAATTCCTCATTCAAGCACATCCCAAAGTATTCAATTTTTCAACAGTAATTCGGAACCATCAACTTAAATAGTCAAATATCTCCACAGTAACTAGAGTCAATGCCCAGCATAAGCATAGAGCAAAAGTAACCAAGTAACCTCACAGCACAAGGGACAAGAGATGTCGGACCCTAAGGTAAGACGACTTAAGTCGCCAAGGCTTAGCAGAAGCATACCAACACAAAGGCGCAAGGGCCTCTTCAGATTTCAGCTAAGTGTTGAGAAAGAAGGAGGGCATGAATCCCAAAGCCGTAGAGCAAAACCCTCCCCCCTCCTCAAAATTTATACTCTCCCCTCAAATAAGAACTGGGCATTTAATCAGGTATACGAGTAATCGAATCCAAGCATAGGGACCAGATCTGCCAACGTAAGAGGCGAGCGAGGTGTGCGTGGGTACGTGCGTGGGGACCTCACCCTTCATGTGCTTGAGGCGATAAAGCCTCTTCACAAAATCAATTTATGTGCAACAGAGGCCTCATCCACTCCCGATGTGGGACTATGCCACTCTCTTCCTTTGCGTGACATAGCAGCTGGGATTCTCTAGCAATTGGAGCTGCTACTATCGTGCTTCATCCAATTGGTGCTCCGGACAGGTTCCTGAGGTGAGTTCGCACCCTTGCAAAGTGATGCGAGGTCAATTGATGGCATGACAATGGCAGACGGTGGCATGGTGATCGTCAGCAATGACCTAAACCTAAAACTATGAACATAGGCTCTACACCCCGATTAGAGCATTTAATAGAATCTTCGTGAGGCGAGGAAGTGAATGGTGGTGGTTGCAAGAAGTTTGGAGTGTAGCGGCTGGGTGGAGTCAAAATTGACGACAGCAAGGTGAGGAGGCGTGTGCACGAAAGCCCAAATTAGATGAGGGCTTTTGATCAGAGGTGTAAGACAAAGCTTTTGGGAGTGTTGTAGGGTAGTTTGGTGGTGTGGCGTGGCGTGGCGTGGCGAGCTCGTCAGAGCTACGCCAGAGGCGGAGAAGATAACGAGGGAGAGAGGCAAACGTCAGTTGAAATGATGTGGGGAAGGAGTGGTTCTAACCTAAAGAAAGAGAGAGAGAGAGAGAGTTTGGCCTAATCTAAGGGATGAAATGGGTAGGAATCCTCATGGGCATGTTTCTCTACAGCCGAGGATGATGAAGTCTCCAGGAATGGGAAGCGGCGACGACGATAGGGGAAGGAGCTCCTGCTGGGTACGGCTAGGAGCGAAAGAAGATGAGGATCAAGGGAGGTTTCCCAATTTGTCCGTCGGAGGTCCTGAAGAGGGGGGTTGAGAAGGTCACCGGAGCCGGTGGAGTTCGTAGCCAGAGAGGAGGGAAGAAGGGGAATTCCTGCGTAGACCTGGCTAAGGAGAACAGTAAGGACATCAGGGGCTTTTATAGAGCTTGTAACCGAGATCTAGATGAAGAAAGAGGTGAGATTTGTTCATGATTTTAGGGGAAAAATATCCCCTAAAATATCGAATTCACATGGTCGCTATGCTTTGAATCAAGGTATAGAACCTTTCTCAAAAGATTCTCCAATGTGTGAACACCAATCCCACCAAATTTGGTGGGATTTGGTGGTGATTTGATTGAGTTTTAACTCAGTCAAAGTTTGGTGCTTGTCCTATTAACCACCAATGGTAGAAGGGACCCAAGTGTGAAGAAGATGAAGAAGTTACGGACCCAAATGCAAGATTTTTGAAAGTTGAGGGTCTGCTTGTAAGAAATAGAGATTTTGGGGGTTGAAATGCAAACTACTTTAAGATGAACTCTAATTGGGCCTAAATTTTGGCCTTAGCCTAATTTAGACCCAAGGAATCTGATGGTGAAGTTGGATTTTAGTTTTGACCACATTTGACTGGGAAATTTGCATAGGAACCTGAATTATAGTAAAATCCTATCTGCTACTCTATTCTAGGTCAAAATGGGTTTAGATGGTCAAACCAATGGTACCAAACCTTTTAGAATATTTTTCTATGAATTTTATCCTAATCAGAATCTCTTTAACTCAAGTGAGTCTAAAATTAGGATTTTGTGTTTTGCTTTGGTTCTCAAAACAAGTGAAACCCTATTTCTGTTTATGTGGACCCATGACAGGAAGTAGTTCTCGTGCATGTTTTGAAAATAGAGATCTCGTCATAGTATAGTGCGTAAAAACGTTCATCAAAAATAATTTATAAAATAATGAGACTTGAGTCCCGGTCGTTTGTCTCTGGGAGGCATTTAGAAAATGCAGATTTGAATTTGATCTAGCACGCTCTACTTATTCAAAAATGCATGCCCATTTACAATAATTTGTATTGATGAATGACATGCTTAGTTGCAAGAGAATACAAATTTCACTTATGCAACTTTAATCACAAGGAAATATGGCAATCAGCTCATGGTGATTTTCACACATAGACATAGAGATATATAAAAGATGATTTCATTGATTGCATCATGGTGGCTACAGAGTGAAGCTCGCGGAAAGCTTCTACAAGAAAGCTTGAAAGCAAAAAACTAGCTAACTAAAAATGATTGCATACATGAATTTATGGGGGGATTATGCATGCATCATTGGGGAGAATATGGAGCTACACTACTAAGCAGTAATAAAGCATTAATCTATGAAGAACTACGCTATTTATCTAGCTAACAGAATGAAGGGCATTCGGAGGTAGCTCCGATGGCCTTTGACTTGGTTGAGAGGAGGAGGGGCAGCCAATGGTGCTTAGGTCAGCCTTTGGAGAGAGGTTGGAGGTGATCTAGGCCTGGCGTGGAGGTGATGGGGATGCCATGGTGTGCTCGAGGAGATGGAGGTGGAGTAATGGAGGTGGAATGAAGCTAAAACTAGATGGAAGGCTAGATGGGTGCAAATGGCCACCCAAAGGTCCTTTAAGTAGACCCAAGGGAGCCTCTCTAGAGAAGTGTGGAACTCTCTAGAGCGGCCTATGGTGGGAGCTCATGGGAGAGTGAGAGAGAGAGGATGGATGGGTGGTTTTTAGATCGACATTTGGTGGATCTAAAAATTGAATGCATCTTGGTTGCTATTTCTAGCAACCAAGGCAACAACACACGGTAGAGAGTTCTAGAGAACTCTAGGCTTGGTATTTTCCTGTAGTTTGTGTGTGTGGGTGTGTGTGGGTCGAAACCTAGGTGGCTAGGTTGATTAGGTTAGGTTCTAGTGGGTTTAGGTCAAGGTAGGTCTCAAATTAGGGTTGTAAACCCTAATTCATTAAGGTAAAATGCAATTAAACTTGATACAAGTTTAATTGGATGTGTGAAACCCTAATTGAGAGTAAAATAACTCAATTAAGGTAGGTCTAGGTCAATTGGACTCTCACTGAATCCAATTGGACAGTGTGTACTGAGATCAAGGCTCAATTGGACTCAATGAGTCCAATTGAATAGGCTGATGGAATTGACTAAGATCCAAGTCAATTAGGTTTAGTGAGGACTTAATTAGATACTTAGGGAGGTCTAGAGGTGATGTACTAGGGTTAGGGTACCTTAATTTCGGTTCCTATGGGGTTGGAATTGGGTTTAGGGACCTAAGAATTCAAGATCCAAGCTTGAATTCAAAAACAGGAACTAGAGAGCAATTCCAGACGTCTGACAATAGTGTCAAATGTCTTAAAATGAAAAGTTAGACATCCAGACTTGTTGTCTGGATGTCCAAACAAAGGCAGGGAAGAACTAAGGTTCTGTCTGCAGAAATTGGGCATCCAGACCAAGTGTCTGGACGTCTTAAAATGCTGCAGAAGTGGGTTTTAGGTGCGTGGGTTGTGGCTAAGGGTTTTGGACATCCTGTAACTCATTTGGACGTCTAGATAGAGGCTGAAAATAAGGTTTTAGGGCTTCCTAGGTTACAGTGACCTAATCTAAGGGTGGCTAAGGCTTGGGGAAGGTTCTAGGCTGTCCTAGGGCTAGGATGGACCTAAGTTCTTCGTAGTTTACTGCTTTATTCCTACTTAACAGAATAGCATACCTCAACCCCTTACATTATTGTCTACTACATCTTATTCTTCGTCTTCTGCTCCAGCTCTGCTGCAACTCTGGCTTCAGGTCCAGCTTCAGATCCAGTCTCAGATCCAGCTCCTGAGCTTCTTATTTCCTGCAATTTATATAATATGCTTAATTAGTATATTATAGAATTATTCTAAGCATAGCTATAGGAGGAACAGTAAAGATGTAAATATTGCTTATGCATGAATGAACTACCCTAACTTATGCTAAGTTCAAGCCTAATTCTGGACAATTATGACCTTTGATTGCTATGCAATCAACCCACTTTTTGGATTTTAATGCTCATTTTACCTTTAATTAACCCTGACAAACCCCGTGGTTAATCTTCATTTATGATGTGATGTTAAAACTGTAGAATTACCCCTGATTTAATGTTTTCTTCTCAAAATGGATTTGCATGGAATTACGACTCTCAGGAGATCATGTAGGAGCATTTTTCACTTGATTTCCACTAATTTAAGTTAATTATGGCTAATAATGGTGTTACCATCAGAATCT
The DNA here is from genome assembly GCA_037157565.1 of Thalassia testudinum. Classification (NCBI taxonomy): domain Eukaryota; kingdom Viridiplantae; phylum Streptophyta; class Magnoliopsida; order Alismatales; family Hydrocharitaceae; genus Thalassia; species Thalassia testudinum. The sequence goes on from JAZHRO010000050.1 coordinate 18,909,099, forward strand.
TTCTATGATACTCCTCTAGAAGTAAAGCCTATAGAGTCTTTAATAAGAAGAATTTGGTAGTTGAAGACACTCTGCATGTATCTGACATGCACGAAATGAGTTTCATTGAAAAAAATGCGTCGTAGTATAACCAAATCACACAAATCAACTTTTAAAATTTATATTATTTAAATTTGAATATTCCGAGGTCATTCGCTAGAAGAAAATAAAATGCAAATACCACTATCTGTATTTTTGCAAAATTTGAACTAGGAACTAGATGCAAAAAGTTTAACTTTCCATCATAGGCATTCTAGTTTAATAGAATTAAGCAAGTATTCAGTGGGGACTGTGAAAATAGATTTCTGAATAACCATCGCGTAAGCCTTGCAGTGAAGTCAAATATATAAATAATCTACGAGAAGTTCGTTTGCACGAATTGATTTTAGCAATTGGGGGCCTCTCTAATTACTTAATGCTTAATTAAATGAAACAACAATTAATGTGAATAAGCATTAAATAATTCAAATGTTGCTTAAAGGCCAAGGTAATGCAATAAAGTTTCCAAATGTGCAATAATCAAATCAACTCATTGATTAATCAAGAAAATACTACCAGTCAATCCATAGAAATCTAACAATTATTAGTTTTATTGTATTTTGATCCCTAAGATCTTATAATCCTGTCCCTATAGAAGTTTTTTCTTTCGAATCTACCCTTTCCACCATCAGGAGCTTAAGCTCCTTCTTCCTCATAGAGAATATTGTAGAGGAGTCTTCGCGGAGGTCAGTGGAGATGCTTCAAGGCATAGGAACCCCTCTGAAAGATCTCCAAGCATCCTCAAAGCTCTAGGAGTCTTTTGGTGGTGCTTGGTGGCTGCAAGGATGGCGTATGGCAGTGGTTGGATGCGAGGAAGATGGCGGTGGCGATGGGTGTCGGCCGAGTGAGCGAGGGATCTTTGGCCTCAGGTGAAAGGCCTAGAAGCTCTGCCTAAGCTTACTAAGGGTGGTGGTAGTGTTGATTTATTGCGATGAGGCATGAGGAGGCTGGCCGGACTCAAGGGAGGTGGTGGTCGGCGACGGAGTCCAGTGGGTCGGTGGAGGTAATGAAACCTTCAAGTGGTTGAGGGATTTTGTTCCCCTCAACCTACTGAAGATTCCACGATGGTCGAGGATGAGTAGTAGTGCATGGAGAATGGTGGCGGTGTTCGCTGGTGCTTCGCCAGATGTGAAGAAGATGCCTGTAGGGATGGAGGTGTTTGGGTTAGTTTCCTAAATCTTAAGGGTGTAAACTACACTATAGGGAGATGGGGAGAAAACGAGATGCCTAACAGAGGGCAAGGAGGACAGTGTGCATCTGACATTCATCGTCCAAACACAGGGAAGAAGAGAAGTCCAGCAAGCCGGATTAGAGCGATGAGGGGGTAGATGACCGCTTTAGTAGCGGGAAGCTTGTCAAGTGAATGAAGAAGATAACCACACCCTCAGTTGGTAGTAAGGGGCTACGACAAAGGTGGTCGAAGAAAGCTCCAAGGTCTTGTCATCAGTGACATCGGGTGTTAGTTCGCTCGAGATTGGGTCTTAAATCGTTGCAATGCAGTATAGTCGAAATCTCACGAAAAATAGATAAAATTTATACTCAAAAAAGTCTGAGGTCGTTTGCTGGGAGTAAGTAGGAATTCAATCCTCAAGATTTCAATTTAAACAATAGAAATAAGAAATTATAATCAAAAATTGATTCAGAATAATGTGGCAATAAGATCAAGTGTCAGACTGCAAAATGAATGGAGTAAAATGGTGATTTGAATCACCAATTACTCCCTACAATAATATCTAATGGAACTCAATAGCTATGAATAAACTCAAGTCAGCCATCTGATTGAATGATCAGACGTCTTAAACGTTTGATGAACAGTGCTCTCCTTCTTTCTCTGATTTCTTCTTCTTCAGTTCTGCAGCTCTTCTTCTATTCTTCTTCTTCTCTGCTTCTGCTCCTTCTATTCTTCTTCTTCTCTTCTTCTGCTCCTTCTTCTATTCTTCTTCTCTTCTTCTGCTCCTTCTTCCTTCTCTTCTTATTCTCTTCAAGCACAAAGGAAAGGGCTCGAATTTTGGCTAAGTGTTAGCCGATCCACAACAGAGCAAAACCCTCCCCTACCCCATGCAAACTCTCCTCTCTTTCTCTCTTTGGGTCACGCTCTCCCAGAGCCTTGCACAGTACCAGGTAAACGGATTCGAATCTAAGCGCACCCGGGACCAGGGCTGTGGGTGTGGGTCATAGCCGAGGTGTGCGCGGGTTAGGTGGGTAGTCGGGTGCACCAGGTCCATGGGGGCAATGTCGCAGACGAGGCACGTGTGAGGGTGCAGGGGACCTCACCCCCAAGTGATTTGAGGTGATAAGCCTCTATCACTTTTTCAATTTATGCGGCCGCAAGCTTTTGTGAACTTCTGAGGTGGGACTAAAGTCCCACCCTTCTTTGTGCGTCCACATCTGCAGTTATTGAAGGCTCGAATTGGAGCACTACGGAGGCTGATGGTCCAAGTCGAGGACCTGGGAGAGGTCCTGAGTTCACTCTACGTGAACTTAAGCAAAGATCTGGAGCAGATGTGGTTGGAGGACTGAAGGCATGGTCGGTGCAGCCGAGGCAAAGCAGAGATCCGGTGGGTGACCTACAAGTACGAAAATGGCCTCACAGCCACATCAAATATGCTCAAGAGGATTGCTTGAGGATGGCGAATGTGACGATGGACTTGGTGGTGTGCGGGAGTGAGTGAAGAGGTCGGACGACCTCAAGATGTCAGTGCAGTGAGGGTGGAGTTCAGTGGAGTTGTAGGGTGGCGAATAGGGTGAACTAGGAGAGGGATTTTGTTGAGTGGATCACGAAGGAGCTAATGAGGGTGGTAGGGGCATGTTTCGAGCAGTGTGACAGTGAGTAGGCATCGCCGGAGCGTCGCCGGAGGCAGAGAAGATGAAGTGCGTTGAGGGAGAAGCAGTGGTCATGCGTATGTGTAGAGAGTAGGAAAGCAAAATAGAAAGAGAGATCAAGAAAGGGACTTAGCGAGGTGTTAGGGTGGCAGAGGGCTCCGATGTTGATCAACCGGAGCCGAAGAAGGAGGAAGAAGTGGCGAGGCAGCGACGATGACTCAGACAGAGGAATGCCCTCCCTTTGTCTGGGGAGGGTCGCGACGAAGAGGGGAAAATCTTAGGCCATCCATTTGATGGTTGGATGGGCAGAGAGGTCACCAGAGCAGGGATTTTTAGTGCCCGGAGGAGGGTGATTAGGGTGGTTTGGCTCCCAAAAACTTGCTGAAGAGCTTGGTTGTGCACCATGAGATCTTTTATAGGCCATAGGAAGCGCTTCCAAGCTTGGAAAGAAGCTTCCAAGCTAGGAAGTTTTTGTGAAATAGGATATCCAAACCTTTGAAAAGCTCGCATGACTTTTTGGGAAAGAATTGGAGCCTAAGGAATCCTCGTATCAATTTTGGGAGAGGTTGATTGAGAATCAAGCAAGAAATCCTCGCTTGAAACTCGATGGTGAAGGTTTAACCTTCCAAAAATGGCGTAGGGACCTACTTGTGAGGAAGACAAAGAATTTGGGGGCTATTTGTAAGCGAATTGAAAAGTTAAGGGTCTGAATGAGATAGAAAGAGTCAGACTGGACCAAAATGCAAACTTGGTCAAGATGATCTCAGATTGGGCCCAAATTTTGGTAAAAACCTAATTTGGACCAAAGAAATCCAATGGTGAAGTTAGATTTAGGTTTTGACCTCTTTTGACTAGGTAATTTATGCAAAATCCCAAATTAGGGTAAATGTTAGTCTAAGACTCTATTTTGGGTCAAGATGAGTTCTGATGGTCAAATTGAGGGTACCAAATCTTAGAGAATATTTTTATGTGAATTTTAGAGGGTTTAGATGAATTTTACTTTAACCAGAACCTCAATTAATTAAGCAGGTATGTTTTTAGGGTTTCAGAAGTCATTTAATTCTCAAAACACGCAAAAACCCTTTTCTGTCTGTTCTAACCCACTTATTAGTCTTTTAGGATCATTTGACCCTTAATTAACCCCTGAGAAAATCCGTGGCTATTCTGCATTCAAGATATGATGGTAATTTTACAGTTTTAACCTTAGTTTCTTATCTTTCTCTCAGAATGATTATGCAATGAATTATAGTCCTCTAGTGGTTATGTAAGAGCATTTACTGACTTAATCAGATCGAAATGAGCTAGTTATGGCACATGATGGTGTTCCCATCATAACCCCATGCCTAGCTTTTGCTAGTCCCTTAGCAAAATCTCAAGGAATTAACTTTAATTCTAGATCATATGCCTTTTTATGCTCAAAACTCTGATGTGTGCTTTCTTTTGTATATTAGGTCAAAATGTCGATAGCAGGCCTAGAGGTACTCACGTACCAACCAAGATCTGGACCTGACCAGCTCTAGTCTCAGTCCGCCGCAAAGGTTTCTAAGGCCCACAGGAACTAACCTAAGGTTCATTGAACTCCGTGGTTAAAGTACCCATGCTTGTAACATGTTTTAGCCCAAGTTCAATTTGCAGTGACTTTTTATAAGAGAGAGACAGAAGAATTTTTTCTTTGTTTTTGGAGAGTTTTCTCTCTCTTTTCTTTTTATTTCTAGCTTCGAATTAGCTTTACAACACGGTTTGTATTGGATTCCTAGTTCCCACCATCAATCCTTGTAGAGTCCTTGGCAATCGATGCTTCGAGATAGCACTACCCATGCCAACCCCCAGAACCCTGGCTTTCAAGATTTCGTGATAATCCCGCCCATGGCGTTCTGTAGCTAAATCTAGACCCTGGCAATCGACATTTCGTGATAATGCCGCCCATGGCATCTGAATCAACACAAGGTGCTTACATGCCCATGGTAGGATATTTAGATATCCTAGGAGACAAGCACCGAGGAGACGGTATGTTATTGCACATCTTCGAGGGGAATTTCCCACCTCTCCACAGCGGGAACTCTTCCCAATCAACTTGTGTTGGTCAGCCGCTCCTAATCTAGGTAGTGTTTTTTTAGAACAGATTTAACGCATTTGTGTGATTTTGATAATTAAGCGCACTGAACAAGACTGTGTCTGGATTGGAGTGCTTAGGTTACTGAGTCCTGCAAACTAGAGGTCAGTTAACGAGGCCGAATAATCCTTAAGCCTTTGACCTAGTACTTAAGCTTCGCATTTTCCCCAACCTCTTGAGGATTATCCAAATCTTAACGGATACTTGAATTTTTAAGGCTAAAAATCATAGCCCAAGAGGCCTAAGATCAGCGTTCATACTAATCTCTTTTTAACTCTTAGCACTTTTTGTCTTTTATTTTCTTTCTTTTTGATTTGATCTAAAACTAAGTTGAATCCTTAATCTTTTACTAGTGACTATCTCTTTTTTATTTTTCAAATTATACTCCTTTTTGGCATTTATATCACCTCTCCTTTTTCCTCCTCAAAAATGATATGCAATTAATTCACTCAAAATTTCCTCCCATCTCCATTTTTTATTTTTCAATTTTCTATTTTTTTGGTTTTTTGGAATATGTTCTTTTTTATGAAATCCCTTTCTTGTGAAGTGATTTTCACACCATTTTCCACTTTAATACCCCCCCATGCCTATGATTTGCAATGTCCTCATTGTAAATTTGGTGGATTCGAGTTCAGCTTAGATCATACATTAGAATAGGTTTTGAGTGGGTGGATGGGTCGGGGTGACTGTTGCAGACGATTTCAAGCTCGGGTACGGGTACCAGAGGTGGAGTCGGTTGTTCTAATGGACGAACCTTAAAGTGCAATATGAATTCAGTATAAGATGTGTCAAGAAGGGTTTTGGGTTTTTCAAAAAGATGACGGGTTGGCTCCCATTAAGTGCTGAGTTTAGCACCATCAGTAGGGAGTAATGAGCTCAGGGAGAATGGAGATCAAACGATACCTCAGTCAAGTTCGTATCGGTGAGTTCAATGAATGGCTTAAGTCGCTAGCCATTCATGATAAAGGGTTCAGAATCAAGGCTGGGTTGGCTGATTTCAACAGCTCCATTTCCAAAGATTCATCTCATCAAGAATGGTCCAATCCATTTTGATCTGAGTTTTCCTGGGAATATGTAACGACCCGATTCCCAAGTCCCTACGAGACACGAGAACCGGACCGACTCGACTAATCCCAAGACCTAGTCGTCCAACGAGGAAGTAACCAAAAGAGCAGTAAAATAAACCACATTCAACATGAATATAACTAACAGTAAGAAAATACAGCAGCAAGGAAAGGAACTACTATAGTATATACCACCACAACAGTAGAACAACATTCATAACTAAAAATGAACTGCAGGTAAAGAAAAGTACAGCGGAAATAAGAACTACTCACTATACGGAACAAAAAGAGGTACAAGAAACCGTGGTAACTCTACTGGACCCTACTCGGCCCAGCGTCCTCTGCAGCCGTTGACCCTGGCTGCTCAACACCTGGTCCTGAAAAAGGTAACGAGTGTAACACGTCAGCAAAATGCTGAGTAGAGTGGCAACTAAACTAAAGACAACAGTAGAGTGTACAGTAGCTGTTATGTTCGATTACTTTCTTTAATCACATCTTTCAATTGTCTCACTATTTCATTTATTCCTCAGATCTTTTACTTGATCTCGAATGTCCTTGTGGGAACGATCTTGATTGCAGTCTTTTCCAAAAAGTAGAAGTAGCACGTGGTGCTCTCCTGGCCGGGAGAGTCCCCCGTGGTGATCCTACCCTCAGTCAACCACCCCAAGGTCACTGACAGACATAACGGTGACTACAGCACGCGCGATAAACGCACAGGTAGCTAACCCGTACTGGCACGCGGTCAGTCGTTTCCGTTAACGGGTGCGCCCAAAGCACATCACGGAACCAGTCCAGGGCAGAGCCCTCTCAGTAACAGGGGTCCAACCCCTCCACAGTAACCAAACCGGGGCCTTGCCCCTCCACAGTCCGCGCACCCTCACCTGACTACCCTGGTTTTCCCCAGTGGGCCTAACAAGTCGGTGTGGGAGGCTAGTAGAACCCCGGGGCCCATGGGGTAGCTAGTACCTCCCTACACTAGTAGCTCTCCTCGGTACTACGTACACGAGGGCCAGCAAGTCGGTACAGAGTGGCCAGTCCTAACCCCGGGTCCCTGGGGCGGCTGGCTCCGCTCTTCACTAAACAGGGGGACAGTCGCTCTCCTTGGTACTCCGTACTCAAGGACCAGCTCACTTCCCCAATTCTATTCCATTCACTTTCCAGGAGTTCTACTCCTAATTCCCCGTAGGGTTCCAGCTCTTTAACTCAGAACATTCCAGTTTCACGTTCATACATCCCATATTCTTAATCATGTTCATTTATTCATAGCAGGCAGCTATTATTTCCTTTCCACATTTTCCAAAACTGCAGTATTCCTACATTCCACTAGTTTTCCCGTCCTAGGATTCATGCCATATCCTAGGATCTATCATACAATCTAGTTTTCCAGCCCTAGGATTCATGCAACACCCTAGGAATCTACCATTCAATCTATTTCTCATTCCTAGGATTCATGCAATGTCCTAGGTTCTATTTATGGTTTCATAATGTAACAGATTAAACTTGAAGCCACTCTACCAGGTACGACGGGAGTAATGGGGGCGTGATCGGGAATCCCGCGTGCCTCCGCGGCCCCCAAGACTGCAACGGAATGAGGTCCTATCACAAGGATCAAGCACAAGGAGTGTCTCAAAATAGTGTATAGCTACTGTAGACGGGTAGAGGATTTAATTCCGGAAAGAACGCAACTTGAAACGCGGAAAACGGAACCCGAACGGGCCCTCAACGGGTCGGAAACGACGACACTATGCAAAATCAGACATCTGGAACTTCTTCCAGACGTCTTAAAAAGTGGATCAGAGAATTACCTTGTTCAGCGTGGTTTCCCAGACGTCAAGAAGTCTGCGGGGACGTCTGTCCTAGCTCCCAGACATCCGATGGTCACCCCGGACGTCTGGAGGTCGCTCCCGCCATCTGGTACTACAGCCAGACGTCTGATTCGCGTTCGATGGCGCATCACCGAGCCTGCGCACACCCATCTCCCTCCCTCGGTACGGTCAGTCGACAAGGAGGAAGAAGAAGACGGAAAACTCACCTTTCAGACGTCTAGACAGCATTCCAAACGTCTACCTCGCTGTCTGGCTATCAGCACAGACGTCTAATTCTGGAAATTTTTCCAGAACCAGGGCACGGCTCGCCCTCCGCTCGCGACGCCGCCCGCGTCGCACCTCGTACGCCTGCTGCTCGAGCCGCAGCAGGCCTCCTGCGTCGTTCCGCGCCCGCTGCGCTCCTCGCCGGTCGGCCCTGGCAGCCTTGGCGAGCTCGCCCTCACGGCTGAGCGCCACTCTCGCACGCAGCACCCCCTCGGCGCTCACTGCGGCCGTCGCCGCCGCAACAACCCCGCACCCGCTCTCGCGCTCGCTCTCGCGCACTGGAAGGAGAAGAGGAAAGGGGTGGAGGCGACGGGAGAGAGCGCATGGCCTTTTAAGGCCATGCGAGGAGGAGAGAGAGAGACTGCAGCGGCGAGAATCTGCAGCCGCAGGAGCGAATATGCGGTCTGCGCGCTCAAGCGCGCAGACAACCCGCGCGTGTCGAAAATAACTGATTTCCAGACATCTGGAAACGATCCAAGATGTCTGTTCCGACGTCTGGATGTGATCCCAGACGTCTGGTCCGACGTCTGGGCTACCTCCCAGACGTCTTAAAAGACGTCTGGGACACGCATTCGTAACAGAATAGTTTGAGTTTGGCATCAAAGAGTAGAACTTTCTGACCAGGGTGGAAAGATTTTCATACAATGTGCTTGTTATGGAAGGCTTTAACCTACTCTTTGTAGATACGTGAGTTCTCATACGCATCATTGCGTAGTTCCTCGATCTCGCTCAATTGCAACTGGCGGTGTATTCCAGCCTTCACTAGATCCAGATTGCACTTCTGTACTGCCCAATAAGCCTTGTGCTCCATCTCGATGGGAAGGTAACATGCCTTATCGTACACTTATCTCAAGGGAGACATGCCTAATTAGGTCTTGTGGGCGGTCCAATAGGCCCACAAGGCTTTCGAAAGGCGAGTAGACCAATCATTTATATCAAGTCGAACAGTGACCTGAAGGATCTTCTTGATCTCTCAATTCGACAGTTCTGCCAGTATATTAGTCTGGGGGTGGTCAGGAGTTGAGATACGATGCGACACCCTATACTTTTTCATCAGGGACTGGAAGTGCACATTGGTAAAATGAGACCTGCCATTGCTGATGATGGCCTTAAGAACCCTAAATCTGGTAAAGATGTTCTCCTGGATAAATCGAAGGACAACTTTACGGTCACTTGCTCTCATGGGGATGGTTTCAATCCATTTAGAGACATAATCAACAGCGAGTAGAATGTATTCGAAGTCGTTTGATCCAGGAAAGGGTCCCATGAAATCAATTCCCCATATGTCAAAGATTTTGCACACAATAATCTGGTTCAAGGGCATCATATCCGGCGAGCCCATGTTGCCGAGAGTCTGACAATGAGCACATGCCCTACAATACATCTGTGCATCTTTGAACAAAGTGGGCCAAAAGAACCCACACTGGAGAATTTTTGCTACGATTTTACGCCCAAAGAAATGGCCACCGCAGGCCTGGTCGTGACAGAATGATATTACGTCATTGACCTCATTGTCAAGAATGCATCTCCGGATCACTTGATCATTGCTAATGTGGAAAAGGTATGGTTCCTCCCAAATATAGTACTTGGTCTCTGCAATCAATTTGTCCCTCTTGGAAGTTGCTCAATCTAGCGGAACTTTCCCCATAACCAAGTAATTTACAATATCAACAAACCATGGGAGACTGTGAATGACTAGCAGGTGCTCGTCCGAAAAATGCTCGGTGATTGGGCTAGATGGGTCTATAACGGAAGAAGGAAGACAGGACAAATGGTCAGCTACCACGTTCTCTTTTCCTGCTTTATCACGAATCTCGAGATTGAATTCTTGCAACAGCAAGATCCAGCGGATTAGTCGAGATTTTGCGTCCTTCTTCGCATGGAGGTGCCTCACTGTAGTGTGATCTGAGTATATGATAACACGGGCACCCAAAAGATATGATCTAAACTTTTCCAAGGCAAATACTATGGCTAGCAGCTCTTTATCAGTAACTGTGTGGTTACGTTGAGCCTCGTCAAGTGTCTTGCTAACGTAGTAGATGACCACGGGTTTCCCATCTATTTTATGCCCAAGTACAGCCCCTATAGCATAATCAGATGCATCGCACATGATCTCAAAGGGTTGAGACCAATCAGGGGACTGCAGGATAAGTGCTTGGGTAACTCAATCACACAGGATCTCAAATGCCTGAGTGCACTCCTTGGAGATTTCAATGGGGACACCCTTAGATAGAAGATTAGTCAAGTGGCATGTGATTTTCAAAAAATCAAGAATGAATCGATGATAAAAATCGACGTGCCCCAGAAAGGATCGGATGTCTTTGATCGAGCTAGGCATAGGGAGTTTGGAAATCATATTCACCTTAGCTCGATCAACCTGGATGCCTCTTTCATAGATGAGATGTCCCAAGACAATTCCCTCAGGTACCATGAAGTGGCTCTTTTCCCAGGAAAGAACCAAGTTCATGTCAATGCACCACCTGAGGATTTGGACCAAGTGTAGAAGGCAATCGTTAAATGATTCACCAAATACCAAGAAGTCATCCATGAAGACTCCAAGGTATTCACCTACCATATCTGAGAATATGGCAAGCATGCACCGCTAAAAAGTAGCGAGTGCATTGCAGAGACCGAACGGCATCCTTCGGAATGCGTATGTTCCGAAGGGGCAGGTGAAGGTGGTCTTCTCTTGGTCCTCAAGATGGATTGAGACCTGATTATAACCGGAGTACCCGTCCAAAAAGCAAAAGAATCAATTTCTCACTAGTTTCTCTAGGATCTGATCAATGAACGGTAGTGGGAAATGATCCTTCTTCGTGGAGGAATTTACTCTTCTGTAATCAATGCAGACTCTCCAAGAGTTCACTATGCAGGTCAGTATGGTTTCTCTGATTTTAGTCATGATGACGGTAGGCCCTGCCTTCTTAGGCACAACTTGGACTGGACTCACCCACCGACTATCGGAGATCGGGTAGATGATCCCTGCATCTAACCACTTGATGATCTCCTTTTTCACGACATCCTGCAGATTTGGATTTAAGCGTCTCTGCATTTCACGGGATGGTCATGAGCCCTCTTTAGTGTAGATGTGATGTGTGCAGTATGAAGGGTTGATACCAGTCAAATCATTGAGAGTCCATCCAATGGCTCTCCGATGTTGTTGGAGAACAAAAGTCAGCCGTGTTTCGTGATCAAGTGTGAGTCGGGAGTTGATAATTGATAACACTGCACAAGGGGGTGATAATTATGTTGAATATGGCCCATCTTAAGAATAAAAGGCACAACATAAGTAGAATGGGAGCATTGCATGCATCATGTACCAAGATTGCTTATAAAACTATATTAATGGCCATTTGTGTAAGCACTTGTCAGAGCAGGCCTCAGATGAGAAATCGGACCACACGGATGGATTCAAAATGACGAACGGAGTCCAACGGACTCAAGATTGGCCAAATCCGACATCTGGAGCTCCTACAATGGGCCCAAGAAGTTCTGACCGTTGATCTAGAGATCAACGACCCTCATTGCGCCACATCACCCTCGCTCCACCGCACGCCACCTCTTCATCCAGCCAAGATCAGATCTCAGCCATCGATCTTCGATCGGATGGCCGAGACTCATGCGCCCGCTCGCAATCATCGCGACAAAGCGCGGGCGTGGCGCAATGGTTAGCGCACATGCCCGCGCGCACGGGACGCGGGTTCGAGCCGCGTGGTGCATGAAATTGAAGACGAAGGCACACGCAGCGAAATTGGGCTGCCCAATCAGCAGCGGGCGGCTGAGATTGCGCCACGCGGTGCGCCCACGAATCGCGAGCGCCCACGCACGCGCGCATGCTAAGCGACGACGCCCACGCACACGTGCGCCCGAGGCGCAATCCAAGCGCAGCCAAGGAGAGATCTCAGCCGTCCAATCTTCGATCGGACGGCTCTCACGCAGCGGTCGCGGATTGAGCGCGAAGAAGAACGACGCACGTGGTTGACCGACGGGCTAGAGGGCTTCACCGACACTTTTGGAGTGGTTTTAGCGACGTCCCGGACGTCGCTAAAGCCCCTTCTTCTTTTAGAAAGCCCTTAACCCTATTTAAACCCCCTTCAACCACTCATTCAAGGCATTCACTTCCCTTGCAACTACTCCACCCCTCTCTTAGCTAGCTTTAGGCCCTCATGTAATCATCGGAGACGACGAGCTGCCGACGGAGCCTCCTCCACCGCCGTAGCTACCTCGTCGCTCTCCCTCCTCTCTTTCTCTCTCTTTTAAGCTTTCCATTACTTTTGTTTGAGCATGTATTTAATGTTGTAAGCTATGAAGTAAAAGTGCATGATTAATGAAGTTATTTTTTGTTTAGTTGTTACCTTAATTTCTGTCTAAGTGCATGATCAAACAAGAAACACTCTAACCTTAATCTCTCTCTCGCTTTTCAAACCGCACCTCCGCAAGCAAAACTCCACGCTTTCCGTGACAACAAGTGATAAGAAAAATCCGATTTTCACGCCTCCCTGAGATTGATACTCGGATTCACCTCCTTTTATTTACTTTAAAACCGTCATTGCAAGTGTGACTGTAATGACACTTCTTAACACACACGCACAATCGCACGTCAGTTTTTGGCACCGTTGCCGGGGAGGCAATGGATTTGTTTTGTCACCTCCATTCTACATTCATTCTCACATCGTCTAATGCTCTATTTTCCTTTTTACTTGATGGTTGCAGGAATTCGACGCGTGGACGGCGAAGCGACACATCCCATGATGGTAGCAAGGGAGTAGGCGCTACGAGGATCGATAGTGAGTAATTCTTCTCTCACGATTGTTTGCTTGCGTGAAAAAACTAAACAAATTGTAAAAATTGAAAAAAAATCGGCGTGGTGTATGATTGCTTGACCTACATCCTTAACTCACCCCACAAAAAAAAATGTACACTCTAACATCCGGAATAAATTCTTGAGTGTTCTTATCTTTTTCTTTTGAGTGGTGTTTGCGAAGCCACCATGAGTTGACCTGGGCCGCACCACTCAACCCTAAAATCGACTCATCTAATAGAAGCTGCATGATCATTAGGATGAGTACATTAGGATTTTAGAGCCTCTACAGAATAAAAGGAAATCTACTTTCACCGAATTATGTGCAGAACTTGACGTGCCCACTGAAACTTGTCTGAAAATATTAAGACACGTCAACCCTAAAAAGCACTAAAGTAAGGATGAAACACTAAAAGACACCACATCTTAAAAATCCTTGCTTGAAAACCATGTTTTGATAGAAGCACACACCTTGAAAGTGAAAAATTAAGAGGCACCACCCCAATCAACGCCTCATCACATAACCCTAGCACAAGCACTATCCTAGCCCTTTAAAACTAAGTAGGAGTGCCCTAGGAAGGACTAGGTTAAGTCTCGAAAGGCGAGGTTTTGTTCGCTGGGCACTTGGCTTTCATTCCCTTGGTAGAATCTGGTGACTAGGCTGCGGGGCAGTGTCAAACGACCGCGGTTGTGGGGTCTATGGAACCGGAGGTGCAAGCCAAAGGAAGAACCTTCCCTGCAATCCCCTAGTAATCAACCTGGCCAGATTAGCCTTGGGAAGGGGAGTCCAGTGCTTACGGACTTAATCACCCTTTGTGAGATTTCTAGGTCCCCTAAGGAACACACCATAAGGACTAGGCTTGTTTGCTTGGTTGACTACACAACTCTCTGTCATCTGCTCTTCTCGCATCCCTCCATTTCTTCCAAACCATGGATTTCAATGCCTATCCATCTTACCCAGACTTCCCCCAACAGGATTTGCATGCTAACCCAAGTAAACCATATCCACAGCCTACTTGGGCTAACCAACTACCAAGTTGGGGATACGACCTTGAATATCCCTCTTGGCCCAACTGTCCCAATTATGACCAAACCGCACTAACCTCTTATTGGAATACACCCAACATATCCACCCAAGGGTACGATTCAAATCGTAGGGCTCCATATCTTGATTCTCCTCACGACGCCTCCTCATTTAGGTCCTACCCGCTCTAATGTGATAGGACCTACACTTTAGGGGAACACCAAGAACCCTACCCTTCTCAGGACAATAACCAAGAAATGTCATTTGAATTTAACAACCTTTCCTACTTGACCTTTGGATTGGAAGGAGTTCTAGACAAATGGAAATCAGAAAATGATCAGAAATCTAGGCAAGCCCAGGATCATCAACCTTTGATTTGGTCACCTGATGAAGCATCTAACTGGGAGGAGAACTTAGAACCTCAATTATTCTGTAGTAGGACCAAATAGAGAATGGTTCCTCTTGAAGAACTGGACCCTGAACATGATAGAATAGAGGACCCACCCAAGAACCTAAACACCAGTATGGATTCTGATCCACAACCTCAACCATACTCTCTTAACCTGGATTTCAAGGAGGAAATCCAAAAGACACCAAATGACACCATGTCAATTCTTGATAACCTCCAGTTAGAACTACATAGATAGATTCAAGAATTGGTTAAAGGGCAACAGGCCATGTTGGATTTGTTCCAACAATTGGGGGAAGAAGGCCAGAGAAAGATGTTGCACACAACGCCATTCATGGAATTCATAAAGCAAGGACCTACTGACAAGTCGATTATTTGCTTTAAAGTCGTTTGTTGTTTTATGTGGTGGAAAAATCGACTAATCAATATTTAAAAAGAAATAACCACTCACAGAAGAGTGGGTCGATCCACAGGGAGGAAATGACGTATTTAAATTATCACCGATTAAAAACGTTTGTTCGTAGTTAGTTTAGACAAGAATCAAGCCAAAATTGCCTTCAGATTAATGTTGAATCAAGAAATCATGCTGAAATAGCAATTCTTAATAACTAGAGGATATTTGTTGTAATGCAGATTCAATAAAATATCATTAAAAGATAACAATGGTAGAAAATGTAATTATTAATGTCATGGATACTGTAGCAAAATAGGGGATTTATTCCCCTTGGCCGTGCGCGAAGAGGAGTTGACGGCCAAATGCGGGAAGCTCGGAGGAAGTTCTTTGGACTGAGGGCTTCGCAGCGGTGGTGGCGGCGAGTCTCACGGTGGCCGGAGCCGGCCGGATGGAGCTTCGGCAAAGGTGGCTGCCAACGGTGCTGCAGCTGCTGTTGGTGGAAGGCGCTGCAGGCGGGAGGAATGGGTGCTCTGCTGTTGACGGAAGGTGCTGCAGGCGAGTGCGTCACTGGAGCAGAAGCGGGCTTGACGCTGCTGCAGGCTGCTGGCGAGCGTGCGCACGGCCTGTTGTTGCGTGCACAAGCAGGAGGCACTGCAGGCGCGGGAGGCGCGGGTGCGCACACGCATTGGTGAGGCACTGCAGGTAGCGACGGGGAGGCTGCAGGTGCGGGAGGGCTGCAGGCGGAAGGCGTGCAGGCGCAGGATGGCTGCTGGCCATGCCTGCCTTGCGCACGGCTGGAGATCTAGCGGTTTAGGTGAGCGGGCGAGGGCTGGAGGTTCAGGTGCTGGAGGTGAAGTGGGCGAGGGTGGTTGCTGCTGGAGTGGGGGGGTCGAAGTTTTAGACGTCCGAGAAACTTCCCGGACGTCTTAAATGGCTGAGGGGTGATTGCAGTAGCTGCGATGGTGGTTGTTGGTGACGACGGCGAGGGAGGTGCACGGCGAGGTGCTCACGGTAATGCGGACGATCTCCGGATGGCGGTGTGGCCTGTCACACCACACACCCACGGTGGTGGAGGGTCGTCGCCACAGTTGAGGCCGGCGGTGTGGAACGGAAGAGAGAAGAACTCTTTGCACAATGGTGGGTCGGTGGTGGAGGCCTACCCTGCTCGGTAGCCTCTCTCCTCTTTTTGTAGCTGCCTGCACGAATTTGAATGGAGAAGTGGGAGCAGATCCACCTTCTCCGCTAATCCATGAATGAGGCTTAAGTGCGGCAGGAGGCGTTGCACCGGCAGCCGAGCCATTGCTGAAAAGAAGAAGAATAAAGGATATTATTAAAATATTATGGTTATTTATATACAAACTCTCAGCTTTTATGTTAACTTAAACAATGTACCTAATTGGTTAACTAATTAAATGAATGCCATTCTAAGTTAATTCTAAATGCATTTAAAATATGAATGCAATGCATGAATTATGTAATTAAATTAGAAATATGAATTAATCTATTTACATCCTAATTTATGCTAAATAAATGTTAGAATTAACCTAATGCCTAGGCACTTAAATACTTAAATAGCCCACAAATATGGGCTAATCACCTACCATGATCAATTGGACTACACCCAGTCACCCTGATTTGGTTCAGTCCACCATTGATACCCCTCAGGAGTTGGACAGCTCAGTGGATAAGGACAGTAAGGATTCCTCGGAACACAATTTGGGGAGCATTGAGGACAAACATCAGGAGGAAACTGAGAATGTGAGGGGAGATGCCTTGGAATCCAAATCTAATCAGCCCAAGAGAAGCAATCCGGTGGGAACAGCAGCCAACATCGGAGATGGGGAATGGAGTTACAATTTCAAAGAAATTGATTATGAATCGATTGGAATCCCCATCACAAATTTGGAGGAGGGCCGAGAGAAAGAATATGATCTAGAGGATGAAATTGACCCCACCTCTAATGCAACCCCAAACAGTGAATCTGATACAAAGGAGGTTGAAGAAAATATTCTTGAGATCGAGGGCTTGGAGGGAATGAGCAATGAAACCATAGTTGCGGAAGAGATGGATTCGTCTTTGGAGAGAGGCCTCATGCTTGATTGTAGGGCTCATTATGAAACTCTTGACTTTGTTACTGGCCCTACCAAAATAAAGATCCCGCAACCCAAATGCACTAGAATTGATACACTTTTGACGGATTACAATTTTATGGGGATACAAGCTGAGTATAAAACCTACATCTTTAGTGTCTAGCATGTCATATCTGGGGTGCGTTCGTCCACATCAACTTGTTTGCATGCCCGTAGACTAAGAGAGGATCTGACACGGGCATGCATGATACATCTATTGCAGAATTCCCACCCCTTAGGAATGGGACTCCACCACAACCTTGTTCGCATCTGTGGACTTCTGATTTTGGGTCTAGTTGATTTTGTACATACCTCCTTGACCCAAACCATTCCTGTTTGTGCACCGCTCAGCTGGAGGTGTTAAACTCAGCACTTCCTGGGAGGCAACCCAGAGGATTCAGACTGATCTGATATTTTACGTTACTCAGGTACTATCTTTTTGAACCCTTATGCATCAATGTACTTGCCAATGAGGACATTGTCCAACTTAAGCATGGGGGGGTGATAAATTACATAATCCTGAGCTCATTTAATCAATCTGAATCAAATAAAAAAAAATTTTGAATTTAGGAAGAAAACTTAGGCATTAGAAACTTGTCAATAGTGGGAAATAATACAAAAAGAACTTAAACACTTAGACTTTTCAGGCCTTCAGGCTTAATCAGCCCTGGTGTCCGTTAAAATATAGATTTAGCTTCGAATCCTTGCAACCTTAAGCTATTCTAATCTACCTACTAAATAAGGTGATAAATATACAACTTATCAACTCACCCTCTAACTCAGAAAAACTTTGATTCTAAGTATCTGTACACATTTTTGCACAGACTCACTCCTCGGAGATTTTGATAGAAATTGGGTAGTTAATGAACTCTCGAGGGTGGTATGGCTGGCAAGTTGTCGTGGGTAACAGCCCATTGGCAGGTTGTCCAGAGCCCAGCCACAGACCATTTCCTCTTCATTGCCTCTAGGTACATTTGAGATCAGGGAAGCCACCTACGAAAAAAGAAAAAAAGCCTAAGGAGAAGAAAAGAAAATAAACAACACTTCACCGCACAAGTATGGCTGGCAAGTGATCGTAGGTAATAGCCCATTGGTCGGTTGTCCAGAGCCCAGCTCAATAACTGCACAAAAAGAACCAAAACACTTAAGGAAGAAGCGGGGAAGTAGTACAAATCGGGGAGATATACACTGGAAAAATCCTTGTGTCGACCCTAATTAAAACAAACGTAGAGAGAAAGATACCAATCAAACAAATACACCTTCAGGCAAATATATTTTCTTTTTTGGTCACCTAGGGGCGTAGAAACCCGAAGTCTATCTAAATTACCGTTGAGTGAGTCTATCACAATCTTCACACCAAGATGCTTAGCACTTAGGGTTTTGACCGAGTTTTGGGTGGGTTGGGTAGCTGTAAAAAGTTACCAACCCACACTAAATTCTGAAAAAATTTCTAAAAAATATATATATACATATACATATGTAAAGTTATATACATTAAAGCAAGGATTTGGGCGATTCGTATTTTGACAGACACCTGGGCACTGCTTAATCTTTGTAGATTAAGATCTTCATATATTTCCTCCTATTGACAAGTGACGAAGTGTCTAAGCAATTACTTCTTAAATTCTAAAAGGAAATAAAGGCTAGAATAAACCTTGCTAGGGACTAGCAAGGAGTAAGCATGTGGGTATGATAACAATGCACAAGGGGATGATAATTATGTTGAATATGGCCCATCTTAAGAATAAAAGGCACAACATAAGTAGAATGGGAGCATTGCATGCATCATGTACCAAGATTGCTTATAAAACTGTATTAATGGCCATTTTTGTAAGCACTTGTCAGAGCAGGCCTCAGATGAGCAATCGGACCGCACGGATGGATTCAGAACGACGAACGGAGTCCAACGGACTTAAGATCGGCCAAATCCGACATCCGGAGCTCCTACAATGGGCCCAAGAAGTTCTGACCATTGATTTGGAGATCAACGGCCCTCATTGCACCACGTCACCCCTGCTCCACCGCACACCACCTCTTCATCCAACTGAGATTAGATCTTAGCAGTCGATCTTCGATCAGACGGCCGAGACTCGCGCGCCCGCCTGCAATCGCCGCGACAAAGCGAGGGCGTGGCGCAACGGTTAGTGCGCATGCCTGCACTCACACAATGCGGGTTCAAGCCGCGCGGTGCGTGAAATTGAAGACGAAGGCACGCGCGGCGAAATTGGGCCACCCAATCAGCAGTGGGCGGACGAGATTGCGCCACGTGGTGTGCCCACGGATTGCAAGCGCCCACGCGCGCGCGCACGCGGGGCGACGACACTCGCGCACACGCGCGCCCGAGGCGCGATCCAAGTGCAGCCAAGGAGAGATCTCAGCCGTCCGATCTTTGATCGGACGGCTCTCACGCAGCGGCCGCAGATTGAGCACGAAGAAGAACGACGTGCGCGGTTGACCAGCCGGCTAGAGGGCTTCACCGACTCTTTTGGAGTGGTTTTAGCGATGTCCTGGATGTCACTAAAGCCCCTTCTTTTAGAAAGCCCTTAACCCTATTTAAACCCCCTCCAACCACTCATTCAAGGCATTCACTTCCCTTGCAACTACTCCACCCCTCTCTTAGCTAGCTTTCGGCCCTCTTGTAATCGCCGGAGACGACAAGCCGCCGACAGAGCCTCCTCCACCGCCATGGCTGCCTCGTCGCTCTCCCTCCTCTCTCTCTCTCTCGTTTAAGCTTTCCATTACTTTTGTTTGAGCATGTATTTAATGTTGTAAGCTATGAACTAAAAGTGCATGATTAATGAAGTTATTTTCTGTTCAGTTGTTACCTTAATTTCTGTCTAAGTGCATGATCAAACAAGAAACACTCTAACCCTAATCTCTCTCTCTCTATCTCCCTCTTGCTTTTCAAACCGCACCTCCGCAAGCAAAACTCTACGCTTTCCGTGACAACAAGTGATAAGAAAAATCTGATTTTCATGCCTCCCTGAGACCGACACTCGGATTCACATCCATTTATTTACTTTAAAACCAGCATTGCAAGTGTGACTATAATGACACTTCTTAACACACACGCATAACCGCACGTCAATAATCACAGGAAACATCTGATTGGAACCCAAAAGGACATATTTCAAATGATCGAAAAGAGGCTTTAATTCCATTACTGGGTTGTCAGCAACAGCTGGTGATTCTGGGTGGGTGTCGGGAGCAAAGGAAGGAGCTATGGGTGTGTTTAGGTTGGGTCCAAACTCCTCTAATTGCAGGTTTTGATCCTCTTGTGGTTGATCAGAAATAATCAGGTTTTCCTCGATACGTAGGTCGTCAACCACAACCTCGATATTGCAAATTTGTTATATAACTCCACAATTAAGTCCTTGTTGGGTCTTAAAGATGTCGATATTTAGCATCTTACTCCCAAATTTTAGTTCAATTTGGCCCTCCTCATAATTTATATTGGCCCTAGCAGTGGCCAGAAAGGGTTTCCCTAGTATGATCGGTGTATTCTTCATATTCTTAGGAGCATCCATGTCTAAGACAATAAAATCCACTAGAAAATAGAAATCATGTACCCTAACTATGACATCCTCGAGAATTCTCTTTGGTGACTTAATTGATCGATCAGCTAATTGCAAGGTCATTTCTGTCGATTTAAGCTCAGATTCCTCGAAGTAGTCTAGTAGAGATGTGGGTATCAAATTTATGGAAGCTCCTAGGTCTAGTAAGGCTCGGTCAAATTGTATATCACCGATTGCACAGGAGATTAGAGGGGTGCCTGGGTCTTTTGCCTTAGGCAGGAGTTTGCTCAAAATGACGGAGCTGTCTTGCTCCGACAGTATGATCGGGTTCCCGTCTTTGGTTCGTAGCTTACGCTGAGGTGTACACACGTCTTTCAGAAAGTACGCGTAAGCCGGTACGTGGCGTATCACATCCATCAAGGGGATGTTTATATAGACCTGCTCAAAGAGCTTAACCAGGTCCTCCTCAGGTGCCATGGGTTTGGCTATCCTTTTCCCCTTGGTTAAGTGATTGCGCAGCAATCATAGATCTTAATTGACCTAAATTAGGCTAGGACTTAGCATAAGTTAGGGTTATCCATGCATTCATACGCATTATCTGCATCTTTACTGCTTTTCTTTAGCTATGCATAAAATAATGTTATAATGTGCTGATTAAGTGCATTATGTCGATTGCAGGGAATAAGCTGATCAGGAGCTGGATCTGAAGCTGGATCAAGAATAACGGGAGTTCTAGCAGAGCTGGAGCAGAAGGCCTAGTTTAGATATAGGAATAATAATGTAAGGGGGTTAAAGGTTTTCTATTCTATTAAGTAGAAATAAAGCAGTAAAATGTGAAGAGCTTAGGTCCATCCTAGCCCTAGGATAGCCTAGACACTTCCCCAAGCCTTAGCCACCCTTAGATTAGGTCACAACACCTTAGGAAGCCATAAAACCCTAGTTCCAACCCTTCTCTGGACGTCCAGAGAAGTTTTAAGATGTCCAGGACCCTTAGCCAACTCCCGCACACTTCAAACCCACTTCTGCAGTGTTATTGGATGTCCAGACACTTTGTCAGACGTCTAATTTCTACAGAATACCCAAAACGAAAAATGAAATCCTTCCTGACTCTGATTAGATGTCCAGACAACAAGTCTGGACTTCTGATTTTTGAGTATAAGACGTCTGATTCTATAATTAGACGTCTGATACTGCTCTCCAATTCCTGTTTTGAGATTTAAGCCTTGATCTTGGATCTCTAGGTCCCTAAACCCAATTCCAACCCCATAGGAACCTAAATTAAGGTGCCCTAACCCTAGTACATCACCTCTAGACCTCCCTAAGGACCTAATTAGGTCCTCACTAAACCTAATTGACTTGGATCTTAGTCAATTCCATCAGCCTATTCAATTGGACTCATTGAGTCCAATTGAGCCCTGATCTCAGCACACACTATCCAATTGGACTCAGTGAGAGTCCAATTGACCTAGACCTGACTTAATTGAGTTTTTCACTCTCAATTAAGTTTCCACACACCCAATTAAACTTGTAATAAGTTTAATCGCACTTTACCTTAGTGAATTAGGGTTTATAACCTTAATTTGAGACCTACCTTGACCTAAACCCACTAGAACCCAACCTAATCAACCTAGCCACCTAAGTTTCGACCCACACACACCCACACACACCATCCACACGAAAATATCTAGCCTAGAGTTCTCTAGAACTCTCTACCATGTGTGGTTGCCTTGGTTGCCAAAAATAGCAACCAAGAGCCATTCAATTTTTAGATCCACATTTGGTGGATCTAAAAACCACCATCCACCCTCTCTCTCTCTCACTCTCCCACGAGCTCCCACCCTAGGCCTCTCTATAGAATTCCATAATTCTCTAGAAAGCTTCCCTTAGGTCAATAAAAAGACCCCTTTGGTGGCCATTGGCACCCATTCACTCCCTTGCCAATTGCTCTCCAATGGTGCCATTCATGCCACCTCCACTTAGCCACTCACTCCACCTCCACGAGCTCACTACCACCACCATGGAGGACACCATGCCGGGATGCTGGATCAACCCTACTTCTCTCCAAGGGTCGGCCTAAGCTACATTGGCCGCCCCTCATTCTCCTCTCGACCACTCCAAGGCCATCGGGGACCACCCCTGAATGCCCTCTACTCTTTTAGCTCTAGATCATGCTTTTCATAAGTTTTACTGCTTTCATTTACTGCTTAGTAGAGTAGTTTCTCCTCTCCCCCAATGATGCATGCGAAATCCCCCTGTCGATTCTTGTATGCAATCGTTTTCTGGTAGCTAGGTTTAATTTCAAGCATTCCTGTATAAGCTTTCCTCTAGATTTCCTGTACAAACAACTCTCCCCCAATGATTGAATGAAAAATGCATTTATATATATATATATATCTTTATCTGTTTGAAATCACCATAAGCTGAATGATTATTTTATTTGCGTGATTTAAGTGCCTGTTCTTTAACCGCCTATATATTGCGCACCAGAATACTAAGTAGAGCGGCTTTAAGATCGATTTCAAAAATAGACACACGCCTCCCAGAGACGAACGACCAGGACTCAAGTCTCGTTATTTTACAAAATAATATTTTTGACGAACGTTTTTGCACGACTATACTACGATTTTCGATGACTTTCAAATGCGCGAAAATAGCTTTCTGTCAAATGGCGCCGTTGCCGGGGAGGCAACGTCATTTTTCTTGATTTCGATCTTTTACTTATCATTGACAAATCTGCCTCTACTTCATTTTTGATGTGCAGGACAACACGGAACAAAAATGGGATCTGCGCACACACCGAGCGCGGCGAAGAAAAATCAGGTGCACATCATCTATCTTAGATTAGGTTTCTCTTTCTGAACCATAGGACTAGATCTAATTCCTGCAATTTCTTTTGTAAAAAAAAAGATTTTTCTCATTTTCGTGGAAAAAAAATCAAAAAAAAAAAAAAAATTAAAAAAAATCTAGATTAGGTTTCCTTTTGAATCTCGGTTAGAAAAAAAAAAGAAAAAAAGAAAAAGAGATATTCCCGTTTGAATCTTTTGAAAAATTCTTTTAAAAAAAATAAAATAAAAAAAAAGTGCCAAAGATTAAAAAGAAAAAAAAAAGCATCTTTGGTGGAAGGCTTGAATTTCAAATTCAAACCTCTTTAAAAGCTTTTCCACCACCTTCTGATTTTCGGCCAAATTTCAAATCTCACTTGAAAATTCGATTGTTGAAAAATCTGTTAGCGAAAAATTCTGAAATTTGGGTAAAACGTTCAATTTCAAACCATCTTTCAAATGCCACTGTTACTTTGAAAAAACTCAAAATATAATATTTTTAAAAATTCGTGAAGTGCACGGGGTCAGATTGACCTAGATTCAAAAAATTTCAAATTTCAAAAAGCAATTTCGAGAAATCTGCGAATCTGTTTTGACTAAAAATGGTGGGGTTTGAAAGATGATCTAATTGGCTTTATTTTCCATATTTTTCCCAAATTTTTGAAGATCATTTGATACTATTTCAAGGCGAAAAACCATTTAGGGGTCAAAGTTCCAAATCTGACCCCCTGATATTTAAAATTCCCTAAAAATTTGGTTAAAATAGTAAAAATTCCAAAAAAATATTCTCTAAAAAAAATTGAAAAAGGAATGTACTTGCAAAATTTCAAATTAATTGGATTCCAATTATTATCAGAGAATCTACATTAGTTTTGTGGTCTGTTGAAATAAAAAAAAAAACCCTAGAAGTGCATGCAACTTAGGTTGAACCTTTAGGGTCACAACTAGAGACCACACTTTTGGCTAACCTAGACTTAATCAAGTCTAGTTAGCCGGTGAGCTTGGTCACCTTGTGGGCCTCTCACCACAACCCCACTGAAGAAAATGGGTTAAAAATAATTTTAAAACACGAATTCAACCCGAGTTCGTTGTCGTACTACTGAATGGATTTAATCTCTCTTGCCAAACCTGGTGACTAAGTCTGCGGGGTAGTGTTAAACGACCGCGGCTCGGGGGTCAACGGAATCGAAGGCGTAAGCCAAAGGAAGAACCTTCCCCTTAGTCCCCTCGTAACCAGATTGGCTGGGTTAGCTTGAGAGGCGGGATTCACGTTCAGTCGATTGTACGACAAACTTACCTTCAGGAATTCAAATCCCTAACGAAAAAATCTGGTCACCTGATTTATAAGGACCATTTGATTGACAGGGCCTTAGCCTTGTCCTGCGTGGCTACACCAACCCAGGGGTTGGGCGGTGTATGCACGGAAGGAGGTCACTTCGACCTCACTTGGTTGGACCTTGGGAGCCACTCCCAAGGAGGCGAGTCACCTCGCCCGAACCATCTTCTCCCCCCATTTCTTCTACTCCAAGAGCCACCATGTCAAATCCTGGACCTGGACCTAGACTGGGTCAGGACATTGAGAATCTGGACCCGATGGCTCGTCTGGAAGCTCGGGTTTCCGAATCTGAGGAGCGGCATCAGCAAAGCATGGATCGTATTCTGACGACGTTTGACAGGATGCAGCACCCGCCGCGAGGAGAACAACTGCAGGATTTTTACAACCCAGCCGCACCTATCGTCGCACTGCTAGTCAGAATTCTCGCAGGCGGAGACGCGTTTGAGCTCAAGCCCAATGTAATTGGGTTGATCAGCACTCATTTCTATGAGAACTCAAGCGAAGATCCGTTCCAGCACCTTGAGGACCTGAGTCGACTTGCTGAAACGATCCGACCCAGGAATATTGATCTCGGGATCGTTCTAATGAAGCTTTTCCCGTTCTCTTTAAGGGACAAAGCTTCATACTGGTTCAAGACTATTGGGAAGCCAATTGGAACCTGGCTGGAATTACGACGTGAATTCCTGCAAAAGTTCTTCCCAATCGGTCGAACAAATGCAATGCGACGTGCAATCACGACTTTCTCCCAGGGAGCTGGGGAGAAATTACATGAGGCATGGGATAGATTTCATGACCTTCTCCGAAAATGCCTGCATCATGGTATACCCAGATGGCACTTAGCTCAGATTTTAGATGACACACATCGGTATCTGGCCGATGCATCTAGCGGCAGGAATTTTCTCGCAAAAGACGAGAACAGCGCATTTGAGCTGTTCGAATCATTAGCGGAGAACTCGATGAATGCCGCATCTATGAACCAGTTCCAGCGGCCTGGTCAGCAGTGGGTTGGTGTCCACGAGGCTCACACCGATTCTATTCTAGCCGACATGGATATCATCGTCAAGCAGCTGGATAGAATGAACCTGATTGAGAAGAAGATTGACCAGATCAGTCAAGGTCAATCCGACTTAAGCTCTGTTGCCGCAAGATCCTCTTATGCATCCCGAGCCCCACTTGCTCGAGTTAATCTACTCACTCGAGATGCACCTTCTCCGTATTTACGAGATCCCGCATATCAGGATCCCGTGAATAATCCGGATCTGGCACCCCATGACCAGGGCTACGCACCACCTGCAGATTATAATGCATATCCCCTTGACGGATATATGTCTCAGACATCTTCGGCCTACGAGGATGTCAGCGCTATCCAAGGATACGGGCGTAATAACCCGTACTCGGAGACGTATAACCCTGGTTGGCGCCAGCATCCGAATTTCTCTTGGTCTGGTAATTCACAGAGACCACATCAAGATCCACACTACCAGACCAGGCAATACGGGAATGCGCAAAACACGTATCCTA
This sequence comes from Thalassia testudinum, assembly GCA_037157565.1. Taxonomy (NCBI): domain Eukaryota; kingdom Viridiplantae; phylum Streptophyta; class Magnoliopsida; order Alismatales; family Hydrocharitaceae; genus Thalassia; species Thalassia testudinum. The sequence goes on from JAZHRO010000050.1 coordinate 18,935,218, forward strand.
GGCAGCAGCCATTCCCACCTCAGCAGCAGCAACCCCGCTCATTATACCAGCCGATGCACCAAGCTGCCAACCACCCTCCAAAGCGGGCCGACCCTTTGGAGGCGCTGAAAGAGGAGCTGCAAGAATCAATGAGGAAGTCTACACAAGATAGCTTGCAGATAATGAAGGCGATGGCTGATCAGATTCAAACCATACAAAATACGCAGAACCAGCTGTTGCAGGAGCATAGGACTCAGGGAGCCTTGCCCTCCCAACCCGTCCCAAATCCTCGATATGTGCAGAACCAGGGTGCCCCACCTAGGTTTCAGGCACCGCAGGGACAGGCACACGCCATACTACAGGCGCCTCCTGCACCACCCGGTTACGCACAAGGCCAGCCGCCTTTGCAGAATCCCACGTATTCTGCCCCATCCGCTCCTACACCACCTCATGGACAGCAAGCCGATGCACATGCTGTCTCATTGCGGAGCGGAAGGAAGACATTCGACCCACCACCTAGGCAGGCGGGTTCTGATTTTTCCCACCCTTCACCGTAGGCAGATTCAACTCCCTCAGCATCTCAGGAGCCACCTATGGTAGATAAGGGTAAGAGGCCACTTAACCCTGAGATTCCCGTCCCTTTTCCTGAGGCTCTGACACGAAATATAGTACGGAAAAAGGACACGCGGAATTTCAAGGACCTGAAAGCAATGTTTAAAGAAGTACATATTCAGGTCCCCCTCCTCGAGGCTATCAATCACATTCCCGTTGTCGCTAGGTTCTTCAAGGACTACTGTACCCCGAAGCGACAGCCGAGAGTTGGACGACAGGCGGTACTGTCAAAAGAAGCTAGCGCCGTGATTCTAGCTGACCTACCGCTAAAGAAGAAAGACCCTGGCACCCCACTCATATCTTGCTTTTTGCATGATTCTCCATTTGATCGGGCCCTTCTAGATTTGGGTTCGTCCATCAACTTAACTCCCACCGCCGTATTTGATCGATTTCGATTTAGGGAGTTGAAACCCACCTCGGTTACAATTCAGCTGGCTGACAGATCTGTCAAAACACCGAGGGGGGTGGTTGAGAACGTGATCGTAAAAGTCCGCGGGTTCTGCTTTCCCACAGATATTTTCGTTCTTGATATGGAAGTTCCTCCTAATCTCCGAGATGCACCAATTATTTTGGGTCGCCCATTTCTGGCGACAGCCCGAGCGAACATCGATTGTGCATCCGGGTGTATGGAGATTGCCCTAGGCAATGAGCGACTTTGACTAGACATATTCAAGGCAGCAAAGAACTTCGATTATGATCGAATAGAGGAGGATGGTGAAGACGAAGATTCAGCTTACTGTGGTAACATTGGGCTCCTTTGTGACAACCCAATGTCTCATTCGTCTTCACTATCAGGGTTCTCGGACCTCAATCCACACGGGATTGAAACTACCGCATTACACATATCTCCTCGAGGATCTGACTGTTTGGGGTGTGCTTCTGACCATAGCACCCTTGAATCCAGCTATCTTGATCCATATAGTACTGAATCACCCCTATTATCACAGGAAGACATGACTACAGCTAACGGGTTTCCCGTTAACACAGTCACAACCGACTTCACAGGGAGCGACTCAGTCGGAATTCAAGTGCACACGGATCAGCAGATTCCCACCCTCTATTCTACTCCTCCCACTCTAAATTCTGATTCTTACCCACCCGTAATTGAATTGAAGCCCTTATCTGACTCACTCAAATACATGTTCTTGGGTGAAAGTGAGACATATCCAATCATTATCAATGCCCACTTAACCCAAGAACAGGAGCATCAATTAGTTTCTACACTTCAAGACCATAGGGCTGCTATCGGGTGGAGTATTGCTGATCTCCACGTTATTCGCCCCTCATATTGCACTCATCACATTTACACGGATGAGGGGGTGAAACCTTCGAGACAACCTCAAAGACGGCTAAACCCGAATATGCTAGAGGTTGTTAAGAAGGAGATCATCAAATGGTTGGATGCAGGCATTGTATATCCAATCTCAAACAGCTAGTGGGTGAGTCCGATTCAGATAGTGCCCAAGAAAGCAGCACTCACCGTTATAAATAATGATAAGGGTGAATCCATCCCGACCTGCACTGTGACATCTTGGTGGGTCTGCATTGACTACAGGAAACTGAACACGGCTACCCAGAAGGATCACTTTCCTTTGCCGTTCATTGATTAGATCTTGGAACGGTTAGCCGGACGCAGTTTCTTCTACTTTCTGGATGGATACTCTGGGTATAATTAGGTAGCAATTAGCCCGGAAGATCAGGACAAGACCACATTCACATGCCCCTTTGGAACATTCGCCTTTAGGCGGATGCCCTTTGGCCTCTACAACGCACCAGCGACATTTCAGCGTTGTATGATGGCTATCTTCTCTGACATGATTGGGGATTATGTGGAGGTATTCATGGATGATTTCTCTATTTTCGGAGATGATTTCGCATCTTGTCTTGATAACCTCACAAAGATCCTGAAACGATGTATTGAGGTGAACCTAGTACTATCTTGGGAGAAAAGCCATTTCATGGTGAGGGATGGTATAGTACTAGGGCACAGGATCTCCAAAAATGGACTCGAGGTCGACCAGGCTAAATCAGAGATTATCTCCCACTTACTGCCACCTAGCTCGGTCAAGCAGATTAGATCATTCTTGGGCCATGTCGGCTTCTATCGGAGATTTATACACGATTTTTCAAAAATTGCGCGGCCTTTGACGAATCTCCTGGTTACCGATATCCCATTTGAATTTAATACCTCATGTCTCAGTGCCTTCGAGACTTTACGAAGCGCTGTTTCCAACTCCCCAATTCTCCAACCACCCGACTGGTCGCTTGACTTCGAAATGATGTGCGACGCTTCTGATTTTGCCGTCGGTGCTGTTTTGGGCCAGCGTCGGGAGAAACAACTTTTTGTCATATGCTATGCTAGCAAGATGCTGAATGAGGCTCAGCACAATTATACTGTCACCGTGAAAGAAATGCTAGCAGTAGTATTCGGGTTGGAGAAATTCAGATCATATTTATTAGGGTCCAAGGTCATAATCTTCACTGACCACTCCGCCCTCCGGCACTTGTTGGCAAAGAAGGATGCCAAACCACGACTCATTAGATGGATTCTTCTATTACAAGAATTTGATATCGAGATCCGCGACAAAGCTGGGAAACAAAATGTTGTGGCAGATCACCTATCCAGATTGGACCCAGACCACATTCCTTATTCCCTGCCTATCCATAAACAATTTTCGGATGAATCACTTTTGGCAATTCATTCTGTTGAGTTCCCCCGGTATGCGGATTTCGCGAACTACCTTGTTCCAGGCAAAATTCCTGCGAACCTATCCAAAGACCAGAAACTCAAATTCATTGCAGAGGCCAGATACTATCTCTGGGATGACCCACTGCTCTTCCGCATTGGAGCAGACTAGATTATTCGCAGATGCATCCCAGACTCTGAGATCCCTAGTGTGTTATCTTTCTGCCACAATGATGCATGTGGTAGCCATTTCTCAAGACGGAAAACCGCTGCAAAAATTTTGCAGTCGGGATATTTCTGGCCAACCATCTTCAGAGATACACATGATTACGCCCAACGCTGTAAACGATGTCAATCGATCGGTTCTATGACTAGGACAGACATGATGCCACTCCAATCCATCATGGTCGTAGAAGTGTTCGACGTCTGGGGCATAGATTTTATGGGCCCTTTTCCGAACTCGCATGGCTTCGAGTACATATTGCTAGCTGTTGATTATGTCTCGAAGTGGGTCGAGGCCATCCCGGCAAGACGGGCTGACCACAAGACCGTCATTTCTTTTGTACGGCAAAATATTTTCACGAGATTCGGAATACCCCGTGCTCTGATTAGCGATGGGGGAAGCCACTTCATCCACGCCCATTTCAGGTCGTTATTAAAGAAATATGGGGTACATCACCGCATAGCCACCCCGTATCACCCGCAGACCAATGGGCAGGCTGAAGTGTCTAACCGTCAAATCAAGCTGATTCTCCAGAAGATGGTTAGACCAGATAGGAAGGACTGGCCCGACAAATTAATCGATGCACTCTGGGCAAATCGGACCGCATACAAGGCCCCACTCGGAATGTCACCATATCGCATGGTATATGGCAAGGCCTGTCACCTTCCTGTAGAGCTGGAACACCACGCCTTTTGGGCGGTGCGAAAATGCAACCTCGACCTCGATGCAGGAGGTCGAGAACGGAAACTCCAGTTCAGCGAATTAGAAGAAATCCGGCGGGAGGCCTATGAGAATGCATTAATATACAAGGACAAGACCAAGGCCTTTCACGACCACCACATCTAGAGGAAAGTATTCACGCCCAACCAGCGAGTCTGGTTATTTGATTCAAGACTGAAACTGTTTGCAGGGAAACTTAAGTCCAAATGGACTGGCCCGTATGTTGTGATGCAACCATATCCTAATGGGGCAGTCCAGATCAAGGACCCTAAATCTGGGCATAGATTCACGGTAAATGGCCAGTGCCTCAAGCCATTTTTGGCCCAGGAACCTCCTCCACCTGACGAGACTATTCATCTTGGTGAGGACATAGATCAATGATTGAGTGCTCGCCCAGCTGGAGCCATTAAACTCAGCATGTATAAATACCACCAAATAGTGTGAGAGAGTAGAGTGTATTGGTGCTCTAAGATTAGTGCAAGGAATCTGGAATCTTAGATAATTAGGTGATGATACTCTGAGATTAGACATAGTTTTCCCTCTCAATTCCCGCATATACATTTTTGTGCAAAATTTTGAGAGCCATCGAATAAGGCAAATACGCGGAGAGCGAGTTTTCATAAAACTAGGGCTAAGGTGGATGGTTACGACCATTCTTTACAGAATCCTCGGCTGAAGGAGGGTATTGATGTCAAGGTCAGAAATACACCGTCCTATCCGTCTCTCCCAGTGCCGTGAGTAGGCACTTCCACCAAATAAGCCACCCAATGTCTCTTGAGTACCACCAATCCCTAATAATGCCTCCTTAATAAAGTTCATAGATGTATGCCAGTTGTGTTATGCTGAAAAAAAAAGAAAAATAAAGAAAAAAGAGAAAAAGAAAACGAAAAAGAATGATGAAAAGAAAGAAAAAAAAAAACTTAGAAAAAGAAGAAAAAGTGTGTGAATATTTAGTATTTATTTCATTTGCATTGAGGCAATACCACCAAACAAAATTGAGCTCCACCAAATATGGCCTTAACCTATTTTTCTTGTGTTTCTGACCGCCCGAATACTAGCTGAGGAATCCCGACTTAGTGTTAGGGTTTTGAGAACTCAATTAAAGTGTTAATGCCTAGTGAGACCACCAAATACACATCATATGTATGAATCTAGTGAGATAGTGAGCTCTAAGAAAAAGAAAGAAAAAGAGCAAGAGAGAATGAATACAAAGGAATCAAAAGGGAGCATAGTTTTTCTTGTCTTTCTCTAAGCTGAATTACTTAGTAATTCGAAAATCTAGATTCTGTAGTACTAGTCTCTATGTAGCACCAAGTGAGAATGAGCCACCAAATATACAATCCTTTCCCTCAAAGATTCTCTATCTAAGCCCAAAGCCGGGGTCAAATTCACAGAATATCTTGAATACCCCGAGGGAAGAAATCCGCCTATCCCGCTAGAATTTTTATTAGGGGTCAAGTACAGGCTTTAGAGGTGTATTAGTTTTCACTCGAATCCGTTGCAAAAGCTACATAGCTGCACCTTCACGATTGTCTGGATTTCTAGAGCATAGGATGAAAACAAAAGTGAGAAAAATCTCTATGCAAACACTTGATAAAATAACCAGTCCCTTAGGGACCCTTGCTGTAAATAATTTAGTCTTGCATTTGCTAGGGACTAGCAAGATTTAGGCATGGGGGTATGATTGTGCAGCAATCATAGGTCTTAATTGACCTAAATTAGGTTAGGACTTAGCATAAGTTAGGGTTATCCATGCATGCATACGCATTATCTGCATCTTTACTGCTTTTCTTTAGCTATGCATAAAATAATGTTATAATGTGCTGATTAAGTGCATTATGTCGATTGCAGGGAATAAGCTGATCAGGAGTTGAATCTGAAGCTGGATCAGGAATAATGGGAGTTGTAGCAGAGCTGGAGCAGAAGGCCTAGTTTAGATATAGGAATAATAATGTAAGGGGGTTAAAGGTTTTCTATTCTATTAAGTAGAAATAAAGCAGTAAAATGTGAAGAGCTTAGGTCCATCCTAGCCCTAGGATAGCCTAGACACTTCCCCAAGCATTAGCCACCCTTAGATTAGGTCACAACACCCTAGGAAGCCCTAAAACCCTAGTTCCAACCCTTCTCTGGACGTCCAAAGAAGTTTTAAGATGTCCAGGACCCTTAGCCAACTCCCGCACACTTCAAACCCACTTCTGCAGTGTTATTGGACGTCCAGACACTTTGTCAGACGTCCAATTTCTGCAGAATACCCAAAACAGAACCCGAAATCCTTCCTGACTCTGATTAGACATCCAGACAACAAGTCTGGACTTCTGATTTTTGAGTATAAGATGTCTGATTCTATAATTAGACGTCTGATACTGCTCTCCAATTCCTGTTTTGAGATTTAAGCCTTGATCTTGGATCTCTAGGTCCCTAAACCCAATTCCAACCCCATAGGAACCTAAATTAAGGTGCCCTAACCCTAGTACATCACCTCTAGACCTCCCTAAGGACCTAATTAGGTCCTCACTAATCCTAATTGACTTGGATCTTAGTCAACTCCATCAGCCTATTCAATTGGACTCATTGAGTCCAATTGAGCCCTGATCTCAGTACACACTGTCCAATTGGACTCAGTGAGAGTCCAATTGACCTAGACCAGACTTAATTGAGTTTTTCACTCTCAATTAAGTTTCCACACACCCAATTAAACTTGTATTAAGTTTAATTGCACTTTACCTTAGTGAATTAGGGTTTATAACCCTAATTTGAGACCTACCTTGACCTAAACCCACTAGAACCCAACCTAATCAACCTAGCCACCTAAGTTTCGACCCACACACACCCACACACACCATCCACACGAAAATATCTAGCCTAGAGTTCTCTAGAACTCTCTACCATGTGTGGTTGCCTTGGTTGCCAAAAATAGCAACCAAGAGCCATTCAATTTTTAGATCCACATTTGGTGGATCTAAAAACCACCATCCACCCTCTCTCTCTCACTCTCCCACGAGCTCCCACCATAGGCCTCTCTATAGAATTCCATAATTCTCTAGAAAGCTTCCCTTAGGTCAATAAAAAGACCCCTTGGGTGGCCATTGGCACCCATTCACTCCCTTGCCAATTGCTCTCCAATGGTGCCATTCACGCCACCTCCACTTAGCCACTCACTCCACGTCCACGAGCTCACTACCACCACCATGGAGGACACCATGTCGGGATGCTGGATCAACCCTACTTCTCTCCAAGGTTCGGCCTAAGCTACATTGGCCGCCCCTCATTCTCCTCTCGACCACTCCAAGGCCATCGGGGACCACCCCTGAATGCCCTCTACTCTTTTAGCTCTAGATCATGCTTTTCATAAGTTTTACTGCTTTCATTTACTGCTTAGTAGAGTAGTTTCTCTTCTCCCCCAATGATGCATGCGAAATCCCCCCGTCGATTCTTGTATGCAATCATTTTCTGGTAGCTAGGTTTAATTTCAAGCATTCCTGTATAAGCTTTCCTCTAAATTTCCTGTACAAACAACTCTCCCCCAATGAATGAATGAAAAATGCATTTATATATATATATATATATCTTTATGTGTTTGAAATCACCATGAGCTGAATGATTATTTTATTTGTGTGATTTAAGTGCCTATTCTTTAACCGCCTATATATTGCGCACCAGAATACTATGTAGAGCGGCTTTAAGATCGATTTCAAAAATAGACACACGCCTCCCAGAGACGAACGACCGGGACTCAAGTCTCGTTATTTTACAAAATAATATTTTTGATGAACGTTTTCGCATGACTATACTACGATTTTCGACGACTTTCAAATGCGCGAAAACAGCTTTCTGTCATTAAGGCCTCTGGAAATGGAACCTTAGATGGTTCTTCTAGACTGGGTCTAGGTTCTTGATCTGGGATAGGGGTATCCTGGATGACTATCCTAGGGTTTGAGTTTGCATTACTAGGCTGGGAGTGGTTTGGATAAGGTGGGTCCTATGTTGCTTTGCCACTACGGGTAGTAACAAAATTCAGTCCTGCCTGGTTCTGGTTTGGTGTGGACAAAAGAGGTGATTACTGCTGCTAAACCACATATGATGTCAAAGCCTCCATCCTGTCGGGTGATGGAGTAGAAGGGACCTGGTAAACAAAGTAAGCTTGGCCCTGATTTGGGTTCATAACGCACCTCTAGTTTGGCATGTTATTTGGATTAGGTAGAGGTTGTAAAGGAAGTGCTCCAGGCTGGCGGAGATTTACCATCTGAGCGAGTTGATTGTGAACCTCTGTGATCTCATCTTTGTGCTGCTTTTGCATAACCACATTCGTTTTCTAAATGCCAGCCAGAGTCTGAAGGATAAGAGTCATTTAATCTGCATGAGTCTTCCCAGATTGATAAGTTGGGTTAGGCCAAGGCTAAGGCGACTGATATGGACGAGGAGCTTGTGGTCGGGGCTAATATTGAGGTCTCTAATTTTGATTGTTCCCTGACCACGTGAAATTAGGATGATTACGCCATCCAGGGTTGTAAGTGTTTAAGAATGGATCATTATGAATGGCGTTGAGGTCCTCGTAGGTCTGAGGAGCCTTGGAAAAGTCAGAATACGAGGGTTCAGAGTTCCCCCAACTATAATAGGTGGGTCCAGAGTTTCCTCCGAAACCAGAATCAGACAAGGGTGGATACGAATCCATTCCCTGAGAAGATCATTGATAGATGTTATGCACAGCCTCCCTACTAGAGGGTGGTTGCGCAAGCGGGTTTTGCGTAGAGGTGGCTCGCTGCAAGTGTCGAGTTAGCTCATCCCCCTCTTCTTAATAATAGAGTCCTTGTCCAGATGACTGGTCATCAATTCCAAGTCCACAGAAGAGGACAGGCCCTGCATCTCATGTGCTCCCTTTGGATTTGTCAATGCACGAGCATTCGTCTGGTCGAACATGCCCATGGATTCATTATTGATGGAGTTCTCATACATATTCTTGAGAATCTCCCACAGGTGTCTTCGTGTTGACCCATGATGCTTCCTCCGCAGGTCACATTGATGAATAATCGAATATCCTCACGGAGTCCCTGGTAAAAAGACTGGACTTGTTCCCATTTAGGAACTCCATGGTGGGGGCACTTTCGCATGAGATCCAAAAAACAATCCCATGCCTTGTGAAGTGATTCTCTTGCTTGCTGTGTGAAATGCATGATCTGGTGCCGTAGAGCATTTGTCCGACCAACAGGGAAGAACTTTCTCAGAAATTCGAATTGAAGTTCCACCCAAGTGTTGATTGGATGCATTTGGATTTGGCACCAATGAGTAGCCTTATCCATGAGAGAGAAGGAGAACATTTTCATGAGTAAGACATTTCGATTTTGAGCTTCTGACCCGAAGGTCTAGGTCAAATGCTTGAGTTGCTTGATATGCTGGAAAGGATCCTCAAAATTATGCCCATGGAATTTGGGAACAACATGAATCATGTTGGGCTTGAGTTTAGTATTAGGACCTCTAGCGGGGATTTGTACTCGAGGTTCGATTGCCACCGTAGCAGGATTGTAGTGATCTCACATCATAAGACGCTGCGGTGGGTTTACAAAGGCTTGGAATAGATCATTGAGGTGCTGAAGCTGATTTTCAAGATTGTTTTCTTCTGTTGGTTGCTCCACGATGATGGATGAAGGAGAATTAGGTTCAAATGAATCAGAAGAGATATTGATTAGATTGGGTTGTTGCACAAACAAGGAGGTCGAGGCTTGGCCTCGACCGGAATGAGAAGCTAATGGAGGTCTCAAGGATGGTCTTAGAGACCTCCTCCCAAACATGTACCGATGGAGTAGGTGAGAGGTAGAATGTGATGGACCCAATCAAGACACCCGAAAAATTTTTGGATCACTATAGAGGTTCGAGGCGAATGATACCCCTTAGTCAAAAAGCCGTTCACCTGAGAATTACCTGGATAGCCAAAGAAGGAGAATCCTGCAAAGACCCCTACACAGTAAAGTGCCCCATAACTTACAGGGTTTCCCCCACCCGACCTCTCTTATCACTGATGATCCAGGTAGATCAGAATGGGGACTTGACCTCTTAAGTCTACCAGTTTTAATTAAGAGCACGGGTGCTTATGATTTCACTTAAACTTTTAAGATGTTTTTGAGCAAAGTGACCTAATTTGAAGATTGGTTAACCCAACAAGGTGGATCAACTTCACCTATTTTGTCCTTTGCAATATTTAGGTCCCTCTTTTAGTTTCAAATGAATTTAATAGCCTATTTTTAGGGTTTTGCTTGTATAGATAGATTCAATCAAGGCTTAGGCACACATTGTTTGGGAAGATTAATTCTTGATTAAGCAAGTGTGTCTCTAAAACCCTAAACTAGAATCCTTAATTGGCTCTAATTTGGTCTAATTTAATTTGTCCAAATGTGGTACGTAGGCCTCAAACAAGAAGGTGATAGCCCTAGATACCTTAAGCTTCAAATAGGTGCACAAATCAGTGTTTGAATGTTGTCTAAATAGAATGTATCAAATCAGGAAACTTGATGATTAATATAAGAATATAATGCAAGTAGCCCTAATTGATTTTTTTCCTTTTTTAGCTTTTTCATAATCAGGGGCTTAGAAGAAGGTAGATGGAGTTTACCTGCCCCTAGATTGGTTGATGTGCGGCTGATCTTCTTTCAATGAATCCCCCTGAAACAGATCACAATCAAACGAGATGTAGCAAGTTAGTACCCAATCTGATATTGCAATCAAGAGATTTGAATTACGCGTTGCTCCCCATCAACGGTGCCAAAATGTTAGTTCGCTCAAGATCGGGTTTTAAATCATTGTGTTGCAGTATAGTCGAAATCTCAGGAAAAATAGATAAAATTTATGCTCGAAGAGGTCCGAGGTCGTTCGCTAAGAGCAAGTAGGAATTCAATTCTCAAGATTGCAACCTAAACAATAGAGATAAGAAATTATAATCAAAAATTGATTCAGAATAATGTGGCAATAAGATCAAGTGTCAGACTACAAAAAGAATGGAGTAAAATGGTGATTTGAATCACCAATTACTTCCTACAATAATATCTAATGGAACTCAATAGCTATGAATAAACTCAAGTCAGCCGTCTGATTGAATGATCAGACGTCTTAAACGTCTGATCAACAGTGCTCTCCTTCTTCTTCTTTCTATGATTTCTTCTTCTTCAATTCTGCTGCTCTTCTTCTATTCTTCTTCTCTACTTCTGCTCCTTCTATTCTTCTTCTTCTCTTCTTCTGCTCCTTCTTCCTTCTCTTCATCTTCTTTTCTTCAAGCACAAGGGAATGGGCTCGAATTTTGGCTAAGTGTTAGGCGATCCACAACAAAGCAAAACCCTCCCCTGCCCCACGCAAACTCTCCTTTCTTCTCTCCTTGGGTCACGCTCTCCTAGAGCCTTGCATAGTACCGGGTAAATGGATTCGGATCTAAGCTCACCCGGGACCAGGGCTGCGGGTATGGGTCGTAGCCGAGGTGTGCGTGGGTTAGATGGGTAGTCGAGTGCACCAGGTCCGTGGGGGCAATGTCACAGATGAGGCATGTGTGAGGGTGCAAGGGACCTCACCCCCTAAGTGATTTGAGGGGAGAAGCCTCTATCACTTTTTCAATTTATGTGGCTGCAAGTTTTTGTGAACTTTTGAGGTGGGACTAAAGTCCCACCCTTCTTCGATCGTCTATAGTTACAGTTGTTGAAGGCTTAAATTGGCTCACTGCAGAGGCTGATGGTCCCAGTCGAGGACCTGGGAGAGGTCCTAAGTTCACTCCACGCGAACTGGGGTAGAGACCTGGAGCAGATGTGGTTGGAGGACTGAAGGCGTGGTCGGTGCAGCCGAGGCGATGGCGGAGCTCCGGTGGGTGACCTGCAAGCACGAAAATGGCCTCATGGCCACATTAAATATGCTCAGGAGGATCACCTACGACGGCAAACATGATGGTGGACTTGGTGGTGCGCAGGAGTGAGTGAAGAGGTTGAACGACCTCAAGATGTCAATGCGGTAAGGGTAGAGTTCGGTGGAGTTGTTGCGTGGCGAATAGGGTGAACTGGTAGAGGGCTTTTGTTGAGTGGAGCACGACGGAGCTAATGAGGCTGGTAGTGGCATGCTTCGAGAGTGTGACGGTGAGTAGGCATCGTCAGAGCGTCGTCAAAGGCGGAGAAGATGAAGTGCGTTGAGGGAAAAGCGGGGGTCGTGCATGTGTGTAGAGAGTGGGAAAGTGAAATAGAAAGAGAGAGAGCAAGAGAGGGACTTAGCGAGGTGGTAGGGAGGCGAAGGGCTCCGGTGTTGATCAACTAGAGCCAGAGAAGGTGGAAGTGGCGAGGCAGCGACGATGACTTAGATGAACGAACACCCTCCCTTTGGCTGGGGAGGGTCACAACGAAGAGGGGAAAAGCTTAGGCCATCCATTTGATGGTTGGATGGGCAGAGGAGGGAGATCCAGAGAGATCACTGGATCAGGGATTTTTGGTGGTTGGAGGAGGGTGATTAGGGTGGTTTGGCTCCCAAAAACATGCTGAAGAGCTTGGTCGTGCACCATGGAATCTTTCATAGGCCATAGGAAGCCCTTCCATGCTTGAAAGGTTTTTGCGAAATAGGATACCTGAACCTTTGAAAGGTTCACATGACCTTTTGGGAAAGAATTGGAGCCCAAGGAATGGCTTAAATGGAAGGTAACTTCCCAAGGAATCCCCGTTTCATTTTTGGGAGAGGTTGATTGAGAATCAAGCGAGAAATCCTCGCTCGAAACTCGACGATGAAGTTTAACCTTCCAAAAATGACGTGGGGACCTGCTTGTGAGGAAGAAAAAGAAGTTGGGGGGCTATATGTAAGAGAATTCAAAAGTTAAGGGTCTAAATGAGTAAAAAGAGTCTGACTGGATCAAAATGCAAACTTGGTTAAGATGATCTCAGATTGGACCCAAATTTTAATACAAACCTAGTTTGGACTCAAGGAATCCAATGGTGAAGTTATATTTAGGTTTTGACCTCGTTTGACTAGGTAATTTATGCAAAAACTCAAATTAGGGCAGGTGTCAATCTGAGACTATTTTGGGTCAAGACGAGTTCTGATGGTCAAATTGAAGGTACCAAATCTTAGAGAATATTTTTCTATGAATTTTAGAAGGTTTACGTGAATTTTATTTTGACCAGAACCTCAATTAATTAAGTAGGTATGTTTTTAGGGTTTCAGAAGTCATTTAATTCTCAAAACATGCGAAAATCCTTTTCTGTCTGTTCTAACCCACTTATTAGTCTTTTAGGACCATTTGACCCTTAATTAACCCCTGAGAAAATTCGTGGTTATTTTGCATTCAAGATATGATGGTAATTTTACAATTTTAACCTTAGTTTGTTATCTTTCTCTCAGAATGATTATGCAATGAATTATAGTCCTCTAGTGGTTATGTAAGAGCATTTACTGACTTAATCAGATCGAAATGAGCTAGTTATGGCACATGATGGTGTTCCCATCATCGGGGTAAAAGGAGGAGCGAGTAGGGACGTGCCACAACTTGACGAGGAAACTCACAAGGACATGGCCTTGCCTTAAAGGTGCACGACAATGACAATCGAGCCGGTTTCGCTGCCTTGATAAGGCATGTGAATGTGAGGTTTAGTGCCAACTTCAACCACGATTTGTGGCATCCACCTATGGCAAGAATGGCTGGACAAGAGTTGGATTGATTAGGCTTGATGTGAAGATCACAATCTCACCATGTTTGGTGGGATTTGGTCAAGAGATTCTTGACCAAATCTCATCGAAAAACATGCATGGAGGTTGGTGGAGATGGTTCTCGCATGTTAAGGAAGATGAAGACACTGACGTCATCATGACATCAGTGAAGAACTTAAAAGAGAGGATTTTGGACCTAGATGCAATAAATTCAAAATTTGAGGGCCCATATACAAAATAGTTCAAGATGATGTTTAATTACTCTCAAACTTTTAGGGTAACCAAATTTGGACTCAAGGAATCTAATGGTGATTTCAAGTTTGGGTTTTGATGAAGTTTGATTGGTCAATTTATGATTTAACCTAAAATATATCAAATAGCTGCCATGGTCTTTGTTTTAGGTTAATTTATGCTAATTTTGTAAAATTGAATGTTATAAACCTTGAAGAATATTTTTCAATGATTTTTAAAAGGTTTCTATTACATTTGTTTCCATAAGAGCCCTTTAAATTAAAGTGAGGCCAAAATTAGGATTTTATTAATTGTAATTTCGCTTTTATTTCATAAGATCCTTGTAAATCAATGCAAGCTCAATTATTTTAATTTTAAGCTTATTTGACCTTAGATTAATTTTACGTTCACCCTGTGGTTAATCTGCACTTGTTTTTGTCTATTAAAACATCAGAATTAACATATTTTTATACATGCCCTCTGATTCTTGATATTCTTCAGTTATACCTTTTTAATGATTAATTAGGTGAATTTAACCTTACATCTTATCCAAATTATGCTAGATAAAGAGGGTGATGTTGTTACCATCAGTATCTTTTGATGAATCATATCAATTAGATAGTGCATCAACCAAAGATGATGATTAAACTCTAGATGATCCTTCAAATATTCCTAAAGACACCATCTCTAGTGAGCTTCCAAAAAACTTAACCTACATCAAAGATCATCCTAAAGATTTAGTGATTGGTGAAGTCTTAAAAGGAATTCAAACCAGATCATCTTTTAATAACCTTGCACTTAGTGTTTTTGTATCCCAACTAAAACCTAAATTCATGAAAGAAGCATTCATTGATGATTATTGGATTGTAGCTGTAACGAGCGCGTACCCCAGACGTCTTTTAAGACGTCTGGGAGGTGGCCCAGACGTCTGTCAAGACGTCTGGGATCACATCCAGACGTCTGACCAGACGTCCGGGATAGTTTACAGACGTCTGACGAACAGTTATACTCGCACGGAATATTCGTCTGCGCGCCTGTGCGCGCAGACCTGCGATCCGCATCTTCTCTGCGGCTGCAGGCGACTGCGGCCGTCTCTCTCCTCCTCTCCGCGCGGCGTTAAAAGGGGGAGGGGGCGCGCCTCCCCTCCCGTCTCCACCATCTTCCTCCTTCTCTCCTGCCTGTGCGCGAGAGCGAGCGGACGCGAGGGCGCAGCGGCAGCGGCGGCCGCAGTAGGCGCGGAGGAGCTGCGGCGTGCGAGGGCGGGGCTCTGCCGTGAGGGCGAGCTCGCCGGGAGCGGCTTGGCCGGCCGGCGGAGGGCGCAGGGGGCGCAGAGCGTCGCGAAGAGGGACCTGCTGCGGGCGGAGCAGCGGACGCGCGAGGTGCGACGCGGGCGGCGTCGCGAGCGGAGGCCGAGCGAGGTTCTGATTCTGGAAAAATCTCCAGAATCAGACGTCTGGACTGATATCCAGACGGCAAGGTCGACGTCTGTGTGATCATACAGACGTCTGAAAGGTGAGTTCCGCTTTCTCCTTCTTTTGTTGTCGACTGACCGTACTGAGGGAGGAGGGTTGGCTGTGCGCAGGTGTTCGGATTCGTCATCCTTTGCGAATCCGACGTCTGGAAGTTGTACCAGACGGCGGGAGTGACCTCCAGACGTCCGGAGAGACCATCGGACGTCTGGGATCTAGGAGAGACGTCGCCACAGACTTCTGGACGTCCGGGGAACCAAGCCGAACAGGTAATTCTCTGATCCACCGTTTAAGACGTCTGGAAGGAGTTCCAGACGTCTGATTTTGCACAGTATTGTCTTTCTCGACCCGTTTAGGGCCCGTTTGGGCTCCGTTTTCCGCGATTCGAGTTGCGTTCGTTTCAGAATTTATTCCTCTACCCGCCTACAGTAGCTATACACTGTTTTGAGACACTCCTTGTGTTTGATCCTTGTGATAGGACCTCGTTCGGTTGCCGTCTTGAGAGTCGCGGAGGCACGCGGGATTCCCGACCACGCCCCCATTACTTCCGTTGTACCTGGTAGAGTGGTTTTAAGCATTAATAAAATCTGTTAAAGTATGGAACCATAACTAGAACCTAGGGCATTGCATGAATCCTAGGAATGAGAAATATGTGGAATGATAGCTCCTAGGTGTTGCATGAATCCTAGGGCCGGAAAACTAGATTGTATGATAGATCCTAGGATATGGCATGAATCCTAGGATGGAAAAACTAGTGGAATGTACATTACTGCAGTCTTGGAAAAATGGAAAGGAATATATAAAGCTGCCTGTAAATTTAATTAACAGCTGCCTGTTATGCATAGAGAATCATGTTGAGGTCATGGAATGTGAGAACGTAAATCTGGAAAGTGAAACATATGATGTTCTGAGATAAAGAGCTGGAACCCTACGGGGAATTAGGAGTGGAACTCCTGGAAAGAAAAGGAATGGAACTGAGATGTAGTTTGTACTGTCTCTTGGGTACGCAGTACCAAGGGAAGTACCTGTACCTGTTTTAGTGCAGAGTGGGGCCAGCCGCCCCAGGGACCCGGGGTTAGGCTTGGCCGCTCTGTACCGACTTGTTGGCCCTCGTGTACGTAGTATCGAGGAGAGCTAGTAGTGTTAGGAGAGTACTAGCTACCCCACGGGCCCCGGGGTTCTGCTAGCCTCCTTCACCGACTTGTTAGGCCCACTAGGGCAAACCAGGGTAGTCAGGCGAGGGTGCGCGGACTGTGGAGGGGCAAGGCCCCGGTTTGGTTACTGTGGAGGGGCTGGACCCCTGTTACTGAGAGGGCTCTGCCCTGGTTCCGTGCTGTGCTTTGGGCGCACCCGTTAACGGAAACGACTGACCGCGTGCCAGTACGGGCTAGCTACCTGTGCGTTTATCGCGCGTGCCGTAGTCACCGTTACGTCTGTCAGTGACCTTGGGGTGGTTGACTGAGGGTAGGATCACCACGGGGGACTCTCCCAGCCAGGAGAGCACCACGTGCTACTTCTACTGTTGGAAAAGACTGCAATCAAGATCGTCCCACGAGGACATTCGAGATCAAGTAAAGGATCTGAGAAGTAAATGAAATAGTGAGAAAAATTGAAAGATGTAAATAAAGGAAGTAATAGAACATAACAGCTACTGTACACTCTACTGTTGCCTTTAGTTAGTTTGCCACTCTACTCAGCGTTTTGCTGACGTGTTACACTCGTTACCTTTTTCAGGACCAGGTGTTGAGCAGCCAGGGTCGGCGGCTGCAGAGGACGTGGGCCGAGTAGGGTCCAGTAGAGTTGCCACAGCTTTGTACCTTCTTTTGTTTCTGTTCTAGTGAGTAGTTTTGTTTCCGCTGTACCTTCTTTACCTGCAGTTTTTGTTATATGATAAATGTTGTTTTACTGTTGTGGTGGTGCCTACTGTAGTAGTTTCTTTCCTTACTGCTGTACTTTTTACTGTTAGTTATATTCATGCTGAATGTGGTTTATTTTACTGTCTTTTGGTTACTTCCTCGTTGGACGACTGGGTCTTGGGATTAGTCGAGTCGGTCCGGTTCTCGTGTCTCGTAGGGACTCGGGAACCGGGTCGTTACAAGATGGTATCAGAGCAAGGTCGTCCCGAGAAGTGAATCAACTGACTGGAAAATAACCAATTCACATGTTTATAGCTAGAGTAGCCACCACAACATATCTCTTGACATGAGCTCTTAGAAGTGTTGTTAGGTACCGTCTGTCTTGACGTTTCCGTTTTGTTTCGCGTCTCCTTGCAGGAGATGCCTCGTCGTGGGACTGGCGAGACTGGCCGCGGGCGCGGCCGAGGGCGAGGTCGGCGAGGTGGACGTGCTGTCGTTGACGTCTCGGTGGACCAGCCACCACTCCCTGGCATCCAGGCCCAGGACCTCGCCAGACTGATACGGGATATTGTACGAGAGGAGCTCCACCCACCGCCCCGAGCACCTCCTCCTGGGGTTGCAGAGGGGGAGTCCTCTGTGGGACCACGCGACGGACGCGGCGCCGGACACGAGGGAGGGGATGGGCCCCTGCCGCCCCCACCTTCCTCCGACACTTCTGTACACGAGGCACCTTCGCCTGGAGGTGCACCAGCACCTCCCCTACAGCACCACTTCGAGCTTTTCGGACAGTTCCGGAAGCTGAAGCCCCCCTCCTTCAAGGGGGATGAGGACCCGACCGAGGCAGAGGACTGGCTTGAGCAGCTGGAGAAGATCTTCGACACCCTTCGCCCCCCGGTGGAGTGCCGCGTGGCCTTTGCCACGTACCAGCTGGAGAGTGCGGCACACTGGTGGTGGAGGGCGGTCCGGGGACAGGAGAGGGACGAGCCGACGTGGGACCAGTTCGTCACCCTCTTCTGCGAGCAGTACTTTCCCCAGACGTGGCAGGACCAGAGGAGGCGGGAGTTCCACACTCTCCGCCAAGGGACGATGACCGTGAGCGCGTACCGCACGCGTTTCTTGGAGCTGTCCCGCTTTGCAGCGACAGCGGTAGCCACTGAGGAGGAGCACCTTTGGAGGTTCAC
This sequence comes from Thalassia testudinum, assembly GCA_037157565.1. Taxonomy (NCBI): domain Eukaryota; kingdom Viridiplantae; phylum Streptophyta; class Magnoliopsida; order Alismatales; family Hydrocharitaceae; genus Thalassia; species Thalassia testudinum. Next base: position 18,953,829 of record JAZHRO010000050.1, read on the forward strand.
CGAGGGGCTCCGGCCTGCGATCCGGGGGTATGTCAAACCCCTGAAGCTGCCGACGTTTTCGAGGGTGGTAGAGGCAGCCATGACTTTCGAGGAGACCAACCCGTCCGCGCGAGAGACCGACGGCGGGCGGAAGAGGCCCTTTCAGCCAGACTTCTCACAGGGCCGGCGAGAACGGAGACACGTGGCGTCCGCAGGAGAGCCGTCACGTTGTGCAGGGCCATCAGTGGCCTTTGGGGGCCCTCGACAGGGGCCAGTCGCCAGCACCGGACCCCCGCCTAGCCGACAGCAGGGACTCACTGAGGGCGGGAGTCGGGTTCCCCTCTGCTACCAGTGTGGCCAGCCGGGCCACGTCAGGAGGGACTGCCCATCTAGGGCAGGAGGTCAGCAGATACTTCCCGCGCAGAGCACTGGAGGGCGCGCAGGAGGCCGCGGTTTCCAGGCGCGAGGAGGAGGACCGCAGTCGCGAGGAGGGTACCGGCCAGCACCTACCCGTCCGACGCAGAGTGTGGCTGTTTCGTCCGCACCTAGAGTTGAGGGGCGTATCAACGCCCTAACACACAGGGACGCCAGAGCTTCGGGATCCGTGGTAGCAGGTATGGTTTCAGTTTCTGGCAGACTCGTTTACACGCTTTTCGATTCCGGCGCTACGCACTCGTTTGTCGCAGACAGTTTCGCAGTTAGTTTGGACCAGGATTATACATTGTTAGAGAACCCGTTCGTAATCAGAGGTCCGAGTGGTCAGCTGTTTGTAGCTGAGGAGGTGTACACGGGTTGCGGGGTCAGCATCGGGGGACACAGCCTGCCAACTGACCTGATTATGATACAGATGGAGGACTTTGGGGTGATCCTGGGGATGGATTGGCTGTCCGCTTACCACGCATTGGTAGACTGCTTTGAGAGGAAGATTGTCTTCTCCATTCCGGAGTTGCCTTCCTTCGAGTTTCACGGGCAGCCAGTGGACGGAGGTTTCAGGTGCATTTCGGCACTTCGGGCGGCGAGACTTTTGAGCCAAGGGTGTGAGGGCTTCTTAGCTTGTGTGGTGGCAGAGCACAGCCCCGTGGCAGACTTCCAGAGCATCCCGGTGGTCAGAGAGTACCCCGACGTGTTTCCAGACGAGTTACCAGGACTACCGCCCGAGCGTGAGATCGAGTTTGAGATCTCACTAGTACCAGGGACCAACCCCATCTCCACCGCGCCATACAGGATGGCACCGCTTGAACTGCGAGAGCTCAAGTCTCAGTTGCAGGACCTTTTGGAGAAGGGTTTCGTGAGGCCCAGTGCGTCTCCCTGGGGAGCCCCGGTACTGTTTGTGAAGAAGAAGGATGGGACCCTACGCCTTTGTGTGGACTACAGACAGCTGAATAGGGTCACCATCAAGAACTGATATCCGCTGCCGAGGATTGATGATTTGTTTGACCAGTTGCGGGGTGCCACGGTATTTTCCAAGATCGACTTGAGGTCTGGATACCACCAGTTGAGGATCAGGGAGACCGACGTCTCCAAGACAGCTTTCCGCACCCGGTACGGACACTACGAGTTTTTGGTCATGCCGTTTGGGCTGACCAATGCCCCCGCTGCTTTCATGGACCTGATGAACCGGGTGTTCAGACCGTACTTGGACCAGTTTGTGGTGGTTTTCATAGATGATGTACTCATCTATTCTAGAGATCGGACGCAGCACGGACAGCACTTGCGGATGGTTCTGGACACTCTGAGACGACGCAGGCTGTACGCCAAATACAGCAAGTGCGAGTTCTGGTTGAGGGAGGTGACCTTTTTGGGTCATGTGATCTCTGGAGACGGCCTGGCGGTGGATCCCGCCAAGGTCGAGGCAGTGCTCAGGTGGGAGAGACCGCGTTCAGTCACTGAGATTCGCAGTTTCCTGGGACTGGCAGGTTACTACAGACGGTTCATCAGAGGGTTTTCGCAGATTGCACGTCCTATGACACAGTTGACTCAGAAGGATGTGCCTTTCACTTGGACAGACGCCTGTGAGGCGTGTTTTCTGGAACTGAAGGAGAGGTTGACCTCGGCTCCCGTGCTCACCATTCCTGACAGTAGTGGCGGGTTCGTCGTGTACACGGACGCTTCCTTGCAGGGGTTAGGAGGTGTGCTCATGCAGAGGGGTCACGTGGTCGCTTACGCTTCGCGGCAACTGAAGCCCCATGAGCATACCTACCCTACCCACGACCTAGAGTTGGCAGCTGTTGTCTTCGCGCTGAAGACATGGAGGCACTACTTGTACGGTGAGACCTTCGAGATTTTTACAGATCACAAGAGCCTCAGATATCTTTTTGACCAGAAGGAGCTCAACATGAGACAGAGACGTTGGTTGGAGCTCCTGAAGGACTACGACTGCAGCATCTCCTACCACCCGGGAAAGGCCAATGTGGTGGCTGACGCCTTGAGCCGTAAGGCGCCCGCACGCTTGGCCAGTCTACAGTTACAGAGTTGGAGCCTTTTGGAGGAGGTGGGCAGTTGGCGACCTCTAGAGTTACGAGGATACTGTGGGGCAGTGACGGTGACACGGCAGACCAGACCAGAGTTGATAGACCGCATCATCACGGGACAGATGGCCGATCCGTACTTGCAGTCTTTGCGCGACAGAGTACTGTCAGGGGACCCAGGGGACTTCTCTTTCACAGACCAGGTGTTACGCTTGAGGGGACGGCTGTGCGTCCCCAGAGACGAGGAGCTGTTGAGAGAGCTCCTGACTGAGGCACACGGTTCCAGATTCACCATACATCCCGGAAACACGAAAATGTACCATGACTTGAGACGCGAGTTCTGGTGGAGAGGGATGAAGCGGGATGTGGGTGAGTTCGTGCAGCAGTGCTTAGTGTGCCAGCAGGTGAAAGCCGAGCATCAGAGGCCTGCAGGGCCGCTTCAGCCGCTTCCAGTGCCAGAGTGGAAGTGGGAGAGCATCACCATGGACTTGGTGGTGGGTTTACCTGTTACCCAGCGAGGACACGACGCGGTCTGGGTAATAGTGGATAGGTTGACGAAGACGGCACGATTCTTGCCGATCCGAGTCACTTTGGGACCAGCACAGTTGGCAGAGAGGTATATCCGTGATGTGGTGCGACTACACGGAGTTCCGCGGGAGATCGTATCCGACCGGGATACCCGCTTTACGTCCCAGTTTTGGGCTGAGTTTCAGCAGGCTTTGGGGACGAGGTTGAGGTTTAGCACGGCTTACCACCCCCAGACGGACGGACAGTCGGAACGCACGATACAGACACTTGAGGATCTTTTGCGTGCCTGTGTACTAGACTGGAGGGGCTCTTGGGAGGAACACCTGCCCCTGGCAGAGTTTGCATACAACAACAGTTATCACTCGAGCATCGGCATGGCTCCCTACGAGGCTCTGTACGGACGGAAATGCGCGGCACCCTTGAGTTGGGTTGAGGTGGGGACCAAGTGGGAGGTTGGCCCCAGGTTGATCCGGCAGAGTCAGGAGGTAGTTGAACAGATCCACAGACGACTCCGCACTGTCAGGAGCAGACAGAAGAGCTACGCAGATCGCAGACGCAGAGAGGTGCAGTTCGAGGTTGGGGACCACGTCTTTCTTCGTGTTTCGCCCATGAAGGGCTTACAGCGGTTTGGGGTGAGAGGGAAGCTCGCGCCGAGGTTCGTGGGGCCCTTCGAGGTCCTGGAGCGGGTTGGACCCGTTGCTTACAGACTTGCCCTTCCCCCGCAGCTTTCTGGTGTGCACGACGTGTTCCACGTGTCCAACCTCAGGAAGTACGTAGCCGATCCCAGCCACGTACTGAGTCACGAGAGCGTCGAGGTGAGCGACGACCTGACCTACCCCGAGCGGCCAGTGCAGATCCTAGACCGAGCCGTCCGCAGGTTGAGACGAAAGCAAGTACCCCTGGTAAAGGTCTTGTGGAGGAGCCAGCGGTACGAGGAGGCTACCTGGGAGCCTGAGGCGGCAATGCGGGAGCGGTACCCAGAGCTTTTCGCAGGTACGTCTTTTCGGACCGGCTTCGGTCCTCTTTGAGTTTGTTATGGTTATTTGGACATCCTTTTTCCGCACCCTAGTTGGCGCAAGTTTCGGGGACGAAACTTCCTTTGAGTTTGTTATATTGTAACGAGCGCGTACCCCAGACGTCTTTTAAGACGTCTGGGAGGTGGCCCAGACGTCTGTCAAGACGTCTGGGATCACATCCAGACGTCTGACCAGACGTCCGGGATAGTTTACAGACGTCTGACGAACAGTTATACTCGCACGGAATATTCGTCTGCGCGCCTGTGCGCGCAGACCTGCGATCCGCATCTTCTCTGCGGCTGCAGGCGACTGCGGCCGTCTCTCTCCTCCTCTCCGCGCGGCGTTAAAAGGGGGAGGGGGCGCGCCTCCCCTCCCGTCTCCACCATCTTCCTCCTTCTCTCCTGCCTGTGCGCGAGAGCGAGCGGACGCGAGGGCGCAGCGGCAGCGGCGGCCGCAGTAGGCGCGGAGGAGCTGCGGCGTGCGAGGGCGGGGCTCTGCCGTGAGGGCGAGCTCGCCGGGAGCGGCTTGGCCGGCCGGCGGAGGGCGCAGGGGGCGCAGAGCGTCGCGAAGAGGGACCTGCTGCGGGCGGAGCAGCGGACGCGCGAGGTGCGACGCGGGCGGCGTCGCGAGCGGAGGCCGAGCGAGGTTCTGATTCTGGAAAAATCTCCAGAATCAGACGTCTGGACTGATATCCAGACGGCAAGGTCGACGTCTGTGTGATCATACAGACGTCTGAAAGGTGAGTTCCGCTTTCTCCTTCTTTTGTTGTCGACTGACCGTACTGAGGGAGGAGGGTTGGCTGTGCGCAGGTGTTCGGATTCGTCATCCTTTGCGAATCCGACGTCTGGAAGTTGTACCAGACGGCGGGAGTGACCTCCAGACGTCCGGAGAGACCATCGGACGTCTGGGATCTAGGAGAGACGTCGCCACAGACTTCTGGACGTCCGGGGAACCAAGCCGAACAGGTAATTCTCTGATCCACCGTTTAAGACGTCTGGAAGGAGTTCCAGACGTCTGATTTTGCACAGTATTGTCTTTCTCGACCCGTTTAGGGCCCGTTTGGGCTCCGTTTTCCGCGATTCGAGTTGCGTTCGTTTCAGAATTTATTCCTCTACCCGCCTACAGTAGCTATACACTGTTTTGAGACACTCCTTGTGTTTGATCCTTGTGATAGGACCTCGTTCGGTTGCCGTCTTGAGAGTCGCGGAGGCACGCGGGATTCCCGACCACGCCCCCATTACTTCCGTTGTACCTGGTAGAGTGGTTTTAAGCATTAATAAAATCTGTTAAAGTATGGAACCATAACTAGAACCTAGGGCATTGCATGAATCCTAGGAATGAGAAATATGTGGAATGATAGCTCCTAGGTGTTGCATGAATCCTAGGGCCGGAAAACTAGATTGTATGATAGATCCTAGGATATGGCATGAATCCTAGGATGGAAAAACTAGTGGAATGTACATTACTGCAGTCTTGGAAAAATGGAAAGGAATATATAAAGCTGCCTGTAAATTTAATTAACAGCTGCCTGTTATGCATAGAGAATCATGTTGAGGTCATGGAATGTGAGAACGTAAATCTGGAAAGTGAAACATATGATGTTCTGAGATAAAGAGCTGGAACCCTACGGGGAATTAGGAGTGGAACTCCTGGAAAGAAAAGGAATGGAACTGAGATGTAGTTTGTACTGTCTCTTGGGTACGCAGTACCAAGGGAAGTACCTGTACCTGTTTTAGTGCAGAGTGGGGCCAGCCGCCCCAGGGACCCGGGGTTAGGCTTGGCCGCTCTGTACCGACTTGTTGGCCCTCGTGTACGTAGTACCGAGGAGAGCTAGTAGTGTTAGGAGAGTACTAGCTACCCCACGGGCCCCGGGGTTCTGCTAGCCTCCTTCACCGACTTGTTAGGCCCACTAGGGCAAACCAGGGTAGTCAGGCGAGGGTGCGCGGACTGTGGAGGGGCAAGGCCCCGGTTTGGTTACTGTGGAGGGGCTGGACCCCTGTTACTGAGAGGGCTCTGCCCTGGTTCCGTGCTGTGCTTTGGGCGCACCCGTTAACGGAAACGACTGACCGCGTGCCAGTACGGGCTAGCTACCTGTGCGTTTATCGCGCGTGCCGTAGTCACCGTTACGTCTGTCAGTGACCTTGGGGTGGTTGACTGAGGGTAGGATCACCACGGGGGACTCTCCCAGCCAGGAGAGCACCACGTGCTACTTCTACTGTTGGAAAAGACTGCAATCAAGATCGTCCCACGAGGACATTCGAGATCAAGTAAAGGATCTGAGAAGTAAATGAAATAGTGAGAAAAATTGAAAGATGTAAATAAAGGAAGTAATAGAACATAACAGCTACTGTACACTCTACTGTTGCCTTTAGTTAGTTTGCCACTCTACTCAGCGTTTTGCTGACGTGTTACACTCGTTACCTTTTTCAGGACCAGGTGTTGAGCAGCCAGGGTCGGCGGCTGCAGAGGACGTGGGCCGAGTAGGGTCCAGTAGAGTTGCCACAGCTTTGTACCTTCTTTTGTTTCTGTTCTAGTGAGTAGTTTTGTTTCCGCTGTACCTTCTTTACCTGCAGTTTTTGTTATATGATAAATGTTGTTTTACTGTTGTGGTGGTGCCTACTGTAGTAGTTTCTTTCCTTACTGCTGTACTTTTTACTGTTAGTTATATTCATGCTGAATGTGGTTTATTTTACTGTCTTTTGGTTACTTCCTCGTTGGACGACTGGGTCTTGGGATTAGTCGAGTCGGTCCGGTTCTCGTGTCTCGTAGGGACTCGGGAACCGGGTCGTTACAGTAGCTATGTAAGAAGAGTTGAATCAATTTGAAAGAAATGATGTTCGGAAATTAGTTCCTAAGCCATAATCTCAATCTATTATTGGAATAAAATGGGTCTTTACAAATAAGCTTGATGGATCAGGAAAAGTTGTAAGAAACAAAGCTAGACTTGTGGCTCAAGACTACAATCAAGAAGAAGGAATTGATTTTGACAAAACTTATGCTCCTGTAGCTAAACTAGAATCCATTAGAATGTTACTAGCTTTTGCTACTCATATAAGATTTAAACTATTACAAATGGATGTCAAAAGCACATTTCTCAATGAATTTCTAAAAGAAGAAGTCTATGTGAAACAACCCCTAGCTTTGAAAATACAGAAAACCCTGATCATGTTTTCAAACTTAATAAAGCTTTATATGGACTTAAATAAACTCCTCGAGCTTGGTATGAAAGACTAAGAAACTACTTAATAGAAAATGAGTTCAAAAGTGGCTTAACTGATCCACCCTTATTTACTAAAAGAAAAGATAACCAACTAATTCTAATCCAAATTTATGTTGATGACAAAATATTTGGTGCTACTGATAATCTTCTATGTCAAGAGTTTGTGAAAGTCATACAAGATCAATTCGAGATGAGCCTAATGGGAAAATTAAAGTTCTTCCTAGGGTTTCAGATTGATCAATTGGAAGATGGAATATTCATTTCGCAAACGAAATACACAAAGGAGGTTTTGAAGAAATTCGAAATGGATAAAACAAAAGGAAAAGATACACCAATGCCTACCACTACTCAACTCAAAGAATATGAGTCAGATAAGTGTGTAGATCAAAAATTACATAGAAGTATGATAGGATCCTTACTTTACTTGACTACTAGTAGACCTGATATACTTTTTAGTACTTGTCTTTGTGCTAGATTTCAAGTAAATCCTAAAGAATCTCACCTAAATGCCTTAAAATGAATACCTAGGTACCTATTTAACACTATAAATCTTGGTTTGTTCTACCCCAAATCAGCCACACTTGACTTACTTTCCTAGTGTGATGCTGATTATGCGGGAAGTTAGATTGATCGCAAGAGTACTAGTGGAACCTGTCAATTTCTCAAAAATTCACTAGTTTCTTTGGTCAGCAAGAAACAAAATAGTGTTTCTTTGTCCATAACTGAAGCTGAGTACATTGTTGCCTACTTAGCATGTTCATAGATCTTGTGGATGAAACAAACACTTAGAGATTTTGGACTAAACTTTGAAAACACTAGGATTCTCTGTGATAATATTAGTGCAATAAAACTATCCAAAATTCCCATTCAACACTCTAGGATAAAACATATAGACATCAAACATCACTTCCTTAGAGATTATTCCCTAAAGAAGGAAATAATCTTAGAATTCATTCAAACAGAGAAACAATTAGTTGATATCTTCACAAAACATCTAGCAAAAGAAATATTTATATTAATAAGAAGGGACTTAGGCTTAACAAGACTTGCTGAACTTTGATTAGTTGATTATTATTTTGTTTTGCAAGCCATTGGTCGATCAAATAAATTATTTTGATCGATCAATAATTGATCGATCAAATGTTAATTCTGATTGATCAATCTTTGAAATTTTTGGAGGGAAATTTCCCTTCAAAAATTTTAACTTTTGATCGACCAAATGTTATTTCTCTTTAGAGGGAATAAAATTCAATTAAAAAGGGAAGAACATGATATAAAAGGACGCACCCCACCGAGGAAAGAAGAGAAAGAAAAGCCTAACACCCTTAAAAGGGGGAGGTTGCACCCCATAGAAACAGGGGGAGGAGAAAACATAGAAAACAACAAGACACGAAACAAAGGAAAAAGAAAAAGAAGCATCTCGAGATCAGGAACCTGACAACCACCCAGAAGGAGAGTGACCCTATGCTCATTGAAACGACAAAGCGCCAACGAGATAAAATCTTGAAGACCACAGTAACGAGAAATCGAATAAATCGACCACCGACTCGCGTCAGGAATCTCGACCGTGATAAGCATGGGGTCACACGTGATCCCTAACAAAACACAACTACACTAAAAAAATAAAAAAAAAAAGAAGACCAACACCTCCAACACATGAACCAACCACCACAACAGCAGCCCGCAGTACCCGCCACGACCTTCAAGCGACGCTACCGCCGCCGACCACCCAAGCCCACTTGGAGCTCAGCCACCATCGCGAAGAGCTGCGACCACCTCAATTCCCAATGGCCACCACGAGCATCCACCAGCTATGCATGTCGAGAAGGAGGGTCACGCATCGAAGAGGAGAGGTTCAGGGGGGACGGGGGAGCTTCTGGAGGTAGGGGGCTCCGATCGGCCTCATACAATTGATCGAAGCTCAGGCTTTCAAGGTGCTTTTCACTCTGGGAGAAGGTGGGAGCAGGTGGGAGCAAGACTCCAAACAAGTCGAATCATCAACCAAAAGTTGTTTTGATCGATCAAGTTTTGGGCAGGAATTTTCCCTCCAATGGAAATTCAATTTTTATCTATCAACTTCTTTTTCTGATCAACCAAAATTGAATTTGGTCGACCAATCTATGTTTTGATCAACCAAATATGGACAAATTTGATCTCATCGAGATTCTTGTTTAGGGATTCTAATCACTTGATTTGATCACTAATCACTCCCAAATCTTTGATTTCGGTCTTTAATCACTTTCTACCTATTTGCTTTGCCCATTCCCTATAAAAATAACTTTTTACCACTTCTTTTTACCACAACAAAACCCCCTTCATCAACCAAAACACCCCACCAACATCAACCAAAAGCCCAAGGCCCCCACAAACAAACCGTGGTCTCCTCTCCACCCCCTCTGACCAACACTCCTTGTTTGTCGCGCTTTTGTGCGGTTTGTTAAAAGATAATATCGCGTTGTAGTATAGCCGCTAAAGCGTTCAAAACAAATAAAGATTTTTATTACTCGAAAACCGGAGTATCCGAGGTCGAACACAGGGAGCAAATGGAATTTACTACTAGTCAAAATGTAATTGAACACTCTAATTTACTCAAAATATCAATCCAAATGTGAATGTATGCAATTAAAAATAATTAGGACAAAAATATGAAATTGGACGTCTGATCACAAGATCAGACGTCTTAAAAGTATTTCTCCTTTTCTTCTTCGTTTTGCTTCTCTCTGCTTTCTTTCTTGTCTTGCGAAGCCTTCTTCTTCTTCTTTTGATCTTCTAATCTTTTCTTTGCCTCTCTTCTTCTCTGTGTCTTGCTCTTTCTTTTCTTCTTCTCTACCTTGCTTCTTACTCTTCTCTTTTGTGGTCTTGCCTTTGCTTCTCTCTTCTGCAGCGGCCAAGTCCTTCTCCTGCGATCAGCCTGCCTGTACAAGAGCAAAACCTAACCCTACTACCTCTACCCGTGCATCTCTCTCTCTCAAGAGATTCACTCTGAGCTGCTCTCCCAGAGCCACAGGCATTAATCGGGTCGGATCGTACCTGGGACCAGGCGCACCTGAAGGTGGTGTGATGCACGACGAGTGCGTAGGTCTAGGTCGGGTCGGATCCGCCAAGTCCGCGTGGTCAGTTCGCGGACGAGGCGGGTGTGGGGTCAGTGAGGGACCTCACCCCTGTGTTTTCGAGGCAGTAATGCTATATCACAAAAACCCTTTATACCATACCTGTGCCTTGAGATTCCACGATGTGGGACTAAACGTTCCGCCCTTCCTTTGCGCGCGCCCGCAGACTCTCGTGTGCAATTGCCCACGCTGAAGGCCCTGCTGGTGCTCCTCGCTGAACTCAGTCACCTCGCGATACTTGCGAGAGTCTGCTGCACCTGCCGCCTGGGAAGCCTGACGCCTGCTGTTGCTCCAAGCTTCCTGCTGCTTCGGCTGTTAATGGCGGCCGGGGCGTTCACCTTAGATTCCACAGAACGGCCTATTGGCCCAATCAGAATAGCTGGAAACCTTCGCCGTAGCACGGCGAAGGCGGTGGGTGATGCTGCAAGTTGCCGGTCGGCCTAGGCATGCGCGCCTAGGTCAACCTGTGGCCGGAGATGGTGGGTTGTTCGGGGGGTGGTTATGGAGGTCTGGAGTGGCAGTTGTGGGGTGGAGCGAGTTCCTGGTGGTGAGGCGGAGCTCCCGAGGTGGTTGGCGAGCCGTGTGGGGGGCTGGAATGGTGGAAGCGGCTCGTCGGAGGTCGGTCGGTGATGTGGAAGATGAGGGTGGTCAGCGTCGGTCGAGGGGTAATCCGATGAGATAACAGGGGGAAAAGAGAGAGGAGAGGATGGAGAGGAGTTCTAACCTAATTGTAAGGACGAAAGGGGACGGAAGGCGGACAGCAGTACCTGCTGTCGCCGGAGAAGATGACGCCCAGTGGGGGAGAACGGCGGCGACGACAGGGCTGAGGCGGCGTGCGCTGGTACTGCGCGACGCGGAGGGAGGTCAGGAAGCTAACTCTGCCACTGGTTTTGTGGCAGAGCGAAGAGGGAGGGGAGGGGGGCTCGCCGGAGCTAGCTGGGACATTTGGCCGGGCAGGAGGAGAGGAATTGAAGGGGGAAACTCGGCCAAATCAAGCTCAGCCTCTTCGGCCGGAGTTGTGGGTTCTTATATAGGCGCTGGACTTGGTGTGTAGGGCGTGAAGGGCACGTAATTGCCTGAGGTTGGTCGCCGGAGATGGAAAGGAGTTAGGATACCCAAATCTCTCGTGCGTTCGCACGAGAGATTGGGTTCACACCAGGGATCGAGATCGGTCTTAAATGGAACGGAATTCCTCAGAGAATCCTCCTTCCATTTCTGGGAGGGAATCTCTGAGGGATTAGAGAGCAATCCCTCTCCGAACCTCGCCGGAGCTCGGTTCTGCCCTAGCAATGGCGGCAGGACCGGTTTGCAAAGGAGGCGAAGAACCTAGGGGGTTCTCTGCAACGGTATTCAAAAGATAGGGACCAATTTGTGATTTGGGTGTACTAAATTGCAAAGTAGGTCAAGATGACCTCTCCTTAGGTCCAAATTTTGGTATAAACCTAATTTGGACCTAAGGAATCCAATGGCGAAGTTAGATTTCAGGTTTGACCTCGTTTAATTGGACATTTTGCGTAAAAACTCAAATTAGGTTAATTGAAGAGCTAGGACCCTAATCTAGGTCAAACTAGGTTCCAAAGGCCAAATTAAGTGTTCTAAACCCTAGAGTATGTTTTTCCATGATTTGTAGAGGGTTTACTTGCTTTTTGTTCTGACCGGAACCTTGTTAATTTAAGCGGGTCTGTTTTAGGGTTACTAAGTGTCTTTTAGTTCTTAGATTGCACATGAACCCATTTCTGATTGACTCAACCCACTTTTTATCTCATTTAGACCATTTGACCTATGTTTTGCCTCTGAGAAATCCCATTTATGTACTGCAATGGTAAAATTACAGTTTTAACCTTTATTTCATGTTTTCTTCTCGGAGCACTTATTCCTTCAGTTAGGCCTTCTTCTAGGTTATGTAGGAGCTTTTATCTTCTTTATTGGGTCAAAATGAGCTAGTTATGGCTCATGATGAGGCTCTCATCACTCCTCCGACCAAAATGCCGCTACCATCTCTGACCAAACGTTGGTCGACCACCCCCTGGCACACCTCCTCTCTAGCGACTTCTCCCTCGCTACTGCCCCTCTGTTGGTCGTCCGGGCACCTTCGATGACTATCTCCAATGTCCGACAACCACTCCGGCTGTCCGTCCTCCTCACTATCGAGCGAATCAATCCTTGTCAATCCTTGGTATTTCTCTCTCCTCTACCTACTTTGTCATGTCTTGTCACTTTGATCTTGTTTTGATAAGATTTTCTTGTGATTTTCGTGTTTTCCAGCCACTGTTCTTCGTGTTCATCCTTGTCCTTCATTTGTTCTTCATGTTCTTCTCATTTGATCCATTCGAATCATATTTTTTCCACACTGTCAATTTTTGATCAATCAATTTGTTGTCCTTGATCGACCAAAAATTATCGTGTTCAAACTCCTATAAATTGATTTCGATCAACCACTTATTGATTTTGATCAACCTACATATGATTGACCAAACTTAAAACCTGATCAACCAAAATAACTCTGAAACTTGACTTGCTTCCTATTCACTTTTTGATTGGCCAACAATGATTTATTGATCAACCAATTTATCCTTCTGATCGATCAATTGCTTATTTTTTAATTGACCAATTTATGTTTTGATCGACCAACTTGGTTCTTTTGATCAACCAAAATTGCAACAAACCTGTTTTCATGGCTCTTAAACATTCTCATGCCTCTACCTTCACCCCCAGGGATGACACCTTTGACTGGTTCTTTATCAGTGTCGAGGCGCATCACAACTTTTCTCTTTTCTCCCACCTCTCACCTCATGTTAGTCGACCTATTGACCTTGACTACTTCTGGGCACATCTTTTTGAGTCTTAGAGACTAACTTACCAATCATAGGAGAGGTTGCCTCTTCGATTGAACTTTTTATGCAGGTGATAGGGGTAGTCGTATCAAGGGTGTAGACCCTATGGCTTGTCACCTCTTCTATTCTAACCTTCACAACATTGGTGAAGGTTTTGATATCCGGTTGATGTCTAATGTCTACGGTATTGAGGTTCTCATCAATGACGATGTCTTATCTGAGGTCCTTGGTTGTCCCTCCTCCGGTACCACCTACTTGAGTTGCATCATGACACCTCCTCTGAGGTTATTAAGGAGATGTTGATGACTCCTGAATCTTTCAACTTTGGCAACCCCACCAAGTCACCTTACTTTCGTCCTCCCGCAGTTCCTCAACCGTGTCTTCCTTTGGAACTTCATGTCCAAATCTACATCCTTTTAGAACTATCCAGGTCCCATGCTCGTGCTCTATACGCATTCATGACCAATAGGGTGTTTAATTGGAGCCACTTCATCCTCACCTTCATAAAGAGGAAACCCATGAACTTCTTCCTGTTTGGCACTTTTCTCTCCCATATCTTCCTACATTTTAAAGTCCCCATGGACATTAATCATAAGCAGTTCATCTCTCGTGTTTCCATTTTTGAAGAGCTTACCTACTCCAAAATGGAACAGGAGCATCAGGCTCATCAAGATCCTCCTTAGGCAGCAGTTTCCTCCTCTCAAACTTCTCCTTCTCAGGTTGGTTCTTCCTCTGCTCTACCTCCTTACTCTACCTACTAGGATTGTGATGCTTACTGCTTGCCTCCTGTTAAACCCTCTCCCTCATTCTATGACAAGGAGTGGCCCTACCTTGACAGGAAATTTACCAAATTTGACTTTGGGAGTTCAGGACATGACAGACGACATCTCTCTAATGATGCATTTCCAGAGAGAGACAAGACAAATGATGATGGAGCACGACACTCAGGTTTCTACGTACCTGAGCAGGTAGGGTCATTTCTTAGATCGACTTGGAGAGCAAATCTGCTTACCCACTATCCGTGTCCAGAGACCCTCTTGAGGCTGATGTTCAGTAGCAGCAGCTCCACCTCCGAGTACTTCAGCACCCTCTTCTTCTAAACAGACATAGCACACTGGTCCTTTAGTGCAACCATCCCGCAGATCTATTGACCTTCATATCTCTCCAGTTTTGGGGCACAGACGATGCTTCTCCTCCACTGCCTGACCCAGCACCAGCACACCTCCATTCTCTCTAAATGTCTTTGATATCGATTTGGAGTTTCCATCGGATATTGAGACCATTCTTAGTTTCTTCTAGATTTGATAACTTATTTTGGCATGTAGTATATTAAATTTTATTTTTTCTTTTGGATAGTGGAACTTCATATTTATCTTGCTTTGTAGTACTTATTATGTGATATGTGAACTTTGTAGTATTTTCATTTGAGATATCTTGCTTATTAGAATTTGTAAATCATGTTGCCTATCTTGCTTATTGGAAATGTGATATCTGTATCTAGCTTGCTTATAATTCTATAGCAGCATGTCATGAATTGCATGAAAATTTTAATAAGGGGGAGCAACAATTACTTGTCAAATATATTGCTTATGACTTTTGGTTAATAAAAAAGGGGGAAAAAAATTTGATCATGCATTTTTATACTCATGCATACTTAATTATAATTTTGTTATCAACCAAAAGAGGGAGAATGTTAATATTTTTGTTTTGATATAACAAAATTATGTTTTTATTGAAGACTATCCATTTCAGGTTAAGTCAAATTAAAGTATGGATGTGTCCGCATCAAGATTTTCAAATGTGTCATGTGAAGAAGACTTGAAGACTATTTTACCTTTATTGACTCTAGAATTATATACGAAATCTCAATAAGATAAATATAATTTTTCAATTTTGACAAAAATTATTCTATTTTAAACTTAAGTCAATTCTACTGTTGATCGACCAAAATCCTTTCTTGATCGACCAATTAATTGATCAAAGACCTCTAACGATCATATTCCCTTTTGATCAATTAACCCATTTAATTTAATCTATCAACAATATTTGAATGGTCCAAGTTCTTTTGAAATTGTTAAGTCAATCAATATGCTCTTTTAATTGATCAACATTGAATCGATCAATGCTTTGATTTAATCGACCAAAAGTAGTTTTGATCGACCAAACCTTTATTTTGATCGATTAAAGTCATGTTTTCAGCATTTCCAAAATAGGTCGAAAAACACCTATAAATAGGACCTTCGAACCCCCTCTTAAAAACACACCTCAAGAGCTTTCACGTCTCTACGCCTACAACTACTATGATTCAAAGCATGCTCCTTTGCGATTCAAGAAAGCTCAATTTGTTTTATTATTGCTAAGGTTCCATGGGAAATATTGCTATACTCTTTTTACTTTGTTGTTCATGATATGGGAATCCAAGTTATGTTGAAAGTCCCATTGTTCTTCTCTTGGTCAAGTGTAAGAGAAGATATTTGTAAGAGGTTGTGTCACTCTCGTTCAAGTGGTACATGATAGTGGATTTGACTACCGTCGACTTGTCGAGGAAATCCTAAGATAGGAGGCTTAGGTAATAGTTTTCACTAGGAAAGTTTCCACTCTAAATCAAGTGTTATTTTTCTAGTCTGTGCTTATTTATTTTCTGATCTATGGTGAATATTATTTTAACTTCTAATAGAAATAGATATTACACTATTCACCCCCCCTCTAGTTTATACTTGATCCCTTAGGCTCCACACACACTTACAGAATCCAGGCCTTTCTTGAGTTAAAGCTAAACAAGCTTATTAAGCTGAGCTTGAACTAACCATAGCTCTACTCAATAAGGGCTCATACTTGATAAGAATGAAAATTTGCTAATATATATCTATGTGTTTCTTAGATTTCTAAAGTTATAAAATTTGTAAGCACAGTGATTTTTTTTTTTTAGCAAGAACTCAAAAAGTCATATTACTGCTTCAAAAGATCAATAATACCCACTAGGGGGAGGAGGAGTTACACCAACTTCTTTCAGTCCCACCCCTGTTACAATTAGTGGCTGAAACATGCACTAGATTGACATCACTTCTGGGCACATGAGTTGAGGTTACATTTCTATACTTCTTCAACTTCCTACAATAGCAACCAATCTGATTCCTCATCCTCCAATTTGTCACCTGGGAGCTTAAGACCATTTGCACAATATTGACAATCACTACGGATTTGAATATTATAATTACCATGAGTGTCGACCAACTCTAATCCCTCCTTAACTCCATGGAGTTCAGCCTCCTTCGGGATGGGAGCCTCAACTCTTTTGGAAATTACATCAAAGAAAATATTACCTAATAAAAGGCTTACAACAACAATGGTAGTAGAATTCGAGTTGAAAGCAGCATCCACCTGAATTAGCATATCTACTTGGGGGGTTACATTCCCCTGAGATGAAGATTTTGAACTGTTGCTGCAAGAAGTGCTTGGTTTTGCCAAAACCGCCTTCCCCTTCCAATTAGAACTCAACTTTCAGTGTAAGTATTTGGTGAACAGATTTGATTGAGGGGTTTTGAAGAAGCTGCAAAGGTTCTTTTGGGAAGAACAGGGGTGAAGGTAGAGGAAACAGAGGAGGTCTTAACAAATTCCTGAGTTGGTGGAAAGATATCGGTCTCTTGGTTATTACAAAGTTTGTTGGACTTGCTGGTAGTTTTGATTGAGTGTTTTAGCTGCTGAAGGACCTTTCTATTTTGTTTATTTTTTTATTGGCAATGGAAGACCTTGTTAAATCTACTGAGAATATATGGAGTTTAGGTTTTGGCTTCTGGTATGAAAACTAATGGCGTTACTGGGGCGGATGCTGTTGGGATTTTTGGCTTTGAGAAAAGGAGTTTTGAAGATGCTATTAGAAATAAATCTTATACTGCTACAAGACATGATAGGATTCCTCCTGTGGTTTGGGATTCTTATATTACACTCAAGCCACCATAGAATATTGATGGTGGGAAAGTTGTTTTTGATGAGACGAATTTGAAGGTGCTCAAGAAACCTTTTGAACTTTGTTTGATTGCACAATTTAATAAGCAAAGGCCTAAATTGGACAATCTAATAAAATGTTGCAAGTTTTGGGATTATTTTCAGTTGAGTGCTATTCACAAGTTTAATGTTTTAATCCGTTTGAAGAATATTGAAGATCTTGCATACAAATATTCAAAAAATTCTTTGCGATTGGGTGAATTCAAGATGCGTATTATGAGGTGGAATCCTTTTTATAATCCCAATAGAACATCTTCGAGAGCTACGATATGGATTGGTCCCTCTGGTTTCGGTTTCCAATTTTTAATGAAGATATTTTGCGCTCTATTCTTAGTCCATTTGGGGAAATATTAATGTTTGGTAGAGATGTTCTTTTGATGCCGAGGCGTGGTTATGTTAGAGCTTGTATTGAAGTGGACATGGTTCAGCCTTTTCCAGATTGTCTGTGGATCCAAAATGGAGATCAATTGCTTCGTTAGTGTACGGTTCTGGAATATTGTCCTTTCTTCTATGATAATTATTGGTTTCTCGGACTGAAACTAAAAATTGCTACTTTGGTAATAGTTATCAATTTAAGAAAAATAGAAGGGTGGCTGTCAGAAAAAAAACTCTATCTAACATTTTTTTAGAAAAGGAATGTTTATGCTAAGTAGGTTTGGCAGAAGAAAAATGTGATCGTGGTTCAGAATTAAAATGAGGCCCAGCAAAGTGATGATGGAAAGATATAGTTTGATGGCGCTCATCCAAGGTAAGGGAGATAAATAACTTGCAAATCTACCCACCTATGTTAGTAGGGACTCAAATTGGGGATGTGTCATTCCCACTTAAATGATATGAACCTATGCACCAATTGAGCTACCCGACAGGTTCAGCTTGGGCAAGATTTGAATGCAAGTCAGTATAGGGATGAAAGGTAGTTTGTTTAGGATTTTGGTTCCCCTTTTGAGAAGGAAATGAAATCTTGGTAGAAAAGTTTTCATTAGGGACAAAATTGGGTCTAATGTAGATGAATGGCAGCACAGAAATGTTGATAAAGTCAATGAGCAATTTTAGGTGGAGCAGGATCATTTGAACAGAGCTAAGGTCAGTGATGTTATTAATGTTATGATTTTTAAAGGAAGGAAGAAAGAAAGTTTCGGGTGCATGGGTTCTTTGGAACAGAGGTCAAGGAGTGTGGTTAAAACTAAAAGGTTAACTTCATCAAGTTCAACTTCAGCTAGAAATGTTAATTTACAAAATAAGTTTAAAGTTTTGAGAAGTTCAATTAGATGTAATGACTTAGTTTCATTAGAAATCCTAAGACTCCCTTATATAGAGATCGTAAAGTCAAAGGTACAAAAATGTCCCTGAGGAACAAAACACCCATAGCCCTTATACTAAGAGAATAAAAGATCACATATGCTAACATTCTCCCTCAAGCTGAAGCATAAATATCTATTATACTCAGCTTGGATATATAAGAATTAAATGAAGATCTAGCCAAAGGCTTGGTGAAAATATCTCCAGTCTGCTTCTCAGATGCAATAGATATGGTATATAGCAACCCCTTCTGAATAATGTCCTTGGTATAGTGACAATCAACCTTAACATACTTCGTCCTCTCATGAAATGCTGGGTTGTTGGCAATGAAGGTGGCTGCTCTGTTATTACATCACATCTCCATAGGTGTAGAAAACTGCACAAGTAGGTCAGTAAGCAAGGATCTAATCCACATCATCTCTGTAGTCGTCTAAGCCATAACTCTGTAGTCAGACTCGGCACTGGATCTCACAACTGTATCATGTTTCTTACTGCTCCATGTAATCAAATTTCCTACTAAGAAGGTATAAAACCTAGTAGTGGATTTACGATCTACATGACATCCGACGTAGTCTACATCAAAATAGCCAACCAATGCCATAGAAGACCCCTTGGAAAGAAGAAACCCTTCCCAGGAGCCTTCTTAACATATCTAAACAGCATCAATGCTGCATCCCAATGCTAACATGTTGGTTTGGCCATTAACTGACTCAATCTCTCAACTGCAAAAGAGATATCTGGCCTCGTGATAATGAGATACAACAGCTTACCTATCTGTACCATCTGCTATTCACCACTTGTGCATCCTCATCATAAAGTGGCATCTTGGGGTCCATAGGAATATTGGCTTCCTTGGCCCTAAGCATACCAACCTCTTATAGGATATCTAAAGCATACTTCCGCTGAAACAAGACCACACCCTTCTTGTTGTGAGCAACCTCAATACCAAGAAAATACCGTAGAGCCCCAGGTCCTTTAGGACAAACTACTCTGCTAGGATGCGCTTAACCTCAACAATGCCTTACTCATCATCCACTATAATGATTAAATCAACATAAACAAGTACACTAGTAGAAAAAGTACTATTCACGTCAGAAATTCTTGACCGTTCAAGTAACGGTTGGTAATAAACATATTCTCGACTGTTATAAGAGAAATAGTTGCCAAAAGTACGGTCATTAACTTTACTACCTGCAAAACAGTCGAGGAGGTTGAGACCATTTTCGACCATTATAAACGGTTGAGAATAAAATTTTCGTCGTCTGTTCTAATGTAACCAGTCGAGGATAAATAACATCCTCGACCTTCAAATATATAAGGGTCAGACAAGTGAAGTAATGTTAAAACATCTAGTTGACACCATTGTCGACCATTGACAATGGTCAAGAATAATAATATTGTTGACGGTTTCTATATTAATGGTCGATCATAATGTTTTATAACCCACCAGCGCAGGGTGCCAAATTTTCAAAGTCTATCGTCGACCGTGTATTCATAACAGTCGAGAAAAGCTTTATTTCCAACCATTATTAATAGTCGGTAATAATCTTATCTTCAATCGTTCATTAGGAATGGTTGAGAATGTCGAGTAAAATCCCTACCACACACCTGATTCCCTTCCCCTTCGTCCCAAACCCTCCTCACAGCAGCCGCACGACCTCCTCCCCTCGCTCCTCCTTCCAATCGGCTCCTCCGTGACCATCGCTTTGGTGCCTCCTCCGCCTCGGCTCCTCCTTCGCGACCTCAAGGGGTACTCGTCCTCCTCCTCTTCTTCCTCCTCCCTCCCTACCACCCACCTCCTCCTTCCCCTCCCCCTCGTCACCGGCCTTCCCCTCCACCTCACCCACCACCACCAACCGCCACCTGCACCACGACCACCCGCAGCCACCACCTCCTGCCCCTGCGGCCACCACCAACACCACGACCACCCGCCACCACAACCATCCTCCTCCCTCCCTTCCGTCACCACCCTTATATATCCTCCTCCCTTCGTGCCGCCTGCCTCATCCTTCCCCTCCCCCTCGACGTCCGCCTTGCCCTTGCCCTCCCCCTCGCCCACCACCAGCCGCACCAGGACCACCCGCCACCACCACCTCCCTCCAGTGGCCACCACCACCACCTTGTAGCCACCACCACCACCACATTGCAGCCGCCACCACCACCACCAATACCCTCTACCATCCCCCTGCCTCCACCTGTCCTCCTCTGTAATGACCCGCTATGTTTCAGCCATTTAAGATGTCTGGAATTTCAATTAAACATCTGTCCAAACATCTGGACCAGTTCCCGGACGTCTGAAAGTGGATTATTTTGTGCTGCACTTTGCGCTCTGTGCGGGGGCGGCATGCAGAGGCCGCTCTCCTTTCTCTCTTTCATTTCCCCCCAAACCCTAAACCCTACACCCTCCTATTTAGACCCCTCTTTCCCCTCCTCTCCTCAACCACCAGCCACCACCACCTTCAGATCTCCAGTGCGGCCGTGGCAAGGGAGGACGAGAGAGGCGAGTGGAGGGCGAGCAAGGGAGAGCAAGAGGGAGGAAGGAGGAGAGCGTGGAAGGTCGGAGGACCTTTTGGAGCTCGGTAGAGCTCGCACAGCTGATGGCGGGTGCGTGAGCACGTGGAGGACGTCAGCGAGGAGTTGTCCAAGCTCCTACAGCGGCTGCAGCCGCAACCGGAGGAGCGAGCTACGAGCAGGTTCTGACATTGGGAGTTTTCCAGTATCAGACGTCTGGCATGACATCCAGACGATTGGCGAGGGACCTGGACGTTCCAAGCTAAGGCCGGACATCTGAGAGCACGTATTGCGTGAGGTACGTACATTCTTGCATTGATTTCTTCCATGCAGAAGATCTCAGCACAGGAGGCATTGTCGATTGATCCGCGCCTGCGTTTGCATGCGTAGGTGCAGCTTTAGGAAGGCACGCAGGATGCTTTTCCACGCACTTTTGGACTTCTGATCACATCACCAGACATCCGGAGGTGCTTCCAGACGACTGGAGACATCATTCGATGTCTGGAACTGTCTTCAGACAGTCGCAGCGAAGGTCTAGACATCTAATCAGCCACAAAAGACACAAGGTGAGTTTTGATGTCTTTTAAGACATCTGGGATTAGTCCTAGACATCTGATTCTGATCAGAAATCGTGTTTTTGGCCTGTTTAATGCCAAAATGGAATCGGATTTCCGCAAAAAAGTACCGTTGTTTTCTACTCGAGTTCCTCTACGTATTCGTGTTGAGTACCTACTATTTTGATCCTGTCTAATGAACATTGGTCGCTGGTACAGGTTACCAGCCGATGGCGTGTTCGGGGCCCGCAGAGATGACGAGATCTATAGCACAAGCCCCCATTCCTCTCGTGATACCCGGTAGAGTGGTTTAATTTAGTTATTAACATTTAAATAAGAATGTGCTTGGTTGAAATTGCTGAATGGAACTCTAGGATGTGGAATGAACCCTAGGATAGAGAAATGAATGAGCTTGTTTGTACTGTACTGTTTACTTGCATGCATGGTTAAGATAAATTGCTAGCAAATGCCTGTATTATAATTACGAGTTGCCTATTAGAATATGGGCTGCCTATATTTAATGAATAATTGCTTGTGAAACCACCAGTTGTATGTTATTGATAATTGAACTATGAAAACACGAGCTACCTGTACATGAATTATGAAACATGAGACCTGGATCTAGATAGATGAGGTGAACATGAGCATGAACCATACGGGGAATTAGGAGTAGAACTCCCATGAATAAACGGAATCTAGAATGTAGATAGGAAGTGTGCTCGCCCTCGAGTACGTGGTACCAAGGAGAGCAACTGTCCCCTTTTTGTGTAGAGCGGAGCTAGCCTCCCTTGGGTTGAGACTCGAGGTTAGGATTGGCCACTCTATACCGACTCTTGTTGGTACTCGCGTACGTAGTACCGAGGCAAGCTACTAGTGTAGGGAGGGAGCTAGCCACCCCATGGGGCCCAGGGTTTAGCTAGCCACCCTACACCAACTTTGTTAGGCCCTCTGGGCAAATCGGGGTAATCAGACAAGGATACGTGGACTGTGGAGGGGCAAGACCCCTGTTTGGTTCTGAGGGGTGAGACTCCTGTTCTGAGAGGGCAAGGCCCTGAACTATTCTGTGTTGTACTTTGGGCGTACCTACTAGCGGAAACGACTGATCGCATGTCAGTGTGGGGTAGCTACCCGTGTGCTTATCATGCATGCCGTAGTCACCGCTACGTCTTGACAGTGACCTCGGGGTGGTTGACTAGGTGTAGGACTACCACGGGGGACTCTCCCAGCTAGGAGAGCACCACGTGTACCTTCTACTCTACGGAAAATACTGCAATCAAGATCGTTACCACGAGGAACATGCAAGATCAAAAAATATATGGATACTTTCAGAATTGGGTGAAACAGAAACATAAAACAGATAAATAGAAATGAGAATTAAACCTATTATTTTTACTATTTTGTACATAGATAATATAAACACCACTCTACTCAGCGTTCGCTGACTCTGTCTTTTCTTAACACTCTTCAGGACTAGGAGTTAAGCAGCCCGAGTTCCCGGCTGTAGAGGGTGCTGGGCCCAGTCGAGTCCAATCGTAGTATTTCTTCAACACTTTCTTTTTCTCTACTATTGTAGTAAGTAATGGACACTTAGTTACTGTTCTACTACTGTTTCCTTTCCGCTTTCCATTGTTGTTGTTGTCGTTGTTGTTGTTGTGGTGGTATGTACTGAGATAGCTGTTCTATTTTCTTTACTGCTTTGTATGTTTCTTCTACTTAGTTATATTGCATGTGTGAATGTGGTTTATTTTCCTACTTTTGGTTATTTCTTGTTGGATGACTAGGTCATGGGATTAGTTGAGGCGAGCCGATCTCAGGTCCTATAGGGATCCGGGAACCAGGTCGTAACAAGATGGTATCAAAGCAAGGTCGTCCCGAGAAATGAACCAATTGGCTTGAGAGTAGCCACTCACGTGCATATAACTAGGATAGCCACCACAATGTATCGTTTGATATTCGTTCTGAGTCTTTTCTCAATGTAATTCGGTATCATTGACACTAGTTCTATCCTTCGCATCTCCTTGTAGGAGATGCCTCGTCGGGGAGTTCTCAAGGTGGGTCGTGGTCACAACCGTGGACAAGGTCGGAGGAGCAGACGTGCCGGACCTAAGGTACCAGTTGACCAACCTCTTCTCCTGGGCATTCAGGCCCAGGATCTCACCCAACTAATCAAAGACATCGTATGAAAGGAGCTCCACCAGCCTCCATGGGCACCTCTCCCTGAGGACGTCGAGGGGGAGTCCTCGGTGGGACAGAGAGACTATCACAGCACCGGACGAGCAGGAAGGGGAGGGGGTTGTCCTCCACTGCCCCCACAAAGCTTTGACACTTCTAAGCACGAGCCCTCCTTACCTGGAGGCATGCCTGTTCCCCCAGTTCAGCTACACCATGAGCTTTTCAGACAGTTCCAGAAGCTGAAGCCCCCCTCCTTCAAGGGGGATGAGGACCCGTCTGAGGCAGAGGACTGGCTGGAGCATATAGAGAAGGTGTTCGACACCCTTCACCCTCCCGTGGAGTGCCGCGTGGCCTTTACCACGTACCAGCTGGAGAGCGTAGCACACAGGTGGTGGAGGGCAGTCAGAGGCCAGGAGGGGAGAGAGCCGACATGGGACCAGTTCGTGACTCTCTTCTGCAAGCAGTACTTTCCACAAACCTGGTAGGACCAGAGGAGGTAGGAGTTCCACACTCTCCGCCAGGGGACGATGACTGTTAGCGCATACCGCACGCATTTTCTGGAGTTGTCACGTTTTGCCTCGACAGCTGTGTCTACGAAGAAGGTTTACTGAGGGGCTCCGACCTGCTATTTGAGGGTATGTCAAACCCCTAAGACTACCCACTTTCTCATGAGTGGTTGAGGTAGCCATGACCTACGAGGAGACCAACTCGACTGTGCGAGACACTTACAGCGGACAGAAGAGGCCCTACCAGCCAGAGTACTCTCAAGGTCGTCGGGAGAGGAGGCACACGGCACCCGCAGGAGAGCCATCTCATTTTGCGGGGCCATCAGTGGCATTTGGGGGCCCCAGATAAGGGCAGTTGCCAGCACCGGACCCTCTCCAAGCCGCCAGCAGGGACTTATTGAGGGAGGAGGTCGTGTTCCCCTCTGCTACCAGTGTGGCCAGCCGGGCCACATTAGGAGGGACTGCCCATCTAGGGTCGGAGCACAGCAAATGCTCCCTGCACCTAGCACTGGAGGCCGAGCTGGTAGTCATGGTCACCATGCACGTGGGGGAGGACAACAGTCATAAGGAGGGTACCGACTAGCAGCTACTCACCCGACCCAGAGTGTAGCTGCTTCGCCTGCACCGAGGGCTAAGGGCCATATCAACACCCTGACACACAGAGACGCCAGGGCTTCAGGTTCAGTGGTGGCAGGTATGGTTACTATTTCTAGCATATTAGTATACATACCTTTTTATTCCAGCACCACTCACTCTTTCGTCGCTACGAATTTTGCCGTCAGTTTGGGGTAGGGCAGTGTACTATTAGAGGATCCATTTGTGATTAGAGGCCTAGGTGGCCAGTTGTTTGTAGCTGAGGAGGTCTACACAGACTGCGAGGTCAGTATAGGGGGACACAGCCTCCCCGCTGACCTGATTGTGATACAGATGGAGGATTTTGGAGTGATCCTAGGGATGAAATGGCTGTCCGCCTATCACCCCCTGGTGGACTATTTCGGGAGTAAGATTGTCTTCTCCATACTGGAGTTGCCTCCCTTTGAGTTTTACGGACAGCTGGTGGATGGAGGTTTCAGATGCATCTCCGCGCTTTGGGCAGCGAGGCTTTTGAGTCAGGGATGTGAGGGCTTTTTGGCCTGTGTAGTGGTAGAGCCTAGCCCTATGGCTAACTTTTAGAGTATCCTGGTGGTTTGCGAGTACCCTGACATTTTTCTAAAGGAGCTGCCAAGACTATCGCCTGAGCGTAAGATCGAGTTTGAGATCTCACTGGTACCGAGGCCAGCCCCATTTCTACTGCATCGTACCAGATGGCACTGCTTGAGCTACGAGAGCTCAAGTCACAGCTGCATGACCTGTTGGAGAAGGGCTTTATGAGGCCCAGTGCATCCCCGTGGGGAGTCCTTGTGAAGAAGAAGGACGGTACCCTACGACTTTATGTCGACTACCGACAACTAAATAGGGTCACCATCAAGAACAAGTATCCGCTGCCGAGGATTGATGTTATAACGCTTTGTCGGACTTTTTAGATGAGTATAAGTCAGTCGCGTTGTAGTATAGGTGACCAAGCGTTGATAACAAATAAGAATTTATTACTCGAAAACCTAAGTATCCGAGGTCAAACATAGGGAGCAAATGGAATTTATTCACTAATCTCAATAATGTAATTGAACACTTAGAGTTACTCGAAACTTAATTCAAAATATAAATGCAAGAATTTAAGAATCAATTATAACAAAAATAGAAAAATTGGACATCTGATTCTATAATCAGACATCTTAAAAAGATATTTCTTTTTAAACTCTTATTTTTTTCTCCTTCTCAAGTCTTTTTTTCTTCTTCACTTTTCTTCTTCGTCTCTTTAGTTCTGCTCTTTCTTATGTTCCTCTTGACGGAGAGATTTTCGCTTACTTATGATAGTAGTAGAAGATATGTCGTTGTAATTAATGTGGTGGAAATCACTCAATCAAAACTAAATATCAATTTTAACCACAGTAAAGATGTTGTATCCACAGGGAGGAATAGATCAATAAATTCACAAGAAGAGGAATATAATGTTCGCAGACACTTTTGTGACTTTAATGCGAGGAATATGCTATTTTAAATGGAGCTTGAAATATCTTTAAAAGTTCAGGGTTAGTTATGCGATTTTCACGTCAGGAATTAAGCTCCAAAAATATGCATATGATGCATGTGTAATGGCATATCATATAAATTCAACTTGAATGCAAATTTGATTTCAAATTAATGTAGAATCATGCACACAACACAAGTAAAGTAATTTCAGGAAAGTCTGGGTGCATCAATGCAATGTGGCCTGAATAAAATATGAATATAAAATTGGCAATGGCATTGAATGTAATTATTAATTGAGACAAAAATAGAGATTTTATCCTCTCTCTTCCTCACATGTGCGGCCGTTCACGGTTGGCGGTGAGAGTCAACAGGGAGGTGCACCTCGACGAGGGCTACACAACGGCGGTGACGTGGCGGTCGAAGGTGGCCGGCGGCGGCCTGGCAAAGGAGAAGGGCCGCCGACCTGTTGGCTGTTGGAAGAAGACAGCCGCGCGTGGATGCGCGGGTGGCCTGCTGCTGCAGCACACTGGGCGCGCACGAGGCATGCTAGGTGATGGCGCAAGTGCATGTGGGTGCGGCGCTCGCTGCTTCCTGCTGTGCAGTGCCTGCGGGCACTGGTTGGAGGGAGCAGTGGACGGTGGGTGCAGCGCTGGGCGATGGCGCAGATGCGTGCCTGCAAAGGATGCGCAAGGGCGGTGAGCGCCTGTGGGCGTGGAAGGGCGGTGAGCGCCTGCGGGGAGCGGTGCAGCGCCTGCGATGAGTGGTGCAGTGCCTGCAAAGGGCGCGCAAGGCACTGGAGGTGGAAGGCGATGGCGCGGGCGTTTGGCAGTAGCGGTGGAGGGCGTTGAAGGGGGCGCGCCTGCAAGCGGTGATGGTGCTGGAGAGGGGGGCACCTGCGGGGAGCGCCTACAGTGGAGAGGGCACGGCACCTGCGAGGGCGCGCAAGGGCAGGCGGAGGGTGGCCTGCTGCTGCAAAGGGCGCAAGTGCGCAAGGGCAGTAGGGCGTTGGAAGGTGCAGTGCAGGTTGGAAGGTTTGGCGTGGTGAAGGGCAGTGCGTGGAAGGGCTTGGCTGTGGCCTGTGCCTGCAGAGGGTGCGGGTGCGTGATGTGCACAATGCACGCTGTGGATGATGGATGGCCTCCAATCCCCTTCACCTCTCCTCTATATCTCCTCTCTTCCACCTCCCAAGGGATTTTCAAAATCCTTTTCTAAAAATGGCCAACACCGTTTGCATTTGTTGAGGGAAGTTTTGAGGCCGGCTGGAAGATGAGATATTCGTGGGGATGTGTTGCGGCTGGCGTTTGTTGGGGGAATTTTACTCCCATCCCCTCCTTATTCTTTCCAATATCATTCCTGCAACAAAACATAAAACAATTACATACTATAAAATGCAATAAAATAGATAAAAACTCAAGTAATGATGCATGCACTTATTTAGTGACTTAATTTGATTATTAACAAACATACTATGTTAGAATTGAAGTACTTAGGCATAACAATAGTCCATTAAAATGGACTCATCAAATACCCCCATGCCTAAGATTTGCTAGTCCCTAGTAAAAATAATAGAAATAATCAAAAGATTTCTTCTTTTCTTATTTCAAAACTTTAGAGATCCAGACAAATGTGAAGTGATGATAGCCTAGGTAATAGATCCACGCGAGAAAGCCAATTCACATTGGGAGTTCGTACTTTACCCTTGGTAAATATTTCTGTCGAGATAGGCAACTACTTCCCTCAGAGATAAAGCGGAAGATAATCTATAATTTGACCCTAGCTTTTGGCTTAGGTAGGAGATATTGAGTTGAATGGATTTGTATTTGGTGGCACACACTTATCTGATGCTACATGTAATCTAGTACTACAGACTCTAGATCTCTAGACTATTAGACAAGTCAACTCAAAGAGAAGCTAAACAACTGTGCTCTCTTGATGTTCCTGGGCGCTCACTCTTTTCTTTCTTTTCTTTCTGAGATCACAAATTTCGCCAGATTTAGTAATTGTACTCACTGTTTGGTAGCCTCACATAACATCCACACTTCTATTAAAGTTCTAATAACTCTACAACTAAGTTAGAGTCCTTAGCCAGTATTCAGGCGATCAGAAATACTGGAAGGTAGGTATGAATCATATTTGGTGGAACGCGATAGGTGTTCTGTTACCTCAGAAACAATGTTATATTATAAACTTGGACTTTCTCTCTCTCTCTCTTTTCTTCTTTTTCTTCCTTTCTTCTTCCTTTTTTTTTTGTCTTATAACTGTTTCTTCTTTTTCTTCTTCTTTTCTTTTCTCTCCTTTTTTTTTTTTATAAATCAAATAACACGACACAGACTTTTATTTATGATGCATTATTAGGGATGATGATGGTCAAGAGGATATGGTGTGGCTTATTTGGTGGAAGTGCCTATTCTCGGCACCAGGAAGGAATGGATAGGACAGGCATATTTCTGACCTTTGACACTATTACCCTCCTTCAACCGAGGACTCTATGAAGGACGGTCGTAACCATCCACCATAGTCATAGCTTTATTAAGACTCAATCTCTGTGTATCTGCCTTATTTGGTGACTCTCAGGAATTCACACAAAGTACGCACACAGGAACAGAGAGTGAAAACTATGCCTAACTCTAAAGTATCATCATCTAATTATCCAAAACTTAAGAGCCCTTGCACTAGACTTAGCGTACCAGTAATCTCTCTAATTTCTTCTCACAAATATGAGGTGGATCTACTAGAAGATAGTATGTCTGACTCCCCATGAACTTTCCAAGGGTTCAGTAGACTACAAATGCTTATTGGTTTTCCTCAAGGATCCATTACCAAGTCTACGTGCACGTGAAATAAATGTACTGGATTCTAAACTTAAGAAATAATTCAGGAAGAAAAACCTCCAATGACAAAGATATTTTGCTAGGGACTAACCCATTCAGCTCAAGAAAAGAAATTTATATATATATATATATATGTATGTATGTATGTATGTATGCAAATATTTATAAATGCTATAAACATTCTCAGGTTATACCCCCCGCATGCCTAAGACTGACAATGTCCCCATTGGAAAAATGTAGACATAGAAGAATATCAATTGAGGAGGAGAGTGGGAGGAGCTAAGGCTCCTCAAGTCGAAGTGCATCCAAAATCTGGCCATCTGAAAGAGTAATATAAGATTTAAGTCGCTGGCCATTTACCTTAAAGCTTGCACCTAAAATAGGGTTCCGAATTTCTATAGCTCCATGAGGGAAAGTATTGATGACAACGTATGGCCCATCCCAGCAGGACTTGAGCTTTCTAGGAAATAATTTAAGTCTAGAATTAAAAAGCCAGACCCACTGGTTGGGCTCAAAAGTCTTTCTAATGATGTGCTTATCATGGAAGACTTTTGTAAGTTGCTTGTAAGCTTGAGAAGTTTCATAAGCTTCATTACAAAGCTCCTCAAGCTCACTTAATTCTAACATATGTGCCTTTCCCGCTTTATCCAGATTCAAGTTAACGTTTTTAATAGCCCAATAAACTTTATGTTGGATTTCAACGAGAAGGTGGCATACTTTTCTATAGACAAGATGTAAAGGAGACATGCCCAAGGGAATCTTATACGCAGTTCTGTAGGCCCAAAGAGCATCATTTAGTTTTTTAGACCAATCCTTCCGATCAGGCCTGATAATTTTTTCTAAACTTCGCTTAATCTCCCTATTAGACACTTCAACTTGTCCACTCGTTTGGGGATGATAAGGTGTGGCTATCATGTGGTTAACTCCCAAATTTTGGAGCAGTATTGTTAAGTGTACGTTCTTAAAGTGAGGTCCTCCATCATTTATGATCATCCTTGGGCACCCATATCGAGAAATGATATTAGCCTTAACAAAGCCCAAGACCACGGAATGATCATTGGTTCGCGTGGGTATGGCTTCTATCCATTTCAATACATAGTCTACAGCCACAAGGATGTATTCATGTCCGAAGGACACAGGAAAGGGACCCATGAAGTTAATGCCCCAAATATCAAAGATCTCAATAGGGAAGATAGGTTGTTGGGGCATCTCATCCCTTTTTCTAATGGTTCCAGCCTGCTGGCAACGTAGACATGCACCCACATACGTATGTGCATCTCAGAATAATGTGGGCCACCAAAAGCCAGACTGAAGAATCTTATGGGCAGTCTTCTTCCCACTAAAATGTCCCCCACAATGGAGGTCATGGAAGAAACTCAGAACACTTCTTTGTTCTTCATCAGGGATTCAACGGCGAAAAGCTGGTCAGGGCCTACTCTAAAAAGCTCGGGTTCCTCCCAGTGATAAAATTTAGCGTTGGCGAGAAACCTATCTCGCTTCTGCTTGTCCCAAGTATTTGGGGTAATGCCCGTGACCAGATAGTTCACTATGTCAACGAACCAAGGAGTTTTAGCTTCCACAGCCATCAGAGACTCATCAGGGAAAGTCTCTTGAATACCACCAGTAGGGTTTGATGCCTCAATAGGGATCCTAGACAAATGGTCTGCTACCACATTCTCAACTCCTTTCTTGTCTTTAATTTCCAGGTCAAATTCTTGGAGTAGCAGAATCCAACGAATTAGGCGAGGTTTGGTGTCCTTTTTAGCAAGAAGATGCTTTAGGGCAGAAGGATCATTGAACACCACAACCTTGGATCCCAAAAGATAAGATCGAAACTTTTCCAAAGCAAATACTACAGCAAGTAGTTCCTTTTCCGTGACCGTGTAGTTTTGCTAAGGATCCATAAGGGTCTTGCTGGCATAATGCAACACATGAGGTTTGCCATCAACCCTTTGACCTAAGACCACTCCCACTGCAAAATTAGAAGCATCGCACATAAGCTCAAATGGGAGGGTCCAATCTGGTGCTTGGAGAATCAATGCGGTAATGAGGGCTTTCTTCAAAACTTGGAAAGCCTTGCCACATCTATCATCAAAATCGAAGGAGACATCCTTCGCTAACAGGTCGCAAAGTGGCTTAAAGATTTTACTGAAATCTCTAATGAAGCACCTATAAAATCCAGCATGGCCAAGGAAAGAGCTAACCTGACGAACATTGGCAGGCAATAGAAGCTTAGAGATGGAATCAATTTTTGCGGTATCCACTTCTAGCTCTCTCTCGGAAACTATATGCCCTAACACAATGCCCTGCTGGACCATAAAGTGGCTTTTCTTTCAGCTAAGCACCAGCTTTGCCTCTTCGCAACGGGTTAAGACTTTATCAAGGTGCGAAAGGCATAGGTCAAACGACAAGCCATAAATGGAGAAGTCATCCATGAAAATTTCAACGAACTTGTCAATCATATCAGAAAAGATAGCCATCATACAACGTTGGAAAGTGGCAGGAGCATTACATAACTCGAATGGCATTCGGTGGAACGCAAATGTGCCATACGGACTCGTGAAGGTGGTACACTCCTGATCGTCAGGAAAAACGGTTATCTGATTATACCCAGAGTACCCGTCAAGAAAACAAAAGTACTTTTTCCCCGCCAATCATTCCAAAATTTGATCGATAAACGGTAAGGGGAAATGATCTTTCTGGGTAGCTGTGTTTAAACAGCGGTAATCAATGCAGACCCTCCAACCAGTTGAGGGTCTAATAGTCACTAGTTCTCCTTGGTCATTCTCCTCTACAGTGATTCCTGCCTTTTTGGGAACTACATGAATAGGACTGACCCATTTACTATCTGAAATGGGCTAGATAATCCTTGCATCCAGCCATTTCAGAATCTCCTTTTTAACAACCTCTTGCATATTTGGATTGAGCCTTCTCTGCATGTCTCGGAAAGGCTTCACGGACTTGTCCGTGTATATATGATGCATGCAAAGAGAGGGATCAACACCCTTAATATTAGCAATTGAATAGGCAATTGCTTCCTTGTGCCTTTGTAAACACTCAAGTAGAGCTCCTTCCTGCAATTCAGATAATGTAGACAAGATAATAACGGGGAGCGTGTTATTAGGGCCAAGGAAAGCATATTTCAATGTGCTCGGGAGAGGGTCTCAACTCCAACTCAGGAGCCTTTTGGATTGAGGGTTTTAGTTGAGATGTCCCTGCCTCAGGTAGCGGATCTACCTTCACAGTCCAGGGTGGGGACAGAGACTCAGTGTGTATCCCCAGCAACTCTTCTAATTCGGGCATTTCCCTTTTAGTTTCTTTAATAATCGAGGGATGGTCCTTAGATATGACCTTCTGAAGGGGATCTCTACATAAGAGTGCTGGAATAGTCTCTTCAATTATTTTATCAACAACCTCAATCTGAGAACAATCTTCAAGTCCAGATTGCTTGTAAGTATCAAAAACATTCAATCGAATCTTCTTGTTCCCAAAGCCCATTTTAAGTGCCCCAAATCTACAATTTACAGAGGCATTGGCTGTGGCCAAGAAGGGGCATCCCAAAATAATGGACGGCTTTGTGGGCTTATTTGATGGGTCAGTATCAAGCACCAGAAAGTCAATAGGGAAGAAGAAATCCTCCACTCTCACAAGGACATCTTCCAACAATCCCCGTGGTGTCTTAAGTGATTAGTCTGCAACCTGGAGGATTACTGGATTAGGCTTTAGCTTGCCTCCTCCCAAAAGGTCGTAGACAGAGCTCAGTAGAATGTTCACCCCCGCACCCAGATCAAGCAGAGCCTCGTCAATGTGTTGGTTACCTATAACCATTGAAATATACGGGGACCCTAGGTCTTTCATTTTGGGGGGTGTTCCATGCTGGAGAACTGAGCTAACATGGTCAGGCAGGATGACCTTGGTTTGGACCTGTTTCCTAGATCGGTGCTTCTAGGTGCATAGGCCCTTCAGAAACTTGGCATAGGATGGAATTTGTTTAATAGCTTCCAATAGAGGTAGTTAATCTGGACTTGCCTAAAAGTATCCATAATCTCTTCTGTCCTATCCTCGGCTCCAGACGAGCCAACAGAAGATTCCCCAGGAGCAGATAAACACTCTGGATAGGGCACCCTCGGCTTCTAGGTAGAGGAGTCGTCATGGCGGGAAAGGGGTGGTGGAAGGACGACAACCTCATTGTGGGTGATTTTGTGTGAGGGAGAGCAGTGTGGCTCTTCCTCGGTGGAGATGGAAGTTGGGTCAGGTGTGGAAGGGAAATTCTGAGACGTAACCGTAGGAGTGTTATCAGGCTTGTCAATCTTTTTTCCACTCCTTAACACGGTCACTGCCTGGGCGTGCTCCCTGAATACAACCTGCTTACCCTTAGGGTTCTCCTCAGAAGAGCTAGGCAGCTTCCCCAGATCACGTTGCCTAACTGCCTCAGTAAGATGACCAATTTGGGATTGCATATCAGTAATCATCTTATTATGAGATTGAATGACCATATTCTGATGCTCTTGCATTGCTTTCATCATGGCCTTCAGTTCATCCATTTTAGAGGGCTTACTCTGAGGAGGGTTTTCATAAGATGGTTGGTATATGGGTTGGGGAGGTAAGGGTCTTGTATTCCTTGAGTTAAAAGCATCACCTTGCTTCCAAGAGAAGTTTGGATGGTTCCGCCACCCTGGATTATAGGTATTGGAATAAGGTTATTGCAAGGGGGCGGAAACCTTGGGCCGCGTTTAAGTCGGCCTGAATCAACTCAGGGAATTGATTTTCCTGATGGCACCCCGCAGTGGCGTGCGTTGTGCTTTGGCAAATGGAGCATTCTCTTGAAGCCTAAAAGATAGAGGCTGCTTGTAGGTTCATGTCGAGGTTTGCTAAAATCCTATCAAAGTTTTTATTCAATAGTTAAATCTGATAAGCCAAATCCTGAGAAGCCCTGGCTTCATGGGCCTCTATCTTCCTCTGCAAGATTGATGGTTTTCTTTCTTGATAGGAAGAGGACAGATGTATGGCATTGTCGTTTAATGTTTCAAATAATGCCCAGGCTTCATCCTTAGTTCTGGTCATGAAGGTTCCTGCACAAGCTGCATCGATGGTTTGCCTATGCCTTTCAGATAATCCATTATAGAACCTTTCGACCAACTGGCATCTTGGTACTTGATGGTGGGGGCATAACCTAAGAAGGTCATTAAAGTGCTCCCAAGTCTCATGAAATTGCTCCCCTTCCTGTTGAATAAAACCCATAATCTCTCTTCTGTAATGGTTGGTTTTACTCATAGGAAAATACTTTTTCAAAAATTCTCCCTTAAGGGTGGCCCAATCATTTACCCTTGCATCGAGAGTATGATACCAGTGCTTGGCCTTATCCTTTAGGGAGAAAGGAAATAGAGTCCTCATCAGGGCTTCATCAGTAAAGCCCTAGAGCTTCACCGTGGAACAGACCTCGGTGAATTCCTCCAAATTCCGGTAGGGGTCCTCCCTAGTAGTACCATAAAAAGAGGGCAATAAAGATATGATACTGCTCTTGATCTCATACGGATTATCCCCTGCTAGTCGTCTTAGTTCTTGTGCAAGTTGGTTAGTTGGAATAAAATAGTCCCTTAGGGTCCTTTGTTGATTTGCTCCTTGATCAGCCATTCCTTCTCTCTTCTCTCCTAGGTGAACTCTCTTAAGAATTCTCTCGGGCTCAGGATAAAGCACTAGATTATCCTCAAGAGAGCGTCTACCAAGCATACAAAACACAATTCAGGTTCTTATTAAGTGAAGCCTCTACTCCAAAGATAAGTCAAAAGATTAAGACTTATCCCTCTGTTCCCACAAAAGTAGTAAAAGAGGGGTGTGGACTTGAAATCTTAACCTTCTTTGTTGCGGAGGTCAAATTAGTTAATATAAATGGCCAAACAAGTTTTTCACTGCAATTACGTGCCTTAATTCAACCTTCGAGTGCCCTAAGACCTATACTTTGCTTGGATGATACTCCCAAGTGATCAAGTGAAAAGTTACTCTAAGGATGAACAAAGGGATGCAAGTAGGACGAACCCTTCCTTTGAGGCAATGCATATGCGGTGCCCCTTAACTACCCTTTTGTTCCTTTAAGGGGTGTCCCCCTCCGTGGAGTATCAAAACACTTGGTCAAAAGATAGTATCACCACCACCACAAAGCACAATAGGAGGGTTTGCACCGATAAAGAGATCGGTGCTATAGCCTTAAGGGATCGAGCCTTAGTGCAGTGCCTAATGTGTGTGCTTAGTGTTAAAAGTGTGCAACACACAGCAAATCTTTGTAATTTCTTTTGAAATTGCAGACAAGTCCCTTAGAATCGATCAAATGTGAATTGATTTTAGGGTTGAATCTGATTATCAGTCCCACTTTTAGTTATGCAACCACTGAATTAGTAAATTCAAACAACTTGGTGGTCTTGAATTTTAATTTGAATGCAAATGCATGAACAGAAGTTGGATGCAAAAGTAAGAAAGGTATACCTGTCTCCAGCAATCTTCGTGCTAGTATGCTTGCAATGCAATAATAAGATTTAATGTGCTACTCAATCACCCCTGAATGCGCACACCTAAGGGCATGCAACTTCTAAACAGGCAGCTCGATATTTTCATTTGTTGGTTTTAAAGGCAAGCAAGCAGAAAATAGAATCATGCATGCAAAAAAAAATGCAAACCCTAGAAGCTAAAGAATGTGGGGACAAACCCCTAAAAATTTAGCCCCAATTACTACAAAGGCAAAAAGACATAAATAAATTTTGTGACGATGGAGAATCCCTTGTGAAAGTGGGATCCAGGTCTCCTACATCTTTTCCTCGTGTGGCTTAGCTCGTGGTTGCTGTCGTCGCTCTGTTGCGCCTTGTCACCTCGTCAAATTCCTCGCACAATAAAAAAAATTGATCAGATAATTACGTAACTCAGAATATTCAAAAATAATGAAGTGAATCTACTGCATCTGTTGCCTCCCCGGCAACGGCACCAATTTGATGGAGAGATTTTTGCTTACTTATGACAGTAATAGAAGATATGTTGTTGTAATTAATATGGTGGAAATCTCTCAATCAAAACTAAATATCAATTTTAACCACAGTAAAGATGTCGTATCCACAAGGAGGAATAGACCAATAAATTCACAAGAAGAGGAATATAATGTTCGTAGACACTTTCGCGACTTTAATGCGAGGAATATGCTATTTTAAATGGAGCTTGCAATATCTTTAAAAGTTCAGGGTTAGTTATGCAATTTTCATGTCAGGAATTAAGCTCCAAAAATATGCATATGATGCATGTGTAATGGTATATCATATAAATTCAACTTGCATGCAAATTTGATTTGAAATTCAATGTAGAATCATGCACATAACACAAGTAAAGTAATTTCAGGAAAGTCTGAGTGCATCAATGCAATGTGGCCTAAATAAAATATGAATAAAAAATTGGCAATGGCATTGAATGTAATTATTAATTGGGACAAAAAGAGAGGATTTCTCCTCTCTCTCTTCCTCGCGTGTGCGGCCGTGCACAGTTGGCGGCGAGAGTCGATGGGGAGGTGCACCTCGACGAGGGCTACGCAACGGCGGTGACGCAGCGGCCGGGTGGAGGAGAAGGGCCGTCGGCCTGTTGGCTGTTGGAAGAAGACAGCCGCCCGTGGATACGCGGGTGGCCTACTGCTGCAGTGCGCTGGGCGCGTGCGAGGCGTGCTGGGCAATGGCGCAGGTGCATGCAAGTGCAGCGCTCGCTGCTTCCTACTGTGCAGCGCCCCCAGACGCTGGTTGGAGGGAGTAGTGGATGGTGGGTGCGATGCTAGGGCGATGGCGCAAGTGCGCGCGGGTGCGTGCCTACAGAGGACGTGTAAGGGCGGTGAGCGCCTGCAGGCGTGGAAGGGCGGTGAGCGCCTGCAAGGAGCGGTGCAGCGCCTATGGTGAGCGGTGCAGCTCCTGCAGAGGGCACGCAAGGCGCTGGAGGTGGAAGGCAATGGTGTGGGCGTTTTGCATTAGCGGTGGAGGGCGCTGGAGGGGGCGCACCTGTAGGCAGTGATGACACTGGAGAGGGGGGTGCCTTCGAGGAGCGCCTGCAGTGGAGAGGGCGTGGCGCCTACGAGGGTGCGTAAGGGCAGGCGGAGAGTGGCCTGCTGTTGTAGATGGAGTGGGTGCGCGAGGGCAGTAGGGCGTTGGAAGGTGAGGTGCAGGTTGGAGGGTTTGGTGTGGTGAAGGGCAGTGCGTGGAAGGGCTTGGCTGTGGCCTACGCCTGTAGAGGGCGTGGGTGCGCGGTGTGCACAGTGCACGCTGTGGATGATGGATGGCCTCCAATCCCCTCCGCCTCTCCTCTATATCTCCTCTCTTCCGCCTCCCAAGGGATTTTCAAAATCCTTTTCTAAAAATGGCCAACACCGTTTGCATTTGTTGAGGGAAGTTTTGAGGCCGACTGGAAGATGAGATATTCGTGGGGATGTGTTGCGGCTGGCGTTTGTTGGGGGAATTTTACCCCCATCCCCTCCTTGTTCTTTCCAATATCATTCCTGCAACAAAACATAAAACAATTACATACTATAAAATGCAATAAAATAGATAAAAACTCAAGTAATGATGCATGCACTTATTTAATGACTTAATTTGATTATTAACAAACATACTATGATAGAATTGAAGTATTTAGGTGTAACAATAGTCCATTAAAATGGACTCATCACCTCTGTCTTGTTCTTCTTTGACTTCTCTTCTTCTTTCTTTCTTCTTTCTTCTTTAGCCGCACCTTTGCTACAGTGCTGCTCCTTCCCTTGGCTTCTACCTTTCTTCTTCTTCCTTTTCCTTCCTTTCCTTGATTTCCTTCTTCAGCCTTTTCCTTAGCTCTCCTCTTTTTCTTCTTCTCTTTTGGCCCTCCTTCTTCCTTTCTGCGGCTAAGTACCCTTCCTTCCCTGCTCAGCTGCGCCTTCCTCTTCCTTCTTCCCTGCACAACACCACGCAACAAAACCTACCCCCTACCCTCCCCGTGTCTCTCTCTCTCTATTTCTCTCTTCGCTACACTCTCCTAGAGCCGGGCAATCAGGTTGGGTATCGCGTGCCCAGGTCCAGGTGCACCGGCATGGGTGTGATGCACGAGGAGTGCTAGGTTTAGGTAAACGGGTCGGGTGCCAGATCTGCAGGGGCAGTTCGTGGACGAGGCGTGAGGTCAAGGGACCTCACCCCTATGTGACTTGAGGCAACTAGCATGAAACACAAATTCAATTTATACTACATACCTGCGCTAAAGATTTCTAAGGTGGGACTAAACTGTCCCACCCGCTTTGCTCACACGCCTATAGGGTGTTGCCTTCAATTGCCACAGCTGCAGTTGCTCTCCAGTCAATTGCCTAGCTACGTGGATGCGCAAGACCAATCTGCACGTCCTAGAGCACAACACCTGGGTGGATGCGGCCTAGAGCAACCTTGCAACCTTCTTGCTTCAGCGTCAATGGTGGAAGGGGGGTCGACCTACATTTCACTTAATACAGCCTGTCGGCCCCATTAAAACACCTGACGAGCTTCGCCATGTCTTGGCGAAGGTGGGACGGTGGGTAGCAGGCTGCAGGGCGGCCTAGGCATGTGTGCCTAGGTCACCCTGTGGCCGTGCTTATGGGTTTGGTCGAGGGACTTTTATGGAGGTGATGGTGATCGATGGATGGGCGAAAGGTGATCACTAGACTGTGGCAGAGGTAGTGAGGTATCTGGCGAGGCGTGTGGAGGTGTGGAGTGGTGGAGGCATGTTACAACCCGGTTCCCGAATCCCTACAGGACACGAGAATCGAACCGACTAGACTGATCCCAAGACCTAGTTGTCCAACGAGGAAGTAACCAAGAAGTAGTAAAATAAACCACATTCACCATGCAAGTAACTAACAGTAACAAAAGTGCAGCAGTAAAGAAAAAAACTACTACAGTACATACCACCACAACACTAGAGAATTAAGAACAAGTACAGAAATATGAAGTTTACCATAAAAGAGTACAATGTGTAACAGAAATACTCACTACGACAGAAAAACGGGTACAACGAAAGTACAACTATTGGGCTCTACTAGGCCCAGCACCCTCCACAGCCGTAGGCTCTGGCTGCTCAACACCTGGTCCTGAAAAAGGTGACAAATATGACACGTCAGCAAAACGCTGAGTAGAGTGGCAACCAGCTAGCTAAGAAAAGCAGTAAAGGTGGACAAGTAGCTATTGTTTTTAATTTTCTTCCTTTATTTATCTATTTACTCTTTCTTGGTTTATTTCTCAGGTCTTTCTCTTGATCTCGAATGTTCCTCGTGGGAACAATCTTGATTGCAGTCTTTTCCGAAAAGTAGAAGTAGCATGTGGTGCTCTCCTAGCTGGGAGAGTCCCCCGTGGTGGTCCTACCCTCATTCAACCACCCCAAGGTCATTGACAGACGTAACGGTGACTACAGCACGCACGATAAACGCACGGGTAGTTACCCCTCACTGGCACACGGTCAGTCGTTTCCGTTAACGGGTGCACCCAAAGTACAGCACGAAACCAGTATAGGGCAGAGCCCTCTCAGTAACAGGGGTCCAGCCCCTCCACAGTAACCAACAGAAGTCTTGCCCCTCCACAGTCCACGCACCCTCGCCTGACTACCCTCGTTTGCCCAGTGGGCCTAACAAGTCAGTGTAGGACAGCTAGCTGAACCCTAAGGCCCATGGGGTGGCTAGCTCCCTCCCTACACTAGTAGCTTTCCCCGGTACGGTGTACACGAGGGCTAAAAGTAGGTACAAAGTGGCCAGACCTAACCCTGGGTCCCTAGGGCGACTGGCTCCGCTCTGCAATAGGAGGTAATTTGTGCTTCCCTCGGTACTACGTACCCAAGAGACAACACACTTTCCCATTCACTTTTCCAGTTCCATTCCATTTATTTCCAGGAGTTCTACTCCTAATTCCCCGTAGGGTTCATGCTCATGTTTCTCAGGCCGAGCCATACTAGGTTTCATCATTTCAGGTTTGTTCGCATATAATACGTATTTCCAACATTCGAACTTCTTTCCCTTTCCAATTTATATATAAGCAGCTCGTATTTAACTTCAACCAACAGAAGTTACATGTAACCGTTACTAGTAACAGTACTCTACATTTCACAGGCAGCTGTTATCCAATTACAGGCAATTATTCTATCTACTTATCCAAGACTGCAATCCAGGCATTCAAGACATTTATTTCAGTGTTTCTGATCCTAGGATCTATCATTCAATCTAGTTTTCAAGTCCTAGGATTCATGCCATACCCTAGGATCTATCATTCAATCTAGTTTTCAGGTCCTAGGATTCATGCCATACCCTAGGATCTATCATTCAATCTAGTTTTCAGGTCCTAGGACTCATGCCATACCCTAGAATCTATCATTCAATCTAGTTTTCAGGTTCTAGGATTCATGCCATACCCTAGGATCTATCATTTATTTTATAGATGCATTAATGTTTGTAAACTCTACCCGCAAAACATGGAGTGATGGGGGCATGATCGGTAGGTCCACGTGCCTCCGCAACCCCCCAAAGTCACAACAGAACGAGGTCCTAACACAAGGATCAATCACAAGGAACCACTCAGAACAGGATACAAGTACTTTAAACAAGTAGAGGAACAATTTCTGAGAAGAACAGAATCTCAAACGTGGAAATCAGACTTCGAACGGACCCTAAACGGGTCAAAAATGGCAACTCTGACTCAAATCAGATGTCTGGAACACCTTCCAGACGTCTTAAAAGGTGGTCCAGGTCATACCTCACACTGCGCTACTCCTCAGACGTCTAGGGGTCCTGCTGAACTGTCTGGACCTAGTTCCAGACGTCCGACTATCACTCCAGATGTCTGGAGACTCTCTCCACCGTCTGGTGCTTCGCCCAAATGTCTAAATCGCGTGGGAGGGCGTGTCCTGCACCTTCCCGAAGTGAAACCTGCACGCGTACGCAAACACACTCTCAACATGGCATGAGACAGAACTTTCGACGGAACAGCCTGCATGGCTGTATCCACAAAAGGAAGCGGAGGAAGAAATACATACCTCTCAAACATCTGGGGCCCCCTCCAGACGTCGCCCGCATCGTCTGGACGTAGGTCAAGACGTCTGATTATGGGAAAATTTCCCAGAATCAGAACCTCCTTGCCTTCTTCCCACTGCGCGCGAGCTCGCCACGCAGTCGCTCGTCCGCTGCTCGAGCTACAGCAGCACCAGGGGAGATCTCCCCCGCATGACGCCCCTTCGCGTGCACGCCAGCCAGCCTCTAGCTGCTCCGGCGGGCTCTCTCTCTCTCCCTCGCGCGCTCTCCCTCTTCTCCCCTCTCGCTGCACCTCTTCCTCTCCGCACACACCATGCAGCAGCTGCTGCCCTCTCTCTCTCTCTCGTGCTCAAGATGGAAGAAGGAGGAGATGGTGGGGTGGTGGGTGAGGGAGAGGGAAGGGGTATTTGAAGGCATGGAGAGGAGAAAAAGCGTCTACAGGTCGGCGGATTTTGCGCGCAGACTCGCAATCGTACGCACGCAAAAATTTATTTCCAGACGTCTAGGAAGGCGTCCAAACGTCTGACCAGATGTCTGGACCAACTCCCAGACGTCTTAAAAAGCATTTGATGTCTCTGGTCTTAACAAGACACCTCGCCGGTGGGCAGCCGAAGATGGAGAAGATGGAGGTGGACAGTGGCTGCAAGGGGTCAAAAGGGAAAATAGAGAGGGGAATTTAAGAGGAGATAGAGAGGAGTAATTCTAACCTAACTAAGTGGACAAAGGGGGAGAGGTGGCTACTGGCTATACCTACTGTCACCGGAGAAGACAGTGTCCAGGGAAGGGAGAGCGGCGACGACGAAGGGTCTGGAGGTGCGTGTGCAGGTGTTGCGCAACGTGGAGGAAGATGGTCAGGGCAACTCTACCACTAGTAGTGTGGCAGAGCGATGAGAAAGAGGAGGGAGGCTCGCCGAAGCTCGCTGAACTTTCTGACCGGAGGAGAAGAAGATGAAATTAGGGTGGATCTCTGGCCAAGTCGAGCTAAAGAGATGCGGCCGGGGTTGAGGATCCTTTTATAGATGCTGGCAGGGGCTCTTGTGCTTGCAAGACAAGCTTCCAAGTGCGAGAGTCCTCACCAGAGAAGGAATCCATTGGATACTGATGAGAACCTCATCATGAGCCATAACTAGCTCATTTTGACCTAATATAAAGGATAAAAGCTCCTACATATCTCAAGGAAAGGCTTAACTCAGAGAATTATGAGTTTAAGAAGAAAACAAGTCCTAAGGGGTAAAAATGCAATTTTACCAGTATAATCTGCATACAGGGTAATTCAGGGCCCAAACATAGGTCAAAGCAGCTTAATAAGAATAAAAGTGGGATGAAATGATCTAGCAAGGGCTACAGCAATTCCAAGAAACTAAATGATAATCTGTAACCCTAAAACAACCCACTTCAATTCACAAGGTTCGAGGCAAAGTAAAAATAGAATAAACCCTCTAAAATTCATAGAAAAATAATCTCTAGGGTTTAGAACCTTCAATTTGGCCTTCAGAACCCATTTTGACCTACATTGAGAACCATGCCCAATTAATAACTTAATTTGGGTTTTGCGTAAATTGATCGGTCAAACAAGGTTTAATATAGAAATGAAATTCACCATCAGATTCCATAGGTCCTAATTAGTCATGTATAAAAACTTGAGCCTAAGAAGAAA
Organism: Thalassia testudinum; assembly: GCA_037157565.1. NCBI lineage: Eukaryota > Viridiplantae > Streptophyta > Magnoliopsida > Alismatales > Hydrocharitaceae > Thalassia > Thalassia testudinum. Next base: position 18,996,611 of record JAZHRO010000050.1, read on the forward strand.
CCTCCTTGACCGACTTTACACTTTAGTCCTCATATATTTACTCTTTGGCCCTCAACTTTTGAACCCTCGCATTTTGGCCCCTAACTCTCCTTCGTTCTTTGCGATCAGGTCCCCCCTGCAAAACCTGCCACCACCATGCTCCGGCGACCTTGCGCGGAGCATGGCGCCGCGCAGGGTGAGGGGGGGGACCTGGCAAGTAAACCAGGGGTGCCCTGCGTCGTCAGCCGTCGCAGGGACACCCCCCTGGTCGTTATAACCCACCATACCGGCCGTGCGAACGCACGGACGGTATGGGTTCTTGTTTCCGGCCATCCTCCGGCGAGGGAGACACGTCGTCTCCCTCCGCCTTCCTCCCTGTTTGATCCCTATAAATACCCCCCGTTGCTCCACTGACCGGGGCAGCTTGGATCTGACGGAGAAAATCCCCAACTTTCCTCTCCTCTCCCTCCGGCAGACGCCCACCAGCTCCGGCGGTTCCTCCTCCTCCTCCTCTTCGCTCTGCCGCAATACCAGCAGCAGAGACCTCCTCCCCTGCTCTTCCTGCGCCACGCCGTACCCAGCTGGCGCCTCTCCAGCCCTCTGCTCGCCGCCGCCCTTTCCCCTGGGCATCTTCTTCTCCGGCGACAGTCGATACGACTGTCGCCCTGCCCCGGCCCCTTTCGTCTCCGTAGCTAGGTCAGAACTCCTCCCCATCTCCCCCTCTTTCTTTTCCTCACTGTCTTTTATTTGATTAAACCCTCGACCGCTCCTGTTCACCCTCACCTTCTCCGCCTCCGGCCATCCTCCGGTGAGCCGCTCCCATCACCTCAGCAACCCACATGGCTCGCCGACCACCGCAGGACCTCCGCCTCATCACACTGAGCACCCCCCACCCCTTCACTGCCACTCCACACCTCCGTAACGCTTCCCCCAACAAACCCATCCTCCGACCCACAGTCCGACCTAGGGCAGCCCCTGCACGCCGCCCCGCGCCTCGCCACCACCCACACGAGCTTCGCCGCACCCTGGCGAAGCTCCCGGCACTTTCTGATTAGGCCGAGAGGCCGTTTTCTTGTGAACAGGCCACCCGACCTCCGCCGCCATTGCCGTGCAGAAGGAGCTGCTTCCGCCTGCAGCTACAGGCGCGCCACGCTCAGCGCCACGCCCAGATTCAACTCCCAGGCCTTGCGAGGCGTTTCGACAAAACACCAGGCTCGCAGCTAAGGCAGAAGGCTTCGCGTGACGCCGCGATCTCCCGCTGCTTTCCCCGCTGCGGGCACGCAATTGAGGTAGGACATTTAGTCCCACCTCGGAAAAGCCTGAAGAGGCGCAGCGATATAAGATGCAAAAGTGCTGGAGGCTTACTGCCTCAGCACACGGGGTGAGGTCCCCTTCACCCGCCCGGTTACCCGGTCTCGTCCGCGCTCACGCCCTGCGGACCTGACCCGACCCGACCCGACTTAAGACTGACCTGCACTCCTCGCCCACCACGCACGCCGGTGGGCCTGGACCCGGGCCTGACCCGAACCCGATTACCCGGCAGCTCTGGGAGAGCTTTCCCAAGAGTTGTTTCAGAGAGAGAGAGAGACGCGGGGGGGGAGGGTAGAGTAGGTTTTGCCTCTGACGAAAAACTCTGAAGTGTGCAGGCACAGGTGAAGAAGAAGAACCGCGGAAGAAGAAGGAAGCTGACTGTAGCAACAGGCAGTTTAAGTCGTCTGATTTGGAAATCAGACGACGTCCTGAAGGGAAAAGAAGAAAGACGGAAGATCTGTAGAACAACAGAAGAAGGCGAAGCAGAGGAGAACACAAAAGAACAAGGGAAGAACTGAAAGAAGAAAAACGAAGAAAAAGAGAAGGAGATCTGAAGAAAGAAAGAGGAGCATCACCTCTACAGAACAAAGAAGAAGAAGGAGATCTGAAGAAAGAAAGAGGAGCATCACCTCTGCAGAACAAAGAAGAAGAAGGAGATCTGAAGAAAGGAAGAAAGAAGAGCATCACCTCTGCAGAAGAAGAAAAAGAGAAGGAGATCTGAAGAAAGAAAGAGGAGCATCACCTCTGCAGAACAAAGAAGAAGAAGGAGATCTGAAGAAAGAAAGAAAGAAGAACATCACGAGGAGAAAACAAAGAGAACAACAAATTCTTTCCCTCTCTCTTTCTTTATTTTTTTGTAAAAGAAACATGTATATCTCTAGAATACAACTTGCTCCCTGAGTTCGACCTCGGGAACTCTTTTATTTTCCGAGTAAAAAATTTATATATTTGAAGTGTTGGTAATAACTGGCTATACTACAACGTCATAACAATAAAACCCGGTTGACCCAACGCACTTCAGATACCCAAATCTCTCGAGCCTTCGCACGAGAGATTGGGTGCAAATCAGATATTGAAATCATGCTCAAATGGAAGGGAATTCCTTAGAGAATCTCCCTTCCAAATCTGGGAGATCTCTGAGGAATCAGGGAGTACTCCCCCTACATTCCTCGTCGGAGTAGGATTTCTTCCCATTAATGGCGGAGGGACCTGATTGTAAGAGTGACGAGGAAGTTAGGGGGTCTGCGTAAGAGTTTTCAAAAGTTAGGGGCCAGAATGCAATTAGGTGGACTATTTTGCAAAGTAGGTTTAGATGACCTCCCCTTAGGTCCAAATTTTGGTAAAAACCTAATTTGGACCTAAAGAATCCAATGATGAAGTTGGATTTTAGGTTTGACCATGTTTGACTGGACATTTTACACAAAAACCTAAATTAGGTCAAATAATGAGCTGAGACCCCAATCTAGGTTAAAAGAGGTTCCAAAGGCCAAATTGAAGGTTCTAAACCCTAGGAGATATTTTTCCATGAATTTTAGAGGATTTATTTAATTTTTTATCCTGACCAAAACCTTGTTGAATTAAGCGGGTCTATTTTAGGGTTACAGAATGTCATTTAATTCTTGGATTGCACAATAACCCATTTCTGACTGAACCAACCCACTCTTTATCTTATTCAGACCATTTGACCTATGTTTTGCCTCTGAGAAATCCCATTTATGTACTGCAATGGTAAAATTGCAGTTTTAACCTTTGTTTCATGTTTTCTTCTTAGAACATTAATTCCTTGAATTAGGTCCTTCTCCAGGTTATGTAGGAGCTCTTATTCTCTTTCATAGGTCCAACTAAGCTAGTTAGGGCTCATGATGAGGCTCTCATCAATTGACGACCTCTTCAACCAGTTGTGAGACGCCACAGTGTTCTCCAAGATAGATCTGAGGTTGGGCTACCACCAGTTGAGGATTAGGGAGATCGACATCTCCAAGATAGCTTTCCGTACCCAATACGGGCACTACAAGTTCTTGGTCATGCCGTTTGGGTTGACCAATGCCCCCACTGCTTTTATGGATTTGATGAACCGGGTTTTCAGGCCGTACTTGGACCAGTTTGTGGTGGTGTTCATCGACGACGTGCTCGTTTACTCGCGTGATCAAGCGCAACATGGATAGCTTTTACGCATGATCCTGGACACCTGGAGGCGACGAAGGCTGTATGCCAAGTACAGCAACTGCGAGTTTTGGTTGAGGCAGGTGACTTTCTTGGGCCACGTGATTTCAGGGGATAGTTTGGCTGTGGATCCAGCCAAGGTTGAGGCCGTACTCAGGTGGGAGAGGCCACGTACAGTGATAAAGATATGCAGCTTTTTGGGACTGGCAAGCTACTATCGGCGATTTATCAGAGGATTCTCTCAGATTGCACGTCCTATGACCCAACTGACTTGGAAGGACGTGCCCTTTTCTTGGACAGATGAGTGCGAGGCATGTTTTCAAGAGTTGAAGGAGAGACTAACTTCAACTTCTATGCTTACCATCCCAAAAAGAAGTGGCGATTTTGTGGTTTACACAAATGCTTCATTGCAGGGGTTAGGGGGTGTGCTTATGCAGCGGGGTCACGTTGTCGCTTACGCTTCACGGCAACTGAAGCCCCATGAGCATAGGTACCCTACTCATGACTTAGAGCTGGCAGCTGTTGTCTTCGCGCTAAAGACATGGAGGCACTACCTTTACGGTGAGACTTTCGAGATCTTCACGGATCATAAGAGCCTCAGGTACTTATTTGAATAGGAGCTTAACATGAGATGGAAACATTGGTTAGAGCTCCTGAAGGACTGTGGTTGCAGCATCTCCTACCACCCAGGGAAGGCCAATGTGGTGGCTGATGCCTTGAGCCGGAAAGTGCCCGCCCACTTGGCTAGTTTACAGGAACAGAGATAGAGACTTATGGAGTTGGGCAGTTGGCGACCTCAAGAGTCACAGCGGTATTGTAGGACAGTGACAGTGATGCGGTAGACGCGACCAGAGCTGATAGGCCGCATTGCAAGGCAGGTGACAGATCCGTACTTACATATGCTGCGAGACAAGGTATTGACAGGGGACCCCGGAGACTTTTCTTTTACAGACGAGATATTACGCATGAGGGGACGCTTATGCGTTCTTAGGGACAAGGAGTTGTTGAGAGAGCTCCTGGATGAGGCGCACGGGTCCAGGTTCACCATACATCCTAGGAACACAAAGATGTATCATGATTTGAGATGCAACTTTTGGTGGAGAGGGATGAAGCGGGATGTTGGTGAGTTTGTACAGTAGTGTTTGGCGTGCCAGAAGGTGAAGGCCAAGCATCAGAGGCCTGCAAGGCTGTTGCAGTCATTTCCTATGCTAGAGTGGAAGTAGGAGAACATCACCATGGACTTGGTGGTGAGTCTACTAGTTACCCAGCAAGGACACGACGTAGTCTGGGTGATAGTAGACAGGTTGATGAAGATAGTGCATTTCCTGCCAATCCGAGTCACCCTTGGACTAGCACAGTTAGCATAAAGGTACATCTAAGATGTGGTACGCCTGCACAGAGTTCCACACGAGATTGTATCTGACAGGGATACCCATTTTACTTCCCAGTTCTGGGGTGAGTTTTAGCAGTCTTTAGGGATACATTTGAGGTTCAATACTGCTTACCACCCCCAGACGGACGGACAGTCAGAGCGCACCATACAGACACTTAAGGACCTTTTGCGCGCCTGTATACTAGACTAGAGAGGCTCCTGGGAGGAGCATTTACCCCTGGCAGAGTTTGCATACAATAATAGTTACCACTCAAGCATCGGCATGGCACCTTACGAGGCTTTGTACGGATGGAGGTGTACTACACCCTTAAGTTGAGTCGAGGTGGGGACCAAGTGGGAGGTTGGTCTCAGGCTAATCCGGCAGAGTCAGGAGGTGATAGAGCAGATTCACAGATGACTCCACACTGTTAGGAGTAGGTAGAAGAGTTACACTGACCAGAAACATAGAGAGGTGCAGTTCGAGGTTGGGGATCACGTCTTTCTCCGTGTTTCGCCCATGAAGGGCCTACAGCATTTTGGTGTGAAAGGGAAGCTTGCGCCGAGGTTTGTGAGGCCCTTTGTGGTCCTGAAGCGGGTAGGACCCATTGCTTACCGACTTGCCTTTCCTCCCCAGCTTTCTGGAGTGCACGACGTGTTCCATGTGTCCAACCTTAGGAAGTACGTCGCTGATCCTAGTCACATTCTGAGCCACGAGAGCGTCGAGGTGGGTGACGACCTAACCTACCCTGAGAGACTAGTACAAATACTAGACAGAGCCATCCGGAGTCTGAGACGGAAGCAGGTACCACTGGTGAAGGTCCTATGGAGAAGCCAGCGATATGAGGAGACGACCTGGGAGCCTGAGGCGGCGATGCGAGAGCGGTACCCGGAGCTTTTCGAGGGTACATCTTTTCGAACCTACTTCGGTCCTCTTTAAGTTTGTTATGCATTTTTACGTTCCTTTTTCCACACCCTAGCTAGCTCAAGTTTCGAGGATGAAACTTCCTTTAAGTTTGTTATGATGTGATGACCTGCTACGTTTTAGCCATTTAAAACGTCTGGAATTTCAGTCAGACGTCTGTCCAAACGTCTGGACCCATTCCAGGACGTTTGAAAGTGGATTATTTCATACTGCGCTTTGAGCTCTGCGCGTAGGTGGCGCGCAGAGGTCGCTCTCCTTTCTCTCCCTCATTTCCCCCTGAACCCTAAACCCTACTCCCTCCTATTTATACCCCTCTTTTCCCTCCTCGTCTCCTCACACCACCAGCCACCACCACCTTCAGATCTTCTGTGTGGCCGTGGCAAGGGCGAACGAGAGAGGCGAGTGGAGGTCGAGCGAGGGAGAGTGAGAGGGAGGAAGGAGGAGAGCATGGAAGGTCGGAGGACCTTCAGGAGCTCGGTGAAGCTCGCATAGTTGGCGGCAGGTGAGTGCGCACATGGAGGACGTCGGCGAGGAGCTATCCAAGCTCCTGCAGCGGCTAGAGCTGCCGCCGCAGGCGAAGGTGCAAGCGGAGCGAGCTGCTAGCAGGTTCTGATACTGGGACTTTTCCAGTATTAGACGTCTGGCGTGACATCCGGACGACTGGCGAGGGACCTGGATGTCCGGAGCTAAGGCCGGACGTCTAAGAGCACGTATCACGCGAGGTACGTACATTCCTGCGCTGATTTCTTCCATGAAGAAGATCTCAGCACAGGAGGCATTGTCGGATGATCACGCCTGCATTTGCATGTGTAGGTGCAGCTTTGGGAAGGCATGTAGGATGCTTTTCCACGCACTTTTGGACGTCTGATCACATCACCAGATGTCCAGAGGTGCTTCTAGACGACCGGAGACATCGTCCGACATCTGGAACTGTCTTCAGACTATCGTAGAGAAGGTCTAGACGTCTGATCAGCCGCAAGAGACACAAGGTGAGTTTTGACGTCTTTTAAGATGTTTAGGATTAGTCCCAGACGTCTGATTCTGATCAAAAATTGCATTTTTGGCCTGTTTAAGGCCTAAACAGAATCGGATTTCCGCAAACAAAGTATCGTTGTTTTCTACTCGAGTTCCTCTACGTATTCATGTTGAGTACATATTGTTTTAAGCATGTCAAATGAACATTGGTCGCTAGTACAGGTTACCAGCCAGTGGCGTGTTCGGGGCCCACGAAGACGACGAGATCTACGGCATAGGCCCCCATTCCTCCCGTGATAACCGGTATAGTGGTTTAATTCAGTTATTAACATTTAAATAAGAATGTGCTTGGTTGAAATAGCCGAATGGAACTCTAGGATGTGGAATGAACCCTAGGGTAGAGAAATGAATGAGCTTGTTTGTACTGTACTTTTTACTTGCATGCGTGGTTAAGATAAATTGCTAGCAAATGCCTGCATTATAATTACGAGTTTCTTGTTAGAATATGGGTTGCCTATATTTAATGAATAATTGCCTGTGAAACCACCAGTTGTATGTTATTGATAATTGAACTATGAAAACACGAGCTGCCTATACATGAATTATGAAACATGAGACCTGAATCTGGATAGATGAGGTGAACATGAGCATGAACCCTACCAGGAATTAAGAGTAGAACTCCTGTAGATAAAAGGAATCTGGAATGTAGATGGGAAGTGTGCTGGCCCTTGAGTATCCCCTTTTTGTGTAGAGTGAAGCTAGCCTCCCTTGTGTTGAGACCCAAGATTAGGATTGTCCACTCTACGTCGACTCCTATTGGCTCTCACGTACGTTGTACCGAGCTGAGCTACTAGTATAGGGAGGGAGCTAGCCACCCCACAGGGCCTGGGGTTCAGCTAGCCACCCTACATCGACTTTATTAGGCCCTCTAGGCAAACCAGGGTAGCCAGATGGGGGTGCATGGACTGTGGAGGGGCGAGACCCCTATTTGGTTCTGAGGGGTGAGACCCCTGTTCTGAGAGAGTAAGGCCCTATACTATTCCATGCTGTACTTTAGGCGTACTTGCTAGCGGAAATGACTGACCGCGTGTCAGTGTGAGGTAGCTACTCGTGTGCTTATCACGCGTGCTGTAGTCACCGCTACATCTTGATGGTGACCTCGGGGTGGTTGATTGGGTGTAGGACTACCACGGGGGACTCTTTCGGCCAGGAGAGCACCACGTGTACCTTCTACTCTATAGAAAAGACTGCAATCAAGATCATTCCCATGAGGAACATGCAAGATCAAGAAATATCTGAATACTTTGAGAAATTGGTGAAACGGAAACATATAAAACAGATAAATAGAAATAAGAATTAAACATGTTGTTTTTATTGTTTTGTACATAGATAATATAAACACCACTCGACTCAGCGTTCGCTGACTCTGTCTTTTCTTAACACTATTCAGGACCAGGAGTTGAGCAGCCTGAGTTCCCAGCTGCAAAGGGTGTTGGGCCCAGTCGAGTCCAGTCGTAGTATTTCTTCAGCACTTTCTTTTTCTCTACTATTATAATAAGTAATGGACACTTAGTTACTGTTCTGCTACTTCTGTTTCCTTTCCGCTTTCCGTTGTTGTTGTCATTGTTGTTGTTGTGGTGGTATGTACTGAGATAGCTGTCTTATTTTCTTTACTGCATTGTACGTTTCTTTTACTTAGTTATATTGCATGTGTGAATGTGGTTTATTTTCCTGCTTTTGGTTATTTCTTGTTGGACAACTAGATCTTGAGATTAGTTGAAGCGAGTCGGTCTCGGGTCCTGTAGGGATCCGGGAACCGAGTCGTAACATCCTCCTACCCCTTCCCCTAGCCCTCCTCTACCTTCCCCTCCCTGCCACATCCCCCTCCTCCTCCCCCTTACCATGGCCAGCCCCCCTACCCCCTCCTCCTACACCCCTTGTTTAATTTTTTGCAAAATTTTATTTGATAATTTTTATTATATTTGTTGATAATGAAAATATTTCATAGTTGCTTAATTTATTGTGAAATTTGATCTAAATTATTGCATGTTAATTGAATTTGATGTTAAATTTCTCGTTTGAATTAAATGTGAATGTAATGTGACATGTGAGGTATGCCCACATGTTTAATTCGATTTATTTATAGTAGTAAGATATTGGATGTGTTTAGGGTTTAAGAGTTAGGGCATAGGTTTTGGTATTTGGTTTAGAGTTAGGGTTTAAGTTTTAGGTTTTGGTTTAAAGTTAGGGTTTAGGTTTTAGGTTTTAGTTTAAAGTTAGAGTTCAAGTTTTAGGTTTTGGTTTAGAGTTTGGGTTTAGGTTTTATGGTTAGGTTTGATTTAGGTTATGTTCGGAAGGAATTCGACCAACTAACAAAGTTTGAGCAGAAACGAGGAGTTTAGGGTTTTGCGGTGGGATGCTTTAAATGAGGATGTTGGGTGAGTCGAGATAGGGAAGGGAGGAGAAGGGGGTCATTACCGTTGTAGAAATAAGAGCCTACGTTTAACAAGAAAGATTGGACGGGGAAAGAAGGGGAGGTTAACTATAAATTTCATTAGCCATAAATGTCATTTCATTAGTCTTTTGTTGGTGAGTGGGTTCACATTACTTCACTTAGATGGGAACTGGTTAGGGCGCACATTCTTGTGTCCCCGTTTCTACTCAAGCATTGATTTAGGTTTAGGTTTAGAGGGTTAGGGTTTGGGTTTGCGTTTCAATTTTATGGTTTCAAGTTACAATTGAGTGTTTTAAGGTTTAACATTCATGATTGTAAACATGTTTTTGATGAAGAATTGGAACTTTAAATTAGAATGAGATTGTATGATTCATGTTTGGACTGTAGCAGCTACTTCATGATGAGATTGACTGTCATAAGTAGCTACATGTTGAAACGACGCTGGTCATGTGTTTTTAATAACTGAACTGAACTGAGCTGCATGTTTATATTGTGTTCCCAAATTATTTGAATTATTTAATATTTATGTTTGATTATGAAATTTTTATTACAACTTTGTAGATACACACACTTACACAAATTTAGATGCACTTCATGACAAACAATAGGAATTCTAACCCCTAGGTAACAGGCTGTGAGAGGGATATAATTGTGTCAAATACTACCTATTTAACGAGTGAAATCGGTGTTTAAGATCGATACGTTGTAGTGCAGACCAAAATCACTTGTCAACAAATACAATTTATTACTCGAATTTAAGTCCGAGGTTGAACACAGGGAACAATATGGAATTCACATGCTAATTTCAATACATAATGTAAATGAGTACAATTAATAATAACAATTAATCAAAACTAATATTCAATGTAGCACATGAGTGAATCAAGAGTCTAATGAGGCAAAAAAAATCTAAGGCAAAATAATGGTAATTTGAATCACCAATTATTAGCTTAGATACAATTATATACTAATTACTTAATGAAACAAATAATTGTACTCTGCTACAGTACCTCAAAGAGGCTTCTTCTCTTCAGTGTGTTCTTCTTTCTCTCCTCTTTCTTCTCTGTAGGAGCCCTTCAACTTTTGTTTTTCTTCTCTTTTTCCCTTGGCCTTCTCTTCTTCTTTCCTTTCTTGGCTTTCTCTACTCTTTCTTTCTTCCTTAGGTTTCCTTCCTTCCTTCCCCACAGCTAAGTGTTCAGCCAACGTGCAGAAGAGCAAAATCCACCCTCCCTCGCTCTCTCTCTCTCTCTTTCTCTCTTCCTCCTCTTCCCTTTCACTGGAACCAGGTAATCAAGTATTCGGGTCAAGCGCATACCCAGGTCCAGGGCTGTGGGCATTGGTCGCAGCCGAGGAGTGAAGGCAATAGGTGGGTATACGGATAGAAGGGTAAGGAGGACCTCACCCTCGTGTTATGAGGCAATAATCCCAGAACATGAATTCAACTTATTCAGCCTCAGCGCTTTACCTACTTACGATGTGGGACTAATCCTACAGCTTTTCTCCTCGTGCATGGCCATGAGCTACTTGAGGTGTCTTCTTCCAATTCACATAGGAGTTGTGGTCAAACACTCCAATTGACTGTGCGAAGGTGTTTATGCTTCGATTCCCCATCACCTGGGACTCGCACCTGGAGTTGGGATCTCAGGAACATGGCCAGAGCTTGCTTGGAGTTGCTTCAATAATGTCAACAATGGTTGGCAAACCTGAAACATAAAGTATGGCCTTGCGGCCTTGTCAGAGAAGCTCAGTAGGATCACGAAGATACGGCAAAGGCATTGGTGGCAATGGTGTGCTGCAAGGGGGGTCGGAGATGGCTGGCGAAGGTGGAGGAGGTTGGAAATTGATTGGTTGTTTTTGGAGCTTTTGTGTGGGTGGAAGGGCGAATAGGTATAGGGGTTTGGTTCGTGCAGCCGAAGTGAAGGTGTAGGGAGTTTCAGTGAGCCATGTGACGTAATGGAATGATGGGAAGGCCTCGTCGAAGTGGTTGCTGGAGCGGAGGGAGGAAGGTGGCTTGCATAAGCGTCGAGGGATGTTTTTGGGATTTTTGGATAGAAAACTAACCTAAGATGCTAAAAGATCTAAACTAACCCTAATTTAATGGACGAAAGGGGTGGAGCGGCATCGGTTTTGGCAGGTCGGTGCTATGGAAGATGAAATCTCCGTTGAGGTGGACGACGAGGAAGAGGGGTTTTGAGGGGCGCTGGCCGATGTTGCGAGACTGGAAGAACGAGATGAAGAGGAATCCGTCGGCTATTGTCTGTAATGGTGGACGAGGAAGGAGGTCGGAGAGGCTCACTAGAGCTTAAGGAGGATCTTGGTCAGAGAGGAGGGAAGAAGGTGAAATACCGATCAAGAACAAGCTAAAGATGTATGATTTAAATTGGGGGTCCTTTTATAGGGCTTAAGGAGGCCTTCCAAGCTTGGAAGCTTCCAAGCTTCGAAATCTATGGAGACCAAATCCTTTCAAAGGTTCACATGAGAGATTGGGTGAGATCTGGAGACTCAGACAAGGCTTAAAAGGAAGGGAATTGATTAACGAATCACCCTTTCAATTTTAAGAAGGATTCGTCAAATAATCAACAAGTTCTTGCCAAACGAAGCTTGTTGAAGTAGGATTCCTTCACGAAAATGGCAAAATGACCTTTTTGCAAAGAGTGACGACAAAGATAGGGGACTTTTTGCAAGGAGTTTCAAAAGCTGAGGGGTTATGCGAGAGAGAAAGAATCAGACTAGACCAACTTGCAAACTAGGTCAAGACAATCTTTGATTGGACCCAAATTTTGGTACAAACCTAATTTGGACCCAGGGAATCTGATGGTGAAGTCAGATTTAAGTTTTGACCAAGTTTGACTAGGTAAATTGTGCAGTTACCCAAATTAGGGTAACTGTCTATCTAAGACTCTATTTTAGGTCAAAATGGGTTCAGATGGTCAAATCAAGGATGCCAAACCTAAAGAATATTTTTCTATAATTTTTAGAGGGTTTAGATGAATTTTATCTAGAATGGAACCTCAGTTAATTAAGTGGGTCTATTTTTAGGATTTCAGATGTCCATTAATTCTTAAAATACGTGAAAACTCATTCATGTCTGCATGAACCCACTTATTAGACATTTATGACCATTTAACCTTTAATTAACCCCTAAGAAATCCGACAATTATTCTACATTCATGATAGGATGGTAAAATTATAGTTTTAACCCTAGTTTCTTATTATTCTCTTAGAAATGATGTGCAATGAATTACTGTCTTTTAGCGGTTATGTAAGAGCATTTAATAATGGAATATGACTAAATACAGCTAGATATGGCTGATGATGAAGTTATCATCACTAGCCCATCGAGACTTATGATCATGTTATACGAATAATGTAAAGTGTGTGTATACCTCACTTATATGCACGATGTGTTGTTTTTATAACATGCCATAAGTGTCATCGTCCTTTGTTCAAAGAAGTTCTGAACAAAGGGGGGTTCTTGAAGATTTGATCACAACTTAGGGTTACTTCTTACATGTAGCTAGTGTTTGGAGAAATTTTGATCGCATTTTCTCTCTCTTCTCCAGTATACCAACTAATCTTAGCTCCGTTCCCGAAGTGCCCTTTAGTGGGGGCTATTGGGGATGTAGTTAAGGTTAGTCTTGGGAGGTATGCTAAAGAAGTGTGAGGAAATACTACTGAAATTTCTCTAAACACTGGTTGCCTGTAAGAAGTAATGTTGTGATCAAATCTTGAAGGATGGGCTATCAAGTGAAAATCTTCTTAAAATACACATTTCTTCCTTATTAGAGTCTAACTTATGAGTAATCTTAAAATATACATTTTTTACCTTATTCAAGTCCAACTTATGAGTGGTTGTCTTTTACATTTAGGTTAATTATCATGGATAAGTCATGGATCAGTATGAGAAATTTGAATTACCACAGATACAAGAGTGGAGTGATTTCATTCTGGGAGTGGGCATTTTATGATGATAGGAAGACATTTAGATGAGGTGAATTCCTTCAACTAATTTTATGCCCATGTAGACACTGTTTGAATGGATTTTTCTATGATCGGGACAATTTTGGAGCATGTGATATGTAACGGTTGGTGGCAACATTACGTAAATTGGACAGCTCATGGTGAGCAATTGAGGGAAGTTAGAAATGAGATAATTGAAGCCTTTAAAGGAAGTGATGATAATCAAGGAGATGAATTAGATGAAATGTTACATGATATGAGAGCAGCAGACCATGAGGATGCAGATGACGATGAGACATTACGAGATTGTAATGAGTTGTACGATGCAGTCAAAGCAGCAAAGGATCCTATTGCTCCTGGAATAACGTCAATGTCGAAGTTGTCATTCCTTCTGAAATTATTTTAGATGAAAGTGATGAATAGAGACACAGCGAAATTAATGTCTGAGATTCTGGAATTCATTGGTGATCTTCTGAATAATCCTACTGAGTATCCTGAGTCATGGTATGATGAGAAGAAGTAGATACGTGGGCTCAGACTAAAATGCGAGAAGATTGATGCTTGTCATAATGACTGTGTCCTATACAGAAATGAGTACCCAGGGTTGACTAACTATCTTGAATGTGGTGAGGAGAGATATAAGGTGGGTAAGTCAACAAACACCGGCGGGAAGAAAAAATCAAAGAAGGTTCTCCATTATTTCCCACTAATCCCTAGACTACAACGCCTATTCATTTCCAGTAAAATAGTAAAACTCATGTTGTGGCATCAAGATAATAAATTGAAAGATGAATGCATCCGTCATCCAGCAGATTCTGATGAGTGGATCAAATTTAACGAGAATCACACATTATTCGCAGAGGAGGCATGTAATGTGAGACTAGGTCTTGCAAGCAATGGATTCAACCCATTCAAGAGTATGTATCCATCATATTCCATATGGCCGGTGGTCATCGTAACTTACAACTTACCCCCATGGCTATGCATGCAATCTGCATTCATGATATTGACACTCCTTATCCCAGGACCCAAGCAACCAGAAAATGTAATAGATGTTTATTTCCATCCATTGATTGATGAACTGAAAGTCTTGTAGTACGGTGGAGTTCAAACATATGATGCATAGAAGAAACAATTCTTCCAGTTGCACGCAGCATTACTGTGGATAAACAATGACTTTCCAGCATATGCAAATTTGTCAGGATGGAGTACGAAGGGGAAGTTTGCCTGTCCAATCTGTATGGATGATACTCATCACCTGAGATTACTTGAAAGTAAGAAGTTCTGTTACTTAGGGAACCGTAGGTTTTTGCCCATTAAACACAGATGGAGAACATCACAATTTAAGGACAGATTTGATGGTAAAGCATGTCAATATTCGTCGAGGAATCTGAAGAATGAACTCAGTACATGTTCTATTAGGCTATCAGGGATAAAAATCATGGAGACATTACAACAGCTCGAGAAATACGTTTGGGTCGTCTTTTCAAGAATGACTTGGCTTCCTTGCGACATTTAAGGTTTAGGAAGAAAAACATATTTTTTATGAAGCTTCCATATTGGAAGGATTTGACAGAGTGACACAATTTAGATCTATGCATATCAAGAAGAATGTAATGGATAACATTCTTGATGTATTAAACCTAACAGACAGCCCAAAGGATATAGTTAAAACAAGGAATGACATGAAAATTTTAGGTATTCATCCTAAGTTGCACATTGAAGGAGGGTCTCATTTTCCAGAAGCTATATACAGTCTTACCGGAGAGCAGAGGTGAAGGATTTTCTTGTACCTTAAAGACATTCGGGTTCCAAATGGGTATTCATCATAGCTTTCACGTTACGTAAATGAAGCACAAAAGAAGATTACTGAGTTAAAAAGTCATGATTCTCATGTATACATGTAAATCTTATTCCCACTAGCGATACGTGGAGTGATGCCTGATTCGGTAGTCAATTATTTCACGGAGATGAGCAGATATTTTAAAGTCATCTGTTCAAAGACATTAGATCCTGAATTGTTAGACTATTGAGATAAATAAATTGTAATCACACTTTATAAAATGGAGCAGATTTTCCCACCTGCATTTTTCAACGTGATGGTTCATGTCATGCTTCATCTTTTGAATGAAGCGAGAATTGCTAGACCCGTGCAGTACAGATGGATGTATCCAATTGAATGATATTTGAAGAAATTAAAAGATTGTCTTGAATAAGGCTAAGCCAGAAGGGTCAATCATTGAAGGCTATCTTATAGAAGAATGTATTAACTTTTGTGCCATGTACATGAATGAAACTGACAATCGATTTAATCATCTTGAATGGAACTATGAAGAAGAATTTAATGGTAATAATGAAGATTGCCTATCCATATTTAACATCGGAGGAAGGTCAATCCTCTGGACAAAGGTTAAACCCATCCCAGAAATGGACTGACAATTGGCACACTTGTACATTCTGAAGCAAATTTCAGAAGTGGATGAATTTTACAATGAATTCAAAGCATCCTCTGTGTCATCTACACATGACTTGCAATTCCTTGATTGATTTAAGGATCGTGTAAATAAACTGAAAGAAGATGGGGATCAACAGTGGGTACAGGATTTTTATATAATTGCCGATACACCTTTGACATATGGACGTTACCATTCAGGATACATAATTAACAATTTTAGATTCAGAGTACGATCCATTGATGCTGCGAAGGCCACGCAACAGGTGGGAGTTGTCGTCAGTTGTGACCTAAGCACTGATTGTGATGGGTATTATGGTCAAATTGAAGAGATTGTGGAAATGAGTTTTAGGTTTAACCTTAAGGTGATTTTATTCAAGTGTGATTGGTTTGATATTTTTAAAGAAGGCATTGGATTCAAAGTCGATAAGAAACACGGTTTCTTGAGCTTAAGTAAGAATTGTCACATCTCTAATCATTAGAACCATTCACACTAGCTTGTCAGGTAGCACAAGTATTTTATGTGCCTGATAATAGCAAACATGGGTGGATTATACCAATTAGAACTCAACCGCGTAAACAATACGATATAGGAAATGATCTACACCCAGATGTTAAATCTGAAGCATATCAACAAAACCCACAAAGTGAAGAACTTGCCCCTCGTGCAATTGACATTGACATATAAGGTAATTTGTCAAAAATATTAATCCATAACCATAAATATAAATAATTTAAGAAATTCTTAGTTGTTTGTTTTGTTTAAATTCCCTTTAAATTATTTTATCTTTTATCAAAGCTTATATTCATTTATATTTCAAAATTGAAATTTTTTTTATTGCCTTCTGATATAGGTTATTCGCATTCTCCTACTATTTCTACACAGTTTGTAGATCATTTTGTCACTATGGTGAGTTTCTTACTACTTTTTTCTTTAAAATGTTATCATGTTAAATGTGGGATGTGTCCACTTAGGTTTATTTGTTGTGTGGGGTGTGCCCACTTAGATTTATTCTTTGTGCGAGATGTGTCACTTAGGTTTATTTTTTGTGTGGGGTGTGAGAAGTTAGATTTATTTTTTATGTGGAATGATGCATTTATTTACTTTTTGTATATTGAATGTTTTCTGTTGAACGTGGAGAAGGAGAATGGGAAATGGAGGGAAGAATGGAGGAAAAAAGAAGAGGTATGAAAAGGTAGAGGGAAATAGAGGAGAAAGGAAGGGAAATGGAGGGATGGGAAGGAGAAGGGAGAGAAGGAGAAGAAAGAGGAAGGGAGAAGTGGAGGGAAATGAAGGGGAGGATAAGGGAAATGGAGGGATGGGAAGGAGAAGGGAGAAAGAGAAGGAGAAGAAAGAGGAAGGGAGAAGTGTAGGGAAATAGAGAGAGGGGAAGGGAAATGGAGGGATAGGAAGGAGAAGGGAGAAAGAAAAGGAGAAGAAAGAGGAAGCGAGAAGTGGAAGGAAATAGAGGAGAGGAGAAGGGAAATGGAGGGATAGGAAGGAGAAGGGAGAGAAGGGAAGAAAGAGGAAGGGAGAAGTGGAGGGAAACGAAGGAGAGGATAAGGGAAATGGAGGATGGGAAGGAGAAGGGAGAAAGAGAAAGAGAAGAAAGAAGGGAGAAGTGTATGGAAATAGAGGAGAGGGGAAGATAAGGGAAATGGAGGGGAGGGGAAGGGAAATGGAGGAATGGGAAGGGAAATGGAGGAATGGGAAGGGGAAAGAGGAAGAGAAAAAGAGAAGGAGAAGAAAGAAGAGGGGAAAGGGGAGGGAAATGGAGGGGAAGGGAAGGGGAAAGGGAAAGGGAGATAACATTTTATTTTCAGTTTCATTTATATATGCTTATTTCATTTTCATTTATTTGTATGCTTATTTTATACAGGATTTTTGAAATATCATAATATATAGGGGAAATGCTGCCAAATTTTTTTAAAAAATATATGATTATTTGTGATGTTTTTACGTAGGTTAATTTCAAGAAGAAGGCTAATAGGAGTCGTAGGGAGGAGGCTCAGGCCTCCCAGCAGCCTAAGGTCCCCCTAGCAGCCTCAGCCTCAGGCTCATCACCGGCAACAGCCCACTTAGCCCCAAGCACCTCGCCAGTAGTTTTTGAGTCCTGGAGATGTGACTCGATATTTCCAGAGTCAGGGGAGGGGAGGTAGGGGGAAGGGGAAGAGTCCGATGCCTCCGCCGATGGATCTACCAGTAGAGGATTCTGACTACGAGGAGGATGCAGTCGCCGATAAGGAGGAGGATAGTACTTCAGTTGATGAGGAGGACATTGGCTTGGATGATTAGCCAAAGCAGACGGCTGACCCAGATCCTTCTCAGTCGGGATGTTCTGCACCACCACCACCCTTCCGCAGTTTAGGTATGAATTTAAGGTTTGGTAAATGTAACGATTTATTTGTTTCTTTATTATCTAATTCTATGTTATAATTTTGTCTTATAGGTGCATGTAGGGGAAGAGGTCCCACGCGGAACAGGGACTTAGAGAGAATTCCGCATGGGGTCCACATTTTGGTGCGGATCACACTAGTGGGGGAAGCAGTGGATTATCCTCCATTCGTTAGCAGACTGGGTACGCTGACGAAGGCGAACATCCCATTGTCATACTTCGATTGGAGGAAGGTGCCAAATGACCTAAAAATGCAGCTCATTCGAAAGTTAGAGATAATTGGTAAAATTAATAACTTATGTACATTGCTTTATATAAGTTTAATTTATGTAATAATTTCTGTTCTCTTAATGCAGGCCACCTTCGATTGGGGCGATGATCCAAACATCGCCAAATATATCCTTAAGCACGCAGCGAAGATTCATAAAGATTAGAAATTGGAGATGAAGAATAAGGTAAAAGATAATTTTCAACTATATTTGTTTATTTCCTTTACCATAATTCAAATATTATTTCTAACATTACAATTATATTTTTTAGTTTTATAAGAAAATGAATCATGATGAGGCATTGCATAATGCACCTCCTTTGATACAACCGCACACTTGGAAGGAGGCGTGCAAGAATTGACATGATCCAGAGACGCAGGTAAAAGTATTTCACATGTTATCATTTATTTAACTAATTTCTAAGTTAATAAATTAAGTATACCTTTATTTCAGGGGCAGGCCAAGAAGAATAAGGAAAATAAGGCTAAGGCTCCACCGAAGACCCATGTCTTGGGTAGGAGGAGCATAGGCTCAATGAAATCTATATACGTAAGTACCTTTAATTATTATTTTTTTAAAACCTTACAAAAATTTCTAATTTTGTTAAAATTAACTGTTTCAAATTATTATAGTCCGCTAAGCATCAAGGTGCCCAACTTAATCGGGTAGGAGTATATGAGGCCACTCATAGCAAGATGAGTGATGACGGAAATAGAGAGTGGCTTCACGACACATACCAACAGAGACACGTAAGTTAAAAAAGATAATATTTTATTTGATTTTATAATTATATAATTAAATGAAATTACTTAACATAATTCAATATCTTTTAGGATAATATGATTAACTTAATGCATCCTCCTAAAGACACCAACTCTGCTACAGTTCAGCAGCCACTGACAACATAGTGTGTACGTCCGTAGCGTAAGAAGGAGCGAGACCGTCTCGAGGTGGTTTGGTAGAAGGGGAGCATCATCCTCTTCAGCCGAGGTGCATGAGATGAGGAAGGAGATTGCGGCATTATGTCACAAAGACGAGAAGAAGGACTAGTGGATCAATGAGCTAACAACGCTAGTAAGGGACAACTGATGCAAACCAAAGAATCCAACAAGACCATCAAGGAGCTGCTGGCATTACTTCAAAAGGGAGGTATTGATCACCCATCCCTTTATCAGTATAGAGATCGTCGTGATGACGATGATTTAGGTGGTAGTGGTGCTGGAGGCATTGGTGCCACAGCATGATTGTATTTTTTATATACATTATCGTTTGTAATGAACTCTGTATACGTTATTTCATATATGAAATTTTTATTCTAATTTCATGTGTTTTAAATAAATGCAAAAATGTTTTAAGTTATGTGATTAATTATATTTTTTTACTAGATTTGTAGTTCTTTACAGGTCTTCCACATAAATTAAATACATTTAAAAAAAATACTTTCTCGACCATTTTTAACGGACGAAAATATTAACATTGTCGATCATTATTTTAGAAAGGTCGACAATATTAATATTCTCGACTATTCGAGAATGGACGAGAATATTGTAATTTCTGACAGCTATATGTGAACGGTCAAGATATTAATATTCTTGACCGTTCACAATGGACGAAAATAGGAACATTCTCAACGGTTATTGATAAACAGTCGATAATATGATCTTAAACAACCACCTAAATACCGGTCGAGGCAAATTTTTTCGTCGACCATTTATTTATAATAGTAAAAAAAAAAACTTTCACGACCGTCTAAAACAGACAAGAGAAATAACCAAACGTCGAGTGGTGGTCCACCTTTTTCCGGACAATATTATTCTAAAACGGTCAAGAAAACCTAATAGCGACAGTACATTCCTCAACCCTTTTTATCGACGGTTATTTTAACATTGCCGATCATTTTTAATAGTTGACAATACATAATATTCTTGTAGCGGTACCACAGTACCTCGTTTAGCCCTCCCGACAAAGAGTAAAAAATCATATGTCGATCTCCTGAATCTAGCTACTTCCACAACCTGTGACAACCTCTGAAACCAAGCTTTGGAACTCTATTTGAGGCCATATTTAGCCTTCCGTAATCGACATACACACTCCCCCTGGCTCTCAAAGCCAAGTGACTGCTGTATCTAGACTTCCACTTGGAGATCACCATAAAGGAAGACATTCTTCATATCTAACTGAACTACCACTGCAACCAACACTCGGACCGTGAGAAGCCTAGCAACTAGTGAGAAGGTGTCAAAGAAGTACACCCCAAAAGTCTAGGTGAACCCCTTTGTCACGAGGTGGGCTTTGTACCTAGCAACACTACCATCAGGATTCAACTTCATAGTAAATACCCACCAACAACCAACAAGTGTAGCACCATCAGGAAGTGGAGTGAACTCCCAAGTCCCACGGCCTCCATGGCTGCCCATCATTTTGGATAAAGCATGGCCTCACGGTGAGTAACTAGAATCTGCGTAGTAGCTAACACTTGAGTGAATCCAGCAAATCCAGGAGCTAGATTATCAATAACAAGTGCCCCCGCCGTGGGGTAAGTAGTGTACGTCTGTGGTCACTTCCGAATGTCTATCAGAAGATCAAGATATCTCCTGACACATCACATATCCTGTCCTTGTGATCATTACATGGCAAACATACGTCAGTATCTAAAAGACTTACCTGAGAAGCCGATGGTGAAGGTGAGGGTGGGGGTCCCTAATAGGTAGTATGAGGGTGGACATATGTCTGGAGTGGCCTAGTCAGGCATGGAAAGGAATGTTCAGTAGGAGGTGGTGGTGGTGTAGTAGGGACAGGAATCTCAGGAAAGCTCCCAAAGCAAATGGGAGTATATGTCCTAGGCACCATATCACCCTCAGGAGACATCTCAATAGGCGTCACAGAAAAGAAAGGTACAACCTCATGAAAGGTAACATTCGCAGAAACATAGTGCCGAGAAGTAAGCAGATCAAAACAACAATACCCCTTTTGTGTTCGAGTATACCCAAGAAAGACACACTTAACTTCTCTCGGTTCTAGTTTATCCCAATCCGATCCCAACAAATGGACAAAGGCAACACAACCAAAAGTTTGAGGGGTGATGTGAAATAAGGTCGATCAGGATACATAACCTGTAAGGGAATCTGTTCATGTAATGCAGCATTAGGCATCCTATTGATAAAAAAATATGCAGTCAAAATAGCATCACCCCATTAAAGGGAGGGAACAGAATGGTAAATCAACAAAGTACGAGCAATATCAAGAACATGGCGATATTTCCTCTCAGCAACATCATTTTGCTAAGAGGTGTATGGGCACGTGATCTCATGAATAATGCCATGACTAGAGAAGAAAATACGCAAACAAGTAGTACAAAACTCTAAGGCATTATCAAATCAAAAACATTTCACAAAACAAGAATACTAAGTTTTTATTTCCTTAACAAAGTTCTCAATGATTTGTCTTATATCAGACTTATTCTACAAAAGAAACATCTAGGAAATGCGAGAAAAATCATCCACTAACAGAAGATAATATCTATTCCCAAGTCAATCAGGAGTGCGACTGGAACCCCACAATCCATATGAATTAAGTCAAAAACAACACAGAAGAAACAGAGGTAGAACTGGGAAAACTAGCCCTATGATGGTTGCCCAGCTGACAAGCATCGCAGGTGAGAGTAGTAGTGGAGGGTATGCACGGCAAAATTTGTCTAAGGCAGTCAATAGGTAGGTGACCAAGGCGATGATGCCACTGAAGGGGAGATCCAGTGGAAGCAAGGCCCCGGGTAGCAGAAGCAGCAATAATGGTCTCAAATGGTACACCCCCTTTCCTCACGCCCTCCATCAATCCTCTTTCCAGTGAGTTTGTCCTACAAGACACAAGAAGATGCATCAAAAATGGCTCTACAGTTCAAATCCCTAGTAATACTACTAACAGACAGTAAACTCAAGGAAAAATCCAGCACATGAAAGACATATACAACTCTCAAGGTAGGAGATAGAACATATCTCCCTTGCCAACCAGTAGTTTATGTCTCCCGTCTACCACCTACACTGTCCTGGCTGGTGTAATAGGGGCTAATTGAGAGAATGGACTTCTGTCGCCACATAGGTGCGTAGATGCACCCAAATCAATCAATCAATCACCAGAGGACAAGCACAAAGACATACTAGCCGTAGGTGCCTGTGAGGAGGTAGCAATAGCTGCAGTATCTAAAGACTGAAAGGATGAGGCCTGTGTCAACTACACAATTGCTGTCGTAGAGTCTCAATCTTTGTACTCAAGGAGCTCACATTAGGACTAGTGGGAACTCCATCTATAATCTCAACTACCTAATTGGCTATGGGTGTCCTATCATGCTTTTTCCAGCATGTAGCCTCTGGATGACCAAGTCTGGCATAGTAAGTATATGATGTCTTAGTACGTGTACCAGACAAGCATCCACGTCCACGACCACATGCAGAGGGAGGAGTACCCCTACCACGTCTGATGATTGCTGCCAGTGCAGATGTCTGAGTACCAGTGTCTGGAGCTGGAGTACGAACTGCAACTCTACTAAGTCTACTATAAGCCTCCTGTAGGGTAGGAAGATCAGAAGCAGTAAGAATCTAATCTCTACCAGCTGTATACTCAGGTCCAAGACCTTCCTGGAAGAAAGACACATCCAACTGTCTCCGAAAATCCCTCTAGGAATCACAGGCACACCCTAGCAATAAGAGTGATGCCTCTCCAGCATTCCCTTCAAGAGGGAGTAGTACTGTAGTAGAGTGCATCCTTCCTAACACAAGTAGAAAATGTTGTAGAAGACTTAAAAGACCCGTGCAGAGTTCTTGGCATGAGAGTAGGTCTTGCGCAAGGACTCCCACATCTTCTTTGTGGTGTCGTAATACATGATCTCATCTCCTATACGGGGAATAACTATCTGCATAAGCCATGCAGAGAACATGGCATTGTCTTTGTCTTAGGTGGCGTTGGCACCATTCTTTCTATCAGGCTTCGGATCTGTAAGGATGTGTCTCTTCCCATGACCCTTGATAGTCATAAGGAAAGTTTGAGACCACCGTGAGTAGTTGGTCTCATCCAACTTGATGATAGCACCAAAAAAGGGATTCTTCAGTACCTCGATATCCAAAGAAGTACTCGAATTTACCTCGGACTGATCATCTGAAGCCATCCTTACAATCTTTGAGACACAATCAGACTTCTATATCCAAGAGATCATCAATCATATTTCACACCTGAAAAATCAAATCTGCATCTTCACAAGAAATCCCCTTAAACTAGCTTTGGCCTAGCTCGGGTGTGGGGAGACCACCCGAGAAGGCCCCACAGAGATTCCCCCCTGTGGTAGGAGAGGAGAGTAGCCTTAGAGAAAGGCTACAATCCTCTTAGGTCAAGTTGCAAGAAAAGAATCAACATCGGCACCGCTGGGTTACCGGAGCACCACCATCGTTGCACCAGTGTGCGTCAGGCAACGTCATTGTCGCCACACGAATCACCGTTGCTGGGTGCTAGCAGTGCAAATCACCGCCCTGGGTGTGCTGCTGCGATCCACCGCCACCTAGCACGTGCTAGCCACGGTTGCGCGCACCGCCAACCGTGTGCGAGCCGCCTCCCCACAGATGTGAGCTGCACAATGTACGAAGGAGGAGGCCACTTGATTCGCCACCGCCTATGTGCGGTCTTGCACCGAGGTAGGTGCGTCCTAGCTCACGAGAAGCGACTCGAGGCCTCGTGCTGCTGCCGCCGGTGGTGCACGGAGAGTAGGATAAAGTGATTTAGGTTTAGGGTTTTAGAGGCCTTAAGGGTGTGATACCAAGAGTCATGGTCTAGGATCAGTGCTCTAATACCAAATTGAATGTAATGACTTAGTTTTATTAAAAACCTTAGGGTTCTCTTATATAGAGAGAGACCGTAGAGTCAAAAGTACAGAAATGTCCCTAAGGGTCAAAACACCCATAGCCCTTACAATAAAAGAAAATAAAAGACCACATATGCAAACAAGTTCAATTGGGAAGTATAGGATTCATGATGGTTTCTTATATTATGCGGAAGGTAGAAGATTTTCATTGGAAGAGAATATCGAATATCAAAATTGTCAAGGGAATAATGAATAATAATATAACTATGATTTTAAAGGAAATTATCTTAGTTCACCAAATTCAAATTATGAATTTCTGGTGGAGCCAAATTAGGTGAATGATACTTATAAGACTTATGAAGAAGCTAGTATGAATTTAAGGTCTTCGAGATTAAGAAATAGATCTCAACCATCAAGGTTTAATTTTGATCTATGATTGTAATCATTTAGAACTGTTGCAGGAGTTTTAATGAGCCCACTTTGGTTTATTTGAATAAGCTTTGTAGGAGAAATGATGAGTTGATGGTTGCTTTACTTAAACCTATGGTTGATGAGTCTAAAATGAAGAAGATTTGTTAGTCCTTGAACATGGTCAATTTTATTGCAATAAAAAGATCGAAACTAAAATATGGTTAACGACTAAAAAGGAAGTGAATTTGTTCTTCTTAATGATACCAATCTACTTTTAAGATTGAACGCCTTTTCCAGAACATTTTTCAGTTTACTTTGGTTTATGTTTCTATTGATTATGTAAGGAAAAGAAGTTTATGGGTTGATTTGGAGGAGATTACTTCTGAGTCTAATGTACCTTAGATTATTGAGGGAGATTTTAATTGCAATTGTTCTAAAGATGAAAAAATCAAAGGTTGTTATGATGGTAGATCATCTTTTGAATTTATGCAATGCATTAATAATTGTGCTTTGCTAATCTTACATATGATGGTGATTTTCCCTCTTAATGTAATAATAGAGAGGGCATTGATAGAATCTAACCAAGGTTGGATAGATGTATTGCTAATATGGAGTGGTTTAATTCTTTCAATAATATGATTGTTAGTTACTACATTAGAATGAGTTCTGACCATTCTTTTATGCTTTTGAGAATGGAAAATTTTACGGTTGGGGGTTCTAAGCCTTTAGATTCCACAATATGTGGTTGTTGCATAAAGATTTTTTAAAGGTTGTCAAAGATGCGTGGCCTGACTACTACTCGGGAAATGGTATGAAGACCCTTGTGCAGAAATTGAAGAATCTCAAGTTGGTTATGAAAAATTGGAATACAGACGCTTTTGGCAATATTAAAGTTCAGCATGATTTGATTATGAAGGAGACTATACTCTTGAAACGGAGTTGCAATTGTCTTGGGACGATGATAAGGTTATTCTTTTGAATGATCTCATGCTTACGTATGCTGATGTGGCTTTGAAATATGAAACATTTTTGAAGCAAAAATCTTGAGTTAATTGGTTGGAAGTGGGAGAAAATAATGCTAAGTTTTTCATGCTTCTGTAAATGCTATTAGAAGAATTTGCACCTCAAATTCTTTGTTGAATAATCCTATTTTTGATGGTTCTTAGGAGAAGGCTGCAAAAGATGGAGTTGAATTTTATTCTCATCTTTTCAATTCTGAAGTTACTATATGGTCAGATGATTTATTTGATGTTATTCCTATGGTCATCACTGCTGAAGATAACAGGTGTATCATTGTTGTCCTAGAGAAAAACGAGATTTATGAAGTGATCAAAGCTTTTCTTAATGGCTAGGCACTCGGTCCTAATGGCTATAATAGTGAGTTCCTTGTCCATCGCTAGGATATTATTAGGTCCGATATTGTGTTTAATATTCAGGAGTTTTTAAATAAATTTGGATGCCCAGATATGCTAAATCTACTTTTTTGGCCCTTATTCTTGAGAAGAATTCACCCACAAGTTTTAGGGATTATTGATCTATTAGCCTTTGTAATGTTTCTATTAAACTCATTACAAAGATTATGGCTAATAGGCCAAGGAGTTTTTTACATAAGGTGATGGGTCCAAGTCAAGGTGGAATTGTTTCTAGAAGTATTTTTGAAAATGTGGCTCTTGCTCAAGAGTTTGCATAATATATTGATTATCCTTGTAGAGGAAGTAATGTCATTCTTAAATTAGATATGGAGAAAGCCTATGATAGACTTGAATGGCCATTTCTTTTTTTAAGTCATGGAAAAGTTTGGCTTTACTCAATTGGTTCTTGATGCTCTTAAGGTCTATGTTTGTGAAAATTCACTCTTGATTGATGGAAGTTCAACAGTTTGATTTATTTCTACTAGAGGTTTGAGGCAAGGTGATCCTTTGTCACTTTATTTGTTCATTATTTGTGAAGAGGTGCTAAGTAGAGGTTTTAGCACCTAGTGTTTGTCATTGGAAGGCTCCTAGTGTTTGTCATCTCTTACATGCTAATGATACCGTGATTTTCACTAATGGTTCAAAGAATTCCGTAAAATATTTGATGAATTTTCTTTCAACCTATGAGAGGGCCTTGGGGTAGAAAATTGATTTTCTAAAAAGTAATTTTATGTTGGGGCAAACTGTAATGCTAAGAGGATTGATATTATAAAGTAGATCACAGGGATAGGCGGGGACAGATACCATTTGGCTATTTTGGTTGTCCTATTTTCATGGCAAAACGAGGATTGCTTATTTTGATTCTTTGATTCAAGATGTCCAAGGGAGGTTGGCAGGTTGGAAGCATAAACTTATTTCACCAGGTGGAAGACTTATTTGATCACAAATGTTCTTACGAGATTTCCTATTCATTTAATGCTTGTCTATGAACTTCCTAAAGGTGTTATTAAAAGGATGAAGGGTATTTTGGCTAATTTTTTCTAGGGTGGAACTGATATACAAAAACATAAGCATTGCATCAGTTGGGATTCTATTTGTAAACCTCTTGTTAAAGGTGGTTTGGGTATCAGAAAACTTCAAGATGTCATGAAAGCACTTAGAATGAAAGTGATTTGGAGGCTTTACTTTACTAATTCTTTATGGCTTGTCTTCATGAAGAGCACGTTTGGGGATATGGATAGGAGTGATCCTAATAAAGGGCCAGCTAGATGGAGGATTTTGTTAAAATATTGTATGGAACTTAAACAACATACAAATTGGCAGATAGGATGGTGATATTAATTTTTGGAATGAATATTGGAGTTCTTTGGGTCCTCTTATTCATTTTCATGATGATCAACATGACAATTTGAGTTTGAAGCTATCAGATGTCTGTGAAGGAGGTGTCATTAATAGTAAAAAATTGGTTGACATCAAGATTCCTGAAAAAATTGTACAATATATTTTACATAAGGAGATTAAACTTGATGAGAAAAAACCTCAAAGGAAATGGAAGTATACTAACGATGGTGCAATTTCTGTTAAATCAACCTAGTCTTGTTTTAGAAAGAAGAATGTTGAAGTCAGTTGAGGTAGTGGACTTTGGGATAAAGCTATTCCAACTAAAATTTCAGTTTTCCTGTGGAAATTAATGCATGGCAAGATGCCTTTTGAAAAAGACTTTCGGGAAATGGGTTGTTTTCAACTTGCTTCAAAATGTTGCTGATGTAACGCTCAACCTAAGGAAGAAGATATGATTCATGTATTTTTTGATGGGCTGCCTGCTAGTTTATTATGTGATTGGTTCATTAATTATGAGCATTTGGAGGTAAAAGATAAGAGAACTTAAAATGGTTGGTGTAATCATTTGTTTAAGAAAACAGTAAAGGAATCTCTCCTTAGAAAAATAAGGAGAGTTTCTTTGACTTGAATGCTTTGGGCCATCTGGACTGAGAGGCATCGAAGAAGGCTTGAAAATGAGTGGCTTCTAGATTGGTGGGTTTTAAAAAGGTTGAAGTCTGATTTGAAGTTGGTTAAACATTTGATCAAGGCCAAATAAGTGAAAAACAAAACTGAAAGGCAGATTATTCAAAGGTTGGTTTTTGATGCTAATCAATGTTAAAGTAAATGGAAGATTTTAAAGTGGATCAGACCTGATATGGGATTTCTAAAGGTAAATACTAATAAAGCTTCTAAAGGGAATCTTGGTGTAGCTGGTGGAGGTGGTATTCTTAGAGATTCAAAGGGGATTTGTATTTTTGCATATTCTCAGTTTTATGGGGCAGCAATAAATATGGAGGTAGAATTAAGGGCACTTCTTATGGCTTGAGATTTTGCAAGCATAGTGGTTTCTCTAATGCTTGGGTTTAATCGGATTCTAAAATTTTAGTGGACATGATTAATGAGAAGCAATGTAATCGTGGCATGTGTAGCAATGGTGGATGAAAATTCTTCAACTTGTGATGTTGATTGGGTTTATTTCTCATCAATTTAGAGAGGCAAATGTTATTACTAACTTTTTTACTAATGAATGTGTTCAGAATAGGTAGAATTCATTTTATGAAGGTCTAAGCAATTTGCCAAAAATTATTATTGGGACATATAGGATGGAGCTAGCTGGGTTATCTTATTTGAGATTGAAATGAAGATTGGTTTTTATTGTCAGAATGTGCACGCACCTAATTTGGGATGAGGGCTTAAATGATCTATATACATTTTGGCTTTGGACTCTTGGAGGAGATTTCTTAATTATACGCTTGAAGACTTGGAAGTGTGCATATCCATATTGGATATGCACACGAAAGATAAGTCCCATTCTTCTTTATATAGTTGAGCCTTTATTCTTTTGAAAAGTTTAGTAGATTGTGAGAATTTTTTTGCTGCTGCAGTTGCTTTGTTTTCAAATGGAGAATTCTGGTTTAAAGGAGTCTGAGAATTTGAAGGAGGGAAAGTGTGCATATCCAATTGGATATGCACATAGAGGTTAAGTCCTTTTCCTTGATCTTAATCTGGTTAGTTTGAAGATTTCAGATCCTTGAAATAGTTTGCTGAGATTATGGTTTTTTTTGAAGCTGCTGCTATTGATAAATTTTGCAGTAGGGAGCAATTGACTGGCTCATTTGGATTGCTGGAGCTTATGGAATGCTTGAAGACTTGGAAGTGTGCATATCCATATTGGATATGCACACAAATGATATGTCCCATTCTTTATTCTGTAGTTGAGATGTTTTCCTTCCGAAAAAGCAATCTTATGGTAGTTTTGTGGGAGTTTTCTGCTACAACTGGTTTACTTTTCAGATGATATTGGACCCTTTGAATTTCTAGATTGATGGAATATGTGAAATTTTGAAGGGTGTGAAGTGTGCATATCCAAATGGATATGCACACAGAACTCAAGTCCTTTCTCTTGATCTTAATCGGATTTCTTTTGCCTAGTTTTGACGGCTTCAGATACTTGGAATAGTTTGCTGTAATTCTATTTTTGTTGAAACCTCTGTTGCCGCTGTGGCTGCTAATTTAGCAATTTGGGTGTAATGTATTGGCTTCTTTGGACTAATGGAGTTTAATGGATTGCTTGGAGTTTGGGAAAAAAAAAAAGTAATTGGTGATCTCGAGTGAAAAGTTTGTGTGCTTGTGGTCACATCTTGCCATCCATATTTGATGGAGAATATTACAAGCTTCCACCAAGAACATGTCACCCTCTCTTAAAATCTAGAAGACAAAATCCAAGACATCTTGAGCTACCAATGTTGTTGTGCTCCCCAAACCAAACCAAACCAAACAGCTCTGGCAAAATTGCATTCTAAGAACAAATTTTGTCTGGTTTTAAGTTTAAGCCAACACAAGGGACAAAGATTTGCATCGTTAGGAATTCTTTGAGCTAGCACTTGTTCTAATAGAAGACAACCACATACAAGCTTCCAAAAAAAGACCTTCACCCTTGGCTACAGCATCCTGTTTCTCCAAATTATAGTGCAGTACTTCTTTTAGGCTTCAGTAGCAAAATGAGCTTCTCCCATCAAGGAACAATAAGTAGTCTTAATTGAAAAAAAAGCCCTTTAGGGTGAGGAGTCCAAATAAAATCATCGGCCTTATTCATACATGGTTCCAAACGTGCAATCTTCTCTTTTATCTCTTGATAGAACCATCTAACATATCCATATACATTATCCATCTGCATTCATCAATTGAGATACCTTGAGCATTTTGCTCGTGATACAAGGTGGTATGATGGGCAACAGATAATCAAGAAGCCATGCATCTCTCCATATATTCACATTTGCACCATCTCTAATCAACCACACCGAGTTTGCAAACAATATCTCCTTTAATCTCCAGGGTTCAATCCATAAGTGTAATGTTGCTGCTCTATGATGGGCATCCAGACATTCACCCTTAGGAAAGTATTTTGCCTTCATAATAGAATGCACCAAAGGACCTTCTCCCTTAGCAATTCTCCACAGCTATTTTAATAAAAGGGCTTGATTGAATTTAGAAGTGTTCTTGAACCCCAAACCTCCTAGATTTTTTGGAATAGCAATAGACTGCCAGCTCTTGACATAGCAATTCTTGGATCCTTCTTCATAGCCCCACCAAAAGTCTCTCGTGTGACTATTAAATGCTTTAAAAGTGCGAGATGGTAAAGAGGCTATTGACATTAGGTGAATAGGAAGAGAAGAAAGAGAGGAGATAATTAGCATTGACCAGCCATCTTGGGACAAAGCCTTGTGTTTCCAACCACTCAGTTTGTCTTCAGTTTATTGAGTATGTACTAGTGGAGTCTTTTTTGAGATCTTCCATCATTCATTGGATAGCCCAAATACAATTCATCTTCAAACTCCTTATGTATTCCCAAGACTTAATCCAAATTTTGATATCTTCCTGTAGCTCTCTACTAAAGAAGAGTTTCGATTTCACCAAATTCATTTTTTTCCTTGAAAATTTTCCATAGTATTTCATGAGCCTCGCAATCTTCAAGGCCTTAAGCAAGTCAACCCTTCCAAAGATGATGGTGTCATCCGCAAACATGAGATGAATGATTGCCAAGGCCACTCTCCTGACCTCTATGCATTCTGAGAGCTAGGACATAACTAAGAGCTTGGAGAAAAATTCAGAGCAAAGAATAGAGAGGAAAGGGGAGGGTGGGTAGCCTTGCCTAATTCCACATTAATAAGTGATTGTGGTGGAAGAAGAGCCATTAACAAGAATCGTTGACCTGGTGGTACTAATACAAAAATGAACCAAAGTAATGAGGTCAGGAGGAAAGTTTAATTGGGTAAGCCAGTCAGTGATAAACCTTCATTCAATTCGATCAAATGCTTCTCGACATCCAACTTGGTAGCCATGAATTTCCTCTTGGAATGACGTGTGTTCATGGAATGCAAAATCTCCTTGACCGCAATGATGTTATCTGAGATCTATCTTCCTTTAAGAAAAGCACTTTGATTAGGAGAAATGATTCCAAGCAAGACTTTTTTCACCCTCACAACAATAAGCTTTGCTATAACTTTGTAAAGAGTGTTTGTAAGACGGATTGGACAAAAGTCCTTTGCTTGCTCAGCATTCATCCCTTTGGGCACAAGGACAACAAAAGTGCTGCTCAATTCCAAGGGAAAGGAGCCAGCGGCAAAAGCATTTCGAATCAAATTGATGATATCATTTGAAAGAGTGCTCCAATTCTTTAGGAAAAATATGGCTTAAAACCATCTGGTCCTAGGCATTTGCACAGGCTTAGGCTAACAGGACAACCATGTATTTGCTCCTCTCCTAAGATACTTGCAGCAAAACCAGATTCTACACTTTCACACTAAAGGAGGAGTGAATAGTATAGGAAATAAAATTAATAAATAATTTCAATATAAAAGTCAATCTCTCATAAGCATTCACTATGCAAGATAAGAACTTTTAGGTGGAACCCAACCTGAATAAAAATTACCACCTAAGTCTCCAAACTAAGGATTTTCTGATCTATCGAGTAAATCAAATCCACTAGTCATACCACTTAAACGAGAGTGGCACAACCTCAATATAACAATACTACCTTTTATGAGAATAGTGTACCACAAACCCTTCTTTTTCACGAAGAGTATTTTGTCTCACAAGGCAATAAGAATTCACCACATGAATACTCAAACAAAAAAAACAAAAGAAACAAAACCTATAAAGCCCAAAATAAAATATTAAACTAGCACTCATAGGTGTAAAGGGTACTCCACTAATGTGATACCTGATCGAGGGGAATTTTTACTTTGCAAATAATAACAATGACATTGATGATGATGATGATACTACTAATAATGATGTGTCGTCGTAGTGTACGTTGTGGTAGAAAAAATCCTAAATTAGCATATATAATCAAGCAGTTATGTACAAATCAAATAGGTAATCAATTTAAACATGCATCAATCATCCACATAAAACTCTAAACAAAATCAACCACAAAGATGAATGTTATCTCCACATGAAGGCAATAATACCCAAACAAGTTCAATATTAAAATATAATGATAATATCTGTCAATCTCGATAACAAGAGTAATACATGGACTATAATAAGCAAATTAAACTCTGCAAGTAGGAACCGAGGTGTTGTTGCAGTGATAAGGAGAATACGCGATGGCGGACGCGGTTAATGACAAAGACGAGATGTGGGCTAAGCGTGCTGTCACCACGCCTCCCACAAGAATCATGGTCGCGAATGTCACGGACGGAGGCGATGCTAAGAAGCCATCGAAGGTGGAGAGCGGACGTGGCTTGCTGCTGTACGGAGGGTCGAGGGTCGTCGATGCACGGTGGTGGTGGTGGCTCGCGGTAGTGGATAGTGCACGACTGCCACAGTTGTGACCGGCGGAGTCGCAGGGGTGACAGCAGCACAGTCGTCCGAGAGAAGAGCACTGGGGTGCTCCTTTTTGTCTCTGCGTGAGGTGGAGTTCGGCCTCCCTCTCAGGGATGGGAGTGCACCGTCTCTGTTGCCGTGAGGAGCGGTCAGGGGAAGCAGACGCAGTCGGGGTGGCTGCTGTGGTCGCGGTGAGGGAGACAGTAGTGGCGAGGAGGTGGTCCTCTGTTCTTGGAAGCGGGGCAGAGGTCGCCGTAGAGGCGAGCGTGGTCGAAAGGAGGCAGAGGGGCGGTGGCTCGCGGTGTAGGTGGTGAGGCTAACGCGAGGTCGAGGCGAGGTGAGGTGCTCTGCTGTTGGGTGGAGCGGGAGAGCGTCGAGGAGGAGCCGAGTAGAGGAGGGCACTGTGGAGCAGAGAAGACGCGGGCGGAGAAGGAGAGCGTTAAGGAGGAGCTGATTAGGAGGCGAGGTCAGGAGTCGTCAGAGCGCGGAGGTCGTGGTCTGCTGAGGTCGAGGATGGAGCACGGCGGTGTTCGGTCTGCGCTGATGATGGTGGTGGTCGGTCCAATGGTGGCTCTGGCCAAGAGGAGGAAGCGGAGGAGAGAGTGAGGTCGCGGTGGTGCTGTATCCGAGGCACGGTGGTCGCAGTGCCTCTGTTCGGGTCAAGGAGGAGGAAGACGAGCGGTGGCAGGGGTGCTGTGGGTCGAGCAGTGAGAGGGGAGGAGCGCAGAGGAAGATGACGAAGGGGGTTGGGGGGTGCATTGTGTGTGTCCGAGAAATACGAAGGGGTGAAAAAAGGAAACTTGGTGCGATGATTAGAGAGAGAGAGAGAGAGAGAGAGTCGAAGGAAAAATAAGGGTGGCCACATATTTGATGGCGGAGAGGGTTGTCCTTTTTTATTTTTTATTTTCTAAAAATAATATTTTCAATTTAAGACACCAAGACGATATTCCAAAATAATTCTACAACAAAACTAAATAAGCAATCAAATTATGTCAAAATTAATGAAATAGATAAATCTAGATATTTAATTAATTTTATTAATATAATATATATTTTAAATTAAATTCTCTTTCTAATAATAATGTACTTAGACTTTAATTTAATCCACTAAAGTGAACCTATCAAATACCAACATGCCTAAGTTTTACTGGTCCTGAGAAAAATTATATTGAAAATAACTAGATTTTTAAATCAGAATTTGTTGTCGGGATGCCTTATTGTGCCACACTTCTGAAGATTAGTTTGAAATTCTATCCCTAGGCTTTAAGATATTCAAATACCAACCAAGATACAGACCTGATCGACTTTAGACTTAGATCTTTGATAAAGGTTTCTAAGGCCCCAGAGCCTGCCCAAGAGTTTGTTGATGTTAGAGGTGAAAGCACTCGTACATTCATGCAAAAGGTCCAGGTTCAACTTGACAACGCATTTTTCAGAATAGAGATGGAGATATTTTTGAGATTTTTCTCTTTTGGTAATTTTTGCAAATCCTCTAAATCTAACTTCGGATTAGCTCTCAACACGGTCTGTGTCAAATTCCTTGTTTCCATCATCAATCCTTGAAGAGTTCCTAACATTCGATGTTTTGGGATAGCACCACCCATGACAACCCCTAAAACCATGACAATCAACACATCGTGATAGTGTCGCCCATCGCATTTTTTAGCTAATCCAAGCTAGCAATCGACATTTCGGGATAATATCACGCATGACACCTGAACAGCCCAATGCGCTTACATGCTCTTGGTAGGATATTTAAATATCCTAAGAGACAAGCACCGAGGAGATGACATGTTATAACGCATCCTTAAGGGGAGTATTTACTCCTCTCATGTGGCGAGAACTCTTCTAATCAACTTGTATTTTCAAGCCTTTCCTAAGTCAGATTTCAAGAAACCGGTTTCTCAGATAAAGGAATTTTTGGCGTTATTCTTCATTAAGCTCACTAAACCTGACCAGTGTGTGAGATGTAGATGCTTAAGTTACCAAGACCTGCAAATCAAAGGGCAGATAAAAATGTCAAATACCCCCTAAGCCTTAGACTTAATATATCAGCTCCTCAACTTCCTCGACTACTTGAAAAATAATCCATATCTTAACAAATACTCAAATTTTTGAGCCAAACAGGTCCTAGAGGCCTAAAGTCAGTATATCCCACTTATATCCTAAGGTTTAGCACTTCAAGTCTTAATTTGTCATTCATTTCAACCCAGAACTTAAGTAAATTCTTCCATAATCAAATGCTGGGACTAACACAATTTTGTTCTTTTTCCTCTCTGTGTCTCTCTTCTTCTTCTTCTCTCTCTCTCTCTCTTTTTGATGCAATATATATATAACTACTAGTGCCCTAACTACATGCATGCAGAATATGTATAAATGTTATGTACAACCTCAAGTTATAACCCCCATGCCTAGATTTAATAATGTCCTCATTGGAAAGTAAAAACCAAGGAAAGATATTACGTGCATTAGAGAGTGATTGGAGCTAAGGCTCCTCCAACATGTAGGTGTCCAAGACCTGACCATTAGAAAGAGTAACATATGATTTTAAACACTGGTCATTTACTTTGAAAGTCTCACCAGAGGGATTTTGAATCTCAACATCACCATGAGGGACCATCTACATGATAGTGTATGGCCCATCCCAATGGGACTTAAGTTTCCAAGGGAATAGTTTGAGTCTAGAATTGAACAACCAAACCTATTGATTGGGCTCAAAAGTTTTTCTGAGGATGTGCTTATCATGAAATATCCTAGTGCGCTCTTTGTAAGTTTGAGCAGTCTCATAGGCCTCATTCCTCAACTCTTCAAGCTCAGTCAGTTCTAATAAACGCGCTTTGCATGCTTTCTCAAGATCCATGTTGACATTCTTGATAGCCCAACAGGCCCTATGCTCAATCTCAACACGCATATAACAAGCTTTGCCATACACTATACGGAAGGGCGACATACCCAAAGGGGTCTTATACGTAGTTCTATAAGCCCATAGTGCATAATCCAATTTGTTCAACCAATCTTTCCTGTCAGGTCTTATAGTTTTCTCAAGAATTCTTTTGATCTCCCTATTGGACACCTCAACATGTCCACTCATCTGTGGATGATACGGGGTTGCCACTTTGTGGGTGACAGCAAGACTTTTGAGTAGACGAGTGAAGTGAGCATTCCTGAAATGAAGTCCCAATCACTAATGATCATCCTTGGGCAGCCAAATCAAGAAATGATATTCGCCTTAACAAATTTCAGGACCACAAAGTGATTGTTGGTCTTACTCGGAATGGCATCTATCCATTTTGACACATAATCAACTACCACAAGGATATACATAGCCGTGGGATGATGGGGAGGGGCCCATGAAATCTATACTCCAGAGTTGAATACCTCGACAAGAAGAATAGGCTTTCTGATCGTTCCAGTCTGTTGGGAATGAAAACATGCCCCCACATAAGTATGAGCATCTTTGAATAGTGAGGGCCACCGGAAACCAAACTGGAGAACCTTATAAGAAATCTTCTTAGCACTAAAGTGTCCTCCACAATGCAATGTGTGACAAAAATCCAAGACACTCAGTTGCTCCTCCTCTGGAACACACCTACGAAAGTCCTGGTCATGACCTATTCTAAAGAGTTCGAGGTCCTCCCAATGATAATGCTTAGTGTCAGCAAAAAATCCGTCTCGCTTCTGCTTATTCCATACATTGGGGGCCTCACCAGTGACCAAGTAGCTGACGACATCAGCATACCAAGCGGTCATCAAGTATACCACCATTACATTTTCATCAGAAAAGTTGTCATGAATGTCTCCTGAAGGGGTTGAAGCCTGTTATGATCCGGTTCTCGAATCCCTACAGGACCCAAGACCGGCTCGACTCAACTAATCCCAAGACTCAGTTGTCCAACAAGAAATAACCGAAAAGCAGGAAAGTAAATCACATTCACTATGCAAGGTAACTAACAGTAAAAGCGTACAAATAGTAAAGGAAATAAAAGCTGCTAATCAGTACATACCACCACAACAACAGGAAAGTAAAATAAAAGTACAGTAACAGAAACGGTAACAACAGTCTAAAACTCACTAGTAGAAAAGAGAGTACAACAGCAACAGGAAACTACTGCTGGGCTCGACTAGGCCCAGCACCCTCTGCAGTTGATAACTCGGGCTGCTCAACTCCTGGACCTGTAAAGGGGTTATGTAAAAACAGAGTCAGCGAATGCTGAGTTGAGTGGTAACCAAACTATCTAAAGTAGTAAAACATAACAGGTAAATTTATCTTTCCAATTATTTTATTATACAAGTAATTCCTTTTCACCCATTGGTTTACTTTCAGATTTCTTTCTTGATTTCACATGTTTCTCGTGGGAACGATCTTGATTGTAGTCTTTTCCGAAAAGTAGAAGACACACGTGGTGCTCTCTTGGCCGGGAGAGTCCCCCGTAGTAATCCTACACCCAGTCAACCACCCCGAGGTCACAGATAGACGTAGCGGTGACTACGGCACGCGCGATAAGCGCATGGGTAGCTACCCCGCACTGGCACGCGGTCAGTCATTTCCGCTAGCGAGTATGCCCAAAGTATAGCAGGGAATAGTATAGAGCCTAGCCCTCTCAGAAACAGGGGTCTAGCCCCTCGGAACCAAACAGGGGTCTCGCCCCTCCACAGTCCGCGCACCCTCATCTGACTACCCCGGTTTGCCCAGTAGGCCTAACAAGTCGGTGTAGGGTGGCTAGCTCCCTCCCTACACTAGTAGGTCTCCCCAGTATAGTGTACGCGAGGGCCAACAGAAGTCGGTGTAGAGTGGCCAATCCTAACCTCAAGTCCCAACCCAAGGGTGGCTAGCTCCGCTCTTCACTAAAAAGGGGACAGTCGCTCTCCTTGGTACCACGTACTCAAGGGCCACCACACTTCCCACTCACATTTCCAGACCTTTCCATTCATCCACAGGAGCTCTACTCTTAACTCCCCGTAGGGTTCATGCTCATATTCACCATACTATTCCATACCAGGTTTCATCATTCTCAATTTCATTCTCGCATTATACACATGTAGCTTGTATTTCTACAATTTAACATATACAACAAGTGATATTACAGGTATCTGTTTAGTTATCTTAGGCATTTCATATTCTAACAGGCAGCTCGTATTTATTAACAGGCAGTTGTTTACAATTCAGCTCATTCATTTATGACTACAATCTCAATTACGCATACAAACAGTGCAACTATTTCTCGTCCTAGGATTCATGCCACATCCTAGGTTTCTAGTTATCTAATTATCATGACTGCATTCATGTTTTATAAATAGAACAAAGGGAAACCACTCTACCAGATAATCTGGGAGTACTGAAGGCTCGAACTGCAGACTCACGTGCCTCTGCAAGTCCCAGACACGCAACAGGCCGAAGTCCTATACCAAGGGACATGATGAGAACCTCATCATGAGCCATAACTAGCTCATTTTGACCTAATACAAAGGATAAAAGCTCCTACATATCTCAAGGAAAGGCTTAACTCATAGAATTCTGAGTTTGAGAAGAAAACAAGTCATAAGGGGTAAAAATGCAATTTTACCAGTATAATCTGCATACAGGGTAATTCAGGGCCCAAACATAGGTCAAAGCAGCTTAATAAGAATAAAAGTGGGATGAAATGATCTAGCAAGGGCTACAGCAATTCCAAGAAACTAAATGATAATCTGTAACCCTAAAACAACCCACTTCAATTCACGAGGTTCGAGGCAAAGTAAAAATAGAATAAACCCTCTAAAATTCATAGAAAAATAATATCTAGGGTTTAGAACCTTCAATTTGGCCTTCAGAACCCATTTTGACCTACATTGAGAACCATGCCCAATTAATAACTTAATTTAGGTTTTTCGCATAAATTGATCGGTCAAACAAGGTTTAATATAGAAATGAAATTCACCATCAGATTCCTTAGGTCCTAATCAGTCATGTATAAAAACTTGAGCCTAAGAAGAAACCTCCTTGACCAACTTTACACTTTGGTCCTCATATATTTACTTTTTGGCCCTCAACTTTTGAACCCTCGCATTTTGGCCCCTAACTCTCATTCGTTCTTTGCGATCAGGTCCCCCTGCAAAACCTGCCACCACCATGCTCCGGCGACCTTGCGCGGAGCATGGCGCCGCGCAGGGTGAGGTGGGGGACCTGGCAAGTAAACCGGGGGTGCCCTGCGTCGTCAGCCGTCGCAGGGACACCCCCTGGTCGTTGTAACCCACCATACCGGCCGTGCGAACGCACAGACGGTATGGGTTCTTGTTTCCGACCATCCTCCGGCGAGGGAGACACGTCGTCTCCCTCCGCCTTCCTCCCTGTTTGATCCCTATAAATACCCCCCGTTGCTCCACCGACCGGGGCAGCTTGGATCTGACGGAGAAAATCCCCAACTTTCCTCTCTTCTCTCTCCGGCAGACGCTCACCAGCTCCGGCGGTTCCTCCCCCTCCACCTCTTCGCTCTGCCGCAATACCAGCAGCAGAGACTTCCTCCCCTGCTCTTCCCGCGCCACGCCGCACCCAGCTGGCGCCTCTCCGGCTCTCTGCTCGCCGCCGCCCCTTTCCCTGAGCATCGTCTTCTCCGGCGACAGTCGATACGACTGTCGCCCTGTTCCTCCCCCTTCGTCCCTGCAAGTAAGCTAGAACTACCCCCCTTCTTCTCCTCTTTCTTCCCCCGCTTTCAATTTATTCAATTAAGCTCTCAACCGACCCTGACCATCGTCACCCCCTTCGTCTCCGGCCACCCTCCGGCGAGATGCTCCCATCGCTCCACAGCCTCGCACACCTCGCCGACCTTCACCGAACCTCCGCCTCATCACACTGAGCACCCCACACCCCTTCACTGCCACTCCACACCTCCGTAACGCTTCCCCCAACAAACCCATCCTCCGACCCACAGTCCGACCTAGGGCAGCCCTTGCACGCCGCCCCACGCCTCGCCACTACCCACACGAGCTTCGCCGCACCCTGGCGAAGCTCCCGGCACTTTCTGATTAGGCCGAGAGGCCGTTTTCTTGTGAACAGGCCACCCGACCTCCGCCGCCATTGCCGTGCAGAAGGAGCTGCTTCCGCCTGCAGCTACAGGCGCGCCACGCTCAGCGCCACGCCCAGATTCAACTCCCAGGCCTTGCGAGGCGTTTCGACAAAACACCAGGCTCGCAGCTAAGGCAGAAGGCTTCGCGTGACGCCGCGATCTCCCGCTGCTTTCCCCGCTGCGGGCGCGCAATTGAGGTGGGACATTTAGTCCCACCTCGGAAAAGCCTGAAGAGGCGCAGCGATATAAGATGCAAAAGTGCTGGAGGCTTACTGCCTCAGCACACGGGGTGAGGTCCCCTTCACCCGCCCGGTTACCCGGTCTCGTCCGCGCTCACGCCCCGCGGACCTGACCCGACCCGACCCGACTTAAGACTGACCTGCACTCCTCGCCCACCACGCACGCCGGTGGGCCTGGACCCGGGCCTGACCCGAACCCGATTACCCGGCAGCTCTGGGAGAGCTTTCCCAAGAGTGGTTTCAGAGAGAGAGAGAGACGCGGGGGGAGAGGGTAGAGTAGGTTTTGTTCTCTGACGTAAGCTCTGAAGTGTGCAGGCACAGGTGAAGAAGAAGAACCACGGAAGAAGAAGGAAGCTGAGGGAGACACTGTAGCAACAGGCAGTTTAAGTCGTCTGATTTGGAAATCAGACGACGGCCTGAAGGGAAAGGAAGAAAGAAAGAAGAGCATCACCTCTGCAGAACAAAGAAGAAGAAGGAGATCTGAAGGAAGAAAGAAGAGCATCACCTCTGCAGAACAAAGAACAAGAGAAGGAGATCTGAAGGAAGAAAGAAAGAAGAGCATCACCTCTGCAGAACAAAGAAGAAGGAGATCTGAAGGAAGAAAGAAGAGCATCACCTCTGCAGAACAAAGAAGAAGAAGGAGATCTGAAGAAAGAAAGAAAGAAGAACATCACGAGGAGAAAACAAAGAGAACAACAAATTATTTCCCTCTCTCTTTCTTTATTTTTTTGTAAAAGAAACATGTATATCTCTAGAATACAACTTGCTC
This sequence comes from Thalassia testudinum, assembly GCA_037157565.1. Taxonomy (NCBI): domain Eukaryota; kingdom Viridiplantae; phylum Streptophyta; class Magnoliopsida; order Alismatales; family Hydrocharitaceae; genus Thalassia; species Thalassia testudinum. The sequence goes on from JAZHRO010000050.1 coordinate 19,037,457, forward strand.
CCTGAGTTCGACCTCGGGAACTCTTTTATTTTCCGAGTAAAAAATTTATATATTTGAAATGTTGGTAATAACTGGCTATACTACAACGTTATAACAATAAAACCCGGTTGTCCCAACTTCTTCATTTTGGCGCCGCTGCCGGGGAGCAACGGCTATTCTAGAGGTAAACATTCCTGTTTCTTTTTTTTAATTTCTGATAATCTCCTCTCTTTTGTGCAGCTACAGGAACTCAAGAAGACAAGCAACCACACGACAACCACTCCGAAGACAGGTAAATTTTTCCTCTCACTATTAACCCCTAAACTCTAAAGAGGAAGAAAAGAAAAGAACAAGCAATATAGAGCTAACCTATCTTCCATACTTAGTAACCATAAAGAGTTGCATGTTTTCAACTCATCACTCCTGCACACTATTAAGGGTATTTAAGGGCTAACACATTCTTGCTTGAGCCCTAATTGCCCAACAAAGAGTTAAATGGACCAAGTAGAGCCAACATAAGGTCAAACATTAGGATTTCAGTAGAGACACACCCCTTAATCAAGAATTGAGGAAATCCAAAAGAGGTGTGCCCAAGCCATTGATTGAAAATAATTAACAAGAAAAATCCTAAACAATTGGCTCTCTCTTTAAACACTTGGACCCTAAAAGAAAGGACCCAAAAAGCTCTCAAAGAAAACAAGAGGTAAAGTTGACCCCTTTGGGTTAACCAACCTTAAATTAGGTCACTCTTTGCACTTAAAAAGACTAAAGTTCAAGTGAAACCTTAAGCACCCTGATCTTAAAATTGGTAGACTTAAGAGGTCAAGATCCCCATTCTGGTCTACCTGGAACCGCAGTGACAAGAGAGGTCGGGTGGGGGAAACCCTGTAACCCGTGGGGACGCTCTACCGTGTAGGGGTCTTCGCGGGACTCTCCCTCTCTGGCTGCCCAGGTAATTCTCAGGTGGACGATCTTTCTGATCAAGGGGTCCATCTGCCCCGCACCTCTATAGTCACCCAACACATTTTTGGGTGTCTTGATTGGGTCCAGCACCTTCTAAACTTACCTCTTCCAACAGTGCATGTACGGAAGGAGGTCCCTAAGACCACCCTTAAGACCTCCATTAGAAATTCGCTCTCGTCAAGGCCAAGCCTCGACGCCCGTGTTTGTGCAGCAACACCCTCACATTATTCTCTCTTCTGATTCAGAACCAAGTTCTTCTTCTTCCCCCATCATGGCTCAGCCAGTTGAGGAAGAAAATAATCTGGAACACCAGCTCCAGCGACTCAATGACCTCTTCCAAAACTTCGTGCACCCACCACAGCGTCCTATGATGCGGGACCACTACAATCCTGCTGCGGTGGCCATTGAGCCTCGAGTCAGAATCCCGACTGGAGGACCTGATTCCGAATTAAAGCCCAACATGATTCATGCTATACCTAAATTCCATGGGCTTAATTCTGAAGATCCCTTCCAGCACATCAAACAGCTAAAGCATCTGGCCCACACTTTTGGATCAGATGCGCAAAATCGGGATATTCTTCTCATGAAGATGTTCTCCTTTTCTCTTATGGACAAGGCCGCCCATTGGTATCAAACTCAGACCCGGTCGATCAACACTTGGGAAGAACTTCAATCCGAATTTTTGAAAAAGTTTTTTCCCGTTGGTCGGACCAACGCCTTGCGCCATCAGATTACACACTTCACTCAACAATCAGGAGAACCTCTCCATGAGGCATGGGATCGTTTTCAGGATCTCATGAGAAAGTGCCCCCATCACGGAGTTCCTAAATGGGAACAAGTCCAATCTTTTTACCAGGGACTCCGTGAGGACATCTGCCTTTTCGTCAATGCAACTTGCGGAGGAAACATCATGGGTCAACATGAAGACACCGTATGGGAGATTCTCGAAAACATGTGCGAGAACTCCATCAACAATGACTCCATGGGATTATTCGACAGGACGAATACCCGCGCAGCGACGAATCTTAAGGGAGCACATGAGACGCAGGGCCTGTCCACATCAGTCGACCTGGAATTAATGGCCAGTCGATTGGACAAGGTCTCAATCATTGAAAAGAAGGTGGATGAGCTGACTCAGCACTTGCAGCGAGCCACCTCCGCGCATAACTCCTTTACACAACCTCCTTCCACACAGGAGACTGTGCAAAACATCCTCCATCGATCTTCCCCTGGGATGGATCCATATCCACCCCCATCTGATTCTTGGACTGGAAGATCATCCGATCCTTTCTACACCAGCCGAGGGAACTCCTTTCCCCCTTTCCCTGACTCTCAGGAGGTTCCTCAGACCTGCGAGGACCTCAACGCCATCCAGAACGACCCATTCTCCAACACTTACAACCCTGGATGGCGAAACCATCCCAATTTTCAGTGGGCAGGAAATTCCCAAACTCAAAGACCACCTTTTCAGTCCCGCCCACAGCCCCCTCGTCATTACCAGCCGCCTCAGCCTCGGCCCAACCCTACTTATCCATCAGGGCCAAATCAGGATCAAATGTCCCTAATCCTTCAGACTCTGGCTGACATTCAAAAAATGAATGCGGCTATTCAAAAACAGCACAAGGACGAGCTTACTGAAGTTAAAACTCAACTGGCCCAGTTGGCAAATTCTCGCCAGCCAGGCACACTCCCTTCCCAACTCCTTCCTAACCCAAATAACGTGCCAACCCAGAAGCGCGTTATGAATCCAAATTTAGGCCACGCTCAATGGATTTATCAGGCCCCTACTGCTCCATCTCTAGACGAGATGGAAGCCTCAACTTCTTATGCGGGATTTCAGCAACAGCCACCCCTCCTACCAAACCCAAACCAAAATCAGGCTGGATTAAATTCTGTAACAACACGTAGTAGTAAAACAACTCAAGACCCGCATTATCCAAACCACTCCAAGCCTGATAACCATGACCCTAGGATAGTTATCCAAGGTACCGCTGTTCCAGATCCACAACCCGGACCTATCCTAGAAGAACCAACCAAGATCCCGTTTCCCGAGGCCCTGACCAAGGGAAAGAAGACCACAAAACCCGTGGCCCCTGAGGAGGACCTGGTCAAGCTCTTTGAGCAGGTCCACATAAACATCCCCTTGATGGATGCAATCCGCCACGTACCAGCTTACGCACGATTTTTAAAGAATATATGTACACCCCAGCGTAAGCCGCGAACCAAGGGAGGGAGCCCAATTGTTCTGTCAGAACAAGCCAGCTCTGTAATCCTCAGTAGACTCCCACCCAAGGCAAAAGATCCTGGAACTCCCCTAATTTCCTGTAAGATAGGTGGTACCCAATTTGATAGAGCTTTGTTAGACTTGGGTGCATCCATAAACCTGATACCCACATCCTTACTCGACCATCTAGAAGAATCTGAGCTAAAATCAACCGAGGTGACATTACAATTAGCAGATCGATCTATAAAGTCACCAAAAGGGATTCTCGAGGATGTTATTGTAAGAGTGCGGGATTTCTATTTTCCAGTGGACTTTATAGTCTTAGATATGGATGCACCTGAGGACCCTAGGGATACACCAATCATTCTAGGGAGACCTTTCTTGGCTACTGCTAGAGCCAACATCAGCTGTGAGGAGGGCCAAATAGAGCTTAAGTTTGGAGATCAAACACTAAAAATTGATATATTTAAGGCCCAACAAGGAATTAATTGCGACGTCATCGAGCAAATTTGTGACATCAAGACTTTGGTTGATGAATCACACTTCCAGAATGACTCGAGTATGCCTCATCAACCACAGAAGGATCTTGACCCGCAAACAGAGGAGTCAAATCCAGATGTGAACAACCCAGTAACTCCCACCCTTGAACCTCACATCTATACTGAACCACCCGCTGCTGCTGAAAACCCCATCCTCGAACTAAAACCCCTTCCTGCTCACTTAAAATACGTCTTTTTGGGTTCTAATCAGACCCTTCCTGTAATTATCAATTCCAACCTCAGTCCTGAACAGGAATCCCGTCTGATTGTTGTCCTCCAGCAACATCGCAGAGCCATCGGATGGACTCTCGATGATTTGACTGGAATAAGTCCCTCTTATTGTACTCATCATATCTATTCAGAAGAGGGCACACGACCTTCTCGTGAAATGCAGAGACGCTTAAACCCCAATCTGCAGGAGGTCGTGAAAAAGGAGATCATCAAGTGGTTAGATGCCGGGATCATCTACCCGATCTCCGATAGTCGTTGGGTGAGCCCAATTCAGGTCGTGCCCAAGAAGGCAGGACTCACCACTATAACGACTGAGACCGGAGAAATCATTCCTACCCGATTAGCCAACTCGTGGAGAGTCTGTATAGATTACCGTCGACTCAATTCCTCCACGAAGAAGGATCATTTCCCACTACCCTTCATTGATCAAATTCTCGAAAAACTAGCGGGAAATAGGTTCTTCTGCTTTCTTGACGGGTACTCCGGTTATAACCAGGTGGCAATCCATCCTGAGGACCAAGAAAAGACCACGTTCACCTGCCCCTTCGGAACATACGCTTTCCGAAGGATGCCTTTCGGTCTTTGCAATGCACCCGCTACTTTTCAGCGATGCATGCTTGCCATATTCTCAGATATGGTAGGTGATTATCTGGAAGTCTTCATGGATGACTTTTCAGTTTTCGGAGCATCATTCGACGATTGCCTCCAACACTTGGTCCAGATACTCAGGCGGTGCATCGATGTGAATTTGGTTCTTTCCTGGGAAAAGAGCCATTTCATGGTGCCTGAGGGAATTGTCCTGGGACACTCAATTTCGGAGAAAGGTATCCAAGTGGATCGAGCTAAGGTTAATCTGATCTCTCACCTTCCTATGCCTAGCTCAATCAGGGACATCCGATCCTTTTTAGGGCATGTCGGTTTTTATCGACGATTTATCCCTGATTTTTCAAAAATCGCACGCCCCCTGACCACTCTTCTCTCCAAGGATGTTCCCTTCGAAATCTCCAAGGAATGCACTCAAGCATTTGAAATCCTGCGTGACCGAGTCACCCAAGCCCCGATCCTACAGTCCCTTGATTGGTCTCAACCCTTTGAGATCATGTGTGATGCATCCGACTTCGCTGTAGGAGCGGTTTTGGGACAGAAAAATGACATGAAACCTGTGGTCATTTACTACGCCAGCAAAACACTCGATGAGGCTCAGCGTAACTATACGGTTACTGAGAAAGAGCTGCTAGCTGTAGTATTTGCCCTAGAAAAGTTCAGATCGTACCTTCTGGGTTCCCATGTCATCATATACTCGGATCACACAGCTGTGAGGCATCTCCTTGCGAAGAAGGACGTGAAACCTCGATTAATCCGATGGATCTTGCTGTTACAAGAATTTGACCTTGAAATTCGCGACAAAGCGGGAAAGCAAAACGTGGTAGCTGATCACTTGTCCCGTCTTCCTTCTGAAATAATTGACCCTTCCGGACCCATCACTGAGCATTTTCCCGATGAGCACCTGCTGACTATTGGTACTAGCCTTCCATGGTTTGCTAATATAGTAAATTACTTGGCATCTCATCAGACCCCGTCCGATTGGCCGAAGGCCAAGAAAGACAAATTACGCTCCGATGCCAAGTATTACATTTGGGAAGACCCGTACCTCTTCCGCATAGGTGCCGATCAGATCATCCGGAGATGTGTCCCGGAAGGGGAATTCAACAATATCCTCTCTTTCTGCCATGACCAGGCATGCGGTGGCCATTTTGCCGGGCATAAAACCGCATCAAAAATCCTCCAGTGCGGCTTTTACTGGCCCACACTGTTGAAAGACGCATACAATCACTGCAAGGCATGCAGTCGTTGCCAGACTTTGGGCAACATGAGCCATCGCGACATGATGCCTATGCAACCGATTCTAGTATGCGAAATCTTTGATGTTTGGGGGATTGATTTTATGGGCCCCTTTCCTGTTTCGGATGGTTCCGAATACATTCTGTTGGCTGTGGACTACGTGTCCAAATGGATCGAAGCCATACCAACCCGAACCTATGATCACAAAATCGTTCTCAAATTCATTCATCAACACATTTTCTCAAGGTTCGGGATTCCTCGTGCAATAATCTCTGATGGAGGGACCCATTTCACAAATGCTCAATTTAGGTCACTGATGACCAAATACGGGGTGTCTCACCGAATCTCTACTCCTTACCACCCCCAAACTAATGGTCTAGCTGAGCTGTCTAATCGGGAGATCAAGAAAATCCTGCAAGTCACTGTTCGACCTGACAGGAAGGACTGGTCGTCCCGACTTCCGGAAGCATTGTGGGCCTATAGGACAGCCCACAAGACCCAATTGGGCATGTCTCCCTTTAGACTGGTGTACGGAAAGGCATGCCACCTTCCCGTCGAACTGGAGCATAAAGCCTATTGGGCAGTACGGAACTGTAATCTAGATCTTTCCAAGGCTGGGACCCACAGAAAACTCCAAATCAGCGAGATCGATGAGTTACGCATAGACGCGTACGAGAACTCGCAAATCTACAAGGAGCGGGTTAAAGCCTTCCACGACAAACACATCTCGAGAAAGATCTTTCATCCTGGTCAAAAGGTCCTACTCTTTGATACCCGACTCAAACTCTTCCCAGGAAAACTGAGATCTAAGTGGGTCGGACCATATTTGGTCCGACAAGTTTTTGGAAATGGAGCAATCGAAATCAGTCCACTCAGCCACGATTCAGAACCTTTCATCGTGAACGGTCAGAGACTCAAGCCGTTCATCGATGTAACTTCTACTGATTTGGCTGAGGCATCTTATATCCTCCTTTCCCCTTGAGCTTATTGCGCCCAGCCGATGGCGTAAAACTCAGCGCTTAACGGGAGGCAGCCCGTCATTCTCTTTGAAAACCTGAAACTTGTTCTGACACCTTTTAGCACTCGAAGTTCACCCTTGTAGACAGCCGACCCCAACTCAGATGCCTGCATCTGGGATTTGAAATCGTCCGCAAAAATTCAACCTGACCCATCCACTCATCTAAATTTCTGTCTTAAGGAATGAACTAAGACCCCCTAGGTTACAATGAGGACATTGCAAATCTTAGGCATGGGGGGGTATGAAAGTGCAAAAACTTGTAAGAAAAGGTTTCAAACAAAAAAATTCACATATGCCAAAAACACCATAAAAATTAAAAAAAAAAAAAAATTTTTTCAAAAAAGAATAAGAGGAAAAGAGGAGAAGGAAATTTTGTGAAGGAGAAAAGAAACAAAATGAAAAAGGAGCACAAAATTATGAGAAAAAGTGATAGTCATTAGTAAGGAACTAAGGAATTAACCTAAGTTCTAGACCTCATTCAAGAAAAGTGCACAAAGAGATTAGTAAAGAATGCAAACCTTAGGCATTCTTGAATAGACTCTTAGTACCCATTAAGATCTGGACACTCCCCAAGAGGTTGGGGAAAATGAAAAGCTGAAGTATTAGGTCTAAGGCTTAGGGAGTATTCGGCCTCGTTAACTAATTTTTGGTTTACGGGACTCAGTAACCTAAGCACCCTAATCTCACACACAGCCTGGTTCAGTAAGCGTAAAAATCAGAATCACGCAGAAGCGTCGCAAAATTCTGAAAAGAACACCTAGAATAGGAGCGGCCGATCAACACAAGTTGATTTGGACGAGTTCCCAGCGCGGAGAGGCGGGAAATCCCCTCGAAGATGCGTAGCAAAATATCATCTCCTCGGTGCTTGTCTCCTAGGATATTTACATATCCTACTGGGGGCATGTAAGCACTCTGCTGGTTCAGATTCCATGGATGGCATTATCTCGAAGTGTCAATTGCCAGGGTCTGGATTCGGCCACGGAACACCATGGATGGGATTATCTCGAAATCTCAATAGCCAGGGTTCCGGGGGTTGCCATGGGCGGTGCTATCTCGAAGCATCGATCGCCAGGAACCCTTGAGGATTGATGATGGGAGCAAGGAATCTGATACAGACCGTGTTGAAAAGCCAATCCTAGGCTAGAACTAAAAAGAAAAAGAGAGAGAAAACTCTCCAAACAGAAAAACTTTCTATCTCTCTCTTACAAAACGCACTGCGAACTGAGCCAGGGCTAAAATCATTTCAAGCACGGGTGCTTTAACCACGAAGTCCAATAAACCTTAGGTTAGTTCTTGTGGGCCTTAAAAACCTTTGCTAAAAGACTGAGGCTAAGGCTAGACAGATTTGGATCTTGATTGGTACTAGAGTACCTTTTAGGCCTATGGTCAGCATTCTAACCTAATCTATGCTCAAATAAAAAAGGCACTTATCTAAAACTATTAAAAAATTCATGGTCTAGAACAAGGCTTGAAACCTTAAGTTTTTGCTAAGGGACTAGCAAAAGCTAGGCATGGGGGTATGATGAGAACCTCATCATGAGCCATAACTAGCTCATTTTGACCTAATACAAAGGATAAAAGCTCCTACATATCTCAAGGAAAGGCTTAACTCAGAGAATTCTGAGTTTGAGAAGAAAACAAGTCATAAGGGGTAAAAATGCAATTTTACCAGTATAATCTGCATACAGGGTAATTCAGGGCCCAAACATAGGTCAAAGCAGCTTAATAAGAATAAAAGTGGGATGAAATGATCTAGCAAGGGCTACAGCAATTCCAAGAAACTAAATGATAATCTGTAACCCTAAAACAACCCACTTCAATTCACGAGGTTCGAGGCAAAGTAAAAATAGAATAAACCCTCTAAAATTCATAGAAAAATAATCTCTAGGGTTTAGAACCTTCAATTTGGCCTTCAGAACCCATTTTGACCTACATTGAGAACCATGCCCAATTAATAACTTAATTTGGGTTTTTCGCATAAATTGACCGGTCAAAGAAGGTTTAATATAGAAATGAAATTCACCATCAGATTCCTTAGGTCCTAATCAGTCATGTATAAAAACTTGAGCCTAAGAAGAAACCTCCTTGACCAACTTTACACTTTGGTCCTCATATATTTACTTTTTGGCCCTCAACTTTTGAACCCTCGCATTTTGGCCCCTAACTCTCCTTCGTTCTTTGCGATCAGGTCCCCCCTGCAAAACCTGCCACCACCATGCTCCGGCGACCTTGCGCGGAGCATGGCGCCGCGCAGGGTGAGGTGGGGGACCTGGCAAGTAAACCGGGGGTGCCCTGCGTCGTCAGCCGTCGCAGGGACACCCCCTGGTCGTTGTAACCCACCATACCGGCCGTGCGAACGCACGGACGGTATGGGTTCTTGTTTCCGACCATCCTCCGGCGAGGGAGACACGTCGTCTCCCTCCGCCTTCCTCCCTGTTTGATCCCTATAAATACCCCCCGTTGCTCCACCGACCGGGGCAGCTTGGATCTGACGGAGAAAATCCCCAACTTTCCTCTCTTCTCTCTCCGGCAGACGCTCACCAGCTCCGGCGGTTCCTCCCCCTCCACCTCTTCGCTCTGCCGCAATACCAGCAGCAGAGACTTCCTCCCCTGCTCTTCCCGCGCCACACCGCACCCAGCTGGCGCCTCTCCGGCTCTCTGCTCGCCGCCGCCCCTTTCCCTGAGCATCGTCTTCTCCGGCGACAGTCGATACGACTATCGCCCTGTTCCTCCCCCTTCGTCCCTGCAAGTAAGCTAGAACTACCCCCCTTCTTCTCCTCTTTCTTCCCCCGCTTTCAATTTATTCAATTAAGCTCTCAACCGACCCTGACCATCGTCACCCCCTTCGTCTCCGGCCACCCTCCGGCGAGATGCTCCCATCGCTCCACAGCCTCACACACCTCGCCGACCTTCACCGAACCTCCGCCTCATCACACTGAGCACCCCACACCCCTTCACTGCCACTCCACACCTCCGTAACGCTTCCCCCAACAAACCCATCCTCCGACCCACAGTCCGACCTAGGGCAGCCCTTGCACGCCGCCCCATGCCTCGCCACTACCCACACGAGCTTCGCCGCACCCTGGTGAAGCTCCCGGCACTTTCTGATTAGGCCGAGAGGCCGTTTTCTTGTGAACAGGCCACCCGACCTCCGCCGCCATTGCCGTGCAGAAGGAGCTGCTTCCGCCTGCAGCTACAGGCGCGCCACGCTCAGCGCCACGCCCAGATTCAACTCCCAGGCCTTGCGGGGCGTTTCGACAAAACACCAGGCTCGCAGCTAAGGCAGAAGGCTTCGCGTGACGCCGCGATCTCCCGCTGCTTTCCCCGCTGCGGGCGCGCAATTGAGGTGGGACATTTAGTCCCACCTCGGAAAAGCCTGAAGAGGCGCAGCGATATAAGATGCAAAAGTGCTGGAGGCTTACTGCCTCAGCACACGGGGTGAGGTCCCCTTCACCCGCCCGGTTACCCGGTCTCGTCCGCGCTCACGCCCCGCGGACCTGACCCGACCCGACCCGACCCGACTTAAGACTGACCTGCACTCCTCGCCCACCACGCACGCCGGTGGGCCTGGACCCGGGCCTGACCCGAACCCGATTACCCGGCAGCTCTGGGAGAGCTTTCCCAAGAGTGGTTTCAGAGAGAGAGAGAGACGCGGGGGGAGAGGGTAGAGTAGGTTTTGTTCTCTGGCGTAAGCTCTGAAGTGTGCAGGCACAGGTGAAGAAGAAGAACCGCGGAAGAAGAAGGAAGCTGAGGGAGACACTGTAGCAACAGGCAGTTTAAGTCGTCTGATTTGGAAATCAGACGACGGCCTGAAGGGAAAGGAAGAAAGAAAGAAGAGCATCACCTCTGCAGAACAAAGAAGAAGAAGGAGATCTGAAGGAAGAAAGAAGAGCATCACCTCTGCAGAACAAAGAACAAGAGAAGGAGATCTGAAGGAAGAAAGAAAGAAGAGCATCACCTCTGCAGAACAAAGAAGAAGAAGGAGATCTGAAGGAAGAAAGAAGAGCATCACCTCTGCAGAACAAAGAAGAAGAAGGAGATCTGAAGAAAGAAAGAAAGAAGAACATCACGAGGAGAAAACAAAGAGAACAACAAATTATTTCCCTCTCTCTTTCTTTATTTTTTTGTAAAAGAAACATGTATATCTCTAGAATACAACTTGCTCCCTGAGTTCGACCTCGGGAACTCTTTTATTTTCCGAGTAAAAAATTTATATATTTGAAATGTTGGTAATAACTGGCTATACTACAACGTTATAACAATAAAACCCGGTTGTCCCAACATCTTCAGGACATATCACAACGGAACATTCAGAACATTATATAAAGGTTTCTAACATGTAAAGGAACTCACAAGGAAACCACAGATATTTTGTTTGCATAAAACGGATCCCGATCGGACCCTAAACAGGTCAAAAACAAGTCTGCAGACTCAAATCAGACGTCTGGAACCAAGTCTAGATGTCTTAAAAGTCACCAGAGTCTCACCTCAAGTCCCTGCGTCGACCTCAGACATCCATGACTCCTACTCGACCGTCTGGACTCAGCTCCAGATGTCCGACCTAGCCTCCAGTCGTCTGGGAATGCCTCCGGTCATCTGATAAGCTGTCCAGATGTCTGAAAAGCATGGGAGGGCATGCTGCGTGCCTTCCAAAAGCTGCTCCTACACACGACAAAGCAGCACAACACTTTTTAGCCCAACAAATCATCTCTGCGGTGCCACCTGCATGGCTGTAACCTCGAGAAGGACGTACCTGCGCGAATACCCGCTTTCAGATGTCCGGTGTCGTTGCCAAACGTCCGGCCCATCGTTTGGAAGGCACTCTGGACGTCTGATACTGGAAAAACTCCAGTATCAAAATGCGCTCCTGCTCCTCTCACCGCGCTCCGCGGCGGTTCCTCCCTGTCAACTGCAGCTCCGGCCGCTGCAGGAAGTCGGGGACGACACCCTGGCGCTCTCCTCCTCCTATACGCGTCACGATGGCCGTGCAACACTCCGACGAGCCTCCACGAGCTCGCAACCTTGGCTTCCTCCTCCTCCTCACGCCACTCCTCCAACTCGCTCTTGCTCCCTCTTGCGTGCCTCTCTCACGGTTGTGGAGTGGGGAGTAAGGTGGTGGTGATGGAGTGGAGAGGAGAGGAAGGGGGCACTTATATAGGCAACTGGGTTAGGGTTCGATGAGGAGAAAGAGAGGAAGAGAGAGAAGGAAAAAGGGTCTGTACGCTGGTTGCACGTAGAACCAACTTCGCGTACAGATTTTTCAATTTCCAAACGTCTGGGAAGGGGCCTAAACGTCTAGTCAGATGTCTGACTGATAGTCCAGACGTCTTAAAAAGCTTAAAATAAAATGGGTCTTTACAAAGCCTCAACTAAGATCCTGGATAAATGATCTGCTACTACATTCTTGACCCCTTTCTTATTAGGAATATCAAGATTGAACTCCTGTAGTAACAGAATCCATCTAATAAACCTAGGTTTGGTGTCTTTCTTAGCAAGCAAATGCTTTAAAACAGAATGATCAATATACACCACCACCTTAGATCCCAAAAGATAAGACCTAAACTTCTCCAAAGTAAAAACTACCGCAAGAAGTTCTTTTTTTGTCACAGTATAATTTTGTTGTGGACCAATAAAGGTCTTGCTAGCATAATAAAGCATATGAGGCTTTTTATCAACCCTCTGACCAAGGACCACTCTCACGACAAAATCTTAGGCATTGCATATCAACTCAAATGGGAGGATCCAATCAGGTGCTCTCAGAATAGGCACAGTTATGAGGGCCTCCATCAAGACTTGGAAGGCCTTAGCATACTTTGCATCAAAAGCAAAGGCAATGTCCTCCAGTAAGTCACAAAATGACCTAGAAATCTTACTAAAATCCTTAATGAAGCACCAATAAAAGCATGCATGGCCTAGAAATGATAAGATTTGCTTGACATTGGTGGGCGGCGGAAGCTTGGAAATGGACTCAACCTTGGCTTTGTCCACTTCTAAACCCCACTTAGACACTAAATGCCCAAGAACAATGCCATGCTAAACTATGAAATGGCTTTTCTCCCAATTGAGCACCAATCCTATCTCTTCACAACGGGTGAGAACTTTTTCAAAATATGAGAGACAGTGGTCAAAAGACATGTCGTAGATAGAAAAGTTATCCATGAAAACCTCCATGAACTCGTCAATCATGTTCGAAAAGATGGACATCATACACCGTTGAAATGTTCCCGAAGCATTACATCATCCAAAAGAAATCCGGTGGAAAGTAAATGTGCCATAAGGACTAGTGAAAGTAGTACTCTCCTGGTCATTCGAAAAGATAGCAATCTGATTGTACCTAGAATATTCATCGAGAAAACAAAAGTATTTATTTCCTACCAATTTCTCCAATATATGATCAATAAATGGCAAAGGAAGTGGTCTTTCTGGGTTGCAGTGTTTAAGCGACAATAATCTATGCAAACCCTCCAACCAATTGAGGCTCTAATGGTGACTTTCTCCCCTTTCTCATTCGTCTCAATAGTGAATCCCACCTTCTTAGGCACCACGTATATAGGACTGACCCATTTACTATTAGAAATGGGATAAATTATCCCAGCATCTGACCACTTCACAATCTCCTTCACCAGTTCCCGCATGTTGGGCTTTAACCATCTCTGCATATCTCAGAAGGGTTTCACGGAGTCATCCGTGTAAATGTGGTGCATGCAAAGAGTTGAGTCAACCCCTTTGATATCAGTTATAGTCCAAGCAATGGCTTCCTTGTGCCATTTTAGGCATTCAATTAAGGCTCCCTCCTGAGTCTCAGATAGAGTAGTCGAGATGATGATAGGGAACATATCAATGGGTCCAAGAAAAACATACTTTAAGGACTCTGGGAGTGGTTTAAGCTCCAAGTGGGGAGCTTTCTAAATCAAGGAAATTAGGTTCGATGTCCTCACCTCCGGTAGCAAATCTACCTTGATTGTCCACAGTAGGGGAGAGGGACTCAACCTTGACACCCAGCAGCTCTTCTAATTCTGATACATCTCCCTCACCTTCTTGAAGAGTCTGGGTATGGTCTTTAGAGATGACCATTTGGAGGAGATCATCACACAAAAAAGCTGGTGTCGTCTCCTCTACAATCTCATCGATCACCTCAATTTGGGAAGTTTCTTCCAATCCAAGCTATTTGTAGGCATCAAACACATTCAATCAGATTTTTCAGTTCTTGAAGCCCATCTTTAGCGCCCCTGATTTGCAATTGATGGAGGTATTGGTAGTAGCCAAAGAGGGATGTTCTAAAATAATCGAAGGTCTGATGGGCATGTTGGATGGGTCAGTGTCTAATAGTAGAAAATCAACGGGAAAAAAGAAGTCATCCACTCTCACCAGGACATCTTTTAAAAGTCTGCATGGTGTCTTAAGTGATCTGTCAGCTACTTGAAGGATAATAGGACTAGGCTTCAACTCGCCTGTTAATAGCTCATAGACCGAGCTCGACAATATATTAACCCCCGCACCTAGATCGAGGACAACCTCATCAATGCATTGGTCTCCAATGACCACAGAAATATACAGGACTCCTGGGTCCTTCAGTTTAGGGAGTGCACCATGCTATAGGATCGAGCTGACTAGGTCGGGCAGCATGACCACAGCCTGGATCTATTTCCGTGATTTTCTCTTTTACGTGCACAGGTCTTTCAGAAATATAGCATAGGATGGAATATGCTTGATAGCATCCAACAGAGGCAAGTTGCTGTGAACTTGCTTGAATGTCTCCATAATTTCTTCCATCCTATATTTGGCTCCAGATGAGCCAGTAAAAGATGCCTCAGAGGCGGATAAGTGCTTAGGGAAGGGCACTCTCAACCTCTGGGTGGAAGGGTTGTCATGTCAGGAAAGAGGTGGAACGATGACATCCTCCTCTAGGTGAGTGATTTCAAGCGAGGAGGGGTTGAGTGGCTCTTCCTTGATGAATGTGTAAGTCAGTGTCGGGTTGGTAGGTGGGTGATCGTAGGAGTGATTTCAGGTTTGGATATTTCTTTACTACTCCTTAAAATGGTCACAACCTTAGCATGCTTTCATATAAAGGGCCTTTTACCCCTAGGATTCTCCTTAGATGAGATGGATAATTTTCCAGGATCACATTGCCTTACAGTCTCAACAAAGTGGTCAATTTGAGATTGTATTTCTTAGATTGCCTTATTATGAGATTAAATGATCATACTTTGATTTTCTTGCATGGTCATTGTTACGACCCGATTTTCGGATCCCTATAAGATCCAAGATCGGTTCGCTTCGACTAATCCCAAGACCTAATCGTCCAACAAAATATAACCAAAAGAAGGAAAATAAACTACATTCACACATGCAATATAACTAAGCAGAAGAAAAGAACGAACAGTAAGGGAAAGTAGAACAATTGTCTCAAAAATAATATATGCCACCACAACAACAATAGAAAACAGAAAGTAACAAGAACAGTAATTTTAAAGTCTAGTACTCACAACTATAGCAGAAACAAAAGAGCTGGAAAGAAAACTACTAAGGTTGGGCCCAACTCCCTCTGCAGCTGGAAAGTCAGACTGCTCAACTCCTGGTCCTGAACAGGGTTACAAAAAGACGAAGTCAGCGAACGCTGAGTAAAGTGGTGTTTACATTATTTATGTGCAAGTAAAGTAAAAACAACAAGTAGGTTTTATTTTCATTTATATTTATCTCATTTATGTATTTCTGGTTCATCTATTTCTCAAAGTATCAAAGTATTTCTTAATCTTGTTTGTTCCTTGTGAGAACGATCTTGATTACAGTCTTTTCCGTAAAGTAGAAGGTACACGTGGTGCTCTCCTAGCCGAGAGAGTCCCTCGCGGTAGTCCTACACCCAGTCAACCACCTCGAGGTCACTGTCGAGATGTAGCGGTGACTATGGCACGTGTGATAAGTACACGGATAGCTACCTCGCACTAACACGCGGTCAGTCGTTTCCGCTAGCGGGCACACCCAAAGTACAGCACGGAATAATATAGGGTCTTGCCCTCTCAGAACAATGGTCTCGCCCCTCCACAGTCCGCGTGCCCTCGTCTGACTACCCTGGTTTGCCTAGCAGGCCTAACAAAGTCAGTGAGGGTGGCTAGCTTAACCCTAGGTCCCATGGGGTGGCTAACTCCCTCCTTGCACTAGTAGCTCACCTCGGTACCACATACACGAGAGTCAACAGGAGTCAGTGTAGAGTGTCCAATCCTACCCCGGGTCTCAACCCAAGAGGTGGCTGACTCCCCCTCTACACTAAAAAGGACAGTTGCTCTCCTTGGTACTGTATACACAAGGGCAGCTCACTTCCCGTCTACATTCCAGATTCCTTTCATATACAAGAGTTCTACTCCTAATTCCTCGTAGGGTTCATGCTCATTTTCATCTCATTTATCCATATTCATATCTCATGTTTCATAACTCGTTCTCCTTATCCATATACAGGCAGCTCGTGTTTTCACAATTTAATTCTCAATCATATACATGCAGCATGTGATTTCACAATTCACTTTCTCATTCACATACAGGCAACTCGTATTTTAACATACATCTCATAATTACACTAATACCATTTGCTAACAATTTATTGTAACCATGTATTCAAGTAAACAGTACAGCTCAAAACAGGCTCATACATTTCTATCCTAGGGTTCATTCCACATCCTAGAGTTCGATCCGATTATTCCAGATAAGTA
This sequence comes from Thalassia testudinum, assembly GCA_037157565.1. Classification (NCBI taxonomy): domain Eukaryota; kingdom Viridiplantae; phylum Streptophyta; class Magnoliopsida; order Alismatales; family Hydrocharitaceae; genus Thalassia; species Thalassia testudinum. The sequence continues at coordinate 19,053,957 of JAZHRO010000050.1, forward strand.
CATTCTTATTTAAATATTAACAACTAAATTAAACCACTCTACCGGGTATCACGGGAGGAATGGGGGCCTGCACCGCAGATCTCGTCTTCTCCACAGGCCTCGAACATACCACTAGCTGGTAACCTGTACCATCAACTAATTTATATCAGACGAGGTCAAACTAATAGATACTCAACATAGACACGTAGAGGAACTCGAGTGGAAAACAGCAGTACTTCGTTTGTGGAAATTCGATTCCGTTTGGGCCCTAAACAGGCCAAAAACATGGTTACTACCCAAAATCAGATGTCTAGGACTAGTCCCAGACGTCTTACAGGACGTCAGATCTCACCTTATGTTTTTTGTGGTATTCTCAGATGTCTGGATCCCTCCGCGACCGTTTGGGGGCAGCTTCAGATGTCTCACCCTCCTTCCAATCATCTGGAAGGGCCGTTGGACGTCTAGTGATGCGGTCTGACGCCCAAAATCACCTTGAAATGTGCACCCCACTCCTTCCCAACGCTTTGTGCCTGCGTGCAGAGCACAGACTCCATTTTCTACCCAACACCTCCTGCGCTACAACCTGCATGGCGGAAAGTAGCGCAGGAAGGTACGTACCTCGCGATATTATGCTTTCAGATGTCCGGCTTCAGCTTCGGACATCCTGGTGCCTCGCTAGCCATCTGGACGATACTCCAGACATCTGATACTGGAAAACTTCCAGTACCAAAACCTCCTCCACGATGCTCCTCTCATCGCAACGCAGCCCGTAGCGCACCGCAGCGGCTTCAGCAGCTGCAGAGGGCCGGGAGGCCGCCTCTCCGAGCCCTTGCTCCTCTCGTGCGCCCGCCGCTCTTCCTCCTCTCTCTCCCTCTCTCCCTCTCGTTCTCCCTCGCTCGCCCCCTCTCTCGTCACTCTTGTTCTCCCTCACCACAGCCTCAAGAGGGAGACACTGGAGGTGGTGGTGGCTGGTGGTGAGGGGGTGAGAAGAAGAGAAGGGGGGTTTAAATAGGATGGGTTTAGGATTTAAGGGGGTGAGGGCGCAGAGGAGAGAGAAGCTTTTGCACACTGCCTACGCACAGAGTGCAAAGAGACGTATGAAAATTCCCACTTTCAGACATCCGGGCCTGTGTCCAGACGTCTGGATAGACGTCTGATCGAAACTCCAGACATCTTATCTGACTAAAAAGGCAACAAGTCATTTCAATCATCATGGCTTTAAGGTCATCCAACTTAGAATTGTGGGGATGAGGAGGTTGGAATTGTTGTGCATGAAAGGGTTGGGTGAGTTGGGCTTTTGAGTTTCCCGAGTTGGAAGCATCACTTTACTTCCACAAGAAATTGGGATAGTTCTTCCATCTAGGATTGTAGGTGTTCGCAAAAGGGTTGCTCCTAAGAGGTGGACGATACCCTTGGGTAGCATGCAGGTTTGCTTGAACTAACTCAGGGAATTGATTAGCCAAGTAACACTCAACAGTGGCATGAAGAGTGCTTTGGAAAATGGAGCATTCAGAAATAGACTGGACTTAGGAAGCTTATTATGGGAATGTGCTAGGATTCGACATAAGCCTCTCAAAATTTTGGTTCAACAATTGGATTTGGAAGGTTAAATTATGAGTAACCCCGACTTCCCTAACTTCTACTTTCTTTTGGAGGATGGATGGTTTTCTATCCTGATAGGCTGAGGTCAAGTGGATAGAATTATCACTCAGTGACTCAAATAATGTCTAGGCCTCCTCCTTCATTTTGGTGAGAAAGGTTCCAGCACAAGTAGCATCCATTGTTTGCCTATTCCTATCAGAGAGTTTTCAGTATAGAACATTTCTACCTATTGCCATTTAAGCATTTGATGATGGGGACAACCAAATCAAGTCATTGAAATGTTCCCAAGTCTCATGGAATTGCTCCACATCTAACTAAGTAAAACCCACGATTTCACTCCTGAAGTGGTTGGTTTTGCTTATCGAGAACTATTTCTTCAAGTATTCTCCCTTAAGGGCGTTCCAATCATTCACCATAGCATCTAAGGTGTGGTACTAGTGTTTTACCTTGTCCTTAAAGGAAAAGGGAAAGAGGGTTTTCATCAGAGCTTCATCAGTAAAGTTCTGAAATTTTACCGTGGAACTGACCTCAGTGGATTCCTCTAAATGCCTGTAAGGGTCCTCCCTAGTAGTACCATAAAATGAGGGCAATAAGGATATAGTAAAGCTCTTGATCTCATATGAATTATCCCCTACCGGTCTTCTCAGTGCTTGAGTAGGTTGGTTGGTTAGAATGAAATAGTCTCTCAAAGTTCTCTATTGATTTTCTCCTTGATCAATCATCTCTTCTCTCCTTTCTCTTTGATGAGCTCTCCTAAGGATTCTCTCAGGCTCAGGATCAAATGCTAAACTACCCTCCAGAGAGTGTCTACCAAGCATACAACACCCACTAAACACAACTCAAGTTCTTACCAATTTGAGTAGGTGTAACCCCCAAACCAACTTCACAAATCAGTCAAACAGCATCAAGGTGGTGTTCCTCCGTTCCTACTTAAGTGGTATAAGAGGAATGAGGTTACTTGAGATCCTAACCAATTTTGTTTGAAGAATGTTGTGATCAAGTTAGTTGATATAGGTGGCCAAACAAGTTAATCAATCCAATTATATGACCTAGGCCAACCTTCAAGTGCCTTAAGACTTTCACCTTACTTAAATGATATTCTTAAGTGATCTAGAGAGAAGTTACTCCAAGGACGGAACTAAGGGATGCAAATAGAGTGAACCCTTCCTTTGAGGCGATGTGTATGCAGTGCCTCTTAACTGCCCTTTTGTTCCTTTAAGGGGTATCCAACTCCTTAGAGTATCAAAACACTTGATCACAGGATAATACCATCAGAACAAAATGAAATAGGAGGGTCTGCATCGATAATGAGATCAGTGCCTATGCCTTAAGGGATCGAGACCAAGTACGGTGCCTAAAGTGCGTGCTTAATGGAAGAAGTGTGCATCACATCGCTAAAGCCAATTTTGCTTTGTAAAGATCTCACACAAGTTCTTTTGTCAAATCAAATGTGAATTTGCCTTCAGGTCCCAATTTGATTAGCAGTCCCAATTTTTAGAAGGCGACCACTTAATTAGGTAGAATCAATCACAATCAGGTGGTCTTTAAATTTATCCCAAAATGCAATGCAAAATCATGCACTAAATGCAAAGATAAGAGAATATACCTGACTCCAGCAATCTTCATGTAGGTAGTATACGCAATGCAGGTAAGTAGATCTAACATACTGCTCAATCACTCTTAAAATGCACGCACTTAAGGGTATGCAACTTTTAAGCAGGCAACTCATTTTTTAGCAAGCAAGCAAACGACTAAACTAGGTAACCGCACCACAGAGGAATAATCCTAATAGCTAAAGAAAGTGGAGACAGACCCCCAAAAACTAGCCCCGAAGCTACAAGAGCGAGAAAACGAAAATGTAAAGCTAGTAGACTCAGATCTTAGATCCCCTAATTCGATCAATGCCGAAGGAGAATCCCTTTGTTGCGGGATCCAGGTCTCCTTTCGTCTCCTCACATCTTCTCATGGGTGAGGCTCAAGCCCATGTCGGGGCTCTAATGTGCCTGTCATCTCAACTCGTCGATTCCTCGCACAGAAAAATATAAGTGAGTCAGGACAACCGCACCTCAGAGTGAATCAGAAATATAATCAAGTGAACCTAGTACATCGATTGCCTCCCCGACAATAGCACCATTTGATCGAGGGAAATTTTCACTTTGCAAGTAATAACAATGACAGTGATAATAATAATAATACCACTAATAATGATGTGTCGTCGTAGTATAAGTCGTGATAAAAAAAATCACAGATCAACAAATATAATCAAGTAACCAAATATATACAAATCAAATAGGTAGTCAATTTAAACAACTATCAATCATCCACGTAAAACTTTAAACAAAATGAACTACAAAAATAAATATCGTCTATATAAGGAGGTAATAATACAGAAATAGGTTTAATATTAAAATATAAAGATAATAATCGTCAATCCCAATAACAAGAGTAATGCATGGACTATAATAAGCAAATTAAACTGTCTAACTAGGAACCCAGATGTTGTCGTGGTGATACGAAGAAAATGCAGTAGCCGTCGAAGGTGGAGAGCGGACGTGGCTTGCTGTTGTACGGAGGGTCGCGGGTCATCGATGCGCGGTGATGGTGGTGGCCTGCAGTAGCGGACAGTGCACGATTGCCACGGCTGTGGCCAGCGGAGTCGCAGTGGCGATAGCAGCACAGTCGTCCGAGACGAGCACTAGGGTGCTCCTTTTCGTCTCTACGTGGGCGTCTAAGAGGGAGAGCCGGCAAGGTGGTGTTCGGCCTCTCTCTCAGGGATGGGAGCGCGCCGTCTCTGTTGCGGTGAGGAGCGGTCAGCGGAAGCGGACGCGATCTTGGTGGCTGCTGTGGTCGCGGTGAGGGAGACAGCAGTGGTGAGGAGGTGATCCTCTGTTCTTGGAAGCGGGGTGGAGGTCGCAGTAGAGGCGAGCGCGGTCGGAAGGAGGCTGAGGAGCGGTGGTTCGCGGTCACGGTGGTGAGGCTGAGGCAAGGTCGAGGTGCAGTGAGGTACTCTGCTGTTGGGTGGAGCGGGAGAGCGTCGAGGAGGAGTCGAGCAGAGGAGGGCGCTCTCGAGCAGAGGATGGTGCGGGCGGAGAAGGAGAGCGTTGAGGAGAAGCCGATCAGGTGGCACGGTCAGGTGTCGTCGGAGTGCGGAGGTCGCGGTCTGCTGAGGTCGAGGATGGAGCACGGTGGTGTTCGGTCTGCGCTGATGATGGTGGTGGTCGGTCCGGTGGAGGCTCTGGCAGAAAGGAGGAAGCGGAAGAGAGAGTGAGGTCGTGGTGGTGCTGTGGCTGAGGTGAGGTGGTCGCAGTGCCTTTGTTCGGGTCAACGAGGACGAAGACGAGCAGTGGCAGGGGAGCTGTGGGTCGAGCGGTGAGAGGGAAGGAGCGGAGAGGAAGCATTGTGCGTGTCTGTGTGTTGTGCTTTTCAGAAATACGAGCGAGGGAAAAAAGGAAAGTTGGAGTGGTGATGGAGAGAGGAGAGAGAGAGAGAGAGAGTGGAAAGAAAAATAAACGTGGTCACATATTTGATTGGATTTTTTTCAAAATGGATGGATGGGGTCGTCCATGTTGATTTCTTTTTTTTCAAAAATAACTTTTTTTTTTTTATCTTTTTGGTGTCAATTTAAGATATCAACATGGCATTTCAAAATGGTCCTACATCAAAAATAAAGAAGTAATCAAATTATGTTAAAATTAATGAAATATAGGAAACGATAAATATATAGTTTAATTAATTTTATCAATATAATATATGCTTTAAATTAAATTTTCATTCTAATAATAATGTACTTAGACTTTAATTTAGTCCACTAAAATGGACTTATTAGTACTGAATCGACGTGGAAGTGCAGCGTAATGATGCTTTCGAATGCGAAGTGTAAAGAATTAAGAGCAATGACAGAGTTTTTCTTTGATCTCACACTAAATGAATATGGGTGGAAGAATTGGCTCACAAATGTGTATTCTCACTTCTCTTGTTGTGTATGGGCTTAAGAGTATACTATCCTATCTGTATAGGTGTTGGATGAATATATGCCAGTTGGAACATTTAAGACAATCATTGGTTACAACAGATTTCTGTAAAATCGAGTAACCTGTCAAACAATACAAGCCAATCGGCACCCAGTCGCCCAACCGAAACAAGATCATTCGACCAAAAACAAATTCAGTCGACGCCCTATAATAGGTGGAAAAGGATCTAAGTGGTCTTTACTAACAAGTCAATTGATGATCATCTAGTAATGTGTTGATAAGTTGACTAATGGTCAGCTAGCTACTAAAGGACTCTAAGTTCTAAGTTCTTGGACTTAAGAATTTTTGGCAATCGATTGACGCCCTAACAGTATCAGCTGGTGCCCTACAAGAGGACTAGTCGACTGGAGATCGACCGACTATAAAGATCTTCGTGGGAAATCTAGCCAAATCTAGCTAAATCTTCAGTGCATTTAATAGGTTCAAGTTCCAAGATTTCTAGCCATTATTGGGCTAACGACTAAGCCACTGGTCAGCACCCAACATGGTGGTTGGTCAGCAAGTAAGGCTCCAAGTTGATTGGCTACTGAAGAATCGGTTAACCGAGTGTGTTATTGATTAGTGCTTTTGTGTTGTTTTGAGTTCTTTAAAACATCACTTGGGTTTCCTAAGTGTTGTAACAGTTCCTTAAGGGTTTTAACTTTATGTTGGGACTCTTTACAAGTAATCTAAGGAAATAAAAAAACAACAAGGTGTACATTATATGAGGACTATCCTATTCTTCAGTCTTTCTTCTTTTTCAAGCCTTAGATCCAATGCTTCTCCTTCAAGCTTCTTCCTCCAAGTCCTCCTTGACTCTTGTCTATCATCAAGCTCCTCCATTACCTTGGATTAAGAGCTTGAGCTCCTTCAATACCTTCTAAACAATTGCATTAACTTGAGAACTAAACACTCAAATGCAATTTTAGATACAAAGTATTTTGTTATCATCAAAATCAAGAATCAATTTGCATTTACACCAACAAATTCCTTACACTTGAGTAAATCACCATCCTCAAAAATAAGTGGGGTAACCTCCAAGCTTTCACTATTATAGAAAATATTGGTGAAATGCTTAACAAAACAATCTCTTATTTCTTTTTCTTTTCCTGTAAACCATCCATCTTGCATTTTAAGCCAAGAAATATGGTTTTTCTTCTTCCTGGTCATTACATACAAGTGATAGGACTTGGTATTCCGATCGCCTTCATGCATTCATTTATGTCGAGATCTTTGATACTAGAAAATTTCTTCTTTTAATAGCACCTCTTCATACTCTTTTTGAAGTTTCCTTTCCTCCAACATCAATTCATCTATTTTCTTGGCACCCTAGATTTTTAGTAACCTGCTCACAATGATGTTTGTTTGTTCTTGCTAGTCCTTGATCTCCTCAGCAGCCCAATTAGATAGCTCCAATTGCACCTTAGAGTGTGCTGGTGATGGGATCTTCTTTGTGTTATTCCTTCCAAAGCTTGGCTATCACCTGAGTGCAACTAGGCCCCTCTAACCACCATTGCTTGAAACACCATGGGATAGCTCTTTTTCCTCTCTTCCTCTGTAGCTTGACTAAAATCAACTCAAGATCACTCCCTATAGCTAGTAGATGTTAGACACCTTCCTGAGGATAGCTCATAATCTAATCACCTATGGAAAAGGCTCCATCCAATCTTTCTTTGATTAAATCGCCCTTCCTCTTATTAGACCAAGTGAAGGCAAGGCTTGCAAAACCCAAGTGTAATAGGCTAAGATTAGAAATAAAGTTTTGCAAATGAGATAATTCCCAGCATTTGCATTGAAGGCCTCCTTTCTAATTGTTCTTCATCAACGTATTAAAATCCCCAACCACTAAAAGATTTGATTCCCTTTTGCTATATCTATCATTTCTCGTCAAAAGCATTTTCTTCCACCTTTCTTAGACATACCATGCATGTTGAACAAGGTCCAATGAAAGTCCCCACTACAAAAAAATTCCATTTAGAAGCAATTATCATTTGAATATTTGAGGCTACATTCTACATCAACATCAACAAGAAGAGCGATGCCACTAGATTTACCTCTAGCTTCTTAGTGGTACCAAAGGTAATGATGAAACTTCTTTTCTAATCTGTCATAATAACTCTTTTGGCAGTGTGTCTTTGCAATGAAGCCAAATTCTGGTTGCATTGACTTGAGGAGATTTTTAAAATGGAAAACCGTAAGGGCACTCCTCAACCCCCTACTGACGAGCGTGAATCAAGATTTGATAAAAATAGTGTCATAGTATAGTCGAAATAGGCTCAATCAACTTTTAAAAATTTGTAATTCTCAAAATAGAAATTATTCTGAGGTTGTTCGCAAGGAGCAACTAAATGTGCGAATACTATTATTTAATTATTTATAAATGAATTTGATGAACTTGTCGTAGGGGTGAATTCTCTAAAATCCAACAAGTTCAAAATTACACCTTGAGCTATGAAATAGGAAGATAAAATTCAAGATTTAAGTGCAAAGAATGTCAAAAGAATTATTTTTTCTATATTTTAATGCTTAATTAAAAATATTCAAGTATTAATGAGATTGATTACTAAATAATATTTAATAATAATGTTTGCACATAATAATGCAATAAAATCACTAGATATTCAATAATAATATCAAATCAGCGGCTAATTAAGCATAATTACAAATTAATCCCAAGAAAGAAGACTTTTATCACAAATGGGTCCCTAAAAGCTTGCAATTCAGTCCCTGCAAACTTTCTTTCTTTGTAGAGGGGTCCCTACAACATACCCTACCCTTTTTCTTCTTCATGGCCGACAGGACTCGCTGGAGGGGTGTCGAAGCTCGCTGGAGTTGGGGATCCAATCGTGGGATCACGTCAGCGAAGGGCAAAGGAGGAATGGTGGGTTGCCACCGGCTTGCTGGCATCATCCGATTGGCAATCGAAGGTGGTTGATGCTCCAGTGAACTTCGGTGGATGCTTGCAAATTAAATGAGTGAAAACCTTCGTCAGACCTTGGTGAAGGTGGTGCTGATTTGAAGTAGGAAGGGTAGTGGCGACTTGCCGCACTTAAGGTCGATGACGAAAAGAGGTGGTGTCCGGTCGAAGTATGGGGGTGTCAAACCCTTCAATAGGTTAAGGGGTTTTGTTCCCCAGAGCTTAGTGAAGCTCTTAGGGTGGTTGGCGATCGGTGGGCTCGTGTGATGTGGGATGGAGGTTGTCATCGAGGCGACACTGGTCATGGGGATGTTGACAAGTTGGGGTGATGATTTTTGGGGCTAAATCCTATGTTTAAGGCACCTAAAGTGCATTACAGGGAAAAGGGAGAATGATAGGGTACCTAAGTTGGGCAAAGAGAGTAAGAGGCATTCGGCATTGGCTGGCTAGACGCGAGGAAGGAGGGTCCGGTGAGGATGATTGGAGCAATGAAGGGGTCAGAGGGGCTGGCTTTTGTGGCTAGAAGCTTGACAACGAAGAGACGAAGGAAATTGTGCCCTCAATTGGTAGCGAGGAACGGCGACGAGGATGAATGGAGGAGCTCCAAGGACTTAATATTGGCGACGTTGGTAAGGAAGAAAGATGGGCTAAACACATGCCAAAATTCGACAACTTGCCTTAGTGAAGCTTGGAGGAGCTTTGTAAATGGATGATGATTGTGATTGAGGCAAGAACAAGACCTCGAAATGGCTGATTGGGATGTGCTCTAGTGAGGATTTTAGATGCGAATTGTGGCCTCCAAAGATGGAATCTCAAGCCAAAAAAAGCTCCCAATCATACAACTATGAAAGATGAATTTCCCTACCAATTTTGGTAGGATTTTGCCTTATAGATTAGGAGATTCGAGTCTCTAGAGATGGCATTAGACACAACTCTCGCAAGGAGGAACTACTGGAAGTTGAACATGGCTGATGCCATCATGACGTCAAATGGGGACTAGAAAGAAATGCTTTTGGACCAAAGTGCAAGGAATTCAAAAATTGAGAACCTAGTTATAAAGTAGGTCAAGACATAGTCCAAATGAGCCCAAGTTTTTAGTGTAACCTAATTAGGATTCAAGGAATCTAATGGCGACATCAATTTTGGGTTTTGATGAAGTTTTATTGATCAATTTACAATTTAACCCAAAAATGTATTAAATGTCAACCTTAATTTTTGACTTATGTCAAATTGAGTTCATTTTATAAAATTGATTATTCTAAACCGTAGGGAATATTTTTCAATGATTTTTAGAAAGTTTAGATTACATTTATTTTGATTAGAATCCTTTCAATTTAAGTGAGGCTAAAATTATGCTTTTTAAATGCGAATTAGCTTTAGTTTCTCAGAGAAACCCTAAGTTAGTTCATGCGAGCTCACTTTTTGGAATTTTCAGCTCAATTGACCTTTAATGAGGTATAGGTTTAGCCCTTAGTTAATCAACAATTGTATTTATCTGTTAAAATAGCAGACTTAACCTAATTCAAAATAATTCGTCCTGATTTAGCCATGATTGAATTATACCCTTTAATATATCAATTAGGTGAATTTAGCCTTGGAAATTAGTCAATTTGAGTTAGATAAAGAGGATGATGGTGTTACCATCACCTACATGAAGAAAAATTCTGGTTGCATGATGTGGCCATAACATTATCATCTATTACAAAAGGATAATTTCTCAGAGGTCCCGGGATTCATTGATTGACTGATGATTACCACGACCAATTGGGCACTTATAAAGGAGGATTCACGGCTCCTGTTTGTGGGCATGCAACCTATGAAAAACAAAGAGAATAATATTTGTACACTGCACTAAATTTTTACTTGCTACTTAGTGCATATTTCGAGGATTTCTACTTCCTCCTTAGATGTAGACCTTCATAAAGGTGGAACTTGTTGGTGCCGATCGTTGATTTTGATGATAACAAAATACTTATTATTTAATATTTGCATTTGAGTTATAGTTTCAAGATAAATGCAAATGAATACAAGTATGAAGGAGCTCAAGCTTGCATCCATGGCAGATTGGAGGAGCTTGATAAAGAAGAGAAGATGAAGCTTCGCTTGGAGCGAGAACTTGAAGAAAGAAGATGAAGAATAGGATAGATGTCTTCCCTTGTACTTTGTATTTGTTGTTCTTTAGATGATTGTTAAAGAGCCCAAAGTAACAAACAGTAGTCCTAGGAACACATACACAACCCTAGGATACTTAGACAAACTCTTAGATAAATCAGAAAATCAAAGTAATCATTAGACAACCTGATCAAACGTCCAATCTGGACATCAGACGTTTGATCTTGGACTTTAAGACGTTTAACCCTTTGTCCAAACATGCAAAGCACTTAGGCTGGTAACCCACTCTCTGTCTGCCACCTTCAGATGTCCAGCCCTTAGTCCAGATGTCTTAGAAGCCATCTGAAGATCTTGCCAGACGTCCAACTAGAGGACCGTTGGCTTATATTAAAGGATTAACCCTTAATCTGATTTACATATACTTTCAGACATCCGTAGAGCATCCCCGACAATTGATAAATAGGCATTAGGCTGAGATCTGACCCAAATCACTTTTATCATATGATTATAGCCGTTTGAGCCTCAGGAAATCCATTCCCGCGATGATTTTTATTTCCAGACATCTAGACATATTGCAGACGTCCGACCTGTCGTCTGAGCAACTAAATCCTAGAACCCTATTTAAGTCTGGACAAAACAGGAACACAACCCGTCTAGAATTAAATGTTTGATTAGTTTCCCAGTTGTCTTAAAAAGCTTTCTTAGACGTCCGTCTTGATCTAACTCAATTCAGATCTTTCACCCTTCTAGAGCAAACATCCAACCTTTAGATCAGACGATGACCTAGACATTTGATACTAGATCCAGACGTCTGATAATCCTATCAGAATCATAAATCATCTGGATTTCATTGGGATGTTGGCTTGATCTCTTGTGATTTATTCCCAACAACTATAGAAGCCTTCCATGGCCTTCTAAACCCTTCTTAGGACCTTTATAAATAGAGGAGCACTCTTCCTAAGGTAGTCACACCTTGAGAAACCATTTCCACTTCTATTTGTGTCCAAGAGAAGAGAGAAATCACTTTGAGAAGATCTTGCTCTCCAAGTTCTACATTGCAAATCCGAGAACATCGAAACTTTATCGATTTCACGCTGATTCTCTTCCGTATTAGGGAAGTCCTTCTTACCTATAGTAGCATAGATTTATCCCTACTTTGTGGCTCTATAGGTATTTTATTATTCTTTTATTTTTGGTTGGGTATTCGCTTTGCAAATTCCCATCTCTATCGCAAGACAAAATACTCTTCGTGAAGAGGAGGGGTTTGAGGCACGCTACCCATGGGTTCAAAGTAGTGTGATTGTAAGAGGTTGAACTACCCTCATTTGAAGTAGTTCGTTAGTGGATTTAATCGACTAAGTCGATTGGAAAATCAAGTCAAGAGGTTTAGGTGGTGGTTTTTATTTGGGTTTGGATTTTCACCTAAAAATACTTGTGTACTTGTGAGATTGTTCATTTTGTGTGATTGATATTTTATTTCCGCATTTTATTTCATATCACTCATATCTCACCCCCTGCCGTTAGATTGTATAATAACTAGGTAACCAATTCTCGTGCCTTATTCTTATGTGGTTGCTTGATTAAACTTTAGCTTGAACAAACCTTTTCTCTACCTATCAACCCGATAGTGCATAGAAAGGAAGGCTTTGATCAACTAGTGATGGGTTTTTGGTTGGAATGAGCGAAGTTTATTGTTTGTGATGGAACCTGTGGTAAAGTGTCGATAGAGATTTGGCTAGCATTGCTAGTGGGCTTTTGGTTGGTAATTTGTTTGGTGCTATACATGGGCTTTTTGGTTAGGCAAGTGGTGGGGATATAAGGTTCTAAGCCTGATAACAAAGGATTGTGCGAGGTTCCTCCTGCATCAGGTTGTTAACTTTTAGGCCAGAAACCCCAAACTGAACATTGGGATTAGATAGAGGTTGGCAATTATTGGCATGAACAGTGTCTTGGAGTGTGCTCATATCTTAAAAAGAAAGGATGCAACATGGGGGATGGTGGAGTGTTGGGCTTGAGTAGAAAATGAGCTTAAACTAGAAGGAATGAACTGAGTCTCTTGAGATTTGCATGTTTCCTTGAGTAGTGAACTCTGATCTACACCGTTCATGATCACCAAGGTCTTTGATGGTTGTGCCCCTCCTCCGACCACCTTGGCAACCAGCCGATAGCCTAAGATGGTGATTCTATTGGTTCTTATTTCCTCCAAAGCTCGAGGAGATCTTCTCAAAGTATGCATGCCATCATTGTACTTAAGTTTGAGGAACATTTCTTTAAGCTTCTTCTTCTCTTGCTCACCAGCCATCCATTATTTAGCTTCTATAACTTTGTCACACCAGGTGCAAACGTGCCCTATTTTCCCATAGAAATGGCAGAATTTGGACAATCCTTCATATTGAAGGGGAGGATTTAATTTAACCCCACCAGGGAAGTTTCCTTCAAGAATTAGGGATAGGGATTTGGTAATATCCAACATAATCTTTACAGTGACACTACTCATATGACTCTTATTTGAGTTTAGGTCCAATATCCACTGCCTTGCCCATCAAAGAAGCAACCTTCAATATGCCCTTCTTGTTTCAATAGAGGGATGTCTTGGATGTTCAAGCAAAAGTCACTATATTGGAATTTATATTTGGATGGAGCTTTATTTGGTTGTTCCCTCTCAATGGTAATAAGGTTGCTCTTAAAATGCCAACGCATATGACTATAGATGAGATCTACATCTCTATTTGTCTTGAAAATAGCCAAGCTACATGCTTTTTTCAAAAAAGAAAATAGCCAAGCTACATTCAGTTTTTGTCTCTTGAACAATTGGTAGGCTTGAGAAGTTCCATGCCTTCTTTAACATTTCAAACAATCCTCTTGGGTTAGTCACCCTTTGGCTAACAACTTCAAAATATATGCATCTCTTCCAGAATTTTGGATCTATGCAATCAACCTCTGTCAATGAAAATGTCGATCTACTTGCCTCACACTCAATAGCCAACTTTTTGAACTTACCAATGAGATCTTTAGTAGATCCCACGAACACACAAGGAACCAACTGGCTATCAATTTGGATGTGCATGCATTCAAATTTCATTGAATAGAAGAAGCGTGAGTAGGACCAAAATAGATTTATGGCGTGACAACTAATAATTGCAATGGGAGGAAGAGGAATAAAATGATTTAGTGAAATGGAGCAAATGTAGTTGAATGAATGCAGCAAGGATGGTAAATGAATGGTAAAAAAAAAACAAAGATAAGGATGATGAATGAGGGGGTAAATGGGTAGGAAAGGAGATGATGATTGCTATGAATGATGGTTAGCTGCAGACTAATGGAGGACAACTCAGTGGGAGGATAGCTTACCCAACTCTGTCAATTGGCGTGTAAGGTGAATAGAGAATACTCTCTAAGAGGACCCTCCTGAGCAATCAGAGGGAACGACAACACCGTCTGTTAATGCTTGTAGTTGGATTGTGTTGAGCAATAAATTTTCATAAGTACAGTGAAGTCATTAAACTCAATCAAGAGCTAAATGAGTTTGAACTCATTACAAATCAAGCTTGATAAAGGCTTGAGCCCAATTGAGCTCGAGCATAATCTAGCTCACCTAAGCCTTATTGAGCTCCAGTCTATTTGGTGCTATCCAGCTCGAGCCCAAGCAGCAAAAATATTTCTTTATCTTTATTTATTTGTCTTTTATTGTAGAAAAGTTGTGAAATTTCTAATCCAAATCATAGAAATTTCTTCATGATATCGAGGTCTAATTTACTTGAGGGATTAACAATTAACCCTTAGCCCCTATATTTAGGGTGTTAACCCCTGTTGCAAAAGTAGGGTTTAAAAAGCATATGGTTTTACGAAGCCTGATTACATGCAAGCTTTCTCACCACATGTTAACACTTATTTCGAGTGAATAGAAACTTCTTTCTTTTTTTAAGAGTTAAACAGTAGTTAAACCTCCCGTGTATTTTTGCAAAGTAAACAAGAACATGAATAACACTTGTATATTTGAACACCCCTATTTTCTAATATGTAAAGTGAACTATCCCCAAGAATAGACCAACCACATATGAGAAAATCACTTTCACAATTGGCATCGTATACAACTACCACATAGTTTAAGTAGAATTTATGCGCTGGCCAACAAGTCAACTATTGAGAAATTGCCCCTACTAATTGACTAACACGAATTCTACATATAAACCATGTTTGAATGATGCTTTTCCATTTCTAAGTTTTGGTTGTTTGCTCCTATTTTCTACCCATTAGAAATTTTGTTTTGGTGATTGCTTACCAACTTTAGAAGGCTGTTCAACACACGAAATCGGTATTTAAGATTGATACGTTGTAGTACAGACCAAAATCGCTCATCGACAAATATAATTTATAACTCAAATTTAAGTCCAAGGTCAAACACAGTGAGCAAATATGGAATTCATGCACTAATCTCAACAAATAATATAAATGAGCACAGTTAATTACTCAAGGGTTAATATTCAATGTATAACATGAGTATATGAAGAGACAAAAAAAATTTAAAGAAAATAATGATGATTTGGATCACCAATTATTAGTCTAATACATATATAATAATTACTTAATGATCTAAATAAATGCACAGTGCCTCAGATAATGCCACAGTGTTATCATTAGATGACTTAAATTCAACCCTGCTATAGTGTCTCAAAGAGGCTTCTTCTATTCTTCCCTCTTGCTTCTTCTTCTCTTCTTCAAGCTTGTACAGAGCTTCTTCTTCTTCTTCAAGCCTTCTTCTTCAACCTCTTCTTTTCTTCTTTTGCCTTGGTTCTTCTCAGCTCTTCTTTCAAGCTCTCACAGCTAAGTGTCGAGAGGTTGCCCTGAAGAGCAAACCCCCCCTCTCTCTCTTACAGTTCATCACTATTTCTCTTCTCTTCTCTTCTCTCAAACCCAAGTGTAATCAGGTTAAAGGTCGGGTTATTGGATCATAGGAAGTGGCCAGACCCGCGTGCATGGGCATGGGCAAGGCTTGAGAGCGTGAGGAGGCATGTGCATGAGGGACCTCACCCCCCGTGTGCTTGAGGCAAAGAGCTAGCTTCACAAAATCATCTTATGGGCTGCCGCACACCTTTCCATATATGATGCGGGACTATAAGTCCCCTCCTTCTCTCGTGCACCTGTAGGTGAGGTTTTGACAAATTGAAGTAGCTGCGGTCGATGTAGTGCCCAATTGACTACCTGGGCATGATCCTGGAACGAGTCCGTAGGTCTTGGAGGGTGCACCTGGGGCATTCGTCGCTAGAACATGAAGAACGGGACCGTAGATGAGCAACGATGGCGGAGCTCCGGCGATGAACCTGAGAACATGAAACAAGGCCTTACGGTCGCATTATAACATCTCAGAGGCTTCGCCTGGTCTTAGCGAAGGTGACGATGGTGGTAGCTTGTCGTGAAAGGGCGTGAAGTGGCCGGATGGAGGCAGAGAAGGTGTGTAGATGATGGGTTGGTCGAAGGTGTGCTTGGATGGTCGAGATAGTGGAATAAGTGAGGGGTTTTGCTCATGGTGTTGTGGCGAAGGTTGTGGACTTGTCGGCGAGGTGTTTGGTGGCCTGTGGAGGTGGAGCGAACTCGTCGGAGGTGTGGCTGGAGGTGGAGACAAAGGTGGAAGGCGGTGGCATCGAGGGTATATTTTTGGACTTTGAGTGAGGGAAACTAACCTAAGGATCTAACTAAACCTAACTACCTACTCTAGGGGGATGAAGGAGGTGGAATTGGCACCGGTTGTGGCTTGCCGGCGCCGTGGAAGGTGAATATTCCTCGGAGGGACGCGATGAAGAATGAGGGGGATAGCCCTCTCTTTGATTGGCGAGGCGCGGAGGAAGACGAGGAAGGTCACTATGCTTCAATTTGGTCGTTGGAGGCACGGAGGAAGGAGGTTGAGAAGGTCTGCCGGAGAGTAGGTCGGAGAAGGCCAGGGATAGGGATTTGAAGAAGTTTTTGGCCTAAAACCTAGCTAAGGAACTCGGCCTTCCAACATGGGTCCTTTTATACAGCTCAAGGAGGCCTTCCAAGCTTGGAAACCAAGCTTGAAAACTTGGAGCTTACGCACAAGTAGGAGACTCAATCCTTCAAGCGATTCGCATGAGGATTTGAGCAAGAATTAAAGTCCAAGATGTAGCTCAAATTGTAGGGAAATCTCTCAGGAGTCTCCCTTCCAATTTTGGAAGGGATTAGCCAATCAATCGGGAGAAATCCCTAGTCGAAGGTCACCAGAGTAGGAATTCCTCCACGATAATGGCAGAGGGACCTGATTTTAAAGAAGATGATAAACTTAGGGACCCATTTGTAAGGAATTCAAAAAGCTAGGGGTGCGTGAGTGATAAAAAGAGTCTGACTGAACTGAAATGAAAACTAGGTCAATATGATCTCTGATTAGGCCCAAATATTGGTACAAACTTAATTTGGGCCTAAGTAATCCAATGGTGAAGTTGGTTTTAGGTTTTGACCAAGTTTGACTTGGTAAATTGCGCAGTTACCCAAGTTAGGGCAACTGTATGTTTGAGACTCTATTTTTGATCAAAATAGGTTTAGATGGTCAAATCAAGGATGCCAAATCCTAGAGAATATTTTTCTATGATTTTTAGAGGGTTTAAGTGAATTTTATCCTGACCAGAACCTCATTTAATTAAGCGGGTCTATTTTTAGGGTTTCGAATGTCCATTAATTCTTGAAATGAGCGAAAAATCCATTTCTGTCTGCATGAACCCACTTATTAAATATTAATGACTAAATGACCTTTAATAAACCCCTGGCATACCCCGCGGTTATTTTTTATTTGTGATGATATGATAAAATTACAGAAATAACCCTGCTTTCGTCTTTTCTTCTCAAAATAACTCTCCCTGCTCAAGAGGCCTTCTGACTGATATGTAGGAGCTTTTATTGCCTTTATAAGATAAAATTAAGCTAGTTATGGCTTATGATGGTGTTCCCATCATACCCCCATGCCTAACTTTTGCTAGTCCCTTAGCAAAATTTTATGAATCAAACTAGTTATCTAAGTTGGATGTAACTGTCAGGATGCCCTACTAAGTCGCATCTCTTGGAATCAGATCTTAATACCAAAAATAGGCCTAGAGGTACTCAAGTACTAGCCTAAATCTAGACTATTACAACCCGATTCCCGAATCCTTACAGGACCCGAGATAGGCTCGACTTGACTAATCCCAAGACCCAATCGTCCAACAAGAAATGATCAAAAAGCAGGAAAATAAACCACATTCACTATGCAATGTAACTAACAGTAAAAGCGTATAAGTAGTAAAGGAAGTAAAAGCTACTAGTCAGTACATACCACCACAACAATAGGAAAGTAGAACAAAAGTACGGCAACAGGAACAGTAAACAAAAGTCTAAAATTCACTAGCAGAAAAGAAAGTACAACCACAGTACGAAAACTATTGCTGGGCTCGACTGGGCCCAGCATCCTCTGCAGCTGGTAACTCAGGCTACTCAACTCCTGGACCTGTAAAGGGTTATGAGAAAACGGAGTCAGCAAACGCTGAGTAGAGTGGTAACCAGAGTATTTAAAGTAGTAAAAGCTAGCAGGTAAATTTATCATTTCCATTTATTTATTTTTCTCAAGTAATTTCTTTTCACCCCATTGGTTTACTTTCAGATTTCTTTCTTGATCTCACATGTTCCTCGTGGGAATGATCTTGATTGTAATCTTTTTTGAAGAGTAGAAGGTACACGTGGTGCTCTCCTGGCTGGGAGAGTCCCCCGTGATACTCCCACACCCAGTCAACCACCTCGAGGTCATAGACAGACATAGCGGTGACTACGGCACGCGCGATAAGCGCACGGGTAGCTACCTCGCACTGGCACGCGATCAGTCATTTCCGCTAGCGGGTACACCCAAAGTACAGCACGGAACAGTATAGGGCCTGACCCTCTCAGAAATAGGGGTCTCGCCCCTCCACAGTCCGCGCACCCTTGTCTGACTACCTCGGTTTGCCCAGAGGGCCTAATAAGTCGGTGTAGGGTAGTTAGCTGAACCCCAGGCCCCGTGGGGTGGCTAGCTCCCTCCCTACACTAGTAGCTCTCCCTGGTACCGTGTACGTGAGGGCCAACAAAAGTCGGTGTAGAGTGGCCAATCCTAACCCTGGGTCCCAACCCAAGGGCGGCTAGCTCCGCTCTACACTAAAAGGGGATAGTCACTCTCCTTGGTACCACATACTCAAGGGCCACCACACTTCCCATCCATATTTCCAGACCTTTCCATTCATCCACAGGAGCTCTACTCCTAACTCCCTGTAGGGTTCATGCTCATATTGACCATATTATTCCATACCAGGTTTCATCATTCACAATTCCGTTCTCGTATTTTACACATGCAGCTCGTATTTCCATAATTTAACATATGCAACAAGCGATATCACAGGTAACTGTTTAGTTATCTCAGGCATTTCTTATTCTAACAGGCAGCTTGTATTCATTAAGAGGCAGTTGCTAACAATTGAGCTGATTCATTCATAATTACAGTTTCAATCATGCAAGCAAGTGGTTCAACCATTTCTCGTCCTAGGGTTCTTGCAACATCCTAGATTTCCAGTTATCTAATTTCCATAGATGCAATCATATTTTATAAGTAAAACAGGGGGAAACTACTCTACCAGACAATTCGGGAGTACTGGGGGTTCAAATTGCAGGCCTACGTGCCTCTGCAAGCCCTAGACATGCAACAAATCGAAGTCCTATACCAAGGAACACATCATGACAGAACATTCAGAACAATATATAAAGATTTCTAACATGTAGAGGAACTCATAAGGAAACCATAGATATTTAGTTTGCGTAAAACGGATCTCGGTCGGACCCTAAACGGGTCAGAAATGTGTCTGCAGACCCAAATCAGACATCTGGAACCAAGTCCAGACGTCTTAAAAGTCATCAGAAACTCACCTCAGGTTCCTGTGATGACCTTACACATCCAGGACTCCTTTGCGATCGTCTGGACTCAGTTCCAAATGTCCGACCAGTCCTCCGATCATCTGGGAATGCCTCCGGTCATCTGGTCAACTGTCTAGACATCCGAAAAGCATGGGAGGGCATGCCACGTGCCTTCCCAAAGCTGCTCTTGCGCATGACAGAGTAGCACACCACTTTTAGCCAAGCAGATCGCCTCTGCGGTGTGGCCTGCATGGCCGTAATCGCGAGGAAGACGTACCTTCACGATACACCCGCTTTCAGATGTCTGGTGTCATCGCTAGACGTCCATCCTGTTGTCCGGAAGGCACTCTGGACGTTTGATATTGGAAAAACTCTAGTATCAGATCACGCTCCCGCTTCTCTCGCCGTGCTCCGTCGCAGCTCCTCCTGCTCCGCTGCAGCTCCGACCGCTGCAGAAGGTCAGGGATGATGCCCCAATGCTCTCCTCCTCCTGCACACACTGCGGTGGCCGTGCAAGCTCTAGCGAGCCTCCACTAGCTTGCGACCTCGACCCTCTCCTCCTCCTCATGTATGCTCCTCCTCCTCACTCTCGCTCCCTCTCTCTCGCATGCCTCACTCACGGCAGTGGAGTGGGGAGGAAGGTGGTGGTGGTGGAGTGGAGAGGAGAGGAAGGGGGTTCTTCTTATAGGTGAGGGGTTTAGGGTTCAGCGGGGGAAAAGAAGAAGAGAGGAGAGAGACTGAGGTCTATGCGCTGCCTGCATGCAGAAAGCAAATGCGCGTACAGATTTTTCAATTTCCAGACGTCTGGGAAGGGGTCCAGATGTCTGACTGACAATCTAGACGTCTTGAAAGGCTCAAATTAGAACAGGTCTTTACATATACCTAACTAGCTTTCGTCTCAGTCTGCCGCGAAGGTTTCTAAGGCTCGTAGGAACTAACCCAAGGTTCGTTGTACTCAGTGGTTAAAGCACTCGTGCTTGAAACATGGTTAGCCTAGGTTTAGTTTGCCAGTGCATTTTGGGAGAGATAAAGAAGGAGAATTTGATTTGTAGAGAACTTTCTCTCTCTTTTTCTTTTCATTATATTTTTCCTTAGATCCATTTTCGGATTATCCCTAAACACGATCTTGTATCGGATTCCTTGTCCCCACCATCAATCCTTGCAAGGTCCCTGGCAATCGATGCTTCAAGATAGCATCACCCATGGCAACCCCCAGAACCCTGGCTTTCGAGATTTTAGGATAATCCTGCCCATGGTGTTTTGTAGCTAAATCCAGACCCTGGCAATCGACATTTTGTGATAATGCTGCCCATGGCATCTGAACTAGCACAAGGTGCTTACATGCCCCCGGTAAGATATTTAGATATCCTAGGAGACAAGCACCAAGGAGAGGATATGTTATTGCGCATCTTCGAGGTGAATTTCCTACCTTTCTGTGCTAGGAACTCGTCCAAATCAACTTGTGTTTTCGAGCCGCTCCTAATCTAGATATTAGGACCTTTTTTAGAATAGATTAAATGCCCTTTGGCATGATTTTATTATTTAAAGCACACTGAGCCAGACTGTGTGTGATTTAGGGTGCTTAAGTTACCGAGTCTCGCAAACCAGAGGTCAATTAAAGAGGCCGAATACCACCTAAGCCTTAGACCTAATACACAAGCTGTGCATTTTCCCTAACTTCTTGAGGACTAATCTGGATCGTGACAAGTACGTAAGTGTTTAAATGCAATCAGATCCAAGAGGCCTAAGGTTGGTATTCATCACTAACCCCTTAAGTTTTAGCCTTGCAGGTCTTGATTCATCATTCGATCCAACCTAGAAGTTAGGTAAGTTCCATATTACTTTGAAGGGACTCCCTTTCTTTTATCTTTTTGCTCCTTTCTTTTCTTTTCAATTTTTTTTCTTCCTTCTTTCAAAATGGCTCTCCTTTTTCCTCAATCCTCCTTTTTTTATATATATAATGAAATATATAATTTTTTTGATGAAACCCTTTTTGTGAATTGATTTTCACGGAGTTTTGCACTTTCATACCCTCCCATGCTTACATTTTGCAATTCCTTATTGTAAATTAGATGGGTTTGAGTTCAGCTTAGATCATACATTAGAATAGATTCAAAGGGTGGGCGGACAGGTTGGGATGATTGTTGCGGACGATTTCAAGCTCTAGTACGAGTACCAGAGGTGGAGTCGACTGTTCTAAAACTGAACTTAAAGTGCAGTAGATGTGAAGTACAAAAAGATAGTCAGAAAGGTCTCGGATTTTTGAAATGACGGTTGCCTCTCGTTAAGCACTAAATTCAATGCCTTCAACCAAGCAGAACATGGTATGGAGGAGTGGTTAAATCAGACGAATTTTGTAGAACAAGCACTGATAACTTTACATTTTATGGCGATAATTCTATCAATCGGGGTTTATCTTAAGGGTAACATGCACAAATAACACATTATAAATGGACATGGGAGCATTACATGCATTACACATTGAGATTGCTTATAAATCAATGTTAATGGCCATTTGTACAAGTTCATGTCAACAAGCCTCAGGTGAGAGATCAAACTGCATGGATGGATTCAAAACGATAAATGGAGTCCAACGAACTCAAAATCGACTAAATCCAACATCTGGAGCTCCCACAACTAGCACAAGAAGTTCTGGCCGTTGATCATCAGATCAACAGCCCACAAGCAGCCATGTCACCCTTCCCCGCATAGCACGCCCCTGCCTCATCGCGCGAAGCATTTTAAGCCATCCGACCTCGATGATCAGATGACTGAGAAGCCACCAGCTCACCCGCACGCACTCCTTACTGCCCGCCTTTGATCAGATCCTGACCGTTGGATTTTCATCCAACGGTCGACCCGCCCCGTGCCCGACTTTGTCGCCGCGACAAACCGAGGCGTGCAGCACAGTGGTCCACGCCTCACCCTCGCGCTGAGAGGCGAGGGTTTTGATGAGTCCATTTTAATGGACTATTGTTACGCCTAAGTTAACTTTATTCTTACATTTTGTGTTTGTTAATAACTACATTAGGTCATGGAATGATTGCATGCATCATTACTTAAGTTTACATCTATTCTATTGCATTCTATAACTTATTATGTAATTATTTTATGTTTCATTATTATAGGAATAACTTATGTTATATTTCAACGTGCCACTCTCTCATGCAGGTCTCACACATAGCGCACCCTATCCATCTCCTCCACTTGATCCACTCCATCAGGCTAATTTAAGAGTTAACAAGTAATTGGGAAAGTGAGAGAGGAGGAGGAATAATTTTGCAAAGAAACCAGGGTTGTGAAAAGAATTTCCCCCCCACGGGGATCTCTCAACAACTGTCCGGCCTCAACAAATCCACCTCTCAACAGGAGGCCAATTTTAGTAAGGGATTTAAAATCCCTTGACTTACGCTGGGGAAGAAGATCGGACGAGGAGATAAAAGTCGTAGGGGGGTGCTCTTTGCGGGGGATCTCTGGAACGCACCACTGGGAACACCCTGCGTGCCTCGTGAGGAGAACCTACACTGTGGCCCTTTCAACCCTCTGTAACCACGCCAGCACGCTATCCATCTCCCCTCCAAGCAGCGCGTGCTTCCATCTCCCCTCCACGCAGCAGCCTTTGTGCACGCAACCGCGCCCTTGTGTGCGCAACCCTTGCCCACCACACAGGTGCACACACCGCACGCAGCAGCACCCCTATGCCTCTCCGTCTTCTTCTTCCTCTGCTTCTCTGCAACAGCGGCACACGCACACCACACAACCAACAGCAGCAGCATGCACCTTATCTCTTCTCCATGCACGGCAGCAGGCAACCAATGTGTGCCTCCATCCTGCCCCTCTTCTCTACGTGCCTCCATCTCCCCTCCACACAGTAGCAAGCAACCAGCACGCGCCTCATCTCTTCTCCACGCACGGCAGCAGCTCATGCCTCTAGCCTACCCATCTTCTCTACGTGCGGCGCACCTCCTCGTGCGACCAACGGTCGGCCGGCCGCGATGCCTAGCCGCGCTCGCATGCAACAGCAGCAGCCTGCGTCCTCTCCTACAACTAGTTCCACCGGCGTCAAGCTCTCCGGCTGACCGCCACCAACCACCTCCGGCAGTGCCTCCACCGTCGTCGCGACCACCTCTCTCCCACGCACCGCCACCGGGCTTCGGTCGGCTGGCCACCACACCTCCACGCATGCAAAGAGGAGATAGGAAGTTTCCTCTATTTTTGGTGACATTAAAATTTACCAAACTTGCCATTGCCAAAAACACTATTCTAATATTTGATTGATTAATATATTTGAGTGAAATTGCATGCATGCCCTTAAGTGTTATATTATTTCTTTCATGCACTTAATTCTTATATGTTGAGGTTGATAAATGCATAAAATCTCATCAAGACACTCACATGACCTAAAAGAGAAAGGCCCATGTCTTAAAATACAATTATGTTACATGCCATTGCAAGTTATTTCATGAAAGGAAAATTACATTCATACCCCTGCATTTCTAAAGTATTACGTGTTCCTTCTTTTCGCCTTGTTTCGCATCAGATTTGAACACAGATTGCGCACTTGATTGAACAAATACAAAGGAAAAATATTTTGTGAACTTATTAATTTGTTCCTTCCTGTGGATACGACATCCTTTTCGTGGTTTAAATTGATATCTATTTTAATCTTTGATTGAGAGATTTCCACCACATTAATTACAACGACGTATCATTCTATTGCTATTTTATTTAAGTGAAACTCTCTCTATCAAATGGCGCCATTGCTGGGGACACAACAGACGCAATAGATTCACTTTATTATTTCTGAGTATTTTGGGTTGCACAATTATCTGATCATTCTTTATCTTTTTGTGCAAGGAATCTGATGGGCTGATAGGCGCAATAGAGCGGTGACATCAATCTTGAGCTAAGCCCACACGAGGAGAAGATGCAGGAGACCTGGATCCTACTTTCACAGGGGATTCTCCTTCGTCACAAATTTTATTTTTGTCTTCTCACCCTTGTAGTAATCGGGGCTGAATTTTTGGGGGTCTGTCCCCACATTCTTTAGCTACTAGGGTTTACATTTTTCTACGTGAGTGAATCCATTTTCTACTTGCTTGCCTTTAAAACCAACAAAAGAAAATATCGAGCTGCCTGTTTAGGAGTTGCATGCCCTTAGGTGTGCGTATTTAGGGGTGATTGAGCAGCACATTGATCTCATTATTGCATTGCAAGCATATTGGCACGAAGATTGCTGGAGACATGTACACCTTTCTAACTTTTGCATCCAGCTCCTGTTCATGCATTTGCATTCAGATTAAAATTCAAGACCACCAAGTTAATTGAATTTACTAATTCAGTGGTCGCCTAACTAAAAGTGGGACTGATAATCAGATTCAACCTTAAAATCAATTCACATTTGATTTGATTCTAAGGGACTTGTCTGCGTTTTCAAAAAAATAAAAAAAGATTTGCGGTGTGATGCACACTTCTGACACTGAGCATGCACATTAGGCACCACACTAAGGCTTGATCCCTTAAGGCTATAGGCACCGATCTCTTTATCTGTGCAAACCCTCCTATCGTGCTTTGTGGTGGTGGTACTATCTTTTGACCAAGTGTTTTGATACTTCATGGAGGGGGACACCCCTTAAAGGAACAAAAGGGTAGTTAAGGGGCACTGCATACGCATCCCCTCAAAGGAAGGGTTCGCCCTACTTGCATCCCTTTGTTCGTCCTTGGAGTAACTTCTCACTTGATCACCTGGGAGTATCATCTAAGCAAAGTATAGGTCCTAGGGCACTCGAAGGTTGAATTAAGTCACGTAATTGCATTGAATAACTTGTTTGGCCATCTATATCAACCAATTCTACCTCCGCAACAAAGAAGGTTAAGATTTCAAGTCATCACCCCTCTTATACCACTTACGTGGGAACGGAGGGATAAGCCTTGACCTTTTAACCTATCTTTGGAGTGGAGGTCTCACTTACTCAATCAATAAGAACTTGAATTGTGATTGATATTGTATCCTTGGTAGACGCTCTCTTGAGGGTAGTCTAGTGTTTGATCCTGAGCCTGAGAGAATTCTTAGGAGAGCTGATCTAGAAGAGAAAAGAGAAGGCATGGCTGATCAAGGAGCAAATCAACAAAGGACCCTGAGGGGCTATTTTATTCCAAATAACCAACTCGCACAAGCACTGAGATGACCGATAGGGGATAATCCATATGAGATCAAGAGCAGTACCATATCTTTGTTGCCCTCCTTTTATGGTACTACTAGGGAGGACCCCTATCGGCATTTGGAGGAATTCACTGAGGTCTGTTCCACGGTGAAGCTCCAAGGCTTTACTGATGAAGCCCTGATGAGGACTCTATTTCCATTCTCCCTAAAGGATAAGGCCAAGCACTGGTATCATACCCTCGATGCAAGGGTAAATGATTGGGCCACCTTTAAGGGAGAATTTTTGAAAAAGTATTTTCCTATGAGTAAGACCAACCATTACAGAAGAGAAATTATGGGTTTTATTCAGTATGAAGGGGAGTAATTTCATGAGACTTTGGAGCACTTTAATGACCTTCTTAGGTTATGCCCCATCAGGTGCCAAGATGGTAGTTGGTCGAAAGGTTCTATAACGGATTATCTAAAAGGCATAGGCAAACCATCAATGCAGCATGTGCAGGAACCTTCATGACCAGAACTGAGGATGAAGCCTGGCCATTATTTGAAACATTAAGCGACAACTCCATACATTTGTTCTCTACCTATCAAGAAAGAAAACCATCAATCTTGTAGAGGAAGATAGAGGCCCATGAAGCAGGGGCTTCTCAGGATTTGGCTTATCAGATTTAATTATTGAATAAAAACTTTGATAGGCTTTTAGCAAACCCCGGCATGAACCCGCAAGCAGCCTCTATCTTTCAGGCTTCAAGAGAATGCTCCATTTGCCAAAGCACAATGCACGCCACTACGGAGTGCCATCAGGAAAATCAATTCCCTGAGTTGATTCAGGCCGACTTGAACGCGGCCCAAGGTTTCTGCCCTCCTCCTCACAATAACCCTTATTCCAATACCTATAATCCGGGGTGGCGGAACCATCCAAACTTCTCTTGGAAGCAAGGTGATGCTTCTAACTCAGGGAACACAAGACCCTTACCTCCCCAACCCATATGCCAACCATCTTATGAAAACCCTCCTCAAAATAAGCCCTCTGGGATGGATGAACCTAAGATACATGATGAAAGCGATGCAAGAACATCAGAATATGGTCATCCAATCTTAGAATAAGATGATTACTGATATGCAATCCCAAATTAGTCATCTTACTGAGGTAGTTAGGCAACGTGATCCGGGGAAGTTGCCTAGCTCTTCTGAGGAGAACCCTAAGGGTATGGGGGTCGTATTCAGGGAGCATGCCCAAGCTGTGATCATGCTGAGGAGTGGAAAGAAGATTGACAAGCCTGATAACACTCCTACGGTTATGTCTCAGAATTCCCCTTCTACACCTGACTCGACTTCCATCTCCACCGAGGAAGAGCCACATTGCTCTCCCTCGCTTGAAATCACCCACAATGAGGATGTCGTCCTTCCACCACCCCTCTCTTGCCATGACAACCCCTCTACCCAGAAGCTGAGGGTGCCCTATTCAAAGCGCCTATCTGCTCCTAGGGAATCTTCTGTTGGCTCGCCTGGAGCTAAGGATAGGACGGAGGATATTATGGACACTTTTAGGCAAGTCCAGATTAACTTGCCTCTATTGGAAGCTATCAAACAGATCTCGTCCTATGCCAAGTTTCTGAAGGACCTGTGCACCCAGAAGCATCGATCTAGGAAACAGGTCCAAACCAAGGTCATCCTGCCTGACCATGTTAGCTCGGTTCTCCAACATGGAACACCCCCCAAAATGAAAGACCCAGGGGCCCCGTATATTTTAGTGGTTATAGGTAACCAACACATTGACGAGGCTCTGCTTGATCTGGGTGCGGGGGTGAACATTTTACTGAGCTCTGTCTACAACCTTTTGGGAGGAGGCAAGTTAAAGCCTAGTCCAGTCATCCTCCAGGTTGCGGACAGATCACTTAAGACACCATGGGGATTTCTGGATTGTGAGAGTGGAGGATTTCTTCTTCCTTGTGATTTCTGGATTGTGAGAGTGGAGGACTTCTTCTTCCCTGTTGACTTTCTGGTGCTTGATACTGACCCATCTAATAAGCCTACAAAGTCGTCCATTATTCTGGGATGCCCCTTCTTGGCCATAGCTAACACCTCTATCAATTGTAGATCAGGGGCACTAAAAATGGGCTTTGGGAACAAGAAGATCCGGATGAATGTTTTTGATACTTATAAGCAATTCGAATTTGAAGATTGTTCTTAGATTGAGGTCGTTGATGAAATAATTGAAGAGACTACCTTAGCACTCCTATGTAGAGATCCCCTTCTAAAGGTCATATCTAAGGACCATCCTTCGATTATTAAAGAAACTGAAAGGGAAATGCCCGAATTAGAAGACTTGCTGGGGATACACATAGAGTCTCTGTCCCCACCCTGGACCATGAAGGTAGATCCGCTACCTGAGGTAGGGACATCTCAACTTAAACCCTCAATCCAAAAGGCTCTGAGTTGGAGTTGAAACCCCTCTCGAGTACATTGAAATATGCTTTCCTTGGCCGTAATGACACGCTCCCTGTTATTATCTCGTCTGCATTATCTGAATCATAGGAGGGAGCTCTACTTGAGTGTTTACAAAGGCACAAGGAAGCAATTGCCTAGTCAATTGCTGATATTAAGGGTGTTGATCCCCCTCTTTGCATGCATCATATATACACGGACGAGTCCGTGAAACCTTTCCGAGACATGTAGAGAAGGCTCAACCCAAATATGCGGGAGGTTATTAAAAAGGAGATTCTGAAATGGTTGGATACAGGGATTATCTATCCCATTTCAGATAGTAAACGGGACAGTCATATTCATGCAGTACCCAAAAAGGTAGGAATCACTGTGGAGGAGAATGACCAAGGAGAGCTGGTGACCACTAGACCCTCAACTGGTTGGAGGGTCTGCAATGATTACCGCCGTTTGAACACAGCTACCCAGAAAGACCATTTCCCCTTACCATTTATCGATCAAATTTTGGAACAACTGGCGGGGAACAAGTACTTCTATTTTCTTGATAGGTACTCTGGGTATAATCAGATAGCTATTTTCCCTGATGATCAGGAGCGTACCACCTTCACGAGTCCGTATGGCACATTTGTGTTCCGCCGAATGCCATTCGGGTTATGTAATGCTCCTACCACTTTCCAACGATGTATGATGGCTATCTTTTCTGATATGATCGACGAGTTCGTTGAAATTTTCATGGATGACTTCTCCATTTATGGCTCGTCGTTTGACCTATGCCTTTCGCACCTTGATAAAGTCTTAACCCGTTGCGAAGAGACAAAGCTGGTGCTTAGTTGGGAGAAAAGCCACTTTATGGTCCAGCATGGCATTGTGTTAGGGCATATAGTTTTCGAGAGAGGATTAGAGGTGGACACCGCAAAAATTGATTCCATCTCTAAGCTTCCATTGCCCGCCAATGTTCGTCAAGTTAGATCTTTCCTTGGCCATGCTGGATTTTATAGGCACTTCATTAGAGATTTCAGTAAAATCTCTAAGCCACTCTACGACCTGTTACTGAAGGATGTCTCCTTCGATTTTGATGATAGATGTGGCGAGGCTTTCTAAGTCTTAAAGAAAGCCCTTATTACCGCACCTATTCTCCAAGCGCCAGATTGGACCCTCCCATTTAAGCTAAAGTGCGATGCTTCTGATTTTGCAGTGGGAGAGATCTTAGGTCAAAGGGTTGATGGCAAACCTCATGTGCTACATTATGCCAACAAGACCCTTACGGATCCTCAGCAAAACTGCACGGTCACTGAAAAGGAACTTCTTGCTGTAGTATTTGCTTTGGAAAAGTTTCGGTCTTATCTTTTGGGATCCAAGGTTGTGGTGTTCACTGATCATTCTGCCTTAAAGCATCTTCTTGCTAAAAAGGACATCAAACCTCGCCTAATTCATTGGATTCTGCTACTTCAGGAGTTTGACCTGGAAATTAAAGATAAGAAAGGAGTTGAGAATGTGGTAGCAGATCATCTGTCTAGGATCCTAATTGAGGCATCAAACCCTGCTAGTAGTATTCAAGATACTTTCCCTAATGAATCTCTGATGGCCATGGAGGCTAAAACTCCTTGGTTCGCTGACATAGTGAACTATCTGGTCATGGGCATTACCCCCAGTACTTGGGACAAGCAGAAGCGAGACAGGTTTCTTGCTAACGCTAAATTTTATCACTGGGAGGAACCCGAGCTTTTTAGAGTAGGCCCTGACCAGCTTTTTCACCGTTGCGTCCCTGATGAAGAACAAAGAAGTGTTCTGAGTTTCTGCCATGACCTTCATTGTGGGGGACATTTTAGTGGGAAGGAGACTGCCCATAAGGTTCTTCAGTCTGGCTTTTCGTGGCCGACATAATTCCGAGATGCACATACGTATGTGGGTGCATGTCTATGTTGCCAGCAGATGGGAACCATTAGAAAAAGGGATGAGATGCCCCAGCAACCTATCCTTCCTGTTGAGATCTTTGATATTTGGGGCATCGACTTCATGGGTCCCTTTCTTGTATCCTTCGGATATGAGTACATCCTTGTGGCTGTGGAATATGTATCAATATGGATAGAAGCCATACCCACATGAACCAATGACCATTTCGTGGTCTTGGGCTTTGTTAAGGCTAATATCATTTCTCGGTACGGGTGCCCAAGGACGATCATAAGTGATGGAGGACCTCACTTTAAGAACATACACTTCACAAGACTACTCCAAAATTTGGGAGTCAACCACATGATAGCCACACCTTACCATCCCTAAATGAGTGAACAAGTTGAAGTGTCTAATAGGGAGATTAAGCGAATTTTAGAAAAAACTGTCAGACCCGATCATAAGGATTTGTCTAAAAAACTAAATGATGCTCTTTGGGCCTACAGAACCGCTTATAAGAGTCCCATGGGCATGTCTCTTTTCCATCTTGTCTATGAAAAAGCATGCCATCTTCCCATTGAAATCCAACATAAAGCCTATTAGGCTATTAAAAATGTTAACTTGAATCTGGATAAAGTGGGAAATGCACGTATGTTAGAGTTAAGTGAGCTTGAGGATCTTTGTAATGAAGCCTATGAAACTTCTCAAGCTTACAAGCAACATACAAAGGTCTTCCATGATAAGCACATCATTAGAAAGACTTTTGAGCTCAACCAGTGGGTCTGGCTTTTCAATTCCAGACTTAAATTATTTCCAGGAAAGCTCAAGTCCCGCTGGGATGGACCATACGTTGTTATCAATACTTTCCCTCATAGAGCTATAGAAATTTGGAACCCTACTTTTGGTGTGAGCTTTAAGATAAATGGCCAGTGACTTAAACCTTATATTAGTCTTTCAGATGGCCAGGTTTTGGATGCACTTCAGCTTGAGGAGCCTTAGCTCCTCCCACTCTCCTCCTCAGGTGATATTCTTCTATGTCTGCATTTTTCCAATGAGGACATTGTCAGTCTTAGGCATGGGGGGGTATAACCTGAGAATGTTTATAGCATTTATAAATATTTGCATACATTTAGGACATAAAAAAAAAGAACTCTTATTTTCTTGAGTTGAATTGGTTAGTCCCTAGCAAAACATCTTTATCATAGAAGTGTCATTAAAGATTTTTCTTCTTAAATTGTTTCTTAAGTTTAGAATCTAGTACATTTACTTCACCTGCATGTAGACTAGGTAATGGATCTTTGAAGAGAACAATAAGCATTTTTAGTCTACTGAACCTTTGGACAGTTAATAGGGAGTTAGGCATACTATCTTCTAGTAAATCCACCTCATATTTGTAAAAAGAAAGTAGAGAGATTACTGATGCGCTAAGTCTAGTGCAAGGACTCTTAAGTTTTGGATAATTAGATGATGATACTTCAGAGTTAGGCATAGTTTTCGCTCTCTATTCCTGTGTGCGTACATTGTGTGAATTCCTGAGAGTTACCAAATACGGCAGATACACAGAGATTGAGTCTTAATAAAACTATGACTATGGTGGATGATTATGATGTCCTTCATAGAGTCTAGGCTGAAGGAGGGTAATAGTGTCAAAGGTCAGAAATACGCCTGTTCTATCCATTCCTTCTCGGTGTCGAGAATAGGCATTTCCACCAAATAAGCCACACAATATCCTCTTGACCATCATCATCCCTAATAATGCCTCATAAATAAAAGTCTGTGTTGTGTTATATTGATTTATAAAGAAAGAAAAGGAAAAAAAAGAAACAATTATATTAAAAAGAGAGAGAGAGAGAAAAGAAAAGAGTCTAAGTTTATAATTATATCTTCGTGACATTGTATCTGAGGCAACAAAAACACTTATCACGATCCACCAAATATGACCCATACCTACCTTTCAGTATTCTGATCGCCTGAATACTGACTGAGGACTCTAACTTAGTTGTAGAGTTATTAAGACTTTAGTTGAAGTGTGAATGTCATGTGAGGCCACCGAACAATGAGTACACTTACTAAATCTAGCGAGATTTGTGATCTCAGAAAGAAAAGAAAGAAAAGAGTGAGCGCCAAGGAACATCAAGAGAGCACAGTTGTTTAGCCTCTCTCCAAGTTGACTTGTTTAATAGTCTAGAGATCTAGAGTCTGTAGTACTAGATTACATGTAGCACCAGATAAGTGTGTGTCACCAAATATAAATCCATTCAACTCGATATCTCCTACCTAAGCCAAAAGCCGGGGTCAAATTACAAATTATCTTCTGCTTTATCCCTGAGGGAAGTAGTTGCCTATCCTGACAGAAATATTTACCAAAGGTGAAGTACGAACTCCCAATGCGAATTGGCTTTTCACTTGGATCCGTTGTCTAGGCTATTATCACTTCACAGTTATATGGATCTCTAAATGTTTGAAATAAGAAAAAAAGAAATCTTCTGATTATTTTTATTAATTTTCATTTTTGCTAGGGACTAGCAAATCTTAGGCGTTGGGGTATTTGATGAGTCCATTTTGATGGACTATTGTTACGCCTAAGTTAACTTTATTCTTACATTTTATGTTTGTTAATAACTACATTAGGTCATAGAATGATTGCATGCATCATTACTTAAGTTTACATCTATTCTTGCATTCTATAACTTATTATGTAATTATTTTATGTTTCATTATTGTAGGAATAACTTATGTTATATTTCAACGTGCCACTCTCTCATGTAGGTCTCGCACATAGCGCACCCTATCCATCTCCTCCACTTGATCCACTCCATCAGGCTAATTTAAGAGTTAATAAGTAATCGGGAAAGTGAGAGAGGAGGAGGAATAATTTTGCAAAGAAACCAGGGTTGTGAAAAGAATTTCCCCCCCACGGGGATCTCTCAACAATCGTCCGGCCTCAACAAATCCACCTCTCAACAGGAGGCCAATTTTAGTAAGGGATTTAAAATCCCTTGACTTGTGCCAGGGAAGAAGAACGGATGGGGAGGAGATAAAAGTCGTAGGGGGGTGCTCTTAGCAAGGGATCTCTAGAATGCACCACTGGGAACACCCTACACGCACCGTAAGGAGAACCTGCACTGTGGCCCTTTCAACCCTCTGCAACCACACCAGCGCGCTATCCATCTCCCCTCCAAGCAGCGTGTGCCTCCATCTCTCCTCGACGCAGTAGCCTTTGTGCGTGCAACTGCGCCCTTGTGTGTGCAACCCTCGCCCGCCACACAAGTGCGCACACCACCCGCAGCAGTGCCCCTGTGCCTCTCCATCTTCTTCTTCCTTTGCTTCTCTGTAGCAGTGGCGCGTGCACACCACACAACCAATAGCAGCAGTGCGCGCCTCATCTCTTCTCCATGCACAGCAGCAGGCAACCAGCGTGCACCTCCATCCTGCCCCTCTTCCTTACGTGCCTCCATCTCCCCTCCGTACGACAGCAAGCAACAAGCATGCGCCTCCATCCTACCCCTCTTCTCTACGCACCTCCATCTCCCCTCCGCACAGCAGCAGGCAACCAACTGCGCCTCATCTCTTCTCCACGCACGGCAGCAGGGCGCACCTCCAGCCTGCCCATCTTCTCTACGCACGGCGCACCTCCTCGCACGACCAACGGTCGACCGGCCGCGACGCCTAGTCGCAAGCGGATGCAACAGCAGCAGCCCGCATCCTCTCCTGCAACTAGCTCCACCAGCGTCAAGCTCTTCTGTTGACTGCCACCGGCCACCTCCGGCCATGCCTCCACTGCCGTCGCGACCACCTCTCTCCCACGCACCACCGTCGGGCTTCGGTCGGCCGGCCACCACGCCTCCGTGCATGCAAAGAGGAGAGAGGAAGTTTCCTATGTTTTTGGTGACATTAAAATTTACCAAACGTGCCATTGCCAAAAACACTATTTCAATATTTGATTGATTAATATATTTGAGTGAAATTGCATGCATGCCCTTAAGTGTTATATTATTTCTTTCATGCACTTAACTCTTATATGTTGAGGTTGATAAATGCATAAAATCTCATCAAGACACTCACACGACCTAAAAGAGAAAGCCCGATGTCTTAAAATACAATTATGTTACATGCCATTGAAATTTATTTCATGAAAGGAAAATTACATTCATACCCCTGCATTTCTAAAGTATTACAAGTTCCTTTTTTTTCGCCTTATTTCGCATCAAATTTGAACACGGATTGCACACTTGATTGAACAAATACAAAGGAAAATATTTTGTGAAATTATTAATCTGTTCCTCCCTGTGGATACGACATCCTTTTCGTGGTTTAAATTGATATCTATTTTAATTTTTAATTGAGAGATTTCCACCACATTAATTACAACGACGTATCATTCTATTGCTATTTTAATCAAGTGAAACTCTCTCTATCAGGTTCGACCCGCCCCGCGCCTCACTCTTCGACCCTGCGAGCGTCGGGGCTAAATTAAGCTGCTCGATTAGTAGCAAATGGCGTAGATGGAAGCCATGTGGTGCAACGGATGCGCGCGGATGCACCCGAGCGGGATGAGGCACAATCCTCAGTGCGTGCACCTACGCAACTCTCAACCGTCCGATCTTCGATCAAACGGCTCACAACGCGATCAAGCAGATCATGGGAGAAGAAGCACGTGCACCTATGATGGATCGACAGGAGGAGGGGCTTCACCAACATTTCTGGCATGGGTTTAGCGACGTTCTGGATGTCGCTAAAGCCCTTACTTAATTTAGAAATCCCTTCCTCCTATATAAACCCCGTCCAACTACCCATGGAAAGGCATTGAATACACTTGCAACTCTTCTACCCCACACCTAGCTTCCCTTAGCACACTTTGTACTTGCCGAAGTTGATGAGGCACCGATGGAGCCCTCCTCCACCGTCGTGGCCGCCTCGCCTTCTCCTTTCTCTCACTCTCTCTCCCTTCACTCTAGCTTTACTTTACTTTTGTTTAAGCATTTATCTATTATTGTATCTGTAAAACTTAAGTTGCATGTTAAATGATGTTGTTTCTTATATAGCTATTGCCTCTCTCTTTTTACCGATTTTTTTCTTGTCTTGATTTGCATGAATGCTGTGATCAAAAGACTCTAACCCTTCTGTCTTTGTCCCTCTCTTTCTTTCTCTCTTACTCTCTTTTCTCTCCCGCGATTTCTCGTGCGCAAGCAAAACCCGCCATTTCCGTGACAACTAAGTGACAGAAAAAGCTGATTTCATTCCTCCCTGTGTTTGATACTCGGACTCACATCCGTTTCTACATTTAAAACTAACGTTGCGAACGCGAGTTACAACGACCTATTTAGACAAATGCATTCGGCCCACATCAGTTTTTGGTGCCGTTTCCAGGGAGGCAACGGATTTATTTTGTCGCTTTCATTTTGCATCCATACTCACATCGTTTAACTCATCTTCTCCCTCTACTTGATTGGTTGTAGGAACTCGACACCTGGGCGGCGAAGGAGCGCGACTCGTGACGGTGGAGACAGAGTGAACACAGTAAAGACCAGTTGTGAGTATCGCTCTACCCATGGTTGTTTGCTTGCCTAAAAAAAAAGATCTAAAAAAAATTAAAATCAGAGAAAAAATCGACATGGTGAATGATTACTTGATCCACATCCTAAACTCATCACCCAACAAAAAAAAATACTCTAACATTCTTAAAGACATAATATTTTTGGAGTGTTCTTTTTCTTTTTGAGTGATGTTTGCGAAGCCACCATGACTTGACTTGGGCTGCATCACTCACCTTAAAATTGACTCACTTGGTAGATTGCATGAACAGTAGGGTGAGAACTTTAGGGTTGTTTTCTAGGGCCTCCTCACTCTAAAGGAAATTCACTCTCACTTGTTGTGTGTAAAACTTGGCATGCCCATTTGAAACTTGTTTGAAAACACTAAGGCAGTTCAACCCTAAAAGACATTAAAGTAAGGACAAACGTTAAAAG
Organism: Thalassia testudinum; assembly: GCA_037157565.1. NCBI lineage: Eukaryota > Viridiplantae > Streptophyta > Magnoliopsida > Alismatales > Hydrocharitaceae > Thalassia > Thalassia testudinum. Next base: position 19,089,957 of record JAZHRO010000050.1, read on the forward strand.
ACACTACATCTTAAATCCTTGCTTGAAAATCATGTCTTGTTAGGTGCACACACATTTGAATCGGATAATTAAGAGGCACCACTCCAATCAACACCTCATCACATGTCTTGAACACAAGTACTGACCTAAGCCCTCATTAAAACATAGTAGACGTGTCCTAGGTAGGACTGGTTTAAGTCTCGAAAGGCGTGATTTCGGTTGCTAGGTACTTGGCCTTCATTCCCTTCATAAAATCTAGTGACTAGACTGCGGGGAAGTGTCAAACGACCGTGGTTGTGGGGTCTACGAAACCGGCGGCGCAAGCCAAAGGAAGAACCTTCCCCACAATCCCCTTGTAATCAACCTGGCCAGATTAGCCTTGGGAAGGGCAGTTACGTGCCTATAATCTTGATTGTTCCTTTTGAGATTTCTAGGTCCCCTAAGGAATACACTATAAGGACTAGTCTTGTCTGCTTGTTTGAGCACACACGCTTCTCGCATCTGTTTATCTCTGCATCCCTCCCCATTCTTCTCTAGTGTATGCACGAGAGACGATCACTTCATCCCGAGCTGTTTGTTTTGGGATAGGAAACCCAGGGGAGACTTGATCTTGCTAGAGATATGGGTGAACCTAGAGTAGATGAGGTTGAGGACCAACCCCCACCAAATACAATGGCCATCATCCAGGCCCAGATTAATGCAAACCACTAGCTTCAGCAACAGTAGATCCACACTATCATGCAAGCCATACAATGGTTGCAGAACCCGTAGGGGCAACCACCACTTGGTCCACTACAATTCCAGAACCAACCTAGGCCCCTCCATGACTTTTATGATCCATCTGCTATTCGGATCGAACCACATCTTAGGGTCCTCGAAGGGGGAGATGATTTTGAGCTAAAACCTAATATCCTGAGCCTGATTCAAAGCCACTTCCATGGGAGCTCAAATGAGGACCCCTTCCAACACCTAGAGGACCTTGACCGGATCACTCGAATTATCAAGCCTAGGAACATCAGCTTAGACATTGTTTTAATTAAGATGTTCCCCTTCTCACTGAGGGACAAAGCATCTCACTGGCTTAGAACTTTAGGATGACCTATCTCCACCTGGGAAGAACTGAGGCATGCATTCTTAAAGAAATTCTTCCCCATAGGAAAGACCAATGCCCTCAGAAGAGCCATCACCACCTTTACACTCTAGAGCGGGGAACAATTCCATGAGGCGTGGGAGAGATTTAACAAATTGTTAAGGAAATGCCCACACCATGAAGTTCCAAGGTGACAATTGGCCTAGATCTTCTACCACGGTCTGGACAGCAACCTTCGAAACTTTGTCGATGCCTCATGCGGAGGAAACCTTTAAACAAAGATGAGGAAAGTGTGTTTGAGCTTTTTGAGTTTATGAACGAAAATTCGCTCAACAATGCCTCCGTGACCCAGTTTAGTCGATCTAGTCAACCCCGTGGTGGGATCTGTGAGGTATAATCAAATTCTGGAATGGTTGACATGGATATCATTGCCAAGAAGTTGGATCGAGTGGAATTGATGGATAAGAAGATAGATGAACTATTGAACTAGACCAGGAACCCGCTACAGACTCTCTCCCTAGCAAAGGGAGCTCACAATGTCGACCTAGTTCAGCATTAAGCCAGATGCACTTGGAACAACCCCTGACCATGTTCCAGGGAGGGACCTTTGCTCCCTCAACACCTGATTATTCTCTTCCCTCCCCCTCGGCACCTTCTATCTTTGGAGATGTCCAGGCTATCCAAGGTTATTCCAAACCTAACCCCTTCTCCAACACCTACAACACCGGATGGCGTAATCACCCAAACTTCACTTGGACGAACCAGAAACCAAATCAATTTCAGAACCAGCCCAGGCCAAACCGTTAGCCAAACCCAACTTCCTATCAGCAAGGTCCATCGGTTAGACCCCCCTATAATCCGAATAGGACGGCCCCTCCCCCACAAAACCAAATGGACACCTTGATGAAAATGATGGCTGACATGAACCAGAAACACCAGGAGGAAATGGCATTAGTGAAGGGACAGTTGAGCCAGCTGTTGGATTTTAAACAACAGGGATCCCTTCCTTCTCAACCATAGCCGAACCCACGAAACGTGATTAACAGAGGCCCCAATTCACAAGCGTTCCAAGGCAATCCCAGGCAAGCCCACATGGTCCAACCTACCCCACAAACACCCTCTAGGTTTGGTGCTTCTTCTTCTTCTTCTTCTTATCAAGGATCAACCCATGGTCCTAATGCCTCTGCAAATGCGGTGACCATGAGAAGTGGCACTAAAACCCGGGATCCCAAGTGGCTGACCCCTCCTGTGACCTTACCCCCTAAGATATCCCATTCTGAAGATGAGTAGGAAACACCCAAGGACCTGGAGACTGACCCAGTTCAAATCTAGACACCGTACCCCGAGGCCTTAGAGAAGATGAAGAGAAAGAAAGTGGTTGTGGAAAATGAGGAGCTTTTGGAAATTTTCAAGCAATTCAGATTAATATCTCACTCCTTGAGGCAGTCAAGCACATTCTGGCTTATGCTAAGTTTCTAAAGGATGCTTGTACGTCGAAGCATAAGCCACGACCCCAAGCACTTAGGAAGGTTGTGCTCTTAGAGTAAGCGAGTTTCGTGATATCGAGCAACCTTCCGCTCAAACGAACAGACCCAAGAGCACCCCTGATATCTTGTAATATCGGGGACATGACATTTGATAGATCGCTCCTCGACTTAGGTGCTTCAATCAATTTGATCCCAACAACCCTGTATCACCAATTCAGATTCGGAGAATTGACACCCACACCTGTGACCATCTAATTGGCTGATTGATCTGTGAAGATCCCAAAAGGGGTTGTCGAGGACGTAATTGTTCGGGTCAAGGACGTCTACTTCCCAGTCGACTTCTTGGTGATCGACATGGAAGTCCCTGAATAGCTACAAAACACACCTATCATCCTGGGCAGACCTTTCTTAGCTACGGCTAAGGCGAACATCGATTGTGACACAGGATGCATGGAAATCACCTTCGAAGATAGGAAGATGCAATTGGATATCTTCAAGGTGACTAAGTCTTTGGATTACGACTAGATTGAGTAGCACGATCCTGTGGAGCCTCTGGTTGAGAAATGCCTCACCCTTAGTTTTGTATCAGACCATCAGACCAAACCCTGTGATGACTGTTCTGGCCCATCCTCATCTGTGCACGCTGACCTCTGTAGAGCAGATTACCATCAGCAACCACCGTTTGAGGAGATTGATGCTGATCAACTCCTGCCTTTCCCCTACCCATCGAGTGTTGTTCTACCCACACCTGAGCTGAAGCCGCTACTCAAAAATCTAAAGTACGTCTTCCTTGGACCTGATCAAACCTTCTCGGTGATTATTAATGCCCATCTAACCAAGGATCAGGAACTTAGGTTGACCACGACCCTACCAGAACATTAGGCAGCTATTGGATGGACCATCGTGGATTTGCGAGGAATTAGCCCCACCTATTGCACCCACAAGATCTATTTGGAAGATGGGGCTCAACCTTCCCATCAGATGCAGAGACAATTAAACTCGAATATTCAAGAGATCATTAAAAAGGAAATCATCAAGTGGCTTGATGCTAACATCATCTACCCAATCTCCAATAGCCCCTAGGTGAGCCCCACTCAAGTGGTCCCCAAGAAAGTCAGGCTCACCGTTGTCACCAATGAGTGTGGCGAATCCATCCCCACCCGCACTACCACTACATGGCGAGTGTGCATTGATTATAGGAAGCTCAATGAGGCAATCAAGAAAGATCATTTCCCTCTGCCATTCATTGACTAGATTCTTGAACGATTGGCAGGGCAGAAATATTTTTGCTTCCTGGATGGATACTTAGGATACAACTAAGTTGCGATTGCTCCCGAAGATCAAGAGAAGACCACATTCACTTGTCTGTGTGGCACATTCGCATTCCGTCATATGCCATTCGGGTTATGCAACGCACCCGCCACCTTTCAAAGTTGCATGCTAGCCATCTTTTCAGAGATGGTGGGTGAATACCTTGAAGTCTTTATGGATGATTTCTCAGTGTTTGGGAACTCATTCGACCATTGTCTAAGCAACTTGGAGAAAATCCTGAAGTGATGTATCGAGGTTAACTTGGTTTTGAGCTAGGACAAAAGCCATTTCAGGGTTCAAGAAGGGATTGTCCTCAGGCACATCGTATCGCATAGGGGCATTGAGGTGGATCGAGCTAAGGTTGATTTGATTTCTAGACTTCCACCACCTATCTCGGTCTAACAAATCAATCTTTCCTAGGACACGTTGGTTTCTATCGAAGGTTTGACAATCCCATTTTCGGGCATTTTAAAGTCGTCGGAAATTATAGTATAGTCGCGCTAAATGCTCGTAAAAAATGATTTGTAAAGATAACGAGACTTAAAGTCCTGGTCGTTCATCTCTAGGAGGCATTTGTTTAATTTTGAAATCAATTTTTTATCACTCTACTTTGTTCAGAATCGCACGCCGGTTTCCAATCTTCGGAGTAGAATTTCGTCACTTCTATTATGAATTCTGATTACATGCGCATGCATTAAATAGATAACAAAGGTGAAAGTATGAGTTTCGGTGCGCACAATTCTAGTTACGTGGTGGTTGTTTAAGGAAAATGCATCTATAGTTAGATCTTCTATATTTTTCGAAACCGACATGCTTGTTACAAAATATATATATAAGTGAAAAACAGGCAACTTGAATCACACAAAAGAGATGGCAACAAATAAGCTCATGGTGATTTCAAACATAGAGATATGTATAAAAATATATCTTTTATTCATTCATTCAGAGGATGTTTGCAACATGGAATGTAGAGGAAAGCTTGTAAAGGAAAGCTTGAAAAACATAAAACTAGCTAACAGAAAATGATTGCATACAAGAATCTATGGGGGATTTTGCATGCATCATTAGGGGAGAATAAGAGCTACACTACTAAGCAGTAAATGAAAGCAGTCAATATGAACTAAAGCTAATCTAGTAGAAAGAAGGGCATTCAAAGATGGGCTCCGATGGCCTTTGAATGGTTGAGAGGAGGAGAGGCGGCTAATGGTGCTTAGGCCAACCCTTGGAGAGGTGTTGGAGAAGTGATCCAACATCCTAGCGTGGAGATGGTGGCCTCCATGGTGGTACTCCTCGTGGAGATGAAATGTAGCTAACCTAGGTGGAAGTGGATGTGAATGAATGCCAAGGAAATGGATGGATGCAAATGACCACCCCTTAGGTCTTTTTATAGACCTAAGGGAGACTCTCTAGAGAAGTGTGGAACTCTCTAGAGAGAGTCCCATGAGTGGCTGGCCAAGTGGTTTTTAGATCCACAAAAAGTGGATCTCAAGTTGAATGTCTTTTGGTTGCTAAATTTGGCAACCAAGAGTGGTGCCACTTGAAGAGAGTTCTAGAGAACTCTAAATGTGTGATACTGCATGAATGGGTGTGTGTGTGTGTGTGTGTGGTCGTGCCCTAGGTGTCTAAGTGATATAGGTTAGGTCCTAAAGGGTTTAGGTAGGTGTATGCCTTGAATTAGGGTTACAAACCTTAATTGCTAAGGGGAAATTGAAATTAAACTTAACACAAGTTTAATTGAATGAGTGTGAACTTAATTGAGAGTCAAATAACTCAATTAGGTTGGGCTTCGGTCAATTGGACTCTCACTGAGTCCAATTGGACTTGTGTGGGTTGAGATCTGAGCTCAATTGGACTCAATGAGTCCAATTGGCTTAGGTAATGGTAATTGACTATGATCTAAGTCAATTGGGTTTGGTGAGGACCTAATTAGGTCTGGTGAGGACCTAATTAGGTCCTTAGGGAGGTCTAGAGGTGATGTACTAGGGTTAGGATACCTTAATTTAGGTTCCTATGAGGTTGGAATTGGGTCTAGGGAGCTAGAGATCCAAGATCAAGGCTTGAATCTCAAAACAGGAACTGGAGAGCAGTTCCAGATGTCCAAAAATGGAATCAGATGTCTTATACTCAAAAATTAGAAATCCAGACTTGTTGTCTAGACATCTAATCAGAGTCAGGAGGGTTTCTAGGTTCTGTCTTGGGTATTCTGCAGAAATTGGATGCCTGACAAAGTGTCTGGACATCCAATAACACTGCAGAAGTGAGTTTGAGGTGTGCGGGAGTTGGCCAAGGGTTCTGGACGTCCTATAATTCATCTGGATGTCCAGATAAGGTTGGAATTAGGGTTTAAGGTTTCCTAGGGTGCGGTGACCTAATCTAAGGGTGGCTAAGGCTTGGGGAAGTCTCTAGGCTACCCTAAGGCTAGGATGAACCTAAGCTCTTCATACTTTACTGCTTTATTCCTACTTAATAGAGTAGCATACCTTAACTCCCTTACATTATTATATCTTACATCTAATCTAAGTCTTCTACTCCAACTCTACTGCAACACCCATTATTCCTGATCCATTTTCAGATCCAACTCCAACTCCAGATCCAGCTTATTACCTGTAATTGGCATAATGCACTTAATCAGCATATTATAACATTATTTTATGTATAGCTAAAGGAAAGCAGTAAAGATGCAGATAATGCTTATGCATGCGTGAATTACCCTAACTTATGCTAAGTTCTAGCCTAATGTAGGTCAATTAAGACCTATGATTGCTGCGCAATCACACCCCCATGCCTAAATCTTGCTAGTTCCTAGCAAATGCAAGACTAAGTTATTCATAGCAAGGGTCTTGGTGGATTGATTATTTTATCAAGTGTATGCCTAGAGATTTTTCTCCTTTTTGTTTTCATCCTATGCTCCAAAAATCCAGACAATCGTGAAAGTGTAGCTATGTAGCTTTTGCAACGGATTCGAGTGAAAGACTAATTCACCTCTAAAGCCTGTACTTGACCCCTAGTAAAAATTCTAGCGGGATAGGCGGACTTCTTCCCTCGGGTTATTCAAGATATTCTATGAATTTCACCTCGGCTTTAGGCTTAGGTAGAGAATCTTTGAGGGGAAAGATTATATATTTGGTGGCTCACTCTCGACTAGTGCTACATAAAGATTAGTACTGCAGAATCTAGATTCCCAGACTACTAAGTAACTCAACTCAGAGAAAGATGAGAAAAACTATGCTCTCTTTTGATTCCTTTGTATTCATTCTTTCTTTCTCTTTTTCTTTCTCTTTTCTTTTCTTAGAGCTCACAATCTCATCAGATTCACACATATGATCTGTATTTGGTGGTCTCACTTGGCATTAACACTTTAATTGAGTTTCCATAACCCTAACACTAAGTCAGAATTCCTCAGCCAGTATTCGGGCAGTCAGAAACACAAGAGAGGTGGGTTAAGGCCATATTTGGTGGATCTCAAATTTATTTGGTGGCATTGATTTAATGCAATTGAACTAAATATTCACTCTTTTTTCTTTGCTTTTTCTTCTTTTTATAATTTTTTTGATTTTTCTTTCTTTTCATCATTTTTTTTTTCAACATAACACAACTAGTACACATCCATGAACTTTATTGAGACATTATTAGGGATTGGTGGTACTCAAGAGACATTGGGTGGCTTATTTGGTGGAAGTGCCTACTTGCAACATCGGGAGAGATGGATAGGATGATGTATTTCTGACCTTGACATCAATACCTAATGAGTCCATTCTAATGGACTATTGTTACTCCTAAGTAATTCTATTTTAACATTGTATGTTTGTTAATAACTACATTAAGTTGTAGAATGATTGCATATATCATTATTTAAGTTTACATCTATTTTATCGCATTCTATAACATAGTATGTAATTAGTTTATGTTTCATGTAGGTCCCGCAACAACGCACTCGTTACATCTTCTCCACTTAATCTATCCATCAGGCTAATAATCAAGAAGAAGAGGGAGGAGGATCAATGGTGGAAAAGAACAGGGGGTGAAAAGATATTGTCCCCCACAAATTTCTCAACCTACGGCTGGCCTCAACAACCTCACCAACAGCGCTGGCCATGTTTAGTAAGGGATTTGAAAATCCCTTGACTTGAGTTGGGGAGGAGATAAAAAGAGAGGATTGTCGATTCTTCTGGAGATGAGCTTCTTCCTCTCTCTTGCGAGGGATCCACCTTTACCACCATGGAGAGGGCTGACCTTGTGAACCACCGTGTGCACTGTGCACCAAGTCTTCCACCGCTCCCTCCAGCCATGCCTGCAGACATCCGCACCCGCATAGGAAACCCTCTGCAGCACCATCACCTCCGCTCGCCCATCTCCAGTCACCCTTGCAGGCGCCCGCTCACACACCCGCACAGCACCGCTCACACAGCCACCCGTCACCTGCAGGCCTGTTTAGGTGCGCCGCCCCATCCGTGCCCTCACCAAGCAGCCTGCAGGCACCCGCCTCGCCTCAACCGCGCCCCTACCAAGCTCGCAGGCACAGCACCTTCTCCACCGCAGCATGCCCCCCTCCTCCAGCGCCCTTCACTGCAGGCGCTGCATCGCTCACGCACCCGCACAGAACCTACGCCCACAGGCATTTGCACCCCTCCAGTGCCGCCTTAAGCCAGCGCCTCTCCAGTGCCTGGTGCTCCTCTCTGCAGACCGCCCTCGCCACCAGCGCTCCCTGCAGGCACCACGCTTGCGCCTCCAGTGCTACGCGCAGAACCACCGCCCGCCACCTTCCTCTCCTTCTGGAAGCCACCACAGGCTGCCATCAGCTGCGCCGTCACCACCGTCGGGTGCGGCCCGAACGGGGTGATCTTCAGTAGCAGCCTCGACGTTCGTCTCTCCTCCTCCTGTGCGCACAAGCTGCTGCAACAAATCCCCTGCTTTCAAGTTAATTAAAAATTACATTTACTACCATTGCCACCAAAATCAATTTTAATTTATTATTATTTTATTATGGTGAAATTGCGATTGCACACTCATGCTTTCTGATAATTGCACGTTATTGATATTCACATGTTTCAAGATTGGTTTTGGGATTAACATGTGCACCAATTTCTCTAATATATGTCAATTGAAAATTACATAAAATCATCATATATTTATTGAAGATTTCAGTGAGGGAAAATTGCACATATACCCTTATATTTTTAAGTTATTGTGCATCTTCTTTCCATCGCATTTTATGTCAGATTTGACTAGGGATTTCGCACTTGATCGAAAGAATACGAAATAAACGAGAGTTTATTGCATAATTGCCTTCCTATGGACACGACCTGCTCTTTTGTGAGTGGTTATTTTTATTGTTGATTAGTCGATTTTTCCACCACTTAAATATTATAACAATGTGTTATTTCATTTACGAAACTCAATCGAAAGCAGAAAATTGACTTGTCAAATTGGCGCCGTTGTCGGGGAGGCAATAGACGCGATAGATTTACTTCATTGTTTTTGAATATTCTGAGTTGTGAAATTATCTGATCAATTTTTTTTACTGTGCGAGGAATCTGATGAGGCAACAAGGCACAACAGAGCGTGATAGCAACCACGAGTTAAGCCACACTAGGAAAAGACGAAGGAGACCAAGATCCCGCTTTCACAGAGGATTCTCCATCGTCACAAAATTTATTTCTATCTTTTCGCCCTTGTAGTAATTGGGGCTGAATTTTTGGGGGTTTGTCCCCACATTCTTTATCTACTAGGGCTTACAATTTTTTGCATGCGTGATTCTACTTTTTGCTTGCCTGCCTTTAAAACCAATGAAGAAAATATCGAGCTGCCTATTTAGAAGTTGCATGCCCTTAGGTGCGTGCATTTAGGGGTGATTGAGCAGCACCTTAGATCTTATTATTGCATTGCAAGCATATTAGCACGAAGATTGCTGGAGACAGGTACATCTTTCTAACTTTTGCATCCAGCTCCTGTTCACGCATTTGCATTCAAATTAAAATTCAAGATCACCAAGTTGTTTGAATTTACTAATTCAGTGGTCACATAACTAAAAGTGGGACTGATAATCAGATTCAACCCTAAAAGCAATTCACATTTGATCTGATTCTAAGGGACTTGTCTGCGATTTCAAAAGAAATTACAAAGATTTGTGGTGAGTTGCACACTTCTGACACTGAGCACGCACATTAGGCACCGCACTAAGGCTCGATCCCTTAAGGCTATAGGCACCAATCTCTTTATCGGTCTAGACCCTCCTATTGTGCTTTGTGATGGTGGTGATACTATCTTTTGACCAAGTGTTTTGACACTCCACGGAGGGGGACACCCCTTAAAGGAACAAAGGGGTAGTTAAGGGGCACCGCATACGCATTGCCTCAAAGGAAGGGTTCGCTCTACTTGCATCCCTTTGTTCGTCCTTGGAGTAACTTCTCACTTGATCACCTGGGAGTATCATCCAAGCAAAGTATAGGTCCTAAGGCACTCGAAGGTTGAATTAAGGCATGTAATTGCATTGAAAAACTTGTTTGGCTATTTATATTAACTAATTCAACCTCTGCAATAAAGAAGGTTAAGATTTCAAGTCCACACCCCTCTTATACCACTTACGTGGGAACGGAGGGATAAGTCTTGATCTTTTGACTTATCTTTGGAGTGGAGGTTTAACTTAATAAAAACCTGAATTATGTTTTGTATGCTTGGTAGATGCTCTCTTGAGTGTAATCTAGTGTTTGATCCTGAGCCTAAGAGAATTCTTAGGAGAGCTCACCTAGGAGAGGAAAAAGAAGGAATGGCTGAGCAAGGTGCAAATCAACAAAGGACCCTAAGGGACTATTTTATTCCAACTAACCAACCTGCACAAGCACTAAGACGACCGGTAGGGGATAATCCGTATGAGATCAAGAGCAGTACCATATCTTTATTGCCCTCTTTTTATGGTACTACTAGGGAGGACCCCTACCGACATTTGGAGGAATTCACCGAGGTCTGTTCCACGATGAAGCTCCAGGGCTTTACTGATAAAGCCTTGATGAGGACTCTATTTCCTTTCTCCCTAAAGGATAAGGCCAAGCACTGGTATCATACCCTCGATGCAAGGGTAAATGATTGGGCCACCCTTAAGGGAGAATTTTTGAAAAAGTATTTTCCTATGAATAAAACCAACCATTACTGAAGAGAGATTATGGTTTTACTCAATAGGAAGGGGAGCAATTTCATGTGACTTGGGAGCACTTTAATGACCTTCTTAGGTTATGCCCCCATCATCAAGTTCCAAGATGGCAGTTGGTCGAAAGGTTCTATAACAGATTATCTAAAAGGCATAGGCAAACCATCGATGCAGCCTGTACAGGAACCTTCGTGACGAAAACTGAGGATGAAGCCTGGGCATTATTTGAAATATTAAGCAACAACTCCATACATCTGTCCTCTGCCTATCAAGAAAGAAAACCATCGATCTTACAGAGGAAGATAGAGGCCCATGAAGCCGAGGCTTCTCAGGATTTGGCTTATCAGATTCAACTATTGAATAAAAACTTTGATAGGCTTTTAGCAAACCCCGGCATGAACCTGCAAGCAGCCTCTATTTTTTAGGCTTCAAGAGAATGCTCCATTTGCCAAAGCACAAGGAACGCCACTGCGGAGTGCCATCAGGCAAACCAATTCCCTGAGTTGATTCAGGCCGACTTGAACACGGCCCAAGGTTTCCACCCCCCTCGCAATAACCCTTATTCCAACACTTATAATCCAGGGTGGCAGAACCATCCAAACTTCTCTTGGAAGCAAGGCGATGCTTCTAACTCAGGGAATACAAGACCCTTACCTCCCCAGCCCACATACCAACCTTCTTATGAAAACCCTCCTCCGAATAAGCCCTTTGAGATGGATGAACTGAAGGCCATGATGAAAGCAATGCAAGAGCATCAGAATATGGTTATCCAATCTCAGAATAAGATGATTACTGATATGCAATCCCAAATTGGTCATCTTACTGAGGCAGTTAGGCAACGTGATCCGGGGAAGCTGCCTAGCTCTTCTGAGGAGAACCCTAAGGGCAAGGGGGTTGTATTCAGGGAGCATGCCCAAGCAGTGACCGTGTTGAGGAGTGGAAAAAAGATTGACAAGCTTGATAACACTCCTACGGTTACATCTCAGAATTCCCCTTCCACACCTGACCCGACTTCCATCTCCACCGAGGAAGAGCCACACTACTCTCCCTCGCACAAAATCACCCACAATGAGGATGTCGTCCTTCCACCCCTTTCCCGACATGATGACCCCTCTACCCAGAAGTCGAGGGTGCCCTATCCAGAGCGCCTATCTGCTCCTGGGGAATCTTTTGTTGGCTCGTCTGGAGCCAAGGATAGGATGAAAGAGATTATGGATACTTTTAGGTAAGTCCAGATTAACTTGCCTCTGTTGGAAGTGATTAAACATATTCCATCCTATGCCAAGTTTCTGAAGGACCTGTGCACCCAGAAGTGCCGATCTAGGAAACAGGTCCAAACCAAGGTCATCTTGCCTGACTATGTTAGCTCGGTTCTCCAGCATGGAACACCCCCCAAAATGAATGACCCAGGGGCCCCGTATATTTCAGTGGTTATAGGTAACCAACACATTGACGAGGCTCTGCTCGATCTAAGTGCGGGGGTAAACATTCTACCGAGCTCTATCTACGACCTTTTGGGAGGAGGCAAGCTAAAGCCTAGTCCAGTAATCCTCCAGGTTGCAGACAGATCACTTAAGACACCGCGGGGATTGTTGGAAGATGTCCTTGTGAGAGTGGAGGATTTCTTTTTCCTCGTTGACTTTCTGGTACTTGATACTGACCCATCTAATAAGCCCACAAAGCCGTCCATTATTCTGGGACGCCCCTTCTTGGCCACAGCCAATGCCTCTATAAATTGTAGATCTGGGGCACTTAAAATGGGCTTTGGGAACAAGAAGATTCGGTTGAATGTTTTTGATACTTACAGGAAACCCAGATTTGAAGATTGTTCTCAGATTGAGGTTGTTGATGAAATAATTGAAGAGACTACTCCAGCACTCTTATGTAGAGATTCCCTTCAGAAGGTCATATCTAAGGACCATCCCTCGATTATTAAAGAAACTAAAAGGGAAATGCCCGAACTAGAAGAGTTGCTGGGGATACACACTGAGTCTCTGTCCCCACCCTGGACTGTGAAGGTAGATTCGTTGCCTGAGGTGGGGACATCTCAACTAAAACCCTCAATCCAAAAGGCTCCTGAATTGGAGTTGAAACCCCTCCCGAGCACATTGAAATATGCTTTCCTTGGCCCTAATAACATGCTCCCCGTTATTATCTTATCTGCATTATCTGAATTGCAGGAGGGAGCTTTGCTTGAATGTTTACAAAGGCACAAGGAAGCAATTTCCTGGACAATTGCTGATATTAAGGGTGTTGATCCCTCTCTTTGCATGCATCATATATACATGGACGAGTCTGTGAAGCCTTTCCGAGATATGCAGAGAAGGCTCAATCCAAATATGTGGGAGGTTGTTAAAAAGGAGATTCTGAAATGGCTGGATGCAGGGATTATCTATCCCATTTCAGATAGTAAATGGGTCAGTCCTATTCACGTAGTTCCCAAAAAAGTAGGAATAACCATGGAAGAGAATGACCAAGGAGAACTGGTGACTACTAGACCCTCAACTGGTTGGAGGGTCTGCATTGATTACCGCCGTTTAAACACGCCTACCCAGAAAGACCATTTCCCCTTACCGTTTATCAATCAAATTCTAGAACAATTGGCGGGGAACAAGTACTTTTGTTTTCTTGACGGGTACTCTGGGTACAATTAGATAGCCGTTTTTCTTGATGATCAAGAGCGTACCACCTTCACGAGTCCATATGGCACTTTTGCGTTCCGCCGTATGTGGGGTATCCGTGAAAGGCTTTGGGTCATATGGGGGTATCTGTGAAAGTAGAAGATCTGTGGGGAGGTCACTGAAATCCTCGTCAAAAATTACTTCTCCTCATCAGTACTCATCTTTGATTCATTGGAGGATGACTCTTTAGGCTCGGAGTCGAGCCCTCCACTAGATTGACTAGGATGGTAGGTGTGTCACCAGCTCATTCTGCTCAAAGCTTCACCCTCATATGCATTGGGTTCCTCAGTAATTCCTGCCTCAGGTAGCATATTTATTTTTTCGGTCAAAACATCCATATCTACTTCTGGTCTTTGGATGTCAGGTTCAGGGATAGAAAGTGTCATCTCAAAATATCTAACATTCGAATTAAGTATGTAGGTGAAAGAAGAGTGTAGATCAGAAGATGTTGGCTCTAGCACAAGTTCACATACAATGGGAAGTGGCCTAGATTGATCAGTAGTGTCGCATGTAATGTTTGCCTCAAGATCCATATCCTCAATTGGATCTACTTCCCTTATCTCAGTTGGGTTTTCTAACCCATGAGGTATCTCCCAGGATTTAGGATGATCCGATTGTTGCTCAGTCCTCGAGATATTAGTCCTTTCCTCCTCAATTTCCTGACTGGAGTTCTCAAACGAACCCATTCGAAATACTTCCTGCTCCTTTCTCATATCCAAGCTAGGTTCTTCTTCCATTGAATGCTCTTCCAGCATCTGCTCCCGAGAATCTTTTGTATGTCCTTCTGACGTAGTTGTTTCAGATTCTTCGAGGTCTTCAAGGCTATTTTCCACTTGATATCTCAAAAGCAATAGTTCTTGAGTTTTCCGATTTTGTCCAATTAGCCTTGTTATCTCTGCTGTTTCCTGAAGGAGCTCCCTCATAGCCTGTTGATGTGGAATACAGCTTTGTCTTTGGTTCAGCTCAGTGATAACTTGGATTTCGTGTAGATAGAATGCAGCCTTCTCCTTAGTGCTTGCTACAACTCTCTGTATTCTGTAATGCGGTCGCATATGCACTGGTAGCTCTTCAGGGGTTCCAGGGGGTGAATTAGGTCCAACCATACTCCATGGGTGAGAAGCAGGAGTATGAAATCCATATCCTGGGTTATAAGATGTGATCCTTTGAGGGATCGACTGGTATGGGTCATAATATCCAGGGTTAGGATATGGGTTAACCATTTAGGTAACCTGAGGAGAAGGATTAGGCGAAGCGAAAAGTCATCTTCGCCACCTTGGGTTCTGATCCCAAGGCTGAGCTGATTCAGTGACCCGGGCTCTCAGATAAGCTCGTGGGTCCAGCTCTCCTGGATCCTGATTAGGTTCAGATCCAGGGTTAGCCATTGTGGCTGAGTAGATAGAATAAGAGGGTGGGGGAGAAGATGGCCCGGGAAAAGTGACTCGCCTCCTTGGGAGCGGCTCCCAAGGTCCAACCAATTAAGGTTTGAGTGACCTCCTTCCTTGCATACACCACCCAACCCCTGGGTTGGTGTAGCCAAGCCAGACAAGGCTAAGGCCCTGTCAATTAGATGGTCCTTATGAATCAGATGACCAGATTTTTCATTTTAAGTTCTAATTCCTGAAGAAAATTCGTCGTACAACCGACTGAAAGCGATTCCCACCTCTCGGTTAACCCAACCAAGAGGTTGAAAGCACCCAGTAGTATGACAATGAATTCAGGTTTATTTCGTGTTTTAGACTTAATTTTTTAGCCCATTTTCTTCAGTTGGGGTTTTCTTTTGGTAAGTGGCCCACAAGGTGACCAAGCTCACCGGCTAAGTACTAGACTTGACTAAGTCTAGGTTAGCCCAAATGTGGTCTCTAAGTTGTAACCCTAGAGGTGTAACCTAGGGTTCATGCAATTCTAGGATTTTATTCTTTTATTTTTTTTTTCTTCTTCAGCAGACCACAAAAATTACAATCAGTTCTTTGGCAACAATTGGAATCCAATTAACTTGAAATTTGGCAAGTAGATTCCTTTTTCAATTATATTTTTAGAGAATATTTTTGGTAATTTTTACTGTTTCACCCAAATTTTTAGAGATTTTTGAATGTCAGGGGGTCAGATCTGGAATTTTGACCCCTGGTCAATTTTTTGCTTTGAAACAGTATCAAATGACTTTCAACAATTTGGGAAAAATATGGAAAATAAAGCCAATGAGATCAGCTTTTAAACCCCACCATTTTTAGTCAAAAAAGATTCCTGGATTGCTCGAAATTACTTTTTGAAATTTGAAAAATCTCGAGTCTGGGTTAGTCTGACCCCCTTGCACTTCGTGAATTTTTAAAAATTGTATACTTAGAATTTTTTCAAAAGAATAGTGCTGTTTGAAAGATGGTTTAAAAATGAAGGTCTAGCCCGAATTTTAGATTTTTTTGTTCACTAGTTCTTTGGCAATTGAATTTTTAAAACAGACTTTGAACCCTGGCCGAAAATCAGAGAATGGTGGAGAAGCTTTTAAAGAGGGTTTGAGTTTGAAATCCAAGCTTTCCACCAAATTTTTTTTTTTTTCAAAAACTTTTGCACGTTTTTTTTTTCAAAAAGGAATTTTTTTTTCAAAGAATTTTCAAATATATATATATATATATATATATATATATTGCTTTTTCAAACTAACCTAGGATTCAAAAAGAAACCTAATCTAGATTTTTGAGCTTTTTTTTTTGAATTTTTTTTATTTTTCATGAAAATGAATAAGTTTTTTTTTTAAGAAATTGCTAGAAGCAAATCTAATCCTAGGGTTCAAAAGAAAACCTAGACTAAGAAGAGATGATGTGCACCTGATTTCTTTTTCCGCGCTCGATGTGTACATAGATCCCATTTTTTTCCCGTGTTGTCAAGCACATCCAAAACAAAGTAGAGGGAGATTTGTCAGTGGTAGTTTAAAAGATCAAAATCAAGAAAAATAACGTTGCCTCCCTAGCAACGACGGCATTTGACAAAAGCCATTTTTTGCGTATTTTAAAGTCGTCGAAAATCGTAGTATAGTCACGCTAAACGCTCATAAAAAATGATTTGTAAAGATAACAAGACTTAAAGTCCCGGTCATTCGTCTCTGGGAGGCATTTATTTAATTCTGAAATCGATCTTTTATCACTCTACTTTGTTCAGAATCAAATGCCGATTTCCAATCTTCGGATTAGAATTTCACCACTCCTATTGTGAATTTCGATTACGAGCGCATGTGTTAAATAGATAACAAAGGTGAAAGTATGAGTTTCGGTGTGCACAATTCTAGTTACGTGGTGGCTATTTACGGAAAATGCATCTATAGTTAGATCTTCTATATTTTCCGGAACCGACATGCTTGTTGCAAAATATATATATAAGTGAAAAACAGGCAACTTGAATCACACAAAAGAGATGGCAACTAATAAGCTCATGGTGATTTCAAACATAGAGATATGTATAAAAATATATCTTTTATTCATTCATTCAGAGGATGTTTGCAACATGGAATGTAGAGGAAAGCTTGAAAAATATAAAACTCGCTAACAGAAAATGATTGCATACAGGAATCTATGGGGGACTTTGCATGCATCATTGGGGGAGAATAAGAGCTAAACTACTAAGCAGTAAATGAAAGCAGTAAATATGAACTAAAGCTAATCTAGCAGAAAGAAGGGCATTCAGAGGTGGGCTCTGATGGCCTTTGATTGGTTGAGAGGAGGAGGGGTGGCCAATGGTGCTTAGGCTGACCCTTGGAGAGAGGTTGGAGAAGTGATCCAGCATCCTAGCATGGAGATGGTGGCCTCTATGGTGGTACTCCTCGTGGAGATGACATGTAGCTAACCTAGGTGGAAGTGGATGTGAAGGAAATCGATGGATGCAAATGGCCACCCCTTAGGTCTTTCTATAGACCTAAGGGAGACTCTTTAGAGAAGTGTGAAACTCTCTAGAAAGAGTCCCATGAGTGGCCGGCCAAGTGGTTTTTAGATCCACAAAAAGTGGATCTCAATTTGAACTGCTCTTGGTTGCTAAATTTGGCAACCAAGAGTGGCGCCACTTGAAGAGAGTTCTAGAGAACTCTAGATGTGTGGGACTACGTGAATGGGTGTGTGTGTGTGTGTGTGTGGTCATGCCCTAGGTGTCTAAGTGATATAGGTTAGGTCCTAAGGGGTTTAGGTAGGTATATGCCTTGAATTAGGGTTGCAAACCCTAATTGCTAAGGGGAAATTGCAATTAAACTTAACCCAAGTTTAATTGAATGACTGTGAACTTAATTGAGAGTAAAATAACTCAATTAGGTTGGGCTTAGGTCAATTAGACTCTTACTGAGTCCAATTGAACTTGTGTGGGTTGAGATCTGAGCTCAATTGGACTCAATGAGTCCAATTGGCTTAGGTAATGGTAATTGACTATGATCTAAGTCAACTGGGTTTGGTGAGGACCTAATTAGGTCCTTAGGGAGGTCTAGAGGTGATGTACTAGGGTTAGGGTACCTTAATTTATGTTCCTATGAGGTTGGAATAGGGTTTAGGGAGCTAGAGATCTAAGATCAAGGCTTGAATCTCAAAATAGGAACTGGAGAGCAGTTCCAGACATCCAAAAATGGAATCAGACGTCTTACACTCAAAAATCAAAAGTCTAGACTTGTTGTCTAGACATCTAATCAGAGTCAGGAGGGTTTCTAGGTTCTATCTTGGGTATTCTGCAGAAATTGGATGTCAGACAAAGGGTCTGGACATCTAATAACACTGCAGAAGTGGGTTTGAGGTGTGCGGGAGTTAGCTAAGGGTTCTAGACGTCCTATAATTCATCTGGACGTCCAGATAAAGGTTGGAATTAGGGTTTTAAGGTTTCCTAGGGTGCGATGACCTAATCTAAGGGTGGCTAAGGCTTGGGTAAGTCTCTAGGCTATCCTAGGCTAGGATGGACCTAAACTCTTCATATTTTACTGCTTTATTCCTACTTAATAGAGTAGCATATCTTAACTCCCTTACATTATTATATCCTACATCTAATCTAAGTCTTCTGCTCCAGCTCTGTTGCAACACCATTATTCTTGATCCAGCTTCAGATCTAGCTCTAGATCCAGCTTATTATCTGTAATTGGCATAATGCACTTAATAAATATATTATAACATTATTTTATGTATAGCTAAAGGAAAGCAGTAAAGATGCAGATAATGCTTATGCATACGTGAATTACTTAAACTTATCGTAAGTTCTAGCCTAATTTAGGTCAATTAAGACCTATGATTGCTACGCAATCAAGGTTCATTAAAGACTTCTCCAAACTCTCTAAACCCTTGACCGACTTGCTAGCCAACGACACCCTGTTTCACATGACACCTGATTGCACCAAGGCTTACACTACCCTTAGGGAATCAGTCTCCATCGCACCTATGTTACAGCCCCCAGACTAGTCCTAGGATTTTGAAATTATGTGTGATGCATTAGACTTTGCCATCGGCACAGTCCTAGGACAGAAACAAGAAAAGAAACCCGTGGTGATCTACACATGAGCAAGATGTTGGATGAGGCCCAGTGGAACTATACAGTCACAGAGAAAGAGTTGCTCGCCATAGTTTTTGGACTCGAAAAGTTCTGATCTTACCTCCTAGGATCCCACGTGACCATTTACACGGACCACTTGGCCATCCAGCATTTATTGGCCAAAAAGGACGCTAAACCCAGGCTCATCAGATGGATCCTGCTCTTGTAGGAATTTGACCTAGAAATTTGTGACAAAGCCAGGTCCAAGAATGTTGTGGTCGATCACCTATCCAGACTCCACCTGGACCACATTGGGCCCTCCTTGCCCTTGACTGATACCTTTCCTGATGAACAACTTCTGGCTGTGCAAGAAAGGAAACTACCCTGGTATGCCGACTTTGTCAACTATCTGGTAGTAGGACAGACCCCACACAACTGGTCCAGATAGCAACGGCATAAGTTCTTGGCTGAAGCCAAGCATTAATTCTGGGTTGATCCCATGCTGTTTCGCCTCTATGTTGACCAGATTATGAGGAGGTGTATTCCAGAGGAAGAAGTTCAAAGTGTGCTATCCTTTTATCATGACCAAGCATGTGGTGGCCACTTTTTGGGGAAGAAGACGGCTATAAAGGTTTTGCAGTCCGGATTTTACTAGCCTTCCTTATTTAAGGACGCACACAGCTTTGCGAAGACTTGCTCTCGCTGCCAAACTTTAGAGACCATGACCAGAAAAGACATAATGCCCTTCCAGCCTATTTTGATTGTCGAGATCTTTGACGTTTGGGGTATTGATTTCATAGGCCCCTTCCCACCATCCAACGACTTTGAGTACATCTTAGTCTTAGTAGACTATGTCTCAAAATGGATTGAAGTCGTCGCCACTCGCAGATGTGACCATAAGGCTGTCATGGATTTTGTTAAGCAAAACATTTTTCGTCGGTTTGGAATACTGAAGGCCATGATCAGTGATGGTGGAAGTCACTTTATCCATGCCTAGTTCCGTGCCCTACTCAGAAAATACGAGGTTACTCACCGCATTGCCACCCTGTATCATCTGCAAACCATTGGGCAGACTAAGGTCTCCAATAGGCAGATTAAGAATATTCTGTAAAAGACTATGAGACTTGACAGGAAGGATTGGTCCATAAGACTGGATGATGCCCTATGGGCATACAGGACCACTTTTAAGACCCCGATAGGCATGTCGCTATATCGCCTGGTCTTTGGCAAAGCTTGCCACCTTCCGGTCGAATTGGAACACCGAGCTTATTGGGCTGTTAAGCAGTGTAACATGGACTCTCAGTTAGCTGGTGCACAAAGGACGCTCCAACTCTCCTAGCCCGAGGAAATTCGTCGAGACGCATTTGAAAGCAGTCGACTTTACAAGGAAAAGATGAAAGCCACCCATGACCAACTCATCCATAGAAAGACCTTCGTGCCTAACCAGCAAGTCTGGCTTTTTGATGCCCAACTTAAACTTTTTCCTAGGAAGCTCAGATCCAACTGGACGAGACCATATCAAGTGGTCAAACCTTTTTCCAATGGGGCGATTGAAATTGCAGATCCGAACACTGGGCACACCTTCACGATAAATGGTCAGAGATTAAAGCATTACCTTGCCCAGGTTCCCCCAAAGGAGGTTGTCACCCTCATCGAGGGTTGACACGAAGCATTGCCCAGCTGGAGGCATTAAACTCAGCGTTTCCTGGGAGGCAACCTAGAAGATTCAGACTGATTAGGTACACGGCATCACTCAGGTGACTTCTTTCTGAACCCCCTTTGCATCCATTTTTTTGTCGATGAGGACATTGTTCAACTTAAGCATGGGCGGTGGTAATTTGCATGTTATGAGTTCATTTTATTAGTTTGAATTAAAAAAAAATGATGATGAATTTGGGAAGTAAAACTTAGGCATTAGGAACTTGTCAACAGTGGGAAATAATACGAAAAGAACCTGAACATTTAGACTTTTCAAGCCTTCAGGCTCAATCAGCCCTGGTGTCCTTTAAAATATGGATTTAGCCTCGAATCATCGCAACCTTAATTTACTATAATTCGCCAATAAACTAGGGTGATAAGTATACGACTTATCACCCCCCCTCTCACTCAGAGGGACTTTTAGTCTAAGCATCTGCACACATTTTCACACTGACTCACATCTCGGAGATTCTAACAGAAATTGGGTAGTTAATGAACCTTCTAGGGTGATATGGCTGACAAATTATCGTGGGTAATAGCCCATTGGCTAGTTGTCCAAAGCCTAGCCACAGGACCACTTTCTTTTTATTGCCTCTAGGTAAATCTACGATCAGGGAAGCCACCTACTAAACAACAAAAGAAAAAGAAAAGAGAAAAAAGAAAAAAAAGGGAGAAATAGGAGCAAAAATAGAAAAAGAAGGAAAAGAAAAAATAAATAAGCCACACTTCACCGCACGAGTATGGCTGACAAGTGGTCGTGGGTAACATCCTATTGGCCGGTTGTCCAGAACCTAGCTCACTAAATGCACAAAAAGTCTAAAACACTTAAGAAAGAAGCGGGGAAGTAGAGCAATCCGAGGAGATATACACTAGAAACACCCCTCTGTTGATCCCAAATAAAATAAAAGTAGGGAGAAAGCTACCAATTGGACAGATACACCTTCAGGCACGCACTTCCTTTTCCGGTCACCTAGGGGTATAGAAACCCGAAGTCTATTCTAATTACCATTGAGTGACTCTATCATAATATTCACACCAAGACGCTTAGCACTAAGAGTCTTTTTCGAGTTTTGGGTAGGTTGGGTAGCCATAAAAAGTTACCAACACACTCTCAACTCCAAAAATCCAAAAAATGAGAAGAGATGAAAAAGAAAAAAATATATATGTATTCCTTAAAGCAAGGATTAGGGCGATTCATATTTTGGTAGACACCTAAATGCTGTTTAGTCTTTGTAAATCATGCTCTTAGTATATTTCCTTCTATTGACAAGTAACAAAATGTCTAAGTAATCAATTCCTGAATTTTGACTGAGAATAATGGCTGGGATGAACCTTGTTAAGGACTAGCAAGGAATGAGCATAGGGGTATGATAACTCTACATTTTGTGGCGATAATTCTATCAATCAAAGTTTATCTTAAGAGTAACATGCACAAATATCACATCATAAATGGGCATGGGAGCATTACATGTATTGCACATTGAGATTGGTTATAAATCAATGTTAATGGCCATTTGTACAAGTTCATGTCAAAACAGGCCTCAGATGAGCGATTGGACTGCATGGATGGATTCAGAACGACAAATGGAGTCCAACAGACTCAAAATCGACCAACTTTGACATCCGAAGCTCCTGCAACTAGCCTAAGAAGTTCTGGCCGTTGATCATCAGATCAACAACCCACAAGCAGCCACGTCACCCTTCCTCGCACAGCGCACCCCTACCTCATCGCGCGAAGCATTTTACGCCATCTGATATGACGATCGAACGGTTGAGAAGCCACCAGCTCGCTCGCACGCACTCCTCACCGCGTGCATTCGATCAGATCCTGATCGTTGGATTTTCATCCAATGGTCGACCCGCCCTGCGCCTAACTTCGTCGCCGCAACAAACAGAGGTGAGTAGCACAGCGATTCACGCCTCCCCCTCACACTGAGAGGCGAGGGTTCGACTCGCCCTGCGCCTCACTCTTCGACCCTGCGTGCGTCGCGACTAAGCTGCCCTATCAGCAGCGAATGGCGTAGATGGAAGCCACGCGGCGCAATGGATGCACGCGGATGCACCCGAGTGGGATGAGGTGCGATCCTCAGTGCGCGCGCCCATGCAACTCTCAACCATCTGATCTTTTGATCGAATGGCTCGCAACGCGATCACGCGGATCATGGGAGAAGAAGCACGCGCGCCTACGATGAACCGGCTGGAGGAGGGGCTTCACCGACGTTTCTGGCATGGGTTTAGCGACATCTTGGACGTCGCTAAAGCCCCTACTTAATTTAAAAATACCTTCTTCCTATATAAACCCCCTCCAACTACCCATGGAAAGGCATTGAATACACTTGCAACTCTCCTACCCCACTCCTAGCTTCCCTTAGCACACTTTGTACTCGCCAAAGTTGACGACCAACTGACGAAGCCCTCCACCGCCGTGACCGCCTCACCTTCTCCTCTCTCTCTCTCTCTTTTCCTTTACTCTAGCTTTACTTTACTTTTGTTTAAGCATTTAGCTATTGTTGTATCTGTAAAACTCAAGTTGCATATTAAATGATGTTGTTTCTTATATAGCTATTGCCTCTCTCTTTTTACCGATTTTTTTCTTGTCTTGATTTGCATGAATGCTGTGATCAAAAGACTTTAACCCTTCTCTCTCTCCCCCTCTCTTTCTTTCTCTCTTACTCTATTTTCTCTCCCACGATTTCTCGTGCGTAAGCAAAATCTGCCATTTCCGTGACAACTAAGTGACAGAAAAAGCCGATTTCACGCCTCCCTGTGTTCGACACTCAGACTTACATCCGTTTCTACATTTAAAATCGACGTTGCAAACGTGAACACATCCGGCCCACGTCAAACACCTTGATTAATAGCCTGGTTGGTTCAACCAGGTGCTTATTCAAATTGACAGGCTAATGATGCAGCCCAAACCTAATCAATCTGGTGGGTTGATGGATGTGAATCAGTAGGTATGGTGCCCACAAGATGCTTTGTGACTCAGAAGGATGTGTAAATGAAAATCTAGAGTTTGGCTTAGTGTAATTGGCCTGGTTAGAGTAGGGATCTTCAAAAGAGAATGGATCTATGGAGGATGTGAGATCCCTATGAGGGTGATCAGAGAAAGATGAGGCGTGATTCGTAGTCTGATTAATATCCGAAACTCGATTGAAATGTGGAGGAGAATCATGTGCTACCGGATCATCGAGAGGAGAATCAGAGTAGAAATTGAGTCCGGTTGTGGGTTGGGATTGAAAGTGGGTTTTGGAGGGTTTTGTATATGGAGAAAAAGAGGTGTTTTCTTTTAAATCATTGACCTCAGCATCTGAATCAAAAGACAGGTTGTGGTCGCTGAGGTCGTAAATTGGTTTGAATTCATTAGGAAACAACAGTTCTCTGATGTCAATGTAAGATTCGAAATCATTGGAGAACTTGCGAAGATCATGTTCTGAATTTGATTGGGATCAGAGGTTCCACCATAGAATAAATCAAGGGATGTAGAATTAGCAACCTAACTTGGATCTAACCTAATTTCAAATTCCGAACTCGAAAAGGTGTCCCTAGTAAGCATAGGCTCAGGTTCTTAACTTGTAGGGAAGACCCAATCAAAACCTAATTCTTCCAGCTCCTCGGTTTCTGTATCGTAGATCGACGTGATTTTTGACAAATCAATCTGTATCTCTGAGGAGTCTGAAGAGGTGCCATCAAATACAGGCCCTGAATCATATTCTAGATTCAAAATCTAACTTGTATCACACGGTGCCTCATGATCATCCCAATTAGGCTCAAATCTAGATTCTAGGTTAAGGGTGTGGGTTGAATCACTAGAATCTAGGTTGGGCTCTACAGGGATGTCAGAATTGTTCTCGAGAGTCACCTTATCAGAACAGATGGAATTCACACCCTTGAGAGGTTCTGATTCAATTTTATTATCACAGGTGTTTGGGAAATTTAAGCTCGATGGACCAACTTCATGGTAACCTAGGGCCGGTTAGAAATTGTGATCACCTGCAATTGGATCCTCCCAACCCTTCTCAAGATCAGGCATGTTTAATTTGAATCAAGTTCCATTTAGGTGGGGGGTCCATAATAACCTTGATCCCCAAACTTGGGATTTGGGAAATTATGTTGATTACCCCAAGATGTCTTAGGGATGTATTGATGTCTCTAATCGATAACACGTTTTAACATCTGCATCATCTTATCTCTTCTTTCAAGGTCATCTTGGTGTATTTTCCATAGTGATGGCTTAAATCTACATAAGATATACTCACCATTATGATATCTCTCAATTTCTCGATATCTTGGCATGAGAACATTCCAAGTTGAACCATTTTCTAGTTGTGTCAAAATCTGTTATGCTTGTTCTGCAATAAAATTTGTTGTGTTTGACACATTAACCTGCATATCCTCAAATGGGTCTGGTAACATGTTTGGTTGCATTTTTGAATAAGGTGGTGGATCGGAATGGAGAATCAAACTCAAGTTAGATTGAAGTTGATTAGATCAGAAAGAGATTCCTATGATGATGTGTGTGTGCTCTAGAGAATAGATGAGGGACTGGATGTTATCTGGCCCCAATCAAGACACCCAAAGATTTTTGGATGACTAAGGTAATTTCGAGGCAGATGATAGCTCAAAATCAGAAATCTGCACACCCGAGAAATACCTGGGCAGCCAGGAAGGGAGAGCCCCGTAAAGATCCCTACACGGTAGAGCGTCCCCACGGGTGATAAGGTTTTTCCCCCACTCGACCTTCCTTGTCACTGCGGTTCCAAGTAGATTGGAATGTACAGACTTAAGACCTTAAGTCTACCAATTTTAGCCTAATTTGTACCTTAGATTTCACTTGATTTAGAAGTTGATTTGACTTGTGACCTAATTTGGAGGTTGGTTGGCCCACAATGTAGGTCAACTTCACATGACCTGCCCTAAAGATGATAAAATGAAATCTAGGTCAAGACCCAGAAATCACCCTGAATGACTCTTAATTTATTAGGTCCACAATTTTAGGGTTCAAGTGATTTTAGAGCCTGACTTTTAGGGTTTTTCTTAATTAGATCTTTTCAAACAGGGGCTTGGGTAGCACATAAATGCGGGAGGATTTTATTCTCTTATTGCATGCAAATGTGTTCTAACACTTTAAACCCTAATGTAGAAACCTCACTTGGCTCTATTTTAAGTCCAATTAAATCTCAAGATGTAAACGTTGGACTTCAAACAAGAAGGTGAGTAGTTCAAGATGCTTAGAACTTAAGCATAATCCCTAATAGATACAGGAAATAGGATAGGGAATTCTAAATAAAATTGCTTCAAATTTAATCAGATATGAAAATTTTTCTCAAATCAGGAAACTTGCCTTTTTAAATGATGATTACTATGAAAATAAGGCAAATGATTCCTAATTGATTGTTTCCTTTTTTATCTTCCTAGGATTAAGAGATTGATTAGGGAAGAACAGAGACTACCTGCCCTGGGAGTGGCTGATTATGCAGAAGATCTCCTCCTGAAGTACCTCGCAGAATCATAATAAAGCAAACAGGGTTAGGGCTCAAATATAATCAAATAATACAAGAATAGTGTTGACTGCGGATGACTACATTATTGGAATTGGATTTGAAAACCCGTTGTTGTAGTTCAAGTCGCGAAGAAATCTGTTCAACAAATAAAATTTATACCAAAAAATCTGTAAAGAAATTCCGGGTCGAATACAGGGAGGCTACATCAATCAAAATTTGCAGTTATATATATATTTTTGTATTTTTGTTTAAAGAGTGAAATAATCACAATGGAAGCAATATAAACAATAAGAGAGAGAAAGAACAATCACTTAATATTGAATAATGTTTTACAACTAAGAAAGCGAGAAATGATTACACTAGAAAGCGGGAAATGATTACAACTAGAAAATAGGAAAATTCTACTCTAGAAAGCGGAAAAAGAAGGGAGAGAGAAGTTATCCTCCTCGATGATCATTTGGAGGACAAGCCGGATGGGACAATGCCTGGAAGACGAGGAACGAAGTGGGAAGAAGGACGAAGCAGGAGGAAGGGGAACGAAGCAGCACGTCGTCGTTGTCGCGGGATCCGCTTTCGGAACGAGGGCGAAAACTTGATTTTAGCTTTTAAGGAGTATCCTGGGTGTGGGACAAGCTTCTCTTAAGCTTTGGAGAGGGAGAGAGGAGAAGGAAGGGATGAGAAATTCGTATGGTAGAGGTCTCCTTTTATAGTTGCAAGGAGTGGGGGCATTTTGGTCATTACAACATTAAAAACATTAATTCAGGACCTTTAGTGACGGATAAATCCATCACTAAAGGCATGAACATGGCCAACGTGTGCGCATGGCCCCTCACCTTCGCTAGCGCCGCGTGCCTGCATGCAATCGGGCATTTGCGCTACGTGTCTGATCGCGCGTGGGCGCTATTAGCTGATCCACGTCGCTTGATCTTGATCACACGGCTGTGATGGACACGCCCGCACCCATGACCCCTCTAATTTGAAGCGCAGCGTGGCTCGAACGCGCGCCCTTCGCTCGCGAAGGGGTGCTCTACCGCTGCGCTGTGCTCTCTCTTAAGGCGTGCGCATCATTTGTGCGGTGCGATCTACAGCCATTGATGATCCAACGGCCCAGATTCGTCGAGCAGGTGAAGAAGAGAAGAGTTGCGATCGGTTGGGTAGCTAAGATGGCACCACGTGGCGTCATCTTGGCCGTCCATCTTCTGAGTTTTGCAGATGGTGCTACGAATGTCGGATTGGACGGATTTTCACGTCGTTAGGCTACGATCGTTGATCCGAACCCATCCATGCGGTCGGATTTGTTATCTAAGGTGCGGATTAACACCACCTTGGCCCTTGACTTTTAGGATTCCTCGATCTCTATCTGGTGCTACGGATGTCCGATCAGGGCGATTTTGAAGTCGTTGAACTCCAATTGTTGCCCTAATCAGATCCGTACAGTTGGATCTTTGATTTGAGGCCCCGATTAACAAATTGCCCTATCCCTGGCCATAAAAAGGAGACAATTACTATACAATTTATACAACTTGATCTAAATGCATGTTATGCACTATTTACAATGTATAATGCTAATGTGACACTAAGAACATGCATTAATAGACATTTTAGGTTAATCAGATGTATGCACATCACACCCCCATGCCTATCTTTTGCTAGTCCCTAGTAAAAACTACATGCTATTTATAAAAGAATTAAGTTGAATTACTCGGGCACAAATCATTTTCAACATTAAGAAATTTTTATTTAGAACCTGAACTTTTAAAGACACAACACCCGGGTATCTGTCAAAATGCAGATCACCTCAAGCCCTCGCCTTATTCAAAGAAAGATATCATTTTCTCTTTTTCTTCTCTTCTAATTTTTTTGGATTTTTGTGTTTAGGGTTATAGAGTGGCTTTCTACGGCCACTCAACTCACCCAAGATTTGATGAGAACCCTAAGTTCTAAGCATCTTTTTGTGAATGTGATAGACTCGTTGATCGACAATCAGAATGGACTTCGGATTTCTACGCCCCTAGGTGACCTTAAAAAGAGAGTTCTGCCTAAAGGTGTATCTTTACGACCGGTAGCTTTCTCCCTACTTTTATTTTTTATGGGATCAACACAAAGGTGAATTCAGTATATATCTCCCCAGCTTATTCTACTTCTCCGCTTCTTCCTAAGTGTTTTTAGAATTTTTAGTGCATTTCTTGAGCTGGGTTCTGGATAACCGGTCGATGAGCTGTTACCACCGACAACTTGCCAGCCATACTCGTGCGGCGAAGTGTGGCTTATTTCTTTTTGTTTCTTTTTCTTTCTTTTCTCCTTTTTCTTTTCTTTTTCTTTTCTTTTTGACTTTTTTTTTCTTTTTAAGTAGGTGGCTTCCTTGGTCTAAGATTTACCTAAAGGTAGCAAGAAGAGAGTGGTCCTGTGACTAGGCTCTGGACAACCTACCTATGGACTGTTACCCATGATAACTTGCTAGCCATATCACCCTAGAAGGTTCATTAGCTATCCAATTTCCATTAAAACCGTCGAACAACGAGTCAGTGACGAATAGTGTGTAGATGCTTAGACTGAAAGTTTCCTCAAATCAGAGGGCGGGTTGATAAGTCATGTACTTATCACCTAAACTCATTTAATCAAATAAAAATAGAATTCAAGATGGTGAGGACTCGATAACAAATCCACATTTTAGTAGATACCCAGGCTGATTAAGCCCAAAGACCTGAAGGGTCTTAGTGTTCAGATCCTACTGTAATATTTCCTAAGATTAAAAGTTCCTGATGTCCAAGTATTCTTTCTTAATTCAATTTTTTTTAATTTATTTTTTTTATGTATATATAAGAAGATAAACAGAATTTATAAAAATTTCACAGAGTTGACAAAATGATTCAGAAATGAATCCACCCCCCTATGCCTAGTTGATGCAATGTCCGCATTGAGAATAAAAGACCTGAAAGGAAGGGTAGAGTACAAAAGATATCACTTGAAAATGAAGCTCGGGTCAGCTCTGACTCAGACTGTACAACTGTTGAATTTAATGCTGTCAGATAGGCGAAGTCCAGCCAAAGAAGTCACAACATGGCTAAAGCAACCGTGTCTGAGATGAGTTCTGGAATAATACAGTCAATAACAGCTTCAGACGTTGACCATTAACTTTGAATGAATTACCCGTCTTCAGGTCAGAGATCTGAACAGCCTCGTTTGGAAATATCTGATCGATAATGAACGGGCCATTCCATTTCGACCTAAGTTTGTCGAGAAAGAGCTTAAGTCAAGAATCGAAGAGCTAGACCTTCTGGTTCGGCTCAAAGCTCTTGCGGGAAATCAATAGTCATGAAGAGCTTTGGTCCGAGCCTTGTAGATCTTGAAATTCTCGTACGCATCATTTCTAAGCTCCTCCACCTCAGATAGTTGGAGTTTCCTGGTCTTCCCGGCTAAACTTAGATCTAGATTGCACTACTTGATTGCCCAGAATGACCTATGTTTAATTTTTACGGGTAAATGACATGCCTTTCCATACACCAGACGAAATGGAGACATGCCGATGGGCATTTTATACATTGTACGGTAAGCCCAAAGAGCGTCCTCAAGCTTTTGAGTCTAGTCTTTGCGATCAGCCTAACCATTTATTGCAGAATATTCTTGATCT
The DNA here is from genome assembly GCA_037157565.1 of Thalassia testudinum. Taxonomy (NCBI): domain Eukaryota; kingdom Viridiplantae; phylum Streptophyta; class Magnoliopsida; order Alismatales; family Hydrocharitaceae; genus Thalassia; species Thalassia testudinum. The sequence continues at coordinate 19,119,960 of JAZHRO010000050.1, forward strand.
CTTGATTGGAGATCTCGGCATGTCCATTCATCTGGTGATGGTAATGTGTGGAGATTCTGTGATTAACCCTATATTTTGCCAGTAAATTACGAAACTGGGCATTAGTGAAATGAGTGCCACCATCGCTAATGATGACCCTCGGAATCCCGAACCGACTGAAAATGTTCTTCTTGACAAAATCTATGACCACCTTGTGGTCATTGATTTGGGTGGGAATAGCCTCGTCCACTTGGACACGTAATCAACAGTGACAAGAATGTACTGATGTCCAAATGAAGGGAGGAAGGGTCCCATGAAATCGATACCCCAAATGTCGAAGATTTCGACGGGAAGAATCAGGTTTAGAGGCATCATATCTCTCTTAGTCATGCTTCCAAGTGTCTGGCATCAGGAACATGACCTTGAGAATTCCTGGGCATCCTTGAATAAAGACAGCCAAAAAAATCCAGATTATAAAATTTTTGCAGCCATCTTTTTCCCGGAGAAGTGTCCACCACACGCAGATGCATGGTAGAACTCGAGTATACTCTTGAATTCATTCTCCAAAACACATCGGCGAATAATCTGATCAGAGCCAATGTGGTACAATTCAGGGTCCTCCCAAGAATAATATTTGGCTTCAGATTTGAGTCTATCCCGTTGTTTCTTGGTCCAATCCTGGAGGATTTGACTAACGGCCAAATAGTTGACGATGTTAGCAAACCATGGGGTTTGAACACCTGAAACTGTAAGGATGGTTTTGTCCGGAAAAGTATTAGCAATCGGAATGTTCGGATGAGAAGAATCACTCAGAAGTCTCGACAGATGATTCGCCACCACATTTTGTACCCCGAATTTATCCTTGATTTCAAGATCAAATTCTTGAAGCAAAAGAATCCAACGAATAAGCCAGGGTTTGGATCCTTTTTGGCCAAGAGATGTCTCAAGGTCGAGTGGTCGGTATATATGATGATGTGAGACCCTACGAGATAAGGCCTGAATTTCTCCAAAGCAAATACTACAGCTAGTAATTCTTTCTCAGTAACAGTGTAATTCCTCTGGGCCTTGTCCAGAGTTTTACTAGCGTAGTAGATGACAGAGAGCTTCCTAACAACTTTCTAACCCAAAACAGTTCCGACCGTGTAATTAGAAGCGTCGGTCAACAAAAGGGGCTGTCCAAACCGATGGTTGCGACACCAGAGCACAAGTGATTACCGTTTTAAGAAAATCAAATGCCTTACGGCATGATTCATCGAAATCAAACGGCATTTCTTTGGCGAGAAGATTGCTCAAAGGACGAGAAACCTTCGAAAAGTCCTTGATGAATCTCCTGTAGAATCCCACATGACCAAGAAATGATTGAATTTGTTTGACAGATGTGGGAGGAGGTAGTTTAGCGATAGCATCAACCTTAGCTTTGTCTACATCGATTCCCCATTCAGAGATTACATGACCCAAGACGATGCCTTCTTGTGTTATGAAATGTCTCTTTTCCTAGCTAAGGACCAGTCTTGTTCTGATGCATCGTTTAAGAATCATTTCAAGATTAGCTAGACAAGAGTCAAACGATTCTCCAAAAATAGAGAAATCGTTCATGAAGACTTCTATAAACTCTCCCACTATGTCAGAGAATATGGCCAGCATACACCTTTGAAAAGTCACAGGTGCATTGCATAAGCCGAATGGCATCCTACGGAAAGCAAAGGTTTCGTAGGGATAGGTGAAAGTAGTTTTTTCCTGATCCTCGGGATGGATAGGGACTTGATTGTATCCCGAGTAGCCGTCAAGAAAACAGAAGTACTTCTGCCCGGCTAATCTTTCCAAGATTTGATCAATGAAGGGCAAAGGAAAATGATCCTTTTTCGTGGCTGTGTTTAGCTTCTTATAATCGATATAGACTCTCCAAGAGGAAGCTGAGTGAGTTGTGACAGATTCTCCTTTCTCATTAGTCACAATTGTAGGATCTAAAAATAGAGGAATATGGCTATCTACGCACACAAATACTTCAGCACAAAATCAACAATAATAAGAAAATTTGCACAATCAATCAAACCACAGAAATATGCACAATATGTATAGTGGTTCCCCTTCCTTGGGTACTCTACTACCTAAGCCTCCCAGCTTAGGATTTTTAACCCGATTCCCTCAACCCTGAGGAAATCAATTTACTAAACTGAGGTAATTAACGGGTTACCTCAACTCAAGTACAATAACGAGTTTGTTACAACCCAACGAGCAAATGCTCAAGAACAAATGAAATACAGGTGTAAGAAAGAAAGACAAATCTAACAACTAGAACCTAAGCCTCTCAACAAATGTAAATATAATGTTACCAATTTGAGAGCCTAGAATGAAAATGAATGCCTTGACAATGTGTAAAGAAATCATGTTGATGTGCTTGCAAAATCGTCGAGAGATTGATAGCAACAAACTATTCCTTCTTCTTCAAAATATTGTGAGAATATGAAATATAGCTCTAGAATTTTTCTTCTCTATTTCTCATATGCAAACTAAGGGTCCAAGGGTTTATTTATAAAGTTTAGGACCTCAAGGATTTGTCTACTAGACATTGGGGTTTAAATCCCAACATTCATATAGCCAAAATTAATTTTCTAGCCGTTCAGTTTTGAGCCAACGACTATGTAGTACCGGTACTAAAGTGTAGGTACCGGTACTCGTTGCTTCCAGATTTGGGTTTCAAACTCTTAACACAAATCTGTAACCCACTTGTACTGGTACTCATGGTTAGTACCGGTACTTGTTACCTCCAGTATTGGTACTGATCATGAGTACCGGTAGCCGTAGGGTACAGGTTTGTTTCTTGAGAAAACCCAAACCTGTAACTCACATGTACCGGTACTAAACTTTAGTACCGGTACTTGTGGGCTAACAAGTACCTTTTTTAAGTGATTTAATTAATTACGTTCTTTGAAAATAATCGCAATATTAATCCTAATTTATCTCTAATTATTTTTACGATCTAAATTATATTCCTTTGTTAAGAGGTATATACAATCTATAAATAAAAAATCTAAACTAGAAACACTAAAGGTCGAAGATGATCTTCTCCTCCTTGATTCTTCCTTATCATCTTGCCTCCTTATCATGATCTCCTTTTCATCAAGCCTCCATCATTTCCTGTTTACCTTGATCTTCACCTAAATCTGAAAGAACTCAATTGCAAATATTAATCCATAATAATTTTGTTAACACCAAAACAAGATGTGGAATAAGGTTCCAACAACAACGGTAATCCTGGCTTTCTTGGGAATAATCTTCATGGGACTTACCCAAGGACTATCAGAGATCGGATAAATGATTCCTGCATCGAGCCACTTAATAATCTCCTTTAACCACTTCTCGCATATTCAGGTTTAATCTCCTCTGCATCTGGCAAGAAGGGCGGGATCCATCTTCCAAAAATATTCTATGGTTGCAATAAGATAGCTCGATCCCCCTAAGGTCATGAATGGTCCAACCAATTGCCTCCTTATTTTCCTTTAGGACCTTAATCAGTTTAATCTCCTGCTCCTTTGTTAATTTAGCATTGATAATCACAGGGAACATCTTATGTGGTGCTAAAAATTGATATTTCAGATTCCCAGGCAATGGTTTCAGTTTAAGCTAGGGCAGGTTGATAATTGAAGGTAAGGAAGATGCTGATGAAAACTCATCAAGAGGAAGAGGTTGAGACTGAACAAAATCAATAACCTCCTCAAAAGATGGCGGGTCTACCATAGAGGGTTGCACGTCTAAATCATCATCATCAGAGGAACTTTCAAATGCAGAAACCACCATATAAGTTCGATATTCACATTATCGTCCTCAAGTTCCTCAATAAATCCATAATCCCCAAACTTGTTAGTCACCTTAAAAATATCCAATTTCATTCTTTGATCCCCAAAGGCAATTTCCATGCTACCGCTTTCACAATTAATGTTGGCCTTAGCAGTAGCCAGGAACGGATGCCCCAGAATGATGGGTGTGTTCCTCAGATTTTCAGGTACATCCATGTCAAGGATAAGGAAATCTATAAAAAAATAGAAATCCTTAACCTTAACAATAACATCTTCAATAACACCTTACGGATTTGTGACCGAACGGTCCGCTAACTGCAATGTTATTGAAGTAGGCCGAAGTTCATCTAATCTGAACTTCTCATAAAGAGAAGTCGGAATTAGGTTGATGGATGCACCCAGATCCAGTAGTGCTCTATCAAAGGTATAATCTCCAATGACACAAGAAATCAAAGGAGCACCTGGATCTCTCTTTTTCTGAGGGAGGTGATGCAGGATAACAGAACTAGCCTGCTCGGAGAGTACCACCTTCCTCGGAATAGATTCTCTCGACTTACGCTTCTGTGTACATAAATCCTTTAAAAATTTCACGTAAGCCGGTATATGCTTGATAGCGTCGAGGAGAGGGATATTGATCTCAACATTCTTGAAAATATTCAGAAGTTCCTCATTACTATCAACAGACTTCTTCCTTGATCTAATTAAGGCCTTAGGAAAAGGAACATGAGTCGGATCTTCGGAATCAGGTTCCTGAGCCTTGATTTCTTCTCCAGAGTTCTCCTTTCTCTCCTCAGGTTCTTTAGGATTTGGTAAATCAGAACAATGTGGTCCTGGATCCTAAGTTTGTTTACCACTCCTCAAAGTAACAGAATTAGCAGATGCATACGAGTTTGGGTCTTGGGGAAAGTTAGGAAAGATAGGAGGGGCTTCATTAGCTAAGAATCATTGATTTACGAAATAAGAAGAAGAGGAAGGACCATGCTCAACCACCTGAGCATGTGCATATGGGTCCCTCTGATTCCCGTACCCATGGGCTTGATTGCCTGGATTCTGGATATTACGCGGGTTGAGTACGGGTTGACGAGAATTAGCTATGAGCCCAGTTTGCAAGTTGTCCAGCGAGGTTTTCATTTGCTGCATGAGCTGGAGCATAGATCCTTACATCTCTATCATTTGTCGGTTCAAATCATCCTACCCTACGGGTTGACGGGCATTCCAAGCTGGCTGATTGACCTGATTCGGGGGCAACTGAGTATAAACATGACCCTGACCCATTGGTCATTGCGGAGCATAGTTGCTGGGTCAGAATTGGGTCTACTGCCCCAGGTTTTTCCAGGAGAAGTTAGAGTGGTTTCTCCAACCCGGATTATAAGCATTGGAGTAAGGATTGGATCTAACATTTTCCTGATAGAACAAACATCCTCATAGGGTGAGGATGGAGAGAAAGAAAGGGAAGGATCAGAGAAACTGAGATCAAAGGCCCTAGTTTGGAACCCGTGGGGTTCCGAATAATGCTAGCTCGCAGGTTGAGCTGCATCAAGTTGACTCACGAACTCTCGTCTAGAAGGAGCTCGTGATGAATGGAATCCCGAATTCTGGGATTGAGTGGATCGAGAGTTATTCATTGAGTTTCCAGCCATCCACTCCTTCATTCTCTTAGCAACTGTAACGACCCGATTACCGAGTCCCTACGAGACACGAGAACCGGACCGACTCAACTAATACCAAGACCTGGTCGTCCAACGAGGAAGTAACCAAAAGAGTAGTAAAATAAACCACATTCAGCATGAATATAACAAACAGTAAGAAAATACAGCAGTAAGGAAAGAAACCACTACAGTATATACCACCACAACAGTAGAACAACATTCATAACATAATATGAACTGCAGGTAAAGAAAAATACAGCGGTAACAAGAACTACTCACTACAGTGGAACCAAAAAGAGGTACAAGAGAACAGTGGTAACTCTACTGGACCCTACTCGGCCCAACGTCCTCTGCAGCCGCTAACCCTGGCTGCTGAACACCTGGTCCTGAAAGGTAACGAGTGTAACACGTCAGCAAAACGCTAAGTAGAGTGGCAGCTAAACTAAAGAAACAGTAAAGTGTACAATAACTGTTTTAATTTTCTTTCTTCCTTTATTTACGTCTTTCTATTGTTTCAAAATTTATCTATTTCTCAGATCCTTCACTTGATCTGGAATGTTCCTCGTGGGAACGATCTTGATTACAGTCTTTTCCAAAAAGTAGAAGTAGCACGTGGTGCTCTCCTGGCCGGGAGAGTCCCCCGTGTTGATCCTACTCTCAGCCAACCACCCCAAGGTCACGGACAAGCGTAACAGTGACTACGGCACGCGCGATAAACACACAGGTAGCTAACCCACACTGGCACGCGGTTAGTCGTTTCCATTAACGGGTGCGCCCAAAGCACAGCACGGAACCAGCACAGGGCAGAGCCCTCTCAGTAACAGGGGTCGAACCCCTCCACAGTAACCAAACAGGGGCCTTGCCCCTCCACAGTCCACGAACCCTCGCCTGACTACCCTGGTTTGCCCAGTGGGCCTAACAAGTCGGTGTAGGAGGCTAGCAGAACCCCGGGGCCCGTGGGGTAGGTAGTACCTCCCTACACTAGTAGCTCTCCTCGGTACTACGTACACGAGGGCCAGCAAGTCGGTACAAAGTGGCCAGACCTAACCCCGGGTCCCTAGGGCGGCTGGCTCCGCTCTGCACTAAACAGGGGGACAGTCGCTCTCCTTGGTACTCCGTACTCAAGGGCCAGCTCACTTCCCCAATTCTATTCCATTCACCTTCCAGGAGTTCTACTCCTAATTCCCCGTAGGGTTCCAGCTCTTTTAACTCAGCACATTCAGGTTTCACCTTTCCAGTTTCACGTTCATACATCCCATATTCTCAGACATGCTCATTTATTCACAACAGGCAGCTGTTAAACCAATTTACAGGTAGCTATTATTTCCTTTCCACATTTTCCAAGACTGCAGTACTCATATATTCCACTAGTTCTTCCCATCCTAGGATTCATGCCATACCCTAGGATCTATCATACAATCTAGTTTTCCAGCCCTAGGATTCATGCAACACCCTAGGATCTACCATTCATTCTAATTTCTCATTCCTAGGATTCATGCAATGTCCTAGGTTCTATTTATGGTTCCATAATTTAACAGATTATACTTAAAAACTTAAAAGCCACTCTACCGGTTACAACAGGCGTACTGGGGGCGTAGTCAGGAATCTCGCGCACCTCCGCAACCCCCGAGACTGCAACGGAACAGGGTCCTATCACAAGGATCAAACACAAGGAGTTTCTCAAAATAGTATACAACTACTGTAGACGAGTAGAGGATTTAATTCCTAAAAGCACGCAACTCGAAACGCGGAAAACGGACTCCGAACGGGCCCTAAACGGGTCGAAAATGACGAAACAATGCAAAATCAGACGTCTGGAACTTCTTCCAGACGTCTTAAAAATGGGGATCAGATGGTACCCTGTCCTGTGTGGTCTCTTAGACGTCCAGAAGCCTGCGAGGAATCTGGCCTAGTTCCCAGACATCCGATGGTCACCCCGGATGTCTGGAAGTCCCTCCAGTCTTCTGGCACCACTGCCAGACGTCTGATTCGTGTTGGATGCGAATCTCAGAACCTGCGCGTTCACATCCTCGTGCTCAGTATGGACGGTCGAAGGAAAGGAAGAAGGTACGAAAAATAACTTACTTACCAGACGTCTGGACAGTCCTCCAGACGTCTTCCCCGTCGTCTGGTTGGAATCCCAGATGTCTGATTCTGGAAAAACTTCCAGAATCAGAGCGCGACTCGCCCTCCGCCTGCGACGCACGGCCGCGCCGCGCCTCGTCCGCCTACTGCTCGAGCTGCAGCAGGCCTCCCGCGTCACTCCGCGCCTGCTGCGCCCCCGCCGGCCGGCTCTCGCTGCCCCGGCAGGCTCGAGCCCTCATGGCTGACGCCTCCTCTTCTCGCGCAGCACCTCCTCCCGCACTCGCCGCGGCTGTCGCCGCCGCCGCTTGCTCACGCTCACACTCGCGCACCGGCTGGAAGGAGAAGAGGAAGGGAGCGGAGGTGATGAGAGTGAGGGAGAGGGCGAGGCTTTTTAAAGCCGCGCGGGGAGAGAGAGAGAGAGCGAGAAAGAGGCAGCCTGCGCTCGCAGGAGAGAGGGAAAAAGCGACCGCAGGTCTGCGCGCGCAGGCGCGCAGACGCAACCGCGCGTACTGCCGAAACCGAATCCCAGACGTCTGGAAGGGGTTCCAGACGTTTGGTCCGACGTCTGGAAGGGGTTCCAGACGTCTAGTCCGACGTCTGGGCCACCTCCCAGACGACTTAAAAGACGTCTGAAGCCACGCGTTAGTAACAATATAACAAACTCAAAGGAAGTTTCGTCCCCGAAACTTGCGCTAACTAGGGTGCGGGAAAAACGTCATAGTAACCATAATAAACTCAAAGAGGACCGAAGCCGGTCCGAAAAGATGTACCCGTGAAGAGCTCCGGGTACCGCTCCCGCATTGCTGCCTCAGGCTCCCAGGTAGCCTCCTCGTACCGCTGGCTCCTCCACAAAACCTTTACCAGGGGTACTTGCTTTCGTCTCAAACTGCGGACGGCTCGGTCTAGAATCTGCACTGGCCGCTCGGGGTAGGTCAGGTCGTCGCCCACCTCGACGCTCTTGTGACTCAGTACGTGACTGGGATCGGCTATGTATTTCCTGAGGTTGGACACGTGGAACACGTTGTGCACACTAGAAAGCTGGGGAGGGAGGGCAGGCCTGTAAGCAATTGGTCCAACCCGCTCCAGGACCTCAAAGGGCCCCACAAACCTTGGCGCGAGCTTCCCTCTCACCCCAAACCGCTGCAGGCCCTTCATGGGCGAAACACGGAGAAAGACGTGGTCCCCAACCTCAAACTGCACCTCTCTGCATCTCCGATCCGCGTAGCTCTTCTGTCTGCTCCTAACAGTGCGGAGTCGCCTATGGACCTGCTCGACTACCTCCTGACTCTGCCGGATCAACCTGGGGCCAACCTCCCACTTGGTCCCCAACTCAAGGGTGTCGTACACCTCCGTCTGTACAGAGCCTCGTAGGGAGCCATGCCGATGCTCGAGTGATAACTGTTGTCGTATGCAAACTCCGCCAGGGGCAGGTGCTCCTCCCAAGAGCCCCTCCAGTCCAGTACACAGGCACGCAAAAGGTCCTCAAGTGTCTGTATCGTGCGCTCGGATTGTCCGTCCGTCTGGGGGTGGTAAGTTGTACTAAACCTCAACCGCGTCCCCAGGGCCTGCTGAAACTCAGCCCAAAACTGGGACGTAAAGCGGGTATCCCAGTCGGATACGATCTCCCATGAAACTCCGTGTAGTTGTACCACGTCACGGATATACCTCTCTGCCAACTGTGCTGGTCCCAAAGTGACTCGGATCGGCAGGAATCGTGCCGTCTTCGTCAGTCTATCCACAATTACCCAGACAGCGTCGTGTCCTCGCTGGGTAACAGGTAAGCCCACCACCAAGTCCATGGTGATGCTCTCCCACTTCCACTTTGGCACTGGAAGCGGCTGTAGCGGCCCTGCAGGCCTCTGATGCTTGGCTTTCACCTGCTGGCACACTAAGCACTGCTACACGAATTCACCCACATCCCGCTTCATCCCCCTCCACCAAAACTCGCGTCTCAAGTCATGGTACATCTTCGTGTTTTCGGGATGTATGGTGAATCTGGAACCGTGTGCCTCAGTCAGGAGCTCTCTCAACAGCTCCTCATCTTTGGGAACGCACAACCGTCCCCTCAGGCGCAGCACCTGGTCTATGAAAGAGAAGTCCCCTGGGCCTCCTGACAGTACTCTGTCGCGCAAGGACTGCAAGTACGGATCGGCCATCTGTCCTATGATGATGCGGTCTATCAGCTCAGGCCTAGTCTGTCGTGTCACCGTCACTGCCCCACAGTGCCCCCGTAAATCCAGGGGTCGCCAACTTCCCACCTCCTCCAAAAGGCTCCAACTCTGTAATTGTAAACTGGCCAAGTGTGCAGGCGCCTTATGGCTCAAGGCGTCAGCCACCACATTGGCCTTTCCCGGGTGGTAGGAGATGCTGCAATCGTAGTCCTTCAGGAGCTCCAACCAACGTCTCTGTCTCATGTTGAGCTCCTTCTGATCAAAAAGGTATCTGAGGCTCTTGTGATCTGTGAAAATTTCAAAGGTCTCACCGTACAAGTAGTGCCTCCAAGTCTTCAGCGCGAAGACAACAGCTGCCAACTCTAGGTCGTAGGTAGGGTAGGTATGCTCATGGGGCTTCAGTTGCCACGAAGCGTAAGCGACAACGTGACCCTTCTGCATGAGCACACCTCCTAACCCCTGCAAGGAGGCATCCGTGTACACAACGAACCCGCCACTACTGTCAGGGATGGTGAGCACGGGAGCCGAGGTCAACCTCTCCTCCAGCTCCAGAAAACATGCCTCACAGGAGTCTGTCCAAGCGAAGGGCACGTCCTTCCGGGTCAACTGTGTCATAGGACGCGCGATCTGTGAAAACCCTCTGATAAATCGTCTGTAGTAGCCTGCCAGTCCCAGGAAACTGCGAATCTCAGTGACTGAACGCGGTCTCTCCCACTTCAGTACTGCCTCGACCTTGGTTGGGTCCACCGCCAAGCCGTCTCCAGAGATCACATGACCTAAGAAGGTCACCTCCCTCAACCAGAACTCGCACTTGCTGTATTTGGCGTACAGCCTACGTCGTCTCAGAGTGTCCAGAACCATCCGCATGTGTTGTCCGTGCTGCGTCTGATCTCTAGAATAGATGAGTACATCATCTATGAAAACCACCACGAACTGGTCCAAGTACGGTCTAAACACCCGGTTCATCAGATCTATAAAAGCAGCGGGGGCATTGGTCAGTCCAAACGGCATGACCAAAAACTCGTAGTGTCCGTACCGGGTGCGGAAAGCTGTCTTGGAGACGTCGGTCTCCCTGATCCTCAACTGGTGGTATCCCGACCTTAAGTCGATCTTGGATAACACCGTGGCACCCCGCAATTGGTCAAACAAGTCGTCGATCCTGAACAGCGGATATCTGTTCTTGATGGTGACCCTATTCAGCTGTCGGTAGTCCACACAAAGGCATAGGGTACCATCCTTCTTTTTCACAAACAGTACCGGGGATCCCCAGGGAGACACACTGGGCCTCACGAAACCCTTCTTCAAAAGGTCCTGCAACTGAGACCTAAGCTCTTGTAGCTCAAGCGGTGCCATCCTGTATGGCGCGGTGGAGATGGGGCTTGTCCCTGGTACTAGTGAGATCTCAAACTCGATCTCACGCTCGGGCGGTAGTCCTGGTAACTCGTCTGGAAACACGTCAGGGTACTCTCTGACCACCGGGATGCTCTGGAAGTCTGCCACAGGGCTAGGCTTTGCCACCACACAAGCTAGGAAGCCCTCACACCCCTGGCTCAAAAGTCTCGCCGCCCGAAGTGCCGAAATGCACCTGAAGCCTCCGTCCACTGGCTGTCCGTGAAACTCGAAAGAAGGCAACTCCGGCATGGAGAAGACAATCTTCCTCTCAAAACAGTCTACCAAGGCGTGGTAAGCGGACAGCCAGTCCATCCCCAGAATCACTCCAAAGTCCTCTATCTGTATCATAATCAGGTCAGGTGGCAAGCTATGTCCCCCGACGCTGACCTCGTAATCCGTGTACACCTCCTCAGCTATAAACAGCTGACCACTCGGACCTCTGATTACGAACAGATTCTCTAACAGCGTATAATCCTAGCCCAAACTAATTGCGAAACTGGCTGCGACAAACGTGTGCGTAGCGTCGGAATCGAAAAGTGTGTAAACGAGTCTGCCGGAAACTGAAACCATACCTGCCACTACAGAGCCCGAAGCTCTGGCATCCCTGTGTGTCAGGGCGTTGATACGCCCCTCAGCTCTAGGTGCGGACGAAGCAGCCACACTCTGCATCGGACAGGCAGGTGCTGGCCGGTACCCTCCTCATGACTACTGTCCTCCTCCTCGCGCCTGGTAACTGCGGCCTCCTGTGCGCCCTCCAGTGCTCTGCTTTGGAAGTATCTGCTGACCTCTTGCCTTAGACGGGCAGTCCCTCCTGATGTGGCCCGGCTGGCCACACTGGTAACAGAGGGGAACCCGACTCCCGCCCTCAGTGGGTCCCTGCTGTCGGCTGGGCGGGGGCCCGGTGCTGGCGACTGGCCCCTGTCGAGGGCCCCCAAAGGCCACTGATGGCCCTGTAAAACGTGACGGCTCTCCTGCGGACGCCACGTGTCTCCTCTCTCGCCGGCCCTGTGAAAAGTCTGGCTTAAAGGGCCTCTTCCGCCCGCCGTCAGTGTCTCGCGCGGACGGGTTGGTCTCCTCGTAAGTCATGGCTACCTTCAACACCCTCGAAAACGTAGGCAGCTTCAGGGATTTGACATAGCCTCGAATCGCAGGCCGGAGCCCCTCGGTGAACCTCCAAAGGCACTCCTCCTCAATGGCTACCGCTGTTGCTGCAAAGCGGGACAGCTCCAGGAAACACGTGCGGTATGTGCTCACGGTCATCGTCCCTTAGCGGAGAGTGTGGAACTCCCGCCTCCTCTGGTCCTGCCACGTCTGGGGAAAGTATGCTCGCAGAAGAGGGTGACGAACCGATCCCAGGTCGGCTCGTCCCTCTCCTGTCCCCGGACCGCCCACCACCACCTGTGTGCCGCACTCTCCAGCTGGTACGTGGCAAAGGCCACGCGGTACTCCACCGAGGGGCGAAGGGTGTCGAAAATCTTCTCCAGCTGCTCGAGCCAGTCCTCTGCCTCGGTCGGGTCCTCATCCCCTTGAAGGAGGGGGGCTTCAACTTCCGAAACTGCCTAAAGAGCTCGGAGTGACGCTACAGTGGGGATGCTGGTGCACCTCCAAGCAAAGGTGCCTTGTGCACAGAAGTGTCGGAGGAAGGTGGGGCTGCGGCGGCCCATCCCCTCCCCCACGTCCAGCGCTGCGTCCGTCGAGTAGTCCCACAGAGGACTCCCCCTCCGTAGCCCCAGGGGGAGGTGCTCGGGGCGGTGGGTGTACCTCCTCTCGCACAATATCCCATATCAGTTGGGCGAGGTCCTGGGCCTGGATGCCTGGGAGTAGTGGCTGGTCTACTGAGGCGTCGGCAACGGCATGCCCACCTCGCTGACCTCGTCCTCGGCCGCGCCCGCGGCCCGCCTCACCAGTCCCGCGACGAGGCATCTCCTGCAAGGAGACGCGAAACAAAACGGAACATGTCACTACGGAACGATACCTAACGGAAACGTCTAAGAGCTCATGTCAAAAGATATGTTGTGGTGGCTACTCTAGTTATAGACATGTGAATTGGTTATTTTCCAGTCAGTTGATTCACTTCTCGGGACGACCTTGCTCTGATACCATCTTGTAACGACTCGATTCCCGAGTCCCTACGAGACACGAGAATCGGACCGACTTGACTAATCCCAAGACCTGGTCGTCCAACGAGGAAGTAACCAAAAGAGCAGTAAAATAAACCACATTCAGCATGAATATAACTAATAGTAAGAAAATACAGCAGTAAGGAAAGAAACCACTACAGTATATACCACCACAACAGTAAAACAATATTCATAACATAATATGAACTGCAGGTAAAGAAAAGTACAACGGTAACAAGAACTACTCACTACAGTGGAACCAAAAAGAGGTACAAGAGAACAGTGGTAACTCTACTGGACCCTACTCGGCCCAGCGTCCTCTGCAGCCGCTGACCCTGGCTGCTCAACACCTGGTCCTGAAAGGTAACGAGTGTAACACGTCAGCAAAACGCTGAGTAGAGTGGCAGCTAAACTAAAGAAACAGTAAAGTGTACAGTAGCTGTTTTAATTTGCTTTCTTCCTTTATTTACGTCTTTCTATTGTTTCAAAATTTATCTATTTCTCAGATCCTTCACTTGATCTCGAATGTTCCTCGTGGGAACGATCTTGATTGCAGTCTTTTCCAAAAAGTAGAAGTAGCACGTGGTGCTCTCCTGGCCGGGAGAGTCCCCCGTGTTGATCCTACACTCAGTCAACCACCCCAAGGTCACGGACAGGTGTAACGGTGACTACGGCACGCGCGATAAACGCACAGGTAGCTAACCCGCACTGGCACGCGGTCAGTCGTTTCCGTTAACGGGTGCGCCCAAAGCACAGCACGGAACCAGCACAGGGCAGAGCCCTCTCAGTAACAGGGGTCGAACCCCTCCACGGTAACCAAACAGGGGCCTTGCCCCTCCACAGTCCGCGCACCCTCGCTTGACTACCCTGGTTTGCCCAATGGGCCTAACAAGTCGGTGTAGGAGGCTAGCAGAACCCCGGGGCCCGTGGGGTAGCTAGTACCTCCCTACAGTAGTAGCTCTCCTCGGTACTACGTACACGAGGGCCAGCAAGTCGGTACAAAGTGGCCAGACCTAACCCCGGGTCCCTAGGGCGGCTGGCTCCGCTCTGCACTAAACAGGGGGACAGTCGCTCTCCTTGGTACTCCGTACTCAAGGGCCAGCTCACTTCCCCAATTCTATTCCATTCACCTTCCAGGAGTTCTACGCCTAATTCCTCGTAGGGTTCCAGCTCTTTTAACTCAGCACATTCAGGTTTCACCTTTCCAGTTTCACGTTCATACATCCCATATTCTCAGACATGCTCATTTATTCACAACAGGCAGCTGTTAAACCAATTTACAGGTAGCTATTATTTCCTTTCCACATTTTCCAAGACTGCAGTACTCATATATTCCACTAGTTCTTCCCATCCTAGGATTCATGCCATACCCTAGGATCTATCATACAATCTAGTTTTCCAGCCCTAGGATTCATGCAACACCCTAGGATCTACCATTCATTCTAGTTTCTCATTCCTAGGATTCATGCAATGTCCTAGGTTCTATTTATGGTTCCATAATTTAACAGATTATACTTAAAACTTAAAAGCCACTCTACCGGTTACAACAGGCGTACTGGGGGCGTGGTCGGGAATCCCGCGCACCTCCGCAACCCCCGAGACTGCAACGGAACGGGGTCCTATCACAAGGATCAAACACAAGGAGTTTCTCAAAATAGTATACAACTATTGTAGACGGGTAGAGGATTTAATTCCGAAAAGCACGCAACTCGAAATGCGGAAAACGGACTCCGAACGGGCCCTAAACGGGTCGAAAACGACGAAACAGTGCAAAATTAGACGTCTGGAACTTCTTCCAGATGTCTTAAAAATGGGGATCAGATGGTACCCTGTCCTGCATGGTCTCTCAGACGTCCAGAAGCATGCGGGGTGTCTGGCCTAGTTCCCAGACGTCCGATGGTCACCCTGGACGTCTGGAAGTCCCTCCAGTCGTCTGGCACCACTGCCAGATGTCTGATTCGCGTTGGATGCGAATCTCAGAACCTGCGCGTTCACATCCTCGTGCTCAGTACGGATGGTCGAAGGAAAGGAAGAAGGTATGAAAAATAACTTACTTACCAGACGTCTGGACAGTCCTCTAGACGTCTTCCCCGTCGTCTGGTTGGAATGCCAGACGTCTGATTCTGGGAAAACTTCCAGAATCAGAGCGCGACTCGCCCTCCGCCCGCGACGCACGGCCGTGCCGCGCCTCGTCCACTTGCTGCTTGAGCTGCAGCAGGCCTCCCGCGTCACTCCGCGCCCGCTACGCCCCCGCCGACCAGCTCTCACTGCCCCGGTAGGCTCGAGCCCTCACGGCTGACGCCTCCTCTTCTCGCGCAGCACCTCCTCCCGCACTCGCCGCGGCTGTCGCCGCCGCCGCTTGCTCACGCTCGCACTCGCGCACCGGCTGGAAGGAGAAGAGGAAGGGAGCGGAGGTGATGAGAGTGAGGGAGAGGGCGAGGCTTTTTAAAGCCGTGCGGGGAGAGAGAGAGAGAGACAGAGGCAGCCTGCGCCCGCAGGAGAGAGGGAAAAAGCGACCGCAGGTCTGCGAGCGCAGGCGTGCAGATGCAACCGCACGTGCCGCCGAAACCGAATCCCAGACGTCTGGAAGGGGTTCCCGACGTCTGGTCCGACGTCTGGGCCACCTCCCGGACGTCTTAAAAGACGTCTGAAGCCACACGTTCGTAACAGCAACCAAGTCCACCTTATCAAGTTTATTACAAATCAATTCCATATCGGATGAATGAGAGTCGTGGACTTCATTAACATTCGATCTGGGCTGCTGAGACCGGTTAAAAGTATCCATGGAGGCATGATTGATCGAATTCTCGCTCATCTCCTCAAATAAATCGTGCGTTCTATTTGCGTCTTTGTTGAGGAAATTGCCTCCGTAAGAAGCGTCCATGTGATTTCTGAGTTGTTCAGTCAACCCGTGGTAGAAGATCTGCATGAGTTGCCATTTCGGTACCTCATGGTGTGGACACCTCTACAATAGGTCCTGGAATCACTCCCAGGCAACATGAAACTGCTCCCCCGACTGTTGGGTAAAGGTAGTAATTGCCCGTCTCAAAGCATTGGTACGTCCTATAGGGAAGAATTTCTTCAGGAAGGTCGATTTCAACTCATTCCAAGTTGCAATTGGTCTTCCTATAGTCATGTACCAATGAGTAGCTTTATCCCTAAGAGAGTGGGGGAAGAGCCTCATGATCATTATCTCCTCATTCACGTTTTGTGCCTTGGTGGTCTGGACCAAAGTGGTCAAATCCTCCAAGTGCTGAAACGGGTCTTCAAAGCCAGCCCATGGAAATGTTTGATTAGGTTTAACACCTAGGGCTTGATTTCTATGTCCCCGGCAAGAATCTGGATGCTAAGACGTTCCCTATAATTTGAAGGATCCTAAAAGTCCTTCAAGGGTTGAGCACTCTGCATTCTCTGGAACCATTCTTACATTCTCTGCATTTGTTCTAGCTGTCTTTGAAATACCTCCTGTGGATCTTGAGGTAGAGGAGGTTGTTGATCGGCCATGGGATCAATTTGGCCAAAATCCAATCTACGCCCCCTAGAATACTTTAGTGGTCCTTCCAATCGAGGATTCAATGACCTTCTTCCCAGCATAAACTAGGAAAAGGTTGGAAGGATTAGGGATAAGAACCCTGCAGCACAATAAAATAAGCCTGCCCTTAAGTGGGGTAGCCTAAGGATCTATAGACTCTCAGAACTCGCCTTAAGATTATAAATGATTTACTCTACTTGTGTCTGCTCAATCCAACAAGTTAGAATGAGAGACTGGGGAGAAGGTTCTTCCTTCGGCTTGCGCCTCTGGTTCCTAGTGTACCCCCTAGCCACGGTCGTTTGACACTACTACCCTAGCTAGACATTAGATTGATAAGTACAAGCAGGTTAATCGTAAACAATCTTAGACTAGGCCCTAAAGAGCGAATCAGTCCTTAAGGCCAATGTCTACTTGATTTTATTTAGGCCTGGGATTGTAGTGCTTATGGAATGTGGTGGGCCCTTAAAATTGGTTGTGCCCTTAATGATCAATTGAGTATGTGTGAGTGCGTGCACAACCAGGGTTTTCAAGCAAGATTAATTGTGATGAGTAGATTTTAGGGTTCAAATCTTGCTTAAGTAGCTTTTAGGGTTTAGAATTAGGTTTAATTCAATCAAGTTTGAGGCAAACCAGGTTTTCAAGCAAGGGTGAAGATTGCTTTCCTTTTGAATTCAGAAATAAAGTGGAGTGCCTAGTATGAACCTAGATTGAAAACCTTAAGAGGAAGCTACTTGGTGAGTTGATTTTATGTTGAGTGGTGAGGCTCAAACAACTCAAACAATTGGCCACAGTTACACCACTGAGTTAGGCATACAAAATGATTAACCTATAATGATTTTTACTCTTTTATGTGTTGATTTATGTGTACTAGTTCCATAGATCAGAATCTGGTTGAGTAGATAAGAATCAATTAGGTTATGTGCCTTGAATGTAGGTGTATGTTGTGTGTATGTTGAATTATCCCACAAAAATATCTTTTTATTTTTTTTTATGCGAGGGTGAAATGAATGTGATTGGAAATCTAAGTAACCAAACTAATCCTAGGATTTATGCAAACACCTAAGTTAATTGGAGTTTGAATTAATGTAATGAAATGAAATCTATAGAGGGGGAAGAATGGGGAGCACTTACAGTCGTCTTCAACTACACTTTACTCCGATCTACCGCTTGACGATTCCCTGATAGAGGTATCTGCAAAATAATAGACACAAGATAAAGTAAGTTAGAAAACAGTAAAGTGCGCGAAATGCGAAAAGAAGATGGAAAAATCGTTGCCTCCCTGGCAATGGTGCCAAAATGTTGACCGCAGATGACTACGCTATCGGAATTGGATTTGAAAATCCCTCCCTGTGTTCGACCTGGAATTTCTTTATAGATTTTTCAGTTGTAGTATAGTGGTGAGTATTCCTGCTTGTCACGCAGGCGACCCAGGTTTGATCCCCGGCAACGGCGCCAAAATGTTGACTGTGGATGACTACGCTATTGGAATTGGATTTGAAAACCCATCGTTGTAGTTCTAGTCGCGAAGAAATCTGTTCAACAAATAAAATTTATACTGAAAAATTTGTAAAGAAATTCCGGGTCAAACATAGGGAGGCTACATCGATCAAAATTCGTAGTTATATATTTTTTTTGTATTTTTGTTTAAAGGACGGAATAATCACAATGGAAGCAATATAAACAATAAGAGAGAGAAAGAGAGAAAGAACAATCACTTGATATTGAATAATGTTTTACAACTAAGAAAGCGACAAATGGTTACGTTAGAGAGCGGGAAATGATTACAACTAGAAAGCAGGAGTAGAAAAAGAAGGGAGAGAGAAGTTATCCTCCTCGATGATCGCTTGGAGGATGAGCTGGACGGGACAATGCTTGGAAGACGAGGAACGGAGCGAGAAGAAGGAGGATGAAGCAGGAGGAACGGGAATGAAGTAGCACATCGTCGTCATCGCGGGATCCGCTTCCGGAACGGGGGCGAAAACTTGATTTTAGCTCTTGAGGAGCATCCTGGGTGTGGGACAAGCTTCTCTTAAGCTTTAGAGAGGGAGAGAGAAGGGATGAGAAATTCGTATGGTAGGGGTCTCCTTTTATAGTTGCAAGGAGTGAGGGCATTTTGGTCATTACAACATTAAAAACATTAATTCATGACCTTTTGTGATGGATAAATCCATCACTAAAGGCCTGAATGTGGTCGACGTGCAGGCGCCGCACGCGCGCCCCCTCGCCTTCACTGCCTCAATAACTACGCACGACTGCGCACACTCAGCCGTCCGATCAAGAGATCGGACAGCTTAAACCGCCCTCGCCAGCGCCGCATGCCCGCGTGTGATCGGGCATTTGCGCTACGTGTCTAATCGCACGTGGGCACTATCAGCTGATCCGCATCGCTCGATCTTGATCGCACAGCTGTGATGATGTGCCTGCACCCACGGCCTCTCTGATTTTGAAGCGTAGTGTGGCTCGAACGCGTGCCCTTCGCTCGCGAAGGGGCGCTCGACCGCTGTGTTGTGCTCTCTCTTGAGGCGAGCGCATGATTTGTGCGCGCGTGATCTACGACCATTGGATGGTGATCCAACGACCCAGATTTGTCAAGCGGGTGAAGAAGAGAAGAGCTACTACCAGTTGGGTGGCTAAGATGGCGCCATCTTGGCCGTCCATCTTCTGATTGTTGCAGATGGTGCTATGGATGTTGGATTGGACTGATTTTTATGCTGTTAGGCTACGATTGTCGATCCAAATCCATTCGTGTGGTTAGATTTGTCGTCTGAGGTGCGGATTAACACCATCTTGGCCCTTGATCTTTAGGGTTCCTCGATCTCTATCTGGTGCTACGGATGTCCGATCAGGGTGATCTTGAAGTCGTTGAGCTCCAATTGTCGCCCTGATCAGATCTGTACGGTTGAATCTTCGATTCGAGGCCCCGATTAACAAATTGGCCTGTCCCTGGCCATAAAAAGGAGACAATTACTATACAATTTATACAACTTGATCTAAATGCATGTTATGCACTATTTACAATGTATAATGCTAATGTGATACTAAGAACATGTATTAATAGGTATTTTAGGTTAATCAGATATATGCACATCAAATAGCGATGAATTGCACATTGCTTCTCGGCAACGGCGCCAAAATGTTTAGTATAGTGGTGAGTATTCCTGCCTATCACACGGGCGACCCAGGTTCGATCCCCGGCAACGATGCCAAAATGTCCAATGCGCAAAATCGGTGTTTAAGATTGATACGTTGTAGTACAGACCAAAATCGCTCGTCGACAAATATAATTTATAACTCAAATTTACGTCCGAGGTCGAACATAGGGAGCAAATATGAAATTTACGCACTAATCTCAACAAATAATATAAATGAGCACAGTTAATTACTCAAGGGTTAATATTCAATGTATAACATGAGTATATGAAGAGATAAAAAAATTTAAAGAAAATAATGATGATTTAGATCACCAATTATTAGTCTAATACATATATAATAATTACTTAATGATGTAAATAAATGTACAGTGCCTCAAATAATGCTACAGTGTTATCATCAGACGACTTAAATTGAACCTTGCTATAATGCCTCAAAGAGGCTTCTTCTTATATTCTTCCCTCTTGCTTCTCTTCTTCAAGCCTGTATAGAGCTTCTTCTTCTTCTTCAGGCCTTCTTCTTCAACCTCTTTTTTTCTTCTTCTGCCTTGGTTCTTCTCAGCTCTTGTTTCAAGCTCTCACAACTAAGTGTCGAGAGGTTACCCTAAAGAGCAAACCCCCCCCACCTCTCTCTCATAGTTCACCTCTATTTCTCTTCTCTTCTTTTCTCTCAAACCCAAGTGTAATCGGGTTAAAGGTCGGGTTATCTGATCATAGGAAGTGGCCAAACCCACATGCATGCTCATGGGCGTGGTGTGAGGGCGTGAGGAGGCGCGTGTGTGGGGGACCTCACCCCCCGTGTGCTTGACGGAAAGAGCCAGCTTCACAAAATCGTCTTATGGGCTGTCACATGCTTTTCCATATACGATGTGGGACTATAAGTCCCCTCCTTCTCTCGTGCACTTGTAGGTGAGGTTTCAACCAATTGAAGCAGCCACGGTCAATGTAGTGCCCAATTGACTACCTGGGCATGATCCTGGAACGAGTTCGCAGGTCCTAGAGGGTGCACTTGGGGCATTCGTTGCTAGAACATGAAGAATGGGGCCGTAGATGAGCAACAGTGGCAAAGCTCCGACGATAAACCTGAGAACATGAAACAAGGCCTTGCGGCCGCATTAGAACATCTCAGAGGCTTCGCCTGGTCTTGGCGATGGTGACGGTGGTGGTAGCATGTCGTGAAAGGGCGTAAGGTGGCCGGACGGAGGTAGAGAAGGCGTGTGGATGATGGGTTGGTCGAAGGCGTGCTTGGATGGTCGAGAGAATGGAATTAGTGAGGGGTTTTGTTCGTGGTGTTGTGGCGAAGGTTGGGGACTTGTCGGCAAGGTGTTTGATGGCCTGTGGAGGTGGAGCAGACTCGCCGGAGGTGGAGATGAAGGTGGAAGGCGATGGTGTCGAGGGTATATTTTTGGACTTTGAGTGAGGGAAACTAACCTAGGGATCTAACTAAACCTAACTACCTACTCTAGGGGGATTGATAAACGCCAGTTTATCATCATTCTTTTGCATTAAAACAATCCTAGCTCTTAGGGTTTTACTTCGCAAATAGGTTTTCTGGGTTGCATTTAGTCATACATTAGGTTAGGCATTGATGAGAACCTCATCATGAGCCATAACTAGCTCATTTTGACCTAATACAAAGGATAAAAGCTCTACATATCTCAAGGAAAGGCTTAACTCAGAGAATTCTGAGTTTGAGAAGAAAACAAGTCATAAGGGGTAAAAATGCAATTTTACCAGTATAATCTGCATACAGGGTAATTCAGGGCCCAAACATAGGTCAAAGCAGCTTAATAAGAATAAAAGTGGGATGAGATGATCTAGCAAGGGCTACAGCACTTCCAAGAAACTAAATGATAATCTGTAACCCTAAAACAACCCACTTCAATTCACGAGGTTCGAGGTAAAGTAAAAATAGAATAAACCCTCTAAAATTCATAGAAAAATAATCTCTAGGATTTAGAACCTTCAATTTGGCCTTCAGAACCCATTTTGACCTACATTGAGAACCATGCCCAATTAATAACTTAATTTGGGTTTTTGCATAAATTGACCGGTCAAACAAGGTTTAATATAGAAATGAAATTCACCATCAGATTCCTTAGGTCCTAATTAATCATGTATAAAAACTTGAGCCTGAGAAGAAACCTCCTTGACCGACTTCACACTTTGGTCCTCATATATTTACTTTTTGGCCCTCAACTTTTGAACCATCGCATTTTGGCCCCTAACTCTCCTTCGTTCTTCGCATTCAGGTCCCCCCTGCAAAACCTGCCAGCACCATGCTCCGGCAACCTTGCGCGGAGCATGGCGCTGCGCAGGGTGAGGGGGGAAGCCTGGCAAGTAAACCGGGGGTGCCCTGCGTCGTCAGCCGTCGCAGGGACACCCACCTGGTCGCTGTAGCCCACCATACCGGCCGTGCGAACGCACGGACGGTATGGGTTTTTGTTTCCGGCCATCCTCCGGCGAGGGAGACACGTCGTCTCCCTCCGCCTTCCTCCCTGTCTTGATCCCTATAAATACCCCCCGTTGCTCCACCAACCGGGGCAGCTCGGGTCTGACGGAGAAAACCCCCAACTTTCCTCTCTTCTCTCTCCGGCAGACGCTCACCAGCTCCGGCGGTTCCTCCCCCTTCTCCTCATCGCTCTGCCGCAATACCAGCAGCAGAGACTTCCTCCCCTGCTCTTCCCGCGCCACGCCGCACCCAGCTGGCGCCTCTCCGGCTCTCTGCTCGCCGCCGCCCCTTTCCCTGAGCATCGTCTTCTCCGGCGACAGTCGATACGACTGTCGCCCTGCTGCTCCCCCTTCGTCCCTTCAAGTAAGCTAGAACTACTTCCCTTCTTCTCCTCTTTCTTTCCCCGCTTTCAATTTGTTCAATTAAGCCCTCGACCGACCCTGACCATCGTCACCCCCTTCGTCTCCGGCCACCCTCCGGCGAGATGCTCCCATTGCTCCACAGCCTCACACACCTCGCCGACCCTCACCGAACCTCCGCCTCATCACACTGAGCACCCCCCACCCCTCCACTGCCACTCCACACCTCCGTAACGCTCCCCCGAACAAACCCATTCCTCCGGTTGCAGTCCAACCTAGGGCTGCCGCCAGACACCACCTTGCGGCTTGCCGCGCAGCTCCACACCTTCGCCGTGCCACGGCGAAGGTTCCCCAGTGGTTTGATCAGGCCGAGAGGCCATATTCGTGTCCGACAGGTTTTGAGGTTCGACCGCCATTAACGCACATTGAAGCAGCTTCTCCCGCGCTCCAGGCTTGAGGACTCCAGGTCTCCAGCTGCTGCGGATTACGGGGAGTCTTGCGAAGGCAGCCAGCCAGCAACCGACGCAAATCGAAGCCGCAGCTGCAGAAGCTAGGCCGCGGTCTCCCAGCAGGCGCACGCGAGGAGAGGCCTCCGTTTAGTCCCACATCGGTAAGCCTCACAACCTCTTCACCGTTTAAATTGATTTTGTGCATTAGCCTTACTGCCTCAGCACACGGGGTGAGGTCCCCTTCACCCGCCCGGTTACCCGGTCTCGTCCGCGCTCACGCCCCGCGGACCTGACCCGACCCGACTTAAGACTGACCTGCACTCCTCGCCCACCATGCACGCCGGTGGGCCTGGACCCGGACCTGACCCGTACCTGACTACCCGGCAGCTCTGGGAGAGCTTTCCCAAGAGTGGTTTCAGAGAGAGAGAGACGCGGGGGGAGAGGGTAGAGTAGGTTTTGTCCTCTGACGTAAGCTCTGAAGTGTGCAGGCACAGGTGAAGAAGAAGGACCGCGGAAGAAGAAGGAAGCTGAGGGAGACACTGTAGCAACAGGCAGTTTAAGTCATCTGATTTGGAAATCAGACGACGTCCTGAAGGGAAAAGAAGAAAGAAGGAGGGGCGACGTCCTGACTGGAAAAAGAAAAGAAGAAAGAAGGAGATCTGAAGAACAACAGAAGAAGGCGAGGCAGAGGAGAACACAAAAGAACAAGGGAAGAACTGAAAGAAGAAAAACAAAGAAGAAAGAAGAAGATCTGAAGAAAGACAGAAGAAAAAGGAAGAGCAGGAACAGCTGGAAAAAGAAGAAGAGCATCACCACTGCAGAAGAAGAAGATCACCTCTGCAGACAAAGAAGAAGAAGATCTGAGACGAGGAGAAACAAAGAGAAAACAACAAATCCTTTCTCTCTTTATTTTTTTTTTGTAAAAGAAACATGTATATCTCTAGAATACAACTTGCTCCCTGAGTTCGACCTCGGGAACTCTTTTCCGAGTAAAAAATTTATATATTTGAAATGATGGCAACAACTGGCTATACTACGACGCTATAACCCTGCTGTTGGAGCCACCATCAATTGGCGCCGCTGCCGGGGAGCAACGGCTATTCTAGAGGTAAACATTCCTGTTTCTTTTTAATTTCTGATAATCTCCTCTCTTTTGTGCAGAAAACCACAGGAAATCAAGAAGACAAGCAACCGCACAACAACCACTCCGAGGACAGGTAAATTTTTCCTCTCGCTATTAACCCCTAAACTCTAAAGAGGAAAAAAAAGAAAAAGCAATATAGGGCTAACCTGTCTTCCATACTTAGTAACCATAAAAGTTGCATGTTTTCAACTCATTATTCCTGCACACTATTAAGGGTATTTAAGGGCTAACACATTCTTGCTTGATCCCTAATTACCCAACAGAGAACTAACTGGACCAAGTAGAGCCAACATAAGATTCAAAATTAGGGTTTTAGAGACACACTACTTAAATCAAGAATGGAGAAAATCCAAAAGAAGTGTGCCTAGACCATTGATTGAAAATACCTATTCAAAAGAAAACCTAAAACAATTGGCTCTCTAAACACCTGAACCCTAAAAGACAAGACCTAAAAGCTCTCAAAGAAAACAAGAGGTAAAGTTGACCCCTTGGGTCAACCAACCTTAAATTAGGTCACTCTTTGCACTTAAAAGACTAAAGTTCAAGTGAAACCTTAAGCACCCTGATCTTAAAATTGGTAGACTTAAGAGGTCAAGATCCCCATTCTGGTCTACCTGGAACCGCAGTGACAAGAGAGGTCGGGTGGGGGAAACCCTGTAACCCGTGGGGACGCTCTACCGTGTAGGGGTCTTCACGGGACTCTCCCTCTCTGGCTGCCCAGGTAATTCTCAGGTGGACGATCTTTCTGATCAAGGGGTCCATCTGCCCCGCACCTCTATAGTCACCCAACACATTTTTGGGTGCCTTGATTGGGTCCAGCACCTTCTAAACTTACCTCTTCCAACAGTGCATGTACGGAAGGAGGTCCCTAAGACCACCCTTAAGACCTCCTTTAGAAATTCGCTCTCATCAAGGCCAAGCCTCGACGCCCGTGTTTGTGCAGAAACACCCTCACATTATTCTCTCTTCTGATTCAGAACCAAGTTCTTCTTCTTCCCCCATCATGGCTCAGCCAGTTGAGGAAGAAAATAATCTGGAACACCAGCTCCAGCGACTCAATGACCTCTTCCAAAACTTCGTGCACCCACCACAGCGTCCTATGATGCGGGACCACTACAATCCTGCTGCGGTGGCCATTGAGCCTCGAGTCAGAATCCCGACTGGAGGACCTGATTCCAAATTGAAGCCCAACATGATTCATGCTATACCTAAATTCCATGGGCTTAATTCCGAAGATCCCTTCCAGCACATCAAACAACTAAAGCATCTGGCCCAAACTTTTGGGTCAGACGCGCAAAATCGGGATATTCTTCTCATGAAGATGTTCTCCTTTTCTCTTATGGACAAGGCCGCTCATTGGTATCAAACTCAGACCTGGCCGATCAACACTTGGGAAGAACTTCAGTCCGAGTTCCTGAAAAAGTTCTTCCCCGTTGGTCGGACCAACGCCTTGCGCCATCAGATTACGCACTTCACTCAACAAACAGGGGAACCTCTCCATGAGGCATGGGATCGTTTTCAGGATCTCATGAGAAGGTGCCCCCATCACGGAGTTCCTAAATGGGAACAAGTCCAATCTTTTTACCAGGGACTCCGTGAGGACATCCGCCTTTTCGTCAATGCAACTTGCGGAGGAAACATCATGGGTCAACATGAAGACACCGTATGGGAGATTCTCGAAAACATGTGCGAGAACTCCATCAACAATGACTCCATGGGATTATTCGACAGGACGAATACCCGCGCAGCGACGAATCTTAAGGGAGCACATGAGACGCAGGGCCTGTCCGCATCAGTCGACCTGGAATTAATGGCCAGTCGATTGGACAAGGTCTCAATCATTGAAAAGAAGGTGGATGAGCTGACTCAGCACTTGCAGCGAGCCACCTCCGCGCGTAACTCCTTTGCACAACCTCCTTCCACACAGGAGACTGTGCAAAACATCCTCCACCGATCTTCCCCTGGGATGGATCCATATCCATCCCCATCTGATTCTTGGACTGGAGGATCATCCGATCCTTTCTACACCAGCCGGGGGAACTCCATTCCCCCTTTCCCTGATTCTCAGGAGGTTCCTCAGACCTGCGAGGACCTCAACACCATCCAGAACGACCCATTCTCCAACACTTACAACCCTGGATGGCGAAACCATCCCAATTTTCAGTGGGCGGGAAATTCCCAAACCCAAAGACCACCTTTTCAGTCTCGCCCACAGCCCTCTCGTCACTACCAGCCGCCTCAGCCTCGGCCCAACCCTACTTATCCATCAGGGCCAAATCAAGATCAAATGTCCTTAATCCTTCAGACTCTGGCTGACATTCAAAAAACAAATGCGGCTATTCAGAAACAGCACAAGGACGAGCTTACAGAAGTTAAAACTCAACTGGCCCAGTTGGCAAATTCTCGCCAACCAGGCACACTCCCTTCCCAACCTCTTCCTAACCCAAATAACGTGCCAACCCAGAAGCGCGTTATGAATCCAAATTTAGGCCACGCCCAATGGATTTATCAGGCTCCTACTGCTCCATCTCCAGACGAGATGGAAGCCTCAACTTCTTATGCGGGATTTTAGCAGCAGCCACCCCTCCTACCAAACCCAAACCAAAATCAGGCCGGATTAAATTCTGTAACAACACGTAGTGGTAAAACAACTCAAGACCCGCATTATCCAAACCACTCCAAGCCTGATAACCATGACCCTAGGATAGTTATCCATGGTACCGCTGTTCCAGATCCACAACCTAGACCTATCCTAGAAGAACCAACCAAGATCCCGTTTCCCGAGGCCCTGACCAAGGGAAAGAAGACCACCAAACCCGTGGCCCCTGAGGAGGACCTGGTCAAGCTCTTTGAGCAGGTCCACATAAACATCCCCTTGATGGATGCAATCCGCCACGTACCAGCTTACGCACGATTTCTAAAGAATATATGTACACCCCAGCGTAAGCCGCGAACCAAGGGAGGGAGCCCAATTGTTCTGTCAGAGCAAGCCAGCTCTGTAATCCTTAGTAGACTCCCACCCAAGGCAAAAGATCCTGGAACTCCCCTGATTTCCTGTAAGATAGGTGGTACCCAATTTGATAGAGCATTGTTAGACTTGGGTGCATCCATAAACCTGATACCCACATCCTTACTTGACCATCTAGAAGAATCTTAGCTGAAACCAACCGAGGTGACATTACAATTAGCAGATCGATCTATAAAGTCACCAAAAGGGATTCTCGAGGATGTTATCGTGAGAGTGCGGGATTTCTATTTTCCAGTGGACTTTATAGTCTTAGACATGGATGCACCTGAGAACCCTAAGGATACACCAATCATTCTAGGGAGACCTTTCTTGGCTACTGCTAGAGCCAACATCAGCTGTGAGGAGGGCCAAATAGAGCTTAAGTTTGGAGATCAAACACTAAAAATTGATATATTTAAGGCCCAACAAGGAATTAATTGCGGCGTCATCGAACAAATTTGTGACATCAAGACTTTGGTTGATGAATCACACCTCCAGAATGACTCGATTATGCCTCATCAACCACAGAAGGATCTTGACCCGCAAACAGAGGAGTCGAATCCAGATATGAACAACCCAGTAACTCCCACCCTTGAACCTCACATCTATACTGAACCACCCGCTGCTGCTGAAAACCCCATCCTCGAACTGAAACCCCTTCCTGCTCACTTGAAATACGTCTTTTTGGGTTCTAATCAGACCCTTCCTGTGATTATCAATTCCAACCTCAGTCCTGAACAGGAATCCCGTCTGATTGTTGTCCTCCAGCAACATCGCAGAGCCATCGGATGGACTCTCGATGATTTGACTGGAATAAGTCCCTCTTATTGTACTCATCATATCTATTCAGAAGAGGGCACACGACCTTCTCGAGAAATGCAGAGATGCTTAAACCCCAATCTGCAGGAGGTCGTGAAAAAGGAGATCATCAAATGGTTAGATGCCGGAATCATCTACCCGATCTCCGATAGTCGTTGGGTGAGCCCAATTCAGGTCGTGCCCAAGAAGGCAGGACTCACCACTATAACGACTGAGACCGGAGAAATCATTCCTACCCGATTAGCCAACTCGTGGAGAGTCTGTATAGATTACCGTCGACTCAATTCCTCCACGAAGAAGGATCATTTCCCACTACCCTTCATTGATCAAATTCTCGAAAAACTAGCGGGAAATAGGTTCTTCCGCTTTCTTGACGGGTACTCCGGTTATAACCAGGTGGCAATCCATCCTGAGGACCAAGAAAAGACCATGTTCACCTGCCCCTTCGGAACATACGCTTTCCGAAGGATGCCTTTCGGTCTTTGCAATGCACCCGCTACTTTTCAGCGATGCATGCTTGCCATATTCTCAGATATGGTAGGTGATTATCTGGAAGTCTTCATGGATGACTTTTCAGTTTTCGGAGCATCATTCGACGATTGCCTCCAACACTTGGTCCAGATACTCAGGCGGTGCATCGATGTGAATTTGGTTCTTTCCTGGGAAAAGAGCCATTTCATGGTGCCTGAGGGAATTGTCCTGGGACACTCAATTTCGGAGAAAGGTATCCAAGTGGATCGAGCTAAGGTTAATCTGATTTCTCACCTTCCTATGCCTAGCTCGATCAGGGACATCCGATCCTTTTTAGGGCATGTCGGTTTTTATCGACGATTTATCCCTGATTTTTCAAAAATCGCACGCCCCCTGACCACTCTTCTCTCCAAGGATGTTCCCTTCGAAATTTCCAAGGAATGCACTCAAGCATTTGAAATCCTGCGTGACCGAGTCACCCAAGCCCCGATCCTACAGTCCCCTGATTGGTCTCAACCCTTTGAGATCATGTGTGATGCATCCGACTTCGCTGTAGGAGCGGTTTTGGGACAGAAAAATGACAAGAAACCTGTGGTCATTTACTACGCCAGCAAAACACTCGATGAGGCTCAGCGTAACTATACGGTTACTGAGAAAGAGCTGCTAGCTGTAGTATTTGCCCTAGAAAAGTTCAGATCGTACCTTCTGGGTTCCCGTGTCATCATATACTCGGATCACACAGCTGTGAGGCATCTCCTTGCAAAGAAGGACGCGAAACCTCGATTAATCCGATGGATCTTGCTATTGCAAGAATTTGACCTTGAGATTCGCAACAAAGCGGGAAAGCAAAACGTGGTAGCTGATCACTTGTCCCGTCTTCCTTCTGAAATAATTGACCCTTCCGGACCCATCACTGAGCATTTTCCCGATGAGCACCTGCTGACTATTGGTACTAGCCTTCCATGGTTTGCTAATATAGTAAATTACTTGGCATCTCATCAGACCCCGTCCGATTGGCCGAAGGCCAAGAAAGACAAATTACGCTCCGATGCCAAGTATTACATTTGGGAAGACCCGTACCTCTTCCGCATAGGTGCCGATCAGATCATCCGGAGATGTGTCCCGGAAGGGGAATTCAACAGTATCCTCTCTTTCTGCCATGACCAGGCATGCGGTGGCCATTTTGCCGGGCATAAAACCGCATCAAAAGTCCTCCAGTGCGGCTTTTACTGGCCCACACTGTTCAAAGACGCATACAATCACTGCAAGGCATGCAGTCGTTGCCAGACTTTGGGCAACATGAGCCATCGCGACATGATGCCTATGCAACCGATTCTAGTATGCGAAATCTTTGATGTTTGGGGGATTGATTTTATGGGCCCCTTTCCTGTTTCGGATGGTTTCGAATACATTCTGTTGGCTGTGGACTACGTGTCCAAATGGATCGAAGCCATACCGACCCGAACCTGTGATCACAAAATCGTTCTCAAATTCATTCATCAACACATTTTCTCAAGATTCGGGATTCCTCGTGCAATAATCTCTGATGGGGGACCCATTTCACAAATGCTCAGTTTAGGTCACTGATGACCAAATACGGGGTGTCTCACCGAATCTCTACTCCTTACCACCCCCAAACTAATGGTCTAGCTGAGCTGTCCAATCGGGAGATCAAGAAAATCCTGCAAGTCACTGTTCGACCTGATAGGAAGGACTGGTCGTCCCGACTTCCGGAAGCACTGTGGGCCTATAGGACCGCCCACAAAACCCAATTAGGCATGTCTCCCTTTAGACTGGTGTACGGAAAGGCATGCCACCTTCCCGTCGAACTGGAGCATAAAGCCTATTGGGCAGTACGGAACTGTAATCTAGATCTTTCCAAGGCTGGGACCCACAGAAAACTCCAAATCAGCGAGATCGATGAATTACGCATAGACGCGTACGAGAACTCGCAAATCTACAAGGAGCGGGTTAAAGCCTTCCACGACAAACACATCTCGAGAAAGATCTTTCATCCTGGTCAAAAGGTCCTACTCTTTGATACCCGACTCAAACTCTTCCCAGGAAAACTGAGATCTAAGTGGGTCGGACCATATTTGGTCCGACAGGTTTTTGGAAATGGAGCAATCGAAATCAGTCCACTCAGCCACGATTCTGAACCTTTCATCGTGAACGGTCAGAGACTCAAGCCGTTCATCGATGTAACTTCTACTGATTTGGCTGAGGCATCTTATATCCTCCTTTCCCCTTGAGCTTATTGCGCCCAGCCGATGGCGTAAAACTCAGCGCTTAACGGGAGGCAGCCCGTCATTCTCTTTGAAAACCTGAAACTTGTTCTGACACCATTTAGCACTCGAAGTTCACCCTTGTAGACAGCCGACCCCAACTCAGATGCTTGCATCTGGGATTTGAAATCGTCCGCAAAAATTCAACCCGACCCATCCACTCATCCAAATTTCTGTCTTAAGGAATGAACTAAGACCCCCTAGGTTACAATGAGGACATTGCAAATCTTAGGCATGGGGGGGTATGAAAGTGCAAAACTTGTAAGAAAAGGTTTCAAACAAAAAAAATTCACATATGCCAAAAAAAACACCATAAAAATTAAAAAATTTTCGAAAAAGAATAAGAGGAAAAGAGGAGAAGGAAATTTTGTGAAGGAGAAAAGAAACAAAATGAAAAAGGAGCACAAAATTATGAGAAAAAGTGATAGTCATTAGTAAGGAACTAAGGAATTAACCTAAGTTCTAGACCTCATTCAAGAAAAGTGCACAAAGAGATTAGTAAAGAATGCAAACCTTAGGCATTCTTGAATAGACTCTTAGTACCCATTAAGATCTGGACACTCCTCAAGAGGTTGAGGAAAATGAAAAGCTGAAGTATTAGGTCTAAGGCTTAGGGAGTATTCGGCCTCGTTAACTAATTTTTGGTTTACGGGACTCAGTAACCTAAGCACCCTAACCTCACACAGCCTGGTTCAGTAAGCGTAAAAATCAGAATCACGCAGAAGCGTCGCAAAATTCTGAAAAGAACACCTAGAATAGGAGCGGCCGATCAACACAAGTTGATTTGGACGAGTTCCCAGCGCGGAGAGGCGGGAAATCCCCTCGAAGATGCGTAACAAAATATCATCTCCTCGGTGCTTGTCTCTTAGGATATTTACATATCCTACTGGGGGCATGTAAGCACTCTGCTGGTTCAGATTCCATGGATGGCATTATCTCGAAGTGTCAATTGCCAGGGTCTGGATTCGGCCACGGAACACCATGGATGGGATTATCTCGAAATCTCAATAGCCAGGGTTCCGGGGGTTGCCATGGGCGGTGCTATCTCGAAGCATCGATCGCCAGGAACCCTTGAGGATTGATGATGGGAGCAAGGAATCTGATACAGACCGTGTTGAAAAGCCAATCCTAAGCTAGAACTAAAAAGAAAAAGAGAGAGAAAACTCTCCAAACAGAAAAACTTTCTATCTCTCTCTTACAAAACGCACTGCGAACTGAGCCAGGGCTAAAATCATTTCAAGCACGGGTGCTTTAACCACGAAGTCCAATAAACCTTAGGTTAGTTCTTGTGGACCTTAAAAACCTTTGCTAAAAGACTGAGGCTAAGGCTAGATAGATTTGGATCTTGATTGGTACTAGAGTACCTTTTAGGCCTATGGTCAGCATTCTAACCTAATCTATGCTCAAATAAAAAAAGGCACTTATCTAAAACTATTAAAAACTTCATGGTCTAGAACAAGGGTTGAAACCTTAAGTTTTTGCTAAGGGACTAGCAAAAGCTAGGCATGGGGGTATGATGAGAACCTCATCATGAGCCATAACTAGCTCATTTTGACCTAATACAAAGGATAAAAGCTCCTACATATCTCAAGGAAAGGCTTAACTCAGAGAATTCTGAGTTTGAGAAGAAAACAAGTCATAAGGGGTAAAAATGCAATTTTACCAGTATAATCTGCATACAGGGTAATTCAGGGCCCAAACATAGGTCAAAGCAGCTTAATAAGAATAAAAGTGGGATGAGATGATCTAGCAAGGGCTACAGCACTTCCAAGAAACTAAATGATAATCTGTAACCCTAAAACAACCCACTTCAATTCACGAGGTTCGAGGCAAAGTAAAAATAGAATAAACCCTCTAAAATTCATAGAAAAATAATCTCTAGGGTTTAGAACCTTAAATTTGGCCTTCAGAACCCATTTTGACCTACATTGAGAACCATGCCCAATTAATAACTTAATTTGGGTTTTTGCATAAATTGACCGGTCAAACAAGGTTTAATATAGAAATGAAATTCACCATCAGATTCCTTAGGTCCTAATTAATCATGTATAAAAACTTGAGCCTGAGAAGAAACCTCCTTGACCGACTTCACACTTTGGTCCTCATATATTTACTTTTTGGCCCTCAACTTTTGAACCATCGCATTTTGGCCCCTAACTCTCCTTCGTTCTTCGCATTCAGGTCCCCCCTGCAAAACCTGCCAGCACCATGCTCCGGCAACCTTGCGCGGAGCATGGCGCCGCGCAGGGTGAGGGGGGAAGCCTGGCAAGTAAACCGGGGGTGCCCTGCGTCGTCAGCCGTCGCAGGGACACCCCCCTGGTCGCTGTAGCCCACCATACCGGCCGTGCGAACGCACGGACGGTATGGGTTTTTGTTTCCGGCCATCCTCCGGCGAGGGAGACACGTCGTCTCCCTCCGCCTTCCTCCCTGTCTTGATCCCTATAAATACCCCCCGTTGCTCCACCAACCGGGGCAGCTCGGGTCTGACGGAGAAAACCCCCAACTTTCCTCTCTTCTCTCTCCGGCAGACGCTCACCAGCTCCGGCGGTTCCTCCCCCTTCTCCTCTTCGCTCTGCCGCAATACCAGCAGCAGAGACTTCCTCCCCTGCTCTTCCCGCGCCACGCCGCACCCAGCTGGCGCCTCTCCGGCTCTCTGCTCGCCGCCGCCCCTTTCCCTGAGCATTGTCTTCTCCGGCGACAGTCGATACGACTGTCGCCCTGCTGCTCCCCCTTCGTCCCTTCAAGTAAGCTAGAACTACTTCCCTTCTTCTCCTCTTTCTTTCCCCGCTTTCAATTTGTTCAATTAAGCCCTCGACCGACCCTGACCATCGTCACCCCCTTCGTCTCCGGCCACCCTCCGGCGAGATGCTCCCATTGCTCCACAGCCTCACACACCTCGCCGACCCTCACCGAACCTCCGCCTCATCACACTGAGCACCCCCCACCCCTCCACTGCCACTCCACACCTCCGTAACGCTCCCCCGAACAAACCCATTCCTCCGGTTGCAGTCCAACCTAGGGCTGCCGCCAGACACCACCTTGCGGCTTGCCGCGCAGCTCCACACCTTCGCCGTGCCACGGCGAAGGTTCCCAAGTGGTTTGATCAGGCCGAGAGGCCATATTCGTGTCCGACAGGTTTTGAGGTTCGACCGCCATTAACGCACATTGAAGCAGCTTCTCCCGCGCTCCAGGCTTGAGGACTCCAGGTCTCCAGCTGCTGCGGATTACGGGGAGTCTTACGAAGGCAGCCAGCCAGCAACCGACGCAAATCGAAGCCGCAGCTGCAGAAGCTAGGCCGCGGTCTCCCAGCAGGCGCACGCGAGGAGAGGCCTCCGTTTAGTCCCACATCGGTAAGCCTCACAACCTCTTCACCGTTTAAATTGATTTTGTGCATTAGCCTTACTGCCTCAGCACACGGGGTGAGGTCCCCTTCACCCGCCCGGTTACCCGGTCTCGTCCGCGCTCACGCCCCGCGGACCTGACCCGACCCGACTTAAGACTGACCTGCACTCCTCGCCCACCATGCACGCCGGTGGGCCTGGACCCGGACCTGACCCGTACCTGACTACCCGGCAGCTCTGGGAGAGCTTTCCCAAGAGTGGTTTCAGAGAGAGAGAGACGCGGGGGGAGAGGGTAGAGTAGGTTTTGTCCTCTGACGTAAGCTCTGAAGTGTGCAGGCACAGGTGAAGAAGAAGGACCGCGGAAGAAGAAGGAAGCTGAGGGAGACACTGTAGCAACAGGCAGTTTAAGTCGTCTGATTTGGAAATCAGACGACGTCCTGAAGGGAAAAGAAGAAAGAAGGAGGGGCAACGTCCTGACTGGAAAAAGAAAAGAAGAAAGGAGATCTGAAGAACAACAGAAGAAGGCGAGGCAGAGGAGAACACAAAAGAACAAGGGAAGAACTGAAAGAAGAAAAACAAAGAAGAAAGAAGAAGATCTGAAGAAAGACAGAAGAAAAAGGAAGAGCAGGAACAGCTGGAAAAAGAAGAAGAGCATCACCACTGCAGAAGAAGAAGATCACCTCTGCAGACAAAGAAGAAGAAGATCTGAGACGAGGAGAAACAAAGAGAAAACAACAAATCCTTTCTCTCTTTATTTTTTTTTTGTAAAAGAAACATGTATATCTCTAGAATACAACTTGCTCCCTGAGTTCGACCTCGGGAACTCTTTTCCGAGTAAAAAATTTATATATTTGAAATGATGGCAACAACTGGCTATACTACGACGCTATAACCCTGCTGTTGGAGCCACCATCAGGCATGCATTGCATTTTTCTTGTCTTTTTAATGTATTTTTGTGAGTGTTAGAGATGAATAGATATACAAATCCCTAAAACCCTAGCACTCAGGAAGGCAACTGGTGAAGAAGAAGCTCAGACTAGCTAGAACTCAGCCTGATCCAGCTCACCATAGTTGGAATCCAACTCACTTTGACTAGGGTTAGCTCATCCTAGCTCCATTCAGCTCATCTCAGCTGAATGGCAGCTCAAGAGAGCTCATCTTAGCTCACCCTAGCTCAGGTTAGCTCAGATCCAGCTCAACTTAGCTGAGTCAAGCTCATCTCAACTCCCATTAGTCCACAGGGAGCTCTAGCTAGCTCAGCTGAGTTGACCGGAGTTCACCCCAGCTCAGGTCCAGCCACACCTAGCTCCACTCAACTCCAGCCAGCTGAAGATGACTTCATTCCAGCTCAGGAAGCTCAAGTCCAGCTCCCGGGGACTCAGCTTAGCTCAACTCAGTTGAGCTAAGCTACCTTAGCTGCCTCAATCAGCTTGATTCTCCTCGGGAGCACTAGACCCAACTCACCTCAGCTCATTATGGTAGAAGCCAGCTCACTTTAGCTTAGCTTAGCATCTAGCAAAGAACTAGCAAGCTAAGCCAGCTAGAGTAGCTCCTTGCCACCCTCTTCAGCAGCTCCCAGCTCCAGTTCAAGCTTCTGGCTTCTCCTCTTCAGCTCCTCTCTTCAAACCCTAGCTCCAATACCTCCTCCTCTACTCCACTACTAGCTAAGCTAGCTTAGCTTATCTTAGCTTAGCTATGCTCCAACTCCCTTGGCTTTTACCACCTAAAAACCCTACCTAACAACTCCACCAACTAGCTCCACCTAAGCTCCACATAAGCTAGCCCTACTTCCACCTCACCTTGGTGCTAACCTAGCCTACCCACTACCTCCAACAGACACTACAAAGTGGCGCCAAAACCACCCTAGCCACCCTCCTTATTGGCACCATTTTTTCCCTCCAAAACCCCCTTCATCTCCACCACATATCTTCCCTTAAACCCATCTCCACTATCCACCTAACCCCCCTTCTAGAAGCCCTCATGGTGGTGCCAAAACTAAGGCATCCCTTCATGGTTGGTGCCACCTTTAGGTGGCTCTTCACCACCATAACCACCACCTTCACAACCCCTACTTGGCACCAACAATTCTCCACCATAAGATCACCTAACCACCCCCATCTTCCCATCTTAGCCATCCATCTCAAGAGTCACCTTAACCCTCTCATCCTACCCTATAAAAAGACCAACACCCACCACCTTACAACCCATCCTTGGCTAGCAAAATACCTCTCATATTCTACCTAAAGCTCACGCCCAAGAGAGAAGAAGAAGAAGATTAAGGGGATACTTTGTCCCCTTGGTGACTTCCCCTCTTCCCTTCTCTCTTGTGCCCACGCCAGCCAAAGGAGAAGCCAGGCAAGGAAGACCTTTGGAGAAGGTCTTGAAGGTGGTCCACACCACCTTGGAGGAGAGCTTAAGGGTGGTGCACGCCCACCCTTGGAGGAAAGAATTGAGGTGGAGAGCATCCACCTTGGAGGAGCATTCAAGGAAGGAGAAGAAGGAGACCTTCTTTTCAAGCCAAGGAGCAGCTAGGCTTGGAGCAAGAGAACATCCTTCTTCACCAGATTCTGCAAGAGAATTTGTGTTTTTTTTTTATTGCTTTTATATTTTCCATTTCAAGTAGAAGCATTCCTCTACATGTTTTTGTAAAACACAAATTCTACTAAATCAATTTGCCTTCTTTTCAATTTCTATTGCAATTGCTTTATCTTTGTTCTAGCACTTTTTCACTTCCACTTCCTAATTACTCTAGGCCTCCACGTGTCTAGAGTGAGCTTAGGGAGGGGTCATATTTGTCACTTAGGTTTTAGCTTAGTGATTGTAGGTGTTAGTTGATTTTCTATCAATAATTCGCATTTTGCTTTCATTATTTCAGAACATAAAAATTATATATTTAAAATACCAAAAAGAAAGATTGAGTTTCCTTTAAAAGCAAGAGATTTGAATTGCAAACTTGTCTCCTTGGACGACCCTAGATACTCCCCTATTTAGGAATAGAAATTTAAAAGCGTATGCGATTTCACGTGTTACGACTTTAAAAACCCTAATTACAAATCACGTGATTTTTCGCATCAGGGATGAAGGAGGTGGAATTGGCACCGGTTGTAACTTATCGACGCTGTGGAAGGTGAATACTCCGGGGAGAGACGACGACGAAGAATGAGGACAACCCTCGCTTTGACTGGCGAGGCGTGGAGGAAGACGAGGAAGGTCACTGTGCTTCCAATTTGGCTGTTGGAGGCGCGGAGGAAGGAGGTCGAGAAGGTCCGCCGGAGCATAGGTCGGAGAAGGTCGGAGATAGGGATTTGAAGAAGTTTTTGGTGCAAGACCTAGCTAAGGAACTCGGCCTTGCAACCTGGGTCCTTTTATACAGCTCAAGGAGGCCTTCCAAGCTTGGAAACCAAGCTTAAAAGCTTGGAGCTTACACACAAGTAGGAGACCCAATCCTTCAAGCAATTCACATGAGAATTTGGGCAAGAATTAAAGCCCAACACGTAGCTCAAATTGTAGGAAAATTTCTCAGGAGTCACCCTTCTAATTTTGGAAGGGATTCGCCAATCAATCAGGGAGAAATCCCTAGTCGAAGTTCACCGGAGTAGGAATTCCTTTGCGATAATGGTGGAGGGACCTGATTGCAAAGAAGATGACAAACTTAGGGACCCATTTGTAAAGAATTCAAAACGTTAGGGGTACGTGAGTGATAAATGCAAACTAGGTCAATATGATCTCTGATTAGGCTCAAATTTTGGTACAAACCTAATTTGGACCTAAGGAATACAATGGTGAAGTTGGTTTTAGGTTTTGACTAATTTTGACTGGGTAAATTGCACAGTTACCCAAATTAGGGCAACTATCTGTCTGAGACTCTATTTTCAGTCAAAATGTGTTCAGATGGTCAAATCAAGTATGTCAAATCTTGGAAAATATTTTTCTATGATTTTTACAGGGTTTAAGTGAATTTTATCCTGACCAGAACCTCAGTTAATTAAGCGGGTATGTTTTTAAAGTTTCGGATGTCCATTAATTCTTGAAATGCGCGAAAAAATCGTTTCTGTCTGCATGAACTCACTTATTAGATATTAATGACTAAATGACCTTTAATAAACCCCTAGCATACCCGTGGTTATTCTGTATTTGTGATAAGATGGTAAAACTATAGAAATAACCCTACTTTCATCTTTTCTTCTCAAAATAACTTTCCCTGCTCTAGAGACCTTCTAATTGATATGTATGAGCTTTTATTGACTTTATAAGACTAAATTGAGCTAGTTATTAATAGTGTTCCCATCAAAGGCATCCAAATATTCTAATGGAAATTTGCAACTCTATCCTTCGTTTACTCAATTTTGCATAGAAACCCCCTCATTATGGTCTTCATATGCCATGTTATTACCTAGGTGCACCTATATGCTTGATTAGAAATAGGTTTTACAAATAGAGTCAAGCTTTTGATTGAGGCATTGTGATGTGAATTGGGAACTATTGGCGAGATGGGTAACAAAAATCAAGAAGCAGAAGACAAGCAAAATGAAGATTGAAACCCTAATGCAGCGACTGCTAAGAGGCTTTCTTATGACATACAACATCCAACAAGCTTGATTACAGGAGAGAATGGAACGACCTTTCATTGTGTAAGACATACATAGTGGTTGACGGATGGTGATAAGGGATACTCTAGTTTTTTTTTTAAGGAATAGGAGGGACAACTTTGTAAAATATTGGTTGTAAGAAGGATAGATTTGCAAGGATCTTTTAGCTGAGGCTAGTTGTAAAAGAGAACACAAATAGAAGCTGTGGACCTAGCAAAGATGGAGAAATTATGGAGCAGGTGATAGGTTGAGAAGAAAGGAAACATGTTCCTGAAATGATCCCATGGGAACAAGGGCTAAACTACAAACAGCATGCCTTGACAACTACATTGAAGAAGTTATGGTAGATGTCTATGATAACGCAGAAACACACATGCTGCTTAACAATAGACATCGCAACATCTATTGTATCTGATGTTACTCAGTTAGATAACGCCTTGGTCATGGCATAGTGTAACGACCCGGTTCCCGAGTCCCTACGAGACACGAGAACCGGACCGACTCGACTAGTCCCAAGACCTAGTCGTCCAACGAGGAAGTAACCAAAGAGCAGTAAAATAAACCACATTCAGCATGAATATACCTAACAGTAAGAAAGTACAGCAGTAAGGAAAGAAACTACTACAGTATATACCACCACAACAGTAGAACAACATTTATCATATAACATGAAC
Source organism: Thalassia testudinum (assembly GCA_037157565.1). Taxonomy (NCBI): domain Eukaryota; kingdom Viridiplantae; phylum Streptophyta; class Magnoliopsida; order Alismatales; family Hydrocharitaceae; genus Thalassia; species Thalassia testudinum. The sequence continues at coordinate 19,159,424 of JAZHRO010000050.1, forward strand.
TGCAGGTAAAGAAAAGTACAGCGGAAACAAGAACTACTCACTATAACGGAAACAAAGAGGTACAAAAGACAGTAGTAACTCTACTGGACCCTACTCGGCCCAGCGTCCTTTGCAGCCGCTGACCCTGGCTGCTCAACACCTGGTCCTGAAAAATTTAACGAGTGCAATACGTCAGCAAAACGCTGAGTAGAGTGGCAACTAAAACTAAAGACAACAGTAAAGTGTACAGTAGCTGTTATGTTCTATTACTTTCTTTATTCACATTTTTCAATTGTCTCACTATTTCATGTATTCCCCAGATCTTTTTCTTGATCTCGAATGTTCCTCGTGGGAACGATCTTGATTGCAGTCTTTTCCAAAAAGTAGAAGTAGCACGTGGTGCTCTCCTGGCCGGGAGAGTCCCCCGTGGTGATCCTACTCTCAGTCAACCACCCCAAGGTCACTGACAGACGTAACGATGACTACGGCACGCGCGATAAACGCACAGGTAGCTAACCCGTACTAGCACGCGGTCAGTCATTTCCGTTAACGGGTGCACCCAAAGCACAGCACGGAACCAGTCCAGGGCAGAGCCCTCTCAGTAACAGGGGTCCAACCCCTCCACAGTAACCAAACCGGGGCCTTGCCCCTCCACAGTCCGCGCACCCTCACCTGACTACCCTGGTTTGCCCCAGCGGGCCAAACAAGTCGGTGTGGGAGGTTAGCAGAACCCCGGGGCCCGTGGGGTAGCTAGTACCTCCCTACACTAGTAGCTCTCCTCGGTACTACGTATGCGAGGGCCAACAAATCGGTACAGAGTGGCCAGTCCTAACCCCGGGTCCCTGGGGCGGCTGGCTCCGCTCTGCACTAAACAGGGGGGACAGTCGCTCTCCTTGGTACTCCATACTCAAGGGCCAGCTCACTTCCCCAAAACTATTCCATTCACTTTCCAGGAGTTCTACTCCTACTTCCCCGTAGGGTTCCATCCTTTTTACTCAAACATCCAGGTTTCACTTTCCAGTTTCACATTCTTATAATCCATGTTCTCAACCACGTTATCTATTCACAACAGGCAGCTGTTAATTCAAATTACAGGCAGCTTTATATCTCTTCCCATTTTCCAAGACTGCAGTATTATACATTCCACTAGTTTTCCCATCCTAGGATTCATGCCATATCCTAGGATCTATCATACAATCTAGTTTTCCAGTCCTAGGATTCATGCAACACCTAGGAGCTATCAATCCATCTATTTCTCATTCCTAGGATTCATGCAATGTCCTAGGTTCTATTTATGGTTCCATAATTTAACAGATTTTATTAATAACTTAAAGCCACTCTACCAGGTACAACGGGAGTAATGGGGGCGTGATCAGGAATCCCGCGTGCCTCCGCGACTCCCAAGACTACAACTGAATGAGGTCCTATCACAAGGAGAGTCTCAAAATAGTGTATAGCTACTTTAGACGGGTAGAGGAATTAATTCTGAAAAGAACGCAACTCGAATCGCGGAAAACGGAACCCGAACGGGCCCTAAACGGGTCGAAAACGACGACACAGTGTAAAATCAGACGTCTGGAACTTCTTCCAGATGTCTTAAAAAGTGGATCAGAGAATTACCTGCTCAGCGTGGTTTCCCAGACGTCCATAAGTCTGCGGGGACGTCTGGCCTAGCTCCCAGACGTCCGATGGTCACCCCGGACGTCTGGAGGTCACTCCCGCCGTCTGGTACAACAGCCAGACGTCTGATTCGCGTTGGATGGCGAATCACCGAGCCTGCGCACACCCATCTCCCTTCCTCAGTACGGTCAGTTGACAGGAAGGAAGAAGAAGATGGAAAACTCACCTTTCAGACGTCTGGAAGGTCTTCCAGACGTCTCCCTCGCCGTCTGGCTATCAACCCAGACGTCTGATTCTGGAAATTTTTCCAGAACAGGGCACCACCCGGCTTCCGCTCGCGACGCCGCCCGCGTTGCACCTCGCGCGCCTGCTTCTCAGACCGCAGCAGTCCCCCCCCTCCGCGTCGCTTTGCGCCCCCTGCGCCCTCCGCCGGCCGGCCCTAGCAGCCCCGGCGAGCTCGTCCGCACGGCAGAGCGCCGCTCTAGCACGCAGCACCTCCTCCGCGCTCACTGCGGCCGCCGCTGCCGCCCTCGCGCTCACTCTCGCGCTCTGGGTGAAGGAGAAGAGAAAGGAGATGGTGGTGACGGAGTGAGGGGAGGCGTGCCCTTTTAAGGCCGCGCGGAGAGGAGAGAGAAGGATTCGCGGTAGGGGAATCTGCAGCCGCAGGAGGAAGGAAAGGCGAATATCCGGTCTGCGTGCTCAGGCGCGCAGACGACTCGTGCGTGTCGAAAATAACGGATTTCCAGACGTCTGGAAGCGATCCCAGACGTCTGGTCAGACGTCTGGACCACCTCCCAGACGTCTTAAAATACGTCCGGGGCACGCGTTCGTTATAATATAACAAACTCAAAGGAAGTTTCGTCCCCGAAACTTGCGCCAACTAGGGTGTGGGAAAAGACGTCTAAATAACCATAACAAACTCAAAGAGGACCGAAGCCGGTCCGAAAAGACGTACCTGCGAAAAGCTCCGGGTACCGCTCTCGCATTGCCGCCTCAGGCTCCCAGGTAGCCTCCTCGTACTGCTGGCTCTTCCACAAAACCTTTATCAGGGGTACTTGCTTTCGTCTCAAACTGCGGACGGCTCGGTCTTGAATCTGCACTGGCCCCTCGGGGTAGGTCAGGTCGTCGCTCACCTCGACGCTCTCGTGACTCAGTACATGACTGGAATCGGCTAGGTACTTCCTGAGGTTGGACGCGTGGAATACGTCGTGCACACTAGAAAGCTGCGGGGGAAGGGCAAGTCTGTAAGCAACGGGTCCAACCCGCTCCAGGACCTCAAAGGGCCCCACGAACCTCGACGCGAGCTTCCCTCTCACCCCAAACCGCTGTAAGCCCTTCATGGGCGAAACACGAAGGAAGACGTGGTCCCCAACCTCAAACTGCACCTCTCTGCGTCTCCGATCCGCGTAGCTCTTCTGTCTGCTCCTGACAGTGCGGAGTCGTCTGTGGATCTGCTCAACTACCTCCTGACTCTGCCGGATCAACCTGGGGCCAACCTCCCACTTGGTCCCCACCTCAACCCAACTCAAGGGTGCCGTACACTTCCGTCCGTACAGAGCCTCGTAGGGAGCCATGCCGATGCTCGAGTGATAACTGTTGTTGTATGCAAACTCTGCCAGGGGCAGGTGCTCCTCCCAAGAGCCCCTCCAGTCCAGTACACAGGCACACTAAAGGTCCTCAAGTGTCTGTATCGTGCGCTCAGACTGTCCGTCCGTCTGGGGGTGGTAAGCCGTGCTAAGCCTCAACCTCGTCCCCAAGGCCTGCTGAAACTCAGCCCAAAACTGGGACGTAAAGCAGGTATCCCGGTCGAATACGATCTCCCACGGAACTCCATGTAGTCGTACCACATCACGGATATACCTCTCTGCCAACTGTGCTGGTCCCAAAGTGACTCGGATCGGCAAGAAACGCGCCATCTTCGTCAGTCTATCCACTATTACCCAGACTGCGTCGTGTCCCCACTGGGTAACAGGTAAGCCCACCACCAAGTCCATGGTGATGCTCTCCCACTTCCACTTTGGCACTGGAAGCGGCTGAAGCGGCCCTGCAGGCCTCTGATGCTCGGCTTTCACCTGCTGGCACACTAAGCACTATTGCACGAACTCACCCACATCCCGCTTCATCCCTCTCCACCAAAACTCGCGTCTCAAGTCGTGGTACATTTTCGTATTCCCGGGATGTATGGTGAATCTGGAACCGTGTGCCTCAGTCAGGAGCTCTCTCAACAGCTCCTCGTCTCTGGGAATGCACAACCGTCCCCTCAAACGTAGCACCTGGTCTGTGAAAGAGAAGTCATCTGGATCTCCTGACAGTACTCTGTCGCGCAAAGACCGCAAGTACGGATCGGCCATCTGTCCTGTGATGATGCGGTCCATCAACTCTGGCCTAGTCTGCTGTGTCACCGTCACTGCCCCATAGTACCCTCGTAACTCTAGAGGTCGCCAACTGCCCACCTCCTCCAAAAGGCTCCAACTCTGTAACTGTAGGCTGGCCAAGCGTGCGGGCGCCTTACGGCTCAAGGCGTCAGCTACCACATTGGCCTTTCCCGGGTGGTAGGAGATGCTGCAGTCGTAGTCCTTCAGGAGCTCCAACCAACGTCTCTGTCTCATGTTGAGCTCCTTCTGATCAAAAAGGTATCTAAGGCTCTTGTGATCTGTAAAAATCTCGAAGGTCTCACTGTACAAGTAGTGCCTCCAGGTCTTCAGCGCGAAGACAATAGCTGCCAACTCTAGGTCGTGGGTAGGGTAGGTATGCTCATGGGGCTTCAATTGCCGCGAAGTGTAAGCGACAACGTGACCCCTCTGCATGAGCACACCTCCTAACCCCTACAAGGAAGCGTCCGTGTACACAATGAACCCGCCACTACTGTCAGGAATGGTGAGCACGGGAGCCGAGGTCAACCTCTCCTTCAGCTCCAGAAAACACGCCTCACAGGCATCTGTCCAAACGAAAGGCACGTCCTTCCGGGTCAACTGTGTCATAGGGCGCGCAATCTGCGAAAATCCTCTGATGAACCGTCTGTAGTAGCCAGCTAGTCCCAGGAAACTGCGGATCTCAGTGACTGAACGCGGTCTCTCCCACCTGAGCACTGCCTCGACCTTGGCTGGGTCCACCGCCAGGCCATCTCCAGAGATCACATGACCCAAGAAGGTCACCTCCTCAACCAGAACTCGCACTTGCTGTATTTGGCGTACAGCCTACGTCGCCTCAGAGTGTCCAAAATCATCCGCAAGTGCTGTCCGTGCTGTCTCCGATCTCTAGAATAGATTAGTACATCATCTATGAAAACCACCACGAACTGGTCCAAGTACGGTCTAAACACCCGGTTCATCAGGTCCATGAAAGCAACGGGGGCATTGGTCAGCCCAAACGGCATGACCAAAAACTTGTAGTGTCCGTACCGGGTGCGGAAAGCTGTCTTGGAGACGTCGGTCTCCCTGATCCTCAACTGGTGGTATCCAAACCTCAAGTCTATCTTGGACAACACCGTGGCACCCCGCAACTGGTCAAACAAATCGTCGATCCTCGGCAGCGGATACTTGTTCTTGATGGTGACCCTGTTCAGCTGTCGGTAGTCCACACAAAGACGTAGGGTCCCATCCTTCTTCTTCACAAACAGTACCGGGGCTCCCCAGGGAGACGCACTGGGCCTCACGAAACCTTTCTCCAGAAGGTCCTGCAGCTGAGACTTGAGCTCTCGCAGCTCAAGCGGTGCCATCCTGTATGGCGCGGTGGAGATGGGGCTTGTCCCTGGTACTAGTGAGATCTCAAACTCGATCTCACGCTCGGGCGGTAGTCCTGGTAACTCGTCTGGAAACACGTCAGGGTACTCTCTGACCACCGGGATGCTCTGGAAGTCTGCCACAGGGCTGGGCTTTGCCACCACACAAGCTAGGAAGTCCTCACACCCCTGGCTTAAAAGTCTCGCCGCTCGAAGTGCCGAAATGCACCTGAAACCTCCGTCCACTGGCTGTCCGTGAAACTCGAAAGAAGGCAACTCCGGAATGGAGAAGACAATCTTCCTCTCAAAACAGTCCACCAAGGCGTGGTAGGCGGACAGCCAATCCATCCCCAGAATCACTCCAAAGTCCTCCATCTGGATCATAATCAGGTCAGCTGGCAGGCTATGTCCTCCGACGCTGACCTCGCAATCCGTGTACACCTCCTCAGCTACAAACAGCTGACCACTCGGACCTCTGATTACGAACGGATTCTCTAACAGTGTACAATCCTGGTCCAAACTAACTGCGAAACTGGCTGCGACAAACGAGTGCGTAGCGCCGGAATCGAAAAGCGTGTAAACAAGTCTGCCAGAAACTGAAACCATACCTGCTACCACCGATCCCGAAGCTCTGGCGTCCCTGTGTGTTAGGGCGTTGATACGCCCCTCAGCTCTAGGTGCGGACGAAGCAGCCACACTCTGCGTCGGACGGGTAGGTGCTGGCCGGTACCCTCCTCGCGACTGCTGTCCTCCTCCTCGCGCTTGGGAACCGCGGCCTCCTGCGCGCCCTCCAGTGCTCTGCGCGGGGAGTATCTGCTGACCTCCTACCCTAGATGGGCAGTCCCTCCTGACGTGGCCCGGCTGGCCACACTGGTAGCAGAGGGGAACCCGACTCCCGCCCTCAGTGGGTCCCTGCTGTCGACTAGGCGGGGGTCCGGTGCTGGCGACTGGCCCCTGTCGAGGGCCCCCAAAGGCCACTGATGGCCCTGCACAACGTGACGGCTCTCCTGCGGATGCCACGTGTCTCCGTTCTCACCGGCCCTGTGAGAAGTCTGGCTGAAAGGGCCTCTTCCGCCCGCCGTCGGTGTCTCGCGCGGACGGGTTGGTCTCTTCGTAAGTCATAGCTGCCTCTACCACCCTCGAAAACGTAGGCAGCTTCAGGGGTTTGACATACCCCCGGATCGCAGGCCAGAGCCCCTCGGTGAACCTCCAGAGGCGCTCCTCCTTAGTGGCTACCGCTGTCGCTGCAAAGTAGGACAGCTCCAAGAAACGCGTGCGGTACGCGCTCACAGTCATCGTCCCTTGGCGGAGAGTGTGGAACTCCCGCCTCCTCTGGTCCTACCACGTCTGGGGAAAGTACTGCTCGCAGAAGAGGGTGATGAACTGGTCCCACGTCGGCTCGTCCCTCTCCTGTCCCCGGACCGCCCTCCACCACCGGTGTGCCGCACTCTCCAGCTGGTACGTGGCAAAGGCCACGCGGCACTCCACCGGGGGGCAAAGGGTGTCGAAGATCTTCTCCAGCTGCTCAAGCCAGTCCTCTGCCTCGGTCGGGTCCTCATCCCCCTTGAAGGAGGGGGGCTTCAGCTTCCGGAACTGTCTGAAAAGCTCGAAGTGGCGCTGTAGGGGAGGTGCTGGTGCACCTCCAGGCGAAGGTGCCTCGTGTACAGAAGTGTCGGAGGAAGGTGGGGGCGGCAACGGCCCATCCCCTCCCACGTATCCAGCGCCGTGTCCGTCGCGTGGTCCCACAGAGGACTCCCCCTCTGCAGCCCCAGGAGGAGGCGCTCGGGGCGGTGGGTGGAGCTCCTCTCGTACAATATCTCGTATCAGTCTGGCGAGGTCCTGGGCCTGGATGCCCGGGAGTGGTGGCTGGTCCACCGAGACGTCAACAACAGCACGTCCACCTTGCCGACCTCTCCCTCGGCCGCGCCCACGGCCAGTCTCGCCAGTCCCGCGACGAGGCATCTCCTGCAAGGAGACGCGAAATAAAACGGAAACGTCAAAACAGACGGTACCTAACAAAACTTCTAAGAGCTCATGTCAAGAGATATGTTGTGGTGGCTACTCTAGCTATAAACATGTGAATTGGTTATTTTCCAGTTAGTTGATTCACTTCTCGGGACGGCCTTGCTCTGATACCATCTTGTAACGACCCGGTTCCCGAGTCCCTACGAGACACGAGAACCGGATCGACTCGACTAGTCGCAAGACCTAGTCATCCAACGAGGAAGTAACCAAAGAGCAGCAAAATAAACCACATTCAGCATGAATATAACTAACAGTAAGAAAGTACAGCAGTAAGGAAAGAAACTACTACAGTATGTACCATCACAATAGTAGAACAACATTTATCATATAACATGAACTGCAGGTAAAGAAAAGTACAACGGAAACAAGAACTACTCACTATAACGGAAACAAAGAGGTACAAAAGACAGTAGTAACTCTACTGGACCCTACTCGGCCCAGCGTCCTCTGCAGCCGCTGACCCTGCCTGCTCAACACCTGGTCCTGAAAAAGGTAACGAGTGTAACACGTCAGCAAAACGCTGAGTAGAGTGGCAACTAAAACTAAAGACAACAGTAAAGTGTACAGTAGCTGTTATGTTCTATTACTTTCTTTATTCACATTTTTCAATTGTCTCATTATTTCATTTATTCCCCAGATCTTTTTCTTGATCTCGAATGTTCCTCGTGGGAACGATCTTGATTGCAGTCTTTTCCAAAAAGTAGAAGTAGCACGTGGTGCTCTCCTGGCCGGGAGAGTCTCCCGTGGTGATCCTACTCTCAATCAACCACCCCAAGGTCACTGACAGACGTAACGGTGACTACGGCACGTGCGATAAACGCACAGGTAGCTAACCCGTACTGGCACGCGGTCAGTCGTTTCCGTTAACGGGTGCGCCCAAAGCATAGCACGGAACCAGTCCAGGGCAGAGCTCTCTCAGTAACAGGGGTCCAACCCCTCCACAGTAACCAAACCGGGGCCTTGCCCCTCCACAGTCCGCGCACCCTCGCCTGACTACCCTGGTTTGCCCCAGCGGGCCTAACAAGTCGGTGTGGGAGGCTAGCAGAACCCCGGGGCCCGTGGGGTAGCTAGTACCTCCCTACACTAGTAGCTCTCCTCGGTATTACGTACGCGAGGGCCAGCAAGTCAGTACAGAGTGGCCAATCCTAACCCCGGGTCCCTGGGGCGACTGGCTCCGCTCTGCACTAAACAGGGGGGACAGTCGCTCTCCTTGGTACTCCGTACTCAAGGGCCAGCTCACTTCCCTAAAACTATTCCATTTACTTTCCAGGAGTTCTACTCCTACTTCCCCGTAGGGTTCCATCCTTTTTACTCAAACATCCAGGTTTCACTTTCCAGTTTCACATTCTTACAATCCATGTTCTCAACCACGTTATCTATTCACAACAGGCAGCTTTATATCTCTTCCCATTTTCCAAGACTGCAGTGTTATACATTCCACTAGTTTTCCCATCCTAGGATTCATGCCATATCCTAGGATCTATCATACCATCTAGTTTTCCTGTCCTAGGATTCATGCAACACCTAGGAGCTATCATTCCATCTATTTCTCATTCCTAGGATTCATGCAATGTCCTAGGTTCTATTTATGGTTCCATAATTTAACAGATTTTATTAATAACTTAAAGCCACTCTACCAGGTACAACGGGAGTAATGGGGGCGTGATCGGGAATCCCGCGTGCCTCCGCAACTCCCAAGACTGCAACTGAACGAGGTCCTATCACAAGGAGAGTCTCAAAACAGTGTATAGCTACTGTAGACGGGTAGAGGAATTAATTCTGAAAGGAACGCAACTCGAATCGCGGAAAACGGAACTCGAATGGGCCCTAAACGGGTCGAAAACGACGACACTGTGTAAAATCAAACGTCTGGAACTTCTTCCAGACGTCTTAAAAAGTGGATCAGAGAATTACCTGCTCAGTGTGGTTTCCCAGACTTCCAGAAGTCTGTGGGGACGTCTGGCCTAGCTCCCAGACGTCCGATGGTCACCCCGGACGTCTGGAGGTCGCTCCCGCTGTCTGGTACAACAGCCAGACGTCTGATTCGCGTTGGATGGCGAATCACCGAGCCTGCGCACACCCATCTCCCTCCCTCAGTACGGTCAGTTGACAGGAAGGAAGAAGAAGATGGAAAACTCACCTTTCAGACGTCTGGAAGGTCTTCCAGACGTCTCCCTCGCCGTCTGGCTATCAACCCAGACGTCTGATTCTGGAAATTTTTCCAGAACAGGGCACCACCCGGCTTCCGCTCGCGACGCCGCCCACGTCGCACCTCGCGCACCTGCTGCTCAGACTGCAGCAGTCCCCCCCTCCGCGTCGCTCCGCTCCCCCTGCGCCCTCCGCCGGCCGGCCCTAGCAACCCTGGCGAGCTCGCCCGCACGGCAGAGCGCCGCTCTCGCACGCAGCACCTCCTCCGCGCTCACTGTGGCCGCCGCTGCTGCCCTCGCGCTCACTCTCGTGCTCTGGCTGAAGGAGAAGAGAAAGGAGATGGTGGTGACGGAGTGAGGGGAGGCGTGCCCTTTTAAGGCCGCGCGGAGAGGAGAGAGAAGGATTCGCGGCAGGGGAATCTGCAGCCGCAGGAGGAAGGAAAGGCGAATATCCGGTCTGTGCGCTCAGGCGCGCAGACGACTCGCGCATGTCGAAAATAACGGATTTCCAGACGTCTGGAAGCGCACAGACGACTCGCGCGTGTCGAAAATAACGGATTTCCAGACGTCTGGAAGCGATCCTAGACGTCTGGACCACCTCCCAGACGTCTTAAAATACGTCTGGGGCACGCGTTCGTTACACATAGTTACCTACAAGATAATATGGCTAAATAGTCAAAAGTGGTTGATTGAGGAGTGACCGCTTACCTGAGTTACCTCCTAGTCTGTTTGAGTTTCACAAACCATCTTTTGATAGTTGACTGTGGAGTTCTTTCTGCATTGAAGTTGATTTTTTGGTTTTAGTCTTCTTACAACTGAATTTTAAACAGTGAAAGGCATGTTGATGACTTGTTATCAACATGTTGCCAATATGTTGATGTCAAGATCCTAAGAGATATCGACACCCCCTGTCATATTTTTTTCCCTGATGTCAATCAATATTGGCGACATGTCGCTATCATGTCATTAAGATTGGAGCCCTTAAGAACTGAATTTCTAATATGCACCGACATGTCTTTCTTTTTTAAAAAAAAAAAGCATTTTCGTGTATGTGTAAATTATTCCTAATTTACAAAGATGTTGAAGAGTTGTAATTATGAGATAATATTGTAGGCAGTGAGCCTATGGCTAATAACATGCCATATATCTAAGATTGCAAATCTAATTTGAATGATGATGGTAATAATAGAAACCTATACAGCATCTTAAGATCTTTCTCCTTGATGCGATTTGTGAAAATCGTGACAAATACAGAGTATAGATATCTATAGTAATGCAACCTACCCAAATACTCTCTTGTCCTCCTAAAAAAAGGAAAAAGTAAACACTCTAAAGCTACAACTATATTGATGACATCTTGAAAATTTATATACTATAACCTCATGTCTTGGTTGTCTACTTTTGCATTGAGATCTTCAATATTGGAGTTCATATTTGATATGGAAGAATATGAAGAAGGTTAAAATACACACACCACCTAAACTTCAAAGTTTTGTATCATTACTTTATCTCTTTTATTTTGAATACTATGGCTCTATCAATATGTCGGTAACTATGTCAGCAGTACATTTTTATTATATTTATATTCAAAATATATGATTTTAATTTTTTAAGCATTTCTTCATTCATATAGTAGTTATTAAAATATTTATTTTCATTAAATTTATAATATTTTAAGTCATTTTGGATCCTTTCAAGTGATTTCCCAAAAGTTTGCAATATATCGATAGCTTGCCCCCATTTTAACCTATTAACACGACATTGACATCGACATTTAAGACCTTGATTTGAAAAACCTAACCTTATGATCGATCAAAGGGAATGCCATTTTATGTTAATCCTTGAATAATGTCAGCTTTGTAAGCATGCTCAAAGTTTGTATGTTGTGCATGAAACATAGGTGTGACAACATTAGACTACTTTTTCTATAGTTGGAACCAGGTGAACCTCCCAATCAAAGATAATGAAGAAACTGACAATGTGATCAGCATCACCAACACAAGAAAAGTCAAAAAAATAAAAATCACTAATAAATCCAGCAATGAAGGTGCTCCTATGATCCAGGAGTGTGACCAAAATGCATTGAAATATCCCTGTTGGCAATATTACCGGTAGCATTTGCAACCAAAGGAAAGAAAATAAATTGCAACTCATGCATCAGCTACCTACTTTTCCACAGTTTATTCCCGGAATCAAAACACGAATTGACTGTAGGCTCTAAACATCAAGAAGATCAACAGGCATCATCTTGGGCAGTTCTTTAGGCACACTGAATGACACAAACAAGGTAGTAGCAACCAACACATCAAACTAAGCATGGAGCAGTCAAAACATATTGCACATCACAACACACACAAGGCAAAACATAGTTCGTAGATTACCGATCAACAAAACCAACAGGCATCATGCTGGGCAGTTCTTTAGTCACACAGAACGACACAAACAAGATAGTAGCAACCAATAAACCAAACCAAGAAAGATCGAGGAGTCAAAATATGGCATATATCATGATACACACTAGATAAAACATTGTACGTAGATTGCAGTGAAAAGTGAGACATTACATAGAACAAGATATAGTACCATCACCTAGTTCCTATGAGAATGGAGAAGGGGGCAGGCATATTATAGATAACAAGGACTGTATGGCACTATCATGGATTTCAGTGAGAAAAGAGCAGATGTTTCACAGAGTTCCCTTGATGAGGAGGCGGATTGCAAGAGATATGATGCAGAGGAGGAGACCCATGAGCGATGGGAAAATTAGTCCCCTGCAAAAAAAACAAAAAAATGGAATGTTAATATAAGTAGTTACCTAGTGCATTCAATATTTTGATTAGACCCTTGGGATAAGTTTTGATCGAAGGGTTGGGCACACTCTTGATGGAGTGGTAGGGCCATATGATTGAAATGAATTCGAGATAATTCTATGACTTGTTAGGTGATAAAAATATGCAATTTCACACCAACGTTGTATTGGTAGCACTTGACTCGAATGTGCATTAATAGATAATTGGCTACCATCATTTTGCTCCCACATTATCTTCCGATTACAATCAGTTATCAATCCCATCTTTCCCTCGGTGTATATACCCAAGTGGAATTATTTATTTCCGCTACCCTCATATCCAAAGGTCACTTCTCCACCTTCCCCTCCATTGTGTTCTTATTTACAGTAAGCCATGACTTTCAAGTCAAAAAAGTTCTAACAAAAAGCTTCAAAGTAGAAGGTAGAATCCCCCACCTCCCCAACTAAACACAAAAAACAAAGAAAAGATCTTCCCTCAATAATGCAAGCCAATCAACTGGTATAAAACAATTCAAAAGATTTTCTCACATATCATAAACAAATAGATCGTAATCAACAAGAAAGAATAGTTAAGTCCAAATTGCTGGGTAGTGAAACTTCATAATTAGAAAGATGGCACTAAACTCCAAAGAGGTGGGGCTATACTGGAAAGTTATATGGCCTACAAATTACACTATCACCATAGGGAAAGAATACAGTGCCCCAAACAACCATCTTTAGTGAAGATTGCAGAGCAGTTGTGATAATTGATGCATCCTTTCTTATAATAAAGAAAATCATCCACAGATTAATCAACAACAAATATGTATCAGTATGCATGATTTCCATTACTTTGCACATGTGGGTCCATTCACTCAAAGTAAAGCTGATGATCAAATTATGAATGGAGTCATAAAATACACCGATCATGCCCGACCCAACAAGAAAAGAATATGGATCTTAGGTAAATGGATTTCCGAAATTTGAATACAAATCAAATGTTACCAGAAGAGGTATCCTATTAGTCCGGTCCAGTTCTTCATGCACTTTACACGTGATTAAATCAGGGTTCATTGACCCCTACGTTATTAATGATTCCCGTTCAGGAAGACCGCACGTTAAATTCTACACATATGCTTGTGGATCCATTGTGTGTGTGGTTTTTATCCTTTTTGTCAAGGGTTTTTCTTTTTCGTGTGTACCTCCATGTTCCATGGATGCTTGATCGAGTTGTTTATTCTCATCTATTGCGCAATTAGCTGCGTGATTCTTTGCCATACTCAACAGAAAGCACCCAACCGACCCCAAAACCAACACAACCATAATCACACACATAAGAACACTACACCCACAAAAACTCCCATCAAAAGCAACACATGAACTGAAACTTTAACAATTATGTCAGAGATCACCAGAAATCGAAAGAAACGAATGGTAAGAACTTACCCAATAACTGCGAACCTGTTCTCTGGAGAACCAGTGGAGTAGCCCCTGAAGTAGAAGAACCTGGCGAGGGTGTAGAGCCCACCGAGCCCCGAGGCCAACAGCGGGTGCTGGAGCCCTCCGACAAGCAGCCCCACGAAGAACACAGGCATGAACTCCAGCGAGTTCTGGTGACCCCTCTGCTCAAACCACACACCAAATCACACCAAGTTGGGATTTTGACGCTTACCCAAATCGAGATATGGGGTAGCGAATTAATTAGATGTTGGGTCAGTTTTGTTTACCTGGACGCAGTTGAAGAACTTGGCGTCCTTGTTCTCGGACTCGAGGGCGTACATGGTGGGGTAGGGCACCTTGTACCTGAGGAAAATTAAGGTGGAGGAATCAAGATGTGATCTTGAAAAGGGAGGGGGAAAGGTGGGGATTTTGGGAGGAACCCAATTGTGATTGGTGTCAAAAGGATTACTTCTTGCGGGCTTTGCCGACTTGCAAGGACATCCAGACGTTGAGGACGCAGTAAAGAACGAGGACGAGGAGGACATAGCCGTACTCCTTTGGGAGGAGCTCCACCACTGTTCCAGCCATCACCATCGTCTCGCTCTCTCTCTCTCTCTCTCTCTCTCTCTGGCTGTGTGTATCTGAGGAAGAAGCGCAGCCGCTTTTAAGGCCGCGTTTGGCTTCCGAATAGTGGGTGGGATGAGGGTGAATGTACGGGATTGGGCTGGGATTGGGTGGGTTCTGAGGTGAGGAGGCAACACCGAGGGGGTAAGGAGAGACAGAGAGAGAGATAAAATTAAAAAAAAAAAAATTTCTTTACAAAATCAATATTCAAATAATTAATAATGTCACTAACCATTAATAATCTCATCAACTAATCACCTTTTACATATATTTCACTTTTATTTTATTTTAATATAATCCACTGTCAACACAACCTAATAGATTTTAAAAGAAAAAAATAACTTAGATATCCTCGTGAACAAGCAGTTTGATTTTTCTGCGCGTCCTTCCTGGAAGCACTCTTCCTCATGGTTTTACCATGTGCGGGTGGAGAGACATGCTTTGGGTGGTCATTAGTTCGCGAAATTAAATAACCAGGGAAAATTAAGGGATTATGGTGTTAAATTGAGTGATAAAAAGAGAATTGCCGTGACCTGTCAGAAATAAATTAATTTCATTTTTGAGGTAGAATATGTTTGTTTCGAGGATTTAATTATAAAATTGGTCAATTTTTGATGTACAATAAATAACCCTATTCCGTATGATAAACACTACCTTGAGGTTCAACTCCCGCCTCCCGTGACTTGTGATGAGTAGTTCTTCTTGGTATCTCAGAACTTTTCTTCTCCTAGTGAATAAAAGAGTTCCGATGGAGGTTGAATGGGATGAAATCTCATTGGTTGTTCCTTAAGATATGGTCGGATGGCAGTGGACTTATACTTTCTTACTCAAGTAGGAGGAGGCATCTCTGATCTTGCAATTAGTTTGGAGATATGTGATGTGGGGTTATATCTTCTCGAATTTACCCACCAGGAGTTTTGGGTTATAAAATAAAATTCTGACGGGTTACAGTGTGCCAAGCACTCGCGTGCCACATATATTTGAAAATTGATGATATCAAACTGTGGTTGAAGTCAAGGTTGGAGAGCTGTACATCAGAAACTCGTAGAGAAATGGGAAAGAGACGCTTGTTCTCACGACAAATTTTGTGCCCCCTTATCAAGAAAGGGGACACGCATCCACGCATCCACAAGTTACTGTCGTTTCCTAATATGTGAAGCTAATGCAACTAATCGATTGGCATGGAAATAGCATGAGATATGTTGTGGTAAAATCAGTGCTCGTAAAATTGAGTAATAAACTATAATGAATCAAGAATTGTCATTTCATAATTTGAATTTAAGTATTTTAAGTCATTGATTCATTATACTAACATCAAATAACTTATCAAAATTGATTTATCTCTAGCAATTCTTGGAAGAGATTAAGTAAGAGGTTAATCACTGCATTAACAGCAAGGGCTTGAATTTAGGAAACTTTCTTGTTCCAAGATAATCAACACAGGGGTCTTTTCTGCATTAGCTTCCTTTGAGGTAGACATATTTGACTATTGTATTGGAAGAGAGATTTACTGGTGAAGTGTTTTTTTGAGAAGAATATTCATGCAAATTTTCTTTTCTACGTAAAATTATGATTCAGAAATGTGAAAGAGGGTTTGATTAAAAAAAAAGAAAAAGAAAAAGAAATATGCAAGAGGGTGACAGATGCTGGCTTCTTTCGTAAGGCAAGGACCTTTTTACTCGTGTTGATCCCTTCACATTTATGTCGGAATTCCAAGGAAGGATTTTTCCTAATATAATAACTAATTTAGTTTGAATTGTCCTCTTCGACAGTTGTTGAGAATAGCAAGTAGGAAAGTTCCCGCACATCTTTCCATTTTCCTAGGAAAGAAGCAATGGAGCACCAATCAATTTCATATCCATGAGAGGAGTAATAGAGCAATAGTTTCCACGAGTAAAATCCCAAGTCAAACTCCACACGGCATATCTCAGCCACCCAATTTAGGAAAAAGCAAAAAAAGGGCCTGCGGGGCCCCCACTGTTGGGGCCAGGACTCTCGTTTTTGGTAGGTGGGGGCATGAATTTTGACTCAAAGATTTTTCGGGAGGAAATTATTTTTCAGGAAAAATAGTTCCCACAATGTTTCTTTGGAATGTCTTTTTTATACTTTCTTTGAATCAATATTTTTCTATGTGAAAGAATATAAAAATTCTTATACATTATTTAAAAAGTGGATATCACTGGTGATATTTAATTTTACCACTGAGTAAGTAAAATCTCATGATTTTGCCATTGAGTAGGTGGCAAGTTGGATAGATGCTACATGAATGGACACGTGGGAGACATGTTAGCAATAGGAGGATGCCCTCGTCACTCAAACAAAGGTGGGGGAGGAAATTACTGCTCTCAAACAATAGTCAAGAGAGAAGACACTAGCGGTTGCCACCTTTCAAGAAAGAGCTGATGACGCGAAGAAAGAGAACATCGAGGCTCACCAGAAAATGGAGCTTAAGGCCACCACTAGGCACTTTGAGGGGCCCTTAGAGGAGTTTATGTTCATTTACCAAGAGCATGTGGCAAGTTAGCCCTCCTAGAGGATAAGATGAAGACCATCAATGAAGTTGACCACTAGCCCAGGTGACAGGTGAGCACAAAGAGGCTCGGCTAGCCTAGGCAACCACTCGGTGAGAGTAGGAGGCAACACTGTAGGAGCGGGAGTAATGCTACAACTTGAGGGATGCTGAGGCTACCTCCTTATCTAGGGCAAAGTCAGTAGAGGGGTTTCTTGCTCGACTTAACTAGGAGTTGGAGGTGAAGGAAAGGTCACTTGAAGTGATTGCTACATACAATGAAGACCTCTCCAACTAGATCAGGTGCCTCAAGGACCAGCGGAGGAGCTTAGACCTAGTCTCGTGATGGAGTTCTTTTGTTTGGACCCATCCATGGAGGTCATTGCTAGTAACTTGGGGCAGAGTTGGGGAAAGCCACACTAGGTACCACTTAGTTGGTTCTAACGAGCGAAGTCTCCTCAGTAGAGGACTTCCTCTCTTGGTTTGCTCCACAACTCTTTAAGGTGCACAAGGAGTAGGTATGCATGAGCCTTATGCAAGACTGAGAACCCATTAAGCTAGAGACAGTGGAGCTACAGGAAAAGGAATTATTAAGGGCTGCAAAATCTGGCTACAGTTCAAGCGACTCTAGGGAGTCCTCCAATGGCTCAAGCTCTTCTATCGATGGCAAGGAGGACAAGGCCCCCTCTTTGTAGGACCTTCCGACCAAGAGCACCAGTTTGGGAAAGCCACCAGCAATAGGGATGATGGAGAGATAGAAATTTAAGGTTGCAATTGTATCCTTTCCCCCCTTCTTGTAGTTTGGCAACTGCGTCGGTCCAAAGTGTGTCTTTCCCTTTATTTTGAAATCCTCTAGCTAAAGCCAGTAGTTGTTTGGGGCTCCCCCAATTTTTAAAAATGAAATGAAGTGTTTGTTTTCCTTAGTGGCTTTTTCTATTTGATGTTTACTTTGTGGATGTGTTAATTTTCCTCTCTAAAGTAGGTAACCATAGCCTTCTCGATTAAGTATTGTATGACCTTAGGTTTATTGTGTGTCAGGATTTAGGAATGGCCACCCATCTAAGGCCTCAAGCTTGTACGAACTGATTGAGTTAAAGGTGATCACTCTTTAAAGGCCCTCCCAATTTGGGGCAGTTTTTCTCCTGGCTCAAGCAAGTTGGATGTGTTAACCCACTTGAGCACTAGGTCACCCATGTAGAAGCATTGTTGCATGGCCCTTTGGTTGTAAAACTTGGCTACTATTTCTTTGTTAGCAGATGCTCTGTCAAATGTTCATCCCTTATAATTTCTAGGAGGTCTGGTGCCCCTTTCATTTGTTCATTTTTGCTGGGGTCATAGAGCTGGACCCAATAAGAAGGAAGGTCTATGTCCTCTGCCCCAAAGACTAGGTTGAATGGCATTTGGACTGTGGTGGTTGATTGAGAAGTTTCGCTTGAACAAGTATATCAAGAAAAATAATACGTCAGAAGAATATGTCATCGCAGTATAAATCGCGTGGTGGAAAAATCACAGATAAAAAACATCTATCAGTGAAAACTAACCACGAAGTTAAGATGCCATATCCACAGGGAGGAACATACCAATAAACTCATATATATCTTGCATCCACAATTGCAAATTTATAGAGAAATCCATGAAATATTTGATGCATTCATTCTTTAACAAGAGAGAGTGTGTGTGAAATAGATCAAATGTTGCATAAATTAGAGAGAACGTGAGGGCTTTGCAACAAATTCACACGTAATATATTAAATAATCAAATAAACTCAAAACTTGGCAATGGCATGAAATGTAATATTTATTCTACCCCAAAATAGAACATTTGCTCCCCTTGTATGCACGTATGCTTAAGGCCGTGGTGAGTGGCAAAAAGCTTGGTGAAGGTCGGCTGGAGCAAGGGCTACGCATGGGTGGTCGTGGCGTAGTTGATGGTGGTCGGCGGCAGCCAGCCGGAGGAGGAGCTCACTAATACAGAGGACTGCCGGCGGTGAACGGCAGTCGGTGGTGTCATTGCACGTGGTCGAGGGTGATCGGACGCTCAAGGCGAGGTTGATGGCGTCAATGGAGAGGAGAAGAGAGGTCGTTTAGAGTTACTACGTGGTGGCATCCGTGGTTGGTGATCGGTTCTCTATTGGAGAAGATGAACAGTATGCTTTGAGGAGGAAGCACGGTGGCTGAAAGGGGGTCGAGGAGGGGAGGGCCGATTGCAATGGGTTATTGCAGGTGGTGATGGTGGTGATTTATGTAGAAGGAAAAAAGAAGAGGAAGAAGATGGAATGAAGGAGGACGTTTGATGTTGTTTGTGGTTGGTTCACGATGGTGGGAACGTTGAGTGGAGCACGGTGGTGGTGTTGGCGCTGTCACCGCTGACCACGATGGAAGTGTTGTCACACGATCAAGTGGAGATGAATGTCGAGGATGGAGCGTGGTCGTGAAGCTCGTGGTGGCTGATGAGTGGAGCATGGTCAGAGGAAGTTGTTTTCCTCCATGGAGAGGAGAGGTCCCCTCAACTGCCGTGCTCATGTCCTATTATATAGAGAAAGAGAGAATAAAAGAATAAGAGATTAACGGAGAGGGAGCGATGACGGAGGGTTTCTTTTTTGGTAAGAGAGATTGACAAAGACCAAAGAGGAAAAAGAGATTCAACGATATTGATGGAAACAAATATGAACTCTCTCTTGTGTTTCTTATTTTAGCAAGATCCTTCGTTGACTTCTTTCTCAACAAAACTTCTCATAATTCATATGTAAGATGCTATTTCAAATTATCCCATGCAATAAGTACACATATGAATAATTAATTATATGCAACATGTACTGCGTTAAGGAATTACACATGACTCCACTAACTTTCCACTGTATTATATACTTAAAGTCTCATTTAATCTTAGAATTGATTGTTCTTAAGCACATTTAATGTCTACTAAAGTAGACCTATTAAATACCCCCATGCCTAAGTTTCACTAGTTCTGAGAAAAATCATATGGATCAGACCAGGTCTCTAGGTTGGATTTTGTCATTAAGATGCCTTATCATGCCGCACTTCTAGAGACTAGACCGAAATACCAACTATAGGCCTAAAGGTACTCAAGTATCGACCAAGATACGGACCTGACCTGACCAGCCTTAGCCTTGGGTCCACTGTGATGGTTTTTAAGGCCTGCAAAAATTATCCAGAGGTTCATTAACCCCAGTGGTTAAAGCACTCGTGCGTATGTGCAACAAGTTTAAGTTCAGTTAGACAGTGCATTTCTTATGAGAGAGAGAAAGACATTTATTTTAAGAGTTTTCTCACTTTTCCTTTTAAATTCTCCTAAATCCAACATCAGATTGGCCCTAAACATGATCTGTATTAGGTTCCTTGTCCCCACCATCAATCCTCGTAGGGTCCTTGGCAATCGATGCTTCGGGATAGCATCGCCCATGGCAACCCCCATAACCCTGGCTTTTGACACTTCGAGATAGTGCCACCCATGGCTTTTTGTAGCTAAATTCAGAACCTAGCAATCAACATTTCAAGATAATGTTGCCTATGGCACCTAAACTAGCACAAGGTACTTCCGTGCCCCTGGTAGGATATTTAGATATCATAGGAAACAAGCACTGAGGAGACGGTATGTTATAACGCATCTTCGAAAGAAGTATTTTTCATTTCTCCTCTCCACGCTGGGAACTCGTCCAATTAACTTGTGTCTCCAGGCCACTCAGTTAAATCTTCAGGAAAACATTTTCAGGACATAACACTTTTTGCATTATTCTTCATTACGTGCACTGAATCAGACTGGTGTGTGATTTTTGGATGCCTAGGTTACTAAGTCTTGCAAACCAAAGAACATGCAACGGGACCGAATAATCCTTAAGCCTTAAACTTAATACATCAACCTTGCAACTTCCTCAACCTCTTGAGAAATAATTTAGATCTTAACAAATATGTGAGTATTTAAGCCTTAGAATAGACTTAGGAGGCCTAAAGTCGGTATCCCTCACTTATCTCTTCTTTAGTAGTTTAAGACTTAATTCATCATCTGATCCAGCCCAGAACTTAGCTACGTTCCACACTCAACTGTTAGGACTAACACAATTTTTTCTTTCCTTTCTGTATTTACCTTCTCTTTTTTCTTCCTCAATAATTTTGCACTTCAGCTCGCAAAGATTTCATCTCCTTCCTTCGCTTTCCCCCCCTTCCTTTATGCTAAAAGTCCTAACTACATGCATGCAAAATATGTATAAATGCTATATATAACCTCAAGTTATACTACCCCATGCCCAGATCTAACAATGACCTCATTGGAAAGCGAAAGCAAGGAAAGATATTACCTGAGGTAGAGAGTGCTTGGAGCTAAGGCTCCTCCAATCTGTAGGTGTCCAATACCTGGACATTAGAAAGAGTAACTTGTGGTTTCAAACATTGGTCATTTACCTTGAAAGTCTTACTGGATGACGGATTTTGGATCTCAATTGCACTGTGTGGGAACACCTGTGTGACAGTGTATGGCCCATCACAATGGAACTTAAGTTTCCCAGGAAATAACTTGAGTCTAGAATTGAATAGCCAGACCTGTTGGTTGGGCTCAAAGGTTTTGTGGAGGATGTGTTTATCGTGAAATACCTTAGTGCACTCTTTGTAAGCTTGAGCAGTCTCATAAGCCTCATTACTCAACTCTTTAAGCTTAGTCAGTTCTAATAAGCGTGCTTTGCCTATGTTCTTAAGATTTATGTTGACATCCTTGATAACCCAATAAGCCCTATACTCAATCTCAACATGCAAATAGAAGGCTTTGCCATACACTATACAAAAGGGAGACATACCCAAGGGGATCTTATAAGCAGTTCTGTAAGCCCATAGTGCGTCATCTAGTTTTTTCGACTAATCTTTCCTGTCTGGTCTTACAGTTTTCTCCAGAATTTGTTTGATCTCTCTATTGGACACCTCAGACTGTCCACTCATCTGCAAGTGATATGGGATGGCCACCTTGTGGGTGACACCAAGACTTTTGAGTAAATGGGTAAACTGTGCATTCCTGAAATGAGGTCCCCCATCACTAATGATTGTCCTGAGAGTTGTTTGTGGATTGAAACAGTATACTAGAGGGGAACGGTGAATAGTATCACTCTAAAAGAAATTTGAATCAAACATAAATCCACAAAAGACTCAAGCACAATTACACCTGGATTTATAGTGAAAACCCAAACCAGGTGAAAACCACTACTTAAGCCTCTCAGCTTAGGATTTTCCTGACTAGGTGAAGCTAGTCAATCCACTAACGTACCACTTGAATGAGGGTGACACAACCTCTTTACAAACCACTTCTCTTTACAACCTAAAAAGAAGCACAACGACAACGGATCTTTCCCAACAACTTGGGATCCGTTAATCAAAAACAATAATGTAAAAGAATAATGAAGAACCTGTGGAACTTCAACAAAAGTCAAACCAGAATTTCAACGGAGGTTTGAATTGTTGTGCTTTGAAAGGCATGAAGATCGAAGTGTAGAAGCACTTGAAGAAGCACGAGAAGTTCTTTGCTTTTTGAGAGGATTTTCTACTTAAGAGTGTGTAAAAAGGGCTACGTATGACCTCTATTTATACTAGCAAATCGACCTGAAAAGGAAATCAAATTGGTTGATCAATTAAAGTAGATTGGTCAATCAAAATGAGGTTTGGTCGATCAATCTAGTTATTTGATCGATCAATGATTGGTCGATTAATTGCTATAAATGATTGATCAAAAGTGTATTAATCAATTACCTAAAATGAGCTGGTTTGATCGATTAATTAAGTTGGTTAGCTGATCAATTAATTTTATTTGGTCAATCAATATCCCTAAAAGCTTGATTTTAGAAAGAGGCACAAAAATCCGTTTGAGACTTATTTTGAGGTTTCTTACAAAAATATTCTAGATTCAATAAAGATAAAAGATACTAAGACACAGATCAGCATTCTTCTAGCTTTGATCCAAGGGAGATGCTTTGATCCAACAGAAATAGTCATGAAATATTAGTCTTTCAAATAGCATAATTTTGGTGCATCAAAATAGAGGTACTTACATTCTCCTCATTTTTTATGACAACAAAATTATAATTTTGAATTGAAGTAGTTATGTATAATATCTCTCC
The DNA here is from genome assembly GCA_037157565.1 of Thalassia testudinum. NCBI lineage: Eukaryota > Viridiplantae > Streptophyta > Magnoliopsida > Alismatales > Hydrocharitaceae > Thalassia > Thalassia testudinum. The sequence goes on from JAZHRO010000050.1 coordinate 19,182,393, forward strand.
ATTTTTATTTCAGCAAAAAGTAAAGCATGTTGCTATCAATTTCAATTAACTCCTCCTTAAGCATTTAAATGAAGCAGTAATAATTCCAACATGCAATTTAAAAGAGAGTAAAATGTAGCTGAGAGAGATAATATCCATGCTTATAACAACAATATAAATGAGTCTAGATAAGCAGAGTAAGATAAAATAGTCCATAGAATTATAAAGTTTTACAATCCATGAAGTTAATCAAAACTAAAACTAAAACTAATACTTTAAAGATGCCATGAAAGCATCCATCATGCCCTGAAGGTCAATATCTAACTCGAGGTCCATCGAGTCAGATATCTCGGAAGAAGCCGGTTAGCCAAGACATAGGCGTCTCTAAGTTGACGATCTAGGTGTTGGCCGCCTAGATGTCCGACGAGGTGTCACCTGCTGGTCTGCTGGTGCTGCTGCAGTGGTATGAGGAGGAGGTGCTGTTGATGATAGAGGCATGGTAGTAGATCTGCAAGGACAAGGAGGCCTGTGATGCTGCTGCTGAATCCCGTGAGTAGACCTTCCAAGTCTATCCAAGAACTGGCCTTGAGCATCGGATACCTGATGCCCATGTCTCATCATCACCATGTCTGTCTCTCTTTGTTGATGCATCATCAAGGAAATACCATCTATCACATCCTGTATGCTGACAAAATCCCTGCCTGTAAGAGGTCTATCCAAAAGGCCCCACTCCTGCTCGTAGATGGATGGAGAGGGTCGTACTGGAGGAGGACAAGTCGCAGTGAAATGCTTGTAAGGTAGGAAAGGAGGAGGAATTGCTGAAGGCTTCTGTTGCTGCTGCTTCTGGGCTGCATCCTCACCACGGGCTCCCTGAACTTGCTCCATCTTTGTATAAGTGAGCTTATCAAATATGCAGACTCTCATAATAAATTGTTTATGATTAATATCCATGGGAACACTAAAATGAAGGAAGATATGTGAAAGAAGTGTTCCAAACTGAAAGGAGCTGGTGGGCTACTTGCTTATCAAATATAGAATCAAGTGGTTCCAGTTGAACCACTTGTTCTTAAGAAAAGCATAAAAGGTAATGAACATAATGCCAGGGTAGTTCTCAAATGAAGTGGATTTGGACATAAAATTCTAAAGAAATACACGATTAAGAAATCGTGGAAGACGTAGAAAATAAGGAGACTTGGCAGGACGGTCCAAGTCATAATGTGAGGGAGTGAGCATGGTCTCCCTAATGGCATCTGTCTATGTCTATTGGTGAAGCTCCAGAAAAGGACCAATAGACGGACAACCAAGAATCTTAGAAATCACGTCCGCATTGACCAGAACCTCTATGCCATAGATGTTCGAGGTCAACTCGATGTTGAAACCCTTACCTATATTCTTCAAATTGGCATAAAATGGTGACAAGCTATCAGGTCAACACCGGGTATGCGACTATTCTTGGAACCCGCATAAAAGTTTCACTCAAAAAGACGTAAAATCTGGTGATATGCAAATTTTTCGTAGATTCCAAGAAATATAGACTCAAAATAGACAAAATCAACTAGTCTACCAACATGCGGGGAAAGTTTGGCTAAGAGTGAAAAATGATCACGAGTGGCCTCTGTGATGAAAAAGTGACCAAAAGTATCATCACGATGAGAAGAGGAGGCACGTGCGCATTTGGGAGCCATAACAAAATAGAAAAAAACACGTTGGTCGATCAAATAAGCTGACTGGTTGATCAAAGTCAAGTCGGACAAGGTTCTAGAAAAACCAACTTTTGGTTAATCAACTAAGAATTTTGGTTGACCAAAAGTGATCAGATGCAAAAAAATGGGTGTTTCCACAAGTGATAAGCTCACAAATACTACAAGATTTCACAAGTAATCACAAGATTAAGCAACAATATTGTCAGATCTACTCATAGCACATCTAAAACTTTAAGTAAATCCAAATGAAAATAGATTTAATCTAAGTTTAGAGTGTACCATGATCGATCAAATATTGTTCAATTAAGGGAGCACGGCATGGGTGTACATGGTGACGAGCACAGCTGGTGAAGCGAGGAGTGTGCATGGCTGAAAAGTTGGTGTGTGTGAAGCTCAAGGACGTGTAGAGATGTCAGTGCAGAGGAGTGCTCAGTCGCGGCGTTTGAATGCATGGACACATGGTGGCGACGTTGCACGTATGAAGGAGTACCGGTGGTCGGTGGCATCGGGGAGGTTGGTCGATTAGGGTGGTCGGAGGAGGAGAGGTAGGGTCGAGTGGTTTGAAGTTTGTTTGGTGGAGAGATAGAAGTGGTACCGTTTTGTGGGGCATGGGTAGTAAAAAAATAGGTTTTGGTGTAAAAACAACAGTGTTTTAAATAAACTTGGGTTAACAAAATAGGTAAAAACATTTTGGTAGCTAATCGGATAGATTATCTTCGGTCGAGATGATTAGGGGCAAGATTCGAGGTGAAAATGATTGCAATTTTGAAAAGTGAATCCGCCTAGTTTTGGTCGATCAAAACAAAAACTGATCAATTAATGAAGTTAATTGGTCGATCAGGGTTCAAACGATTGGAGAGAAAATTCCTGCCCATTCGGATTGGTCGATCAAAACTCAAATATTTGAAGGGAAATTTCCTGCCAAAGAATTTGGTCGATTAATCAAGGATTTTGATTGATCAAAGATTTTGGTCAATCAATTTGAAAAAATTGATCAATTAAAGGTTGAAAGTAAATCAATCAAAATGATTAGTTAAGCTCTTTTAACTTAGATAAACCTAGTGAATGGAAAATTAGGTTAAATCTTTCCTTTGGCAAAGATTTTGTAAAGATATCAACTAATTGATTTTCTGTTTTAACAAATTCTAAGTTGATTTCTCCTTTTAGGACATAATCGCTTAGAAAATGATGTCTAACATCAATATGTTTAGTCCTAGAGTGTTGAACTAGATTTTTAGATAAATTTATGGCACCAGTGTTGTCACAAAGTATTTTGTTATTCTTGTAGGATAGGCCAAAATCTTGCAGGGTTTATTTCATCCACAATAGTTGTGAACAGGCTAAAGATGTAGCTACATATTCAGCTTCTGTTGTTGAAAGTGAAATAATGTGTTGTTTTCTAGAGAACCAAAAGACTAGGGAATTTCCAAGAAATTGACATGTTCCACTAGTACTCTTTCGGTCTATAAAGCTACCCGCATAATCAGCATCACAAAAGGAATAACGTTACAATGTGTCTGACTTTGGATAGAAAAGTCCTAAGTCTTTTGTGTGGTTTAAGTATCTAAGTATTCTTTTAACAGCATGTAGATATACTTCTTTAGGGTTTACTTGAAAGCAAGCACACAAGCAAGTGCAAAATAGAATATCAAGTCTACTAGCAGTCAAGTATAATAAAGATCCTATCATTCTTCTATACAATTTCGGATCTACAGATTTACCTGTGTCATCAGATTTTAGCTATGTAGAAGTTGCCATAGGTGTTTCTTTTCCTTTCACTTTGTCCATGAAGAATTTCTTCAAGATCTCCGTGGTGTATTTGGTTTGAGATACATAAATTCCAAAGGATAGCTAGTTAATTTGAAGTCCGAGAAAGAACCGAAGTTCTCCCATTATGCTCATCTCAAACTGATCCTAGATTACCTTTGCAAATTCTTGGCATAATAGATCATTAGTAGCATTGAAAATGCTATCATCTAAATAAATTTGTATTATTAACAGATCATTTGCTTTTCTTTCTATGAATAAGGTTAGATCTATTTTGTCAATTTTAAATTCATTTTCAATTAAATAAGTTTTTAATCTGTCATACCAAGATTGTGGAGCTTGTTTTAGATCATATAGTGTTTTATTTAATTTGTATACATATTTTGGATGTTTAGCATCTTCAAAACCCAGAGGTTGTTTAACATAGACTTCTTCCTTGATAAATCCATTTAGAAAGGTGCTTATGACGTCCATCTGAAAAAGTTTAAATTCCATATGGGTGGCAAAGGCTAATAACATTCTAATCGTTTCTAGGTGAACTACATGAACATATGTTTCATCAAAATCTATTCCTTCTTCTTGATTATATCCTTAGGCCACAAGTATAGCTTTATTTCTAACTACTCCTGATTCATTAAGTTTATTTCTGAAGACCCATTTAGTTCCTATAATGGTATGAGAGTTAGGTTTTGGAACAAGTTCCCATACTTGGTTTCTTTTGAATTGATTGAATCCATCTTCCATTGCAATAATCCAGCAGTTGTCAGAAAAAACATCATTAATATTTTTAGGTTCAAACTAAGAAACAAAACTGTGAAAGCTAAAGTGTTGATGGAAGATCTGGTCTATACTCCTTTCGATAGTTCTCCTATCACCATTCTTTTGGACGATCTTTCATATAGGAAGTATCTTTGGGAAGTTCATCCGAAATGTTCTCTTCTGGTATGTTTAGCGGATCATCTATTAGGTCATCATCATCATTTGCAGAAGATTGAGGGTGAACTAGTGTTTCATCGAATGATACATGCATAGTCTCCTCAACAACAGAATTCTTTTTGTTAAAAACTCTATAGGCTTTACTTCTGGTTGAATAACCTAAGAAGATTTGCTCTGAGCTTTTAGCATCAAATTTATTAAGATTATCCTTGGTGTTGAGCATAAAACATCTACAACCAAATATCTTGAAGTTGGAAATTCTAGGTGTTCTTTCATGATAGAGTTCAAAAGGTGTTTTGTTTAGGATTGGTCCAATCAGGAATCTATTTTGGATGTAGCAAATAGTGTTTACAGCCTCTGCCCAAAAATATTGAGGCAACTTTGACTCGCACAGCATTGTGCAGGCACACTCTTGTAGGGTCCTATTTTTCCTCTCAACTACACCATTCTGAGGTGTGGCTCTAGAGAAAGAAAATTCATGTTTTATCCCATATTAATCACAGAAATTGGAAAAATATTCATTCTCAAATTTTCCGTCATGATCACTTCTAATCCTAAACACTTCAGATCCTTTCTCATTCTACAGTCTTCTTACAAGCTTACTAAAGACATCAATAGTTAGATCCTTACTTTTTAAGAAAGATACCAGGTAAATCTAGAAAAATTATTAATTATGACTAAACAATATCTGCACCTGCTTAAGCTTTCGGATTTAGTTGGTCCAAATAAGTCTAAGTGAAGTAGCTCTAGGGGTTGGGAGGTGCTAACCATCCTTTTTGGTTTAAAAGAATTTTTGGTTTGTTTGCTAACTTGACAAGAGTTGCAGACTTTGCTTTTCTTGAAGTTTATCTTTAGTAGACCTTTGATAAGCTCATGAGCCTACTGATGTTTCTCATATGAACATGCCTAGTCGTCTGTGCCAAAGTATTGCCTCTTCATCAGATGAGACAAGACATTCAAGATTGTCACATTTGTTGAAGTTGACAATATATATATCTTTATGTTTGTTTCATTTAAGGAGTGTTTGTTTTGTTTCCTTATCCCGTATTTTAAAACCATTTGATGTGAAAGTGATTTTATATCCTTTATCATAGATTTGACTTATACTAAGAAGATTGTGTTTTAATCCACTAACTAGATACACATTATCAAAAGATGTGGAATTACCAATTTAGCCAGTACCAATAGTACGACCCTTGTGGTTGTCTCCAAATGTGACCATACCACCTTCCTGGCGATGGAGTTACAGGAGTAGGTCTTCCTCTTCGATCATATGCTTGGAACATCCGCTGTCCATGATCCACCTTCTTTCTTCTCGATCCTGTCATTGGTTTGTATTTGTGAAGTCTTAGTTTGATTGATCTATAAAGTGGCTTCAGATTTTCATTTGTTTCTTAATATGTCCACCTTTTATAGTCTACTTGACCTACAAAACAGGATTGCAAAAGTACTTTTGGTACCCATTTCTGTTTGGGTCCACGGTGGTTAGCTAGTGCTGCCTGTTTAGGCAAGCTACTTTTCTTCTTACTTTGGCTAGAACTAGATACTTCATGATCATTTTTAGGTATATAGCCTAACTCAAATTTTGTAGTGCTTTGTATTTGTGTTCCTAAGAGTTTATGAAGATTCTGACTTCCTTTAGTAAATTTTGCTAGATCATTTAAGAGAACAGAAGAGTTTTTCTTTAGTTTGTCTATGTCTACTTTTAGATTATCTATTTGTGTTTTCAGTGAAGTAATTTCAACAGATAATTCTTTATTTTGTAAAGTAAGCATATCTTTTTATGCTCTTTCTTCCCCTAAGACTTTTGCTAAGTTTTTATTTTCTACTTTTAGTGATTTAGCTATGTCATGTAGCTCAAAAAATGCTTCTAATAATTCATCCTGTGAAAAAGAGGTTACCTCATCTTTTAGAGCCATAAGTCCTAGAAGAGCTTCTTCTTTGAAGGTTTCTTTTCTTCTAAACTAGAGTCTGATTTATCCCATGATACTGTAAAGGCCTTTTTCTTTCCATCTTTTCTGGGAAATTTCTTCTTTTTTGATTCCTTCTTGAGAAGTGAACAATCCTTCTTGATGTGTTCCTTTCTCTTACAGTTGTAGCAAATAATGGTGTATGCTTTAGATTCTTCATTCTTCTTTCTCCAGCTCTTCTTGTTTTTTAGGAACTTTCTGAACTTTCTGGAGAGGAGGGCTATGTCTTCCTCTTCGTCTTTGCTTGAGAAATCTTCAGATTGATGCTTGGCTTTGAGGGCCACGATCTTCTTCTTGACTCCATGTTCATGCTCTTTCATGTGTTGGTGCTAGACCTCGTAGGCCATTAGGCTTGCAATAAGATTGTCTAGTTTCAAAGTAGATAGATCTTTTGACTCTTGTATGGTTGTAGTCTTAGTCTCCCAATCACTGGTGAGACATCGAAGGATCTTCCTCACCAAGGCTTCATTCTTGATTTCCTGGTCTAGGTTCCCTAGAGAGTTTATGATGTCCATGAATCTCGTGAACATTTTTTTGATTGATTCTCCATTTTTCATTCTGAAAAGCTCATAATTTTGCGTCAGTAAATTAACTCTAGTTTCTTTTACCTTAGATGTTCCCTAGTAGGTGACTTCGAGGATGCTCCAGATCTCGTAGGTTGTCTTACAAGCTAAGACGCGATTGAATTTTGCTCTAGAAAGCCCGTAGAAGATTGCGTTCATGGCCTTTGCATTATGCATTGCCATGTTCTTCTGATCTAGAGTTGCTCTCACTCCCTCCTTAATCTCAGGATGTGTATTTGGAGGCAATGACATCTCACACCTCAAAATCCATCGATTCCAGGAAGATCTACATCCTGGTCTTCCAATAATCGTAGTTTGTTCCATCGAATAATGGAGGCTGAATTGTTGATTGTCCCTCTACATACGTGTCAACAAATGACTTCGACATCTTCTGGACAACCTCTCTCTGATACAAAATGAGGGTTGTTTGTGGATCAAAATAGTATACTAGAGGGGAGGGGTGAATAGTATCGCTCTAAAAGAAATTTGAATAAAAAATAAATCCATAAAAGAATCAAACACAGATTACACCTGGATTTATAGTGAAAACCCAAACCGGGTGAAAATGACTACCTAAGCCTCTCAACTTAGGCTTTTCCTAACTAGGTGAAGCTAGTCAATCCACTAACGTACCACTTGAATGAGGGTGGCACAACCTCCTTACAAACCACTTCTCTTTACAACCTAAAGAGAAGCACAACAACGGATCTTTTCCAACAACTTGGGATCCGTTAATCAAAAACAACAATGTAAAAGAACAATGAAGAACTTATGGAACCTTAATAAAAGTCAAACCATAATTTCAATGGAGGTTTGAATCGTCATGCTTTGAAAGGTGTGAAAATCGAAGCATAGAAGAACTTGAAGAAGCACGACAAGCTCTTTGCTTTTTGAGAGGATTTTTCTACTTAAGAGTGTGTAAAAAGGCTATGTACGGCCTCTATTTATACTAGCAAATCGACCTGAAAAGGAAATCAAATTGGTCGATCAATTAAAATAGATTGGTCGATCAAAATGAGGCTTGGTCAATTGATTTAGTTATTTGATCGATCAATGATTGGTCGATTAATTGCTTTAAATGGCCGATCAAAAGTGTATTGATCAATTTCCTAGAATGGGCTGGTTTGATCAATTAATTAAGTTGGTTGGTTGATCAATTAATTTGGTCAATTAATTAATCTTATTTGGTTGATTAATATCCCTAAAAGCTTGATTTTAGCAAAAGGCACGAAAATCCGTTTGAGACTTATTTTGAGGTTCCTTACAAAAATATTCTAGACTCAATAAAGATAAATGACACTAAGACATAGATTAGCATTCTTCTAGCTTTGATCTAAGAGAAATAGTCTTGAAATATTAGTCTTTCAAATAGCATAATTTTGGTGCCTCAAAACAGAGATATTTAGATGTCCTCGAGTAACCAAATCAGGAAATGATATTAGCCTTAACGAACTTCAGGACCATAGAGTGATCGTTGGCCCTAGTCGGGATAGCCTCTATCCACTTTGACATATAATCAACTGCCACAATGATATATTTATAGCTGTAAGATGATGGGAAGGGGCCCATGAAATCTATGCCCTAGACATCGAATATCTCGATCGGAAGAATTGGCTATTGGGGCATCTCATCCCTCTTCCCAATTGTTCCCATCTGTTGACAACGAAGACATACTCCCACATAAGTATGTGTGTCCTTAAATAGAGAGGGCCACCAGAAACCAGACTGGAGAACCTTATACGCAGTCTTCTTCGCACTAAAGTGTCCTCCACAGTGCAGTGTGTGACAGAAATTCAAAACCCTATTGTTCCTCCTCTAGAACACACCTATAGAAGACTTGGTCACGGCCTATTTTAAAGAGTTTGGGGTCATCCCAGTGATAATGCTTAGTGTCAACGAGAAATCTATCTCGCTTCTGCTAATCCCATGTACTAGGGGTTTCGCTAGTGACTAAGTAGTTGACGACATTAGCATACCAAGGGGTCATCGGTTGTACCGCTATTATTGTTTCATTAGGAAAGGTGTCATGAATGTCTCCTGACGGGGTTAAAGCCTCAATTGGGATCCTAGATAAATGGTCAGCGACTAGATTTTCAATCCCTTTCTTGTCATGGATATCAAGGTCAAACTCCTGTAGTAACAGAATCCATCTAATCAGCCTAAGTTTGGTGTCTTTCTTAGGGAGCAAATGCTTCAAGGCCAAATGATTAGTATACACCACAACCTTAGACCCCAGAAGACAGGACCTAAACTTCTCCAGAGCAAATACTACCACAAGAAGTTCTTTTTCTGTCACAGTGTAGTTTTATTAGCATATTACAACACATGAGGCTTTTTATCAACCTTTTGACCAAGGATCGCTCCCACCGCAAAATTCGAGGCATCGCACATCAACTCATATGGGAGGATCCAATCAGGTGCTTGTAGGATAGGCACGATTATTAGAGCCTCCTTCAGGACTTGGAAGGCCTCAGCACACTTTGCATAAAAAACGAAGGCAGTATCCTTCTCCAGTAAGTCGCAAAGTGGCCTAGAAATCTTGCTAAAGTCTTTAATGAAGCACTATAAAAGCCAGCATGGCCCAAGAATGATTGGATTTGCTTGACATTGGTGGGTAGTGGAAGCTTTGAAATGGACTCAACCTTGGCTTTATCCACTTCTAAACCTCGCTCAAACACTACATGCCTAAGAACAATGCCCTATTGAACCATGAACTGGCTTTCTTCCCAGTTGAGCACCAATCCTATCTCTTCACAGCGGGTGAGAACTTTTTCTAAATGAGAGAGATAGTGGTCAAATGATGTGTCGTAGAAGGAAAAGTCATCCATGAAAACCTCTACAAACTTGTCAATCATGTCCGAAAAGATGGACATCATACACCGTTCGCGGAGCATTACGTAGTCCAAATGGCATCTGGCGGAAGGGAAATGTGCCATAAGGACTCGTGAAAGTAGTGCTCCTGGTCGTTTAGAAAGATGGCAATCTGATTGTACCCAGAGTATCCATCAAGAAAATAGAAGTATTTATTTCCTACTAATATCTCAAGTATCTGATCAATAAATGGCAGAGGGAAGTTGTCTTTCTGGGTAGTGGTGTTAGGGCAGCGATAGTCTATGCATACCCTTCTGCTTGTTGTGGGTCTGGTCATAACTTTCTCCTCTTTCTCATTTGTCTCAACTATGAATCCCACCTTTTTGGGAACCATGTGAATAAGACTAATCCATTTACTATTAGAAATGGGGTAGATTATCCCCTCATCCAACCATTTTAAGATTTTCTTCTTCACTACTTCCCACATGTTGGGGTTTGACCGTCTCTGCATATCTCAGAAGGGTTTCACAGAGTCGTCTGTGTAAATGTGATGCATGCAGAGAGTTGAGTCAACTCCTTTGATGTCTACTATAGTCCAAGCAATGGCCTCCTTATGACATTTTAAGCATTCAATCAATTCTCCCTCCTACGTCTCAGATAGCACAGTCGAAATGATGACAGGGAGTATATCATTGGGCCCAAGGAAAACATACTTGAGGGTCTCTGGGAGTGGTTTAGGCTCCAAGTCGAGAGTTTTCTGAATCGACGGAATTATGTTCGATGTCCCTGCCTCCAATAGTGGCATTATCTTGATTGTCCATGATGAGGAGAGGGACTCGGCTTTGACCCCCAACAGCCTTCTAATTTCGGTATATCTCCCCTTCCTTCAAGACTTGGGATATGGTCCTTAGAAATGACCATTTGGAGGGGATCATCACACAAAAGAACTCATGTCGTCTCCACTACAATTTCATCGATCACCTCGATTTGCAAGCAATCTTCCAATCTGGGTTGTTTATAGGCATCAAACACATTCAGTTGGATTTTTCAATTCCCGAAGCCCATCTTGAGTGCCCTTAATTTGCAATTGATAGACGCATTGGCTATAGTCAAAAAGGGATGCCCTAAGATAATCAAAGGTCTGGTGGGCATGTTGGATGGTCAATATCCAATATTAAAAAGTCGACCGGAAAGAAAAGTCCTCCATTCTTATCAGGACATCTTCTAAAAACTCGCGTGGTGTCTTAAGTGATCTATCAGCTACTTGGAGGATAACAGGACTAGACTTCAATTCACCTCCTCTTAATAGTTCATAGACCAAGCTCGGTAATATATTAACCCCCGCACCTAGATCGAGGAGAGCCTGATCGATGCGTTGGTCTCCAATGACCATGGAAATATACGGGGCTCCTGGGTCCTTCATTTTGGGGATGAAACATGTTTTAGGATCGAGCTGACTAGGTTGGGTAGGATGACCTTAGCCTGGACCTATTTTCTTGATTTCTCTTCTACCAGCATGGGTCCTTTAGAAATTTAGCATAAGACTAGATTTGCTTGATAGCATCCAATAGAGGCAAGTTAATGTGAACTTTCTTGAATGTCTCCAATAATTCTTCCATCCTATCTTTGGCTCCAGATGAGCCAGCAAAGGTGCCTCAGGGGAGGATAAGTGCTCAGGGAAGGGCACTTTTGGCCTTTGAGTAAAAAGGTTGTCATAGTGGGATAGAGGTGGAACGGGGACAACATCCTTCAGATGGGCGATTTCAAGCGAGGAGGGGCTCAGTGGCTCTTCCTCAGTGGATGTGTAAGTGGTCGTCGGGTTGGTAGGAGGGGTGATCGTAGGAGTGAGTTTAGGTTTGGAGAGTTCTTTGCTACTCCTCAAAATAGTCACAGCCTTAGCGTGCTCCCTTATGAATGAAGGGCCCTTTAATCCTAGGATTCTCCTTAGATGAGTTGGACAATTTCCTAGGATCATGTTGCCTAATAGCCTTAGGACATGGAGCTCGCCGGTGGGGAGGACTATTGGTAGTGAATGACGGCCGATCGTGTCGCTGTGCATGGCCGAGGTTGGTCGAAGGCTCGAGGCAAGGTTGATGGCATCGATGGAGAGGAGAATAGAGGTTGTTTAGAGCTGTTGCGTGGAGGAGTCCGTGGTCGATGATGAATTCTTCTCTATTAGAGAAGATGTACAGTGCACTTTGAGGAGGAACTGCGATGGCTGAAGGGGGGTCGTGGAGGGGAGGGTCGATTGCTTTGGGTTATTGCAAGTAGTGATGGTGGTGATTTATGTAGAAGGAAAAAAGGAGAGGAAGAAGGTGGAATGGAGGACGTCTGATGTTGTTGTTGGTTGGTTCACAGTTGTAGGAACGTTGGGTGATGCACGGTGGTGGTGTCAACGTTGTCACTGCCGACCACGGTGGTGGTGTCGTCGCACGATCAAGCGGAGATGAATGTCGAGGATGGAGTGCAGTCTTGAAGCTCGTGGTGGCTGATGGGTGGAGCACGATTAGAGGAAGATGTTTTCCTCCATGCAGAGGAGAGGTCCCTTCAATCGCCATGCTCATGTCCTGTTATATAGAGAGTGAATAAAAGAATAAGAGATTAACGGAGAGGGAGCGATGACAGAGGGTTTTTTTTTTTTTTTGGTAAGAGAGATTGACAAAGACCAAAGAGGAAAGAGAGATTCAACGAGATTGATGGAACCAAATATGAACTCTCTCTTGTGTTTCTTATTTTAGCAAGATTTCTCATTGATTTCTTTCTCAACAAAACTTCTCATAATTCATATGTAAGATGTTATTTCAAATTATCCCATGCAATAAGTACACACATGAATAATTAATTATATGCAACATGTACTGCATCAAGGAATTACGCACGACTCCACTAACTTTCCATTGTATTATATACTAAAAGTCTCATTTAATCTTAGAATTAATTGTTCTTAGTCGCACTTAATGCCTACTAAAGTAGACCTATCAGTGGTCTCCTGGCTTGTTCTGTATCCCTAGAGGATGTAGGGTAGCTCATCTACCCATTTCCCTTTGCCCTCATCAAAGTTTTGAGAGTAGTGATGATTAGTTGATTAGTGACTTCCATCAGGTCATTTGCTTGGGAGTGGGTGACTGATGTGAAGTGCAGCTAAATGCCTTAGCCGGTGTAGAAGTCCTTAAAGCATTTTGAGGTAAATTGTGTGCCATTATTTGCCACAATTATCTTAAAGACTCTGTATTGGCATAAGATCTCCTTTCTAATGAAATTGACCACTCTCTCAACATTTGACCTTGCTGTGGTCACCGCCTTGACCCATTTTGAGAAGTAGTTGGCCACTACAATGACAAACATGGGAAAAGGCCCGATGAAATCCAACCCCCATCTTGCAAAGGAGATTGGGGATATAATAAGGATCATTTCCTTTGGTAGGGCCCTTAGTATGCTGGCAAAATGCTAGCACTTGTCACAAGGCCAGAAGTATTCATATTGTAGGAGTTTCACTATTAAGGCCTTGGGATCCTTATGCCCACAGATTCCCACGTGAATGCCCTCTAAAGCCTAGTGGGCCTCATAAGGACTCAAGCACCTTTGCAAAGGAGTTGAATGCCATCTCTTGTATTGGGTGTTGATGATCTGTTTGGACTACAAGTTAATTAGAGTTTATTATCATTATAGTAGTATAGTGTTGCAATCCAAACAGATGTCATTTTATTTATATAAAAATTTTATTGATTTTATTCTAGGTTACTCACTGAGAGACAGTTATCGATATATATTACTCTCTATTATCCAAAATATATCTTTTATTCTAAAAATATCAATTTTATTTACAAAAGAATAAATTAAGAATTAAACAATCAACAATCAATTAATCTTAGTTATTTACAAAAAGAATGAATGTTAATATATTAATGCCACAAGAATATTTACACTATAAAGCCATCAGAAATGATTCTAAACTAAACTATATTATTTACATTTCATCTCTATGTACACAAATGAATAAAAAGAGAAGAAATTTATAAACAAAATCTTACCTTGAAAACTATAAGAAAGGCAAGACAAAAACAACAATACAAAGTTAGGCTAGGGTTAGGGAAAAAGGCAATGGCTGAAGGGTGTGGAGGTCCAAGAGGTGGTGCTAGAGAGAGGGGATGGAGGCTGGTAGGGCAAACTCCCATTCGACTCATGGGATCGGCGACTCCTGGAAGAGGCGAAGAGGAGGGAACGTCGAGATAGTGTGTTACCAGTGCAGAAGAAGGGGTCACATGGCGGCGATATGCAGATATCCAATGCTATGTTTAGCATGCGGGGGGTGGGGCCATAAGAAGGATTCATGCAGGAGGATGGGGAAGAGGGATCCGAACGAAGGCAGACAACTAAGAGGCCAAGGAGTGAACGCGGAGGTGTTGCCACCACCGCTAGTGGGTATGGGGCAAGCTTATGATGTAGAAGTCCCTCAAACAGAGGATGTTAGGGTGGCGGAGATGGTAATAAGGGGTGCCCTGATCGGAGAGATTATGATTGACTCTTTTTCCTTCGAGCGGATCCAAAACCTAGTAAGATCTCTATCCTTATCTTCTCAGGGGTGGAAGGTGGTGCACTTGGGTGGAACTCGTTTTGTGCCATTCGACTTGGGTATGCTAGACGTGGAAGGTTTTCGCTTCCGTACAATAGTGTTTGAGGGGACGACCATTTTGTGGAGGCTAGTGTCCCCTTTCGACAGGGCTTTGCAGGATCGGCCCCCATAGAGGGTGGAGAATAGGAGGGGCACCACAGAGATTTGGGGGCCTCCTCTACATCTTCGGACCAGAGGGGTGGTGGCAGGGGTGATGGCGGGCTTTGCCGCCCTGGCTGAGAATGCAAGGGTGGGTCTTTGCAAAGCAAACGGGAGATCGATCAAGGTGGAGGTGAAGGTGCTGAGGGGGGGCCCAATTCAAGACAAGATTATACTAAGGTGTGGGGGAAGCTCGTGGCTCCTCTAGCTGAATCTATCTCTCCTTCATGATGAAGGACAACAACATGGGCAGCAAAGGGTACATAAGGAGGAGACTGGTGTGCACAATGTTGACAACAACTACAGGCCCCTCGAGTCAGACCAGCCAGAAGCTAAGAAGAGAAAGGAACTCCACTTCTCAGAGGTGCCAGAGGAAGAGATGAAGGGGGTGGAACAAAAATCAACAGAGAGTGCCATGATGCAAGATGCAGAAACAAGTAAGGATCTTGTGGTGGTGAATTCAGACTAGCAGGGGCAGGAGGTTGTGTGGCCAACCTCGGCACATAATTTCGATCCCTTTTCCTTTATGACTCTAGAGGGTCCAGGCTATGAAGAGGGATCTTCCTCAAAGGGTAAGGCAGCATGCTCCCCCTACAAGCCCTGGGGAAGAACTGTTGGTGCTAGAACACCACGATCATTTGTTTTGATGATAGCAAAACACGTGTTATTTAACATTTGCACTTGGAGTCTTAGATTTCAGGTCAATTGCAAATGTAGACGTGATTAGACGGAATTTGAGCTCGCATCCAGGACGGATTAGAGGAGCTTGATGGAGAACAGAGGAGATTCACGAGGAGCGATAGATTGAAGATGGAAGGACAAGAAGAATAGGATAGAATTCTATTTATTCCTTTCATGTACTTTTGTCTTTATTTTCTTGCTCTTTATTTCCTTAGAACATTATGTTAAAGAGCCTCAGAGTATCCTAACAGTAGTCCTAGGAACACCGGCACAACCCTAGGATACTTAGGTTTTCTGTAGAGAACTTAGAAAACCAATATAGGGTTCAAACAGCATTTTCAGACGTTTAATTCCCAAATCAGACGTCTGATAATGTGTTTTAAGACGTCTGACTGTTGATTCAGACGTCTGATAACATTTAGGCTGGACATAGTTAGTTCTGTCTGATGAAATCAGACATCGATACCTTAGACTATACGTCTTAGGAGATGTCTGATGACTTTGCCAGACGTCCAATTAGTGGACCGTTGGCTGTGTTAGCATACACTCAAGGATATGACCGTTAGAGCCTTATCAGACGTCCTTAGGCCTTCCCAGACGTCTGATAATTGACCGTTTTGCCTCGACTGACCCGAAAATCTCTTCTCAGAGATTTTCTGGCCATTGCAAATCCATTCCCACGAAAAAGTAGGTTTCCAGACGTCCAGACATAGTGCCAGACGTCCTGTATGTCGTCTGATGGACTTACGCTAGAACCCTGTTTAGATCTGATTCAAGTTAGGAAGAGACCCGCCCAAAATCAGACGTCTGACCTTATTTTTAGACGTCTTAAAGTGGTCTTCCAGACGTCTGATGCTAGAATCAGACGTCTGATAACCCTGTCAGTGCAATGATTGTTCTTGATTTCGGGTTGATTCACTTGGGCTTTGCACCCAACGGCTATGGAGCCTTTCCTAAGCCATCCAAAGCCTTCCTAAGGCATCTATAAATAGAGGGGAACCTCTTGCACACCCACACACACCTAGATACACAAGACACACCTTGCAATACACTTTCAAACCATTTTGTGTCTCTCTTGCTCTCCAAGCTCTAATTCTTCATCTAGAGAGCATCAAGCTTCGCCCACCCGCTCTCCTGCCATAGTTCACGAGAACGACGTTGCGCCGTCACGTGGCTCACTTACCCATGTCATCGACTCGATGCACTCCTTGCAAAGGGGAGTTTCTTAATTCCTATAGAAGCTTAGGTTTAAAATTACTTTGTTGGCTCTATAGGATTATTTGTTATTTTATCTTTGTTATTTGGTTGGGTATTCGCTTTGCGAATTCCCGTCTCCTTCGTGGAACAAAATCCTTCTCGTGGAGAGAAGGGGTTGAGGAACGCTACCCTCGCACTTGTAGCGTGGTTGTAATTGAGGTTGAATCACCCTTGTTTAAAGTGATTCGTTTAGTGGATTTGATCAACTTGGTTGATCGGAAAATCCTAACTCGAGAGGGTTAGGTGGTGGTTTTCACCCAGTTTGGGTTTCCACCTAAAAATCTTTGTGTACTTTGTGTGATTGTATTTTGTGAGATTGTTTATATTTTATTTCCGTAATTATTACGTCACCCCTCCTGGTAGGAAAGAATCCACAAGAACTGCTAGAAGTGGTTAGAGATCTAAGGAAGAGAAGATAGCACACATACTGAGTGTAGAGAGGAGGGCTGGGGGGCAGCAGGGGGCTAAAGAACTTAGGGGATGAGGGTTGTGACATGGAATGTGTGTGGGTTGCGCGACAGGGTGTGATGAGCTTCATTGGCTCGCTACCTCCGTGAGTTGGAGGTAGATTGTGTGTTGCTGTATGGTCGTTTCTTACCTCAACTCAGTTAATTAAGTTAATTTTACTTAATTAAGAGTAGAAGAAAAGTCACTTAGGTTAACTCGAAGTTGTGTCGATTAGTAGTATAGGGTCGAATTAACCTAACATTTTAGAAAATTTTTACTAGTTGAGTCCAGGTCATTCGCTAGGAGGTATAATTCATTCTAAATTCACTAGTTATCTTTTATTTTTCTCTATAAGTATAGGAGGTATATTTAAATTAATTATGGAGGCATGAATTTTTCCAAAAATTGATTTAAATGAAATAACATGCAAAATCCCATATAAACTCTCATTTTCAACATATAAATTGTCTATTTATTTCAAATGATTTAAGGCAAAGAAGAGTTTATTTAGTCAAAACATGCCTTAATACAACAATTAAGAGAAAAAAGAAATTAAAATAATAAGAAAAATTAACTTCTTTTCCTTATTCTTTAGCCTCTCTTCTTTCTCTTCTTTTTTTTCTTCTATTTCTTAATCCTTTTTTTTTCTTTCTATTTTCCTCTTATTCTATTTCTCTTCTCGATCTCGTTCTTTCTTCACTTCTGCTTTCTCTTCTGCTCCTGCCCTTCTTCTCCTCCCTTATTCTTCCTTAGCTTCCAAAGCATCTTTAGTCCTTAGCTTTCTTACCTTTGCGAGTTCTTCTTCCTCCTCAGCCCTTACTTCCTTCGATACTTAGCAATCAGAGCTTCAGCACTTAACTCTTCTTCCTTTCTTAACCTTCTGTTGAACCGTGTTTATTTTCTTCTCAACCAAAAATTTATTTTTAATTTGCGGTGAGGTCCTTTCGAGGATACACAGCACCCTGAGATCAGGGTAGGACCAGACCCTACTCGGTCCTAACCTAATTTCATTAGGGTTTATTTTTGGTTTCTTTTCTCTTGAGCCAAACCAGCCCTCTTTCGAGCCGAACCGGCTCAACGTCTCCCAAGCCTTGCCCTCCCAGGGCCAATCGCACACACACGCCCACTTGGGCGCACACCCGCAGGCGCACACGCCTACACACACACACATGCTCAGAGGTTCAGGTTTTCTTTTCACGCCGAGCGCTGACGACTGAAGTAGCCACTTAACAAAATACTTTTATACTAAGGTGGGTGCTCGAGGACTTCCGATGTGGGACTAACTTCTCCCCCTCCAGACCCGACTTCAAGCAATGAATTCTCCCTACTCACAGCTCCAAATCAAGCAAAATAAATCTTGATGGAGAGCTCTAAGGTAGCTCTACAGGATTCCAGGGTCAATTTGAGGTTCAGAGGATGATTTCCTCTTCGATTTGAAAAGCGAAGTTAGGGAGTTTCTACGGGTTTAATATGCCTGGAAATGGTTTTAAGTCTACTGTGTCTATAGGATGGACATTTTAGCTTATATAAGGGTCTGAACATATTATACAAGTGGTTCCGCAACTGCTTGTGTGGGTTTTAAGCTCTCAAGAGCTTCAGGTGAAGCACAGAAGCTCAAAGCTTCTTTGGAAGCTTCAGAGAGAGGAATTTCAGATGAAGAAAGGTGTAACAGACATTAAGGATCATTCTTAATCGATTGGAATAGCTTCTAAGGGATTTAACAAACTCATTTGGGCAGGATTTATGATCATATCTCATCAGAAACTTACTGCCAACAGTTTGGGTTTGAAAATAACCCAAACTGGCAGATTGTGAATTCCTACAAAATCACTCATCTGAGATTAATAAAATCATTCTAAAATCATCCAACAGATTCTCAGAAACAATTCTAACTCCTCAATTTCTCAGATTGAGCTCAGAATCAGAGTTTCCTCCTCAGGGTTGATTGTTAGACTTGAAAATTGACTTTCTGATTTAAGCCTTTTTACAAGGAATTAAAGCCTAGAAGAGAATCCTATCAACTTCAGGAACTTATCCAATCCTTTAAACAGATGTTCTATTCCTAGAAATTAGGGTTCCAGGCTCGTCGCCTAAACTTGAAAAGGTGTTTGTTCGACAAAAGGATTGGAAGGTTGCTACACTAATCTGAAGACATAGATAGCTTCAGTGCATTGCACTGAAGCTTCTAGACCTCTTAAATGTGGTTCTTAAGCTTCTGTACAGGCTTCTCCAACTCTGCCGAAGTTGGAGAAGACGAAATTCTATCTCAAGCTCCAGACATAAAAATCGCAATTTAAGTATCTCAACATGATCAGTAACCCTCAAGTCATCAATCTGGAGCTTTACGCTAAGTTTAACAGGCTAAAGGACAGATTCAACTCGTCAGAGTTCCAGTGAGTCCAATAAAAGTGAAAAGTGTGTTTAGAATGAAGAATCTCACCATTTTTTATTTGAAAAGGGTCCTGAGGTTGCAAGAAACCTCAGGAACTCATTAAATTCTTCTTTAATTTATTAAATAAAAGATTAAGTAGTGAAATCAATTTGAATGAATTTTAAGTGGGTTGAAGCATAGGACTTGTTCTCTCACTCAGAAAAGTGGTTGAGACAAGTCTAAAGAAGGTCTGTGATCATAAATATATAAAGAATTAAGAATTTCAACCACTCCTGAGCCGCCATTGACAGCGAGCTTAGGAGCTTAATTAGATTTGAGCATTGACATTATAGGTGGTAATTATACAAATTATGTGATAATTAGGATCCTTAGATTGTGAATAGGTGGTGAAGGACCCTATAGAGGTGGATCTAAGCTCAATTACTGTCGCCATGGACAGCGACAATGTCTATTGAAGGTGAAGGTGAATTAGGCGAAACAGTGATAAAATTTGTGTTTTAACGGATTAGAAGTGATCGTGAGTGATAGAGGAAGGTGGACAACGAATTTAAAAGACAAAACAAGAGCTCCAGCAAGCTCAAGGAGCTCACCGGAGTCAAGGGAGATGAAGTCTGAAAATTGAATTTAAGCTAATTAACTAATTAACTACCTAAACTACTACTCCTACTCCTACATACCTACTGTTACCTGGACGAAGGGGTCAAAAGGATTCTACTGATGGCTCATGGCGGAAGACGAAATCAGAGGGAATAAGAAGAATCTTTGGCAGGTGAGTTTGGACGGAGTAGAGGATCTCCTTGGTCAGGGCCTGTGTCCAAAGATGCGGTTGACCTCAGCGAATCTCCTCAGCTAGTCAAGATGGATGGAAGAAGTTGGAGAATGGTGTGGAAGATCGCCGGAGTTGCAGACGAATAGCCTATTGGGTCGGCTCAATGTTAGAAGAGGGAAGGGAGCCAACTTGAGAGAAATAGAGGGCGTGAGGGGGTATTTATAGTGAATGGCCACGAAGAAGGTGGCGAGGTCTGGATGAAGAAGAAGCTTGGGGAGCTTAACCTCCGGCATTGTCTCTGACGACGGTGAGGTTAACTCCCACCAAAAATTAGGATTTCAGAGTAATCCAGACCGATGGATGAAGATGGGATGGTGAGCGCAAGCTCTAGGAGCTTGGAGAAGAAAGAATGATGTCGGCAGGGCGGTGATCATGCGGTGGAGTCACCCTCCGTTGTCAGCCGTTCAATCGGCTGAAGAAGAAGAAGAAGAAGAAGATGATAGGGACCTATGTGCAGTGAAACTTAAGGACCTATATGAAAATTAAGGACCCGATTGCAATGATTAGTAAGGATCTAAATGTAAACCCAGGTTTTAAGGGTTTATTTTAACTTAGATCTTTTTCAACTTTTTATATATGTTAGTAATTAAGGTAACTATTATGTTTAGACCTTGAATTTACATTTTTGACCTTTTTCACTTAATTTATTAAATTAAGTAAAGTTACTTAAGTTATTATATACTTATGTATACATTATGTTTAAGTTATTTAACTTATTAATTAAGGGAATAGCTAATAAGATTTTGAGTCCAATTATTAATTAGATTGTTAATAATATTAATTGAATGATAAAATATCATTTTTAACTTATTTTAAGGTCCTTTACTATATATCCCTTATTTTATAATTAACCCATATATACTCATATTCTTAGCTAATTAACTAGGAAGACTAGTTAATTAGGGGAAATTAGAGATCATGATGAGTCTCTCATCACTGTAGGAAACCCACATTGAAGAAGGAGGAGCTTCTATGTGGCAGTCACTTCTTCAAGGTAGCCAAGCGGATGTTAGGGTAGTGTTCGGGTCATAGATCGCATAAAAGATAAATGCATTGTAATATAGTGCGAAATACGTCTCAACAAATAATTTAATGAAACTGGTGAGTCCCAGTCGATCACAGGGAGGTAGAAAGCACTTTTGATTTCAAGCATTTGTTTCAAATATAAAGACTAAGTAGAGAGCAATCAATCGCAATATTTATATCACAAGGAGGGATTGAACATGAATTGGATACATGCATTTGAATAAAACATAAAATAAACAAACTACTGTTGTAATAGAACAAGGGCACCATGGGTGGTCCATGGTGGCCTTCTGGAGAGGTTGAGGACAGCAGCAACGATCCGCCAAGGTGGCTCATTGGACGCTTCGGACGAAGATGCGGAGATGGAGGTAGAGAAGACGATAGGAAGGTAAAGGAGTAGTAGAAGGAGGAAGAAGAAGGAAAACCATTGAATGCCTTCAAAGGGGACCCTTAGGCTTCTTTTTATAGCTTTTGTGAAGGATATTTAGGGCATTGGAGCCCTTAATTTTGTGCAAAAGCTTTAGGTTGATTAGATCCATTGATCGGGAGATCAATGGTCTTGATTAAGCCTTCCAAATCCTTCTCCATTCATGGATTTAATTTGGTGCTGACACATGGCGCAACGTGCGCCCTCTAATCTTCATCACATGGTCTCTGCTCTCCTGCACTCGTGCTTCCGCCTTCACGCGCACCGCTCGGCCTTCAATCATGCCTCAACACCTTGCGCAATCTCAGCCATCTGATTTCTCGATCGGACGACTTAAAAGAGTGTGTGCCGTGCCCTCTCGTATCCTAAAGCATGCATCATCACACGGGTCCTCATCTGACGCCCCTGCATCCACCACACGTCCGCGCCTCCATCGCCTGATGAAGATCCTACGGTCAATCGTGCCCGCACTCAACGCCCTCCCTGATTTCACGTTGGGCGCTCCTCGAACCCGCGCTGGTTGCTTAAGATCGAAGGCACTAACCAACGCACTGTGGATGCATTTGTGTCAAGTTTCCAAATCTCCGCACGGCCATTCTCAGCCGTTGGATGGATATCCAATGGACGAGATCTTGTCCTCGCTCGATGAAGCGGTTGGAGGCGGTTGACAATGCATCGCGACCTTTGGATGACAATCCAACAACCCATGTATTTCCTTCCGAGATTGGGGTACGGTGAGGGGTGGCTACGATGGCACCATGTGGCACCATCATGGCCATCCATCTTCTTCTCCTTGTATCCAATGATGTAGGCCTCTGATTGAGTTGATTTTTGCACCATTGGACTGCGAACATCGATCTGGATCCATCTGTGTGGTTGGATTTGTGATCTGAGGTCCGGATATTCTTCAATTTGCCCCTTGGCTCTTGCTTCTTCTATGAACTCCTTAGGGTGCTATAGGAGTCTGATTGATGCAATCTTGGAAGCTTTGGACTCCCATCGTCGTTCTAAATAGATCCATAAGGTTGGATCGATCATCCGCATTCCAGAATTACCTGCAATTATTAATACCTCTCAAATAGCACATTATTATGTATAAAACATATAAATCATCTAGGATGCAAAGTACGATGCGTATGCATGCAGAATGCCCATGTTACTCTAGGTTCTACCTTAATTCAGGAAAATTAGGGCCTATGATTGCTATGCGATCAGGTAGTGGGCTCATAGGGGAGGTATGGTGGCTTGGCTATGTGGTGGAAGACCTTTAAACTGGTTCTGAAAGACGTATGGAAGGGCCATTTTCAGGTGTCATGTAGGTTCCAGTCAGTGGGGGACAACCAGGACTTGATTATCTCTTGTATTTATGGCCCTTGTGTAGATCACTTAAGGAATAACTTATGGACTGAATTGCATCAGGTGGCAGGCAATATTGATGCTGTGCCATGGCTCATGGGTGTAGATTTCAATTGTGTTCTATCGGAGAATGATAGAGGCAATGGAAGAGTGGACCATGCCTCCCTTGGTTTCCAACTTGTGGTGTCTGAGCTTGGACTGAATGAGTACCCATCTGCAGGGGTTGAATTTACATGGAGGAATGGGAATGGGCTGGTTTCAAAGTTGGACAAGGTCTTTGGGAATGCAGAACTATTGGAGAGATTCCAATTCTCTACTGTGATAGGAATGCCTAGACCTTTCCCGGACCAAGCTCCCTTGTTGTGGGATAGCAGGGAGGGATCTATCATAGGTACTTATTTTAAATTCAAGAAATCTTGGCTTAGGGAGGAGGGATTTAAAGAAATGGTTAGTCATTGGTGGAAGCAAAAGCATGTTGAAGGTTCAGTAACTTATAGGTTGGTGAGGAAATTGAAGGGTCTGAGGTCAAAGTTGAAGGAGTACAGGAAGATGATTGAGGTGGTGAGAAACCAGCGGAGGACCGAAGCTTTGCCAATGCTGCGTGTCCTGGATGAGAGAGAAAATAGTGGTTTATTGTCTGCTGAAGAATTAGCGTAGAGAAGGCTTTGGCAAGGGGTGGTTCACGTTGAAGACTTGGTAAGAGAAGTGGACTGGAGAGAAAAGTCAAGGCAACTATGGTTGAAGGAGGGTGATGCGAATATGAAGTACTTTCACATGGCAGTGAGCTCCAGGAGGAGGGTGAATCTCATATCCTCCTTGAAGAAAGACGGTCTGATTCTAACCTCTTCTGGGGACATTCGTGGAGAGGTTGTCAGGTACTTTAAGGAAACCACTAGGGCGATGGGCAGAGGAAGATGGAAGATGGCATCGTCAAGCCTGCCACGGGTATGTGACTCTGTAGCAAGCAAGTTGACTAAAAACATTACCGATCAGGAAGTGGTAGAGGCCATGTCTAGTTTGAATGCTGAAGGCTCTCCAGGCCCAGATGGGTTTCAAATGTTTTTCTACAAGGAGTTTTGGTAGGCTGTTAAAGGGGATGTAATGGAGGTCATACCTTTTTCTTTTGCCAAGGATATGTGGGGTAGAGAAAATGTCAGATTTTAGACCCACAGCACTTTCAAACTCAATCGACCTAATAATCAGTAAAGTGCTTGCAAACCAGCTGAAAGGAGTCTTATTTGATCTGGTGAGTCCTGTGCAATCGGCTTTCTTCCCCAATAGGTTGCTCTAGGAGTCTTTCATCATGGCGCAAGAGATGGTGGCAGGGTGGCACAGAAGAAAGAGCAAGGTTTACATGTGGAAGGTTGATTTTAGTAGAGCATATGATTTGGTTGCATGGTCGTACTTGTGGGAAATTTTCAAGAGAAGAGGCTTCCCACTGCTCTGGACCCAGTGGATGAAAAGATGCATAGTCACTTCCTCCTTTTCACCCCTGGTTAATGGGAGACCTTGCGGGGTTTGGTTGTAGCCACAATGCGGAGTGTGACAAGGATGCCCTTTGGCCCCTTTAATCTTTAATTTAGCCATGGACACACTGGCTCAATTTTCTTGTAAGTTGGCTAGTGCAAGTTTGGTCAGGGGCTACTCTATCTCCAACTCCAGGGCTCTAGTTCCAATTTTGCAGTATGCCGACAACACGGTCTTCTTTGTTGAAGGAGGGAGGGATGAGGCAGAGACCCTCTTTTCTATGGTAAGAATTTTTGGGGAGATCTCAGGCCTTAGGATTAATGGCATGAAGTCATCTCTGGTATGTTTTGGTATGCCAGGTCAGGAGAGGGAAACAATCTGAACCATCCTACAAACCCCTATGGCCACACTACCAATTAGATACTTGGGGCTGCCACTAAGAGAAGGTAAACTAAAGAAGAGCGATTGGGCCATCTTGTTTGAGAAAGTGTCTGCTAAACTAGAGGGCTGGAGTAATAGATTTCTATCCAAGGGAGGGAGACTGATTCTCAATTCGGTCATCACCTCAATCCTTGTTTTCTTCTTTTCATTGTTCAGATCCTCGAAGGCAATTTGGAAGAGGTTAGATGTCATGAGGAAACACTTCTTTTGGAAAGGTGTGAAGGTGGAAGGCAAATTCATGCACCCGGTGAAATGGCAACATCTTTGTAGACCTCGCTCTCAAGGAGGGATGGGGATTCGTTCCCTCAAGGAGTTTAACGGTGCCCTATTATTGAAATGGGCAGTCAAATTGGCAACAGATGAAGGGAAGATGTGGCCACAATTGATAAAGGAGGCACATGGCTGCTCGTAAGTTCAGTTGTGGGCAACCCCTCCCCATCGCCCATTACCATTTTGGCATTCTGTCTAGAAGGCAATACAAGAGAATCTGGCAGAATTTGACCCAGTTGTGGGAGATGGGAGGCATTTTAGATTCTGGACAGATAGGTGGTCACACTTGAGTAGACTGAATGAGGCTTTCCTAAGGGCGTATGCAGCTGCACCGGACAACAATGTTTCTGTTGCTGACTGCTGGGACACTGCAGAAGATAGGTGGAACTTCTTAGGCGCTGGTTTGCGGGAGGGAGTGCGAACTCAGGTTGAACAGGAGAGGTTATTGGCAGATATAGAGGCATTTCAATCGGTGGTCGAGGAAGATGGTTTTAGGTGGAAGCATGGTGTGCTCACACCGGCCAAGGCGTACAAAAGGTTGACGGTCTCCATGAACGCGGATCACTCAAGAGAGGAGATGGACTGTGCCAAGATTTGGTAGTTGAAGATCCCCTTAAAGATTAAAGTGTTTCTATGGCTATGTGATGAGAACCTCATCATGAGCCATAACTAGCTCATTTCGACCTAATACAGAGGATAAAAGCTCCTACATAACTCAAGGAAAGGCTTAACTCAGAGAATT
This sequence comes from Thalassia testudinum, assembly GCA_037157565.1. Taxonomy (NCBI): domain Eukaryota; kingdom Viridiplantae; phylum Streptophyta; class Magnoliopsida; order Alismatales; family Hydrocharitaceae; genus Thalassia; species Thalassia testudinum. The sequence continues at coordinate 19,208,228 of JAZHRO010000050.1, forward strand.
TTGAGTTTAAGAAGAAAACAAGTCATAAGGGGTAAAAATGCAATTTTACCAGCACAATCTGCAAACAGGGTAACTCAGGATCCAAACATAGGTCACACTAACCTAATAAGATGGAAAGTGGGATGATCTGATCTGATAAGGGCTACAGCAACTTCAAGGAATTAAATGACAATCTATAACCCTAAAACAAACCCACTTCAATTCACGAGGTTCGAGGCAAAGAAAAAATCTACTAAACCCTCTAAAATTCATATAAAAATAATCTCTAGGGTTTAGAACCTTCAATTTGACCTTGGGAACCCATTTTGACCTACATTGAGAACCATGCCCAATTAATGATTTAGTTTGGATTTTTACGTAAATTGGCCGGTCAAACAAGGTCTGACCTAGAAATAAAATTCACCATTATAATCCTTAGGCCCCATTTATTCATGCATAAAAAATTGAGCCTAAGAGGAGACCTTCTTGACCGACTTTTCATTTTGGTCCTCATCCATTACTTTTTTACCCTCAACTTTTGAAACCCTCGCATTTTGGCTCCTAAGTCTTCATCATTTTTGCATTTGGGTCCTCCCTGCAAAACCTTGAGCAGCGCCATGCTCCGGCGAGGCATGGCGCCGCGCAGGGTGAGGGCGACCCCCTGCCAAGACAACGGGGTGTTCCCTGCGATGTTTGCTGTCGCAGGGACACCTCCACGATCTCTGCCTTCACCCACACCTTCCGTGCGAACGCGCGGAAGGTATGGGTTGCAATCCGGCCATCCTCCGGCAAGGGAGGCACATCACCTCCCTCCTCCCTCCTCTCTTATTCCACCTCTATAAAAGCCGCCCCCGTCCACTGAACTCAACAGCTCGGTTCTGATGGAGAAACTCCCCCCTTTCATCTCTTCCCACTTCGGCAGAGGCCCTCCAGCTCCGGCGGTTCTTCCTCCTCCTCCTCGTCGCTCTGCCGCAATACGAGCAGCAAAGCCGCCTTCGCCCGCTCTTCCCGCGTCGCACCGTACCCAGCACGCGCTCTCCCGCTCTCTCCTCGTCGCCGCCCCTTCTCTCTGGGCACCTTCTTCTCAACTGTCGCCCTACTCCGGCCCCCTTCGACTCTACAACTAGGTCAGAACTTCTCCCCACTTCCCCCTCTTTCTTTTCCTCACTATTTTGCATTTGATTAAACCCTTGACCGCGCCTGACCGCCCTCACCTTCTCCATCTCCTGCCACTCTCCGGTGAGTTGCCCTCGTCAATCCACCACTCCACACAACTCGCCACCTACCCCAAAAGCTCCACCTCACCTCACTCGACACCCCCCGCCCCTTCACTACCACTCCTCACCTCCACAACACTCCCCCAAACAAACCCACTTTTTCGGTCGCAGTCCGACCTAGGGCCGCCGCCAGACACTGCCCCACAACCTGCTACCACCCGCATTACCTTCGCCATTCCACGACGAAGGTCACCCTGTAGTCTGATTAGGCCGAGAGGCCCTGTTTGTGTTTGGCAGGTCTGTAGCCCCAGCCACCATTAGCGACAAGGTGAGGAGCTTCCAAGAAAGCTCCAGGCCCTGCAGCAACAGGATCCCAGCTGAGGCGAAGGGGGGGACTTGAGCGAAGGCATGGAGCAGATCTGCGAAGAGAAACAAGCGCGTTGCTGCTGAAGCTAGGTCGCGCCTTCCTGCGGGCGCGCGCAAGCGAGGGACAAAATTTAGTCCCACATTGTGGGATTTCAAAGCGCCGCACCGGTTTAAATTATTTTTTTGAAATAAGCTTATTGCCTCAGCACACGGGGTGAGGTCCCTCTCACCCGCTCACCCGGCCTTGTCCGCGATCACCCCCCGCGGACCTGGCCCGACCCGTTTACCCGACCTGCACTCCTCGCCCACCACCGCACGCCGGTGGGCCTGGACCCGGGCGCGACCCGTACCCGAATACCCGGCAGCTCTGGGAGAGCTATCCTATGAGCGAAATTTAAGAGAGAGACGCGGGGGAGGGTAGAGTAGGTTTTTGCCCTGACCAATCTGTGAGTGTGTAGGCACATAGAAAGAAGAAAGGAGCAGCCAGAGCTGTGGCTGCTTCAAGAAAAGCGAGGCAGAGAAGAAGGAGGCCGACGAAGGAAGAAGGAGGAGCACCAAGCAGCACTGTAGCAGTAGCGACTTAAGTCGTTTGATTGGAAAATCAGACGACGCTCTACAGCTGAGGTAGAAAGAAGAAGGAAAGAAGAGCAGGCACCGCAAAGAAAAAGAAAGTAAGAAGAAGAAAGAGCTCTGCAGCTGGGGCAGAAAGAAGAAGAAAGAAAAGAGAAGCTAAAGAAGAAAAGAGAAGTGCAAGGAAGACAGAGCTGAAAGAAGAGAAGAAAAGAGAAGATAAAAGAGAAGAAGACAAGAAGCTCTGAAGAAGAAAAGAAATAGAAGGAGCAGAAGAAGAGGAACTGAAGGCAGAAGATCAAGATCCGAGAAAAGAAGAAGATGAGCTAAGAGAGAAGCCGCAAGACTCAGATTTATTTCTCCCTCTCTCTCTCTTATTTTTGTAATAGAAACATTGTACTTCTAGAATACAACTTGCTCCCTGAGTTTGACCTCGGGAACTCTTTTATTTTCGAGTAACAAATTATATTAAACTGGTAACCACTCCTCTATACTATACTACAACGAAAGAAAATAAGACTATAGACGAGTGCGACACCAGTTTTTGGCGCCGTTGCCGGGGAGCAACGGCTATTCTAGAAGCTTTAAAATTCTTTCAAGAGATTGCTAATCTTTTTCTCTCTCTTATGTGTAGGTAAAAATTGGAAGAGCAACCGCACAACAAACACTCCAACAAACAGGTAATCTTCATTAGCCCTCTCTTAAACTCCCTTAAAATCTAAAAAGGAACAAAAAGAAAAATCAACTTAGGGCTACCTGCATCATACATAGTAATTCCTCAAAGTTGCCTAAATTTTTCATTTCAACACATTTTAACTGTCCATCCAGCTAAGGTAACTAGGGCTAAAACCTTCTTGATTTAGCCCTAGATACTACATTTTTGAGATAACTAAAATGGACCAACTAGAGCCAACTCAGGAATTGAAAAACTAGGGTTTTTAGAGACACACCTTCTATTAACAAAGAAAAGATTTTTCCAAAAAAAAGAGGTGTACCTAAACCTTGTTTGAAAAGATCTATACAAGAGGAACCCTAAGCAAATCAGGCTCTTAAATCCATTTGAACCTTAAAAGAAAGGACCCAAAAGCTCTCAAAGAAACAAGAGGTGAAGTTGACCCCTTGGGTCAACCAACCTTAAAATTAGGTCACTTCTTCACTTAAAATACCTAAAAGTTCAAGTGGAACCTTAAACACCTTGATCTTAAAGTAAAATTGGTAGACTTAAGAGGTCAAGGTCCCCATTCTGGTCTACCTGGAACCGCAGTGACAAGAGAGGTCGGGTGGGGGAAACCCTGTAACCCGTGGGGACGCTCTACCGTGTAGGGGTCTTCGCGGGACTCACCCTCTCTGGCTGCCCAGGTAATTCTCAGGTGGACGATCTTTCTGATCAAGGGGTCCATCTGCCCCGCACCTCTATAGTCACCCAACACATTTTTGGGTGTCTTGATTGGGTCCAGCACCTTCTAAACTCTTCTACTCCAACAGTGCATGAACGGTAGGAGATCCTTAAGACCACCCTTAAGATCTCCTTTAGGAATTCACTCTCGTCAAGGCCCAACCTCGACGCCCGTGTTTGAACAACAACCCTACCCCATCATTCTCTCATCTGATTCTGTATCAAGCTCTTCTTCTTCCCCCATCATGGCTTAGCCAGTTGAGGAAGAAAACAATCTGGAGAATCATCTCCAGCGACTCAATGACCTCTTCCAAAACTTCGTGCACCCACCGCAGCGTCCTATGATGCGGGACCATTACAATCCTGCTGCGGTGGCCATTAAGCCTCGAGTCAGAATCCCGACTGGAGGACCTGATTCCGAATTGAAGCCCAACATGATTCATGCTATACCTAAATTCCATGGGCCTAATTCCGAAGATCCCTTCCAGCACATCAAACAGCTAAAGCATCTGGCCCAAACTTTTGGGTTAGACGCGCAAAATCGGGATATTCTTCTCATGAAGATGTTCTCCTTTTCTCTTATGGACAAGGCCGCTCATTGGTATCAAACTCAGACCCGACCGATCAATACTTGGGAAGAACTTCAGTCCGAGTTCTTGAAAAAGTTCTTCCCCATTGGTCAGACCAACGCCTTGCGCCATCAGATTACGCACTTCACTCAACAAACAGGGGAACCTCTCCATGAGGCATGGGATCGTTTTCAGGATCTCATGAGAAAGTGCCCCCATCACGGAGTTCATAAATGGGAACATGTCCAATCTTTTTACCAGGGACTCCGTGAGGACATCCGTCTTTTCGTCAATGCAACTTGCGGAGGAAATATCATGGGTCAACATGAAGACACCGTATGGGAGATTCTCGAAAACATGTGCGAGAACTCCATCAACAAGGACTCCATGGGATTATTCGACAGGACGAATACCCGCTCATCGACGAATCTTAGGGGAGCACATGAGACGCAGGGCTTGTCCGCATCAGTCGACCTGGAGTTAATGGCCACTCGATTGGACAAGGTCTCAATCATTGAGAAGAAGGTGGATGAGCTGACTCAGCACTTGCAGCGAGCCACCTCTGTGCGTAACTCCTTTGCACAACCTCCTTCCACATAGGAGATTGTGCAAAACATTCACCACCGATCTTCCCCTAGGATGGATCCATATCCATCCCCATCTGATTCTCGTATCGGAGGGTCATCTGATTCTCGGATTGGAGGGTCATCCGATCCTTTCTACACCAGCCCGGGGAATTCCATTCCCCCTTTCTCTGATTCTCTAGAGGTTCCTCAGACCTGCAAGGACCTCAACGCCATCTAGAATGACCCATTCTCCAACACCTACAACCCTGGATGGCGAAACCATCCCAATTTTCAGTGGGCGGAAAATTCCCAAACCCAAAGACCACCCTTTCAGTCCCGCCCACAGCCCCCTCGTCATTACCAGCCGCCTCAGCCTCGGCCCAACCCTACTTATCCATCAAGGCCAAATCAGGATCAAATGTCCCTTATCCTTCAGACTTTGGCTGACATTCAAAGAACGAATGCGGCTATCCAAAAACAACACAAGGACGAACTTACAGAGGTTAGAACTCAACTGGCCCAGTTGGCAAATTCTCGCCAGCCAGGCACACTTCCTTCCCAACCTCTTCCTAATCCAAATAACGTGCCAACCCAACGACGCGTTATGAACCCAAACCCGGGCCATGCCCATATGATTTATCAGGCCCCCTCTGTTCCTTCACCCGATGGGATAGAGGCCTCCACTTCTTTTGCAGGTTACCAGCAGCAACCTATCTTACCCAATCCTAACCAAAATCAGGCCGGATTAAATTTTGTAACAACACGTAGTGGTAAAACAACTCAAAACTCGTCATTTTCTTAAAAATTCAAAACCTTTTTCACACTTTTGTGCACTTAACGTTCACCCATATAGACAGCCGACCCCACCTCAGATGCTTGCATATGGGATTAGAAATCGTCCGCAAAATTCATCCAGAATGACCCATTCACTCATCCAAATTTCTGTCTTAAGGAATAAACTAAGTAAATAAAAAATCCCCTAAGTCACAATGAGGACATTGCAAACCTTAGGCATGGGGGGGTATAAAAGTGTAAAAACTTGAAAGAAAAGGTTTTAAGCAAAAAATTCGCATATGCCAAAAACACCATAAAAATTAAAATCTTTTTTTTAGAAAAAAGAAAAAGAGAATAAGAGGAGAAGGAAATTTTGTGGGAGAAGGAAAAGAAACAAAATGAAAAAGGAGCACAAAATTATGAGAAAAAAGTAGTCATTAGTAAGAAACTAAGGAATTAACCTAAGTTCTAGACCTCATTCAAGAAAAGAACTGAAAAGTGCACAATGGGATTAGTAAGAACGCAAACCTTAGGCATTCTTAGATAGACTCTTAGTACCCATTAAGATCTGGACACTCCTCAAGAGGTTGAGGAAAATGAAAAGCTTAAGTATTAGGTCCAAGGCCTAGGGAGTATTTGACCTCATTAACTAACTTCTGGTTTATGAGACTCAGTGACCTAAGCACCCTAACCTCACACACAGCCTGGTTCATAAGCATAAAAATCAAAAATCACGCAGAAGCGTCAAAAAAATTCTTAAAAGCACACCTAGAGTAGGAGCGGCCGATCAACACAAGTTGATTTGGACGAGTTCCCAGCGCGGAGAGGCAGGAAATCCCCTTGAAGATGCATAACAAAATATCATCTCCTCGGTGCTTGTCTCTTAGGATATTTACATATCCTACTAGGGGCATGTAAGCACTCTACTGGTTCAGATTCCATGGATGGCATTATCATGAAGTGTCAATTGCCAGGGTCTGGATTCGGCCACGGAACACCATGGATGGGATTATCTCAAAATCTCAATAGCCAGGGTTCCGGGGGTTGCCATGGGCGGTGCTATCTCGAAGCATCGATTGCCAGGAACCCTTGAGGATTGATGATGGGAGCAAGAAATCTGATACAGACCGTGTTGAAAAGCCAATCCTAAGCTAGAATTAAAAAGAAAAAGAGAGAAAACTCTCCAAACAGAAAAATTTTCTATCTCTCTCTCTCTTACAAAACGCACTGCGAACTGAGCCAGGGCTAAAAGCATTTCAAGCATGGGTGCTTTAACCACAAAGTCCAATAGACCTTAGGTTAGTTCTTGTGGGCCTTAAAAACCTTTGCCAAAGACTGAGGCTGAGGCTAAACAGATCTGGATCTTGATTGGTACTAGAGTACCTTTTAGGCCTATGGTCAGCATTCTAACCTAATCTAAGCTCAAATAAAAAAGCACTTATCTGAAGCTATTAAGAACTTCATGGTCTAGAACAAAGGTTGAAACCTTAAGTTTTTGCTAAGGGACTAGCAAAAGCTAGGCATGGGGGTATGATGAGAACCTCATCATGAGCCATAACTAGCTCATTTTGACCTAATACAGAGGATAAAAGCTCCTACATAACTCAAGGAAAGGCTTAACTCAGAGAATTTTGAGTTTAAGAAGAAAACAAGTCATAAGGGGTAAAAATGCAATTTTACCAGCACAATCTGCAAACAGGGTAACTCAGGATCCAAACATAGGTCACACTAACCTAATAAGATGGAAAGTGGGATGATCTGATCTGATAAGGGCTACAGCAACTTCAAGGAATTAAATGACAATCTATAACCCTAAAACAAACCCACTTCAATTCACGAGGTTCGAGGCAAAGAAAAAATCTACTAAACCCTCTAAAATTCATATAAAAATAATCTCTAGGGTTTAGAACCTTCAATTTGACCTTGGGAACCCATTTTGACCTACATTGAGAACCATGCCCAATTAATGATTTAGTTTGGATTTTTACGTAAATTGGCCGGTCAAACAAGGTCTGACCTAGAAATAAAATTCACCATTATAATCCTTAGGCCCCATTTATTCATGCATAAAAAATTGAGCCTAAGAGGAGACCTTCTTGACCGACTTTTCATTTTGGTCCTCATCCATTACTTTTTTACCCTCAACTTTTGAAACCCTCGCATTTTGGCCCCTAAGTCTTCATCATTTTTGCATTTGGGTCCTCCCTGCAAAACCCTGAGCAGCGCCATGCTCCGGCGAGGCATGGCGCCGCGCAGGGTGAGGGCGACCCCCTGCCAAGACAACGGGGTGTTCCCTACGACGTCTACTGTCGCAGGGACACCTCCACGATCTCTGCCTTCACCCACACCTTCCGTACGAACGCGCGGAAGGTATGGGTTGCAATCCGGCCATCCTCCAGCGAGGGAGGCACGTCGCCTCCCTCCGCCCTCGTCTCTGATTCCACCTCTATAAAAGCCGCCCCCGTCCACCGAACTCAACAGCTCGGTTCTGACGGAGAAACTCCCCCCCCTTTCATCTCTTCCCACTCCGACAGAGGCCCTCCAGCTCCGGCGGTTCTTCCTCCTCCTCCTCGTCGCTCTGCTGCAATACGAGCAGCAGAGCTGCCTTCGCCCGCTCTTCCCACGTCGCGTCGTACCCAGCGCGCGCTCTCCTGCTCTCTCCTCGCCGCCGCCCCTTCTCTCTGGGCACCTTCTTCTCCGGCGACAGTCGATACGACTGTTGCCCTACTCCAGCCCCCTTCGACTCTACAACTAGGTCAGAACTTCTCCCCACTTCCCCCTCTTTCTTTTCCTCACTATTTTGTATTTGATTAAACCCTCAACCGCGCCTGACCGCCCTCACCTTCTCCATCTCTGGACACTCTCCGGCGAGTTACCCCCGTCAATCCACCACTCCACACAACTCGCCACCTACCCCAAAAGCTCTGCCTCACCTCACCCGACACCCCCCGCCCCTTCACTGCCACTCCTCACCTCCACAACACTCCCTTAAACAAACCCACTTTTTCGGTCGCAGTCCGACCTAGGGCCGCCGCCAGACACCGCCCCACAACCTGCTACCCCTCGTATTACCTTCGCCGTGCCACGGCGAAGGTCACCCTGTAGTCTGATTAGGCTGAGAGGCCCTATTTGTGTTTGGCAGGTCTGCAGCCCCGGCCGCCATTGGTGACAAGGCGAGGAGCTTCCAAGCAAGCTCCAGGCCCTGCAGCAACAGGATCCCAACTGAGGCGAAGGGGGGGACTTGAGCGAAGGCAAGGAGTAGATCTGCGAAGAGAAACAAGCGAGTTGCTGCTGAAGCCAGGTCGCGCCTTCCTGCGGGTGCACGCAAGCGAGGGACAAAATTTAGTCCTACATCGTACCCGTACCCGGTAGCTTTGGGAGAGCTATCCTACGAGGGAAATCTGAGAGAGAGAGACGCGGGGGAGGGTAGAGTAGGTTTTTGCCCTGACCAATCTGTGAGTGTGCAGGCACATAGAAAGAAGAAAGGAGCAACCAGAGCTGTGGCTGCTTGAAGAAAAGCGAGGCAGAGAAGAAGGAGGCCGACGAAGGAAGAAGAAGGAGGAGCACCAAGCAGCACTGTAGCAGCGGCGACTTAAGTCGTCTGATTGGAAAATCAGACGACGCTCTGCAGCTGGGGCAGAAAGAAGAAGGAAAGCAGAGCAGGCACCACAAAGAAAAAGAAAGTAAGAAGAAGAAAGAGCTCTGTAGCTGGGGCAGAAAGAAGAAGAAAGAAAAGAGAAGCTAAAGAAGAAAAGAGAAGTGCAAGGACGACAGAGCTGAAAGAAGAGAAGAAAAGAGAAGATAAAAGAGAAGAAGACGAGAAGCTCTGAAGAAGAAAAGAAATAGAAGGAGCAGAAGAAGAGGAACTGAAGGCAAAAGATCAAGATCCGAGAAAAGAAGAAGATGAGCTAAGAGAGAAGCCGCAAGACTCAGATTTATTTCTCCCTCTCTCTCTCTTATTTTTGTAATAGAAACATTGTACTTCTAGAATACAACTTGCTCCCTGAGTTTGACCTCGGGAACTCTTTTATTTCCGAGTAACAAATTATATTAAACTGGTAACCACTCCTCTATACTATACTACGACGAAAGAAAATAAGACTATAGACGAGTGCGACACCACTATGTCGTCGTGAAGGTCTTATCACCGGAGAAATGAGATCCAAAAGGATGGGAACACCTACCCAAAATTGTCCCCTTTGTACATTTCCATTGGATGACAGGATGCATTTGTTTTCTTCATGCCTTGTTACAGACCATGCCTGGAGGAACATTTGTGGGGATGCTTTACCCACATGGGATGACTTATGGAGGTGCCTTTTGACGAAAGGAGGGGAGCAGGAGAAGATGGTGGGGGTAATGTGGTGTGTGTGGCATGCTCGCAATGAGCTTTTGTTTAATGGGGTCTCGTTGAATGTTGGGAGTATTATAATGGAGTGTGGGAGAATTGTTGAGTGGAGTGATTCCTTGTAACTCCTTTATTTGTTTTATGAATCAAATATCATCGGTTTGCTGTCATCTTCGATAGCCCTCCTCATCTTTTAAAAAAAAAAACAACAATACAAAGTTATTTCAACACACTAAACTAACACATAACACCCATATTTAACTTAACTCATACACATATATAATGTACACACATATAACACATATAGACTTAGTAATATACATGTACTGCTAATATATATATATAACACATATATACATATGTAATATATATACGCTACAACAACATAATGATAGTATTACTTACTATACATGTATATAGCTAATATATATATAAATATATACACACATATCTGATATACAAATATAATACAATGCATATATAACTTACCTTTAATACATATTTAACACTGTATATATAACACATATACAACATACGCTAGACATCATGCACACACAACCATTTTTTTAAAGTCTCTAGCCCAATAAAACTTAGCCGAAAAAGATTGGCGAGCTATCAGAGCAGATCAACGACCAGAGGAGTCGGATCAGCCGATACTAGGCCCATCGTATGGGGGAGGGCACAACCACAATTTAGCTCAAATTAGGCTCACATAGGCCAACACACACATGCACCCTCGCACACGCACATGCACCCGGATGCATACACGTGCCTGCAGGCACATGTAGCGCATGGGGTTTACCCATAACATGCAAGGCATGCCGTAGCATCCTCATCGAAGTCACTCGACAAGGCTACAGTGGCCATTCAAGATATACTACTTGATGGATCGTGTTTCGTGAATTAAAATTAGGGTTTGGAGAACCCGTCGTCGTAGTTCACAAAATGCGTCTATTAAATACAATTTATAATCGAAACTCCAGGGGAGTCCTGGGTCAAACACAGGGAGGTGACGTTTACTTTGTTTGAAATCCACGTTTCGTTTTGTTTCTTTTTGGTGTTTTGGGGTTTTGTTATTTTTTCTTTTGTTTTTATAGAAGAAGCAAGCAAGATAGATCATAAGAGGGATGAAACAACTATGATGTATCACACAAATGTTTGTTGCAATAATCTATGAAAGCATAAAAGAGATAGGGGTGAGAGGAAATCTCCCGAATCAGCTGTTCAGTGAGACAACAGTGCCTGACAGAAGCCTGGATGAAGGAGGTGAGATGCAGGATGACGGTGGTGAGATGCAAAAGGACGCTGGGTAGAGGAATGCTTCACCGAGGCTCTGGAATGGAGGTGAGGAGATAGAGGTGATCTTCTACCAGAATGGAGGTGGGAGGATGGCTTCCAGGCAACCTATGAAGGTGGTGGGATGAAGGATGAATATTTGGTGAGAAATAGGATCATTACACTAATAGGAGGCCTTTAGAGCTTGAGAGTAAGCTCTAATGGAGCTTTGGTAGGCTACTAGAGCTTAGGAGTAGGTGGGAGTAGAGTAGGTAGAGATGAAGAGGAATGGGGGGTGTAGGGTGTTTATATAGTGGAGGGAAGAAGAAATTCATGTAGAGGGTTGTAGTGACAGCTGCAAGCGTCACTAAAGACCCCTGCAATTGTCTCCGAAGATCATGCCCCCATCGCTCACGCCAGTAGTTGTCCTTGCGCCTATAAGCAATTAGTGACGGCTGTAAGCGTCACTAAAGGTCTGCCAAGGCTGTCGCTGTTGCCTCTAGCTCATGCTCATGCACGCACGCTCATGGCTAGATCAGGCGTGGACCATTGGCAATCGTTGGATCAGGGGCGAACGGTTGAGATGGCGTAGGGATCGCGCATTCAAATCACACGCTCGGTGCATCAGATTAGGCATCGGTCGACGCGTGATCGTATGCGTGCAGATCGCACGAGTCTAATTGTGCCACGTCGCCTCCCTCTCTGTCGTTTGATGGCCATCCAACGGGTGCAATTCGATTGTGCCCGTGCTTGCGAGATTGCCTCCCCCACTGTGGCTCGAACTCACGCTTGCGGTTTGCGAGTGCTTGTCTTCACCATTGCGCCAAAGCTATGATTTGTCGAGTGGAGGGTGGTGTGGTCGCACGAACCTTGATCGTTGGATGAAGATCCAACGGTCGAGGCGAATCCTTGCTTGAGGTCGGGCGCCCTTCAGCCGTGGGAGCGCATGTCTCTGTAGTTGGATTGAGATCCAATAGCTGAGATCTCTCCATGCATGAAGTTGGGGGGGGGGGGGGCGTGGTTCATGTAGGGCAGTCTGGATGGCACCACATGGTGCCATCTAGACCGTCCATCTTCTTCTTCTTGTAGAGGGTGCTACGGAGCTCTGATCTAGGTGATTTTCATGTTGATGGACTGCGATCGTCGCTCTGGATTCATTTGTTTGGTCGGATTCTTCATTCAAAACCTGTAAATATGTCGCACTACCTCTTGGCCATAGAAGATGGAAGAATTAATGTACATAATACACAACTATCCTAAATGCCATGCAATAGATGTTATACAATATTTATAACATGATATGCAATGCTAAGCCTAGGAATTATCATAAATAAGCATTTTATCATAAATTCATGTGTGTTTATCACTGCTGCAACAGGCCTGTGGTGCACAATGTGGGACTATTTTGTGCATTGCTATGAGCTACACTGCCAAGTTTGCACTATGTTATTTAAGGATTTAGAGCCCTAATTAAGGTACAATTTATTATGGTATTTACAAATTAAGGTTATAATCACTTAATTAATATATAAGACTGTCGATTACATAATTTTAATTAATTTAATTACAATTATTACTACATATTTACATAAGGTGTTAAATAAGTACAATATAGTTTATATTAACTAATATACATAGTATACATTATAAATACCTACGTACGGTACCTAATTAAGCTATAAATATGTTAATTTACCTAATAAATACTATAATTAAGATTTTTAAGGTATTAATTTAGGTTTATTACTAATTATACACATTATTTTTATTATGTACGTAATATACATATAAGTTAATTAAACACTATATGCACACCACTATATAATATATATATGTATTTTAGATTATAAGCATATTTAAAATGATTTACGGTATAAATAGAAAGACTATCTTATAACTTAACAAAATAAGTGAATAACTTACTGATTTAAGTTAAGATAACTTACTAAGTTATTAACTTAAAGTATTATGCATATATACATATACATTACTAATTAGATACTAATTGCTTAAATTAGGATCCCAAGTTAATTAATAATGATTACTCGTATCATGTATAATTTATATGTATAAGTTATTTATATGTACATATATAATTGAGTTTACTTCATATATAAGTAACTACATTATACTTAAGCTTAATATAAGTTATAAGTTAGAATATATATATATACTATACATGTACACTATAACTTATTTACATCTAAATATTATATATGCAATATATATATATATAATTTATTTACATATGTACATATAAGTTAGTTTAATATGCTATATTATACCATATACATTATGTACAAATGGTGCTTTTGTAGGACATTTGGATTTTTCAGATTTTGTCTTTTTCTTTTGTTTTTAGATAAAGAAAGAAATAGGAGATTTTCTCAAGAAAGAGAATAGAAAAGCTCTTTTTGTATTTTGTTTTGAGGACTTTATTTCCAAACCTAAAGAAGTATAAAACATTTGTAGGTATGTTCTACTAACTAAACAACTCAAAATCTAAAACTAAATACACACACAATCTAAACATTAAAATCTCACTCAAGATACATTTTGTTTATTTATTTACTTTATTTATATATTTTTCACCCTATTTTCAGAGATAAAACTGAAAAAGGCTAATTAATAATTAGAAATTAATTCCAAGCCTAGAAAATTATACAAAAGTACTGGACATGAAGGGTAAAACATTAGAAACTTCTAGACATCAAGAGAAATCAGAATCAAACACAAAAGTTGGGTCTAGACATTTGAATCAATCCTGAATTGCTTTTTAGATAGATATTAGGTCTATAATTGCCGACAAAGTAGTTCAAACATGGGTTTACGAGCTCTTAATATGACTTACAAATTGTTTCAAATTGAATACAATCTATACACATAGTTGAATGCTTGTTCCAACCCTAATCCATCTGAAAAACTCATTGATGTTCCATGTATATCTAAATCTGCTCAGAATCATGATATAAAACTTCATCCAGTTTAGATAATGCTTGTACTACTGTTACTGTCCACAGAGAATAGTCCTTTTCAATGTACTGCTCATGTTCATCAACCCATTCAAATGAATCTGAAATGTATAATTAAGGAGCATCTCTTCCACGAAAAATTATGATCACCAGAATCCATTTTAAATCTCAATTAAATTCATTCAAAACTTCATCTAGATTACAGCTATTGCAGTTGTCATACAGGCAAAAAGACTTCTCATGCTAAAAACCCACATTCAATATATCTTGACATCATTTCAGTCTATTGCATAGACAACTAAAATAGTTTGAAAGCCTTTGCATAACATTAGGAATTGAGTCATGTCTTCATATCTCCTAGTTTGACCTAGAAGCTGAAGTATAAAACTCAAATTCTTAGATTAAGATCAAATCACTTAGAAACCAGTCTCAGTTGTCACAATCATCAATAGAAACATCTGGAACCTCATGAATATCAATTCATCGTTCAATGAACTCTAAAACTCTAATTTGATTCTTCCTCCTTCGCTATAGATAGCAAAGAAGGGAAGAGTAAATCAGACCTTAGAATCCTTTCAAAACCACTCTCAAACCTCAATTAAAATCTCACAACCATCCCCTAACTTGTCTTTTTCGAATTAAAACTGTTTTGAATGAATTAAATTGTCACCCTAAGTTGGCTCTTAGTGTAGAATCACTCTAATGATCTGATCATCTAGGAACCCTACACACTATTAGTTAGTGTTCAGGAGTCCTAAGCAATGCTTAAGAACCAATTAGGTCACTAGAAGAGTCTCAACTCGGTGCATCGAGTTTCATGGACTCCTGCTACCTCTGCAATGAACAAAGCAAAGTATCAACCATAAAAATTAGGCGCAGAGGAATCATTCAATAAAAATCCAATTAAACCAGCCTAAGCTAATTGCATTTAATCCAATTACACAAATATAAGCTCGATTTGATCAATTAAAATTGATTAAAACATATTTGCTTCAGAAATTCCTCAATTAATCATGAAAATCAAATCAGAATCAATTGATCAAATTAGCTTAATTCAAAGAATAGGGAGGGTCCTTATGGACTGCTGGAGTGAATGAGGAGACCCTCCAGTCGGTTTGAGCACTCTAATGGATCAGAGAGTTACTGAGCTTCAGATCCCTTAGCTGCTTTGGAGGAATGGATGAATTGCGATCAACTAAGAAAGGAAAATAATAGAATGTGACTGTGGAGTTAGGACGGAGATTGATGAATCAAAATGGATAAGTGGATCATACTCTCTGATCAAAATTGATAAGAGAGGGTGGATCATGATAGAGAACAGTGGACACTAATTTACTCCTAATCTATACTAATCTAAAGCGATAAAATAGTAAATCCTAATCTAAACTATCTAAATTAATCTAATCTATGCTAAGAAAGTAGTAAAACTTAATCTAATTGGATGAATGGGACCTGAAGGAGACCATAGCTGGTGGTTGTGACGACGAAGGAGGAAGAGGGGACTCCAGTGATGAAAGCTCAAGGAGATGAGCTCAGGGTTGCTCTCAGGAGTTACGTGATCCTTAGCAACAAGGATTGAATTGGGGAAGAAATGCTATCCTTTTCACTGATAGTGAAAGAAGAGAGGGAGAAACTGGAGGTATGGATGAATGCTCGGCTCAGGGAGAGGGAATCGATCCTTTGCTCAGGTGAATGGATATCTCCTTATATAGGCAAGGGAGGCTCAAGTAAGGTCAAGGTCGTTGGGAGTGAATGGTTGAGATGAAAGTTGGGGTGCACGAGAAGTTTTAGAACAAAAGATGGTCATAGGATGTGATCTAGAGGATAGCACGAGGCAGAGTGCACCGACGATAGCCAGTAGTAGGAAGATTGTCCATTGGATTAGGCAAGGAAGGATTGAACGGTTGAGAGGACTTGAGTTCTTCATTGGGCAACAGTTGAAGAACACCTTTGGTGTAGGTGTGTTGGGTTTTTTACAAGAAATGCCCTGAAGTGAAATGGTGGAAGTTTTGCATAAGAACACATTAGTGACAAAAATTCAATGTAGAATGGTCCCTAAGGCTTACAAACAAGTCCTTACAATTTTAAGGTTAAGAAAATGTGAAGATTAATTGATATAGGAGGGACCTAAATGTAATGCATGTGTTTCTAGGTCCAAAAGAAGTCAAAACTGACGTCAACACTTAAATTTATAATTCCCGAAATTTAAGTATTCCGAGGTCATTCCCTAGGAGCAAATAAGTTGGGTGACTACCACTATCTAAAATTTTAAATCTAGGAACTAGACATGATCAATTTAATTTTTTTTTAGTATAAAATCTAGTTCAAAATGTAAAGAAAAGATTTCCACAGCAATAATGAAAAAGCTATTAGTTCAACCCCTCATAAATAATATTTTAATAATTTTACAAAATAAAGTAAAAAAATAAAAATTGGAAATAACGTATTTTCTCTATCATAACACTATTTCAAGTTTCGCGATTTCGAAGATAAAGCATCAAGAAAATGAAGACTTATTTTCTTTTTAGGTCTTAGGATTCTTTGTATATTTCAGAAGGTTGTAATCTTACATTTATTTGAGTCTAGAAAGGTTGTAAAGAGCCGCCAAATATAACATACATATATCTAACTTAGGCTGTCAACATTTAGGAAAAATTAGAAACAAAAATCAAGTCACAAAATACATATCAGATGTCCAACACACTTATCAAACATCTGATATTCGAGTTTAAGTCCTCTAATCATGTCCTCAGATGACTAATTACCCATAGCTCTGCCTGTTAATTTTGAATACTTAGGCACCAGTTGATGGAACCTTCATTCAGACGTCCATAGGCTTAGTTAGACCTCCAAAAAGTGCATCAAACATCATTTAAGCATACCGTTGAACACCCACTTAGATTTTCCTTTTGGAATTTCAAACACAAAAATGTTTTTAGATGTTTGGACATGTCACCTCCAGACATCCAATAATGGACTGTTAATTAAAATCTTTGCGAAGATTTGTCAGAATACAAATCTTGCTTTTTAGATTCGTAAACAATCCTAAAGCAAGATTATAATTACTTTTCAGACATCCAGAACATTGGCCAGATGTCTAATATGATGTGTGAGCCTCAATATCTAGAACTCTGTTTAGATCTAAACCAAAACAGGAACCAACTTTCACAAAATTAGACATCCAATTTTTTGTCTAGACGTCTTATGATAGCACCCTAGACGTCTGACCTGGAACTCTATTTCGATCCAATGAAAGCAGTAACTTTGACCCTTTGAATTAGATGCCAGAAAGATTGTTAGATTCTAACACAAAAATCAGATGTCTGATTTTGCTGTTAGAATCATCATTACCCTGATTTGAGTTGGATTTCATCCCAATCTCTTGGGACTTGCTTCCAATGGCTAGGAGACCTCTCCCAAGCCTTCTTGAAGGTTCTAAACTTGCCTATAAATACCCATTAACCCCTCTTAGGTAAGACACACCCTTCGAGAGATTATTTGTAAAGAAACTTAGTTAGCTCTACTTGCTCCTAGCTCCCATTGCCCTACTGCTATACTACACCCTTCTTGGGGCAAACTAGTACTCCAATTGTGCTTCAATTTTCATCACCAGAGTGTTCAACTCATCCTTAGTACTTTATACAAAGTAAACATATTTTGGAGAGCTCTATAAATTTTATTTTCTATTTTTACATGTTGCAATTGGGTATCTAGCCTGTCCGATACCCGTCTCTTTGTAGTGATGGGAGAAACTCTGTTTAGGAATCGGAGATTGGATTTGTATTTGAGGTACACTACTCTTGTTTCAAGTAGTGTGGATAGTGGATTGATCACCATTGTGATCATAAATCCTAAGTTAGGGATTGACTTAGGTGGTGGTTTTCACACGGTTTGAGTTTCCACCTAAAAATCTTGTGCTTAATATTTGTGATTGAATTTTTATTTAGCAATTATTTTTCGATTTCACTATTCACCCCGTCTGTAGTGCAATTTCATTTGGTTTCAGAGTAGGTTTCCGCAACTTTAGAGTAACATCCACGGAAGATCTAATGGAGGGGGGAATCATATCCACTAAAAGGATGGAGGGGTAGTCCACCACCCATCCATCATTCTTTGAGGGAACCAACTACTCCTACTGGAAACTATGGATGAAGATGTGGCTTCAGGACAACGACTTCTCCGAACGGGAGAAGTGTGAATCGAACTACGATATTCTCGTCAAGCTGGAGACAAGATACACCATGCAACAAATCCATCATCTTGGATTAAATGCAAAAGCAATGAATGCACTTTATTGCACACTCACCTCGAAAAAATTCAACCGCATCAGTCAATGCAAGACCGCCTATGAAATTTTGAAGACAGTAGAGGTAACCCACGAAGGTGCATCAAAAGTTAAAACCTCTATAATTAACATTTTATCTCAAGAATTCGAATCCTTTACCATGAAGGAAAATGAGAGACTTGTGGACATCTACACCCGATTCACGTTAGTCGTGAATAACGTAAGTCTCTTGGGAAGACATTCATTAAGGGGGAGCTTCAAGCCAAGCTCCTTCACTCTCTTGGATCAGAATGGGAGCAAAAGGTCACATGATAGAAGAAGCAAACCAAGTGGAAGTTCTAGACATGGCTAATCTACTTGGAAATCTGATGGCATACGAGACCAAGATGGTTCAAAAGAAGAAGTCCATTACACCTGAGCCAAAGAAGAAAACCTTGGCCTTTAAAGCAACATCGGATGATGAGATAAGTACCAATGACGAAGAATTTATTTTGTTAGCTAAAAAATTTAAGAAGTTTCGCAGGAATAGAAGAGACATTAAGGGAAAGAAAAAGGAAGAAGAACTTCTTGTATACTACAATTACAAGAAGAGAGGTCACATGAGGAAGGGGTGTCCCTTGCTAAGAAGGGATAGTGAAAAGAAAAGCAAGAAGCCTTTAGACTACAAGAAGTTTTCAAAGACCAAGCCATCCAAGAAGAAGGCATTCAAAGCAACTTGGGATGACTTACCTTTGAGGAGGAAGAAGAAGAATTCAGGAAGGAAATGAAGAACAAAACCTCGTGCATGGGCTTTATGGCAATCGTCGATGATAGTCAAGACGAAGATGAAGTAAACCCCATTTCTATAGAAGAACTTCAGGATGCTTTTGAATCCTTATTTTTTAAGCATAAGATTGTTGAAAATGAATGCAAGAAGCTTAAATGTAAAAATAAATCACTCTTAGATAAGTTTGAAGAGCTAGATTCTGAAAATAAAATATATTTAGAGAAAATTAAGGAAGTTGAAGCAAATGAATCTTTGGTTAGTTTTGAAAATCATATGCTTAAAGAAGATATTAAAGAATTTAAAGATAAGATTCAAAAATTAGAACTTGAAATAGCCCATCTCAAGGAGAAGTCAAATCAACTCCTTGATGATCTAGCCAAATTTACTAAAGGGAAGCTAAATTTGGACAAATTGATTGCCCATCAAAAGCCAACCTCTAATAAATTTGGGCTTGGCTATTATGAGCCTAGCACTAGCCAAAAGATTGAGAAAGAATCTCCACTAGGGAGATCAACTAACAAATCCAGATCCAAACTGATTTGGATATCGAAAAGGCAACTAGAACTTTGTTTTGTAGGTTTCAAAGGAGACTACAATGTGAAGAATTAGATCTATAGAATGAAGGACAACTCAATTAGAAAGACTTAAGGAAATCCCAAGCCACTAAAGAAGGTCTTTTGTAGGAACAAGAAGACCTACAAGAAAGACAACAAAGAGACCGCCGCCATCAAGGAGGCTTATGGGTGATGGACTCCAGATGTTCGAAGCATATGACAGGAGACAAGCACCTATTTTTGGACCTCCAACCAACGAATGGAGGAACGGTCACATTTGGCAACAACCACAAGGGCCATATTATTGGCCTTGGTAAAATAGGTAAACCTTTATCCCCTATCTCAAATGTTTCATTAGTAAAAGGATTAAAATATAACTTGCCAAGTGTTAGCCAAATTTTTGATAAGGGATATAAGGTTGTTTTTAACTCTAAAATATTTTGAGATCATTCAAACCTTGTTCAAACCTCAAAATACACATTTTGTACAATATCAGACATCTGACGGTATGTCCAGATGTTTTATCTTTGAAATCTGGATGTCTGAGTATTTGTATGGACGTAAACTTGTTTAAATGAAATAAAAATAAAACTTCTCAAAAAGGTGTATTCCAGACGTCTAGCCCTATAGGTAGACGTCTGAACTTGTTGTCTGATGCCCTTGGGTAGACGACTAATTTGCATTAGGGTCTGAAATGAGTATTCCCTAATTCAAAAATCAGACGTCTTGTAAGTTGTCTGATTCCAAAGTCAGACGGCAACCTGTAGCTCGAGGCAATTTATAGGAAAGTTTATCTGCAGAAATCAGACATCTACAGATTGAATTAGACGTCTGATTAGTCGTTTGATCGAAAAATCAGATGACAACATGGAAAGGGTTAAAATCCCAAATATGCAATCCTGACATCTGATGACCGCACTAGATGTCTAATTCTGTCAAAAAATGCAGATAAGCATCTAATCTTGTGTTGGCTTTACAATGTAATTAACCCTAACTTTAGGGGGAGTTCTACTCGACCCTTTGGGGTATAAAAGCCCTCTCATCTCCTCCCCAAAACCCTCATGATCAAAACCACTAAATCACCACACCTCCAGTCAACGCCCTCGACCAAGCTCCAGCTACTACTGCGGCCAGTCGTCAGCATGCGTCTCTGATGTCCGATGACCAGCACCTCCTCCTCCCAAGCATAAACCTCTTCTCCTCCTCATGTTAGGGGGAGCTCCACAGAGGGTATAATCTCTTGGACCTCTTCTACACCTCAGTTTTGAGTGTGTTTCCTCTCATTTTTGAACAACCCCTTGTTGGGTTGTTGAAACTCCTTGAAATCAACCATGGCCTCTACTCCCATCATGGTTTGAGTCTTGAACCTCCTCATGGCCTTGATCTTTCTTGCCCTAGAAGCCCTAAACCTAGGATCAAGACGTAGGGCGTGGAACTTGTTTTGGGCATTAATGGCCTTCATATATCATGGAATGTAGTCTTGGTTGTTTGTATGGCAGATTGCCTTAATTGGTTCAAGCCCAACTCACATGGCTTGAACCTAAGTTATACTACTACACATAATGATTTTCTATGGTATATGATGAATGTATGTCATGAATGCATGTTTTATGCAAATTATTGAATGGAATGGATTTTGTTTTGCAGGTACCCTATCTTCCAACCCATAAAACCAACCCCACCCACCCTACCAAAAAATGCATCCCCGAGGGAAGCAAGTCGAAGGCTCTTCCTCTTCCTCTTCCTTGCCCACCTATTTGGCTGACCAATTGCATAGTGACACCGCTAGATAGTGGTTTCATCGTTTTGCAAATGCTAAAGTCAAGAGTCCTCAGTTCATAGTGTGGAACGACTTTGCACACTTGAACCTCCGGGAACATTTTAATGCCCTTCACCTTTTCCACTATTTTGACCATCAATTCCACTTCAGTGTAGGAACTATTGGTGTGTTCTCGGATCTCATCTAATTATTTTACGCTAACAATGTTGAGGATTACAACAACAATGAGCTTACACTACACACCCGTCTCTTTGGTCACCAAATCCACATTACATATGACTCAATTTCTGAGCTTCTTGATATTCCTAATGAGGGGAATGATTTTGATGACATTATGAGGCAGTATGACTCAAAAGTCATCAACCAAGAGTTGATTCTTCCTAACATGCATGAACCCAATCTTGGTACTCTCCCATGCAAGAATCTTAAATCCCTTCCCCATTTACTCTCCCATATATTTGGTTGGGACCTACTCAACAAATCTGGTGGCTTTGGTTACATTTCGTGCCAACACAAGGTGCTTCTTTTTGTTATCGTTCGTCACATCCACTTTAACTTCTGTCGCCTCATCATTCACGTAATGAATGAGGATCATGGGGCTTCTCTACCTTTTGGGTCCATCCTATCCAGGCTAATTGCAAGCCATAGGATTCTCATCGATGATCAGGCGGTTGATAAAAAGGTCGATCCCTACAACCGGGCCATAGTTGCCAAGATGCACATTCTTCCAAAACATATTAACCCGAAAGATGAGTCAACCAATGACCAACTGCTCCCACCTTTTCCATATGTCTATGCTCAGCACCCACTTCAGATAAAGGCTCCCAGATCTAGCTTTGAGGAGACATGGGATCCGGCCACAGATTCCATCTTAGACAACATTTCCCTTTTGATGAGGCATACTAGTGAGTAGTGTTCAGGAAGACGGCAGCTTAGGCCAAGTAGGCAGCCGCATAGTCGTAGGCAGATCCCTCCCCGAATCGTGTAATGTAATGCAGTGCTATAAGCGGGACTGGGCAAGTAGTTGGACCGAGTAGCTATTTACTCAAACGAGTAATCACTGGCTTTTGAGATAGATCCATTGGTGGTGTCTTCTAAAATAAAACTTCAGGGCCTCACATAAAAAAGACCCATGCAAAAATAAAACTTCTTGGCTATCCTAAACCCCTCTTTGCCATCGCCCTAAACCCTCATTGCCCTCTCTACTGTCGGTACATCGCCCTCTCTGTCGCCTCTAACACAGTGCTGCCATCATCCACTAGCCATCGCCCACCAACATTAGGTGAAGCATTGTCGAGTGCTGTTGCTGCTGCACTGCCTCTCGCTGCGACACTACCATCGTCCTGTCGGGTATTGTACCACCTCTCACACGGTGCTGCCATCACCCATCGACCATCGCCTACCAACATTGGAGGTTGCACTGACCATCACTGGAGATATATCTCTTACGGTCTGATTTTAGTTTTAGGTTTTTTATTTTTAGGGTCTGATTTTTATTGGGTTTGATATTTACAGTCTAATTTGTTCGTGACATCATGCATATGTGTCTGATGTAAACACATTTACACTACTTAAGATGCCTATTTATGCATGTTCTTAAGCATAGGATTGCATTTCATGATATAAATATTACATTACATGCATCATCTTGCATTTTGAATACTTTGAATAAAATGGAGGTTAATTGTCTCCTTTTATGTGCTTGGACGGGGTAAATATTTTATCAGGGCCTCAGATCAAAGATCCAACCGTATGGATGTGATCAGGGCGACAATTGGAGTTCAATGACTCCAAGATTGACCTAATCAGGCATCCGTAGCATCAGATAGTGACCTAGGAACCCTAGAAGATCAAGGGCCAGGATGGTGTAAATCCGCACTTCAGATGACAAATCCGACCGCATGGATGAATTCGGATCGACGATCGTAGCCCAACGACACAAAAATCGAGTCAATCCGACATCTGTGGCACCATCTATAACTTCCAGAAGATGGACGGCCAAGATAGCGCCACATGGTGCCATCTCAGCCGCCCAAATGGCCGCTTGCATCTTGTGAAAGCCACGCGCCCAATCGCTCCCCGCCGTTGGATCTTAATCCAACGGATGTGGGCGCTCGCATTTAAAAACGCCCGCTCGACCATCCACGCCCCATAGCGTAGCGGTCGAGCGCGCTATCGCGAGCGCGGGGCGCGGGTTCGAGCCATGGCGAGGAGCGGCGGACGCGACCAATTGGAGCGTCGGATGGAGATCGGACGGCTGCGCGCGCCCGATAGTGCCGATGCACGATTGGACGCACAATCGGACGCGCAATCAGACGCACGGGGGGCACGCAGCACGCGGGCGCAGACGCATCTTAGGCCGTCCGATCTCGCGATCGAACAGCTGAAAAGCGCTGGACGTGCGCGGGCGTTGAGGAGCAGGCAGCCGAGGAGGCGCACGTGGGCGTAGAGGCGACGGTCACGTCGGGGCTTTAGTTACGAATTTATCCGTCACTAAAGACCCCTCTTTTATTATTTTGAAGTTATAATGTCCATTTTGCCCCACTCCTTGCAACTATAAAAGGAGACCCCCTCTATACAAAATTCTCATCCCTTCTTTCTCCTCTCTACCCCTCCAAAGCTCAAAAGAAGCTTGTCCCACACCCGGGATGCTTCTTGCGAGAAAAAGTCCAATTTTCGTTCCCCTTCGGAAGTGGATCTCGTGACGACGACGGCGTGCTGCTCCGTTCCCGTTCTTCTGCTTCATCCTCCTTCGTAGAGGCGTCATCCTGTTCGGCTCGTCCTTCAAGCAATCGTCGATGAGGATAATTTCTCTCTCACATTCTTATTTACAACTTTTCTAGTGTAGAATTTTCCTGCTTTATAGTGTAATTGATTTTCCGCATTCTAGTGTAACTTTTATAAATAGTTGAAATATTGAATGAATGTTCTCTTTCTCTCTCTCTCTTTCTCTCTCTCTTTTTCTCTCTCTTTTAGTCTGATATCTCCATTGTAATTATATCGCCTTGCTTATAAAAAAAATCCTAAAAAAAATATAATTGCGAATATAGATCAACGTAGCCTCCCTGTGTTCGACCCGAAATTATTTTCGATATAAATTTTATTCGTTGAACATGAATTCTTCGCTTTTTGAACTACAACGATAGGTTTTCCAAAACCAATCTCGTAAGCCTAGCAATTCGCAAAACACGTTCAACATTTTGGCACCGTTGCCGAGGAGGCAACGATCTTTGATTTCTCTTCGCGTTTTGTAACTTACAAATCATTTACCTCACTTTTCTCCTTTCTTATTGTAATTGCAGGTACTCTTTGAGGCAAGCAAAAGCGGTAGATTGGAGTAAAGTGCTGTGGAAGGTTTTGTAAGTTATCCCCCATTCTTTCCCCCTCAGATTTCATTTGCCACATTGAATCCAAATTCCAATTAACCTAGGTGTTTGCATAAATCCTAGGAATAGTTTTGGTCGTTTGGATTTCCACTCACATTCATTCCACCTTCATTTATATAAAAAATAAAAAGATAATTTTGTGGGGCAATTTTCAACAAATACACAATGTACACCCACATTTAAAGGCACTTAACCGAATTGATTTGTTTCTACTCAACCGGGTTCTGATCTGTGGGACCGGTACACATAAAGCAACACATAAAAGAGTAGAAATCATTCTAGGTTAACCATCTTTGTGTGCCTAACTTAGTGGTGCATTTGTAGCCAGTTGTTTGAGTTGTTTGGGCCGCACCACTTCAAATAAAATCAACTCATCAAGTAGCTGCCAATTAGGTTCAACTCTTAGGAATTTACCAGGCACTCCACATTCTTTTTAAGCCTTAAAGGAAACATCATCACCTGTTCTTGCAAAACCTGGTGTGCCAATGAAACTTGATTGAAAATACCTAAAGTTGAATCCTAAAAGCTACTAAGCAAGATTTGAATCTTAAAATTCACCACATCAAAAACAATCTTGCTTGAAAACCATTGGTTGTGCACTCACACACGAATCAATCAATCATTAAGGGCACAACCCATTTAAAGGGCCCATCACATTCCAAAGCACATTCAAACCTAGCCCTAAATAAAACAGAGTAGACGTTGGCCTTAAGGATTGGACTCGCTCTTCAGAACTCAGAACGAGATTATTTTCGATTAGTCTGTTTCTACTGTTCAATCTGATGTCTACCTAGGGGAGCAGAGTCAAACGATCGCGGCTGGGCGGTACACTAGGAACCGGAGGCGTAAGCCGAAGGAAGAACCTTCTCCCCAGTCCCTCCTTCTAACTGGTTGGATTGAACAGACGGAAGTAGATCAAATCGTTCCTTTATCTCAAGACGGGTTTTGAGAGTCTGTAGGTCTGTAGGCTAACCCATTTAAGGACAGGTTTGATTGTTTGTATTGCAGGGCACCTTTCTTCCTCCCGTGTATCATGAATCCTTCCACATATTTCACGCATTCCCACTCTTTCCCTCCTGTTGTAAATTATCCTCAACATGACGATTATCCCAACTCGTATTGTAATTAACCATCAGTTAGTTGGGATAATTCAGATTGGGGATACAATTCCGGACCCCCGTGTTTAGGGTCTAACCCTGAACACTTTGATTTTTATTTCTATCCTTCTCAGAGCTACATTGATTATAGATCGTCTTCCTTTCATGAACAGCATAATACGATCTACAATCAAGAAGGATACATCGATCCTTACCCATCCTCTGATTTCACTGCCTTTACGTCATCACCATCTTTTCAACAATCTGAAATGACCTATTATCAGGAAGGGTATAACGAATCTCAATTCGTTAATTCCCCTGCATTGAGCCCAAACCTGCCCAACCCTGGACCAACTCATTTGGTTCAGGTTAACCAAGTTCAAGATAAGGTTCTGGCTAGCTTGAGGAATATCATTCAATCTTTAGAAGTTCAGCTAATACCTTGCATTGAGAGATTGGAGCCCCTGATTGAAATGATTGATGATTTAAACAAGTCTTTGTTGGCTTGGCTCCAGGATGTTAAGGATAAGAACCCGGGTGAGTTTCTACTTGGGAAATTAGCAAAATTGAGGATGAGATTCGTGGTTGCTTTGATTCAATCTTGGAATAATTCCCAGGATGAACCCTCTTCAGGAAAGCTAATGACAGAACCCGCTTAGACACCTATTGGGGGGGACACGTGTTACGAGGCTGACTAGATTGAATTAAAGCAACTAATTAAGGATGATATGATTTCTTCACCTAAGATCCCTGAGCTGGGTTACGAGGAAACGTATGTCTCCTTGGAACAGAAAGTGACAACTGATTTTGGGACAAACATTGATACGGATCCTGATGGTGAAGATTCAAGTTGCGAAGTCTCACGCGAGTTTTCTGAACACGATTTCTGTGAGACAATTGGGCCTGAGGAATCTGATAGATTATTTAATAGCCCAATAACTGAGGAAACTGATCTTATTAGGGCACACATTACGGATCCAGAATTGCATTTTCTGGAGGAATCAATTCAATGCCTTGATTATCAGTTACACTCTGTTGAGCTTATTGATGATTCTAATTCTGAGATAATTAGACCCAAGTCAATTTTAATTCTGCCACATCATTTAGACTTGGAGATTTCAGACGGGGTGATGAATATACAAAAGGTTCTGGAATTTGATATGCTGAATGCGGAGGATAGGAGCTGGGAAATGTTGATTTGGGAAATTAATTTTGGAGGAAAGGGTAGATTGAGTCGAAGGGTTCCTTTTAAGCTGAAACTATTAAATTAGAACCCTTACGACATTTGTTTCGAGGATGTCAAACCCAAGCACACATTCAACGATTATCCTTTTGAGCTTCAATTCTCTGTAACCCGACTTTTTGGTCTTAGGTTGTATCCTCAGAAATCGCAGGCCCGATCCCGCTTACATTCTGATTTTAGGTTTTGGGTAATTTTTATCCAGAACCTAAGATATTCTCGATTATGGGGTGTGGGTCTGCACCACAATCTGGTCCACATCTGTGGACCTCTGCTGACAGGTCAGAGGATTCTTCTGTTCATTCTAATTCTGACCTACACATGTGAATTCTTCATTTCTTTTCTTTGTATAGTGTGCCTAGCTGAAGGCACTAAACTTAGCACTTATACAGTTCTTTTTAATTTTTCATCTTGGAGCGGACCTGACATTCACGCAATTCAGGTGCTTTCTTCTCTTTTCCACTCTGTTTTATGTCTTTTTAATACAATGAGGACATTGCATTAGATAGGCATGGGGGGGTGGATATTTATCTCTGAATTCATTCGTCAACTCTGTAGATTTGTTTTATTTTGATTATAAAAAAAATTGAAATTAGGAAAGAGAATTTGGGTTTAAGAAATTTTTCAATCTTAGGAAAAACTACATTAAGATCTGAACACAAAAACCCTTCAGGTCGTTGAACTTAATCAGCCCGTGTATCCACTAAAATGTGGATTTGTTTTTCGAGTTCTCGCCAACTTGAATTTTATTTTAATTGGAGTAAATAAGTTTGGGTGATAAGTACACGACTTATCAACTCGCCCTCTGATTTGAGGGAATTTTGAGTCTTAAGCATCTACACACTTTCTTTGCATTGACTCGTTGTTCGGCGATTTTAACGGAAATTGGGTAGCTAATGAACCTGCTAGGGTGATATGGCTGGCAAGTTATCGTGGGTAACAGCCCATAGGTAGGTTGTACAGAGCCGAGTCATTGGACCTTTCTCTTTTTGCTGCCTTTAGGTAAATCTTAGACCAGGGAAGCCACCTACTTAAAAGAAAAAAAAAGAAAAAAAAATCATCAAAAAGAAAAGGAGAAAAGAACAAAATGAAATAAGCCACACTTTGCCGCACGAGTATGGCTGGCAAGTTGTCGGTGGTAACAGCTCATCGACCGGTTGTCCAGAACCCAGCTCAGAAAATGCACTAAAAAAATTCCTAAAACACTTAGGAAGAAGCTGAGGAGTAGAATAAACCGGGAAGATATACACTGGATTCACCCTTGTGTTGACCCCGTTAAAAAATAAAAGTAGGGAGAAAGCTACCGGTTGTAAAGATACACCTTTAGGTAGAATTCTTTTTGAGGTCACCTAGAGGCGTAGAAATCCGGAGTCCGTTCTAATTGCCGGTCAACGAGTCTATCACAATTACAATAAGATGCTTAAAGCTTAGGGTTCTCATCAAATTTTGGGTGAGTTGAATGGCCGTAGAAAGCCACTCTTAAACCCGAAAATTTGAAAATAAAAAAAAAATAGAAAAGAGAAAAAGAGAAAAAGAAATCTTTCTTTTAATAAGGCGAGGGCTTGAAGCGGTCTGCATTTTGACTGATACCCGGGCACTGTTGTGTCTTTGAAAGTTCAGTTCCTAAGTAGACAATTTCTTAATGATTGAAAAATAACTCAAGTCCAAATAATCAAACCTAATTCTTTTATAAATAGCATATAGTTTTTGCTAGGGACTAACAAAAGATAGGCATGGGGGTATGATGTAAACACATTTACACTACTTAAGATGTCTATTTATGCATGTTCTTAAGCATAGGATTGCATTTCATGATATAAATATTACATTACATGCATCATCTTGCATTTAGAATACTTTGAATAAAATGGAGGTTAATTGTCTCCTTTTATGTGCTTAGACAGGGCAAATATTTTATCAGGGCCTCGGATCAAAGATCCATCTGTATGGATGTGATCAGGGTGACGATTGGAGTTCAACGACTCCAAGATCGCCCTAATCAGGCATCCGTAGCATCAGATAGTGACCCGGGAACCTTAGAAGATCAAGGGCTAGGATGGTGTAAATCCTCACTTCAGATGATAAATCCGACTGCACGGATGAATTTGGATCGACGATCGCAGCCCAACGACACAAAAATCGAGTCAATCCGACATCCGTGGCACCATCTACAACTTCCAGAAGATGGACGGCCAAGATAGCGCCACGTGGTGCCATCTCAGCCGCCCAAACGGCCGCTTGCGTCTTATGAAAGCCACGCGCCCAATCGCTCCTCGCCGTTGGATCTTAATCCAACAGCTGTGGGCGCTCGCATTTAAAAATGCCCGCTCGACCATCCGCGCCCCATAGCGCAGCGGTCGAGCGCGCTATCGCGAGCGCGGGGTGCGGGTTCGAGCCTTGGCGAGGAGCGGCGGGCGTGAGAAATTGGAGCGTCGGATGGAGATCAGACGGCCGAGCGCGCCCGATAGCGCTGATTCACGATTGGACGCGCAATCGGACGCGCAATCAGACGCGCGGGGGGCGCGTAGTG
The DNA here is from genome assembly GCA_037157565.1 of Thalassia testudinum. Taxonomy (NCBI): domain Eukaryota; kingdom Viridiplantae; phylum Streptophyta; class Magnoliopsida; order Alismatales; family Hydrocharitaceae; genus Thalassia; species Thalassia testudinum. Next base: position 19,237,898 of record JAZHRO010000050.1, read on the forward strand.
CGCGGGCGCAGACGCATCTTAAGCCGTCTGATCTCGCGATCGGACGGCTGAAAAGCACTGGACGTGCGCGGGCGTTGAGGAGCGGGCAACCGAGGAGGCGCGTGTGGGCGTGGAGGCGACGGCCACGTCGGGGCTTTAGTGACGGATTTATCCGTCACTAAAGACCCCTCTTTTATTATTTTGAAGTTATAATGTCCATTTTGCCCCCACTCCTTGAAACTATAAAAGGAGACCCCCTCCATACGAAATTCTCATCCCTTCTTTCTCCTCTCTACCCCTCCAAAGCTCAAAAGAAGCTTGTCCCACACCCGGGATGCTTCTTGCGAGATAAAGTCCAATTTTCGTTCCCCTTCGGAAGTGGATCCCGTGACGACGACGGTGTGCTGCTCCGTTCCCGTTCTTCTGCTTCGTCCTCCTTCGTCCTACTTCGTTCTCCTTCGTTCAGGCGTCGTCCCGTCCGGCTCGTCCTCCAAGCAATCGTCGAGGTGGATAATTTCTCTCTCCCATTCTTATTTACAGCTTTTCTAGTGTAGAATTTTTCTGCTTTATAGTGTAATTGATTTTCGGCATTCTAGTGTAACTTTTATAAACAGTTAAAATATTGAATGAATGTTCTCTCTCTCTCTCTCTCTCTCTTTCTTTTAGTCTGATAGCTCCATTGTAATTATATCGCCTTGCTTATAAAAAAAATACTAAAAAAAATATAATTGCGAATATAGATCAACGTAGCCTCCCTGTGTTTGACCCGGAATTATTTTCGGTATAAATTTTATTTGTTGAACACGAATTCTTCGCTTTTTGAACTACAACGACAGGTTTTCCAGAACCAATCTCATAAGCGTAGCGTTTCGCAAAACACGTTCAACAGTGTCTCAAATGTTGCATATATTCCTAATGTTGTATTTGTTTGTGTCTAATTTTTAGGATATGTATATGACAATGTGTATAAATCATTCCTAATATTAAATAAATCAATTGTTGAGTCTGATTTTTACATTAATTTCTAGGTTTGATTTTTGTTTTAGATTTTAGATTTTTAGGGTCGTGTTTTTTATATCAATTATTAATGTTAAATGTCATTTTGTGTTCAACACTGTTATCAATTTTTTTTGTTTGTTTAAATGAACATCTGGATTTTAATTTCTACATTTTCCTTTTTCAAGATGTCAAATTATATGGTCTAGACTATATTTTTTTATTATAATACTTAAGACATTTGTATAATTATAAAATTGCATATAACACAAAATTTAATAAATTAATAAATTATTTTATATTTTTTAAATAAAAAATGCAATACTGCATAGTCATCTAAATACTTCATTCTCGCTATATGGTGACCCAATTGATTGCATACTGACTTCCTGAACCTTGCTAGTGAGATGTACACTTGCATGGGTGGCATGCACAATGAAATCGACGAACTCTGCACCGACATCCACAACGTGGAGATGGGATAAGGACCAACTCGTTGACGCCGCCGCCAGGATCAAGATGATTAGATTGCTTCTGCACTCTAGTTGTTACCATTGTTGTTTCTTTTTTGTGTTTATGTTAGCATGTACTAAGGGGCCTTGACCCCATACTTATGTTTATTATGAACATTAGCTAGTTTGACTAGGGCACATACATTTCTTTAGCCATTCTCCTTTTATGCCCTATATAAACATTGTAAGAACTTAGTTTATTTATCAAGCATGCCATGTTTATCTTCCATTTTATGTTATAATATACAACCTTTTATTTACGAAGCATGTTGTACTCATGTATGTTTAGTTTAAACATACTCATTTTGTACTCATGTTATTATGCTTAGCATGCTTAACTAGAATCATGTATATTTATTTGTCACTAATGCATGCTTACCTCACCTATTCTAACATAGTTCAACCCCTTTAGGATACCTTGCTTGTTACGACCCGATCCCAGCTCCCTACAGGACCCGAGATCGGCTCGCCTCGACTAATCCCAAGACCCAGTCATCCAACGAGAGACTATCCCAAACGTACAAAACAAACCACAAACCACGCATGCAAGTAGCTAAGCAATTTAAATAAAGCCAACAATGGAAAATATAAATTAGATTAACATGCCATAGGCAGAAAACATAGTCACTAGCCATCACAACTAAGGCAAAAAGGCATAATGATAGCAGTTTTCAACATAAGACAGAAGTACTCACTAACAACAGAAAGTAGTGGAAACAGAAAAGAGCAAGTAGAACTATGACTGGGCTCAACTGGGCCCAGCATTCTCTGCAATCGGTGGTGCTGGCTGCTCGACTCCTTAACATGTACATGGTTATATATGATGGTGGTCAGCTAATGCTGAGTAGAGTGATATATTTAAAACAGTTTTAGCATTTAAAGACAGTAAAGAATAGTAGTTTTATACATGTAATTATCAAATTATCCAATCATACAGTTAATTTAACTACTAGTGTTCATGAGTCGATTTTCTAACAAGGATCCACAATGTCTCTTAATCTTCTTATTCCCTAAGGGAACGATCTTGATTGTAGTTTTTCCCGTGATACAGGATGTACACGTGGCACTCTCCTAGTTGGGAGAGCACCTCGTGGTAGTCTTACACTTGGTCTACCACCTCGACGTCACGATCGTGACGTAGCGGTGACTATGGCACGTGCGATAAGCTCACGGGAAGCTACCCTGCACTGGCACATGGTCAGTCATTTCCGCTAGCGAGTACGCCCAAACGTACAGTACAGAGCAGAACAGAACAGGGGTCTCGCCCCTCAACAGTCTGCGTTCCCTCGCTCAACTATCTCAGTTTGCCCAGTGGGCCTCAACAAGAGTCTGTGTAAGGGGGCCAGTCCTAACCCCGGGCCCCATAGAATGGCTAGCTCCCCCTTACACAAAAGGAATAGTAGCTCTCCTCAGTATCACGTACACGAGGGCTAGCTCACTTCCATACTAAGGGACAGTTGCTCTCCTCGGTACTGTGTACACGAGGGCTAGCTCACTTCCTTTACTAACCGAACGACCGCCTGTAGGTAATATGTTCCATCATTCCACAAATTTTCTACATCACGATTTTGGTTTCCTTTCAAATTCCTCGTAGGGTTCATGCATTGATTTTCTTATTTCCGTAGATCCATACATCTCTATTCAAGTCATGATTAATTGAACACATAGCAGGTAGCTCATGGTTTCACAATCTGGCAATTATCTCAGTAATCAATTATACAGGATCTAACATGTATTTCAGTTCAAGTCATGGTTCAATAATTATAATAGGAAGCTCATGATTTACATATTCAAGAAACATCACAATAGATTAAGCATTCAAATAATGCATATTTCTCTATCTCAATCCTAGGGTTCATTGCACGTCCTAAGGGTTCAATCAATAGTTCTAATGTAACATACACTTCAATCATGTAATTCACAAGGCATAGCAAAACCACTCTACCAGGGTAACTGGGAGATGTGGGGGCACAAACGACGGATCTTGCAGCCTCCGCAGGTCCCGTGCACACCATGAACGGATGACCTATTTAACACGGATGGTCAACCCACACATTACTAACATCTCACATGACAGGAATGCACTCAAAACATTTAGAACAAAGCTCCATTGCATTGGAAAATCTGACAGAAAGCCCACGGTACTTCGTTTGTGAAAAACTGACCTCGTCACACTTCCTGGTTCACCTGAATCGGACCAGGCAGGGCCTGATACCTGGAATATTCCAAACAGGCTGATATCAGACATCTAGAACAGCTTCCAGACGTCTTAAATGACACCCGAATGCTCACCTTGCATTCTGCACTGAAATCGGACGTCTAGAACCCCTCACAGTCATTCAGGGGTCCTTCTAGACATTCGGTAGTGCACTCAAACGTCTAGAACGAGTATCAGTTGTCTGAAGAGACATCCAGATGTCCTAGAACGTCACTATACGCATGTAGGGCTGCGGTTACTATGTATGGAGGAGGTGGTCGGAGCTGAGGAGGAAGGGATGAAAATAAAAAAATAAAATTTAAGGAAAAAATAATAAATTTTCATTACATTTCAATCCAAAATTGTTAAGTTTAACCGTTATAACTAATAGAATGGCAAATACGAGCAGAACATGACTTTTGCAATGGTAAAACCGACAATATAATGAAGTTCATGGCAAATAAGTAATTTTGAAAGATTTCAATGACATACGTAAAAATCCCTTATTATAATCTTTTATTTCTTACTTTTATAAATAATAATCATAATCTTTATTTTTACATCCTATAATTATAAATTTCTTTGTAATTATCTCTATAACTTTTCGTGTAAGTAATCTTTATTATTTTTTTTGCTGAAAGTATAAGGATCAATCCTTATAAGACAATTTATAAAATTATTATAGGGATACTTCTTGATAATAATTATAGGAGCACTTCTTTATAATCCAATAAATAATAATTATTATAATGTTTTCTTTCTTCTATACATAATCTTCTTAATAATTGTATATTGTAATGTAAAGAAGATTTATCCCTACTATATAATACATTTATCTTATAATAGAAATAAATATCTTAAGTTATAAGAAGATTTACCTCTTTTATACTAAAAGTATAAGGATCAATCCCTATAATGCAATCTATAAAATTGAGTAATGTTATACAGACTCTATTATATACATACCCTATAACATACCCCAATTTTAAGTGGAATCCCAGAAGGATTGCATGTGTAACCCCTCCCCCCATCCCCTATGGGGTCTACCAATTTTGAATACAAATTTTGCTAATAAAATAAGCATCCCACTCACCCCCCCCCCCCCCCCCCCAACACACCACCCACATCCACTACCACCCCTACTAGCAACCCCCCAGCAAATGACATCGAGCTCCATGTGACCTTCTTCGAACTTGATCTCCTTTAGTGAGCTCCTCCTCCTTCGACCTCGACCCCCGCCAACCCTAACCTCCATTGGTGAGCTCCTCCTCCTTCGTCCTTGACCTTTTCCAACCCCAACCTCCTCTGACTCTAAGGTCCTTCGACGAGCTTTGACTGAGCACCTCAAAGCTCCTCCTCCTCCAACCTTGACTTCCACCGAGTTCCTCTTTCTTTGGCCCCAAGCTCCATGACCTTGACCTCCTCTTCCTTTGACCCCAAACTCCTGCAACCCAAAAGTCCTCCGACGAGCTCCTTCTCCTCTTGTTAAGCTCCTTGAAGCTCCTCCTCCTCCAGACCGGAGTTTTTTTTCCTTTACTATCAAGCTTCAACAAGCTCTGACCTTCATAGACTTAGCCAACACAGGCCTCGACCTTCGTCGAGCTTCTTCATGTTTTTTATTTTGATGTAGGTGTAGTTTCATGCTGCCAACACCATCATATATTTAGCATCTGTTATAACATTAGTAGTGTGTAAAGTCTATTTCTGGTGTTAGGTGCTGATAGCACCCTTGTAGGACCAGTCGAATGTAACAACGCTTATGTTAATCAAATATCTACTGTAGGATTTTCTTACATTTTTAGTGTTTCAACATGTATAAGTAATTGATGCTAACAACACAAATATAAGTGGAAAGTGGTTGTAGTAGATGCTTGAGCACCATATAAGTGTAAGATTGGTAAACCATGAGTATGTACATTAAATGGGTGTCAAGGGCACCAACATAAGTTACTGACCGAATAGGTGCTAATAGCACCATCATAGCTATAGGAGAGTCTTTAATGACATTCTCCTAGTACTTACTAACGATAGCATGATAAGTGTTGACGGCATGATAAAGGATAATAATCATAATTCAAGTATAGTAGGTAATCCCTTATTGTTGCTAGTGGAATAACCAATAACATGACACAATGTAACGTAAAGTAGAAGAACCTATGAAAGCATACTTTATTAGCAGCAGTAATGTGAAAACATATCACACCATTAACAAAGGCTGCTTCTAAAGCACATTCCTTAGAAGTAGTAGTAATGTAAGTAATTGTCCAACAAGGTGCCATTGGCATCATAATGGGTGCTAGTAGCACCATCATAACTGCACTAGAGACGTCAACCACATTGTCGTAATATATACTAATGATAGCACAATAAGTGCTAATGACACCAACAAAGGTTGCTTTTAAGGCACATTCTTTAGAAGCAACAATAATGTGAGTAATTATCCAACAAGGTATCGTCGGCACCATAATAGGTGCTAATGACACTATCATAGCTGCACTGCTTCAATAACCTTATCCTAGTACATTCTAACAGTGGCAATGGTAGCTGCTAATGGCACCAACAAAGGCTGCTTATGAGGCATATTTCGTAGAAATAAGAGTGTTGCATGCACGAGAATCGTCATTTTAGAAATATGCATTGTAGTATAGGACAAAAATTGCGACAACACTTAAATTTATAAAACTCAAAATCAAGAAATGAGTCTGAGATCGTTCATAGGGAGCAAATTAGTAATTGAATCACTAGTCACAATTATCAAGAGAGATATGCAAATATAATAAAAATATTGTTAAATATAAATCAAAATAATATTGCAATAGAATCATAGTGTAAAAAGATGGGATTAAAATGGTGGTTTGAACCACCAATTTAACTCTAATGTTAAGCTCTAAAATTAACTCAAATAAATGAATAGTAGATTCAATCAGATATCAATGTCAGAACCAATCTATCAGAACCAAATCAGATGTTAGGTTCAAGGCCCAGACACCTTATCCTCAAGCCTCAGCAGAAGGCTACGACACAGCAGCAGCAAAGAGACACAAGGGTCTTACAAGAGCAAGGCATAAGGTCCTTGCAATGCCCAAGTGTTGAGTGAGGGGAGCACGAATCTCGAGGCAACCGTAGTACTAAAACCCCTCTCCTTTCTCTCAGATTCTCTTTCTTCTGAACCAAGTCAAACCCGGGTGCCCAGGTAATTTGATCCAGCCTAGACCTGCTAGTGTGCATGGTAAGCGAGGGCACATGCGTGGCACGTGGAGAGAGATGGGACCACACCTCATGCTCACTAAGGAGAACAGCTACGAGCACCTTTGTGTATTATACGCCTTCTCAACTCCCTACGTCCCTGATGTGGGACTAAAATTCCCACTCTCTTCTTGAGCAGCTGCAATTGAGAGGCTTTGGCGAATTTGGATACTGCAGCTAATCCCTTCTCTAGCTAAGAGTGGAGTTGTCTCGCATGCCTGTTCCGCATTGCCTGGAGGGGAATTGAAGGCAGTTGGCTGTCGGATTACTGCAAGCAAACACGGCGGAAGGTGCTTGTCTGGTGAGACCTACAAATCAAGAACACAACCTCTTGGCCCAGTTAGAAGCGCTCAAGAGCCTCGTTGTGTCCCAAGGAACATGGTCGAGGTGGGAATGAGGTGAATGGCAGTGCGTGGTGCTCAACCAACATGGGAGACAACGACTATAGGTAGGTGAGTTTGGTGAGGTGTAGGAGAGATCAAAGCCCTAAATTTCTTTGGGGCTTTTGATCATTGAAGTGAGGTGATGCTCGTGGACTCGGTGGCAGGTGGTTTCGTGCAATGTGGCGGTCGTGTGGTGTCACTGAAGCTTCATCGGTGTTAGGGAAGATGAAGGTGGTTCGGTGCGATCGGCGGTCGAAAATGAAGTTTGGGTGGATAAAATTGAAGTGGAGGGTTACAGGAAGAGAATAGAGGGAAGGAAGAGGAGAAAGAGGAAGGGGTAGGGGATGGCGTTGGCAGGCTAGCGCCGAGGAAGATGACGGAGTGTGGTGAGTGCTGGTAACGAAGAAGAGGCAGAGGGTAGTCATTCTTTGGTCAGAGAGATGCAGAATGAGGAGGGAAGATCAGAGGGTCGATCAATTTGATGGTGGATGACCTGAGGAGGTAGGTAGAGGAGGTCATTGGAGCCGAGTTGTGGAGTTGGCCGGAGGTGGAAAAGAGGAGGTTATTTCGGTTCAGACTAGGCTAAGGAGGATGGTCTGGAGTTGGGGGTTCTTTTATAGGGCTCAGGATCGAGTTCTAAGCTTGAAAGGAGGCATGGATTTCTCGAGATTTTAGGGAAAAACATCCCCTGAAATCTTGAGCTCGTATGGGCTCTAGAGATCTCCTCGGAGTTCTTGATTGGATGCGAATGATCAGGAATTGCTTGAGGGTCAATCTCTCCAATTTTGGAGAGATTTAGCTCTTATTTGAGGGAGAAAATCTCCCTCGAATCTCGGTTGAGAAGTTGCATTCACACCAATGGTGGTAGGGACCGGAATGAATAAAATGATGAAAAACTAGGGTCCTTTTTGTAATAAACATGAAAATTAAGGGGCTAAATGTAAGAAATAGAGTTTTAAAGGGCTAAATTGCATACTAGGTCAAGATAGACTTTGATTGGGCCCAAATTTCGGAAGTTCGTCAAGAAATTCCCTTTCTTTTGAACCCAATCCTAAGCCCTAGAACTTACCAAATCTCTCATGCGAACGCATGAGAGATTTGGGTCTCAAGAAATTTCCAATCCAGTGACATTTCCAAGCTTGGGAAGCAAGCTTCCCAAGCTCTAATCGACCTCTGTTGACCTATAAAAGACTCCCTAGATCACAACGAACTTCCTAAGCTTGAATTCGGCTAGAGAATCCCTCAAATTCTTCTCCCCTCCTCTGGACGATTTGCTCTTCAATCTCTGACGATTCTTCTTGTCTTCCCTCGTCCTCTGACCACCATAACTGTGGTAGATTCTTCATCCTTATCTTCTTTCGCGCTGCACAGCACTCGCCGACTCTCCTGCCCCCCTTCATCCTCACCGATCACCTCCCTCTGAGCATCTTAGTCTCCGACACCAGCCACACCTCAACCGACGCCAACTCCGCTCCCCCTCATTCGCCTCCTCTCCTAAATAACTCCTAAACTTCACCTCTTCGTTTTCAGACCCTCCCCGCCTCATTTCGACCACCGACTTGCCCTGTCGCCCTCCGTCTTCCACCTCACCAACGTACCTCTGGTGAGCTCGCAAGGCCACTACACTCCACCAATCTAGCTGCCGTTCATCTCCACACCTTCACCATATTCCAGAGAGCAAAATCCCTCTGGTCTTCAAGGCTATTGGCCTCCCCACTGCTCCACCGAACACCACACTGTCGCACCTTACATTCTGCCACCGTCCGGCCACCTCATGCACCCTCACACCTCACGAACATCGCCGCTCAATTCCCCACCTCACGACGAAGCTTATGAACTATTTTAACTGGGGCTTTTAGCCCATTTTCGTGTGTGCAGGTCCCAAGTCTTCGTCGCCATTATCGAAGCTTCAAGCGAAGCTTGAAGCTCGCTTCAAGCACCTGTAGACCCCAGGTAAAGTCCTAAGTGCTGCTGAACACTTCCAAGATTGCAACCAAGGAGCCAATTAGGCTCTTTGACTGAGCCTTTGACCACAATCCCACGAAGAAGTCACTGCAGTCGCGCGTAGAGGAAGGCGGTGAGATTTAGTCCCACATCGTGGACTGAAAAACGCTCGCCAACAAATAAATTGAAAAAGTGATACGGCTATTTGCCTCAACATGCACAGTGGGTGAGGTCCCCGCATGCACCTCGTCGGTGACATCTCCCCGGTGGACCTAGCCTGACCCGATAACCTGCCTAAACCCTGCCCTCCTCGGCTGCGACCCATGCTCGCAACCCTAGTTCCGGGTACGCTCTAAATCTGATTACCCATATACTTGGTACTGTTGAAAGGCTCTGGGAGAGAGTGACCCAGAGAGAGAAAGGGGAGATTGCGGGGGGTAGGGAAGGGTTTTGCTGCTGAAGACATTGGCTAACACTTAGCCAATCTGAGAAGTTCCCCTCCCCTGTGAGCAGAAGAAAAAGGAGAAGGAAGCAGAAGGAAGAAGAAGAAGAAGAGGAGAAGGAGCTGCAGCAGAGAAAAAGAAGAAGAGGCTGTGAGAGAAAAAAAGAGGCAATGCACTATAGCATCAGACATTTAAGTCATCTGATCCCACTTTCAGACGTTTGATTTGAGTTTTTAAGGCTATAATTAACTCTGATATTGTGTTTCTATTTGCTATTACTGTAGAATGGTAATTGGTGATTTAAATCACCATTTCACCCTCTTCATTTTGCACATTGATCATTGATTTTTATATCATTCTACCTTAAACTTTTACTTATATATTGTGCTCAGTTATGAATTGCAATTCTTGAGATTTAAATTCTATATTGCTCCCTATGTTCGACCTCGGAATCTTTTTCAAGTAAAAAAAATTATTTGTTTAAATGCTATTTTAGCTATACTGCAATGCGACATTCTTAAAACACTAATCTAGCATTTGAACATTTTGGTGCCGTTGCCAGGGAGCAACGGGGAATTTAAATCTCTTGATTGCAATTCCTGATTTAGATTCTAACTTGCTATATCTCTTTTGCTGTGGTTGTTTCAGATGGGAGAAGATACATTCAAGGAAGATCAACTGCACAACAAACACACCAGGGCAGGTAAGTTCTAACTCTCACTCTTAAGCCCCTCATTCTGAAAAGGATAAAAGGAAAAAAATCAATTAGGGCTACTTGCATTCTTTCCATAGATAATTCATTGAGTTGCCTGAGTTGATACATTTTTATTTGACAACAAATCCTGATTTGTGCACCCACTTAAAGCTTAAGGTATTTAGGGCTATCACATTCTTGTTTGAGTCCTAGGTACCACATTTGGGCAAATTAAAGTGGACCAAGCTAGAGTCAATTAAGGATTCCAGTTTAGGGTTTTAGAGACACACTTGCTTAATCAAGAAATCATCTTCCCAAACAATGTGTGCCTAGACCTTGATTGAATTGATCTATTCAAGCAAAACCCTAAAATTAGGCTCTTAAAAATCATTTGAACACTAAAAGGGGGACCTAAATTTTCAAGGACAATATAGGTGAAGTTGACCCACCTTGTTTGGGTCAACGAATCTTCAAATTAGGTCACTTCTGAACTCAACACATCTTAAAGTTCAAATGAAATTCTAAGCACCCTTGCTCTTAATTAAAACTGGTAGACTTAAGAGGTCAAGTCCCCATTATGGTCTACCTGGAATATTAGTGACAAGAGAGGTCGAGTGGGAGAAATCCTGTAATCCGTGGGGGTACTCTATCGTGTAGGGGTCTTTGCGGGACTCTCCTTCTCTGGCTACCTAGGTAATTCTCAGGTGGATGGCCTTCTGACTAAGGGGTATCATCCACCCCGAACCTCTATAGTCATCCAAAATTTTTGGGTGTCATGATTGGGTCCATCACATTTTACCTCTCATCTACTCCATCGGTCATGTTCGGGAGGAGGTCTTTAAGACCATCCTTGAGGCCTCCTTTAGTCACTCATTTACGTCGAGGCCAAGCCTCAACCTCCTTGTTTGTGCAATAACACAATCCTATTGATATCTCTTCTGAGTCATCTAAACCTAATTCTTGTTCATCCATCATCATGGCACAACCCGTAGAAGAAAATAATCTCAAAAATCAACTCCAGCGCCTCAATGATCTATTCCAAGCCTTTGTGAACCCACCGCAGCGTCTAACGATGTGAGATCACTATAATCCCACTACGGTAGCAATCGAACCCTGAGTACAAATCGCCATTGGAGGTCCTAACATTGAACTCAAGCCCAACATGATTCATGCCATTGCCAAATTCCATGGGCATAATTCTGAAGATCCTTTCCAACATATCAAACAACTCAAGCATCTAGTCCAGACCTTCATGTCAGAAGCTCAAAATCAGGATTTTCTACTCATGAAAATGTTCTCCTTCTCTCTTATGGATAAAGCTGCTCACTGGTACCAAACCCAAACGTGACCAATCAACACCTGGGGGAACTTCAATCTGAGTTTCTGAGAAAGTTCTTCCCTGTTGGTCGGACAAATGCTTTACGGCACCAGATCACACATTTCACACAACAAGCAGGAGAACCACTTCACGAAGCATGGGATCATTTTCTGGATCTCATGCGAAAGTGCCTCCATCACGGAGTTTCTAAATGGGAACAAGTCCAGTCTTTTTACTAGAGACTCCGTGAGGATATTAGATTATTCGTTAGTACGACTTGCAGAGGAAACATCATGGGTCAACACGAAGACACCGTGTGGGAAATTCTCGAGAATATGTGTGAGAACTCCATCAATAATGAATCCATGGGCATGTTTGACCGGACGAATGCTCGTGCATTGACGAATCCAAAGGGAGCACATGAGACGCAAGGCCTGTCCTCTTCCTTCGACTTGGAACTGATGGCTAGTCATTTGGACAAGATCTCTATCATTGAGAAGAAGGTGGATGAGCTAACTCGACATTTGTAGCAAGCCACCTCTGTGCAAAACTCATACACACAACAACCCTCTGGCAAGGAGGCTGTGCATAACATCTATCACAGACCTTCTCAGGGGATGGACCCCTATCCACCCCCATCTGATTCTGGCTACAGAGGAAACTCTGGATCCACCTACTCTAGTTGGGGGAACTCTGAACCCTCATATTCTGATTTCTCAAGGTCCCTCAGACCTGCGAGGACCTTGAAGCAATTTAGAATGATCCATTCTCAAACACCTACAACCCTGGATGGCGTAATCATCCCAACTTCATGTGGTCAGGAAATAATCAAAATCAGAGACCTCAATATCTACCCCGACCACAAGCTCCTCGTCCATATCAGCTGCCTCAGCCTCGGCCCAACCCAACTTATCAATCTGGGCTGACTCAGACAGATCAAATGACTCTTATCCTTCAGACTCTGGCTGACATTCAGAAGACGAATGCGGCTATGCAAAACAGCACAGAGACGAGATCATAGAGGTTTGCAATCAACTTGCCCAGATGGCAAATCCTCACCAACTTGGTGCACTTCCTTCACAACCTCTGCCTAATCCGAATGCTGAACCAGAGACACGTTATGAACCCAAATCCGGGCCAAGCTCACTTTATCAGGCCCCTTCTACTCCATCACCTGAGGGGATGGAGGCTTCGACATCATATATGGGTTACCAGCAACAAGCACCTCTTCTACCCACTCCAAACCAAAACCAGGCAGGATTAAATTCTATTACTACCTGCACTAGCAAAACAACATAGGACCTACCTTGTCCAAGCCAAACCAAGCCTAGTAATACAAACCCTAACCCAAGGATAGTTATCCAGGACACCTCTATCCCAGATCAAGAACCTGGACCCATTCTAGAGGAACCATCTAAGGTTCCATTTCCTGAGGCCTTGACCAAGGGAAAAAGGATAACCAAAACTGTGGCACCTAAGGAGGACCTGGTTAAGCTCTTTGAGCAGGTCCATATAAACATCCCCTTGATGGATGCGATACGCCACGTACCGGCTTACGCATATTTTTAAAAGACACCAAAGCGTAAGCCGCGAACCAAAGATGGGAATCCAATTGTACTATCAGAGCAAGCCAGCTCTGTCATTTTAAGTAAACTCCTATCTAAGGCAAAAGACCCAGGCACCCCTTTGATCTCCTGTAAAATCGGTGATATATGGTTTGACTGAGCTTTATTAGACTTAGGAGCCTCCATAAATTTGATACCCACATCCCTGCTAGACTACTTCGAGGAATCTGAACTTAAACCGACTAAAATGACTTTACAACTAGTAGATCGATCAATTAAGTCACCAAAAGGAATTCTCAAGGATGTCAAAGTTAAGGTGCACGATTTCTATTTTCCAATGGATTTCATCATTTTAGACATGGATGCTCTTGAGAATGTGAAGAATACACTGATCATATTAGGGAGACCCTTTTTGGCCGTTGCTAGAGCCAATATCAATTGTGAGGAGGGCGAAATCGAATTGAAATTTGGGAGCAAGATACTAAAGATTGACATCTTTAAGGCCCAACAAGGAATTAATTGTAGAGTCATAGAACAAATTTGCGATATTGAAGTAGTGGCTGACGACTTCATAGAGAACCAAACTATTTCTGATCAACCACAAGAGGATCAAAACCCGCAATTAGAGGAGCCCGAACTCAACCTAGACACACCCATAGATCCTTCCTTTGCTCCTGACACCCATCCGCAATTACCCGCTGCTACTGAGAACTTGATTTTGGAATTAAATCCTCTTCCTGATCATCTTAAGTACGTCTTTTTGGGTTCCAATCAGACATTTCCTGTGATTAACAACTCTCGAATCACACCTGATCAGGAAACACGCCTGATTTCTATTCTCTAGCAACATCGAAGAGCCATAGGATGGACTCTCGACGATCTCACTATTATCAGCCCCTCATACTGCACACACCACATCTACATTGAAGAGGGCTCACGACCATCCTGTGAAATGCAGAGACGCCTAAATCCCAATCTGCAGGATGTCATGAAAAAGGAGATTATCAAGTGGTTAGATGTAGGGATCATCTACCCCATCTCTGATAGTTAGTGGGTGAGTCCAATCCAGGTTGTGCCTAACAAGGCAGGGCTCACCATCATCACAACTGAAATCGGAGAAGCCATATCGACCTGTATAGCAAACTCATGGAGAGTCTGCATTGATTATAGAAGACTCAATTCTTCCACGAAGAAGGATCATTTCCTACTACCTTTCATTGATTAGATTCTCGAGAAACTAGAGGGAAATTAATTCTTCTGCTTTCTAGATGGGTACTCCTATTATAACCAGGTCGCAATCCATCCCGAGGACCAAGAAAAGACCACCTTGACCTGCCCCTTCGGAACTTACGCATTCCAAAGGATGCCGTTTGATCTCTGTAATGCACCCGCTACTTTTCAGCGGTGCATGCTTGCCATATTCTCAGATATGGTAGGTGAGTACCTTGAAGTCTTCATGGATGACTTCTCAGTATTTGGTGAATCATTTGATGATTGCCTCCTGCACTTGGTCCTGGTCCTTAGACGATGCATCAACATGAACTTGGTTCTTTCCTGGGAAAAGAGCCACTTCATGGTACCTGAGGGAATAGTCCTGGGACATCTTATCTCTGAAAAGGGCATCCAGGTTGATCGAGCCAAGGTGAATTTGATTTCCAAACTCCCTATGCCTAGCTTGGTCAAAGACATCTGATCCTTCCTTGGGCACGTCGATTTTTATTATCGATTCATTCCTGATTTCTCAAAAATCATGCACCCTTGACTAATCTTCTATCTAAGGATGTCCCTTTTGAAATCACCAAGGAATGCACTTAAGCATTTGAGATCCTACGTGATCGAGTTACCCAAGCACCTATCCTGCAGCCTCCTGATTGGTTTCAACCCTTTGAGATCATGTGCGATGCATCTGATTATGCTGTAGGTGCGGTACTTGGGCAGAAAATAGATGGGAAACTCGTGGTCATTTAATACGCTAGAAAGACACTTAACGAGGCTCAGCGTAACTACACAGTTACTGAGAAAGAGCTGCTAGCCGTAGTATTTGCCCTGGAAAAATTCAGATTGCATCTTTTGGGTTCCCGTATTATCATTTACTCAGATCACACTACTGTGAGGCATCTCCTTGCGAAGAAGGACACGAAACCTCGACTAATCCACTGGAACTTGCTATTGCAAGAATTTGATCTCGAGATTCGTGACAAGGCGGGGAAATAGAATGTGGTAGCTGATCACTTATCCTGCCTTCCTTCTGATATTATCAACCCTTCCGAACCCATTACTGAATATTTCCTAGATGAGCACCTCTTGACTATTAGTACAGGACTTCCATGGTTTGCTGATTTAGTAAACTACTTGGCATCACATCAGATACCATCCAATTAGCCAAAAGCCAAGGATAAATTACTTTTTGATGCCAAGTACTACTTTTGGGAAGACGCGTATCTTTTCCGCATTGGTGCTGATCAAATCATCCGATGATGTGTTCCGGAAGCAGAAATTCAAGACATTTTGTCCTGCCATGACCAGGAATGTGGTGGAGACTTCTCTGGTCATAAAATCGCAGCAAAAGTCCTCTAGTGCGGCTTCTATTAGCCCACGATTTTCAAAGATGCATACAATCACTATAAGGCATGCACTCGTTGCCAGACCTTAGGTAACATGAGCCATCGTGATATGATGCCCTTACAGCTGATTCTCGTATGCGAAATCTTTGATGTCTGGGGGATTGATTTTATGGGACCCTTTCCTGTTTCAGACAGCTTCGAATACATTCTTGTCGCTGTTGACTATGTGTCCAAATGGATCGAAGCCATTCTGACTCGAACCAACGATATGAGGTGGTTAGCAAATTCATTCATCAGAATATCTTTTCTCGATTCGCATAATCTCTGATGGAGGGACCCATTTCAAGAATGCTCAGTTCAAATCACTGATGAGCAAATATGGGGTGTCACATCGAATCTCTAATCCTTATCACCCCCAAACTAATGGTCTAGCTGAGCTATCGAATCGGGAGATCAAGAAAATCCTCTAGGTCACTGTTCACCCTGACAGGAAAGACTGGTCGTCCCAACTTCTGGAAGCTTTGTGGTCTTATAGGATCGCCCACAAAACCCAATTAAGTATGTCTCCCTTCAGATTGGTGTATGGGAAGGCGTGTCACCTCCCTATCGAATTGGAACACAAAGCCTATTGGGTAGTACGGAACTGCAATCTTGATCTTTCTAAGGCAGGAACCTACAAAAAGCTTCAAATGAGCGAGATCGATGAATTACGCCACGACACGTATGAGAACTCATGAATTTACAAAGAGCGGGTAAAGGCCTTTCACGACAAGCACATATCCAGAAAGATCTTTTTCCCTGGTCAGAAAGTCCAACTCTTTGACGCCAAACTCAAATTGTTCTAAGGATAACTTAGACCAAAATGGATTGAATCATACCTTGTCCGATGAATCTTTGGAAATTGAGCTGTCGAAATCAGTCAACTTAGCCACGATTCAGAACCTTTTGTCGTGAATGATGAGAGACTCAAACTGTTCATTGAACTCGCCAATACAAATTTGGCTGAGATATCTTTTCCTCTCCATTCTACCTGAGCTCATTGTGCCCGGCTGTTGGCATTAAACCCATCGCTTAACGGGAGACAACCCGTCATTTTTTGAAAAAATCCGAAACCCTTCCTGACACATCCCATGCTGAACTCATATTGCACTTTAGGGTTCATCCACTAGAGCAGCTGACTCCACCTCTGGTACCCTTACCTGAGCTTGAAATCGTTCGCAATAGTCATCCCGACCCATTCACCCACCCATCACCTGTTCTAATGAATGATCTAAGCTGAACTCGAACCCACCTAATTTACAATGAGGACATTGCAAATCGTAGGCATGGGGGGGGGGTAGTAAAGTGCAATACGCCATAAAAATCATTTCACAAGAAAGGGTTTCATAAAAAAAAATCACATATTCCAAAAATACCAAAAAAATAAAAAATTTTTGAAAAAGAACAAAAAGATGAGAGGAGAGGAAATTTTGATGGCATATCAGAATTTGAGAAGAAAAAGGGGAGGAGATAAAAATGTCAAAAAGGAGCACAATTTGAAAATAAAAGAAAAAGTAGTCATTAGTAAAAGATTAAGGAGTTGACTTAGTTCTCGACCATATCAAAAGAAAGAAAATGAAAGGCAAAAAGTACTAAAAAAATAGAGAAGAGATTAGTAGGAACGCTGATTTTTAGGCCTCTTGGGCTATAATCCTAGGTTTAAAAATTCAAGTACCTGCTAAGATCTAGATAATCCTCAAGAGGTTGGGGAAACTGCTTAATATTTTGGTCTAAGGCTTAGGGATTATTTGGCCTCGTTAACTTACCTCTGGTTTGCGGGACTCGGCAACCTAAGCAACCCAATCCACACACAGTCCGATTTAGTGCGCCTAAGTATCAAAATCACGCAAATGCGTTTAACTTGTTCTAAAAAAGTCACCTAGATTAGGAGCGACTGATCAACACAAGTTGATTTGGACGAGTTCCCGACGCGGAGAGGTAGGAAATTCCCCTCGAAGATGCGCAATAATATATCATTTCCTCGGTGCTTGTCTCCTAGGATATCTACATATCCTATCGGGGGCATGTAAGCACCCTGTGCTGGTTCAGATGCCATGGGCGGCATTATCCCAAAATGTCGATTGCTAGGGTATGGATATAGCTACAGAATGCCATAGGGGGATTATCTCGAAATCTTGAAAGCCAGGGTTCTGGGGGTTGCCATGAGCGGTGCCTACTCGAAATCTCAAAAGCCAGGGACCCTGCGAGGATTGATGTTGGGGACTAGGAATCCGATACAGATTGTGTTGTAAAGCTAATTTGAAGCTAGAAATAAAAAGAAAAGAGAGAGAAAACTCTCCAAAAATAAAGAAAAATTCCTCTTTCTCCCTCTGACAAAAACGCACTACAAACTGAACCGAGGCTAAAACATGTTACAAGCACGGGTGCTTTAACTGTGGATTTCAACAAACCTTTGGTTAGTTCCTGTGGGCCTTAAAAACCTTCGGGGAAGACTGAGGCTGGAGCTGGTCAGGTTTGGATCTTGGTTGATACTTGAGTACCACTAGGCCTACTATCGGCATTCTAACTTAATCTACAAAAGGAAGCACACAACAAAGTTTTTAAACATCAAAAGATTTTATGGTCTAGAATCAAAGTTAATACCTTGAAATTTTGCTAAGGGACAAGCAAAAGCTAGGCATGGGGGTATGATAGGAACACCATCATGAGCCATAACTAGCTCATTTTGACCCAATTAAGTCAATAAATGCTCCTACATAGCCACTAGAGAGTCACAAGTCATTGCATAATCATTCTGAAGGAAAAAATAAGGAACTAGGGTTAAAACTATAATTTTACCAGCTCATCATAAATGCAGTTCAACCAAGGGTTTTCTCAAAGGATGAATGAAGGTCAATTGGTCTTAAAAATATAACAAGTGAGATAAGACAGATAGAAAAGGGTTTACACGTGTTCTAAGAATTAAATGACTTTTGAAATCTTAAAAATAGACCTGCTTAATTAACTAAGGTTCTGATCAGAATAAAATTCACCTAAACCCTCTAAAATTCATATAAAAATATTGTCCAGGGTTTAGAACTTTCAATTTGACCATTAGAACCCATTTTGACCCAAAATAGAACCACAGACAGACATTTGCCCTATTTGGGTTTTTGCATAAATTACCAAGTCAAATATGATCAAAACCAAAATCCAACTTCACCATTGGATTCCTTAGGTCCATATTAGGTTGCTATCAAAATTTGGACTCAAGATGAATTTGTCTTGACCTAGTTTGCAAATTGGTCCTGTCTAATTTCATTTCTACCCTTAACTTTCAAAATCCTTTAGAACAGACCCCTAACTTTGTCATTGTTCTCACAAAAAGGACCTTTCCACCATTAATCCTATTCCTACTTGCTCTGGCAACCTTAAAATGGAAAGAACCCCCTGATTTCTTGACAAATCTCTTTCAAATTTGAAAGGGAAGTTCGTCAAGAAATTCCCTTTCTTTTGAACCCAATCCTAAGCCCTAAAACTTATCCAATCTCTCATGCGAACGCATGAGAGATTTGGGTCTCAAGAAATTTCCCAATCTGGTGACCTTTCCAAGCTTGGGAAGCTTGCTTCCCAAGCTCTAACCGACCTCTGTTGACCTATAAAAGACTCCCCAGATCACAACGAACTTCCTAAGCTTGAATTCAACCAGAGAATCCCTCAAATTCTTCTCCCCTCCTCCGACTGATTTGCTCGTCAAGCTCTGGTGATTCTCCTTGTCTTCCCTTATTGTCTGACCTCCATACTTATGGCAGATTCTTCATCCTTATCTTCTTTCGAATCACACAGCACTCATTGACGCTCTTGCCCCCTTCATCCTCGCTGATCACCTCCCTCTGAGCATCTTTGTCTCCAGTGCTGGCCACACATCAATCGGCGCCAACTCCACTCCCCTCGTCCCCCTCCTCTCCTAAATAACTCCTCGACTTCCCCTCTTCATTTTCAGACCCTCACCGCCTCGTTTCGACCACCGACTTGCCCCGTCGCCCTCCATCTTCCACCTCGCTGGCATACCTCCGGCGAGTTCGCACAGCCACTACACTCCACCAATCCAGCCTAGTTTCATCTCCACACCTCCGCCATGTTCCATAGAGCAAAAGCCCTCTGGTCTTCAAGGCTATTAGCCTCCCCACAACTCCACAGAGCACTACATTGTCGCACCTCACATTCCACCATCATCCAGCCACCTCACGCACCCTCACACCTCACGAACACCGCCGTTCAATTCCCCACCTCACAGTGAAGCTTATGAATTATTTTAACTGGGGCTTTTAGCCCATTTTCGTGTGTGCAAGTCCCAGGTCTCCGCTGCCATTATCGAAGCTTCAAGCGAAGCTCGAAGCTCGTTTCAAGCACCTGCAAACCCCAGGCAAAGTCCTAGGTGCTGCGGAACGCTTCCATGATCGCAACCAAGGAGCCAATAAGGCTCTTTGACTGAGCCTTTGACCACAATCCCATGAAGAAGTACTGCAGTCACGCGTAGAGAAAAGTGGTGGGATTTAGTTCCACATTGTGGACTGAAGAACTCCTGCTAATGAATAAATTGAAAAAGTGATACGGGATGTTTGCCTCAGCACGCACAACGGGTGAGGTCCCTGCATGCCCCCCTCACGTGCCTTGTTCATAACATCTCCTCCGCAGACCTGGCCTAACCCGATAACCTGCCTAAACTCTACACTCCTCGACTGCGACCCACGCTCGTAGCCTTGGTCCCAGGTACGCTCTAGGTCTGATTACCCGTATACCCAATATTGTTGAAAGGCTCTGAGAGAGCGTGACCCAGAGGGAGAAAGGAGAGATTGCGTGAGGGTAGGGGAGGGTTTTGCTGCTGAAGACATTGGCTGACACTAAGCCAATCTGAGAAGTTCCCTCCCCTGTGAGCAGAAGAAGGAGGAAGAAGAAGAGAAGAGAAGGAGCCGCAACAGAGGAAAAAAGAAGAGGCTGAGAGAGAAAAAAAAGAGGCAGTGCACTATAGGATCAGACATTTAAGTCATCTAATCCCACTTTCAGATGTCAGATTTGAGTTTCTAAAGCGATAATTAACTCTGATATTGTGCTTCTATTTGCTATTACTGTATAAGGGTAAATGGTGATTTAAATCACAATTTTACCCTCTTCATTTTGCACATTGATCATTGATTTTTATATCATTTTGCCTTAAACTTTTACTTATATATTGTGCTTAGTTATGAATTGCAATTCTTGAGATTTAAATTCCATATTGCTCCCTGTGTTCGACCTTGGAATCTTTTTCGAGTAAAAAAATTTGTTTGTTTAAATGCTATTTTGGCTATACTACAATGCGACATTCTTAAAACACCGATCTAGTGTTTGAACAGGTGTTGACAGCACCACAAATGGTAGTAATGTTTATTTCTTAGAAGTAGCCCTAATGTGAATAATTATCTAATTGTGGCATTGTCTGCATCATAGAAGGTGCTAAGTCACAATCATATTTGGGCCAAAGACTTCAACCACAATGTCCCAGTATGTACTAATGACAACATGCTAGGTGCTAACAGTATCACAAATGGTAATAACTGTTATTTCTTAAAAGTAGTAATGTGAATAATTGTCCAATTATGGTCCTGTTGGTAGTATAATATGTGCTAACAACACCAACATATTTGCAATAGAGACTTTAACCACAATGTCCCAGAACATACTAACAGCAGCATGATAGGTGCTGACAGCACCACAAATGGTAGTAATGTTTATTCCTTAAAAGTAGCAGTAATGTGATTAATTGTCTAATAAGGTATCGTTGGCACCATAATAGGTGCTGCTGGCACCTCATAGCTACATTAGAGACTTCAAGTACATTGTCCCAATACATGCTAACAATAGAGTCATTGGTGCTAACGGCATCACAAATGATAGTAATCATCATTTAGGTTTAGGGTTTAACATAAGAGTTACTACTTTTATAAGTGTTGTTATATTGGACATGTCATACAATAGTGCCATCGACATGTAACATCAAAAATTAGACCTACATACTATTAGAATTGTAATGAACAATACATATATGAAAGTGCCAACAACACTAAACACACCTACATTAAGAGGAAAAACATGAAGAAGCTTGGAGGGAGGTGAGGGGCTTGGTGCTGGACCTTGGGTTTGGACGTGTGACACTTGTGGAATGCGGTTGTTTAATTATGCCATTGTAGTATGCATTCGCGATGTCGATTTTAATTTAAGATGTGGAGTAGGTGAGTCCAAGTGTCGAACACAAGGAGGCGTAAAATTGGATTATTTTGTCGCTTTAGTTGTCACAGGAATGGTGGGTTTGCTTGCTTGCGAGAAAACACGCGAGAGAGAGAGTGGGGTTAGAGATCTTGTTTAAAACATGATGATCATTCTAGAAGATGTGAGCTATGATATATGAAACATCATCAACATATAGCATGCAATTAAAGTTTGTTTACAACTACAACAATAGATGAAAGCTTAAACAAGTGCAACATAAACTAAAGTAAAGAGAGAGTGCGAGAAGGAGTCAAGGCGGCCACGGCGGTGGGGGGAGGCTCCGTCGGTGGCTTGACAACTTCGGGGCAGGTATGGAGTATTTGGTGGAGCTAGGAGAAGGCTAGAGTAGAATGGAGAGTGTGTGTGTATTGAATGCCTTTGAATGGGGTGGTTGAGGAGGTTTATATAGAGAAGAGGGGTTTCCAAACTAAGTAAGGGCTTTAGCGACGTCCAGGACATCGCTAAACCCATTCTAGAAATGTCGGTGAAGCCCCTCGTCTGCTGGTCTAAGCGCGCGTGTGCTTCCTTCGCTCGCACGATCCGTGTGCGTGCCATGTGGATCGTCCGATCGAAGATTGGACGACTGAGATTGCACCCTGAGCGCTAGTTCAGATCATGCTTGTGTGTGGGGAGCGCGCGTCTCGCACATGATCGCGAGCGTTCCCATCGGGCGCTTGAGGACACACCGCGTAGCTTCCTGCTGCACCACTTTGCATTGATCGAACGACCTGAATTACTCATGGCGTGTGCTGGGGCACGATTTGGGGTGCAGCGAGAGTCGAACTCTCGCCACTCGCTTGCGAGGGAGAGGTGCTACCGCTACACTGCCTTCACGCTTAGTTGTAGAGACAAGATCAGGTGCGAGCGCTAGCGATCGTTGGATGGAGATCCAATGGTCAGATCTTCACGCTGAAGGAACTTGGGCGCAGTGGATGCGGTGCTGAGCTTGCAAATTCTCAGCTATCCGATGAGAGATGTGCAGCTAAGATCGTGCGATGAAGAGAGAGGGCGGTAGATGCGGGCAGGCAGGTGCCACGTGGCACGTTATGGGCCAGAACTTCTTGGGCTAGTCGAGGGAGCTCTGGATGTCGGATTTAAGTGATTTCAAGTCCGTTGGACTCCATTTGTCAATCTGAATCCATCCGTGCGGTCCGATTGCTCATCTAAGGCATGTTTCAACATTCACTTGTACATATGGCCATTAAACATTGATATAAACAATCTTAAATCGCAATGCATGTAGTGCTCCTATGCCCATCATGACATGTTATTAGTGTGCATATATCCTCAAAACTAACCCTAGTTGATGGAATTATCATCATTGAATGTAGAGTTATCAACGAGGTTGGTGTTGAAGGAGAAGGAGGTCAAAGTCGTCAAGCTCAGGGTCAAAGGAGGAGCTCAACGAAGCTCAGGGTTGGAGGAGGCAAAGCTTTGAGATATTCCACCGAAGGAAGAGCTCGCTAGAGGACCTCAGAGTTAGGGGGGGTGGGGTTGGAGGAGAAGGTTGAGGTCTGAAGAGGATGAAGGTTGAGGTCGGGAGAGGACGAAGATCGGGGTTAGCGGATGTTCAGGCCGAAGTTTCCCTCTCCCTCTACCGAAATTTAAATTTGAATGTAATGCACACATGTGACCCCATTTGATTCTCCCCCTCTTAGTTATAAATGGTAATAGTATTTTTAGGAGTTAAAAATGTGGTGTAACCTTTTTTTTATTCATGACTACATGTGACTCTCCCATGTGACTCTACCTCTTCCACATGGCATTCACCTCACACATGCCATGTAGGATGGGTATGGTGGTGGGTACATCAAAGAGTATGTCTCCCTTTATTCTAAAATTATTAAAGGGATGCTTCTTTATAATAATTATAGGATAATTCTTTATAATAATTTCATACAATCCATAATAATTATTATAAAGAAGATTATTTACAGGGAAACTTATAAATGATATAAAATTATGGGTAATGATATATACACTCTCAATATATCCACTATTGTACCCAGCTGACTAGGATAGTATCGTGTAAAGCCCCCATCCTCCCCTCCTTAAGCACCCCTCCCTCCCTCCTACCCCACCTGAGCAACTAGCAGGCACAGCAAGAGCATGAGGCCTACAAATTCAAATTGAAAATTTGGCTATAAAAGGAGCAGCACCCATTCCTGCCCAGCACATCCCACTGGCCACCACAATAGGAGAACTCTACTGGCGGCATGTATCACTTGTAGTAGGTAGCGCTTGCACTTCACCCTCCTCTCCACCTCCAACCTCCTCTAACCTTGAGCTCCTCCATGGCGAGCTTAACGTTGACCTCGACCTCCAACTCGACAACCTCAACCTTGACCTCGACCTTGATAGCGAGCTCAACGGCGACCTCAACCCAACAGCGACCTCAACGTCGACAATGACCTCGGCAACGATCTCAGCTTTGATGGCGGTTACCTCAATGGTGATCTCAACATCGACAACGACCTCGGTGACAATCTTGGCCTTGACGATGGTTACCTTGACCTCAACGGTGGTGACCTTGACCTCGACCTCAACCTTGGTGGCTAGGTAGACCTCAGAGGTGACCTCAACTAAATTTTTCATAATATATGTGAATGTCACTGATTCCTTAGTGTCACTCATTGCTGTTATTGGAAGTAAAATTAAAGTGGTTGAAGATGTTATAAGTACAATAATATTCACTCCTTCAGTCTGTTGTAGGCATAGTTGGTGTAAAATTTGTATATTACAGTAGCCATCTTTGGTAGTCATAATAGAGTGTGTACAGATTCTACTTCGTAGACCATTTATACTGTTATTGGCAGCATTCGAAAATGCTTGAGGCATCATCCAAAGTGTTATAGGCATCATTCATAGTAGTATGCTAAATAGTACTATTATGGCAAGAAATATGATTGTTAGAGGCACCAACCATAATGCTGTCAACATTTTGAAATTTGCAGTGCTACTAGCAGCATTGTTAAAAAATTAGTAGTGCTGCTGGCAGCATTGTTAACAAATTCATAGTGCTGCTGGCAGTATTGTTATGAACTTCATAGTGTTGCTACCAGCAATGTTAAGAAATTCATAGTGCTGCAACCAGCATTCTTTATCTACATAAGATTGTTGTATTCTCTTAATAATGACAGCATTGTTAAGAAATTCATAGGATTTCTTGAGACCATTAACTCAATGAAGTATTACACAATCAATCTCCACCAATGTACATATTAAATACAAGAAAGTTGATAGCTGAAGGAATGATCATAGATGGATGTGAGCTAATGTATCTATTTAGATTGGGACGAAATTCATTCACTTACCTGCACTTACCTGCTGTTGGCACCAATGTTTTGCTTTAAAATTTTTTATCCCAAAGGGATTGTGTTAGTGTAGGTTCACATACCTCAAGTACAATCTTCCCTTTTAAAACATTCTAAAGAAGGCGTTTTGTTCCTCTCTTCAAGAAGAAATAGGAAGTCTACACCTTACGATGACTTGTACCAACAACACCACCACTAGGACGATTTTATTGATGTCAACAGTAGGTTGGTATGTCGTCAACTGCCACTAGTAGGTTGGTAGATGCTGTTGGCAGCAACATGTAGTATGTCGTAAGCTGCCACTGGCATTGTTAACAAATTCATAGTGCTGCAGGTAGCTGATAACAATTTAATCTATTACCATAATTGGCCTAATCTAAGGCTAATTCCTTAGTAGAATCATGTATTAGGTTTATAAATATTGCATGTAGAGCATGCATGCATATTTATGCTTTGTAAATAATTATCTCCTAATTCTAGTCTTTTATGAATAATGTAGGTGATAGGTCTTAGAGTAATATGAAGAGCTAAAGAATAAAGCTGGATAGGAGTAGAAGCCATAACTAAGCTAGGAGCTGGTTGAGGAATAAAGTTGAAATAAAGGAAGAATGAAGACACAAGAATAGAGAAAGAAAAAAGAGGAATTAGGATAACCCTATCCTATCCTTAAAACCTTAGGATGATCTTATCCTAGTACCTATCCCTGGACCAGCTCAACATTAGATATTTGAGCTCAAAAGCCAAAAACATGGATAACATAATCCATGTACCTATCCACCCTATCCATAGTCCTATCCTACTATTCATAACCCTAATCCTCCTATCCAATGCCTAATCCCTAACTAGAAACCTATTTAGGTCCATACTACACCTAATTGACTTAGTCTAAGTCAATTAGGCTAGCCACTAGTCAATTAGGTCCATAAGACCTGATTGGACTAACCCTGAGTTTATTAGACTTACTTGAATCTAATTAGACCCAACCTAGACCCAATAAACCTAGCCACATCTAATTAGGTGTAGTACAACCTGATTGGGTGCACCCAACTTCAATTGGGTTCAGTTGGAACCTAATTGGATCAGACTAACCAAACACTATCTAATTAGAGTTAGTGAGTCTAATCAGATCTAACACCGACGTAATTAGTCACCCATTTACCTAAATAGATTAGATCTTACTAATAAATGCCAATTTATCATCATTTTTATGCAT
The DNA here is from genome assembly GCA_037157565.1 of Thalassia testudinum. Taxonomy (NCBI): domain Eukaryota; kingdom Viridiplantae; phylum Streptophyta; class Magnoliopsida; order Alismatales; family Hydrocharitaceae; genus Thalassia; species Thalassia testudinum. The sequence continues at coordinate 19,264,554 of JAZHRO010000050.1, forward strand.
TAAAACAAACCTAGCTCTTAGGAATTTAACTTCGCAGACAGGTTTTTGGGCTGCATTAGGCATAAATTAGGTTAGGCAAGCATCACACATTTTGTTGTCCTTTTAATGTATTTTTTTCAGTGTTAGGGATATACAGATAGTCAGATTTCCAGAACCCTAGCACTCAGGAAGGCAACTGGTGAAGAAGAAGCTCAAACTAGTTGGGACTTAGCCTAATCCAGCTCATCGTAGCTTGATACCAGCTCACTTGAACTAGGGTTAGCTCATCCTAGCTCCATTCAACTCATTTCAACTGAATGGTAGCTCAAGATAGCCCATCTTAGCTTACCCTAGCTCAAGTCAGCCCAGATCCAGCTCAACTTAGTTGAGTCTAGCTCATCTTAGCACCCATTAGCTCACTGGGAGCTCTAGCTAGCTCAACCAAGTTAACTGGAGTCCATCTCAACTCAGGTCTAGTTACCTCCAGCTCTACTCAACTCAAGCCAGCTAAAGATGACTTCACCTAGCTCAAGCCAACTCAAGTCCAGCTCCCAGGGACTCCACTTAGCTCAACTTAGTTGAGCTAAGCTACCTTAGCTACTCTAGCTAGCTAGGTCCTCCCCAGGAAGATCAGACCCAGCTTACCTCAGCATACCTTAGCAGAAGCCAGCTTACTTTAGCTTGGCTTAGCAGCTAGGAAAGAACTAGAGAGCTAAGTGATGAGAGCCTCATCATGAGCCATAACTAGCTCATTTTGACCCAATAAAGAAGATAAAAGCTCCTACATAACCTAGAAGAAGGCTTAACTGAAGGAATAAGTGCTCTGAGAAGAAAACATAAATTAAAGGTTAAAACTGCAATTTTACCATTGCAGCACATAAAAGGGATTTCTCAGAGGCAAAACACAGGTCAAAAGGTCTAAATGAGGTAAAAAGTGGGTTGAGTCAATCAGAAATGGGTTCATGTGCAATCTAGGAAGTAAATGATATGTGGTAACCTTAAAACAGATCCGCTTAATTCAACAAGGTTCCGGTCAGGATAAAAATAAATTAAACCCTCTAAAAATCATGGAAAAATATCCCCTAGGATTTAGAACACTTAATTTGTCCTTTGGAACCCAGTTTAACCTAGATTAGGGTCCTAGTTCATCAATTAACCTAATTTGGGTTTTTACGAAAAATGTCCAGTCAAACGAGGTCAAACCTAAAATCCAACTTCACCACTGGATTCCTTAGGTCAAAATTAGGTTTGTACCAAAATTTGGACCTAAGGGGAGGTCATCTTGACCTACTTTGCAATTTAGTACACCCAAATCATAATTTGGTCCCTATCTTTTGAAAAGCATAACAGAACGCCCCCTAACTTCCTCGCCACCTTTGCAATCAGGTCCTGCCGCCATTATTAAGGCAGAATCCTGCTCCGGCGAGGATTTGAGAGGGAATCCTCTCTGATTCCTCAGAGATCCCCTCCCAGAAATGGAAGGGAGATTCTCTGAGGAATTCCCTTCCATCTGAGGCCAATCTTGATCCCTGGTGTGAACCCAATCTCTCGTGCGAACACACGAGGGATTTGGGTATCTAAACTCTTTCCATCTCCGGCGACCGACCTCAGACGATTGCATGCCTTCCACGCCTTGAACGACTGGCCCAGTGCCTATATAAGAACCCACACCTCCGGCCGCTCATCTTCAGCTTGATTTGGCCGAGTTTCCACCTCCAATTCATCTCCTCCTGCCCGGCCAAAATTCCCAGCAAGCTCCGGCGAGCCCTCCTCCCCTCCCTCTCCGCTCTGCCACAAAACCAGTGGCAGAGTTATCTTCCTGACTCTCCTCTGCGTCGCGCAGCACCCGTGCACGCCGCCTCAGCCCCGTCGTCGCCGCCGTTCTCCCCCACTGGGCAGCATCTTCTCCGGCGACAGCAGGTACTGTTGTTCGCCTCTCCGTCCCCCTTCATCCCTGTAGTTAGGCCAAATACCTTCTCCACATTCCCCTCTCTCTTTTTCCCTTGCTATTTTATCTACTTACCCCCCGACAGTGCCTGAACACCTCCATCTTCCTCGCCTCCGACCGACCTCCGGCGAGCTGCCCACACCACTCCGCCCCTCCACACGGCTCGCCAACCCCCTCGTGAGCTCCGCCTCACCATCAGGAACTCACTTCACCCCACCACTGCCACTCCAGACCTCCACAATCACCCCCCGAACAACCCAACATCTCCGGCCACAGGTTGACCTAGGCACTCACGCCTAGGCCGACCTGCAGCCTGCAGCACCGCCCACCGCCTTCGCCGTGCCACGGCGAAGGTTTCTAGCCAATCTGATTGGGCCAATAGGCCGTTCTTGTTTGTAACAGGTTTAAGCTCCGGCCGCCATTATCAGCCGAAGCAGCAAGGAGCTTGCAGCAGCTTCAGGTACCAGGACTCCCAGGCTGCAGGTGCAGCAGACTCACGTGAGTGTCGCGAAGTGAGTGAGGCTAGCAAGTCACACAGAGAGGCCAGCAGCTGGAGCAATCGCACGACGAAAGCTCTGCGGGCGCGAAGCAGGACCGACCAGATAGTCCCACATCGTGGGATTGCAAAACACAGGTATCATATAAATTATTTTTGTGTTTTAAGCCCATTGCCTCCGTAAGCACAGGGGTGAGGTCCCTCACTTGCTCCCCACGCACGCCTCGTCCGCGGCTTGACAACGTGGATCTGGCGGGATCCGACCGACCCAATCCTTGAGCACTCCTCGCGCATCACACCACCTGCAGGTGTGCCTGGTCCCGGGTACTATCCGACCTGAATATCCGTGTGGCTCTGGGAGAGCGACCTTGAGTGAATTGTTGAGAGAGAGAGACGCGCGGGTAGAGGGAAATGGGTAGGTTTTGCTCCTGTGCAGGCAGACTGAGCGTGGAGAGACTTAGCCGCAAGGAGAAGAGAAGAAGCAGAAGAAGAAACTGAGCGAAGGAGAGACCAAGGCAGAGAAGAAGAAGAGGAAAGAAGCCTTCGCAGGAGAAGAAGGAAGAGCAAGGCAGGAGCAAGCCAGAGAACGAAAGAAAGGTCAAGTGAAGACAGCAAAGATCATAAGAAGAAGGAAGAAGGAAGGCAAGGCAGGAGAAGAAACAAGAGAAAAGATACAAAGGCAGGAAGAAGAAGCCTTCGCAAGCAAAGAAGAGAAAGAAGATCAGAAGAAGAAAAGGGGGAAAATACTTTTAAGACGTCTGATCACCAGATCAGACGTCCAATTTCATATTTTTTGTCATAATTACTTTTAATGGCATACATTCATATTTGAATTAACATTTTGAGTAAATTAGAGTGTTCAATTACATTTTGATTAGTAGTAAATTTCATTTGCTCCCTGTGTTCAACCTCGGATACCCCGGTTTTCGAGTAATAAAATTCTCTATTTGTTTGAACGCTTTGTTGGCTATACTACAACGTGATATACTTTAAACCCGCACAAAAAGCGTGAGAACTCTAAGCCAGCTAAAGTAGCTCCTTGCCATCTTCTTCAGTAGCTACTGACGTTGCGCGTGCGCGTTTGTTTGGAAGTGTCGTTATAGTTTGCACTTGCGACGTCGATTTTAAAGTAAAGAAATAGAGGTGAGTCCGAGTGTCGGTCTCAGGGAGGCGTAAAAATCGGATTCTTCTTATCACTTATTGTCACAAAAAGTCACGAGGTTTTGCTTGCAAAAAGGCACCGGTGAAAAGCGAGAGAAAGAGAGAGAGAGGGAGGGCGGCGAGGCAGCCACGGTGGTTGAGAGGGCTCCGTCGGCGGCTCGTCATCTTCGACGATTACAAAAGGGCTTAAAGGTAGCTAGGAGGGGGGTAGAGTAGTTGCAAGTGGAGTGAATGCCTTGAATGGGTGGTTGGAAGGGGTTTAAATAGGGAGAAGGGCTTTCCAAATGAAGAAGGGGTTTTAGCGACGTCCGGGACGTCGCTAAAACCCTTCCCAAAGCATCGGTGAAGACCCCTGCCTGCCGGTCATTCGCCTGCCGCTGTGTTTCCTCGCACTTGGTTCGTGTGCACATGCCATAAGCCGCCCGACTGGGATCTCGTGCGAGGCACGCGCTTGGATCGCGCCCTTACGCCCACGTCATCGCGCACGTCTGGTCAAGGCACATCTACGGGCGCCACATCTCGCGATCGCGTCTGTCCGCTGCTGATCGGGCGACCCAATTTTGCCCTCGCGCGTCGTCGTCTTCGCATTTCAGCTCCGCGTGATTCGAACTCGCGTCATGCGAACGCGAGTGCGAGCTCCAACCGCTGCGCTGCGCCCACTGCTTCGTCGCAATTGCACGTCGGTGCTCGGCTGCTACCAACCATTGGATGGAGACCCGACGGCCGTGATCTACCCGGGAGAGGAGTGCTGTGATGGCGCAAGTGGTTGGCACGACGCTCTCAGCCGTCCGATCAAAGATCGGATGGCTCAGATTGTTTTGCGATTGATGGAGGGGTTGGGCGAGGCGTGCGGGCGCCACGTGGTGCACCGTGGGCTGTTGATCATCAGATCAACGGTCAGAATTTCTTGGGCCCATTGTGGGAGCTCCTGATGTCGGATTTGGCCAATTTCAAGTCCGTTGGACTCCGTTCGTCACTCTAAATCCATTCGTGTGGTCCGATTGCTCATCCGAGGCCTGTTTTGACAAGTGCTCATACAAATGGTCATTAATATTGTTCTATAAGCAATCTTAATGTGTGATGCATGCAATGCTCCCATTCCTATTTAGGATGTGTTATTTATTCATTTTGTTCTTAAGGTAAACCCCATTTAACATAGTTATCGCCCCGAGATGCAGTGTTATCATAGCCCCATGCTTACTCCTTGCTAGTCCCTAGCAAGCTTTATTCTAGCCTTTATTTTCTGTCAGAATTTAAGAAGTAACTACTTAGACACTTCGTCACTTGTCAATAGGAGGAAATATACTAAGATCTTAATCTACAAAGACTAAGCAGTGCCCGGGTGTCTGCCAAAATACGAATCGCCTGAATCCTTGCTTTAATGTATGTAAATATATTTTTTTTCCTATTATTAGATTTTTTTTTGGAATTCAGAGTGGGTTGGTAACTTTTTACGGCTACCCAACCCACCCAAAACTTGGACAAAACTCTAAGTGCTAAGCGTCTTGGTGTGAAGATCGTGATAGACTCACTCAATGGTAATTTATACAGACTCCGGATTTCTATGCCCCTAGGTGATCGAAAGGGGAAGTGTTTTGCCTGAAGGTGTATTTGTTCAATCGGTAGCTTTCTCCCTACGTTTGCTTTAATTGGGGTCAACATAAGGATTTTTCCAGTGTATATCTGTCCAGCTTGTACTACTTCCCCGCTTCTTCCTTAAGTGTTTTGGTTCTTTTTGTGCAATTACTGAGCTGAGCTCTGGACAACCGACCAATGGGCTGTTACCCACGATCACTTGCCAACCATACTCGTGCGGTGAAGTGTGGTTTATTTTGTTTTCTTCTTCTTCTTCTTTTTTTTTTTGGTAGGTGGCTTCCCTGATCTCAAATTTACCTAGAGGCAATGAAGAAGAGTGGTCCCGTGGCTGGGCTCTGGACAACCTACCAGTGGGTTGTTACCCACGACAACTTGCCAGCCATACTACCCTAGAGAGTTCATTAGCTACCTAATTTCTGTCAAAGTCTGCGAGGAGTGAGTCTGTGCAGGAATGTGTGCAGATGCTTAGACTCAAAGTCTTTCTGAGTTAAAGGGTGAGTTGATAAGTCGTATACTTATCACCTTATTTAGTTGGTGGATTAGAGTAGCTTAAGGTTGCAAGGATTTGAAGCTAAATCCATATTTTAACGGACACCAGGGATGATTAAGCCTAAAGGCCTGAAAAGTCTAAGTGTTCAAGTCCTTTTTGTATTATTTCCCACTGTTAACAAATTTCTAATGCCTAAGTTTCTTCCTAAATTCAATTTTTTTTTTAAATTTTAATTTTATTCTATTCAGACTGATCAAATGAGCTCAGGATCATGCAATTTACCACCCTCCCCCATGCTTAAGTTGGACAATGTCCTCATTGGCAAATACATGGATGCAACAGGGGTTTAAAAAAATAATACCTGAGTGACGTAGAATATCGGATTAGTCTAAATCCACTGGGTTACCTCCCAGGAAGTGCTGAGTTTAACGCCTCTAGCTGGGCGATGCATCGTGTCATCCCTCAATGAGGGTGACACTCTCCTTTGGGGGAACCTGGGCTAGGAAATGTTTCAATCTTTGGCCATTAACTGTAAAAGTATGCCCAGTGTTCAGATCAACGATTTCAACCGCCCCATTAGAGTGAGGCTCGACCACCCTAAATGGTCCTATCCACTTGGACCTGAGTTTTCTCGGAAAGAGTTTTAAGCAGGCATCAAAAAGCCAAACTTGCTGGTTAGGCTCAAAGGTCTTTCTATGAATGAGTCGGTTGTGGATAGCTTTCATTTTCTCCTTATATAGTCGATTGATCTCAAAGGCATCCCGACGAATTTCTTCGAGCTCAGAGAGTTGGAGCGTCCTCTGCGCACTAGCTAACTGGGAATACATGTTACACTACTTGACAGCCCAGTAAGCCCAGTGTTCTAATTCGACAGGAAGGTGGTAGGCTTTGCCAAAGACCAGGCGATAAGGCGACATGCTGATCGGGGTCATGAAAGCGGTCCTGTATGCCCATAGGGCATCGTCCAGTCATGTGGACCAGTCTTTCCTATCAAGTCTCATAGTCTTCTGTAAAATGTTCTTGATTTGTCTATTTGAGACCTCGGCCTACCCATTTGTTTGCGGATGATATGGGGTAGCAATGAGGTAGTTAACCTCGTATTTTCTAAGTAGGGCACGGAATTGGGAGTGAATAAAATGACTTCCACCGTCACTGATCATGGCCTTTGGTATTCCAAACCGGGAAAAGATGTTATGCTTAACAAAGTCCATGACAGTCTTGTGATCGCATCGGCGGTGGCGACGGCTTCAATCCACTTAGAAACATAGTCTACCGAGACTAGGATGTACTCAAAGCCGTTGGATGGTGAAAGGGGCCCATAAAATCGATACCCCATACGTCAAAGATTTTGACAATCAAAATGGGCTGGAGGGGTATCATATCTTTTCTGGTCATGGTCCCCAGTGTTTGGTAGTGTGAGCAAGTCTTGGAAAAGTTATGTGCATCCTTAAATAGGGAAGGCCAGTAAAATCCGGATTGCAGAACTTTCGCAACCGTTTTCTTTCCAGAGAAGTGGCCACCACAAGCTTGGTCATGACAGAAAGATAACACACTCTGAACTTCGTTCTCGGGGATACACCTCCTGATGATCTGGTCGGCACAGAGGCGAAACAACATGGGATCATCCCAGAAATAGTGCTTGGCCTCGGCCAAGAACCTATCCTATTGCTGTCTGGACCAGCTGTGTAGGGTCTGTCCTACAACCAGGTAGTTGACATAGTCAGCATACCAAGGCAATCTCTTGTCTTGCACAACCAGAATGTGTTCATCGGGGAAGGTGTCAGATAAAGGCAGGGAGGGTCCAATGTGGTCTGGGTGAAGTCTGGATAAGTGGTCAGCCACCACATTCTTTGATCTGCCCTTGTCGCGGATTTCCAGGTCAAATTCCTACAAGAGCAGGATCCATCTGATGAGCCTGGGCTTCGCGTCCTTTTTAGCCAACAGGTGCCGGATGGCTGAATGGTCAGTATAGATGGTCACGTGGGATCCCAGCAAATAAGGTCGGAACTTCTCAAGTTTGAAAACTACAACGAGCAATTCTTTCTCTGTGATAGTATAATTTCATTGGGCCTCGTCCAACGTCTTGTTTGCGTAGTAGATCACCATGGGTTTCTTGTCTTGCCTTTGTCCCAGGACAGTGCCTATGGCAAAATCTGATGCATCACACATAATCTCAAAGTCCTGGAACCAATCTGGGGGTTGAAGTATAGGTGCTGTGGAAACTAAGTCCCGGAGGGTGTGATAAGCCTGGATGCAATCAGAGGTCATGTGAAATATGGCATCATTGGCTAGAAGGTCGGTTAAGGGTTTGGAAAGCTTGGAGAAGTCTTTGATGAACCTTCGGTAGAAGCCAACATGTCCCAAGAATGAACGGATCTGCCAGACTGAGCTAGGTGGAGGAAGTTTGGAAATCAAATCAACCTTAGCCCGATCCACCTCAATGCCCCTATGCGATACGATGTGATCGAGGACGATTCCTTCTTGAACCATAAAATGGCTCTTTTCCCAAGTTAACACTAGATTAACCTCGATACATCATTTCAGGATTTTCTCCAAGTTGCTCAAACAGTGGTCGAATGAATTGCCAAATATAGAGAAATCATCCATAAAGACCTCTAAGTATTCACCCACCATTTCTGAAAAAATGGCTAGCATGCAACGCTGAAAGGTAGCAGGTGCGTTGCATAACCCGAATAGCATTCGACGGAATGCAAACATGCCGTACGGGCAAGTGAATGTGGTCTTCTCTTGATCTTCAGGAGCAATTGCGACTTGGTTATATCCTGAATATCCATCCAGGAAGCAAAAATACTTTTGCCCTGCCAATCTTTCAAGGATCTGGTCAATGAATGGAAAGGGGAAATGATCTTTCTTAGTAGCTTCATTAAGCTTCCTATAATCAATACACACTCGCCATGAGGTGGTGGTGCGGGTGGGGATGGATTCGCCATGCTCATTGGTGACAACGGTGAGCCTGGCTTTCTTTGGGACCACTTGAGTGGGGCTCACCCAGGGGCTATTAGAGATGGGATAGATGATGTTGGCGTCAAGCCACTTGATAATTTCTTTCTTAACGACCTCCCACATATTCGGGTTTAACCGTCTCTACATCTGGCGGGAGGGTCATGCCCCGTCTTCCAGGTAAATCTTATGAGTGCAATAGGCGGGGCTAATTCCTCTCAAGTCTGAAATGGTCCATCCAATGGTGGCCCAATGTTCTGAAAGGGTCGCGGTCAACCTAAGTTCCTAATCCTTGGTTAGATGAGAGTTAATAATCACAGGGAAAGTCTGGTCAGGTCCCAGGAAGACATACTTGAGGTTCTCAGGTAGTGGCTTAAGTTCGGGTGCGGGTGGAACAACAGTTGACAGGAAAAGGAAAGGCGGGAGTTGATCAACATCGATCTCCTCAAATAGTGTTGTTTGATGGTAGTCATCCTTACAAAGGTCCATCTGTAGCGATGGTGACGGGTCAGCACAGTCATTACAGGATTGATGGTCTGAAATAGAACTAAGGGTGAGGCATTCCTCGACCAAACTTTCCACAGGATCATGTTCCTCAACACAATCGCAATCAAAAGACTTTGTTGCCTGGAAGATATCTAGCTGCATTTTCTTGTCTCCGAAGGTGATTTCCATACATTCCATGTCATAATCAATGTTTGCCTTAGCCGTAGCTAAGAATGGTTTGCCTAAGATTATGGGTGCATTCTGTAGTTTTTCAGGGACTTCCATGTCGAGCACCAAGAAGTCGACTGGGAAATAGAAGTCCTTGACTCGCACAATCACATCCTTGACAACCCCCTTCGGGGTCTTCACAGATCTATCAGCCAGCTGGATGGTGACAGGGGTGGGTGTCAATTCTTCGAAACCAAATTGGTGGTACAGGGTTGTTGGAATCAGATTAATGGAAGCACCTAAGTTCAGGAGCACTCTATCAAATGTCATGTCCTCGATATTGCAGGATATCAGGGGTGCTCCTGGGTCAGTTCACTTGAGCGGAAGGTTGCTTGATATTAGGGAACTTGCTTGCTCGGAGAGCACAACCTTCCTAGGTGCTTGAGGTCTTGGCTTACGTTTGGGTGTACAGGCATCCTTTAAAAACTTGGCGTAAGCCGGGATGTGCTTAATGGCTTCGAGCAGCGGAATATTAATCTGAACCTGCTTAAAGATCTCCAAAAGCTCCTCAGTTTCCACAGCATTTTTCTTCTTCTTGATTATTTCCAAGGCCTTGGGGTAAGGTGTCTGAACATAGATAGGGTCTATTTCAGGGTCCTTGGGCTTTTCCAGTGCCTCTTCTGAGTCGGGTGTTTCAGCTGGTGAAGTCTCGAGAAGAGTCGGCCATTTGGGATCCTGGGTTTTGGTGCCGCTTCTCAAGGTTACCGCATTCGCAGAGGCATTGGGACCATGGGTTGATCCTTGAGAAGACGAGGATGAAGAAGCACCAAACCTAGGGGGTGTTTGTGGGGCTGGCTGGACCATGTGAGACTGCCCTGGGTTGCCCTGGAACCCTTGCGAATTGGGGCCTCTGTTAACCACGTTTTGTGGGTTCGGTTGTGGCTAGGAAGGTAGGGATCCTTGTTGTTTACAGTCCAAAAGTTGGCTTAACTGTCCCTTTACTAATGCAATTTCCCCTTGATGTTTCTGGTTCATTTCAGCCATCATCTTTATTAGGGTGTCCATTTGGTTCTGTGGGGGAAGGGCCACCCTGTTCTGATTGTATGGAGGTCTAATGGGTGGTCCTTGCTGATAGGGGGGCAAGTTTGGCTGCTGGTTTGGCCTGGGCTGGTTCTGGAATTGAGGTGGTTTTTGGTTTGTCCAACCAAAGTTGGGGTGATTACGCCAGTCAGTGTTGTAAGTGTTGGAGAAAGGGTCAAGTTTAGCATAACCTTGGATAGCTTGCACATCTTCAAGGGTAGAAGATGTTGATGGGGAGGGAAGAGCGTAATCAATGGTTGAGGGAGCAAAGGTCCCTCCCTGGAACGTGGTCAGGGGTTGTTCCAGGTTCAATTGGCTCAAGGGTTGGACCAGGTCAACATTGTGAGCTCCCTTTGCTAGGGAGAAGGTCTATAATGGGTTCCTAGTCTGATTCAGTAGCTTATCAATCTTTTTATCCACCAATTCTACTTGATCTAATTTCTTGGCAATGATGTCCATGTAACCCATTCCAGAATTTGCTTGTACCTCATAAATCCCACCACGGGGTTGACTAGATCGGTTAAACTGGGTCATGGAGGCATTGTTGAGCGAATTTTCGCTCATAGACTCAAAGAGCTCAAACACGCTCTCCTCGTCCTTGTTCAGGAAGTTCCCCCTGCATGAGGCATCGACGAAGTTCCGTAGGTTGCTGTCCAGACCGTGGTAGAAGATCTGGGCCAATTGCCACCTTGGTACTTCGTGGTGTGGGCATTTCCTTAAGAGTTCATTGAATCTTTCCCACGCCTCATGGAACTGTTCCCCACCCTGGAGTGTAAAGGTAGTAATAGCTCTTCTGAGGGCATTGGTCTTTCCTATGGGGAAGAATTTCTTTAGAAATGCATGCCTCAGTTCTTCCCAGGTGGTGATGGGTCTACCTAGGGTTCTAAGCCAGTGAGAAGCCTTGTCTCTCGACGAGAAGGGGAACATCTTAATCAGAACAATGTCAAGGGTAATGTTCCTAGGTTTCACAGTTCGTGCTATCCGGTCAAGATCCTCTAGGTGCTAGAAGGGGTCCTCATTTGAGCTTCCATGGAAGTGGCTCTGGATCAGAGTTAAGACATTTAGTTTTAGCTCAAAATCGTCTCCCCCTTCGGGGATCCTAATGTGTGGCTCGACTCTAATAGTGGAAGGATTGTAGAAATCGCGGAGGGGCCTTGGTTGATCCTAGAATGGTGGTAAATCAAGTGGTGGTTGCCCTTGTGGGCCTTGGAAAGGTGGTGGTGGTTTCCCTTGACCTTGTGGGTTCTGTAACCGGTGTATGGCTCGCATGATGGTGTGGATCTGTTGCTGCTGAAGCCGGTGGTTTGCATTAATTTGGGCTTGGATGATGGCCATTGTGTCTGGTGGGGGTTGGTCCTCAACATCATCTACCCTAGGTTCAGCCATGTTTATAATAGAATCAAGTTGCCTGGATTCCCGTCCCAAAACAAATAACTCGGGATGCAGTGAGCGTCTCCCGTGCATACACTAGAGAAGAACAGGAGAGGATGCGGAGAGCGACAGATGCGAGAAGTGTGTGTTCAGTCAAGCAAACAAGCCTAATCCTTATGGTGTATTCCTTAAGAGACCTAGAAATCTCAAAAAGGGTGATTAAGTCCGTAAGCACTGGACTCCCCTTCCCAAAGCTAATCTGGCCAGGTTGATTACGAGGGGATTGCAGGGAAGGTTCTTCCTTTGGCTTGTGCCGTCGGTTCCATAGACCCCACAATCGTGGTCATTTGGCACTGCCCCGTAGCCTAGTCACCAGATTCTACCAAGGGAATGGAAGCCAAGTGCCCAACGAAAAAAACCTCGTCTCTCGAGACTTAACTCAGTCCTGCCTAGGGCACGTCTACTCAGTTTTAAAAGGGCTAGGATAGTGCTTGTGCTAGGGTTATGTGATGAGGCATTGATTGGGGTGGTGCCTCTTAGTTTTCCACTTTCAGTGTGTGTGCTTCTATCAAAACATGATTTTCAAGCAAGGATTTTTTTTAAGATGTGGTGTCTTTTAATGTTTCATCCTTACTTTAGTGTCTTTTAGGATTGACGTGTCGTAATGTTTTCAGACAAGTTTCAGTGGGCACGTCAAGTTTTGCACACAATTCGGTGAAAGTAGATTTCCTTTTATTGTGTTGAGGCTCTAAAACCCTAATGTACTCATTCTAATGATCATGCAGCTTCTATTAGATGAGTCATTTTTAGGGTTGAGTGGTGCGGCCCAAGTCAATCCAAGGTAGCTTCGCAAACACCACTCAAAGAGAAAAGAACACTCCAAGAATTTATTCAGAATATTAGAGTGTACATTTTTTTGTTGGGTGATGTGTTAAGGATGTGGGTCAGGAAAACATACTCCATGCCAATTTTTTTCAGTTTTACAATTTTTTTAGATTTTCAAGCAAGAAAACAACTATGAGTGAAGAAATACCCACAACCGGTCCTTGTTGCGCCTACTCCCTTGTTATCGTCATGAGTCGCGCTGCTTCACCGTCCAAGCGCCGAATTCCTGCAACCATCAAGTAAAAGGAGACAAGGCGATAGGCGATGTGAGAATGGATGTAAAATGGAAGTGACAGAATAAATCCGTTGCCTCCCCAGCAACGGTGCCAAAAACTGACGTTGCGTGTGCACGTTTGTTTGGAAGTGTCGTTATAGTTTGCACTTGCGACGTCGATTTTAAAGTAAAGAAACGGAGGTGAGTCCGAGTGTCGATCTCAGGGAGGCGTAAAAATCGGATTCTTCTTGTCACTTATTGTCACGAAAAGTCGTGGGGTTTTGCTTGTGAAAAAGCACGGGTGAAAAGCGAGAGAAAGAGAGAGAGAGAGAGGGAGGGCGGCGAGGCAGCCACGGTGGTGGAGAGGGCTCCATCGACGACTCGTCGTCTCTAACGATTACAAAAGGGCTTAAAGGTAGCTAGGAGGGGGGTAGAGTAGTTGCAAGTGGAGTGAATGCCTTGAATGGGTGGTTGGAAGGGGTTTAAATAGGGAGAAGGGCTTTCCAAATGAAGAAGGGGTTTTAGCGACGTCCGGGACGTCGCTAAAACCCTTCCGAAAGCATCGGTGAAGACCCCTGCCCACCAGTCATTCACCTGCCGCTGTGTTTCCTCGCACTTGATTCGTGCACGTGCGCCATAAGCCGTTCGATCTTCGATCGGACGACTAGGATCTCGCGCGAGGCATGTGCCTGGATTGCGCCCTTGCGCCCGCGTCATCGCGCGTGTCTGGTCAGGGCGCATTTGTGGGTGCCACGTCTCGCAATCGCGTCCGTCCGCTGCTAATCGGGCAACCCAATTTCGCCTGCACGCGTCGTCGTCTCTGCATTTTAGCTCCGCACGATTCGAATTCGCGTCGCGTGAACGCAAGTGCTCGCTCCAACCGCTGCGCTGCGTCTGCTGCTTCGTCGCGATTGTGCATCGGTGCTCGGCCACTACCGACCATTGGATGGAGATCCGACAGTCGTGATCTACCCGGGAGAGGAGTGCTGTGATGGCGCAGGCAGTTGGTGCGGCACTTTCAGCCGTCCGATATCAGATCGTTCTGCAGTTGATGGAGGAGGTTGGGCGAGGCGTGCGGGCGCCACGTGTCACACCGTGGGTCGTTGATCATCAGATCAACGGTCATAATGTCTTGGGCCCATTGTGGGAGCTTTGGATGTCAGATTTGGCCAATTTCGTGTCCGTTGGATTCCGTTCGTCGCTCTGAATCCATCCGTGCAGTCCGATTACTCATCTGAGGCCTGTTTTGACAAGTGCTCGTACAAATGGTCATTAATACTGTTCTATAAGCAATCTTAACGTGTGATGCATGCAATGCTCCCATTCCTATTTAGGATGTGTTATTTATGCATTTTGTTCTTAAGGTAAACCCCATTTAATAGAGTTATCGCCCCGAGATGCAGTGTTATCATCAGCTGCTATGCAGCTCCAAGCATCACCTTCTCAGCTCCTCTCTTCAAAACCCTAGCTCCAGATACCTCCAACCCTACTCCCTACTAGCCAAGCTAGCTAAGCTAGCTTAGCTTAGCTAGTCACCTCCTTGGCACCAACAACCTAACCCTAATTCCCACCTAACTAGCTCCACCAAGTAAGCCTACCTAAGCTTCCACTTAACCTACCCTACTCCACCTCAACTTGGCTCCAACAATACACACCTCTTCAACCCACACCATCACCAAAGGACACCATGAAAATGGTGCCAAAAACCACCTCCAACCACCTTAGTTCTTGGCGCCAGCTTTCCCTTCATCCTAACCATCCATCTAATACCTAAACCCATCCTAACCCTTCCTAACTTGGTGCCAAAATAACCTTCTAGAAGACACCCAAGTTGGTGCCAATTTGTGGTGTCTCTTCACTACGAAAAGCCACCAACATCACCATAACTACTCCCCTCCCAACCCTTCATTTGGCACCAACATACCTCCCCTCTTGGATCACCTAACTACCCTCATCATACAATCCTAGCCATCCATCGAAAGGTCACACCAACCACCATTCCCCACCTCTACAAAAACCCTCTTACCCACCACTAAATCTTTTTCCTCCCTTAGTTTATTTTCTACCTAATCAACCCATAGCCCACGACCAAGGAGAAGAAGGAGAGAAGAAGATTAAGGAGGCTTTCCCTTGCCTCCTTGGTGCCTTCTTCCTTTCCACTCTTCTTCTTGTGCCACACCAAGGAGGAAGACCTTTTTCATTCAAGGAGGATGACCAGGTTGAGGAGAAGAATCTAGGGTGGACGTCCACCCTCAGAGGAGCAAGGGCACTCCCCATCTAGGGCTTGCCAGGAAGGACACATCTTGGAGGAGCAAATCAAGGAGGGGAAGTTCTTTTCAACTACGGGAGTAGCCGTAGTTGGAGCAAGATCCTCTCTTCACCAACATTCAGAGGATTAGTGTTTTGCATTTTTTTGTATTTTAATTGCTACTAGTAGAACCATTCCTCTACTAGGGCTTTTTGGTAAAACACTTTTTTCATTAATCAAAGTTGCCTTCTTTTCAATTTTTTGTCACATTTTCTTTTATCTTGTTTCTAGCACTTTTTTTTCACTCTATTTTCTTAATTGCTCTAGGCCTCCACATGCCTACAGTGTGCTTAGGGAGAGGCTATTCTTGTCACCTTAGATTTAGCTTATAGGTGTTTGTCTCTTTCCCTCTCTAAAAGTGCGATTATTTTTTATTTCAAAAAGCACAAATATTATATATACAAGAGTACAAAAAAGGAAGGGTGATTTCATTTTCAAGTAAGAGATTTATAACTGCAAAATTACCTCCTTGGATGATCCTAGATACTCCAGTATCTAGGTTTACAAATTTTAAAAGCGAATCGATTTTTGTGTGTTACAACAATCTTAAAAACCCTAATTACAAATTGAGTAAAAATCCGATCACTTTTTGGTGCCGTTGCTGGGGAGACACAGCTTTGCATTTATCATTTCTCTTGCTTGATAAGTGGATCTCATCCCTTGGTCTCTTTTTCTCTCTTGTGTGTAGGTGTAATAGGAAAGAAGCTGGATTTTGAGAAGCTTGAAGTGCCTTGTCTTCCCGTGAAATTCAGGTTAGCAATTCTAAACTTGTCACACTTATCTAAAAAACTACCAAAAACATATTAAACTTAGCTTTCAAGATCCTAAATATCTTAATTAAGTGGAGTGGTGACAATTAAAACCCATTGTTTGCTTGTTTGCATCATTTAACATCACTTCACTTCAAGTGTTGGTGTTCTGATTTTCAGGTCCAAACTTCTATTTGAATTTCAAAAATTAATTCCTAACACCATAGGCCTTCTAAAATCTTGAAATTTCACACGGCAATTCCAAATCAAGTGAGGAACATTTTTCAAAATTTTAGAGCAATTGGATTTGTATACAATGTTTAAAAATTTGTGGACTACAAAAGGGTCATATCCTCTAATCTTCCTGTTTTGCTACTGTCCTTGAATTTTAGGAATTTTTATACTCATTCAATTTTTGTGAAATTTAGGTTTCTAGAATCCTCATGAAATTATACATGTCACATAAAATTACAAAAAAATTTGGTGGCCGGTGGCATTACTAAAAAGTCCAAAATACCCTCAGGTATTATTTCTATACTTTGACACCAGCATAAAGAAAAATCTTTTAAAAATATCAAACAAATTTCTAAAATCACAAAAAAATATTTTTTAAAATGCTTGTTTGATTTTCCATACAGCAGTAGTGTTGGTTGCTTTGTTTGGGCCACTACTTAAAAACAAAGCCTAAAACAAATTCATTGGTAGTAAATTTCTGTTTAAGGATCCAATTCACTTAGGGTTTCTTTTTGATTTGTAGCCCCACAATATAAAGAAAATCTATCTTCACCATTACAACTTAATTTCCTTTTGTTTGTGGCATTTCAAACTTATTTGAAAACTTAAAAAGAAAACCCTAAAACACATTAAGCTAAATCAAATCCTAAAAGATAGAATTACATTAAATTTGTGTGTCAACTTGATTACTATTGGAATCACTTTTTCAATCCTACACACACAAAAAATTGAAATAACAGGGCATTACCCCAATCAACGCCCACCACATTCTCGTGCACATTTTAGCACCCAAGCCTAACTCTAAAACAAGTAGTTACTTGACCACTTAAGGACTTCATCCACTTTAGGCTTGATATCCAATATTTAAGGATCACTAAGCACTCCTACTTCCTTTAGACAACGCGGTGACAGACTTAGAGGGAAGTCAAATGATGGGTGTAGGTTTACACAAACCCCTAATTTTTGTGGGAAATGCTTGGGCCCAAGCCACCTCTTTAGTCTACTTGGTTCTCTTTCTGGAATTGGGTTCACTTGCTGATTTCTTATTCATTAGGTTCCCAACTCTTAGGTTTGTAAGGAGTCAACCTTAAGAAAGACTAGGCTTGGTTGTTTGAATTGCACACTTTCTCTTATCTCCATCTCTTCTCCTCCCTTCCCATTCTTCCATTTTATGCATGGGCAACGGTCCCAAACTCTGCACTTGGAGGGACCCTTTGATTTTTCCCCCTGCGCTAAAAGACCACCTTTTCTGTCTTCTTCTAAAAATATGAAAAATCAATAAACAGGTCCACTAACCCTTCCACCTCCACCTCTAATTCCACTTCTAATCCCAATTCTGACCCTTCCACCCAAAACAAGCCCCCTACCTTTGATTTCTCGCACTAGGAGGTTCCAAATGCTGATTTGCCTCAATCTCAACAACATGCCCCCGCCTAATCTTTACTCCTTGATGGCTGAGCAGATTGCTCAACTTCATGCCAATCAACAATTGTTGACTAGGAATATCACAAACCCAGCTAACCAAAGGCCAAACCCACCACCCCATCAGCATCCTGTTGTTCCTCTAAAGGATTTCTATGATCCTTCCTATTATGAGGAAAGATCGGGGGTGGTCATACTTGAAGGGGACTTCGAGATCAAACTGGCTATTTTGAATCTAGTTAAGCATTTCCATGCCTTCCTAGGGAAGACCCTTTTAGCCACCTTGAAGAACTGACTCTTCTTGCACAAACAACTCGTTCCCGCAATGTGCAAGAAGACCTTTGGCTAATGTGGCTATTCCCATTATCTCTTAAAGATAAGGCTGCTTATTGGTTCAGAATAATTGTTCAACCTATCACCACTTGGCCTCAGCTCAAAAGTGCCTTCCTCAAGAAATTTTTTTCCATAGGTCATTCTAAGTCCTTGCGAAGATATATTACAACCTTTCAACAAAAAACTATAGAGACTTCTCATGATTCTTGAGAAAGATTTCAAGATCTCCTAAGAAGTTGCCCGCACCACAAGATTCCCTTATGGTAGCTCGTGCAGATCTCCTATCATGGATTAGAAGATCAAATTCGACGTCTCACCGATGCCTCGTGTGGTGGCAACTTCTTAAATAAGGATGTAGAGAGTGCTTATTACCTCTTTGAAGAAATGAGTGAAAACTCATGTAATCAAGCTTCCATGAACACCTTTGGCAGAACTTTAAACCTGCAGTTCAGTGTTCATGAAATAGGCACTCAATCTATCCCTATCACCTAAGATGATCTTCAAATGATCGCTCAAAAACTCAACCAGATGCAAATAAATCAAAAGAAAATTGAGGAAAGACTTGTCACACCAACCCAGCCTAACATTCCACGAAGAGAAAATTTGCACAATCTAAACACTACCCTTGCTGATTATCACCAATATTCTGAGACTTTTTATGACTCACTAGGGAATTACAACTATCCAAACCCTAACCCTACTCAAAATATTTCTATTCTCCAGGAGCAATTTAGAAAATTCTTCCAACTGGAAGAATTACCCAAACCACTCCTGGAACAACCTGGCTCCTCCCCAAATATCAAATCAATTTAGCAGGTATGGGTCGAATCCAACCTTTCATCGTCGGCCATCTCAACAAGACATCAATGCCCAGATAATAAAAACCCTATAGGACATGCAAAGTAAAATGATGGAAGTAACTCGTGCTATCACAAATCTAAATAATCAGATTGGGGTTACTCCAAGACTTGCAAGACATCTACCCTCCCAACCCATCCCCAATCCTAATCATCAGAGGAACCAGTATCCAGGCAGAAATCAAAACTACTAAAATCAGCCTCCTACTAATTCACCTCCTCAGCAGCCTCCTAAGTTTTCACAACAATAGGGCCCCCCACCTCCTCCAAATAATAATTCGACTACACATGCAGTTACATTGAGTGGGAAAACCACCACTAATTTCGGGCCTTCACAACAACCTGGTGAAATCCACATTCTTGTGCAAATTGACTCTAAACTCCCACATCAGGAAGAAAAAGAAAGACAAAAATCTCAGGACACGACTTTTATCCCTTTTCCACAAGCTCCCACCCTACCACTAATTGAAAAAAGAAATCTGAGCCCACAAATGAAGAACTCATGGATTCATTTGGCAAGTTCAAATCAATATCCCTCTCCTAGATGCAATCAAATATATCCTTGCCTATGCTAAACTTTTGAAGGAGATCTGTACTTCAAAAAGGCAGGCCAAAAATCTGGGACAGGTACATCTTTCAGAGACAGTAAGCTCTGTCATATAGAGCAAGCTACCTCCTAAGATGAACGATCCGGGCGCACCTTTAAATCAGTGATTATTGATGGCACTACCTTCAATCGTGCCCTTTCTTGATCTTGGTGCCTTAGTTAATGTCATTCCCATGATTTTATTTGAAGAATTTCATATTGGTGAATTAAAACCTATTGAGGTTACCCTTCAATTAGTCGACCGATCTACAATCAAACCTCGTGGGATTGTCGAGGATGTCTTGGTCAAGGTCCAGAATTGTGTCTTCCCTGCAGACTTTCTGGTCCTTGACATTGAGGTACCTGAATCTTTAATGAATGCCCCAATAATTCTTGGATGACCTTTTTTGACCACTACAGAGGCAAATATAAATTGCCATACAGGCAAAATAGATATCACCTGTGCAGGCCAAACTATCACCCTTGATATTTTCAAATCCTCCAAGAGATTCCATGATGATAATT
This sequence comes from Thalassia testudinum, assembly GCA_037157565.1. Classification (NCBI taxonomy): domain Eukaryota; kingdom Viridiplantae; phylum Streptophyta; class Magnoliopsida; order Alismatales; family Hydrocharitaceae; genus Thalassia; species Thalassia testudinum. The sequence continues at coordinate 19,284,403 of JAZHRO010000050.1, forward strand.
TTTTTGAGGACTTAGATACTGAAATTTCAAATTTGGTAGAGACAATGTTGGTAGATACACTTCTCGACCATAATTTTTTCGAGGAATCTGATTCAGAATCAGTGGTCGGCAAATCTATGACTCAGAGACTTGTCTTCCACAAAAATCTATTTCTGTTGATCCACCTGATTATTCCCCTCACCCACCCACTTTTCTCTCAACCCATCCCTACACACTAACCTCACCTACATTTCATCATCCCTCTCCCACCCCCTTTCACTTGGACCTACCACTAGACCTACTCGAGTTTGGCATTCATCCTGAACTAAAATCATGGCCAGACTCAGGTTACACTTACCATTTTCCATCAAATTTTGATCCCCATCTCTTTACCACTCAACTTTCCCGAGATCCAGGAGAAGCCCCTTTTTATGCAGGCATCCAAGTGTCCAACTACTTACATGAAAATTCATCTTCCGTGCATACCTTCACGCCTGGCTAAATGGCGTAAAAGATAGCATTGGATGGGAGGCAACCCATCATTTTTTCCTACTTTCTTTTTCTCTTTCTTTTTCCAGGTTTTGACCATCCTAAACCCGATTGCCTTTCACTAAGATGCTTCCTTCTCCCTCGTAATGCATGAAGACATTGCATATCATAAGCATGGGGAGTGTTTTTAAAATTTTGACGATCGACTTAGGATTTCCAAAAATTAAAAATATGCATTTTTCTCTTGTCATTTTTTATTTTCTACTTGCACACCCAAAAAAATAAAAATGTGAAGACTTTTCGAGGAAAATTTTGAAATCGTGACTAAGGTTGAAAACTCACTTCGTGGTACAATGAGATTTTATCTTTAACAAACTAGGGATAAGGATACGGATCTGATTATTAGAATTTTAGGGTCTATCTTTAGGCTAGATAAAATATCCTTCTCTAAAATTTCACCTGAACTCATGATAGTTCAGGTCACTTGATTCTCTTTTGTAATATGGAAAGTATCTGGCTTAGTTTTTGATTCAAAAACTTGCATTTCATGCAAAATTTCTTGTGTCAAAAAAAAATTCACACACAAACCAACACCTTAAAAAACATGTACAAATTTAGAAAAACCCCTTTGTTTGGCATTAGTAAAAGTTCAAAGCAGATCATTGGTTTGAGTTCCCATAGTCGAGGAGGAAAATGCCTCCTTTGAGGACGCGATGTCAACATGTTACCGCCTTGGCACTGCTCTACATCTATAATTCATATCTTTAGACGAAGCATTAAAGTACTTTTTTGCAGCTCAAGTGTCTTGGACGATGATCTACCCGTAGTGTCGGAGCACGAGCTTGAGTTTGCTTGGAGCACCAGTTTGCACCGCATTATGTTTTGTGGTTGTGAGCTCCTGGGTGGTGTCATGGACAATGCTATCTCGAAGTACTGGTGCCAAAGCCCCCCTCGAGGATTGGTAACGGGAATGATAATCCCAACACATCTGTTGTAAGACTAAGCTAAGAATAAGCATGGGGGAGAGAAAAAGAAAAGTTTTAAACCAAAAATACGCCCTTATAAATGTTGGCATTTTACAAGCATAGACACAAGGTTTTAAAGGTTATTGCAAGTTGCGAATTAGATTCAAGAGCCAGAAAATACTAAATACAAAAATTTTGAGTCATTTGAATTAATAAAGGGTTAATCTGTGAATTTTTTGGAGGATATATTGATCCCGATTCATCTAATTTTTGGATACGAAAATAAATTTCGATGTTTATCTTTAACAAATCTTGTACCTACTGTGTTTGGATCAACCAAGGTCCCGTAATCTCTTTCTCCTCAAAAGTCAAAAAAATTAGAATTCCCCAAAAATTCCATTTTGTAAAAAATTAAAGTTTTGCTAAGTGACTAGCAAATGATAAGCATGGGGGTGTGATAAACGCCAACTTATCATTATTTTTACGCATTTAAACAAACTTAGTCCTCAAGAATTTAACTCCACAAATGGGTTTTTGGGCTGGATTAGGCATAAATTAGATTAGGCATGCATCACACATTTTGTTATTTTTTTAATGTATTTTTGTGAGTGTTAGGGGTATACAGATAGTTAGACCTCTAGAACCCTAGCACTCAGGAAGGCAACTGATGAAGAAGAAGCTCAAACTAGCTGGGACTCAGCCTAGTCCAGCTCATCATAGTTGGATACCAGCTCACTTGAACTAGGGTTGGCTCATCCTAGCTCCATTCTACTCATTTCAGCTGAATGGTAGCTCAAGATAGCCTCTCTTAGCTCACCCTAGCTCAAGTCAGCCTAGATCCAGCTCAACTTAGTTGAGTCTAGCTCATCTCAGCTCCCATCAGTTCACTGGGAGCTCTAGCTAGCTCAGCTAAGTTGACTGGAGTCCACCTCAGCTCAAGTCCAGCTACCTCCATCTCTACTCAACTCAAGCCAGCTGAAGATGACTTCACCTAGCTCAGGCCAGCTCAAGTCCAGCTCTCGGGAAATCCACTTAGCTCAACTTAGTTGAGCTAAGCTACCTTAGCTACTCCAGCTAGCTAGGTCCTCCTCGAGAAGATCAGACCCAGCTTACCTTAGCATACCTTAGCAGAAGCCAGCTTACTTTAGCTTGGCTTAGCAGCTAGCAAAGAACTAGCAAGCTAAGCCATCTAAAGTAGCTCCTTGCCATCTTCTTCAGCAGCCACTAGCTCCTATGCAGCTCCAAGCATCACCTTCTCAGCTCCTCTCTTCAAAACCCTAGCTCCAGATACCTCCAACCCTACTCCCTACTAGCTAAGATAGCTAAGCTAGCTTAACTTAAATAGTAACCTCCTTGGCACCAACAACCTAACCCTAATTCCCACCTAACTATTTCCACCAAGTAAGCCCACCTAAGCTTCCACCTAAGCTACCCTACTCGACCTCAACTTGGCGCCAACAAGACACACCTCTTCAACCCACACCATCACCAAAAGACACCATGAAAATGGTGCCCAAATCCACGTCCAACCACCTTAGTTTTTGGCACCAACTTTCCCTTCATCCTAACCATCCATCTAACACCTAAACCCATCCTAACCCTTCCTAACTTGGCACCAAAATAACCTTCTAGAAGACACCCAAGTTGGTGCCAATTTGTGGTGTCTCTTCACCACCAAAAGCCACCAACATCAGCATAACTACCCCCCTCCCACCCCTTCATTTGGCACCAACATACCTCCCCCCTTGGATCACCTAACTACCCTCATCATCTAATCCTAGCCATCCATCCAAAGGTTACGCCAACCACCATTCCCCACCTCTATAAAAACCCTCCTAACCACCACTAAATCTTCATCCTCCCTTAGTTTGTTTTCTACCTAATCCACCCATAGCCCACAGCTAAGGAGAAGAAGGAGAGAAGAAGATTAAGGAGCCTCTCCCTTGCCTCCTTGGTGCCTTCTTCCTTTCCACTCTTCTTCTTGTGCCACACCAAGGAGGAGGACCATTTTCATTCAAGGAGGACGACCAGGCTGAGGAGAAGAATCTAGGGTGGACGTCCACCCTTGGAGGAGCAAGGGCACACCCCATTTAGGGCTTGCCAGGAAGGACACATCTTGAAGGAGCAAATCAAGAAGAAGGAGAAGTTCTTTTCAACTACGAGATCAGCCGTAGTTGGAGCAAGAGCCTCTCTTCTTCACCAACATTCAGAGGATTAGTGTTTTGCATTTTTTTGTATTTTAATTGCTACTAGTAGAAGCATTCCTCTACTAGGGTTTTTTTTGTAAAACACTTTTTTCATTAATCAAAGTTGCCTTCTTTTCAATTTTTTGTTGCATTTGCTTTTATCTTGTTTCTAGCACTTTTTTTCACTTCCTCTTCCTAACTACTCTAGGCCTCCACGTGCCTAGAGTGAGCTTAGAGAGAGGCTATTCTTGTCACCTTAGATTTAGCTTATAGGTGTTAGTCTCTTTCCCTCTTTAAAAGTGTGATTACCTATTATTTCAAAAATCACAAAAATAATAGATACAAAAATACAAAAAAAGAAAGGTGATTTCCATTTGCAAGTAAGAGATTTATAACTGCAAAATTTCCTCCTTGGATAACTCTAGATACTTCACTATCTAGGTTTATAAATTTTAAAAGAGAATCAGTTTTTGTGCATTACAATGATCTTAAAAACCCTAATTACAAATCACACAAAAATCCAATCACTTACCTAATTGGACTCAGCCTATTTACCCTAGGGCTAACCCAACCTACCTAGATCATATCCTTTCCAACAAACTACCTAGCCACCTATTTTTAGAAACCCAACAAAAGAAATCCCCTCTTATCCTAGCCTTATACTCTAGATCTAAGGGTTCTTATCCAACCAATCCTAGCCTACCCATAGAACCTAATCTAGGCCATCCAACATAGTGATCCTAGGCACTCTAGATCAGCCAATAGGAAGCCACCTAGTTTCTTATAAAAAGGCCTAGCCTCCAACCCTTAGCAACCAATTAATCTTAGTTAATTAGTAGCTTAGTTTAGTAGTTGCCTCCCTACCTTAGTCCTACCATAGTGCATGCCCACCATATTCCTCTCCGATCTTCTTGTTCTTCCCAGTGCCATGGATTCGAAGCTCCATCATAAGCTTCCAACAAGCATCCCTGAAGCGGCTCTGCTCTCTTCTTCTATTCTCTATTCTCTATTCTTTAATGTTTTTACTCATATTGTGATAGAATATTTTCTCTATTCTTTAATGTTTTTACTCATATTGTGATAGAATATTTCTGTGAGACATTTTGGTATTTGAAGTAAAATTCAGTATTCATTTGATATTTATGTCTCTATTATTATTTGCTACTTTACTATATAATAATTGCGAAAGGTATTAAATAGCGACTGCTTCCCTATGTTCGACCTGAACCCCTTATAGTTTGGATTTTAATTTTAACTAATTTGCATGCTATAATGATTGCATGTTTTTAATCGCATAGATTTATTGAACATCAATAGCATTGTTAGGAACTTCATAGTGCTGCTGGTAGCAATGTTAAGAACTTCATAGTACTATTGGCAACATTCTTTTTCTGCATAAGACTATTGGCAATATTCAGTTACTTCGTTAACTGAATGAAGGATTCTACGATCAATCTCTACCAAGGTATAGATTAAACATACACAAGTTGATAGTTGAAGGGAATGATCATAGATGTACGTGAGAATTTCTATGAGATAACGAGATGGACGTAAAAAAGGTGAAGTTAGTTACTATCGATGTAGTTATGTAAATAACGCTACTCACAATACCATCAGTTGGAGTGACCACCAACGCATCTTACTTGAAGGGTACGATGGTGTCAACATATCCTGCCAACAACACCAGTAATTCGACCAACAACAGCTACTTTCGTCAGTCTTACACAAAAATGGAAATAGGCAGACCTGACGACTGCAGACTTATACCATTATATAGCAAGTTGGTATGTCGCAAGCTGCTACTGTCAGGTTGGTAAGTGTTACTGACATTTACTTATTGTTGGTAGTAAAATTAAAGTAGTTGAAGATGGTATAAGCACAATGATGTTCACCTCTTCATTCTGTTATAGGCATAGTTGGTGTAAAATTTATATATTATAATAGTTATTTTTGATAGTCATAGTAGAGTGTGTATAGATATTACTTCTTGGATTATTTATACTGCTATAGTTAGCATTTGAAAATACTTGAGACATTATACAAAATGTTATAGGCTTCATTCATAGTAGTATGCTAAATAGTACTATTGTGGGAAGAAATATGTTTGCTAAAGGCATCAACCATATTGCTGGCAACATTATGAAATTCGCTGTATATTGGCAGCATTGTTAACAAATTTGTAGTGTTGCTGGTAGTATTGTTAAGAATTTCATAGTGTTGCTGGTAACAATGTTAAGAACTTCATAGTATTGTTAGCAACATTCTTTTCTTGCATAAGACTGTTGGCAACATTCAGTTACTTCGTTAACTAAATGAAGTATTCCATGATCAATATCTACTAACATACATATTAAGTATACGAAAGTTGATAGTTGAAGGGAATGATCATAGATGGCAAGTGAGAGTTTCTATGAGATAACGAGATGGGCATAAAAAAGGTGAAATTAGTTACTATTGACATAGTTACATAAAGAACACTGCTCACAACACCATCAGTAGGAGCGACCACTAACGTATCTTACTTGAAGCGTATGGTGGTGCCAACACATCCTACCAACAGCACCAGCAATCTTGCCAACAGCAGCTACTTCCGTCAATTTTGCACAGAAATGAAAAGAATTGCATACCCATATCATTATGTAGCAGAAGCTACATGTGTTGCAAAGATGGATACATTGGTGGGTAAGTTTGCAGATAAGTTTATACTTTTTCTAAAATTATTTATCTTTTGTACCAAATAATAATTATAAAAGGATCTATAATAAAAGTTAGAAGAAATAATTATTATGATACATTTATAGGATGACTATAAAGAAGATTTGATGCTTTGTAAGGTCATCTTGCAAATTTTATGTAAAAATTTGTAATTTTTTTAATGTTTATATTATAGTGAAATTGCACAAGTAATCTTGAACTAAATATATATTTCAAACATATATTATATATATAGTTTATAAGAATATGATAGGTATATTTTCATTACTTATATTACTTTAATTCCTAATTTTTGATGTATTCATACTGCGTTACTTACGTCAGACTTGCATATAATAATAGATAAAAGAATTTATCTATATTAGTCTATTGTTATTATTTATGTTATCCAAAGTATTATAATGAATATACCTTAAAATTCATTTTTCTTTGTTATTAACTTCAAATCACCTTATATTGTTTGCATATATATATATATATGAGATTTATTTTTGGGAGCATTGAGATCCTAATTAGATTAGAAATTAATATTCTTCTTTATCTTTTTTAAAAAAATTTAAAATATCATTACTTAGAGTAGAAAGTTTACATTTCACTCGCTAATTGCAAAATACCCTATTTTTAATGTAGACCTTAATTAACTTATAAATTTATTAAAATTTATTTTTAATTTTATTTTTATTTAAAATTTTAAATATATCATTACCTAAAGTACAATGCGTATATTGTAAGAAGATCCTATTTTTTTTATGCAAACATAATAGGAAGATGGTGATTAGCCTATAAATTTATTAAAATTTACATGACATTACTAAATATCAATTTAACTTTTTTCTAGGATCTTTGCTTTTACACTATTAATCTAAATATATGTTACATAATATAATTTTATATCCCTGCAAAGCTATATACGTCAAGCATGGAGTGTCAACGGCCAGGTTGGAAAGAAAGCGGCATCACCACTTGCCGCCCCGTTTCGATTGCCATTGGATTCCGTCGTTTTCTTTTTTTCGTATGATCGAATAGGAGCACGACGTAAATTTTAAATGATCGAATCATGCATGATACTTATTAAGGTATCAAGATATCAAAATTGATCGAGACATTTTTCCTATAGCTAGAACTAAAATATTTATGACGACATCTGAAGATAATTATCATCTGAGATTATGGATAGAGGTTTCTTGCTATTTTTTTTGCTGGTGAAAGACACCATTTATAGCAGCCTTAAAGTAATCAAGGAAGTCCAGGAGTAACCCAGCTTCCTTGGAGCTTACAATGTAAGCAATGTCGGGCCAAGACATGTGCTGGCCGGACTTCGCTTCTATCAACCTTTAATAGGGAACATCCAGCATAAGAATTATAAAGAGAGATACAACGCTGGACAATACTACATGAAAACCGATCAGGTTGTTGTTGGGCAAGTACTTGTCTTAGTGAGTTGACGACGTCAGAAAGTATTACCACTTCCGAGAAGCCAGCATCTAAGGCCAGAAGGCCTTTTTGGATCGCTTAAATTTCATCTTCAGCTTCTGAGCTGCAAGTAGTAGGAACCTGAGTAGCACTACATTTGATTTGAATACCATGAGCATCAGATAGAACTACTGCTGCCACAGAAAAAGAATGGCCTACTGCCACATCTGCCCAAATCAAAGGTACCTAGACGTACTGGAATGGAATTTTTAGCCAAAGTTGATTGGAAATCATGATTACTGTTGGGAGTCAATATGTGTTGAAAATTCAGATCTATCTCATAGAACTTCACCATATTTAATGCATGATTAACAACCTTATACGAACGAGGGGAGTCACTCTCCATAACAACCTTGCAACGGTGCAGCCACCATGAATGCAAAATATAGAATGACAAATTATCCATGTAATCAGCAGCTAATAAGTCTTGATTTATACTTTCAATTCTATCCCACCAAATTTTATTTTCATAAGCATGCTTCAATCCCCAAAAGAACCAAACTGCCTTCATAAATGAGCATCCCCCTATGAAATGGTTCCAATCTTCAGCTCCATTATAATATAGAGGGAAATCAGAATCCGCAGTCTTTAATCTTCTAGCAGGCTAAGATTTGAGTGGCATCGCACCCATAATAGCTTTCCACGGAAAATCCTTAGTTCTTGGCGCTAATCCTCTTAGTGCCCATAGTTTCCTACAACTTGGAATTTCTTTATCCTCCAAATCTCTTAGATATTCAAGATCACTTAACTGGGTCATATATGCTGATTTGATCGAGAACTTACCTTTAGGGTGAGGCTTCCACACAAGCAAGTCCTCTCCTTGATGAATTGGGGTGGATATTATAGCCTGCACCGAATCTTCTTGAAAAACAGCAAATACTTTTTCCCTATTCCAAGAACCATCCACTGCTAGTAGTTCTATCACCTTTGACAATTGTGAAGCTTCCTCATTCTTAGGTATTAAAATACTGTCATCATTTTTTTTTTTGAAAAAGTGAGGAATGCTATTGATGACGATAGCAGATCGGGAAAATACTGTCATCATTAAGAACCCATTTGTCACTCCATAGATTAACCTTTTGAACATTACTTATTAATCATCTGGAATGTTTTGAATCCAATTTTTCACTTTTGCAATTGCCTTCATAAAAGGAGAATCAATCAATTTGGGAATATATTCCCATAAGGTTCCTCCTAGAAAGTGTTTTGCCTTGAACTCCTGCTGCCACAGACTTTATCTTGTGAACATATAGACCAGGACATTTTCATAATAGTAAGCCTGAGCATCTTAAAACCCATACCCCCTAAATGATTTGGAGTACGTATTTTCTTCCATGCTCTCATATATAAATGACTTATTATCAATGTATCCCCACTAGAAGTCTCTAAGGAAACTATCCAGCTGAACACATAATTTCTTTGAAAATAATGTAGTAGCCATCAAGTAAGCTGGTGTCGTGCTAAGAGAGCTTTGAATCTGTACTCCTCTACCTGCCTGTGATAAATATCTAGATTTCCACCCCTCTAATTTTTTTCAATCTTTGTTATGACTAACTCCTTTAGATTCTTTCCGATTGCATCATCAATCAGTGGGCCACCTAGATAGAGCTCATTTTTCTTCATATCTCCAAATCACATTATATTAATTATTGTCTCTTGAGATTTTTTGGATACTCTTGGACTGAAATAAAATTTTGATTTAACAGAGTTCACCTTTTGGCTCGAGCAGGCCTCATAGTCCTTCAGTATCTTGTGTATTACTGCAGCTTTAGGAGTAGTGTTTATCTCGAAAATGGTCATTTTAAGGAAATATGCATTACAGTATAGGACGAAAATCGCAACAACACTTAAAATTTATAAAACTTGAAATCAAGAAATGAGTTCAATGTCGTTTGTAGGAAGCAAATTGGCAATTCAATCACTAATCACAATTATCAAGAGAGATATGCAAATATAATCAAAATATTGCTGAATATAAATCAGAATCATATTACAATAAAATCAAGAATCAGAGTGCAAAAAGATGTGGTTAAAATGGTAGTTTGAATCACCAATTTAACCTTAATGTTAAGCTCAATAATCAACTCAAATATATGAACAATACTTTCAACCAAATCTCTACGTAAATGCCAAATAGATCCATAGTAGCACCAGATCAGAATCAGCACAAGGCATCAGACGTCAAGAGGAGAGGTCAGACACCTTAACCTCAAGGCACCAAGGCACCAACTGATATAAGACATAAGGCCTCGCAAGTCACAGAGTGACTAAGTGTGGAGATGTGGGGCATAATTCCCGAGGCAGTAGTGCAAAAGCCCCCCTTTTTTTACCTCTTAGATTTCTTTCCTTTAGAACCAAAGTTGACCTAGGTAATTGGGTATTCGAATCTTTCCCAGACCCGCGTGGCATGAACCATGGGCAAGGGCATGTGCGATGGAGCATGTGAGCAGGACCTCACCTCGGTGCTCTCGGAGGCAATCGGCTAAGGGCAACTTTATCTCTTATATGCCTTCGCAGACTCTTGATCCTCCGAGGTGGGACTATCCCACTCCTTTCTTCGCGCGAGACTTCACATAACTGCTTCAGCTGGTGGCAAGGAATTGATGGCGCTGTAACTACTCCTTCAGTCAATTGAGACCCTAGGTGGGCTTCTGGGATCTGTCTACGTTGATTGGGAGTGGAGGCGAGACTAGAGGTGATTGGATGACAGTGGCCGGAGATGGAGATGACGATTGGCGACAGCGAAGTACCTGTGATGAGAATACTTCTCTAGAGCTGGAGTAAAGCACACAAGGAGGTTTGGCGCTACTCGCCGGACAAAAACCCTAAGGTGATTTGGGGTGTGAGTGGCTATGGATGTGCGGCGAAGAAGCTATGATGAGCTTTGATTGGTAGTGATGGAGGCAGTGAGTGATGAAATTGAGGAGCTGGGAAGCTCCGCGAAGATGAGGCGATGCTGGTGGTGGTGCTTATGGGGTGTGTGATGGGTGGAGGTATGCCGGCGATGAAGATGGTCGGAGGTGGTGTGGTCGACGTCGGAGATGATGGCAGAGAGGGAGTTACGGGCGAAGAAGCTCCAAATATGAAATTGGAGGTGAGAGAAGTTGAAGCCCTAACCTAATTGAGAGGAATAAGGCATGGAAGAGGCTGCTGGAGGTACGTCGGAGAGAAGGAAGGAGATGGAGTGACTGGAGTAGAAGAGGGGGTTGGAGAGGCTGAAGCTTCGTGGGAAGCTTCGTAGACAAAGGAGGAAGAGGAACCCTCTACCTATCGTATGTGGCAGAGGGCGACGATGGTGTTTCAAAGGACTCCGATGGTGGTCTTCAATGCTGGTGAGGAAGAATTTGAGGAAGATCTGATGAAGATTGCATGAGGGAAAATGGTGCAACGAGCAGGTCTTTAAATAGGACCAGGTTCGAGCTTTAATCAAGGCAAGCTGGGCATTTTGGGTAGGTGCCTTTTTCGTCGAAATGCTCCAATTTCTTGAGCTCGCTAGTGTAAATTCTGACCATAATTGTCCTTGAAAAGGATCCTAATTGATGCAGATTAATCTGAGGATCAATTTTGTCGAGTTTTAGGATTTTACGATGAGATTTCTAGAACCAAATCTTTGATTAAATGTCGATGGGGAAGTTCTGAAGATCCTTTATAGAATCACATGGCGAAAGGGAATGTTCTTATGAGAATGCTGAAAAGTTAGGGACCTATATGTAATAAATTGAAAGTTAGGTGCTTAGATGTAAAGAAAAGAGATTTTAAGGATTGAAATGCAAACTAGGTCAAGATAGACTTTGATTGGGCCTAAATTTTGATCTTAACCTAATTTGGACTCAAGGAATCTAATGGCAAAGTTGGATTTGAGTTTTGACTACGTTTGATTGGGTAATTTGCATAGAAACCCAAATTAGGGCAAAATCTCATCTGAAATTCTATTTTAGGTCAAAATGGGTTCAGATGGTCAAACCAAATGTATCAAACCTCTTATAATATTTTTATATGAATTTTAGGAGATTTGGATGAATTTTATCCTGACCAAAACCTCTTCAATTCAAGTAGGCCTGAAATTAGGGTTTTATGTGCTATTTCAGTTCTCGAAATACGTAAAACACTGTTTCCGTCAGTGTGGACCCACTCTTTAGACTTCAATGCTTACTTGACCCTTAATTAACCTCTGAAAAACCCCATGATTAATCTGTGCTTATGATGTGTTGTTAAAATTACAAAATTAACCCTAATTTTTCATTATGTCAAATTAGAATAATACGGAATTACGACCTTCAGATGATTATGTAGGAGCTTTAATCAATCAAACCTGACTAAATGTATCTAGTTAGAGCCCATGATGGTGTTCTCATCCAGTATCTTTGCAAACAAAAGGGTATCATCTGCAAACATTAGATGTGTGATAGCATTAACATTTCTATGTATTTGATAGCCTTCTATGATTCCAGCATTTAATGCCATATCAACTGATCTTGACAAATATTCTAATCATAATATAAATGCATATGGAGACAAGGGACACCCTTGCCTAATTCCACGTGAAGGATAAATAGTTTTAGAGGGGGAACCATTAATTAAAACTTGAAAAGAAGTAGAAGTTATGCATGCCATGATTAAATTCAGCAAACTACCTGGAATATGTAGCTGAGATAAACAAAATTTAATAAATGACCATTGATTCTATCGAAGGCCTTTTCCATATCTAGTTTTAGAATTATCGAACCTTGCTTCCTCCTTAATTTCTTCATTGAATGCACGACCTCCTCAGCCAATATCATATTGTCCCCAATCTATCTGCCAACTAAGAATCCTGATTGACTACATGAAATGGCCCTCTTCAAAATAAGCTTTAGCCTCTTCGCTGCCAATTTTGCTACAAGCTTGTATAAAGCATTTGTCAAACTTATGGGCCTATAATCCTTCGGTTCCTTTGTATCAATAAGCTTTGAAACCAAGGAAAGATATGTTTTACTCATCTATGCAGGCATATCTTGCTTCATAAAGCATTCCTGAACAAATGAGATGATATCATTACAAATGATATTCCAGAAATATTGAAAGAATAGGGCTAGAAAATCATTGGGCCTAGGGGCTCTTACATTGGTGCATAGAGAAGAGGATATTACGTAGTTCTTCCTTATTAGGTACTTGCATGCACCATCTACTTTCTATCCTTGTTGACCAATCCTAAGCACTGAAGATTTCATATAAATTAGCCCGGATAAGTTGAGAAATATATAAATTGCTATAAAAATTGTAGAAACATATTTTAATCAACTTAGGCTCACCTATCTCTTGACCATTAAGCAACCTTATCTAATCCAAAGCATTTTTTCTTTGCCTATTATGTACATACAAATGATAAAATTTTGTGTTTTAGTCACCACTATGGATCTAGTTATGTTGAGATCTTTGACACCAGTAAACCTCCTTTCATAGAAGTAACTCTTCATACTGAGTCTGCAATTGATTCTCCTTTTGCATATTACAACTATCCAACTCCTTACTGATCAATGATCTAGAAAGCATACTAATTAAGGTTAATTAATCATTGTAGCAGTATAGTGTTACAATCCAGACGTATTTCATTTTATTTAATTACAATTTTTACTGATTTATTCCAGGTCATTCACTGGGAGGTAGTTATTGATATACATCACACTCTATTATCCAAAATCATCTTTTGTTTAAAAAATGTTAAGTTTATTTATAAAAGAATAAGTTAGAAGTAAAAGAATTAAAGAATCAATTAATTTGAGCTAGTTATTTACAAGTTAGAACGAAAGAATGAATGTTAGTACATTAATGCCTCAAAAATATTTACACAAGAAAGGTTTCAAAAATAATGCTAATTTACACTAGGTTAATTATACTTAATCTCTATATAAAAGCTAAGTATTTACTTAATTAGATTAACTCTACAAATGAATAAGAAATTAAGAAAACTTAATTATAAATCTTGCCTTAAAAACTATCTAGAAAGACAAGACGAAAAGATTGATTAATTCAATTTAAAGTGGTTTAAGTGTTATTTATATTTATATACATTATTACTACCTACTTACTAAGCTAATTATATACAATAAAGAATAAGGTAATTAAAGTATGCCTCAAAAACCATGAACTATAAAGGAAAAAAGTAATACAATTATACCTATTATATATACCTAATTATTCCTAACACTAAATCCATTAATATCTTACAGTTAGTTTATGTTATATACACATAACTTAGTATTGTTCTTTGAAATGACCTTTTCCCAGGTCTCTAGGGTGTTTCCTACAATGTTCACATGTTAAACGAACATTGAAGGGTTGCAGTGTCATTTTCTAGACTTTGTGAGGTTTTTCGCAAATTGTACACCTTGTTCATCCACGTATGGACCTGGGGTGAAGTTCTTCTTGAAAGGGAGGGGCATCCTGCAACTTTTACACCCCTAAATCCTTAGTCTAGGGACCCCCCCAGGAAAATTGGGATAATTTGGGACCTAATTAGCATTTTACTTGGCCCCACTATTTAGACCCTACTCAAATTTCGGCCCCCTCCCCTCGTTTCCAACACCACCTTGAGCAGCGCCCCACCTTAATCGAGAGAGGGAGGGAGAGTGGGAATTGGAGAGGAGCGATGCACCCCCTCCCTTCCCTTTTCATCTCAGGCATGAGCGTGTGTGCTTGGGAAGGAAGGGCGAGCGCAAGGCTTGAGGTGGGAGTGACGCACTGCACGAGGAGGGCGTAGCACCCGAGATCGATCCACTTGAGGAGAGAAGGCATGAGAGCGCCTGGGAACATGTGTGGGTGCACACTACGCAGAGGGAGAAAGGGCGAATTTGATCCACGATCACGTGGGGTGCCTCTCCCTGCATGAAACGTGTTGGTTGGTGGGGGTGTGGGGACTCGCAGCTGGTTCACGTGAACTGGCTAAACCAAATCTGCTTAAGCCGGTTCTTGTAAACTAGAAGCCTCTTCTTGATTGGTTCAAGGCCCTACCTCCGATTTGCACAAGGACTCGTTGGAAAGCTAATGAGATTTCCTACATTTTGATACCCTATTTGGCTCTGTTAGTGCATGTTTAGAGTATTGACAAATTGATTAAAGCTCTTAATGATATTTTTGGCTCCTCTCATGCACTAGGTAGTGTGCCCGAGAGTGATGCAACTTGTGGGAGGAGCCGCACAGCACTCACCAGGGACACAGACAAACGCACTGTTGAGAGCGCTGGATCGGGTTTTAAGAGTGTTACATTGTAATATAGTCGAAAAAGTATTCAAAACAGATATAATTTTATTACTTGAATTTAAAGTCCGAGGTCGAACACAGGGAGCAAATTGGTATTTAGAAATCAAGATCACAATTTAGAATTTAAAAGAATATGCAATGATATCAGTGTCAAAGTGCAAAAATATGAGAGTAAATGGCAATGTGGATCACAAAATACTAAAGAACTCAATGTATATGAATTAAACTCAAATTGGACATCTGATTTGTAAATCAGACGACTTAAACTGATGCTACAGTGTTCTTCCTTTCTGATTTCTTCTTTCTCTGATTCTTTTCTCTTCTTCTTATTTTGCCTTTACGAGCTTTCTTCTTTTTCTATCTTTCTTTCCTTAGCTTTCTCTGTCTTCTTCTTATTTGGCTTCCTCCTTCTTCTTTCTCTGACTTTTGCCTTTCTCTTCTTTCTCTTTCTCGACTTTACTGCCTTTTTCTTCTTCTCTGCCTTTTGCCTTCCTTCAGCTTCTTCCTTCTCTACCTGCCGTGGCCCTTAGCTTTTCTTCGTCCTTAGCTTCTCCTTCTTCAGCTTCGCTTCTCCTTCTCTTCAGCCTGCAGCAAAACCTACCCCCTACCCACGCGCAACTCTCCTCTCTTTCTCTCTTAGGTTCTGCTCTCCCAGAGCCACACGTATTCGGGCAATTGGGTCGGGTACGTACCCGGGACCAGGCCCACCGGCATGTGATGGTGGGCGAGGAGTGCAGATCGGGTCAGGTCAGCCAGGTCTGCGTGGGTAGTGCCACGGACGAGATCGGATCGGTCGGGTGAGAGGGACCTCACCCCATGATTCACAGGCGATAAGGCTATGGCACAAATTCAACTTATGTGCCTTTGGTCGCTTCGCAGCTGTCGATGTGGGACTAAACACACACCCTTCTTATCGCGCACCCACAACAGAGGTAGTCGTCTCCAATTTCCTCACTACCAGGGCTCTTGTCTTCAATTGAGGTCCTGGATGTGTGCAAGATGTTATTCTGCGCAACCTGGACCTGAAGCCTGGAACTGGCAAAGCCTGGAGCAGCTTGGAGCTTGCTTCAAGCTCAGTCACCAATGGTGGATGACGCCTATACCTGAAATCACAAAGACGGCCTCACGGCTTCGTAAGATCGCTCAAAAAGCGTCGTCGAGGCACGATGAATGTGCTGGGGTGGTTGGCGTGGGTGGGGGCGCCTGTGCGAGCGTACCTAGGGCACACTGTGTGCGAAGGTGTGGGTGTGTTCGGGGGTGCATTTGGGTGAGTGGCGCAGTGTGTGAAGTGGGGGGAAATGTTTAGTGGCGTGAGAGGAAGCTTATGGGCTTGTCAGCGAGGGGTGGGACGGCCTGTGGAGGTGGAGTGGCCTCGCTAGAGGTGGTGGTCGAAGATGAAGATGAGGTTGATGGAGGTCGGCAGTGGTCGATTTTGGGAAATAGGGAGTGGAGAAGAAAGTAAAGGGGGAACAGAACTTAGCTAGGGTGTTAGGAGACGAAGGGGAGACGAAGATGGTGTCTGATGCATACTGCTGATGTCGGAGACGAAGGTGCTCAGAGAGAGACGGTCGGCGAGGATGAAGGGGGGCAAGGGCATCGGTGGGTGTTGCGCAATGTGGACGAAAGTGAGGAGGAAGAGCCTGCCACTTGTATTGTGGTCAGACGACGAGGGAGAGCAGGGAAGGTTGCCAGAGCTTGAAGAGCGAATCGGCTGGAGGAGGAGAGAAGAATTTGAGGGTGTCTTCGGTCGAATTCAAGCTTAGGGAATGCATTTAGATCTGGGGCTTCTTAAATAGATCTTTAGAGGGGGATTTGTGCTTCAAGACATGGTCGCCAGAGAAGGAAACTCAAAAGAGACCCAATCTCTCATGCATTCGCATGAGAGATTGGGAAGAAATTAGGGCATCAAACTGGGTTCACATTGGAGGGATTTTCTCAGAAAATCTCCCTTCCAATTTTGAAGGAATTCTCTGAGCAATTAGGGAGAAACCACCTTCCAAAGCTTGCTGTAGTAGGATTCCTCTGCTATAATGGTAGAGGGACCTAATTGCGAAGATGATGAAGAAGTTAGGGGGCCTTATGCAAATATTTTTGAAAGATAGGGGTATAAATGTAATCAGGCTGGACCTTTTTGCAAACTAAGTCAAGGCAAACTTAACTTGGGTCCAAATTTTGGTAAAAACCTAAATTTGACCTAAGGAATCCAATGGTGAAGTTGGATTTTGGGTTTGACCATGTTTTATTGGGAAATTTATGCAAAAACTCAATTTAGGGCAAATATCTATTTGAGACCCCATTCTGGGTCAAGATGGGCTCCTATGGCCAAATTGAAAGTTCTAAACCCTAGAGAATATTTTTCTATGATTTTTAGAGGGTTTAGGTGAATTTTATCCTGACCAGAACCTTGGTTAATCAAGTGGGTCTGTTTTAGGATTTCAAGAAGTCATTTAATTCACAGGGTACACACATACCCTTTTCTATTTGATCCAACCCACTTATTATCTTATTAAGATTCTTGGACCTTTGTTTAGCCCTTGAGAAAATCAGTTGTTGTATTGCAATGATAAAATTACAGTTTTACCCCTTGTTTCCTATTTTTCTGTCAGAAAGACTATGCAGTGAATTAGGACCTTCAGTTGGTTATGTAGGAGCATTTATTCTCTTCATTAGGTCAAAATGTGCTAGTTAAGGCTCATGATGGTGTTCCCATCACCCACCCTACCCCTCATTCCACCCGAGGAATCAAGGTAGAGTGGTTCTCCCCCTACTTGCCTAGGTTTTGAATTTAAATAGCATGCACTAGGGCTCCCTAGCTTGACCCTTTTGGTTATTCTTTTAAGCCATTCTTCTGAGTTGTGCTTCCAAGTGTATATCATAGAATGTAAAATTTGAATAATCAAAGTGTTAGATAGATTTAAGAATATCATGAGTCTAAATTACATGGTTATGTTAAAGGTGCAAAACTCTCATGCTTTAAGAGTGGATTAGTGCCACTAGGGAGCTACTAGTGTAAATTATGAACACTTAGCTCCACTCAAAGAACACGTATTAGAGATAGAATTAGGGCTACTCATGAACATTTAGGAAAATTAGATGCTCTTTCTAAGTATATGGAATGTGTGGAATTACTTTTTACGATGCATACAACTAGCAACTACATAGGTTTGATCGTGAATGCTAAGAAAGGCCTTAGATGTTCTCGTGAAATTGAAATAAGGATTATGATGCTCAAATTAGTTATCAATTGTGTAGGGATTAATTTGAACCCTAAGGTAAACTAGAGATGGCAAGTGGCAGTACACGAAAATCATTGTAGTGGGAATGAGATGGTAATGTGGATGTAGGACCTAAATGGCGATGTTGAGTTTTGTTATGGGGATGAGTTGACCCTCGAGTGCATGTGTATCGAGGAGAGCTGACTGCCCCATTATGTGGGGAGGAAGCTGACCTACCTAGGTAGTGACCTGGGATAGGAACGACCTTCCCACACTGACTCCTGTTGGGCCCATGATGAGAGCCTCATCATGAGCCATAACTAGCTCATTTTGACCCAATAAAGAAGATAAAGGCTCCTACATAACCTGGAAGAAGGCTTAACTGAAGGAACAAGTGCTCTGAGAAGAAAACATGAAATAAAGGTTAAAACTGCAATTTTACCATTGCAGTACATAAACGGGATTTCTTAGAAGCAAAACATAGGTCAAACGGTCCAAATAAGATAAAAAGAGGGTTGAGTCAATCAGAAATGGGTTTATGTGCAATCTAAGAATTAAATGACACTTGGTAACCCTAAAAATAGACCCGCTTAAATTAACAAGGTTCTGGCCAGGATAAAAATTGAGTAAACCCTCTAAAAATCATGGAAAAACATCCTCTAGGGTTTAGAACACTTAATTTGGCCTTTGGAACCTAGTCTGACCTAGATTAGGGTCCTAGCTCCTCAATTAACCAAATTTGGGTTTTTACGTAAAATGTTCAGTTAAACAAGGTCAAACCTGAAATCCAACTTCGACATTGGATTCCTTAGGTCCAAATTAGGTTTATACCAAAATTCGGACCTAAGGGGAGGTCATCTTGACCTACCTTGCAATTTAGTAAACCCAAATCACAAATAGGTCCCTATCTTTTGAATATCCTTGCAAAGAGCCCCCCAAGTTCTTTGCCCCCTTTGCAATCCGATCCTGCCGCCATTGTTAGGGCAGAACCGAGCTTCGGCAAGGTTCAGAGAGGGATTGCTCTCTAATCCCTCAGAGATTCCCTCCCAGAAATGGAAGGGGGATTCTCTGAGGAATTCCCTTCCTTATAAAGCCAATTACAATCGCTGGTGTGAACCCAATCTCTCGTGCGAACGCACGAAAGATTTGGGTATCCACCTTCCTTCCAACTCCAGCAAGCCGGCTGACCTAATTGCGCGCTCTTCACGCGCTGATAGGAGCGGCCAGCACCTATAAAACACCCCCAGACCCTGCCGCAGGACCCAAGCTTGATTTTGACGGAGATCCCCTCCAAATTCCCTCTCTCCCATCTCCAGCCAAACGACCCGCAAGCTCCGGTGACCTCCTCCCCTCCTTCTCGTCGCTCTGCTGCCATACCAGCAGCAGAGTCCTCTCCGCCGCTTCCTCCCGCGTCGCGCTGTACCCCGCGCACGTGCTCCTGACCTCATCTTCGTCGCCGCTTCCTCCCTCAGGGTCTTTCTTCCCCAACGACGGCAGTTACGAGCCGTCCTTTCCACCGCCTCCCTTCCTTCCAGACAACCCCAGATACATTCTCCATCCTCTCCTCTCTCTTTTCCCCCTACTATTTTACTTGATTACCCCTCGACAGTACCTAACCACCTCCATCGTTCTTGTCTCCGACCACCCTCCGGCGAGCTGCCTACCCCACTCCGCCCCTCCACACGGCCGGCCAACCCCCTCGTGAGCTTCGCCTCACCACCAGGAACCCATTCCACCCCATCACTGCCACTCCAGACCTCCACAAGCACCCCCCGACCAACCCACCATCTCCGGCCACAGGTTGACCTAGGCACTCATGCCTAGGCCAACCTGCAACCTGCAGCATCGCCCACTGCCTTCGCCGTGCTACGGCGAAGGTTTCCAGCTATTCTGATTGTGCCAATAGGCCGTTCTGTTGGATGTCAGGTGTACGCTTCGGCCGCCATTAACAGCCGAAGCAGTAGGGAGCTTGGAGCAGCTTCGGGCATCAGGCTTCCCAGGCTGCAGGTGCAGCAGACTCTCGCGAAGGTCGCGAAGCGAACGAGGCCAGCCAGTCGCACAGAGGAGCCATCAGCTTGGGCAATCGAGTGATGAAAGCTCTGCGGGCACGCGTGAAGGCAAGACCGACCAGATAGTCCCACATCGTGGGATTGCAAAACTCAGGTATCCTATAAATTGTTTTTGTGTTTTCTTCTTACTGCCTCCGTAAGCACAGGGGTGAGGTCCCTCACTGCCCCCACACGCCTTGTCCACGGCTTGATCTCGCGGATCTGGTGGATCCGACCCGACCTAAACCTACGCACTCCTCGTGCATCACCACTTGCCGGTGCGCCTGGTCCCGGGTGCGAATCCGACCAGACTACCCGTGTGGCTCTGGGAGAGCGTGCTTGAGTGAACTGCTTGAGAAAAAGAGAGACGCTTGGGTAGAGGGACGGGGGTAGGTTTTTGCTACTGTGTGGTGTGCAGGAAGGAAGAAGTGACCGAGGCAGCGAACACTTAGCAGCTGAAGAACAGGAAGAGAAGAAAGAAGAGGCTGTGTAGCAGTGAAAGGAGAAGTCTTCGCCGAGAAGAAGAAGAAGAAGAAGGAAGACAAGGCAGAAGAGAGAGAAGAACAAAGAAGAGGCCAAGTGAAGACTGCAAAGAGATCAGAAGAAAAAGAAGAAGAAAGAAGAAAGGCAAGGCAGGAGAAGAAGGAAGATACAGAAGCAGAAAGGAGAAGAAGAGAGAAAGAGAGATCACATTTAAGACGTCTGATACAGAAATCAGACGTCCAATTCTACTTTTTTTCACAAATCCTTTTTAAAATTCTCTCTTTGAATCAATTATATTTGCATTTAACAGTTGTATTCCTTGGTTTTACAAAGTACTGAAATTGCTCCCCGTGTTCGACCTCGAATACTCTAGTTGTTCGAGTAATAAAATTCTTTATATTTATTTAAACGTTTTGTCTGTTATACTACAACGTAATACGCTTTAAATCCGTACAAAATCGTTGAGAACATTTTGGTGCCGTTGCCGGGGAGCAACGGGCACTTTTAAAGCTTTTGATTATAACTTTTCTATCTAATATCCGACTTAACTTCTATCTTTTGTTGTGTTCAAGCAGGGAAAGCAAAACAAAAAGGAAAGAATAATAACTGCACAACAGACTCTCCAAGGAACAGGTAATCTCCATAAGCCCTCTCTCTTAACCCTCTCACAATCTAAAAAGGAAAAAAAAGAGAAAAATCAACTTAGGGCTACCTGTTTCATATTTAGTAACTCATCAAGTTGCCTGATTTTCATTTCAACATATTTTTGTCTGTTCATCCAACTAAGGCAACTAGGGCTAAAACTTTCTTGATTGAGCCCTAGGTGCTAATTTCTAAGGCAACTAAATTGGACCCACTAGAGCCAAGTTAGGGATTGCAAAGCTAGGGTTTTTAGAGACACATATTCTCTAAAACAAAGAAACAAACTTTCCAAAAAGAGGTGTGCCTAAACCATGTTTGAAACGATTTATACAAGAGGAACCCGATGCAAATCAGGCTGATAATCCATTTGAACCATAAAAGGAAGGACCTAAAAGCTCTCAAAGGAACAAGAGGTGAAGTTGATCCCTTGGGTCAACCAACCTTAATATTAGGTCACTTTTGCACTCAAAATACTTAAAAGTTCAAGTGGAACATTAAGCATCTTGATCTTAAAATAAAAAAAGGTAGACTTAAGAGGTCAAGGTCTCCATTCTGGTCTACCTGGAACCGCAGTGACAAGAGAGGTCGGGTGGGGGAAACCCTGTAACCCGTGGGGACGCTCTACCGTGTAGGGGTCTTTGCGAGACTCTCCCTCTCTGGCTGCCCAGGTATTTGTCAGGTGGACGATCTTCTGATCCAGGGGTCCATCTGCCCCGAACCTCTATAGTCACCCAACAATTCTTGGGTGTCTTGATTAGGTCCAGCACCTTCTAATCTCATCACATCTTTCGGTGCATGTTTGGTAGGAGGTCCTTAAGACCACCTTTAAGACCTCCTTTAGAAATTCATTCTCGTCGAGGCCAAGTCTCGACGCCCTTGTTTGTGCAACAACCCCACCACATAAATCTTTCATCTGATTCAGACCCTGATTCTCCTTCTTCTCCCATCATGGCACAACCCATTGAAGAGGAGAATAACCTTGAACACCAACTTCAACGCTTGAATGATCTCTTTCAGAACTTTGTAAACCCACCACAGCGACCTATGATGCGAGATCACTATAATCCCGCTGCGGTGGCAATCGAACCCCAAATACGAATCCCAATTGGAGGACCTAACTCTGAACTGAAGCCCAATATGATTCATGCCATACCGAAGTTCCATGGGCTTAACTCTGAGGATCCATTCCAACACATTAAACAACTCAAGCATCTGGCCCAGACCTTCGGGTCAGATGTACAAAACTGGGATATCCTACTCATGAAAATGTTTTCGTTCTCCCTCTTGGACAAGGCTGCACACTGGTATCAGACTCAGACCCGCCCGATCAACACATGGGAGGAATTACAGTCCGAATTTTTGAAAAAATTCTTCCCTGTTGGCCGGACAAATGCCTTGCACCACCAGATCACTCATTTCACTCAACAATCGGGAGAACCTCTTCACGAAGCTTGGGATCGATTCCTAGATCTCATGCGAAAGTGCCCCCATCACGGAGTTCCTAAGTGGGAACAAGTCTAGTCTTTTTACCAGGGACTCCGTGAGGATATTTATCTATTCGTCAATGCAACATGCGGAGGAAACATCACGGGCCAACACGAGGACACGGTGTGGGAGATTCTCGAAAACATGTGCGAGAACTCCATAAATAATGATTCCTTGGGCTTATTCGACAGGACGAATGCCCGTGCATCGACGAATCTAAGAGGGACACATGAGATGCAGGACCTGTCCACTTCTGTCGACTTGGAACTGATGGCCAGTCGGTTGGACAAGGTCTCTATTATAGAAAAGAAGGTGGACGAGCCAACTCGACATTTGCAGCAAGCCACCTCTGCGCAAAACTCTTTTGCACGACCGCCTCTAGCAAGGGAAACAGTGCAAAACATATACCACCAACCTGCCAAGGGGATGGACCCATATCCACCCCCGTCTGCCTCTCGGACCGGAGTGACCTCCGATCTCTTCTACTTGAGTTAGGGGAACTCTGAACCCTCGTATTCTGACTTTCCTGAAGTTCCTCAGAACTGTGAGGACCTCAACGCCATCCAGAATGACCCATACTCCAATACCTACAACCCTGGATGGCGAAATCATCCTAACTTTCAGTGGGCGGGAAATTCTCAAAGACCACCATATCAACCCCGTCCACAAGCTCCTCGTCCATATCAGCCACCTCAGCCTCAGCCCAATCCCACCTACCAATCCAGGCAAAATCAGGATCAACTGACTCTTATCCTTCAAACACTGGCTGACATTCAAAAGATGAATGCGGCAATGCAAAAACAGCACAAGGACGAGATCACAGAGGTTCGCAACCAACTGGCCCAGATGGCAAATTCCCGCCAACCTGGCACCCTTCCTTCGCAACCTCTGCCCAACCCAAATAACGTGCCGACCCAGAGGCGCGTTATGAATCCAAATCCAGGCCACGCACATTTGATTTATCAGGACCCTGCTACTCCATCACCAGACGGGATGGAGGCTTCAACATCTTATGCAGGATTTCAGCAGGAGCCACCCCTCCTACCTAACCCAAACCAAAATCAGGCCGGATTAAACTCTGTAACAACACGTAGTGGTAAAACAACACAAGACCCACATTATCCGAACCACTCCAAGCCTGATAATCGCCAAGACCCTAGGGTAGTCATCCAAGATACTACTGTCCCAGATCAAGAACCTAGACCTATCCTAGAGGAACCAGCTAGGATCCCATTTCCTGAGGCCTTGACCAAAGGAAAAAGGACAACCAAACCTGTGGCTCCTGAGGAGGATCTGGTCAAGCTCTTTGAACAGGTCCAGATAAACATCCCATTGATGGACGCAATTCGCCACATACCGGCTTACGCAAGATTCTTGAAAGACATATGTACACCTAAACGTAAGCCATGAACCAAGGATGGGAATCCGATCGTACTGTCAGAGCAAGCCAGCTCTATCATCTTGAGCAAACCTCACCCAAGGCTAAAGACCCAGTAACTACCTTGATTTCTTGTAAAATTGGTGAAACCCAACTTGATAGAGCCCTACTAGACCTAGGTGCCTCCATAAATTTAATACCTACATCCCTCCTTGACCACCTTGAAGAATCTGAACTTAAACCCACTGAGGTGACATTGCAGTTAGCCGATTGATCCATCAAGTCACCCAAAGGAATACTCGAGGATGTCATTGTTAGGGTACGAGATTTTTATTTCCCAGTGGACTTCATAGTACTGGACATGGATGCACCTAAGAACCCAAGGGACACACCAATCATATTAGGGAGACCATTTTTGGCCACTGCTAGGGCCAATATAAATTGCGAAGAGGGCCATATAGAATTAAAATTTGGGAATCAAAATCTGAAGATTGACATTTTCAAGGCCCAACAAGGGATTAATTGCGGGGTTATAGAGGAAATTTGTGATGTCGAAGCCGTGGTTGATGAACTGCATATAGAGGACAACCTGATTATTCCTGATCAACCACTAGAGAATCAAAAAACGCTAACAGAGGAGTGCGAACATGATCTAGACACACCTATGACTCCTACCATTGCTCCCGATACAAACCCCGAACCACCCGCTGCTGTTGACAATCCTGTCATGGAACTCAAGCCCCTTCCTGAACATCTGAAATACGTCTTTTTGGATTCAAATCAGATGTTTCCTGTGATTATCAATTCTCGACTCACACCTGATCAGGAACTCCATTTGATTTCTGTTTTCCAGCAACATCGTAGAGCTATTGGATGGACTCTAGATGATTTGACTGGTATAAGCCCTTCATACTGCACACATCGAATCTACACAGAAGAAGGCTCACGACCTTCAAGAGAAATGCAAAGACGCCTAAACCCTAACCTACAGGAGGTCGTGAAAAAGGAGATCATAAAGTGGTTAGATGCAGGGATCATCTACCCGATCTCCAACAGTCGTTGGGTGAGTCCAATACAAGTGGTGCCCAAGAAGGCAGGACTTACCATCATCACGACTGAAACCAGAGAAGTCATTCCTACCCGAATAGCTAATTCGTGGAGAGTCTGCATTGATTACAGAAGACTAAATTCCTCCACGAAGAAGGATCATTTCCCACTACCGTTTATTGATCAGATCCTCGAGAAACTAGCGGGAAATAGATTCTTCTGCTTTCTGGACGGGTACTCCGATTACAATCAGGTGGCAATCCATCCAGAGGACCAAGAAAAGACCACATTCACCTGCCCCTTCGGGACGTACGCGTTTCGAAGGATGCCATTCGGTCTCTGCAATGCACCTGCAACTTTTCAGCGGTGCATGCTTGCCATATTCTCAGATATGGTAGGTGAGTATCTGGAAGTCTTCATGGATGACTTTTCAGTTTTTGGACAATCATTTGACGATTGACTCCAACACTTGGTCCATATACTCAGGCGGTGCATCGAGGTGAATTTGGTTCTTTCCTGGGAAAAGAGCCATTTCATGGTGCCTGAGGGAATTGTCCTGGGACATTTAATTCGGAGAAAGGCATCCAAGTGGATCGAGCTAAGGTTAACCTGATTTCCAAGCTCCCTATGCCTAGCTCGATTAAGGACATCCGATCTTTTTTGGGGCACGTCGGTTTCTACCGTCGATTCATCCCTGATTTCTCAAAAATCGCGCGCTCCCTGACCAATCTTCTCTCCAAGGATGTGACTTTCGAGATTTCCAAGGAATGCACTCAAGCATTTGAGATCCTACGTGACCGAGTCACCCAAGCCCCAATCCTACAGTCCCCTGATTGGTCTCAACCCTTTAAGATCATGTGCGATGCATCAGACTTCGCTGTAGGAGCGGTTTTGGGGCAGAAAATTGACGGGAAGCCTGTGGTCATTTACTACGCCAGCAAAACACTGGATGAGGCTCAGCGTAACCATACGGTTACTGAGAAAGAGCTGCTGGCCGTAGTATTTGCCCTGGAAAAATTCAGATCATACCTTCTGGGTTCCCGTGTTATCATATACTCGGATCACACAGCTGTGAGGCATCTCCTTGCAAAGAAGGACGCGAAACCTCGATTAATCCGATGGATCTTGCTATTGCAAGAATTTGACCTCGAGATTCGCGACAAGGTGGGAAAGCACAATGTGGTAGCTGATCACTTGTCCCGCCTTCCTTCTGAAATTATTGATCCTTCCGGACCGATTACAGAACATTTCCCTGATGAGCACCTCCTGACTATCAGTACAAGTCTTCCATGGTTCGCCGATATAGTTAATTACCTGGAATCACATCAGATTCCGCCCGATTGGCCGAAGGCCAAAAAGGACAAATTGTGCTCCGATGCCAAGTATTACCTATGGGAAGACCCGTATCTATTCCGCATTGGTGCTGATCAGATAATCCGACGATGTGTCACGGAAGTGGAAATCAAAGACATACTCTCATTCTGCCATGACCAGGCATGCGGTGGACATTTTTCTGGACATAAAACCGCATCGAAAGTCCTCCAGTGTGGCTTTTACTGGCCAACAATTTTCAAGGATGCATACGATCACTGTAAGGCATGTTCCCGTTGCCAGACTCTGGGCAACATGATCCATAGAGACATGATGCCTCTACAGCCGATATTGGTATGCGAAATTTTTGATATTTGGGGGATTGATTTCATGGGACCCTTTCCGACCTCGGATGGCTTCGAATACATCTTACTCGCAGTTGACTATGTTTCCAAGTGGATAGAAGCCATTCCGACCCGAACCAACAATCATAAAGTCGTTATAAAATTCCTTCATCAAAACATTTTCTCGAGGTTCGGGATTCCGCGTGCTATAATTTCCGACGGAGGGACCCATTTTACAAACGCTCAGTTCAGGTCATTGATGACCAAATACGGGGTGTCACACTGAATCTCTACTCCTTACCACCCCCAAACTAATGGTCTAGCTGAGCTATCTAACCGAGAGATCAAGAAGATCCTTCAGGTTACTGTTCGACCTGATAGAAAAGATTAGTCTTCTCGGCTTCCGGAAGCATTGTGGGCCTATAGGACCGCCCACAAGACCTAATTAGGAATGTCTCCCTTCAGACTAGTGTACGGGAAGGCATGTCACCTCCCCGTCGAATTGGAGCATAAAGCCTATTGGGCAGTACGGACCTGTAATCTCGACCTTTTTAAGGCTGGAACCCACAGAAGACTTCAAATGAGCGAGATCGATGAATTACGCCACGACGCGTATGAGAACTCACGAATTTACAAAGAACGGGTTAAAGCTTTTCACGACAAACACATTTCTAGAAAGGTTTTTCATCCTGGTCAAAAAGTTTTACTCTTTGATGCCCGACTCAAATTATTCCCAGGAAAGCTAAGATCCAAGTGGGTCGGACCCTACCTAGTCCGGCAAATCTTCGGAAATGGAGCCATTGAAATCAGCCCACTCAGCCACGATTCTGAACCCTTTGTCGTGAACGGTCAAAGACTCAAGCCGTTCATTGACATGACCGATATAGATTTGGCTGAGTCATCCTTTACCCTCCATTCCTCTTGAGCTCATTGCGCCCAGCCGATGGCGTAAAACTCAGCGCTTAATGGGAGGCAACCCGTCATTCTTTGAAAAACCCGAAATCGTTTCTGACATCTCTAGGCGGAACTCATACTGCACTTTAGGGTTCATCCATTAGAACAACCAACTTCACCTCAGGTATACCTACCCGAGATTAGAAATCATTCGCAACAAGTCACTTTGACCCATTCACTCACCACACACCTGTCCTAATACCTGAACTAAGCTGAATTCGAACCCACCTAATTTACAATGGGGACATTGCAAATCTTAGGCATGGGGGGATATGAAAGTGCAAAATGTCAGAAAATTCATATCAAGAAAGGGTTTCACAAAAAAAAAAAAAAAAGAGACTTGATAGAGGGGAGGAACAATTCAGGGTCATACAAATGAGAGGAAAAGAAAGAAAAAAATGACAAAAAGGAGCACAAAATGAAAATAAATAGTCATTAGTAAAAGGTTAAGGGGTTAACTAAAGTTCTAGACCAAAAAAAAAAAAAAAGAAAAGAAAAGTGCTATGGAGACATAACAAGAGATTAGCGGGAACGCTGGTCTTAGGCCTCTTGGGCTAGATTTGTTAGCTTAAAAATTCGCGTATCTGTTA
Organism: Thalassia testudinum; assembly: GCA_037157565.1. Taxonomy (NCBI): domain Eukaryota; kingdom Viridiplantae; phylum Streptophyta; class Magnoliopsida; order Alismatales; family Hydrocharitaceae; genus Thalassia; species Thalassia testudinum. The sequence goes on from JAZHRO010000050.1 coordinate 19,312,946, forward strand.
AAATCTGGATAATCCTCAAGAGGTTGAGGAAATTGCGAAACTTAAGTATTAGGTCTAAGGCTTAGGAAGCATTCGGGCTCGTTAACTGACCTCCGATTTGCAGGATTTGGTAACCTAAGCACCCAAATTCACACACAGTCTGGTTCAGTGCACATAAACATCCAAATCACGCGAAAAGCGTTTAATGTTTTGAAAAAGTCACCTAGATTAGGAGCGGTCAATCAACACAAATTGATTTGGATGAGTTCCCAGCGCAGAGAGGTGGGAAATTCCCCTCGAAGATGCGTAACAACATATCGTCTCCTCGGTGCTTGTCTCTTAGGATATTTAAATATCCTACTGGGGGCATGTAAGCACTCTGTTGGTTCAGATACCATGGGCGGCATTATCACGAAATGTCGATCGCCAGGGTCTGGATTCGACCACGGAACGCCATGGGCGGGATTATCTCGAAATCTCGAAAGCCAAGGTTCTGGGGGTTGCCATGGGCGGGATTATCTCGAAATCTCGAAAGCTAGGGACCCTTGAGGATTGATGATGGGGACGAGGAATCCGATACAGACCATGTTGAGAAGCTAATCCAAAGCTAGAAATAAAAAGAAAAGAGAGAGAAAAGCTCTCCAAACAAATAAATCTTCTATCTCTCTCTTACAAAAAAAAACACACTGCAAACTGAACTTAGGCTAAAAATGTCTCAAGCACGGGTGCTTTAACCACGGAGTCCAACAAACCCTAGGATAGTTTCTGTGGGCCGTAGAAACCTTTGCGGAGGACTGAGGCTAAAGCAGAACAGGTCCGGATTTTGGTTGGTACTTGAATACCTCCAGGCCTATTGTCGGCATTCCTACCTAATCACAAAAGAAGAAGCACTTATCATTATTGACAGACATTCAGGGTCTAGAATGGAAGTTAAAACCTTGAAATTTTGCTAAGGGACTAGCAAAAGTTAGGCATGGGGGTATGATGAGAACCTCATCATGAGCCATAACTAGCTCATTTTGACCCAATAAAGAAGATAAAGGCTCCTACATAACCTGGAAGAAGGCTTAACGGAAGGAACAAGTGCTCTGAGAAGAAAACATGAAATAAAGGTTAAAACTGCAATTTTACCATTGCAGTACATAAACGGGATTTCTTAGAAGCAAAACATAGGTCAAACGGTCCAAATAAGATAAAAAGAGGGTTGAGTCAATCAGAAATGGGTTTATGTGCAATCTAAGAATTAAATGACACTTGGTAACCCTAAAAACAGACCCGCTTAAATTAACAAGGTTCTGGTCAGGATAAAAATCGAGTAAACCCTCTAAAAATCATGGAGAAACATCCTCTAGGGTTTAGAACACTTAATTTGGCCTTTGGAACCTAGTCTGACCTAGATTAGGGTCATAGCTCCTCAATTAACCAAATTTGGGTTTTTACGTAAAATGTTCAGTTAAACAAGGTCAAACCTGAAATCCAACTTCGGCATTGGATTCCTTAGGTCCAAATTAGGTTTATACCAAAATTCGGACCTAAGGGGAGGTCATCTTGACCTACTTTGCAATTTAGTAAACCCAAATCACAAATAGGTCCCTATCTTTTGAATATCCTTGCAAAGAGCCCCCCAAGTTCTTTGCCCCCTTTGCAATCCGGTCCTGCCGCCATTGTTAGGGCAGAACCGAGCTCCGGCAAGGTTCAGAGAGGGATTGCTCTCTAATCCCTCAGAGATTCCCTCCCAGAAATGGAAGGGGGATTCTCTGAGGAATTCCCTTCCTTATAAAGCCAATTACAATCGCTGGTGTGAACCCAATCTCTCGTGCGAACGCACGAAAGATTTGGGTATCCACCTTCCTTCCAACTCCAGCAAGCCGGCAGACCTAATTGCACGCTCTTCACGCACTGATAGGAGCGGCCAGCACCTATAAAACACCCCCCAGACCCTGCCGCAGGACCCAAGCTTGATTTTGACGGAGATCCCCTCCAAATTCCCTCTCTCCCATCTCCGGCCAAACGACCCGCAAGCTCCGGTGACCTCCTCCCCTCCTTCTCGTCACTCTGCTGCCATACCAGCAGCAGAGTCCTCTCCTCCGCTTCCTCCCGCGTCACGCTGTACCCCGCACACGTGCTCCTGACCTCATCTTCGTCGCCGCTTCCTCCCTCAGGGTCTTTCTTCCCCGACGACGGCAGTTACGAGCCGTCCTCTCCACCGCCTCCCTTCCTTCCAGACAACCCCAGATACATTCTCCATCCTCTCCTCTCTCTTTTCCCCCTGCTATTTTACTTGATTACCCCTCGACAGTACCTAACCACCTCCATCGTTCTTGTCTCTGACCACCCTCCGACGAGCTGCCCACACCACTCCGCCCCTCCACACGGCCGGCCAACCCCCTCGTGAGCTTTGCCTCACCACCAGGAACCCATTCCACCCCATCACTGCCACTCCAGACCTCCACAAGCACCCCCCGACCAACCCACCATCTCCGGCCACAGGTTGACCTAGGCACTCATGCCTAGGCCGACCTGCAACCTGCAGCATCGCCCACCGCCTTCGCCGTGCTACGGCGAAGGTTTCCAGCTATTTTGATTGGGCCAATAGGCCGTTCTGTTGGATGTCAGGTGTACGCTCCGGCCGCCATTAACAGCCGAAGCAGCAGGGAGCTTGGAGCAGCTTCGGGCATCAGGCTTCCCAGGCTGCAGGTGCAGCAGACTCTCGCGAAGGTCGCGAAGTGAACGAGGCCAGCCAGTCGCACAGAGGAGCCATCAGCTTGGGCAATCGAGTGACGAAAGCTCTGCGGGCGCGCGTGAAGGCAAGACCGACCAGATAGTCCCACATCGTGGGATTGCAAAACTCAGGTATCCTATAAATTATTTTTGTGTTTTCTTCTTACTGCCTCCGTAAGCACAGGGGTGAGGTCCCTCACTGCCCCCACATGCCTTGTTCGCGGCTTGATCTCGCAGATCTGGTGGATCCGACCCGACCTAAACCTACGCACTCCTCGCGCATCACCACTTGCCGGTGCGCCTGGTCCCGGGTGCGAATCCGACCAGACTACCCGTGTGGCTCTGGGAGAGCGTGCTTGAGTGAACTGCTTGAGAAAAAGAGAGATGCTTGGGTAGAGGGACGGGGGTAGGTTTTTGCTACTGTGTGGTGTGCAGGAAGGAAGAAGTGACCGAGGCAGCGAACACTTAGCAGCTGAAGAACAGGAAGAGAAGAAAGAAGAGGCTGTGTAGCAGTGAAAGGAGAAGTCTTCGCCGAGAAGAAGAAGAAGAAGAAGAAGGAAGACAAGGAAGAAGAGAGAGAAGAACAAAGAAGAGGCCAAGTGAAGACTGCAAAGAGATCAGAAGAAAAAGAAGAAGAAAGAAGAAAGGCAAGGCAGGAGAAGAAGGAAGATACAGAAGCAGAAAGGAGAAGAAGAGAGATCACATTTAAGACGTCTGATACAGAAACCAGACGTCCAATTCTACTTTTTTTTCACAAATCCTTTTTAAAATTCTCTCTTTGAATCAATTATATTTGCATTTAACAGTTGTATTCTTTGGTTTTACAAAGTACTGAGATTGTTCCCCGTGTTCGACCTTGGATACTCTAGTTGTTCGAGTAATAAAATTCTTTATATTTGTTTAAACGTTTTGTCGGTTATACTACAACGTAATACGCTTTAAATCCACACAAAATCGTTGAGAACATTTTGGCGCCGTTGCCGGGGTGCAACGGGCACTTTTAAAGCTTTTGATTACAACTTTTCTATCTAATATCTGACTTAACTTCTCTCTTTTGTTGTGTTCAAGCAGGGAAAGCAAAACAAAAAGGAAAGAATAATAACTGCACAACAGACTCTCCAAGGAACAGGTAATCTCCATAAGCCCTCTCTCTTAACCCTCTCGCAATCTAAAAAGGAAAAAAAAGAGAAAAATCAACTTAGGGCTACCTGTTTCATATTTAGTAACTCATCAAGTTGCCTGATTTTCATTTCAACATATTTTTGTCTGTTCATCCAACTAAGGCAACTAGGGCTAAAACTTTCTTAATTTAGCCCTAGGTGCTAATTTCTAAGGCAACTAAATTGGACCCAATAGAGCCAAGTTAGGGATTGCAAAGCTAGGGTTTTTAGAGACACATCTTCTCTAAAACAAAGAAACAAACTTTCCAAAAAGAGGTGTGCCTAAACCGTGTTTGAAACGATTTATACAAGAGGAACCCTAAGCGAATCAGGCTGATAATCCTTTTGAACCATAAAAGGAAGGACCTAAAAGCTCTCAAAGGAACAAGAGGTGAAGTTGATCCCATGGGTCAACCAACCTTAATATTAGGTCACTTTTGCACTCAAAATACTTAAAAGTTCAAGTGGAACATTAAGCACCTTGATCTTAAAATAAAAAAGGTAGACTTAAGAGGTCAAGGTCTCCATTCTGGTCTACCTGGAACTGCAGTGACAAGAGAGGTCGGGTGGGGGAAACCCTGTAACCCGTGGGGACGCTCTACCGTGTAGGGGTCTTTGCGAGACTCTCCCTCTCTGGCTGCCCTGGTATTTCTCAGGTGGACGATCTTCTGATCCAGGGGTCCATCTGCCCCGAACCTCTATAGTCACCCAACAATTCTTGGGTGTCTTGATTAGGTCCAGCACCTTCTAATCTCATCACATCTTTCGGTGCATGTTTGGTAGGAGGTCCTTAAGACCACCTTTAAGACCTCCTTTAGAAATTCATTCTCGTCGAGGCCAAGTCTCGACGCCCTTGTTTGTGCAACAACCCCACCACATAAATCTTTCATCTGATTCAGACCCTGATTCTCCTTCTTCTCCCATCATGGCACAACCCATTGAAGAGGAGAATAACCTTGAACACCAACTTCAACACTTGAATGATCTCTTTCAGAACTTTATAAACCCACCGCAGCGACCTATGATGCGAGATCACTATAATCCCGCTGCGGTGGCAATCGAACCCCGAGTACGAATCCCAATTGGAGGACCTAACTCTGAACTGAAGCCCAATATGATTCATGCCATACCGAAGTTCCATGGGCTTAACTCCGAGGATCCATTCCAACACATTAAACAACTCAAGCATCTGGCCCAGACCTTCGGGTCAGATGTACAAATCGGGATATCCAAATTCCCTCTCTCCCATCTCCGACCAAACGACCTGCAAGCTCCGGCGACCTCCTCCCCTCCTCGTCGCTCCGCTGCCATACCAGCAGTAGAGTCCTCTCCGCCTCTTCCTCCCGTGTCGCGCTGTACCCCGCGTGCGTGCTCCTGACCTCATCTTCGTCGCCACTTCCTCCCTCAGGGTCTTTCTTCCCCGACGACGGTAGTTACGAGCCGTCCTCTCCACCGCCTCCCTTCCTTCCAGACAACCCCAGATACATTCTCCATCCTCTCCTTTCTCTTTTCCCCCTACTATTTTACTTGATTACCCCTCGACAGTACCTAACCACCTCCATCGTTCTCGCCTCCGACCACCCTACGGCGAGCTGCCCACACCACTCCGCCCCTCCACACGGCCCGCCAACCCCCTCGTGAGCTTCGCCTCACTACCAGGAACCCATTCCACCCCATCACTGCCACTCCAGACCTCCACAAGCACCCCCCGACCAACCCACCATCTCCGGCCACAGGTTGACCTAGGCACGCACGCCTAGGCCGACCTGCAACCTGCAGCATCACCCACCGCCTTCGCCGTGCTACGGCGAAGGTTTCCAGCTATTCTGATTGGGCCAATAGGCTGTTCTGTTGGATGTCAGGTGTACGCTCCGGCCGCCATTAACAGCCGAAGCAGCAGGGAGCTTGGAGCAGCTTCGGGCATCAGGCTTCCCAGGCTGCAGGTGCAGCAGACTCTCGCGAAGGTTGTGAAGCGAACGAGGCCAGCCAGTCGCACAGAGGAGCCATTAGCTTGGGCAATCGAGTGACGAAAGCTCTGCGGGCGCGCGTGAAGGCAAGACCGACCAGATAGTCCCACATCGTGGGATTGCAAAACTCAGGTATCCTATAAATTGTTTTTGTGTTTTCTTCTTACTACCTCTGTAAGCACAGGGGTGAGGTCCCTCACTGCCCCACACGCCTCGTCCGCGGCTTGATCTCGCGGATCTGGCATATCCGACCTGACCTAAACCTACGCACTCCTCACGCATCACCCCTTGCCGATGTGCCTGGTCCCGGGTGCGAATCTGACCAGACTACCCGTGTGGCTCTGGGAGAGCGTGCTTAAGTGAACTGCTTGAGGAAAAGAGAGACGCTTGGGTAGAGGGACGGGGGTAGGTTTTTGCTACTGTGTGGTGTGCAGGAAGGAAGAAGTGACCGAGGCAGCGAACACTTAGCAGCTGAAGAACAGGAAGAGAAGAAAGAAGAGGCTATGTAGCAGTGAAAGGAGAAGTCTTCGCCGAGAAGAAGAAGAAGAAGGAAGACAAGGCAGAAGAGAGAGAAGAACAAAGAAGAGGCCAAGTGAAGACTGCAAAGAGATCAGAAGAAAAAGAGGAAGAAAGAAGAAAGGCAAGGCAGGAGAAGAAGGAAGATACAGAAGCAGAAAGGAGAAGAAGAGAGAAAGAGAGATCACATTTAAGACGTCTGATACAGAAATCATACGTCCAATTCTACTTTTTTTCACAAATCCTTTTTAAAATTCTCTCTTTGAATCAATTATATTTGCATTTAACAGTTGTATTCTTTGGTTTTACAAATTACTGAGATTGCTCCCCGTGTTCGACCTCGGATACTCTAGTTGATCGAGTAATAAAATTCTTTATATTTGTTTAAACGTTTTGTCGGTTATACTACAACGTAATACGCTTTAAATCCGCACAAAATCATTGAGAACAGCCCACGTGGGGCCAACCGAGATAGTCGGGCGAGGTTACGCAGACTTGTTGAGGGGTATAATCCCTGTTATACTCTGTGCTACGTTTTTTAGTGTGTGCCATTAATGAAACGAATGACCGCATGCCGGTGCTGGGTAGCCTCCCTTGCATTTATCACATGCGCTGTAGTCACTGTTACGCTGTGATCATGACCTTAAGGTGGTAAACTAAGTGTAGGACGAACACAGGGTGCTCTCTCAGCTAGGAGAGCTCCATGTGCACGCCCTGCATTACAGGGATACCGCAATGAGATCGTCTCGATAAGGGACATATGAAATAAAAGGAAAGGTAATCTAGCCTTAGGGCTACTAGTGGGAAGAAACCAAATAAGTTAATGCAAATAAATTAAATAATTGAGAATGGACACGACACATGTCATGATTTTCTCTTACCTGTATTAAATGTCTGCACAAGCTAATTTTTCTACTACCACTCTACTCAACTTCTTTTGCTAATGCCTACTAATTGAACTTAGGTTAGGGGAGTGAGTAGCTAGTCCTATCAGCTACAGAGGGAGCTGGGCCTAGTCATGCCCAGCCATTGCTTTAGTCTTGATTTCATTTTTCCTGTAGTAGTGAATACTTATCTTTAAAACTTGTTAGTTTTTCCACACTTGCTCTTTTGTCGCTATTGTGATGGCTATGGTATGAACCCTGTTTTACTTTCTTTATGCCATGCTAGCTAGTGGTTTTATTACTGTTTTGCTGTCATCTATTTCTTTGCTATGGTGAATGTGTGGTGAATGTTGATTGTTTTATGTTTGTTACTCGATGGACAATTGGGTCTTGGGATAAGAACATGGCCCAGCCCGATTTCCAAGCGAATCCGAGTTGGGTCGTAACAAGCACACACAACACTCAAACCATTTAACATAGCACTTAACACCAACTCTTAGTCATTTTTCTAACTCTTAATGCTTAGTCATTACACTTAGCCCAAAAAGTTTTGGGTGAACTCCTTCGTAGGATCAACGACCCAAGGGCTAGATTGATACTACTACTAGGTTGACCCCTATGGGGGAGACAAAGCTACATTATTTTAGGCCCATAACAGGCCCGCAACGCAAGCCCACAACCCTTTCTCTTTCACTCGCTCTCACATCTCAAGTAATGGGTATAAGGAAGCCAACCCCTGTACTGGCCAAGGGGCTAACAGAGGTGATTCCCTAAGTATAGCTTAAACGATGCGAAAGCCACCGATGTGGCACTAAATGCAACTGCTAAAATTAACGCTGCTACGTGATTTATTTCAAATGTTGGGGCTTTACTTAGGGTTTAATTAATGATTTAAATTACAATTAAATTATATGGTTGTGTAGACAATATATAGGGATACTTATTGGTATAATTATTTTAAGTTAATTAAATATATAATTATATTTTTAAATTAGTTAAAGGCAGGGATTGTTACATGTTATACTTCACTATAATTACTTATATACATATAAATTAATGAATACATTACTCAATTGAGACTTAATTTAGTTAATTTATATAATTACATGATTAATTAAGATTTTTAAATAATTTTATTGGAATTATTTGAGGTATTTACACATTTATACATATGGATTACATAATTTACATATAAATTATGTAATGTACATAGTTTTATATATTATAAGTAATATTATAAATATAATTAAAATAGGTTAAACTATAATTTATAAGAATACAGTATAAATTACTTTATTAATTACTTAAATTACTAATTTACATTAGCTTAACTTAATAATATACATTATTAACTTATATATAGATATATATAATACATACTTAGATAAATAATATAGATATCTTACTAAACCTAATACTTCTTGTAATTAGTATGTACAGGTATAGATATATATATACTAGCATAGATATATACATATATTATACATATCTATAAGTTATATACTATAATTACTTATATATATACATAATATATATATGCAATATACATATGTACATTACTATACACTATAACTTAATGTAAATATGTGTTATAACTTAACTACCTATAAATAATATATATATGTAATATATACATAATTTATATACATATAACTCACTTTATATTATTACCATATAAATATATACATGTATTTACACTATCTACATAAGGTATTTTTAGGGTTTTTGGTTATTTTCTAATTTTTATTTTGTTTTTGAGTTTTATAAGAATATAGAAAGAGAAGTCGAAGTTAAGGAGCAAGAGAAGAAGAATTCATTTTATGTTTTTGTTTTTGTTTTTTTTTATTTCTGAACCTAAGAAGTCTAAAACTTCTACAAGTATGTTCTCCTAACTAAAGGACTCAAAACCTCCATCTAGGGACACAAACACCTAAAGCATACTCAAACCTCACTCAAGATGATTTTTTTTTATTTATATACACTAATTATCTAATCATCATCGTAATTATTGCATGAAAGCACAAAATGGACCAATTAAATGTTAAAAAATCAAATCAAGCCCTAAAATTTCCATAAAAATTCTAGAAATGAAGAATTAAACGTGAAAAAGTTCCTATGTTTAAAATTAGAATCAAACTCAAAAACATGATTTTTCCATTGAATTCACATTAAAATACAATTTATGATAGTTAACAGGTTCCAATTTAGTTGACAAAGAATTTCAACAAGAGTTAAAACTGTTTACAACTCAATCTAAGATACAAAACAATCTATGACTACTTCTTAAACAAAGTTCTATCACTAAACCATTTGGAAAAATTCTTTTAAACTCAAAATAAGGTCAAGAACTAGTTTGAACTCAAGCTCTCAGCACGTCCTGATAGAAAGAAATATACTGCTACTGTTAAATGATTGATCAACCCATTTTGAAGTGTTATCTATATCTCAAAGTCTGCTCGAGTGTCTAAGAAGTAAATCTATGATAAATCTTCTCCATAAAATTCAACTCCAACGTATAATCATCAAAACTCAGTTAGAATATGTGATTAAATCATTAAATCTTCCATCCAGAATAGTATATAGTTGTTGTAGCTGCTGCTGCAGTTGCTACTAACATCAGATTGAATCCAAAAGTTGAAAACATCAATCACAACACTCAAACATGTCCTCTAATCATCTGAAATCTTCTTCAAAACCTCTCTCAATGCATTAGGATATTAATTGAAAAATTAGGTCTTCGATTCAATCTCTAACCTGGATGATGGAGATATACATGCCAGATCTGTTTCAAACTATTAAAATGCTACTCTAAATCATCGCAAGTGTTCATTGAATGATCTGGAACTCAATAAAATTCCAATCAAAGCTTACTTGAGTCTTAGAAACCCTAGTGATCTTCCTCTTGTGCCATCGACAACACAAAAAGGTTAGATCAGATTAGGTATTAAAATTGATGTCTATACATCTAAGTAGCCTAAAATATCTATTTATGCATGTTCTTAATGTTATAGAAGCATCATGCATTGTAAATATTACATAACATGCATCATCATGCATTTAGGTTAATTTGTATAAATTGTATTGTAATTCACCTCTTTTTATGGCCAGGGACAGGACAACATTTATTGGGGCCTCTGATTGAAGATCCAACCGTATGGATCTGATTAGGATAACGATCGGAGTTCAACGACTCTGAGATTGCTCTGATCGAATTTTCGTAGCATCAGATACAGTCTGAGGAAGATCAAAGGTCAAGGGGTGAGGTGGTGTAAAATCACGACTTCATATGATAAATCCAACTGCATGGATGGGTTCGGATCGACGATCACAACCCAGCAATGTGAAAATCATTGCAATCCAATAACTGTGGCACCTTCTACAAACAAAAGAAGATGGATGGCCTAGATGGTGCCACGTGGTGCCATCTAAGCCACCTGAAAGCACCAGCGCTCTTCCTATTCATCAAAGGTCGTGCAATCTTGACCATTGGATCGAGTCCAATTGTCGTTAGCGTGCGACCCTTAAATCAGAAACGCGACCAAAGAGGATGTGTAGTGAAGCGGTTAAGGCGCTGTGCCACATTAGGTCTCCCGTTCGAGTCACCTCTCTATGCTTCCTCCTCGCACACAAGAGCGAAATTCGGCCCTTCGATCATGAACGTGTGGCTCAAATTAGTAAATTGGATGGACATGTGATTAGACACCCAATCTCACCTGAGATCACATGTGCGGGAGTCGCGATTGGTAAAGGCGCACAGGCGTGCATTTCTAGCCGTTGATTGCTCTTCCAACAGCGATGAAGTGGTCGCGTCACCTCTTAACATGTGAAAAGGAAGCGGCATGCGCGGATCTATGTCATCTGATCTCTTGATCGGATGGCTGAGATTACGTGACGTGGGGACATGCGCTCAATGCTTGAAGAAGAGCCAATGACGTGGATGCCTCTAAGACGTCAGATGCGAAGTGAGCAGCGGGGATGCGGCGCGCGGCTATAGCGACGTGCGTCTACAATGACACGTATCCATCACTAAAGGCAGCAGAGCTTAATGTTGAAAATTAAAATGCCTCTTTTGACCCTATATGTGCAACTATATAATGGCCTTACTCCCTCCACATTTTCTTCATCCCTTCGATCATCTCTCACCCTCTCTAAGAGCTAAGAACTCAAGTTCTAAAGCTCACTCTAGTGTTCCCAAGCTATGAGAAGCTCTGCAAGAGTAAAAATATAAAATTTTCCACTTCTCATCCCCTTCGCAGAGCTCTCGCCAGCCGTCTTCTCACCCCCATTTTGGAAGTGGATCCCGCGACACCGATGCCCTGCCTCACCTCCGGTTCTTCTCAATCCATCCTCCGTCTTCGCTCTCCTTCCAGGGACGTCCGTTCGGCTTGTCCTCCAAGCAGTTGTCGAGGAGGATAGCTTCTCACCCCCTTCTCTTAATTGCTTTCTATATTAGATTTCCCACATTTTAATTGTATTTGTAATGACATTATTCTTAGTATAAAAGTTATTTTTTTCTCTCTCTCTATTTCTCTTTCTCTCTCTCTTTCTATAGTTTTAGTGTTTATATTGCAAGTAGAATAGCGATCATTGTGAATGTCTCATTTATAAACAAAAAATTACAAAAATATATATATAATTGTGGATTTCAAATCGACGTAGCCTCTCCGTGTTCAACCTGGGACTCATTCTAAGTTTTGGTAAAAAATTATTTGATTGATGGATTTTCTTGAGAATTGCACTACGACGACAGGGTTTTCTAAACACAAACTTTTCGCAATGAATTTCCAACCCATCATTTTGGTGCCGCCAGCGGGGAGGTAGTAGATCTTGATTTCTTTTCTGCATTCTGTGCACTTATTGCTCTCTAACTCTTTTTTTTCTACTCAATTGTCTTGCAGGTACCCAGATAAGGAATCTTCAAGCGATTGAAAGGAGTAAAGTGTAATTGAAGACAACTATAAGTGCTCCTCCATTCTTTTCCCCTCCATAGACTTCATTCCATCACCCTTATTCAAACCCTAATTAACCTAGGTGTTCTCATCAACCCTAGGATTAGTTTGGTTGCTATAATTTCCACCTCCACCCACCTCACCCTTGCTTAAAAAAAATATAAAAAAAATCACAAAGGTACACAGCCTCTACTGATTCTTCATACTAAACCGGTATCCTGATCTTTGAAATCGGTACACACAGCCAAACACATAATTGAGTAGAGATCGGACTAAGTAACAACTTGTGTGCCTAACTCAGTGGTGCATTAAGGCCAATTGTTTGAGTTATTTGGGCCGCACCACTTCATATAAAAACAACTCATCAAGTAGCTTTCTCATTAGGGTTAACAATTAAGGTCAATACTAGGCACTCCACTTTATCTTGATTTCAAAGGAAAACATCTTTACCCATGTTTGCAAATCTTGGTGTGACTCCTATATTTGATTGAAATCACCCTAATTCAAACCCTAAAAGCTACTTAAGTAAGATTTGAACTCTAAAAGCCACTCATGCAAATAATCTTGCTTGAAAACCTTGGTTGTGCATGCACTTACACTTATTCAATTAATCATTAAGGGCACAACCCATTTTAAGAGGCCACCACATTCCAAAAGCACTACTATCCCAGGCCTAATCTAAAATCAAGTATACGTTGGCCCTAGGACTCATCAATCCATCTCAGGATATTTCTCATATTGTGGTGCAAATTTGTGATGTCTGCTTTCTCCAGAAGGTACTAAGTTGGGTGGCCTGATTGTCAAATGACTTAAGCAGGTAGGGGTTTGGCATAATTAGTGGCCTTCCGGATACGCTTCCCTATCTTACCATTCCAACTTAACCAGCTTCTGGATTAAGGATAACACAAAATTTGTGTTGTGGTTTGAGTCTGTTTTGGAGCATAGGTCCTTAGCATACCCAACTTAAGGACAGGCTTGTATTGTTATGTCACAGGGTTCTTATCATTAGTCCGACCTCTTCCTAGTTTATGCTTTGAAGGAGGTTATTGAATTCCCGCTTGTAAGGACCATTAGAACATTCAAGGAGGCGTAGGTTGAATTTTAATCCAATTGATCCCATGGCTAATCAATCACCTCTTTTGCCTCAGAATCCACAAGAGATGTTGCAGACGCAGCTGGAACAAATGTAGCAAATGCAAGAATCGTTCTAGCGAATGCATGGTTAGGGCGCTCAGCTCTTGAAGGATTTTTATGATCCTTCAAATTACTGGAAATGTCCCAATGTCTAAATTCCAGCCGGTGACGTAGGAATCAAGCCCTAGGTGTTAAGACTGATCAAACATTTCCATGGGCTTGGCTCTGAAGACCCATTTCAGCATTTGGAGGACTTGACCACTTTGGTCTAGAGCACCAAAGCTCAAAATGTGGACGAGGAGCAGATGATCATGAGGCTCTGCCCCCACTCTCTGAGGGATAAGGCCGCACATTGGTACCGGACTATTGGAAGGTCGATACAAACTTGGAATGATCTTAAATCGACTTTCCTAAAGAAATTCTTCCCAGTCGGGCGTACCAATGCTTTGAGACGGGTGATTACTACTTTCATCGAGCAGCTGGGGGAACTGCTTCATGGTTCCTGGGAGAAATTCTAGGATCTTTTGCGGAAGTGTCCAAATCACGAGGTACCGAAATGGCAACTCGTGTAGATCTTTTATCATAGGTTGGCTGAGTAACTCCGTAACCATATGGATGCTTCTTGCGGAGGCAATTTCCTCAACAAGGATGCAGATAGTGTGCATGAATTGTTTGAGGAAATGAGTGAACATTCCATCAATCATGCCTCCATGGATACTGTTAACTGGTCCCAACAACCTAGATCGAATGTTAATGAGGTCCATGACTCTCACTCATTCGATATTAAACTGATTTGCAATAAACTTGGTAAAGTGGACCTGATTACAAAAAGAATGGAAGAGTCGATGGCTAGAAACTCTGCAACTACTTCTCGATCCACTCAATCCCAAAACTTAGGATTCCATTCTTTTTTTTTGAGATTCACGAGCTCCTACTGGACGGGAGTTCGTAATCAACTGGAAGCGATTGAACCTATGAGCTAGCATTACTCCTAACCCCACGGGTTCTAAACTGGGGCCTTTGATATCAATTTCTCTGATCCCTCTCCTTTCCCACCATCCTCACCCTATTAGGATGTGTATGTTGTACAGGAGAATGTTAGGTCCAACTCATATTCTAACTCCTATAATTCTAGTTGGAGGAACCACCTTAACTTCTCCTGGAAAAATCCGGGGCAGCAGACCCAAATCCAACCTAGCAACTATGCACCACAAAGACCAATGGGTTAGGGTCACGTATACACTTAGCTGCCCCTTAATCAGGTCAATCAACCAACTTGGAATTCTCGTCAACCTGTAGGGTAGGCTAATTTGAATCGACAGATGGTAGAGATGCAAGAATCCATGCTCCAGCTTATGCAACAAATGAAAACCTCATTGGACAACTTGCAATTTGGGCTCATTGCTAATTCTCGTTAGCCTGGATCTCTGCCATCTCAACCTGTACCCAACCCTTGCAACATATGGAATCAAGGAAATCGAGACCAAGGGTACGGGAATCAAAGGGACCCTCACACACATGCTCAGGCAGTTGAGCAGGGTCCTGCTTCTTCATCCAATCCAAGATATTTGGCTAATCAAGACCCTTTGATCTGTCCTAACCCTCCCCAAGACCCAAACTCGTATGCTTCTGAAATTTTGTTACATTGAGTAGTGGATGGCAAACCCAGGACCCAAAATTACCCTCTTCTAGTCAATCACAATCTAGTGAGCCTGAGGAAGGAAAGTAGAACACTGAAGAAGAAATCAAGGCTTAGGAACCTGATTCCAAAAGATCTAACTCATGTTCCATTCCCTGAAGCCTTGCTTAAACCCAGGAAGAAGAAGTCTATTGATAGTGACGAGGAGCTCTTGAATATATTCAAGAATGTTGAAATCAATATCTTGCTTCTCGATGCTATTAAATACATTCTAGGTTATGCTAAATTCTTAAAGGATTTATGCACTTAGAAACATAAGCCGAAGGAATCTGACCTGAGGAAGGTGATACTCTCCAAGTAGGCTAGTTTTGTTATCCTGCATCACTTTCCTCAGAAAAAGAGAGATCCAGGTGCCCCTTTGATTTCATGTGTTATTGAGGATTACACTTTTGACAGGGCACTTTTGGATCTAGGTGCATCCATTAACCTAATTCTTACTTCTCTTTACAAAATGTTCGGATTAGGTGAACTTAGGCCGACCTTAGTAACACTATAGTTAACGAATCGTTTGGGCACAAACCCGAAAGGCGTTATTGAGGATGTTATCATCAAGGTTAAGGATTTCACTTTCCTGTAGATTTCCTTATCGTTGACATGGATGTACCTGAGGATTTAAGGAACACACCCATCATTTTAGGTTGTCTGTTCCTGGCTATTGCTAAGGCCAATATCAATTGTGAAAGCGGTAGTATGGAAATCGCCTTTGGGGATAGAAAAATGAAACTCGATATTTTTAAGGCAATTAACAAATTTAAGGATTGTGGATATATTGAGGAGCTTGAGATGATGATTTGAATGTTGGGGCTTGTATGGCTTTTACTGTCCTTGAGAATTCCTCCTGCACTGATGAACCCAACCCACAACCCTCTGTGGCAGACTCGCCACACCCTGAAGAGGTTGCTAATTTTGTTCACTTCCAACCTCTTCCATTTGACCATCCTGATGCATCTTCATCAACATCCTCCTTACGCTCCATCCTAAACCTACCCTAGCTTGAACTGAAACCATTGCCTGAGAGTCTAAAATATGAATTTTTAGAACCTAAGAAAATGCTCCCTGTGATTATAAGTGCAAAACTTACTAAGGAGCAAGAGATGAGACTGATCAAGGTCCTAAAAGCACATAAGGAGGTAATTGGTTGGACCATCCATGACCTTAGGGGGATTGAGCTATCTTATTTCAATCATCGAATTTTTATGGAAGATGGATCCCACCGTTCTTGCTAGATGAAGAGGAGATTGAATCCTAATATGCGAGAAGTGATCAAGAAGGAAATCATTAAGTGGTTCGACGTAGGAATCATTTATCCAATCTCGGATAGTCCCTAGGTTAGTCCTGTGTAAATTGTTCCCAAGAAAGCCGAGATTACTGTTGTGACTAATGAGAAGGGAGAATCTGTCACAACTCGTTTAGCTTCCTATTGGAGAGTTTGTATCAATTATAGGAAGTTGAACACAGCCATGAAAAAGGATCATTTCTCTTTGCCTTTTATCGACCAAATCCTTGAAAGGTTAATTGGGAAAAAGTATTTTTGTTTCCTGGATAGTTGCTCGGGACACAACCAAGTCCCTATCCATCTTGAGGATCAGGAAAAGATGACTTTCACCTGTCCCTATGGAACCTTTGCATTCCATAGAATGTCATTTGGGTTTTGCAATGCACCTGCGACTTTTCAAAGGTGTATGCTAGCCATTTTCTCAGACATGGTGGAAGAGTTTATGAAAGTTTTAAAGGACTATTTCTCCATTTTCGGAGATTCATTTGATTCTTGCTTGGCTAACCTAGAATTGATCATTAAGGGATGCATTAAAACACTGTTAATCCTTAGTTGGGAAAAGAGTCACTTTATGACACAAGGAGTCATTGTCTTAGGTCATGTAGTCTCTGAGTGAGGAATTGAAGTTGATAAAGCTAAGGTGGATGCTATCTCGAAACTTCCTCCTCCCACATTTGTTAAATAAATTTGATCATTCCTTGGTCGTGTGGGATTTTATAGGAGGCTTATCAAGGACTTTTCTAAGGTTGTTCGACCTTTGAGCAACCTTCTGGCCAAAGATACACCGTTTGATTTTGATGAATCATGCCATAAGGCATTTGATCTTCTTAAAACAGTAGTCACTTGTGCTCCGATGTTGCAACCATCGGTATGGACAGCCCCATTTGAGATCATGACTGACGCTTCTGATTACATGGTCGGGGCTATTTTGGGTTAGAAAATAGGCAAGAAGCCCTCTATCATCTACTACGCTAGCAAAACTTTGGACAAGGCCTAGAGAAACTACACTGTTATTGAAAAGGAATTGCTAGTTGTAGTATTTGCGTTGGAAAAATTTAGGGCATATCTCTTAGGATCTCATGTTATAATCTATACTGACCACTCGACCTTGAGACATCTCCTAGCCAAAAAGGATGCCAAACCCCGACTTATTCGTTGGATTCTTTTACATCAAGAATTCGATCTTGAAATTAAAGACAAATCTGGGGCACAAAATTTGGTGGCGAATCATCTTTCGAGACTCTTAAGTGATTCTTCTCATTTGGATATTCCGATTACTGATACTTTTCCGGACGAGACTATTCTTATAGTTTCAGGTGTCCGAACCCCTTGGTTTGCAGACATGGTAAATTATTTGGTCGTTGGTTAAATCCCCCAGGATTAGACTAAGCAACAACGAGATAGTCTTATATCTGAGGCCAAATATTACTTCTAGGATGACTCTGAACTGTACCGCATCAGCTCCGATCATATTATTCGTCGATGTCTTTCGGAGAATGAGTTTCAAAGCATACTTGAGTTCTGCCATGCATCTGTGTGTGGTGGACATTTCTCTGGGAAAAATATGGTTGCAAAAATTCTGCAATCTGGATTTTATAGGCTGTCTTTATTCAAGGTTGCCCAGGAATTCTCATGGTCATGTTCCCGATGCCAGGCACTTGGGAGCATAGCCAAGAGAGACATGATGCCTCTAAACTTGATTCTTCTTGTCGAAATCTTTGACGTTTGGGGCATCAATTTCATGGAACCCTTCCTCCCTTCATTTAGACACTAGTACATTCTCATAGCTGTTGACTACGTGTCCAAGTGGATTGAGGCTATTCCCACCCGAACCAATGAGCACAAGGTGGTCACCAATTTTGTCAAGAAGAATATCTTTAGTCAATTCGAGATTCCAAGGGTCATCATCAACGATGGTGGTACTCACTTCACCAATGCCCAGTTTCGCAATTTACTGGTGAAATACGGGGTGAATCACAGAATTTCCACACCTTACCACCCGCAGACGAATGGATAGGTCGAGACCTCCAATCGTGAGATTAAGAACATCCTACAGAAGACAGTTAGGCTTGATAGAAAAGACTCAATTCAAAAGCTTGATGACGCTCTGTGGTCCTACCGTACGACGTACAAGACGCCTATCGGTATGTCACCGTTTCATCTAGTGTATGGTAAGGCATGCCATTTACCCGTAGAGATTGAACAACGGGCATTCTGGGCAATCAAGAAACGCAACTTTGATTTAAGTTTAGCTGGAAAGACTAGGAAACTTCAACTATCTAAGTTGGAGGAGCTTAGAAATGGCACATACAAGAATGCCAAAATCTATAAGGCTAGGACCAAAGCTCTTCATGACTAGTTGATTTCTCACAAGAGCTTTGAGCTGAACCAGAAGGTCTGGCTCTTTGATTCTCGACTTAAGCTCTTTCCCAGCAAGCTTAAGTCAAAGTGGAACAACTTGTTCATCATTGATCAAATATTCCCAAACGGAGCAATTGAGATTTCTAACCCAAAGATGGGTAATTCTTTCAAGGTCAACGGACAACGTCTGAAACCTTATGTTAACTGCGTTATTCTAGAACCCATCTCAGACAAGGTTGCTTTAACCTTAATCTGGCTTCTTTGGCTGGACCCCACCTAGCTGATGGCACTAAACTCAGCACTTATATAGTCTGACTCAAAGCTGATGAGAGCATCATGGAATACAGGTGATATTTTTCCATTCTGCCCTTTTCTCATGCCTTTTATTTTCAATGAGGACATTGCATGAGTTAGGCATGGAGGGTGGATTCATTTTTTGAATCATATTGTCAGCTCTGTGGATTTCTTGTAAAATTTTTCTTATTTTTTCTTTTTATTTTAAAAAAATTGAATTAGGAAAAGAAAACTTGGGCTTTAAAAATTTTCAACCTTAGGAAATAATACAGTAGAACCTGAACACTTAGATTCTTCAGGTCTTTGAGCTCAATTATCCTGGGTGTCCACTAAAATGTGGACTTGTTTCTTGAGTCCTCGCCATTTGAAAATTCCTTTCAACCCATCCTCTGATTTAAGGGGACTTTAAGTCTAAGCATCTAACACTATTTGCATTGACTCACTGTTTGGCAATTTTAACGAAAATTAGGTAGCTAATGAACCTTCTAAGGTGGTATGGCTAGAAAGTTGTTAGTGGTAACAGTTCATCGGTCGGTTGTCCAGAGCCTAGCCACATGACCATTCTCTTCTTGATGCCTTTGGGTAAATCTTAGATCACGGAAGCCACCTACCTAGAAAAAATAAAAAAAAAAAGAAAAATATCCAAAAAGAAAAGAAAAAAAGAGAAAAGAGGAAAAAAAGAAAGATATAAGCCATACTTCACCACACAAGTATGGTTGGCAAGTTGTTAATGGTAACAGCTAATCGGCTGGTTGTCCAGAACCCAGCTCACAAAAATGCACATTTAATTCCAAACACTTAGGAAGAAGCGGATAAGTAGAATAAACCGGGGAGATACACCGGGTTTGCCCTTGTGTTGATCCCATAAAAATAAAAGTAGGGAAAAATCTACTGGTCGTATAGATACACTTTTAGGCAAAATTCCTTTTTAAGGTCACCTAGGGGTGTAGAAACCCAAAGTCCCTTTTGATTGCCGATTAGTGAGCCTATCACATTTCACACAAAAAGATGCTTACTACTTAGAGTTCTTTTCGAGTCTTAGGTGGGTCGGGTAGCCACAGAAAGCTACCTCAAAACCTTAGACTCAAAAATTCAAAAAAATGAGAAAAGAAAGAAAAGAAAATGGTGTTTTTGCTTTTGAATAAGGCAAGGGCTTGGGCAGTTTGCATTTTGGCAGACACATGGGCACTGTTGTGTCTCTGTAGTTTAGGTCCTTAGTTAAAATTTCCTAGTGTTAAAAAAATAACTATTGCCCAAGTAATTTGATACTAATTCTGTTTATAAATAGCATATAGTTTTGCTAGGGACTAGTAAAAGATAGGCACGGGGGTGTGATGTGTATACATTTAAGTAGCCTAAAATGTGTATTTATGCATGTTCTTAGTGTTATAGAAGCATTATACATTATAAATATTGCATAACATGCATCATCATGCATTTAGGTTAATTTGTATAAATTCTATAGTAATTCACCTCTTTTTGTGGCTAGGGACAGGGAAATATTTATCAGGATCTCAGATTGAAGATCCAACCATATAGATCTGATCAGGGCAACGATCGGAGTTCAATGACTCCGAGATCGCTCTGATTGGATTTCCATAACATCAGATACAGTCTGATGAAGATCAAAGGTCAAGGGACGAGGTGGTCCAAAATTCGAACTTCAGATGACAAATCCAACTGCATGAATGGGTTCGGATCGACGATCCCAGCACAACAACGTGAAAATCGATCAAATCCGACAACCGTGGCACCTCCTACAAACAAAAGAAGATGGATGACCCAGATGGCATCACGTGGCGCCATCCAAGCCACCCGAAGGCACTAGCGCTCTTCCTCTTCAACAAAGGTCGCACAATATCGACTGTACTGAGATCCAACGGTTGTGAGCGCGCGACCCTTAAATCAGAAATGCGACCAAAGAGCACGTGTAGCATAGCGGTTAAGGCACTGCGCCACATCAGGTCGCCCGTTTGTCGTTCGAGAGCGAAATCTGACCCTCTGATCAAGAACGTGCGACTCATATTAGCAAATTGGATGGATGCATGATTAGATGCCCGATCTCACATGAGATCACACGCACAGGGGGCACGATTGGTATAGGCACGCAGGTGCACATTCTGAGCATAGATCGCTCATCCAATGATGATGAAGTGGACGCGTTACCTCTTAATGCACGAAGAATAAGTGGTGTGCATAGATCTAAACTGTCCGATCTCTTGATCGGACGACTAAGATTGCGTGGATGTGGGCACACGCTCTCAACACTTGAAGAAGAAGAGCCGGTGACGTGGCTGCCTTTGAGACGTCGAATGTGGAGTGAGCGGCAGGGATGAGGCGCGTGGCTACAGCAACGTGCGTCTACAGTGACACACGTATCCATCACTAAAGGCAGCAGAGTTTAATGTTGAAAATTAAAATGCCTCTTTTGACCCTATGTGTGCAACTATATAATGGCATTACACCCTCCACATTTTTTTCATCCCTTCGATCATCTCTCTCCCTCTCTAAGAGCTAAGAACTCAAGTTCTAAAGCTCACTCTAATGTTCCCAAGATATGAGAAGCTCCACTAGAGTAAAAATATAAAATTTTCCACTTCTCATCCCCTTTGCGGAGCTCTCACCAGCTGTCTTCTCACCCCCATTTTGGAAGTGGATCCTGCAACGCCGATGCCCTACCTTACCTTCAGTTCTTCTTGATCCGTCCTCCGTCCTTTGTCTTCCCAAACTATGAGTGTCCTAAGCCTTGATTGAACTTACCTAAACAAGCAAACCCTAAGAATCAAGCTCTAAATCTCACTTGAATCCTAAAGCGGGACCTAATAATCAAGGACAAATCAGGTGAAGTCAACCCATCTTGTGGGGTCAACCAATCTTCAAATTAGGTCACCACTCACAAAAACATCTTAAAGTTCAAGTGAAATCCTAAGCTCCCTCACTCTAAACTTAAAATTGGTAGACTTAAGAGGTCAAGTTATCCATTCTGGTCTACCTGGACCTTGAGTGACAAGGAAGGTTGGGTGGGGGAAATCCTGTAACTCGTGGGGACACTTTACCCAGTAGGGGTCTTTGCGGGACTCTCCCTTCCTGGCTGCCTAGGTAATTTTCAAGTGGACAACTTTCTGATCTAGGGGTATCATCCGCCCCGAACCTCTATAGTCATCCAAGGACATTTGGGTGTCTTGATTGGGTCCATCACACCTTCTATCCCTCACCTTCTCCATCGATGCATGTTTGGGAGGAGATGTTGTCAACGTTTCTGTGCGGATTTAAAGGCGTATTATGTTGCAGTAGAACCGACAAAACGTTTAAAGAAATATAAATAATTTTATTACTCGAACAACTAGAGTATCCGAGGTCGAACACAGGGAGCAAACTCAGTACTTTGTAAAACCCAAGAATACAACTGTTAAATGCAAATATAATTGATTCAAAGAGTTTTTAAGAAAGATGTAAAAAAAAAATAGAATTAGACGTCTGATTTATGTATCAGACGTCTTAAATGTGATCTTTCTTTCTCTTTTTCTTCTTCTGCTTTGCCTTTCGGATCTCTTTGCAATCTTCCCTTGTCCTTCTTCTTCTTCTCCTGCGAAGACTTCTAACCTTTCTGCTTTCCTTCTTCTCCTGCGAAGACTTCTTTCTTTCTTCTTCTTCTGTCTTGCTTCTCCTTTCTTCGTTGCCTTCTTCTTCTTCTTTGTCTTGCTTCTCCTTCTTCTGCAGCGGCCAAGTCCTTCTCCTGCAATCAGCCTGCCTGCACAGGAACAAAACCTAACCCTTCTCCCTCTACCCGCGCGTGTCTCTCTCTCAAGCAATTCACTCTAACCGCTCTACCAGAGCCACAGTCTCAATCGGGTCGGATCGTACCCGGGACCAGGCGCACCTGCAAGTGTGTGATGCGCGAGGAGTGCGTAGGTCTAGGTCGGGTCGGATCCGCCAGGTCCGCGTGGTCAGGCCGCGGACGAGGCGGGTGGGGTCAGTGAGGGACCTCACCCCTGTGCTTACTGAGGCGATAAGAGTAAAGCTTAAAAACAACTTATACGGTACCTGACGGTTGCAATCCCACAATGTGGGACTATCTGGTCTCGCCTTCACGCGCGCCTGCAGAAACCTCGTCGTGCGATTGCCCCGCAGCTGCTGGCTCTGCTAGCGCTCCTCGGCTGGATTCGTTCACCTCGCGACACTTGCGTTAGTATGCAGCACCTGTAGTCTGGAAGACCGGGTGCCTGGAGCTTCGCGGGAGCTTCATCAGAGGTCGTCCATGGCGGCAGCGGCTCGAATCCTGTCGTACACAAAGCGCACCTCTCGGCCAAATCAGAATAGATAGAGACCTTCGCCGTGGCACGGCGAAGGCGGTGGGCAGTGCAGCAGGCCGCAGGTCGGCCTAGGCGTGCGTGCCTAGGTCAACCTGTGGCCGGAGATGGTGGGTTGGTCGGGGGGTGATTGTGGAGGGCTGGAGTGGCAGTGGTAGGGTGGAGTGTGTTCCTGGAGGTGAGGCGGAGCTTTCGAGGTGGTTGGCGAGCCGTGTGGAGGGCTGGAGTGGTGTGGGCGGCTCGCCGGAGTGCGGTCGGAGGCGAAGACGATGGAGGTTGTTAGCGTCTGTCGAGGGTCGATCAAGGGAGATAACAGGGGGAAAAAAGAGAGAAGAGGATGGAGAACGTATCTGGGGTTGTCTGGAGTGAAGGGAGGCAGCGGAGAGGACGGCTCGTGACTGCCGTCGTCGAGGAAGAAAGACCCTGGGGGAGGAAGCGACGACGAAGATGAGGTCAGGAGCTTGCGCGCAGGGTACAGCGCGCCGCGGGAGGAAGAGGCGGAGAGGACTCTGCTGCTGGTGTGGCAGCAGAGTGACGAGAAGGAGGGAAGGCGGTCGCCGGAGCTTGTGGGTCGTTTGGCCGGAGATGGGAGAGAAGAAATTTGGAGGGGATCTCCGTCAAAATCAAGCTTAAGATGAGTGGCCGGGTCCGAGGGGTGTTTTATAGGTGCTGGCCGCTCCTATCAGTGCGTGAAAGACGCGCAATTAGGTCAGCCGGTTCGCCGGAGTTGGAAGGAAGAGAGATACCCACATCTCTCGTGCGTTCGCACGAGAGATTGGGTTCACGCCAGCGAATTTGATTGGCTTTAGAAGGAAGGGAATTCCTCAGAGAATCTCCCTTCCATTTCTGGGAGAGAATCTCTGAGGAATTAGAGAGCCATCTCTCTCGAAACTTCGTCGGAGCTCGGTTCTGCCCTAGCAATGGCGGCAGGACCGGTTTGCAAAGAAGGCGAGGAACCTAGGGGGCTCTCTGTAAGGATATTCAAAAGATAGGGACCTCTTTGTGATTTGGGTGTACTAACTTGCAAAGTAGGTCAAGATGACCTCCCCTTAGGTCCAAATTTTGGTACAAACCTAATTTGGCCCTAAAGAATCCAATGGTGAAGTTGGATTTTAGGTTTGACCTCGTTTGACTGGACATTTTGCGTAAAAACCCAAATTAGGTTAATTGAAGAGCTAAGACCCTAATCTAGGTCAAACTAGGTTCCAAAGGCCAAATTAAGTGTTCTAAACCCCAGAGGATGTTTTTCTATGATTTTTAGAGGGTTTGATTGATTTTTATTCTGACCGGAACCTTGTTAATTTAAGCAGGTCTGTTTTAGGGTTACCAAGTGTCATTTAATTCTTAGATTGCACATAAACCCATTTCTGATTAATTCAACCCACTTTGGACCATTTGACCTATGTTTTGCTTCTGAGAAATCCCGTTTATGTACTGCAATGGTAAAATTGCAGTTTTAACCTTTATTTCATGTTTTCTTCTCAGAGCACTTGTTCCTTCAGTTAAGCCTTCTTCTAGGTTATGTAGGAGCTTTTATCTTCTTTATTAGGTCAAGATGAGCTAGTTATGGCTCATGATGAGGCTCTCATCATACCCCCATGCCTAGCTTTTGCTAGTCCCTTAGCAAAATTTCAAAGTTTTAACTTCCATTCTAGACCCAAAGTGTCCTTAGTTATGATAAGTGCTTCTTTTGTGATTAGGTAGGAATGTCGACAATAGGCCTAGAGGTACTCCAGTACCAACCAAAATCTGGACCTGTTCTGCTTTAGCCTCAGTCCTTCGCAAAGGTTTCTACGGCCCACAAAAACTATCCTAGGGTTTGTTGGACTCTGCGGTTAAAGCACCCGTGCTTGAGACATTTTTAGCCTACGCTCAGTTTGCAGTGCGTTTTTTTTTTTGTAAGAGAGAGATAGAGGATTTATTTGTTTGGAGAGCTTTTCTCTCTCTTTTCTTTTTATTTCTAGCTTCGGATTAGCTTCTCAACACGGTCTGTATCGGATTCCTCGTCCCCATCATCAATCCTCAAGGGTCCCTGGCTTTCGAGATTTCGAGATAATCCCACCCATGGCAACCCCCGGAACCCTGGCTTTCGAGATTTCGAGATAATCCCGCCCATGGCGTTCCGTGGCCGAATTCAGACCCTGGCAATCGACATTTCGTGATAATGCCACCCATGGTATCTGAACCAGCAGAGTGCTTACATGCCCCCAGTAGGATATTTAAATATCCTAAGAGACAAGCACCGAGGAGACGATATGTTGTTACGCATCTTCGAGGGGAATTTCCCGCCTCTCCGCGCTGGGAACTTGTCCAAATCAACTTGTGTTGATTGGCCGCTCCTAATCTAGGTGACTTTTTCAGAATATTAAACGCTCTTGCGTGTTTTGAATATTTATGCGCACTGAACCAGACTGTGTGTGAATTTGGGTGCTTAGGTTACCGAATCCCGCAAACCGGAGGTCAGTTAACGAGGTCGAATACTTCCTAAGCCTTAGACCTAATACTTAAGCTTCGCATTTTCCTCAACCTCTTGAGGATTATCCAGATTTTAACGGATACGTGAATTTTTAAGCTAAAAATCTAGCCCAAGAGGCCTAAGACCAGCGTTCCCGCTAATCTCTTGTTATATCCCCGTAGCACTTTTCTTTTCTTTTTCTTGACTCGGTCTAGAACTTCAGTTAACCCCTTAATCTTTTACTAATGACTTTTTCTTTTTCTTTTCCTTTTGTGCTCCTTTCTTCATTTTTGCTCTTTTTCTCCTCCTTAACATTTCCTCCCTCCCCACTTTCTTTTTGTTCTTTTTGTCATTTTTCTTTCTTTTCCTCCTCTCATTTGTATGACCCTGAATTGTTCCTCCCCTCTATCAAGTCTTCTTCTTTTTTTTTTTTTTATGTGAAACCCTTTCTTGATATGAATTTTCTGACATTTTGCACTTTCATACCCCCCCATGCCTAAGATTTGCAATGTCCCCATTGTAAATTAGGTGGGTTCGAATTCAGCTTAGTTCATGTGTTAGGACAGGTGTGTGGTGAGTGAATGGGTCGAAGCGACTTGTTGCGAACGATTTCTAATCTCGGGTAGGTATACCTGAGGTGAAGTCGGCTGTTCTAATGGATGAACCCTAAAGTGCAATATGAGTTCCGCATAGCGATGTCAGAAACGGTTTCAGGTTTTTCAAAGAATGACGGGTTGCCTCCCGTTAAGCGCTGAGTTTTACGCCATCGGCCGGGCGCAATGAGCTCAAGAGGAAAGGAGGGTAAAGGATGACTCAGTCAAATCTATATCGGTCATGTCAATGAACGGCTTGAGTCTCTGTCCGTTCACGACAAAGGGTTCAGAATCGTGGCTGAGTGGGCTGATTTCAATAGCTCCATTTCCGAAGATTTGGCGGACTAGGTAGGGTCTGACCCACTTGGATCTTAACTTTCCTGGGAATAGTTTGAGTCGAGCATCAAAGAGTAACACTTTTTGACCAGGATGAAAGACCTTTCTAGAAATGTGTTTGTCGTGAAAAGCTTTAACCCGTTCTTTGTAAATTCGCAAGTTCTCATATGCGTCGTGGCGGAATTCATCGATCTCGCTCATTTGAAATCTTCTGTGGGTTCCAGCCTTAGAAAGGTCGAGATTACAGGTCCGTACTGCCCAATAGGCTTTATGCTCCAATTCGACGGGGAGGTGACATGCCTTCCCGTACACTAGTCTGAAGGGAGACATTCCTAATTGGGTCTTGTGGGCGGTCCTATAGGCCCACAATGCTTCCGGAAGCCGAGAAGACCAATCTTTTCTATCAGGTCGAACAGTAACCTGAAGGATCTTCTTGATCTCTCGGTTAGATAGCTCAGCTAGACCATTAGTTTGGGGGTGGTAAGGAGTAGAGATTCGGTGTGACACCCCGTATTTGATCATCAGTGACCTGAACTGAGCGTTTGTAAAATGGGTCCCTCCGTCGGAAATTATAGCACGCGGAATCCCGAACCTTGAGAAAATGTTTTGATGAAGGAATTTTATAACGACTTTATGATTGTTGGTTCGGGTCGGAATGGCTTCTATCCACTTGGAAACATAATCAACTGCGAGTAAAATGTATTCGAAGCCATCCGAGGTAGGAAAGGGTCCCATGAAATCAATCCCCCAAATATCAAAAATTTCGCATACCAAGATCGGCTGTAGAGGCATCATGTCTCTATGGCTCATGTTGCCTAGAGTCTGGCAACGGGAACATGCCTTACAGTGATTGTATGCATCTTTGAAAATTGTGGGCCAGTAGAAACCACACTGGAGGACTTTCGATGCGGTTTTATGTCCCGAAAAATGTCCACCGCATGCCTGGTCATGGCAGAATGAGAGTATGTCTTTGATTTCCACTTCCGTGACGCATCGTCGGATTATCTGATCAGCACCAATGCGGAAGAGATACGGGTCTTCCCATAGGTAATACTTGGCATCGGAACGCAATTTGTCCTTTTTGGCCTTCGACCAATCGGGCGGAATCTGATGTGATGCCAGGTAATTAACAATATCGGCGAACCATGGAAGACTTGTACTGATAGTCAGGAGGTGCTCATCAGGGAAATGTTCTGTAATAGGTCCGGAAGGATCAATAATTTCAAAAGGAAGGCGGGATAAATGATCAGCTACCACATTGTGCTTTCCCGCCTTGTCGCGAATCTCGATGTCAAATTCTTGCAACAGCAAGATCCAGCGGATTAATCGAGGTTTCGCGTCCTTCTTGGCCAGGAGATGCCTCACAGCTGTGTGATCCGAGTATATGATAACACGGGAACCCAGAAGGTATGATCTGAATTTTTCCAGGGCAAATACTACGGCCAGCAGCTCTTTCTCAGTAACCGTATAGTTACGCTCAGCCTCATCCAGTGTTTTGCTGGCGTAGTAAATGACCACAGGCTTCCCGTCAATTTTCTGCCCCAAAACTGCTCCTACAGCGAAGTCAGATGCATCGCACATGATCTCAAAGTGTTGAGACCAATCAGGGGACTGTAGGATTGGGGCTTGGGTGACTCGGTCACGTAGGATCTCAAATGCTTGAGTGCATTCCTTGGAAATTCCGAAAGGCACATCCTTGGAAAGCAGATTGGTCAGGGGGCGTGCGATTTTGGAGAAATCAGGGATGAATCGACGGTAGAAACCGACGTGCCCCAAAAAAGATCGGATGTCCTTAATCGAGCTAGGCATAGGGAGCTTGGAAATCAGGTTAACCTTAGCTCGATCCACTTGGATGCCTTTCTCTGAGATTAAATGTCCCAGGACAATTCCCTCAAGCACCATGAAATGGCTCTTTTCCCAGGAAAGAACCAAATTCACCTCGATGCACCGCCTGAGTATATGGACCAAGTGTTGGAGGCAATCGTCAAATGATTGTCCAAAAACTGAAAAGTCATCCATGAAGACTTCCAGATAATCACCTACCATATCTGAGAATATGGCAAGCATGCACCGCTGAAAAGTTGCAGGTGCATTGCAGAGACCGAACGGCATCCTTCGAAACGCGTACGTCCCGAAGGGGCAGGTGAATGTGGTCTTTTCTTGGTCCTCTGGATGGATTGCCACCTGATTGTAACCGGAGTACCCGTCATGAAAGCAGAAGAATCTATTTCCCACTAGTTTCTCAAGGATCTGATCAATAAACGGTAGTGGGAAATGATCCTTCTTCGTGGAGGAATTTAGTCTTCTGTAATCAATGCAGACTCTCCACGAATTAGCTATTCGGGTAGGAATGACTTCCCCGGTTTCAGTCGTGATGATGGTAAGTCCTGCCTTCTTAGGTACCACTTGTGTTGGACTCACCCAACGACTGTCGGAGATCGGGTAGATGATCCCTGCATCTAACCACTTAATGATCTCCTTTTTCACGACCTCCTGTAGGTTAGGGTTTAGTCGCCTTTGCATTTCTCTTGAAGGTCGTGAGCCTTCTTCTGTGTAGATTCGATGCGTGCAGTATGAAGGGCTTATACCAGTCAAATCATCTAGAGTCCATCCAATGGCTCTACGATGTTGCTGGAGAACAGAAATCAAACGGAGTTCCTGGTCAGGTGTGAGTCGAGAATTGATAATCACAGGAAACGTTTGATTTGAATCCAAAAAGACATATTTTAGATGTTCGGGAAGGGGCTTGAGTTCCATGACAGGATTGTCAGCAGCAGCGGGTGGTTCAGGGTTTGTATCGGGAGCAATGGTAGGAGTCATAGGTGTGTCTAGATTGTGTTCGCACTCCTCTGTTAGCGGTTTTTGATTTTCTAGTGGTTGATCAGGAATAATCAGGTTGTCCTCTATATGCAGTTCATCAACCACAGCTTTGACATCACAAATTTCCTCTATAACCCCGCAATTAATCCCTTGTTGGGCTTTGAAAATGTCAATCTTCAGATTTTGATTCCCAAATTTTAATTCTATCTGGCCCTCTTCACAGTTTATATTGGCCCTAGCAGTGGCCAGAAAGGGTCTCCCTAATATGATTGGTGTGTCCCTTGGGTTCTTAGGTGCATCCATGTCCAGTACTATGAAGTCCACTGGGAAATAAAAATCTCGTACCCTAACAATGACATCCTCGAGTATTCCTTTGGGTGACTTGATGGATCGATCAGCTAACTGCAATGTCACCTCAGTGGGTTTAAGTTCAGATTCTTCAAGGTGGTCAAGGAGGGATGTAGGTATTAAATTTATGGAGGCACCTAGGTCTAGTAGGGCTCTATCAAGTTGGGTTTCACCAATTTTACAAGAAATCAAGGGGGTTCCTGGGTCTTTAGTCTTGGGTGGGAGTTTGCTCAGGATGACAGAGCTGGCTTGCTCTGACAGTACGATAGGATTCCCATCCTTGGTTCGCGGCTTACGTTTAGGTGTACATATGTCTTTCAAGAATCTTGCGTAAGCCGGTATGTGGCGGATTGCATCCATCAACGGGATGTTTATCTGGACCTGTTCAAAGAGCTTGACCAGATCCTCCTCAGGAGCCACAGGTTTGGTTGTCCTTTTTCCTTTGGTCAAGGCATCAGGAAATGGGATCCTAGCTGGTTCCTGTAGGATAGGTCCAGGTTCTTGATCTGGGACAGTAGTATCTTGGATGACTACCCTAGGGTCTTGGCGATTATCAGGCTTGGAGTGGTTCAGATAATGTGGGTCTTGTGTTGTTTTACCACTACGTGTTGTTATAGAGTTTAATCCAGCCTGACTTTGGTTTGGGTTAGGTAGGAGAGGTGGCTGCTGCTGAAATTCTGCATAAGATGTAGAAGCCTCCATCCTGTCTGGTGATGGAGTAGCAGGGGCCTGATAAATCAAATGTGCGTGGCCTGGATTTGGATTCATAATGCGCCTCTGGGTCGGCACATTATTTGGGTTGGGCAGAGGTTGCGAAGGAAGGGTGCCAGGTTGGCGAGAATTTTCCATCTGGGCCAGTTGGTTGCGAACCTCTGTGATCTCGTCCTTGTGCTGTTTTTGCATTGCCGCATTCGTCTTTTGAATGTCAGCCAGCGTTTGAAGGATAAGAGTCAGTTGATCCTGATTTTGCCCAGATTGGTAGGTGGGATTGGGCCGAGGCTGAGGCGGCTGATATGGACGAGGGGCTTGTGGGCGGGGTTGATATGGTGGTTTTTGAGAGTTTCCCGCCCACTGAAAGTTAGGATGATTTCGCCATCCAGGGTTGTAGGTATTGGAGTATGGGTCGTTCTGGATGGCGTTGAGGTCCTCGCAGTTCTGAGAAACCTCAGGAAAGTCAGAATACGAGGGTTCAGAGTTCCCCCAACTCGAGTAGACGGGATCGGAGGTCACTCCGGTCTGGGAGGTAGACGGGGGTGGATAGGGGCCCATCCCCTTGGCAGGTTGGTGATAGATGTTTTGCACTGTTTCCCTTGCCAGAGGAGGTCGTGCAAAAGAGTTTTGTGCAGAGGTGGCTTACTGCAAATGTCGAGTTAGCTCGTCCACCTTCTTTTCTATGATAGAGACCTTGTCCAACCGACTGGCCATCAATTCCAGGTCAACAGAAGTGGACAGGTCCTGCGTCTCATGTGTCCCTCTTAGATTCGTCGATGCGCGGGCATTCGTCCTGTCGAATAAGCCCAAGGAGTCATTGTTTATGGAGTTCTCGCACATGTTTTCGAGAATCTCCCACACCGTGTCCTCATGTTGGCCCATGATGTTTCCTCCACATGTTGCATTGACGATTAGACGAATATCCTCACGGAGTCCCTGGTAAAAAGACTGGACTTGTTCCCATTTAGGAACTCCGTGATGGGGACACTTTCGCATGAGATCTAGGAATCGATCCCAAGCTTCGTGAAGAGGTTCTCCCTGTTGTTGAGTGAAATGAGTAATCTGGTGGCGCAAGGCATTCGTCCGGCCAACAGGGAAGAATTTTTTCAAAAATTCGGACTGTAATTCCTCCCAAGTGTTGATCGGGCGGGTCTGAGTCTGATACCAGTGCGCGGCCTTGTCCAAGAGGGAGAACGAAAACATTTTCATGAGTAGGATATCCCGGTTTTGTACATCTGACCCGAAAGTCTGGGCCAGATGCTTGAGTTGTTTAATGTGTTGGAATGGATCCTCAGAGTTAAGCCCATGGAACTTTGGTATGGCATGAATCATATTGGGCTTTAGATCAGAATCGGGTCCTCCAATTGGGATTCGTACTCGGGGTTCGATTGCCACCGCAGCGGGATTATAGTGATCTCGCATCATAGGTCGCTGTGGTGGGTTTACAAAGTTCTGAAAGAGATCGTTCAAGCGTTGAAGTTGGTGTTCAAGGTTATTCTCCTCTTCAATGGGTTGTGCCATAATGGGAGAAGAGGGAGAATCAGGGTCTGAATCAGATGAAAGATTTATGTGGTGGGGTTGCTGCACAAACAAGGGCGTCGAGGCTTGGCCTCGGCGAGAATGAATTTCTAGAGGAGGTCTTAAAGGTGGTCTTAAGGACCTCCTACCAAACATGCACCGGAAGATGTGATGAGATTAGAAGGTGCTGGACCCAATCAAGACACCCAAGAATTGTTGGGTGACTATAGAGGTTCGGGGCAGATGGACCCCTGGATCAGAAGATCGTCCACCTGAGAAATACCTGGGCAGCCAGAGAGGGAGAGTCCCACAAAGACCCCTACACGGTAGAGCGTCCCCACGGGTTACAGGGTTTCCCCCACCCGACCTCTCTTGTCACTGCGGTTCCAGGTAGACCAGAATGGGGATCTTGACCTCTTAAGTCTACCTTTTTTTTTTTATTTTAAGATCAAGGTGCTTAATGTTCCACTTGAACTTTTAAGTATTTTGAGTGCAAAAAGTGACCTAATATTAAGGTTGGTTGACTCGAGGGATCAACTTCACCTCTTGTTCCTTTGAGAGCTTTTAGGTCCTTCCTTTTATGATTCAAATGGATTATCAGCCTGATTTGCTTAGGGTTCCTCTTGTATAAATATTTTCAAACACGGTTTAGGCACACTTCTTTTTGGAAAGTTTGTTTCTTTGTTTTAGAGAAGATGTGTCTCTAAAAACCCTAGCTTTGCAATCCTAACTTGGCTCTAATGGGTCCAATTTAGTTGCCTTAGAATTTAGCACCTAGGGCTCAATCAAGAAAGTTTTAGCCCTAGTTGCCTTAGTTGGATGACAGACAAAAATATGTTGAAATGAAAATCAGGCAACTTGATGAGTTACTAAATATAAGACAGGTAGCCCTAAGTTGATTTCTCTCCTTTTTTTTTCTTTTTCTCTTTTTTTTTTTTTTTTTTAGATTGTGAGAGGGTTAAGGGAGAGGGCTTATGGAGATTACCTGCTTCCCGTCTGTTGTGCAGTTGCTATTCTTTCCTTTTTGTTTCGCTTTCCCTGATTGAACACAACAAAAGAGAAGTTAAGTCAGATATTAAATAGAAAAGTTGTACTCAAAAGCTTTAAAAGTGCCCGTTGCTCCCCGGCAGTGGCGCCAAAATGTTGTCAACGTTTCTGTGCGGATTTAAAGGCGTATTACGTTGCAGTAGAACCGACAAAACGTTTAAACAAATATAAATAATTTTATTACTTGAACAACTAGAGTATCCGAGGTCGAACACAGGGAGCAAACTCAGTACTTTGTAAAACCCAAGAATACAACTGTTAAATGCAAATATAATTGATTCAAAGAGTTTTTAAGAAAGATGTAAAAAAAAAATAGAATTAGACGTCTGATTTATGTATCAGACGTCTTAAATGTGATCTTTCTTTCTCTTTTTCTTCTTCTGCTTTGCCTTTCGGATCTCTTTGCAATCTTCCCTTGTCCTTCTTCTCCTGCGAAGACTTCTAACCTTTCTGCTTTCCTTCTTCTCCTGCGAAGACTTCTTTCTTTCTTCTTCTTCTTTCTTGCTTCTCCTTTCTTCGTTGCCTTCTTCTTCTTCTTTGTCTTGCTTCTCCTTCTTCTGCAGCGGCCAAGTCCTTCTCCTGCAATCAGCCTGCCTGCACAGGAACAAAACCTAACCCTTCTCCCTCTACCCGCGTGTGTCTCTCTCTCAAGCAATTCACTCTAACCGCTCTACCAGAGCCACAGTCTCAATCGGGTCGGATCGTACCCGGGACCAGGCGCACCTACAGGTGTGTGATGCGCGAGGAGTGCGTAGGTCTAGGTCGGGTCGGATCCGCCAGGTCCGCGTGGTCAGGCCGCGGACGAGGCGGGTGGGGTCAGTGAGGGACCTCACCCCTGTGCTTACTGAGGCGATAAGAGTAAAGCGTAAAAACAACTTATACGGTACCTGACGGTTGCAATCCCACGATGTGGGACTATCTGGTCTCGCCTTCACGCGCGCCTGCAGAAACCTCGTCGTGCGATTGCCCCGCAGCTGCTGGCTCTGCTAGCACTCCTCGGCTGGATTCGTTCACCTCGCGACACTTGCGTTAGTATGCAGCACCTGTAGTCTGGAAGACCGGGTGCCTGGAGCTTCGCGGGAGCTTCATCAGAGGTCGTCCATGGCGGCAGCGGCTCGAATCCTGTCGTACACAAAACGCGCCTCTCGGCCAAATCAGAATAGATAGAGACCTTCGCCATGGCACGGCGAAGGCGGTGGGCAGTGCAGCAGGCCGCAGGTCGGCCTAGGCGTGCGTGCCTAGGTCAACCTGTGGCCGGAGATGGTGGGTTGGTCGGGGGGTGATTGTGGAGGGCTGGAGTGGCAGTGGTAGGGTGGAGTGTGTTCCTGGAGGTGAGGCGGAGCTTTCGAGGTGGTTGGCGAGCCGTGTGGAGGGCTGGAGTGGTGTGGGCGGCTCGCCGGAGTGCGGTCGGAGGCGAAGACGATGGAGGTTGTTAGCGTCTGTCGAGGGTCGATCAAGGGAGATAACAGGGGGAAAAAAGAGAGAAGAGGATGGAGAACGTATCTGGGGTTGTCTGGAGTGAAGGGAGGCAGCGGAGAGGACGGCTCGTGACTGCCGTCGTCGAGGAAGAAAGACCCTGGGGGAGGAAGCGACGACGAAGATGAGGTCAGGAGCTTGCGCGCAGGGTACAGCGCGCCGCGGGAGGAAGAGGCGGAGAGGACTGTGCTGCTGGTATGGCAGCAGAGTGACGAGAAGGAGGGAAGGCGGTCGCCGGAGCTTGTGGGTCGTTTGGCCGGAGATGGGAGAGAAGAAATTTGGAGGGGATCTCCGTCAAAATCAAGCTTAAGATGAGTGGCCGGGTCCGAGGGGTGTTTTATAGGTGCTGGCCGCTCCTATCAGTGCGTGAAAGATGCGCAATTAGGTCAGCCGGTTCGCCGGAGTTGGAAGGAAGAAAGATACCCACATCTCTCGTGCGTTCGCACGAGAGATTGGGTTCACGCCAGCGAATTTGATTGGCTTTAGAAGGAAGGGAATTCCTCAGAGAATCTCCCTTCCATTTCTGGGAGAGAATCTCTGAGGAATTAGAGAGCCATCTCTCTCGAAACTTCGTCGGAGCTCGGTTCTGCCCTAGCAATGGCGGCAGGACCGGTTTGCAAAGAAGGCGAGGAACCTAGGGGGCTCTCTGCAAGGATATTCAAAAGATAGGGACCTCTTTGTGATTTGGGTGTACTAACTTGCAAAGTAGGTCAAGATGACCTCCCCTTAGGTCCAAATTTTGGTACAAACCTAATTTGGCCCTAAAGAATCCAATGGTGAAGTTGGATTTTAGGTTTGACCTCGTTTGACTGGACATTTTGCGTAAAAACCCAAATTAGGTTAATTGAAGAGCTAAGACCCTAATCTAGGTCAAACTAGGTTCCAAAGGCCAAATTAAGTGTTCTAAACCCCAGAGGATGTTTTTCTATGATTTTTAGAGGGTTTGATTGATTTTTATTCTGACCGGAACCTTGTTAATTTAAGCGGGTCTGTTTTAGGGTTACCAAGTGTCATTTAATTCTTAGATTGCACATAAACCCATTTCTGATTAATTCAACCCACTTTGGACCATTTGACCTATGTTTTGCTTCTGAGAAATCCCGTTTATGTACTGCAATGGTAAAATTGTAGTTTTAACCTTTATTTCATGTTTTCTTCTCAGAGCACTTATTCCTTCAGTTAAGCCTTCTTCTAGGTTATGTAGGAGCTTTTATCTTCTTTATTAGGTCAAGATGAGCTAGTTATGGCTCATGATGAGGCTCTCATCAGTCCCTAAGACCACCCTTGAGGCCTCCATTAGCTATTCACTCTCGTCGAGGCCAAGCCTCGACTTCTCTATTTGTGCAACCACACGATCGGATCGACATATCTTCTGATTCATTTGAGCCTAGATCTTCTTCATCCATACTCATGGAACAACCAGCAGAAGAAGAAAACAACCTCCAAAATCAGCTTCAGCACCTCAACGATCTATTTCAGGCCTTTATGAATCCACCATAGCGTCCTATGATGCAAGATCATTACAATCCCGCTGTAGTGGCAATCGAACCTTGAGTCCAAATCCCAGCTGGAGGTCCTAATAATGAACTCAAGCCCAACATGATTCATGCTATTCCTCAATTTCATGGGCTTAATTCCGAAGATCCTTTCCAGCATATCAAGCATCTGGCCCAGACCTTCAGGTCAGAAGCTCAAAATTGGGATATCTTGCTCATGAAAATATTCTCCTTCTCTCTCATGGACAAGGCCGCTCACTGGTACCAAACCTTAACTCGTCCAATAAACACATAGGCTGAACTTCAATCTGAGTTTCTGAAAAAGTTCTTCCCTGTTGGTTGGACAAATGCTCTGCAGCACCAGATCACACATTTCATGCAGCAAGCAGGAGAACCGCTTCATGAGGCATGGGATCACTTTCTAGATCTCATGCGAAAGTGCCCCCACCATGGAGTTTCTAAATGGAAAGAAGTCTAATCTTTTTACTTGGGTCTCTATGAGGATATTTGATTGTTCGTCAATGTGATCTGTGGAGGAAACATCATAGGTCAACATGAAGACACTGTGTGGGAGATTCTTGAGAACATGTGTGAGAACTCCATCAATAATGAATCCATGGGCATGTTCGACCGAACGAATGCCCATGCATTGACGAATCCGCAGGGAGCACATGAGATGCAGGGCCTATCCTCTTTCGTCGACTTGGAGTTAATGGCCAGTCGCCTGGACAAGGTCTCGATCATTGAGAAGAAGGTGGATGAGCTGACTTGACATTTGCAACTAGCCACCTTTGTGCAAAACTCATTCACATAACCACCCTCTAGTAGGGAGGCTGTGCATAACATCTACCATTGATCTTCTTAAGGGATGGATCCATACCCATCCCCATCTGATTTAGGGTTTTGAGGAAGCTCTGGATTCACATACTCTAGTTGGGGGAACTCTAAACCCTCGTCTTCTGATTTCTCCGAGGTTCCTCAGACCTGTGAGGACCTCAACGCCATCCAAAACAATCCTTTCTCAAACACCTATAGCCCTGGATGACGTAATCATCCTAATTTCACGTGGCCAGGGAATAATCAAAATCAGAGACCTCAATATTAGCTCTGACCACAAGTTTGTCGTCCATATCAGCTGCCTCAACCTCAGCCCAACCTGACTTACCAAACCAAGCAAACTCGAGAAGATCAAATGACTCTTATCCTTTAGACTCTGGTTGGCATTCAGAAGACGAATGCAGCTATGCAAAAATAGCATAACGACGAGATCACAGAGGTTCACAATCAACTCGCCCAGATGGCAAATCCCCGCCAGCCTGGTGCACTCCCTTCGCAACCTTTGCCCAATCCAAATAAAGTGTTGAACTAGAGGCACGTTATGAACCCGACTCAGGGCTAGGCTCACTATGTCTATCAGGCCCCTTTTGGTCCATCATCTGACGGTATGGAGGCTTCGACATCATACGCGGGTTATCAGTAGCAACCACCCCTTTTGCTTACCCCAACCTAGAACCACGCAGGACTGAATTCTGTTACCACCAGTGGTGGCAAAACAACTCAGGACCCACCTTACCCGAGCCACTCTTAGCATGGCAGTTCAAACCCAAACCTTAGGTTGGTCATCCAGGATACCCCTATCCCAGATCAAGAACCCAGACCAATTCTAGAGGAACCTGCAGAGGTTTCATTTCTGGAGGCCTTGACCAAAGGAAAGAGGAAACCCAAACCCATGGTTCTTGAGGAGGACCTAGTCAATCTCTTTGAGCAGGTCCAAATAAACATCCCGTTGATGGATGCAATTCACCACATACCGGCTTATGCAAGATTTCTGACGGATGTATGTACACCTAAGCGTAAGCTGCGAACCAAAGGTGGGAATCCAATCGTATTGTCAGAGCAAGCCAACTCCATCATTTTGAGCAGACTCCAGCCTAAGGAAAAAGACCCTGGTACCCCTCTGATTTCATGCAAAATAGGTGATTTAGAATTCGACAAATCCCTTTTAGACTTAGGAGCTTCCATTAATTTGATCCTACGTCCCTACTAGGTCATTCCGAGGAGACTGAGCTAAAATTGACTGAGGTGACGTTCCAGCTAGCTAACCAATCAATCAAGTCACCTAGAGGAGTTCTCAAGGATGTTCTGGTTCGGATCTGCGATTTCTACTTTCCTGTGGACTTCATTGTGTTGGATATGGAGACTCCTAAGAATCTGAAGAATACACCAATTATATTAGGTAGATCGTTCTTAGCGACAGTTAGGGCGAACATTAATTGTGAAGAGGACTAGATTGAATTGAAATTCGAGAACAAGACACTAAAAATTGATATATTTAAGGCCCAAAAAGGAAATAACTGCAGGGTAGTGGAACAAGTATGCAACATCAGTTCTGTGGTTGAGGACACATTTCTCCAGGATGACCTGATTATCCCTGATCCTCAGCCCCAGGCAAATCATGCCCCGTAGATAGAGGAGCCTAGCATCGATCTAGACCCGCACACAGCTACCACCTTTTCTTCTGAGGCCCATCCCGACTCGCCTGCTGCTGATGATAATCCCGTTATGGAATTGAAGCCTCTTCCCGATCATCTAAAATACGTCTTTTTGGATTTTGATCAGACATTTCCTATTATTATCAATTCCCACCTTACCTCTGATCAGGAAACATGTTTGTTTTTGTCCTCCAGCAGCATCGGAGAGCCATTGAATGGACTCTCAATGATCTGACTGGCATTAGCCCTTCATATTACATACTGCATTTATATCAAAGAGGGCACACGACCATCCCGTTAAATGCAGAGACGTCTAAATCCTAATCTGCAGGAGGTCATCAAAAAGGAGATCATCAAATGGTTAGATGTAGGGATCATCTACCCGATCTCCGACAGTCTGTGGGTGAGTCCAATCCAGATTGTGTGTAAGAAAGGACTCACCGTGATCACGATTGAAATCGAAGAAACCATACCAACTCACAAACTCGTGGAGAGTCTACATTGATTATAGAAGACTGAATACCTCCAAGAAGAAGGATCATTTCCCACTTTCATTCATTGATCAGATACTTGAGAAACTAGTGGGAAATTGATTCTTCTACTTTTTGGACGGGTACTTCGGTTATAATCAGGTGGCAATCCATCCTAAGGACCAAGAAAAGATCACCTTCACCTACCCCTACGGGACATATGCATTCCGTAGGATGCCTTTCGGTCTCTGCAATGCACGCACTACCTTCCAGCGGTGCATGCTTACCATGTTCTCAGATATGGTAGGTGAATACATTGAAGTCTTCATGGATGACTTCTTGGTATTTGGGGAATCTTTTGATGATTGCCTCCTGCACTTGGTCCAAATCCTCAGGTGTTGCATCGAAGTGAATTTGGTTCCTTCTTGGGAAAAGAGCCATTTCATGGCTCCTGAGGGAATTGTCTTAGGTCACCTTGTTTCTGAGAACAGCATCCAGGTTGATCGAGCCAAGGTTAATTTGATTTCTAAACTACCCATGCCTAGCTCAGTCAAGGACATCTGCTCTTTTCTTAGGCACATCGATTTTTACCATCGTTTCATTGTTGTTTCTCGAGAATCGCGTGCCCCCTGACCAATCTTCTCTTGAAGGATGTCCCTTTCAAGATTATCTATGAGTGCACTCACGCATTTGAGAGCCTACGTGATCGAGTTACTCAAGCATCGATCCTACAATCCCCTGACTGGTCTCTACCCTTTGAGATCATGTGTGATGCGTCTAACTACGCAGTAGGGGCATTGCTTAGGCAGAAAGTTGATGGGAAACCTGTGGTCATCTACTACGCTAGCAAGATGCTGGACGAGGCTCTACATAACTACACGGTTATTGAGAAGGAGCTATTGCCAGTAGTATTTAGCCTAGAGAAATTCAAATCTTATCTTCTGGGTTCTTGTGTCATCATTTACTCAGATGACATCACTGTAAGGCACTTACTCACAAAGAAGGATGTGAAACCTTGATTAATTCGTTGGATCTTGCTGTTGCAAGAATTTGATCTCGAGATTCACGACAAGGTGGGAAAATAGAATGTGGTAGCTGACCATTTGTCCCATCTTCCTTCTTCAGTCATCGACTAGTCTGGTCCTATCACCGAGCATTTTTCAGACAAACATTTACTAGCCATTCACGATCTCCCGTGGTTGTTGGTATAGTAAACTACTTGGTTACAGAAAAAGTCTCGCCAGATTGGGCAACTTCCAGGCGGGACAAGCTAATTTCCAAGGCCAAGTACTATATTTGGGAGGAATCATATCTTTTCTACATTGGCAATGATCAGGTGATTCGGAGATGAATTCCTAATGACGAGGTCAATGATGTGATCTCATTCTGTCATGACTAGGCCTGCGGTGGCCATTTATCTAGGCGTAAAACCACAACGAAAATTATCTAGTGTGGGTTCTTCTGGCCCACGGTGTTCAAAGACGCACAAACGTATTATAGGGTATGCACTCGTTGTCAGACCCTCGGTAACATGGGCCCGCGGGATATGATGCCCTTGAACCCAATAATTGTGTGCGAAATCTTTGATATATGGGGAATCGATTCCATGAGACCCTTTCTTGGATCTAATGGCTTCGAATACATCTTGCTCACTACTTATTATGTCTCTAAATGGATCAAAGTTGTCCCCACGAGAATTGGCGATCATAAAGTTATTCTTCGATTCATCAAGGAGAACATCTTTTCCAGATTTAGGGTTCCTAAGGCCATCATCAACGATGGCGAGTCTCATTTCAACAAGGTGCACTTTCAGTCCCTGATGAAAAAGTATGGGATGTCGCATCGTATCTCAACTCTTTACCACCACCAGGCTAGTGGACTGGCAGAATTGTCAAATCGAGAGATCAAGAAGATCCTTTAGGTCACTGTTCGGCCTGATATGAAGGACTGGTCTACTCGCCTTCTAGAAGCTTTATGGGCCTATAGGACCGCCCACAAGACCCAATTAGGCATGTCTCCCTTCAAATTAGTGTACGGAAAGGCATGTCACCTTCCCATAGAGATGGAGCATAAGGCCTATTGGGTAGTACGGAAGTGCAATCTGGATCTGATGAAGGCTAGAATACACCGCCGGTTGCAAATGAGAGAGATCAAGGAACTATGCAATGACGTGTATGAGAACTTGCGTATCTACAAAAAGTGGGTCAAAGCCTTCCATGACAGGCACATTATGCAAAAATCTTTCCACCTTGGTCAGAAAGTCCTACTCTTTGATGCCAAGCTCAAACTCTTCCCAGGCAAACTCAGATCTAAGTGGATTGAACCTTTCTTGGTAAGAAAAATCTTTGGAAATGGAGCCATTGAAATTAGTGAACCCAGCTATGATTCTGAACCTTTTGTCGTGAACAGTCAGAGACTCAAACTGTTCGTCAAGCTCATCGACCTGAACGTGGCTGAGTTATCTTTTGATCTCCATTCTCTCTAAGCATATTGCACCCTGCTGATGGCGTTAAACTTAGTGCTTAACGGGAGGCAACCCGTCATCTCTTTGAAAAACCCAAAATCCTTTTGACATCTCTTCGCTGAAATCATAGTGCACTTTAGGATTCGTCCATTAGAACAGCCGACTCCAACTCTGGTACATGTACCAGAGCTTGAAATCATCTGTAATAGTCACCCTGACCCATCCACCACCCTTTTGAACCTGTTCTAATGTACGATCTAAGCTGAATTCAAACCCACCTAATTTACAATGAAGGCATTGCAAATCATAGCCATGGGGGGGTAATAAATTGCAAAACGTCGTGAAAATCAACTGTGACAAAAGGATTACTCAAAAAAAAAAGGAGGATTAAGGAAAGAGAAGGTCCATTTGAGAGAAAAATGAGAAAAAAGAGGGAGGAAAAATTGAAAAGAAAAGAAAGAAGAAAAAAGATAAAGAAAAAAATGGAGTCCCTTCAAAATGATATGGAGCTTACTTAACTTCTAGGTTGGATCGAATGATGAACTAAGACCTGGAAGGCTAAAACTTAAGAGATTAGTGGCAAATATCGACCTTAGGCCTCTTGGATCTGTTCTGAGATTTAAACATTCATGTACTTGTCAAGATCCGAATTAGTCCTCAAGAGGTTAAGGAAAATGCAAAGCTTGTGTATTAGGTCTAAGGCTTAGATAGTATTCGGCCCCGTTAACTGACCTCTGTTTTGTGGGACTCGGTAACTTAAGAACCCATAAATCACATAGCCTGGTTTAGTGCGCTTAAATATGAAATTATGCCGAAGCATTTATGCTGTTCTAAAAATGGTCCTAAGATCTAAATTAGGAGCAGCTTGAAAACACAAGTTGATTTGGATGAGTTCCCGACGTGGAGAGATGGGAAATTCCCCTCGAAGATGTGCAATAACATACTATCTCCTCAGTGCTTGTCTCTTAGGATATCTAAATATCCTACCGGGGGCACGTAAGCACCTTGTGCTGGTTGAGATGCCATGGGTGGCATTATCACGAAATGTCAATTGCCAGGGTCTGGATTTAGCTATAGAACACCATGGGTGGCAGTATCTCGAAGTGTTGAAAGCCAGGGTTATGGGGGTTGCCATGGGAGGTGCAATCTGGAAGCATCGATTGTCAGGGACCTTGTGAGGATTGATGGTGGGGTTAAGGAATCCAATACAAAACATGTTTAGGGCCAATCCAAGGTTAGATCTAAAGAAAAATATAATGAAAAGAAAAAAAAGAAAGAGAAAGCTCTTAACAAATAAAAAAAATGTTCTTCTATCCCTACCTCTCTTATAAAATTGCACTGGCAAACTGAACCTGGGCTAACCATGTTACAAGCACGGGCGGTTTAACTGCTGGGTCCAACGAACCTTAGGTTAGTTCCTGTGGGCCTTAGAAACCTTCATGGCAGACTAAGGCAAAAGCTAGTCAAGTTTGGATTTGGGCTGGTACTTAAGTACCTCTAGGCCTATTATTGGTATTAAGATCTGATTCCTAGAGATGCAGCCTAGTAGGGCATCCTAACGGTTACATCCGACCTAGATATCTGATTTGGTCCATAAAATTTTTCTAAAGGACTAGCAAAAGATAGGCATAGGGGTATGATGGGAACACCATCATGAGTCATAAGTATCTCAATTTGGTCTAATAAAGTCAATAAAAGCTCCTACATAACCTTCAAAGGATCGTAAGTGCTTAATATTCTATTTTGAGAAGAAAAGATGAAAATAAGGTTATTTCTACAATTTTACCATCTTATCACAAATACAGAATAACCATGGGGTATGCCAGGGGTTTATTAATGGTCATATGGTCATTAATGTCTAATAGTGGGTCCATACAGACAAAAATAGGTTTTCACGCATTTCAAGAATTAATGGACATCTAAAATCCTAAAAATAGACCTGCTTAATTAACTGGGGTTCTGGTTAGGATAAAATTCATCTAAACCATCTAAAAATAATACAAAAATATTCTGTAGGGTTTGGCATCCTTGATTTGACCATCTGAGCACATTTTGACCTAAAATAGTCTCAGACAAATAATTACCCTAATTTGAGTTTCTACATAATTTACCCTATCAAAATTGGTCAAAACCTAAATCCAACTTCACCATCAGATTCCTTGGGTCCAAATCAGGTTTTTACCAAAATTTGGGACAAATTAGAGATTATCTTGACCAAGTTTGCATTTTGGTCTACTCTTACTCTTTTCTCTCACACACATGCCCCTAACTTTTGAATTCGTTGCAAATTACCCCCTAACATCTTCATCTTCTTTGCAAAATGGTCCTTGCCACCATTAGACGTCAACCAACCTCTAGGCGAGCTTTGACCAGACCAAATCCTACTCTAATGGCAATTAAATCCCACCAAACTTAGTAGGATTGATGTTCACACCTAGACAAATCTATTGGGACAGTTCCTAAGTCCAAAAACCCATTGATTCGTGCATGTGAATGCATTGAATCAATGGGTGTTTCTTGATTTCCTAAAGAGCACATCTGAGCTCTTTCCTGATCTAGAGCCCTCTTTAGAGCTCTATCAAAACCCTGGAACCCCTACCTTACCTCCTTAGCAAATTTTGGTTAGAGAAAACCTTCTCTTCCCTCTCCGACCACCTCCACTGTTTGCTCTGGCGACCTCTCTTCGACCTGCTTTGCGCCTCCAACTACCAAATTGGAGTTGCCACCGTATTCCTTTCTTCCTCGCACACCTCTCCGGTCAAAGGGAGGGCGTTTCTCTACCTCATTCGTCGTC
This sequence comes from Thalassia testudinum, assembly GCA_037157565.1. Lineage (NCBI taxonomy): Eukaryota > Viridiplantae > Streptophyta > Magnoliopsida > Alismatales > Hydrocharitaceae > Thalassia > Thalassia testudinum. Next base: position 19,357,216 of record JAZHRO010000050.1, read on the forward strand.
GCCGTTTCCCCGTCTCTACCGTCTTCTCCAGCTCCGATTAGCCACAACCGGAGTCCTCCGCCCATCTTCTCCCCTCTAAGTCTCTTTATTCTTTCTTCTCTCTAATAAGTCCACTTTAGTGGATCATTATTTAGCTTAAGCACTCTTTAATTAGTTGCCCTTAATTATTAATTTAGTAGGAGTTAAATGACAATTTACCTTAGTCTGCATTTAATTTTATGCTCCAATTCTACAGTTAATAATATATGTTATGATAATATAATTTATTTGATGAGTGCAGGCTAGGTACAAGAGTCAGACGCCCATTTTTGCTCCTATAAGATGTCTAATGCTTTGATTGGATGTTTGGATCTACTATATCAAACTCACGGGCATAACATTTTTCTAAGGCATCTAATGATGAAGTTAGACGTTTGAGATAGAATGGCTAATGCTTATCCATCAGTTTCAACCACTCGCGATGTTTGCAAGTGGTTGACGAAGCTGGTGCCAAGCAGAATAGACCGGGGGATTTTTATAAAGAGAGAAAACCCGCACACCAGACGGAGGGGGCTGGCAAAATCTTCTCCCCCTGCAGGGATATCTTCCCTTCTCCTCCATCCTCCTCCGTGCAATAGGCGTGCACCATGAATTAGACTACCCTCGTGCTCCTGGCATACAACATGCAACAAGTGAACACTATGAATCACTGCGAGCTTCCACTGCGGCCACCTCTTCATCCTCCTAGGCGGAAGCGAGCTTGGAGACAGCCGCTCGCTGCTGCCTTCACCGTGCCTCCGCATCCTCAACATCGCCCTCACCGTTGGCACACACACGATGACAGAGTGTGTGCATACCATCAACACCTTCAACCCATCTAGAGCCGCCCCACCAGGCCACTCCTCACGTGCTGCCTACAAGCTACATGTCCACGCCCCTCACACACCTACAGCCATGCACCTGCGTCGCTCCACATGCACCAGCAGCAAGCGCATGCCCACGCTCCAGCCCACGTGCATGCGCAGCTGAAGCCCGTGCTCTCGCCCATGTGAGTGCACCCGGCTTCTTCTTCTTCCTCTTCTTCCTTCCACCACCACTTGCAACTCCAAACGAAAGAATCCAAAGTGTAGCCCCCCTCCGTCGTCGGCCACACCACCTCGGGCCATCTCCTTCTCCACCAAAACAACCGGAGTGCTCGCCTCAACACCATGAGGCCACCCACGACTACGGCAGCTCTTCCCGCCATCCACGCACAGACACATGCAAGCCACGCCAGCATTCTCCTCCTCCATCGGTCGGCCGACTCCGCCTCCGCCGACACCACCAACGCAAAGGCCAAGAGTTGGCCGACCTCCACCGCACGTAGTACGCCCTCCGGTGCTCCTTCCCGTCCGCGAAGAGAGAGGAAGAATCCTCTGTTCTTCCTCCAATTTCTATTTACGCCATATGCCATTACAGCTTCTACTATTCATTTATTTATCTATTTAATATATTACAGTAAATTTGCATGGATATCCCTTTGATTTATTTAAATTGAGTATAGTTTCATTTATCTCAAAAAAATGATAGCGTAGGGGATATTGTTTAAGGGGAACAAGTTCTGTTTTGATTAAGATTGACAATGCTTGTCAGTACCGAGATCATGATTGACATATTTTCATGATGATGATTTTGTATGTACGCACCTATATTCTTGATTAATTACATAAATAATGATTTATGTTGAAAAAGAATTGAACGAATTAGCATGCACACCCATTAAGTTTCCCGAATAATTGAGGCATCACTCACTAGTGCAATAGGCTAATTCCTCCCTGTGGAGATGACCTAACTATTTTCGTGGTTAGACTCTGAGAATTAAAATATTTTGGAAAGCGATTTTCTACCACGCGACATACTACAACGACGCAACATTTTATGTTAAAGTTTTTAACGAAAACGAAGATTGCTCTTTCAAATGACGCCGTTGCCGGGGAGGAAACACGCCTATTAATTTTTTCGAGAATTTTATAGTATTTTTACGCTATTTTGAAAGCTTTTCTAAATTATTGACTATGAATCTTTTTCTGTGCAAAAACAACAAACGAATGCGACAGGTGTGCACGACGGAGGCGATATTTTTGGTGGACTTTGACGCCACCTGGAGGCCAGCAACAGGTGCTTGTGGGCCTTGATTCCACACACGTAGGCGTATGGAGGAGCCTTTTTCTGATTTAGTCATTAGATCTTAGTTTAGATTTAGTTTAGATAGACCTTAGACATTTAATTTTTGTCTTGTAGACCCGTGTTGAGTATTTTTGGGAACATGTTCCCAGTGCTTTTATTATTTATCGCTCTTGTATGCAGCAGCGTATTTTTGGGAGCGTGTTCCCATTTTATTTAGATTATAGGATTATTCAAATTGTTTGAAATGCATATAGGTTAGTTAGTTAGTTAGATTAGGTGTTTGCCTAATATTATTAAAAATTAAAAACTATATATCGAACTTCCTACTAGAAGCTGCATATCAATAGGGTGACCATTTAGGATTGAATGACTAGCATCTAGTTATCTTTACTGCATCACATGCATCCCTGCATTGAAGAAAGCTGGAGTAAGGTATGTCTTCTCTTTAGCATCAAGTACCCATCATGCATCTGCATTGGACTTAAATTCAAGACCACTAAAGTGTTTGAATTGAATTAATTCAGTGGTCACTTTAAAAATTAGGACTGCTAAGAGGTTGGACCTTAAAATCTGTGACTTAAAATTGTGTGTAAAAGGATCTTGTTTGTGAGATTTCAAAACTCAAAATGCAAATGTATGATTGCACACCTGAGACACTGTGTACCTCACACATATGGTCACTAGATAAATTTCTACCTCTCCTCTTTGCACCACAAGGGAAGTTAGTCGGAAATCAACAAGCCTATCCACCAAGTTACTTTGGTTCCTCATGCGTGGGCTCGATTCAAGACTTCCATCCCTTGCGAGTAGGTTGTAGGCACCAACGAAGTTCGACCTAGGAAGCATAATTCTTGCAAAACTTGTTTGGCCACCAACTGAACACCTAAGACTTAGAATCTACTAAAAACAAATCCTACTGTATTTGCGTTTGTTTTGACAGTGGTAGGACTCTCTAGGAAGTTTCTAATTTCTTTTAAATCCTAAGAGAGTTTAACCTGTTTAATTGAAAGAAATGGACTATCCTTACTCCTATCATTTTAACTAGGATCCCATGTCTCGAGCGTATCCATCCTTTAATGGGTATATTGATAATCCATGGGATCATTCATATTCCTATCCTAGGAGTACTGGCCCGATAGCTCCCACCTTTGAGCAGAGCCTAGGAGCGGGATTTTCCAACCCTGGAATCCCTACTACTATGCAAACACCCAACTCTCCCACCCTTCATGATTTTCCATATCGAGGTTGGACTGATACCCCTAGGCAATCAAAGCCTAAGATTGACTATCCTCCCCAATCTGATAGTAGTAGCCTCTCCTCTTTTATGATAGAAATGCAAAAACAACAAAAAGAAATGATGGAGTCTATGGGAGAGATGTTGAGGAATAGTCAACAATTAAACAAAGAAATTAGATAGCTTAGCTACTCTCTTACTAGTTATTCTGATCCCTACCAGTATAACCTTGATCATGCAAATAATTCTGAGGAAACCAATGACAATAGGGATCTCGTTTTGCGTAGCTATCACTCAGACTCTCCTAATGAGACACAGCCACTAGAGGAGAATGATCCTAATAATTATCCACCCGAGCTATATTGGAGTCAAAAGAAAGGGAAGATGGTACCGCTTGAGAACCTTGACCCTAATGACAGTATTTTCCTTATCCCTGATAACCCGGGTCAAGGTCGTATTGTTCCTATCACTTCCCTTATTAATTATCTGGTGGAACCCCATTCTACCCTTAGTGAGACTAATCCTGACCCTCCACTTAGGGAATCAACACCTACCATCCAACATTCTGAGGATTTAAATGTGCCCAATAAAGGTGACCCTAAGGGAATGGAGGATGAATTGGATCAATCTTGGTCTCAAGGGTACAAAGAGTCTATTTTAGAGGAGGATGATAACCTGATAGAGGAACCCGACCTTAGAGTTTGGAGTGAATCACAGGGGGATTATGTGTTATTCGATGACTTACCCCCTGAGGATATAAATAATTTGGTGAAATCTGGATTCCTCCCTTCCTTCGATTTTGAGAGTCATCCTCTGCAAAACCACGAGTTGATATTGGAGGACAAACACAATAGTGAGAAGCCTAAGAGAGATCTCAGGGACAATATACATCAATTGAGGATTTATACCCTGAGAAGAATAACAAATTCAGTGATATAGGGTTTTTCCATAACATTAAAGATGATAATCCTCCTAAAGATATTAAGGATAATGAAGTAGCACACAAAGTCCCCAGAAAGGATGTAATTGACAAGAAAGAACCCGGGGATGGATTTGCTGATAATTCTAATCTAGCTACTTCCCAAGAAACCCAATTGTCGTCAAAGCATGTTGATCATGAGTCTACTAATGAGATATTGAATTCTATTCATGACTCATCTATTATAAAGGAGCAGTTGAAGGTTCATAAAATAATGAAGCTAGGTAAGGATGTGGAATATGAATTCTTATTGGGAATGGAACCTACACAAACTAAGCCCTCTTTGGACTTAATAATTACCACCCAAACACTCAAGCAACCGGTAGATTCCTTACCTAATCCTCGGCTTAGGTCTCTGCTCATATACATTCTTTCTGAGGAGAATATCATGCCAGTACATCCTCGAATAGAATGGCGAGTGCGGATTGATGCTTGTACTTTTAGTCTCGCCATTCAAGGTTTGGAAATAATAATGTTTATATCTTTTAAAATCCTTCCTGCTTTGGAGGACCCTTGTTATCCTCCACTTATTCTATTTCGGGAAGTCCCTTTTCATATTCCTTTTGTTATTCCTAGACCTCCCTAGGTAGCCAACGAGGTTCTCTGCTTTCATATCTTCTGGCGAGCATTCGAGATAACGTTGCATCATCAGCTCGCCAACAACCATGGCTACCTATTTTCTAGGCCCGCGCAATTACGCATATTTTTAGGGCCTAGCTTTTTCTATCTGGAACCAGACTTATAGGTTCCCTATAAGTCTGGCTGCTGACAGAAAATGCAGCGCTTGTTCAGAGGCAACCCAGCGTTTAGAATAACACCATCATTAGGTGATTTCCTTCCTTTCTCCCCCTATTTTAATTTTACAATGAGGACATTGTAGGATTTAGGCATGGGGGGTGCATTTTGCATTTTAGGAAGTATTCATGCATTTAGGTTAGCATAAAAAAAAATTCTTTTCTTAACCTGAATTGGTTAGTCCCTAGCAAAACATCTTTGTCATGGAGGTGTCATTAAAGATTTTTCTTCTTAAATTGTTTCTTAAGTTTAGAATCCAGTATATTTACTTCACTTGCACGTAGACTGGGTAATGGATCTTTGAAGAGAACCAATAAGCATTTTTAGTCTACTAAACCCTTGGATAATTAATAGGGAGTCAGGCATACTATCTTCTATTAGATCCACCTCATATTTGTGAAAAGAAAGTAGAGAGATTACTGGTGCACTAAGTCTAGTGTAAAGACTCTTAAATTCTAGACAATTAAATGATGATACCTCAGAATTAGGCATAGTTTTTGCTCTCTGTTCCTGTATGCGTACATTGTGTGAATTCCTGAGAGTCACCAAATAAGGTAGATACACAGAGATTGAGTCTTAATAAAACTATGACTATGGTGGATGGTTACGACCGTCCTTCATAAAGTCCTCGATTGAAGGAGAGTAGTAATGTCAAAGGTCAGAAATACACTTGTCCTATCCATTCCTTCCCGGTGCTGAGAATAACACTTCCACTAAATAAGCCACACAATATCCTCTTGACCATCATCATCCCTAATAATGCCTCATGAATAATAGTATACATCATTTTGTGTTAGTGATAAAAAAAAAAGCAACAAAAGAAAAAAAAGAAATATTTGTATTTAGAAAAATATGAAAAAAAAGAGAGAAAAAAAGAAGAAAAAGAAAAGAGTCCAAGTTTGGGGTTTTATCTTCATGCCATTTTTTTCATTATATGTCGATGTTTTTGAGGCAACCACAAAAACACCCATTACGAACCACCAAATATGACCCATACCTACTTTTCAGTATTTCTGATCGCCCGAATACTGGCTGAGGACTTCCAACTTAGTTGTAGGGTTATTAAGACTTTAATTGAAGTGAGAATGCCATGTGAGGCCACCAAACATTGAGTACATTTACAAAATCTGGCAAGATATGTGATCTCAGAAAAGGAGAAGAGGAAAAGAAGGAAAAGAGTGAGCACCAAGGAATATCAAGTGAGCACAGTTGTTTAGCCTCTCTCTGAGTTGACTTGTTTGATAGTCTAGAGACTTAGAGTTTGTAGTACTAGATTACATGTAGCACCAGATGAGTGTGTGCCACCAAATACGAATCCATTCAACTCAGTATCTCCTACCTAAGCCAAAAGGCCATGGTTAAATTACAAATTATTTTCTACTTTATCCCTGAGGGAAGTAGTTGCCTATCCCGATAGAAATATTTACCAAGGAATAAGTATGAACTACAAATGTAAGTTGGATATTTTCACTTGGATCCTTTACCTAGGCTACCATCACTTCACATTTGTCTAGATTTCTAAATTTTTGAAATAAGTAAAGAAGAAACCTTCTGGTTACTTCCATTGTTTTCTCACTTTTTGTTAGGGACTAGTAAAACTTAAGCATGTGAGCATTTGATAAGTCCACTTTAATGGATTATTATTTTGCTTAAGTACTCTTTAATTAGTTGTCTTTAATTATTAATTTAGTAGGAGTTAAATGACAATTTACCATAGTCTGCATTTAATTTTATGCTCCAATTTTACAGTTAATAATATATGTTATGATAATATAATTTATTTTATGAATGCAGGCTAGGTACAAGAGTCAGATGCCCATTTTTGCTTCTATAAGACGTCTGATGCTTTGATTGGATGTCTGGATTTGCTATATCAAACTCACAGGCATAACATTTTTCTAAGATGTCTGATGATGAAGTCAGACATCTGAGATAGAATGGCCAATGCTTATCCATCAGTTTCAACCACTCGCGATGTTGGCAAATGGTTGGCGAAGCCGGCAGTGGGCGAAACAAACGGGGGGATTTTTATAAAGAGAGAAAACCCGCGCACCAGACGAAGGAGGCTGGCGAAATCTTCTCCCCCTACAGGGATATCTTCCCTTCTCCATCCTCCACCGTGCAACAGGCGTGTACCATGAATTAGACTACCACCGTGCTCCTGTACACTGTGCAACGAGTGAACACTGTGAATCACTGCAAGCTTCCATTGCGGCCACCTCCTCATCCTCCTAGGCAACAACGAGCATGGTGACAGCTGCTCCCCATTGCCTTCATTGTGCCTCCGCATCCTCAACATCGCCCTCACCGTTGACACACACACAGTAACAGAGTGTGTGCATACCATCAACACCTTCAACCCATACAGAGCCACCCTACCACGCCACTCCTCCCACGCTGCCTACAAGCTTCACGTCCACGCACCTCACGCACCTGTAGCCACGTGCCTGTGCCTCTCCACATGCACCAGCAGCAAGTGCATGCCCGCACTCTAGCCCATGTGCGTGCGTAGCCGAAGCCCGTGCTCCCGCCCGCATGCGTGCGCTCAGCTTCTTCTTCTTCCTCTTCCTCTTCTTCCTTCCACCGCCACCTGCAACTGCAAACGGAAGAACCCAAAGTGCAGCCCCCCTCCGTCACCGGCCATGCCACCTCAGGCCATCTCCTTCTCCGCCAAAACAGCTGAAGTGCTCGCCTCAATGCCACGAGGCCACCCACGACCACGGCGACTCTTCCTGCCATCCACGCGCAAGCCATGCCGATGTTCTCCTCCTCCATCGGTCAGCTGACTCCGGCCACCTCCGCCTCCGCCAACACCACCAATGCAACGGCCAAGAGCTAGTCGACCTCCACCACGCACAGTACGCCCTCCGATGCTCCTTCCCGTGTGTGAAAAGGAGAGAGGAAGCATCCTCTGTTCTTCCTCCAATTTCTATTACGCCATATGCCATTACAACTTCTACTATTCATTTATTTATCTATTTAATATATTGCATTAAATTTGCATGGATATCCCTCTTATTTATTCAAATTACATATAGTTGCATTTATCTCAAAAAAATGATAGCGTAGGGGATATTGGTTAAGGGGAACAAGTTCTGTTTTGATTAAGATTGACGATGCTTGTCAGTACCGAGATCATGATTGACATATTTTCATGATGGTGATTTTGTATGTATGCACCTATATTCTTGATTAATTACATAAATAACGATTTATTTTGAAAAAGAATTAAACGAATTAGCATGCACACCCATTAAGTTTCCCGAATAATTGAGGCATCACTCACTAGTGCAATAGGCTAATTCCTCTCTATGGAGACGACCTAACTATTTTCGTGGTAAGATATTGAGAATTAAAATATTTTGAAAAGCGATTTTCTACCACGCAGCATACTACAACAACGCAACATTTTATGTTAAAGTTTTCAACGAAAATGAAGATCGCTCTTTCACTCTCCCTCTACTTTCTTTTCACCTATGCACAAGTCACTCACAACCACCCCACCACCCTCTCGCCCCTCCATCTTCCACCTCGCCGGCGAACCTCCAGCGAGCCTACTGGCTTCCACAAATGCCCAACCGTTCCGCTTCCACGCTCCTCAGCTCTGCATGTCCTCATGACCAAAACCCCTCAAGTAATTGAGGGGATTGGCCTCTCATGCACTCCACCCGACACACACGCCTCCACACCACCTTCTCATGGTCATCTGGCCTCCACACCCACTCGCACATGACACCACCAACACCGTTACATTCGTTGACATCTGGCAATCCTTCTAAGCATTTCTGACAGGGTCGAGAGGCCATTTTATTTGTTTCAGGTACACAGGTACAACCGCCATTGGCGGAGCTCCTTCGAAGAGCTCGACAAAGGTGTTCTTGCGCCACAATGTCCAGGTGAACTTCCTAGGTGGCACAAAACTGATCCAGGATTGAGCGTGGACCCTCAATTAGGAGCTTCAGGTGCTCCTTTGCCACCAATTGATGAGAGCAGTTACTACTGCCGTGCATGAATGAAGAAGGGACTTAATAGTTCCACATCGGATACAGAGAGACAACCACAGTAGTATAATACGCAAAGCTCTCCCCGACCCTTCGCCCAAGACACAGGGGTCGGGTCCCCATTACACGCTCACATTGACCCACCTACTCTCTCACACCTCGGCTGTGACTCATGTGCTCGCAGCCCTAGTCCCATGTATGCGGATCCCCGAATACCCGATTACCTAGAACTATTTACAGGGACATTGAGAAAGAGAAGAGGACCAAGAGAGAGAGAGTGGGGTTGAGAGGGGTTTTGCTTCAGAGAGATTCCAACACTTAGTCAAATTTGAAGCTTTCCTCCCTTGGGTGTGAAGAAGAGAAGAAGGGGACAAAGAAACATAGTGCTCACGTATTGTAGCGAAGGAGTGGTTAAGATGTCTGATTTGGTTGACCGCCAACTGAGAATTGAAAGGAGTGCACTGTGCACTCATTATATGTGGAAATTGCGTGGTTGATACTAAGCATTGTTTAAGTATATTGTTAATAGGAAAAATTGGTGATTTAAATCACCATTTTACCTTAATCTTTTTGCTACATTGACTCTAACTCTTTCATTTATATCATTTGTACTTAAAGTTTCTATTACATTGTTATATTATGCTTAGAATTGCAATCTTGAGTACTAACTTGCCTATTGCTTGCTGTGTTCGACCTCAAACTTTTCTGAGTTATAAATTTAAGTGTTTAATGCAATTTTATCCTATACTATAACGCATTTCTTAAACATCGGCGATTTCACGTTAACAGAACCCATCTAGAATTAGATGTCTGATCTAGTTTACAGACATCTTAAACATGACTTTTTGACATCTGATATTTTTTCTAGTCGTCTGATGACCTTGTCAGAATCGTTAATGATTCTGATTGTAGCTTGATTTGCCTTGGGATGATCCCTAATGGCTACCTAACACTTCCAAAGCCTTCTAAGGCCTTCCTAAGCCATTTATAAATAGAGGGGAAGCCCTCCCTTGTTTAGACACACCAAGAAACACATTTCCACATCATATAGTGTCAATTTGATCTTAAGAAGAAGCCCTAGCTCTCCAAGCTTTAGTTCCACACTTGAGAGCTTCATCTAGCTGTGCACCCACTCTCACTCCGCTATTACAAGAGCGACAATGTGCCGTTGCATGGTTCACGCATCTGCGTCATCAAGTAGATGCACTTCCTCCAAAGGGAAGTTTCCTAACTCCTATAGTAGCTAGGTTTTAATCTTTGTGACTCTATAGGTTGTTGTATTTTACTATCTTTGGTTGGGTATTCACTTTGAGAATTCCCATCTCCTTCATAGGACAAATACCTTCTCATGAAGAGAAGGGGTTTGAGGCACACTACCCTCATATAAAGTAGTGTTGTTGTATTGAGGTTCAGTCACCCTCGTTTAAGTGACTAGGTTAGTGGATTTTGATCGACTTGGTCGATCGGAAAATCCTAACTCGAGAGGGTTAGGTGGTGGTTATGTGCATACATCTGATTAACCTAAAATGTCTATTAATGCATGTTCTTAGCGTCACATTAGCATCATACATTGTAAATAGTGCATAACATGCATGATGTAAACATATTTATATTACATAAACTGTCTATTTATGTATGTTCTTAAGCATAGAATTGTATCACATACTATAAATATTGCATAACATGCATCATCTTGCATTTAGATTAGTCTGAATAAAATGTAGGTTAATTGTCTCCTTTTTATGGTCAGGGACAGGGTGACTTTTTATCAGGACCTCGGATCGAAGATCCAACCATACGGATCTGATCAGGACGATGATTGGAGTTCAACGACTCCAAGATCGCCCTAATCAGATATTCGTAGCATCAGATTGAGACTGAGGAACCCTAGAAGATCAAGGGCCAAGATGGTGTTAATCTGCACTTCAGATGACAAATCCAACCACACGAATGGGTTCGGATCGACGATCGTAGCCTAACGGCACGAAAATCAATCCAATCTGATACTCGTGGCACCATCTACATCACTCAGAAGATGGATGGCCAAGATGGCACCATGTGGCACCATCTCAGCCACCCAACCGACCGCATACACCCGCCTTAGCTTATCTGGCCAACGCTTCTCCGTCATTAGATCAAGATCTAACGGCTGCGGGACGTGCGCGCTTGAGATGAGCACTCGACACAAATGCGCCCGTAGTGCATTGGTCGGGTGCCATATCGAGAGGAGGAGGCGCGGGTTCAAGCCCCCGCACGCCTCAAATTTGAGCGAGTGCACGGGCGCGATCAGCCGCGCGATCAAGATCCAATGGCGCCGCACAGCCGATAGCGCCCACGCGATATCTGATGCCCCCGCGTGATGCGGGATCACACGTGCAAGGCGCACACAGATGAGGCGCAGCGAGGAGAGCTCTCAGCAGTCCGATCTCACGATCGGACGACCAAGGTTTGAAGGATGTGGAGCACACGTTTGAGGTGCGGAAGGCAAGCGGGCACGTGAGCGCCACCCACGAAGACCACGTTCAGGCCTTTAGTGACGGATTTATTCATCACTAAAGCTCCTGAATTAATGTTTTTCAAAATGTAATGATCAAAATGCCCTCACTTCATGCAACTATAAAAGGAGACCACCTCCATACGAATTTCTCATCCCTTCTTCTCTTCTCTCACCCCTTCCAAAGCTCTAAGAGTTTGTCCCAAACCCAAGATGCTCCTCTAGAGTAGAAATCTTAATTTTTCCACCTCCGTTCCCCTTCGTGGAGCATCCTACAGTTGTTCTCTCTCTTCATTCGAGAAGCGAATCCCACAATGACGATGACGTGCTGCTTTGTTCACGTTCTTCCTGCTTTGTCCTCCTTCCCGCTCCGTTCCCCGTCTTCCAGGCGTCGTCCAGTCTGGCTCGTCCTCCAAGCGATCGTCGAGGAGGATATCTCTCTCTCCATTCTTTTTACTGCTTTCTAGAGTAGATTTACTTTTTAGTGTAATTATTTCCTACTTTCTAGTCGTAATGTAATGAACAATTTTTGATATTGAAATCCATGTTTATTCTACGTCCCTTTTGTTTTTATTTGTAATATTCTCTCTCTCTCTTCTATTTATTTTTTGTTAGATAGATAGCTAGTTTTCAACCAGCTATTCTATTTCGTGACAAATAAAACAAATGCATATTTTTAATCAAACGTCTGCCTCCCTGTGTTCGACCCGGAACTTCTTATGGATTTCTAGTCTGGTATAAATTTTATTTATTGAACACGAGTTCTTCGCTATTCAAACTACAACGATAGGATTTCAAAATCAAATCTGATAACGTAGTACTTCGACGTTTCAACAATGCATAATCATGCATTTAGATTAAGTTGTATAAATTGTATAGTAATTGTCTCCTTTTTATGGTCAAGGACAAGGTGACTTTTTATCGGAGCCTTGAATCGAAGATCCAATCATACGGATCTGATCAGGGCGACGATTGGAGTTCAATGACTCCAAGATCGCCCTAATCGGACACCCGTAGCACCGGATAGAGATCGACGAACCCTAAAGATCAAGGGCCAAGATGGTGTTAATCCGCACCTCAAACGATAAATTCGACTGCACGAATGGATTCGGATCGACGATCGTAGCCTAATGCCGTGAAAATCGATCCAATCCAACACCCATGGCACCATCTACAATACTCAAAAGATGGACGGCCAAGATGGTGCCACGTGGTGCCATCTCAGCCACCAAACCACCCCCAAGGACCCATCTTTGCCTTTCCTCTTCATTCGATTGACGCTTCTCCACCATTAGATGCCCATCCAACAGTTGCAGACCAGCGCGCTTTAACTCACCACGTGACACAAAGACAAGCGTAGCGTGTTGGTCCAGTGCCCTTTGCAAGAAGAGCGGGCATGCGTTCGAATCCACCCGATCGCCAAATCAGCGCAAGCGAGAGTGGGCGGATGAGCGAGCAGGGCCACACGATGAGGATTGGATGACGCTGAGAGAGTGATAGCACCCACGTGCAATCAGATGCGCGGCGCTTACGCGTGATCGCACGCGGGCGCGCGGCGCAAGAGTAGGCGGTCTTAAGCCGTCCAATCTCTTGATCGGATGGCTGTGAGCGTGCAGACACGCGCATGCATTGAAGGATGAGGAGGCGAGGAGGCGCGCGAGTGGTGGGGACGATGGCCACGTTCAAGCCTTTAGTGATGGATTTATCTGTCACTAAAGGTCCTGAATTAATGTTTTTCAAATTGTAATGTCCAAAATGCCCCGACTCCTTGTAACTATAAAAGGGGGCCTCCTCCATACAAATTTCTCATCCCTTCCTTCTCTTCTCTCCCTCTCCAAAGCTCAAGAGAAGCTTGTCCCACACCTAGGATGATCCTCAAGAGCTAAAATCAATTTTTCGCCCCCATTCCGGAAGTAGATCCCGTGACAACGACGATGTGCTGCCTCATTCCTGTTCCTCCTGCTTTGACCTCCTTCTCACTCCGTTCCTCATCTTCCAGGCGTTGTCTCGTCCGGCTCATCCTCCAAGCAATCGTCGAGGAGGATAACTTCTCTCTCCCATTCCTTTTTCATGCTTTCTAGAGTAGAATTTTCCTGCTTTCTAGTGTAAGAACTTCTTGCTTTCTAGTGTAATCTTTTCTCACTTTATTAGTTGTACAAACATTTTGCAACATCAAATGAATATTTTCTCTCTCTCTCTTATTGTTTATATTGATTTCATTGCATTGTAATTACTCCACTCTTTAAACAAAAACACAAAAAAATATAATTGCAAATTTTGATCGACCCTCCCTGAGTTTGACCTGGAATTTCTTTTCCGATATAAATTTTATTTGTTGAACTCGAGTTCTTCGCTACTCAAACTACAACAACAGGTTTTCAAAACCAACTCCGATAGCGTAGTCCTCCGATCAACATTTTGGCACCGTTTCTGGGGAGGCAACGATTTTCCAATCTTCTTTTCGCATTTCACACACTTTACTGTCTTCTAACTTGCTTTCTCTTGTGTCTATTGTTTTGCAGATACCTCTATCAAGGAATCGTCAAGCGGTAGATTAGGGTAAAGTGCAATTGAAGACGACTGTAAGTGCTCCCCATTCTTTCCCCTCCATAGATTTCATTTCATCACATTAAATTCAAATTCTAATTAACCTAGGTGTTTACATAAATCCTAGGATTAGTTTGGTTGTTTGGATTTTCACTCGCACTCACATTTCACCCTCGCATATTAAAAAAAAACAAAAAGATAATTTTGTGGGGTAATTCAACATACACCCACATTCTAGGCACTTAACCTAATTGATTTTCTTCTACTCAATATAATTTTGATCTGTGGAACCGGTACACACAAATCAACACATAAAAGAGTAGAAATCATTCTAGGTTAATCATTTCTGTGTGCCTAACCCAGTGGTGCAATTGTGGCTAATTGTTTGAGTTGTTTGGGCCACACCACTCAACCTAAAATTAACTCACCAAATAGCTTCCTCTTAGGGTTTTCAATCTAGGTTCATACCAAGCACTCCACTTTATTTTTGATTTTTAAAGGAAAGCAATCTTCACCCATGCTTGAAAACCTGGTTTGCCTCAAACTTGATTGAAATCAACCTAATTCTAAACCCTAAAAGCTACTTAAGCAAGATTTAAGCAATAAAATCTATGCATCAAAAATAATCTTGCTTGAAAACCACTGGTTGTGCACGCACACACACATCAATCAATCATTAAGGGCACAACCCAGATAAAGGAACCATCACATTCCAAAGCACATTCAAACCTAGCCCTAAATAAAATAGAGTAAATGTTGGCCTTAAGGATTCGACTCGCTCTTCGGAGCCCAGAACGAGATTATTTTTTATTAGTCTAGTTTTATCAGTCAATCTGGCGTCTAGCTAGGGGAGCAGAATCAAACGATCGTGGCTGGGGGGTACACTAGGAACTGGAGGCACAAGTCGAAGGAAGAACCTTTTCCCCAGTCCCTCCCTCTAACTAGTTGGATTGAATAGACAGAAGTAGATCAAATTGTTTATTTATCTTAAGATGGGTTCTAGGAGTCTGTAAGTCTTTAGGCTAGCCCACTTAAGGACGGGTTTGATTGTTTGCATTGCAGGGTGCCTTTCTTCCTCCCTTCTATCATGAATCCTTCCACATTTCATATGCAGTCTCGCTCCTTCCCTCCTGTTATGACTTATTCTCAACATGACGATTATCCCAACTTGTACTGTAATCAACCATCTCTTAGTTGGGACAATTCAGATTGGGGATACAATTCCAAACCTCTGTGTTTGGGGTCAAACCTTGAACACCACAATTGTGATTTCTATCCTTCTTCAAGTCACATTGATTATAGATCGCCACCATTTCATGGACAACCTAATACGATCTACAATCAAGAAGGATACGCTGATCCTTACTCATCCTCTGAATACACTGCCTTTAGGTCATCACCACCTTTTAAACAATTTGAAATGACCTATTATCAGGAAGGGTATCTCAAATCTCAATTTGTTAACTCCTCTGCATTGATCCTAAACTCGCCCAACCCTGAACCAAGTCATTTGGTTCAAGATAAGGTTTTGGCTAACTTGAGGAATACTATAAAATCCTTAGAAGCTCAGCCAATACCTTGCAATGAAGAATTGGAGTCCTTGATTGAAATGATTGATGATCTAAACAAGTATTTGTTGGATTGACTCCAGGATGTTAAGGATAAGAACCTGGGTGAGTTTTTACTTGGGAAGTTAGCAAAATTGAGAATGAGATTTGTGGTTGCTTTAGTTCAATCATGGGATGATTCCCAGGATGAACCCCCTTCAGGAGAGCCAATGTCAGAACCTACTCAAGCACCTGTTGGGGGGGACACGTGTTACAAGACTGACCAGATTGATTTAGAGCAACCAATTCAAGATGATCCGATTTCTTCACCTGAGATCCCTGAGTTGGGGTACAAGGAAACGTATGTCTCCATGGATCAGAAAGTGATGGATGATTTTGGGACGTACATTAATATAGATTTTGATTTCTTTGATTCTGAGGGTGAAGATTCAATTTGCAAAGTCTCACATGAGTTTACAGAACATGATTTCTATCAGACGATTGGGCCTGCGGAATCTGTTAAATCATTTGATAGCCCAGTAACTGAGGAAACTGACCTTATTGGGGCTCACATGATAAATCCAGAATCGCATTTTCTGAAGGATTCAATCTAGTGCCCTGATTGTCAGTTATACCTCATTGAGCTTACTGACGATTCTATTTTTAAGATAATTAGACCCAAGTCAATTTTGATTTAGCCACATTTTTTAGACTTGAAAATTTCAGACGGGGTGATTAATATGCAGGAGGTCCAAGAATTTGACATTTTGAATGAGGATAGAAGCTGGGAAATTTCGATTTGGGAAGCAAACTCCGAAGGAAGTAGAAGATCGAGTCTAAGGGTTCTAATTAAGTTAAAACCATCAAACCAGGACCATTACGACATTTGTACTGAGGATGACCAACCCAAGCACACATTCATTGATTATCCTTTGGAGCTTGATTTCTTTCTAACCCGACTTTGTGGTCTTTGATTGCATCCTCATAAATCGCAGGCCCGACCCCGCTTGCATATTGATTTTAGGTTTTGGGTAATTTTTATCTGTAACCTTAAATATTTTCGACCATGGGGTATGGATTTGCATCACAATCTGGTCCACATCTGTGGACATCTGCTGGCAGGTCTTAGGTTGCATCTTTTTATTCTAACTCTGACCTGCACTTTTGAATTCTTTATTTCTCTTCTTTGTATAGTGTGCCTAGATGAAGGCACTAAATTCAGCATGTATACAGTTCTGTTTATCTCAGAGCAGACCTATTATTCACATAATTCAGGTGCTTTCTACTCTACTCCACTCTGTTTCATGTCTTTTTAATACAATGAGGACATTGCATTAGATAGGCATGGGGGGGTGAATATTCATCTCTGAATTACTTCGTTAGCTCTGTAGATTCATTTTATTTTATTTTTATAATAAAAAAATTCTTTGGAATTAGGAAAGAGAACTTAGGCTTTAGAAAATTTTCAATCTTAGGAAATAAAACTGTATGATTTGAACATGAAGACCCTTCAGGTCTTTGGGCTTAATCAGCCTAGGTATCCACTAAAATGTGGATTTATTTTTTGAGTTCTCGCCATCATGAATTCTATTTTAATTTGATTAAATAAGTTTGGGTGATAAGTACACGACTTATCAACCCACCCTCTGATTTGAGAGAACTTTAAGTCTAAGCATCTACACATTATCTTGTCACTGACTCGTTGTTCGGTGATTTTAACGAAAATTGGGTAGCTAATGAATCTTCTAGGGTGATATGGATGGCAAGTTATCATGGGTAACAACCCATAGGTAGGTTGTCCAGAGCCCAGTCACTGGACCATTCTTGTCTTACTGCCTTTAGGTAAATTTTAGACCAGGGAAGCCACCTACTTAAAAAGAAAAAAAAAGAAAGTAAAAAAGAAAAGAAAAAGAAAAAGGAAAAGGAGAAAAAAAAAGAAAACAAAAAAAAAAAGCCACACTTCGCCGCACAACTATGGCTGGCAAGTTGTTGGTGGTAACAGCTCATCGATCCATTGTCTAGAACCTAGCTCAAGAAATGCACTAAAAATTCCCAAAACACTTAGAAAGAAGCAGAGAAGTAGAATAAGCCAAGGAGATATGTACTGGACTCACCCTTGTGTTGACCCCATAAAAAAAAAGTAGGGAGAAAGCTACCGGTTGTAAAGATACACCTTTAGGCAGAACTCTCTTTTTAAGGTCACTTAGAGGCGTAGAAACCCAAAGTCCGCTTTAATTGCCGATTAACGAGTCTATCACATTCACAATAAGATGCTTAGAGCTTAGAGTTCTCATCGAATCTTGGATGGGTTGAATGGCCGTAGAAAGCCACTATTTAACCCTAAACTCAAAAATCCAAAAAAAATTAGAAAAGAAGAAAAAGAGAAAAAGAAATTTTTCTTTGAATAAGGCAAGGGCTTGAGGAGATCTGCATTTTAGCAGATACCCGAGCGCTGTTGTGTCTTTGAAAGTTCAGATCATGAGTAAAAAATTTCTTAATGTTGAAAAGAACTTATGCCCAAGTAATCCAACCTAATTGTTTTATAAATAGCATGTAGTTTTTGCTAGGGAATAGCAAAAGATAGGCATGGGGGTGTGATGTGCATACATCTGATTAACCTAAAATGCCTATTAATGCATGTTCTTAGTGTCACATTAGCATCATACATTGTAAATAGTGTATAACATGCATAATCATGCATTTAGATCAAGTTGTATAAATTATACAGTAATTTTCTCCTTTTTATGGTCAGGGACAGGACGACTTTTTATCGGGGCCTCGGGTCAAGGATCTAACTGTACGGATCTGATCAGGACGACGATTGGAGTTCAATAACTCCAAGATCACCCTAATCGAGAATCCATAACACCAAATAGAGACCGAGGAACCCTAAAGATCAAGGGCCAAGATGGTGTTAATTCGCACCTCAGACGACAAATCCGACCACATAGATGGATTCAGATCGACGATCACAGCCTAATGGCATGAAAATCGATCCAATTCGACACCTGTGGCGTCATCTACAATACTCAGAGAATGGACGGCCAAGATGGTGCCATGTGGCACCATCTCAGCCACCCAACCGGCCCCAAGGACCTGCCTCTGCCTTTCCTCTTCATCCGATCGACTCTTCTCCAGTGTTGGATGCCCATCCAACGGCTATAGACCCGTGAGCTCTAACTCACCGCACCACACAAAGCCATGCATAACGCGTTGGTCTAGCGCCCTTCGCGAGAAGTGTGGGCGCGCGTTCGAATCCGCTCGGTTGCCAAATCAGTGCAAGCGAGAATGGGCGGGCAAGCAAGCAGGGCTGCGTAATGAGGATCGGATGGTGTTGAGAGAGCGATAGCGCCCACGCGTAATTAGATGCACGGCGCAAGCGTAGGCGGTCTTAAGCCGTCCGATCACTTGATCGGACGGCTGTGAGCACACGGATGTGCGCATGCGTTGAAGGACGTAGAGGCGAGGAGGCACGCGAACGGCGGGCACGACGGCCACGTTTAGGCCTTTAGTGACGGATTTACCTGTCACTAAAGGTCCTGAATTAATGTTTTTCAAATTGTAATGTCCAAAATGCCCCTACTCCTTGTAACTATAAAAGGAGATCCCCTCCATACAAATTTCTCATCCCTTCCTTCTCTTCTCTCCCTTTCAAAAGCACAAGAGAAGCTTGTCCCACACCCGGGATGCTCCTCAAGAACTAAAATCAATTTTCCGCCCCCATTCCGGAAGTGGATCCCACGACGACGATGATGTGCTGCTTCATTCCCGTTCCTCCTGCTTCAACCTCCTTCTTCCTGCTTCGTTCCTCGTCTTCCAGACATTGTCTCATCCGGCTCATCCTCCAAGCGATCGTCGAGGAGGATAACTTCTCTCTCCCATTCCTTTTTCCTGCTTTCTAGTGTAATAGCTTCTCACTTTCTAGTGTAATCTTTTCTTGCTTTATTAGTTGTACAAACATTTTGCAACATCAAGTGAATATTCTCTCTCTCTTATTGTTTATATTAATTCCATTGCATTGTAATTACTCCGCTCTTTAAACAACAACATAAAAAAATATAATTGTGAATTTTGATCGACGTAGCCTCCTGATGAGAGACTCATCATGGTCTCTAATTACCCTTAATTAACTAGTCTTCCTAGTTAATTAGCTAAGGATATGAATATATAAGGCTTAATTATAGAATAAGGGATATATAGTAAAGGACCTTAAAATAAGTTAAAATGATATTTTATTATTCAATTAATATTATTAACAATCTAATTAATAATTGGACTTGAAATCTTATTAGTCATTCCCTTAATTAATAGGTTAAGTAACTTAAACATAATGTATACATAAGTATATAATAACTTAAGTAACTTTATTTAATTTAATAAATTATCCTAAAAAGGTCAAAAATGTAAATTCAAGGAGAAAACATAATAATTACCTTATTTATAATCATATATAAAAAGTTGAAAAAGATCTAAGTTAAAATAAACCTTTAAAACCTGGGTTTACATTTAGGTCCTTGCCATTAAGTCCTTAATTTTCATATGGGTCCTTAGATTTCATCGCACATAGGTCCCCTTCTTTTTCTTCAGCTGATTGAACGGCTAATGACAGAGGGTGATTCCACCGCTCGATCACTGCCCTGCCAACATCATTCTTCCTTCTCCAAGCTCCTAGAGCTTACGCTTACCATCCCATCTTCATCCATCGGTTTGGATTACTCTGAAATTCTAATTTTTGGTGGGAGTTAACCTCACCGTCGTCGAAGACGATGCCGAAGGTTAAGCTCCCCAAGTTTCTTCTTCGTCCAGACTCCACCGCCCTCTTCATCACCATCAGCTATAAATACCCCCTCACTCCCTCGATTTCTCTCAAGTTGGCTCCCTTCCTTCTTCTAACACTGAGTCGACCCAATAGGCTATTCGACTGCAACTCTGACGATCTTCCACACCATTCTCCGACTTCCTCCGTCCATCTTGATCAGCTGAGGAGCTTTGCCGAGGTTAGCCACGTCTCTGGACAAAGGCAATGACCAAGGAGATCCTCTGCTCCATCTAAATTCGCCCACCAGAGATTCTTCTCATTCCCTCTGATTTCATCTTCTGCCATGAGCCATCGGCAGAATCCCTTTGACCCCTTCGTCCAGGTAACGGTAGGTAGGAGTAGGAGTATGAGTAGTCTAGGTAGTTAATTAGTTAGTTAGATTAGCTTAATGTCGGATTTCAATCTTCATCTTCTTTGACTCCGGCGAGTTCCTTGAGCTCGCCAGAGCCCTAATTTCATCATTTTAACTCATTGTTCACCTTCTTACATCCTCCACGATCACTTCTATCATCATTAATTACTAAATTGATCACTTAACCGCCTAATTCACTTCCACCTTCAACAGCTACTATCGTTGTCAATGGCAACAGTAACTGAGCTTAGATCCATCTTCAATGGATCCTCCACCACCTATTCACAATCTAAGGATCCTAATTATCATTTCAATTTGAATAATTACCATATATAACATAAATACCTAATTCTATTAAAGCACCTGAGATCGTTGTCAATGGCAACTCAGGAGTAGTTAAAACTTTAAATTAATTATATATTTATGATCGCAATTTACTTTTGACTTGTCTTGATCACTCAATTGAGTGGGAAAACAAGTCCCAAGCTTCAACTAACTCGGATTCTTTAAAAATGGAATTCACTGTTAAATCTTAAATTTAATGATCAAATGGAGAATTTAACAAGTTCCTGAGGTTTCTTGCAACCTCAGGATCCTTTTCAGATTGAAAATGGCACAGATTTACCTTTCTGTACACAAATTTGCATTTTTCCAGACTCATTGAAGCTCCAGCGAGCTCCGACGAGCCATTTTTCATCTTCAGCCTTTAGAACTTATTGAAAAGCTCCAGATTGACATGATATTGATCACTGAGTAGTTTGAGGTCATTAATTTGGGATTTTAACATTTGGAGCTACACATTAGTCTTCATCTTCTCCAACTCCGACAGAGTTGGAGAAGTCAGTCAGATAGATTTAAGTTGCATTTAAGAAGTCTAGAAGCTTCAGTGTTGTGCACTGAAGTCATTCCTAACCTCAAATCTCTGTAACAACCTCTGATTTGCTCTGACAATCAAACCACTTTTTGATCTTAGGCGATATGCCTGAAACCCTAGAATCCAAGGTCCAAACATCTATTTAGAGGTTTGAGCAAGTTTCTAAGGTTGAGGAGAAGAGATTCTATGTTTTAATTCTATGAAATGAAGCTTTAATCAGAAAGTCAATTTTTAAGCTTCGTAGTCAAACCTGAGATGGAGATTTCGATTCGGAGCTCAATTAACTGATTTGAGAAGTTTAAATTGTTTCTGAGATTCTGTTGGATGAGTTCAGAGAGGTTTAAATTAGCTCAGACATGTAATTTGATTAGAATTTTAATCCTACCAGTTTGGGTTGTTTTCGAACCCACACTGTTGGCAGTGAGTTTCTGATGAGATTTGATCATAAATCTTGCTCAAATGAGTTTGTTAAATTCCTTAGAAGCTGTTCCAATCAATAAAAAATGATTCTAGCGTCCATTACACCTTTCTTTCATCTGAATCTTGTCTCTGAAGCTTTCAGAGAAGTTTCAAGCTTCTCTGCAGTTACCTGAAGTTTCAAGAGCTTGAAAACCATTACAGCAGATGCAGAATCCCTTGCAGAACCTATTTAGAACCTTAGCTAAGTGAGAGAGTCCAACTGTGGACTCTGTTAACTCTCAAAACCATTTCCAGGCAACATAGAAATCATAGGAACCCCCTAATTTCACCCATCAAATCAAAGAGGAAATCATCCTCTGAACCTTAAATTGACCCTGGAATCATGTAGAGCCATATTAGAGCTTTCCATCAAGCTTTGAATCGCTTGATTTGGAGCTCTGAGTAGGGAGAAACCTTCATTCAAAGTCGGGTCTGGAGGGGGAATACTTAGTCCCACATCAGAAGTTTCTGAATGCGCACCTTGGTATAAAAGAAATTTATCATGTAGCCAATTTAGTCATCAGTGCTCAGTGCGAAAAGAAAACCTAACCATTGAGCATAGTGTGTGTGTGTGTGGGCCAGTGCGCCTGTGGGTGTGTGCCCGAGTGGGTGTGTGTGTGTGATGGCCCTAGGAGGGCGAGGCCTGGGAGGTGGTTGAGCTGGTTTGGCTCGAGAGAGGGCCAGTTTGGCTCAAGAAAGAAAAAAAATTGAAAATGAACCCTAATGAAATTAGGCGAGGATCGAGTAGGGTCAGGTCCCACTCTGGTCTTAGGGTGCTGTGTATCCTCGAAAGGACCTCACCGTAAATCTGAAATGAATTTTTTGGTTGAAAGGAAAATTAACCCGGTTCAACTGAGCTAAGGAGTAGAAAGAGCTAAAGGCTAAGTGCTGAAGGAAAAATCTCTAAGGGAATAAGGGAAAGGAAGGTTAAGGAAGAAAGAAAGAAGAAAGGGTACAGAAGAAGAACTCGCAAAGGGAAGAGAGCTAAGGAGTAAAGGAAGCTAAGGAAAAGAAAAGAGAGAAGAACAAGTGCTAAGGAAATGCTTAAGGGAAAAATAAAGGAGAAGAAGAGGCAAGAAGAGAAGTAAAAGAAGAGCTAAAGAAAGAGATCGAGAGAAGAGAAAAGAGAATAAGAGGAAAATAGAAAGAGAAAGAAAAAAAAATAAAGGAAAATAAAGAAGAGAGGCTGAAGAATAAAGGAGAAATTGATTTTCTTGTCATATTTTAATTTCTTTTTATTCTTAGTTGTTGTATTAAGCCATATATTGACTAAATAAACTCTTTTTTGCCTTAAAACATTTGAAATAAATAGAGAATTTGCATGTTTTTAATATTGAAAATGAGAATTCATATGGGATTTTGCATGTTATTTCATTTAAATCAATTTTTGGCAAAATTCATGCTTCTATATTTAACTTAAATATACCTCCTATACTTATAAAGAAAAATAAAAGATAACTAGTGAATTTAGAATGAATTATACCTCCCAGCGAACGACCTGGACTAAATCAGTAAAAAAATAAATCTAAAATGTTAGGTTAATTCGACCCTATACTATACAACCGACACAATTTCGAGTTAACCTAAGTGACTTTTCTTTACTCATAATTAAGTAAAATTAACTTAATTAACTGAGTTGAGGTAAGAAACCACCACCTCCCTGAGTTCGAACCGAGATTTCTTTTCTGGTATAAATTTTATTTATTGAACCCGAGTTCTTCGTTACTCAAACTACAACAACAGGTTTTCAAAACCAACTCTGATGGCGTAGTCCAACGACGTTCAACAGGTGGTTTTCACCTGTTTTGGGTTTCCACCTAAAAATCTTTTGTGCAATTGTGTGGTTGTATCTTTTGTGAGATTAATTTTATCTAATTCCGCATTTTATATTATATCCTGCAAATCTCACCCCCTCCCATAGGAATTTGCAATTGGTATCAGAGCCGGTTTCTACCTTTTAGGAATTACATCTGCAGAAGATCCGATGGAGGGAAGCTGTTCCACGACAAGGATCTCCGAGGGGTAGTCCACTAGCCGTCCTCCCTAGTTCGATGGGAGCAACTTTGATTATTGGAAGTTGAGGATGAAGACGTGGCTTCAAGCCACTGAGTTCTAACTATGGGATCATTGCAAGACCTCATTCACCATCCCAGAGAAACCCAAAGGAGGCTATACAGTGTAACAAGTAGCAAACTCAACCTCAACGTGAAAGCCATGAACTCTCTCTATTGCTCTCTTATCATGGAGGAGTTCAACCGTATCTCAAGGTGTGTCATCGCCTTTGAGATTTGGATAGAGCTAGAAATAGTTCATGGAGAATCAAGCTCAAAGGAAGAAGAGGAAGATCCCAAAGAAAAGAACAAGACCGCGTGCCTTGATTTCATGGCAATTGCAGAAAGCGACAGCGACGACAGTGACAATGAGGTAAACTCGAATTTACAAGATGCTTTTGATGAGTTTTTTGAAATTAGTAAATCACTTAAAGTAGAAAATAATAGAATCTTAATTTTCTTAAATCTGAAAATGAAAGGTTAGAAAAACAACTTAAGGATCTAGAAACTAGTTCTAGTCCTAAAAACGATAACTTGTTGTTAGAAAATATAGACCTAATCAATGAAAAGAGTAAATTAATTAAGGAGAACACTAGTTTAAATATTGAAATTTCTAGCTTAAAAACAAAAATGCATGCTATTGAAAATGAACTTGCATGCCTTAGGGAAGAATCTAATAACTTGGTAAACAAATTAGATAATTTTTATAGCTCTAAGGTTGAGAAAGGATCTCCTTCAAGGGGACCAATTAACAAAATCGGATTCAAGCTAACTTTGATACCGAAAAGATTTCAACATTAAGGATTGGAATTACAAGATGAAGAACGATCAACTCGAATTGGGAGGACCAAGGAGTAGATCAAGGAAGGAGAAGAGAAGACTGATGAGACGATGAACAAATGTCTGAACCGTCTCGTTGCGACCGCCCAATTGGAGACCGACGTCGATGCCCAGACCTCCAAGCTACGGATGGGAGCCCCATTTGGTTTGGCATCCACCTCCATATGGGCCATTCTATTGGCCTTGGTAAGAGAGGTAAGTTTCTGAACCTTATTTTTGATAAATAGCATCTAGATAGGGGGAGTCAAAATTTTATGAAGCTATTTATCCATCTAGATAGGGGGAGGTTTTAAAAATAATAGAGCTATATTGCCTTTAGAAAGGGGGAGGTAATAACATAGCTATCTTGTTTTTATGAAAAGATGAAATTAGAAGAGAATATTTTAAGGAGGAGTTTAGGATAATTAAAAAGTATAATACTTTTTGATAATGTCAAAAAGGGGAAAGATTTTGTGGACTATTATTTATAGTTTTGTCATCATCAAAAAGCGGGAGATTATTAGTGCAAGGGCACCATGATTGTCAACTTTTATGATAACAAAACACTTGTGTTTTAACATTTGTATTTGAGCTTTAGATTTCAGGAAAATACAAATGTATACAAGTGTAAAGGACCTTAGAGCTAGCGTCCATGGTGGATTAGTGGAGCTCGTTGTAGGAAAAGGAGCCTCACGAGGAGCGAGAGCTTGAAGACAGAAGCATAGGATAGATGTTCTTTAGTCTTTGTACTCTGTAATTGTTGTTTTCATTCCTTACTCTTTCATTTTCTTAGAATTTGTTAAAGAGCCTCAAGGTTACCTAACAATAGTCCTAGGAACACTTGCACAACCCTAAGATACTTAGGTTTTCCATAGAAGACTTAGAAAACCTAAATAGGCTTCAGACAGCCTTTTTAGATGTCTAACACAAATATCAAACGTTTGATAGTGATCTTTAAGACATCTGAATGTTGAATCAGACATTTAATCATTTAGGGCTGGTGTTAGAACCTTCTGTCTACTGATTTCAGACAACCGACCCTTAATCCAGACGTCTTAATAGACGTCTGATGTATTGGCCAAACGTCTAATTAGTGGAACGTTAGCTTAGAAAATGATCGTTGAGGTTTTGACCTTTGATCTTCTATCAGACACCCTTAGAGCACTCCATACGTCTGATATGTAATTGTTTTATCTTGATTGACCCTTAATCGCTTTCCTAGATGGATATAGCCGTTAAGCACTCTTGGGAATCAGTTCCCACAGAGTTATTAGTTTCCAGACGTCCAGATCATGTGCCAGATGACCAACCTGTCGTCTAATCACTTTGATCTAGAACCTTGTTTAGATCTGATGAAAGTTAGTAAGGGAACCCATATAGAATTAGACGTCCGATATAGTTTTCAGACGACATAAACATGACTTCCAAACGTTTAATAATTTTCCCACATGTCTGATGACCTTGTCAGAATCATTAATGATTCTGATTGCGGCTTGATTTGCCTTGGGATAATCCCCAACGACTACCTAAGGCTTCCAAAGCCTTTTAAAGCCTTCCTAAGCCATCTATAAATAGAGAGGAAGCCCTCCCTTGTTTAGAAACACTAAGCAACACATTTTCACATCATATAGTGTCAATTTGATCTTGAGAAGAAGCCCTAGCTCTCTAAGCTTTAATTCCACCCCTGAGAGCTTCATCCAGTTGTGCACCCGCTCTCACTCCACGATTACGAGAGCGACGAAGTGCTGTTGCATGGTTCACGCATCCGCGTCATCAAGTCGATGCACTTCCACCAAAGGGAAGTTTCCTAACTCCTATAGAAGCTAGGTTTTAATCTTTGCAGCTCTATAGGATGTTGTATTTTACTATCTTTGGTTGGGCATTCTCTTTGCGAATTCCTGTCTCCTTCATGAGACAAATACCTTTTCGTGAAGGGGAAGGGTTTGAGGCACATTACCTGTTAAGACACGTTCTGTCCTGAGCCTTTTAAGACGTCTGGACTGTCGATCAGACATCTGGACACCTTCCCAGACGTTTGGAAATCAAAATTTTTGGGTACGAGCTTCGCGTCTACATGCGGGCTGCGCGCAGACAGTACCCTCTTTTTCTCCCCTTCTTCTGTCTCCCCTCCTCTAGCGAACCCTAACCCACCATCTTTATAAACCCCTCTCCCCCTCTCATTCTCCCCACTCCACCAGCCCCTTCTTCTCTTCCTCTCCACCCCAACAGCAGGAGCTAGCACGTGAGAGAGAGCACGAGAGTGGCGACGAGGAGCGACGTGAAGAGAGGAGGAGGAACTTGAGCTCGCGAGCTCGTGTGGGAGCTCATCAGAGGACGCACAGCCTGAGCGACCCATGCGGGAGGAGGAGTGCGTCAGGGAGTCGTCCCTGATGCTGCTGTAGCCGGAGCTGTAGGCAAGGGGGCGAGGCACGGCTGCGTGCGGCGAGGGCGAGCAGGAGGAGGTTCTGGTTCAGGGTTTTTCCCAGAATCAGACATCTGGAGTGACGTCCAGACGATGGCGTGAATGTATGGAGACGACTCCAGACGTCTGAAGACAGATCTTCCCGAAGGTACATTTCCTTTTGCAAATACGGCCATGCAGGCTGCTCCGTAGCTACGTTTTGTGTAGCTTATTTGAGGAGATTTTGCTGTCACGTGCAGGATTTGCTTCGGGAAGGCGCGAGACATGCCCTCCCATGCGTTTTAGACGTCTGGGCAGCTTACCAGACGGCTAGAAGCACTCTCAGACATCCGGAGAGGTGGTTGGACGTCTGGAGCTGGGTCCAAACGTTCTAGAAGAGGTTCTGGACGTTTGAGGTCAACATAGAGGCTGAGGTGCATTTCTGGACACTTTTAAGACGTCTGGACATTGTGCTAG
Source organism: Thalassia testudinum (assembly GCA_037157565.1). NCBI lineage: Eukaryota > Viridiplantae > Streptophyta > Magnoliopsida > Alismatales > Hydrocharitaceae > Thalassia > Thalassia testudinum. The sequence continues at coordinate 19,385,210 of JAZHRO010000050.1, forward strand.
ACGTCTGATTTGAGTCAATAGCCTTGTTTTTGACCCGTTTAGGGTCCGTTTGAGGTTCGTTTTACGCAAATAATATATCGGTGTTTTCCTTATGAGTTCCTCTACTTGCTAGAAGGCTTTCTATACTGTTGTGGATGTTCCATTGTGATTTTTCCTTGTTATAGGACTTTGTTCTATTGCGGGTTCGGGGCTTGCTGAGGCACGTGAGCCTGCCGTTCAAGCCCCCAATACTCTTGGGTTGTCTGGTAGAGTAGCTTCCCCTAATTTAATTATAAACCTGAATGCATGTGTGAAATGAATGATTAGAACCTAGGATGTGGCATGAATCCTAGGACGAGAAACACTTGAAATGTCGGTATGTGTGATTGGATTGCAGTCTTGAATGAGTAGATAGAAAACAACTGCCTGTTAATGAACAAGAGCTGCCTGTGAAATATGAATTACCTGTGCTAGTAAATAATTACATGTGACCTTACTTGTTGTATACATAAAATGCTAGAATACAAGCTGCATGTGTATAACCTAAAAATGGAAACATGAATGATAGAAATACGAGCTGCATATGTATAACCTGAGAATGAAAACGTGAATGATTGAAATATGAGCTGCATGTGTATAACCTGAGAACGGAAATGTGAATGATGAAACCTGGTATGGAATAATATGAGAAATATGAGAATGAACCTTATGGGGAGTTAGGAGTAGAGCTTCTGGGAATAAATGGAATGGATCTAGAAATGTGAGTAGGGAAGTGTGCTGGCCCTTGAGTACATGGTACCAAGGAGAGCGACTATCCCCTGTTTAGTGTAGAGCGGAGCTAGCTGCCCTTGGGTTGGGACCCGGGGTTAAGATTGGCCACTTTGCACTGACTTCTTGGCCCTCGCGTACACTATACCGGAGAGAGCTACTAATGTAAGGAGAGAGCTAGCCACCCCACGGGGCCTGGGGTTCAGCTAGCCACCCTACACCGACTTGCTAGGCCCATAGGGCAAACCAGGGTAGTCAGACGAGGGGGTGCGGACTGTGGAGGGGCGAGACTCCTGTTTGGTTCTGAGGGGCTAGACCCCTGTTACTGAGAGGGCTAGGTCCTATACTGTTTCTTGCTGTACTTTAAGCGTACCCGTTAGCGGAAACGACTGACCGCATGCTAGTGTGGGATAGCTACCCGTGCGCTTATCGCACTTGCCGTAGTCACCGTTACGTCTATCCGTGACCTTGGGGTGGTTGACTGGGTGTAGGACCACCACAGGGGACCCTCCCGACCAGGAGAGCACCACGTGTGACTTCTTCTCTTCGAAAAAGACTGCAATCAAGATCGTTCTCACGAGGAACATTCGAGATCAATAAAAAGATCTGAAAAGAATAAACCAATGGGTGAAAAGGAATAACTTGTAAAATAAAGAAATTGGAATATATATTTACCTGTTAGCTTTTACTGCTTTAGTAGCTAGTTGCCACTCTACTCAGCGTTCGTTGACTTTGTTACTCATAACCCTTTTCAGGTCCAGGTGTTGAGCAGCCCGAGTCTTTGGCTGCAGAGGGTGCTGGGCCCAGTAGAACCCAGTAGCTATAGCTTTTTGTAGTACCTTCTGTTGTAGTGAGTTTCAGACTCTTGTACTTTTACATTTTCTGTACCTTGTTTCTGTTTTACTGTTGTGATGGTAATATGTATTGTTAGCAGCTTTTCTTTCTTTACTTCTTGTACTTTTTTTTACTGTTAGTTGCATAGCACAGTGAATGTGATTTTTTTTCCTACTTTTTGGTTATTTCTTGTTGGACGATTGGGTCTTGGGATCAGTCGAGTCGGGCCGGTCTCATATCTGAAAGTTCCCTACTAGGAGGGGTGACGTAATAAAATGCGGAATTAAATATAAACAATATCACAGAATAGACAACCACACAAAGTACACAAAGATTTTTAGGTGGAAACCCAAACCGGGTGAAAACCACCACTTAACCCTCTCGAGTTAGGATTTTCCGATCAACCTAGTTGATCAAATCCACTAACCGAATCACTTTAAAATGAGGGTGATTCAACCTCAGTACAACCACGCTACAAGTACGAGGGAGTGTTCCTCAACCCCTTCTCTCCACGAGAAGGATTTTGTCCCACGAAGGAGACGGGAATTCGCAAAGCGAATATCCAACTAAATAACAAAGATAAAATAAACAACAAGTCCTATAGAGCCAACAAAGTAATTATGAACCTAGCTTCTATAGGAATTAGGAAACTCCCCTTTGCAAGGAGTGCGTCGACGATGACGCGGGTGCGTGAGCCACGCAATGGCACAATGTCGCTCTCGTGAATAACGGCGGGAGAGCGGGTGCGCGAAGGTTTGATGCTCTGAAGGGAATGGAGCTTAAGCTTGGAGAGCAAGATCTTTTCTGGACACAAAAGAGTGTGAAAGTGTGTAGCTAAGTGTATCCAAGTGTGTGTTGGTGTGTCAAAGGTTCCCCTCTATTTATAGAGGCCTTAGGAAGGCTTTGGAAGGCTTAGGAAAGGTTCTATAGCCGTTGGGAACAAAGCCCAAGAGAATCAGGCCGAAATCAGGACAATGATTACATTTGACAGGGTGATCAGACGTCTAACTCTGGCATCAGACGTCTGGAAGGCCACTTTAAGACGTCTGATTTAAATGTCAGACGTCTGATTCTATGCAGGTTTCCTCCTGACTTGAATCAGATCTAAACAGCATTTTTGCGCAAGTCCATCAGACGACATACAGGACGTCTGGCACTATGTATGGACATCTGGAAACCTACTTTTACTGTGGGAATTGATTTCCAGACGTTGCAACGGCTAGAAAATCTCTAAGAAGAGATTTTGGGTCAGCCGAGGCAAAACGGTCAATTATCAGACGTCTGGTAAGTCCTATGGACGTCTGATAAGGCTCTAACGGTCATATTCTGCAGTGTCTGCTAAGCTAGCCAACGGTCCACTATCTGAACGTCTGGAAAGTCCATCAGACGTCTTCTAAGACGTCTGTACTAAGGTCTGGACGTCTGATTTCATCAGACAGAATACTAACTCCAGCCTAATAGTTATCAGACGTCTGAAACAACAGTTAAACGTCTTAAAATACTTTATCAGATGTCTGATTTTGGAATTAGACGTCTGGAAGTGCTGTTTGAACCCTATATTGGTTTTCTAAGTGTTCTACAGAAAACCTAAGTATCCTAGGGTTGTGTAGGTGTTCCTAGGACTACTGTTAGGGTACTTTGAGGCTCTTTAACATAATATTCTAAGAAAAATAAAAAGAGCAAGAAAATAAAGACAAGAGATACAAGAAAGGATTAAAAAGAATCTATCATATTCTTCTTGTCTTCTATCTTCAATCTGTCTCTCCACACGAACCTCCTCTGTTCTTCATTAAGCTCCTCCAATCCATCCTGGATGCGAGCTCGAGTTCCATCTAAACACGTCCACATTTGCAATTGACCTGAAATCTAGGACTCAAATTGCAAATGTTAAATAACACGTGTTTTGTTATCATCAAAACAAATGATCGTGGTGCTCTAGCACCAACAATATCCTGTAGGGATTCGGGAACCAGGTCGTAACATTACCCTTATATAAAGTAGTGTTGCTGTATTGAGGTTCAGTCACCCTTGTTTAAGTGACTAGGTTAGTGGATTTTGATCGACTTGGTCGATTGGAAAATCCTAACTCAAGAGGGTTAGGTGGTGGTTTTCACCCAGTTTGGATTTTCACCTAAAAATCTTTTGTGCAATTGTGTGGTTGTACCTTTTGTGAGATTAATTTTATTTAATTTCACATTTTATATTATATCCCGCAAATCTCACCCCCTCCTGTAGGAATTTACACAGCTTACCCCCTTCTAGAAACCCTCCTTAGCGCCAATTCAACACACCTTTTCACCACCATAACCACCCACAATCACTATGATAGATGGTGCCAAAACACCTCTCACATCCCTACAAGTTGGCGCCAACATTCACCATCATCACCACCTTACGCCTACCCTTATAACCTAATCCTAGCCATCCATCATCTCCACGCCAAACCTAACCCACAACCACACCATAAACCCATGCCAACCTCCCTTAGCTCCACCTCCATGCACCCCTCCTTGCAGCCAAACCAACCTTAAATCCCAACCATCCATGCCTCCACAAAACTACATCCAAGCCTTCCAAAATGGCACCACCTTAACCCCCTTCTAGAATCCTAGACTTGGCACCAAAAATGGGTGGTAACCACCACCCATGGATGGCCACCATGTCCTTCTTATGCCCCTCCATTTGGCGCCATTAACCCTAGCCATAGGATCCTACAATCACCACCCATGAGCCCATCCTAGCCGTCCCCTTTAATTACACCTATCCCCTTTCCTACCACTCGATATATACCACCCACAACTACCATTATTCCGCACCCTTGGCTACATCATTCTAGCACACTTCCACCTTCATTCCACCATTCCCAATGACCAAAGAGGAGAGGAGAAGAAGAAGAAGATCAAGGAAGCAAACACCTGCTTCCTTGGTGCCTTCAACTTCCTTTCTTCTTCTACCTTGTGTCCATGCCAAGCAAGGAGTCAGCCAGGCAAGGAGGATGGTCAGAGAGGAGGATTTTTGGGGTGGTGCACGTCCACCCTAAGGAGGAGTTTTAGAGTGGAATCCATCCACTCTAGAAGGAGCAAAGGCACTCCCATGTAGGGCTTGCCAAGAGAAGGACCATCATCAACTTGGAGGAGCATTTCAAGGAAGGAGTTAGGGCAACCTTTATAAACTCAAGCGTAGTTGAGCTTGGAGCAAGGCTTCCTCTCTCTTCACCATCATCATCGGGAGAAATTTTCTCTTTCTTTCATATTTCATTTTTTTGTAATAAAAGCATTCCGCTACAATTCTTGTAAAACAAATTTTCTACCTTATGTATAAGTTTCCTTTCTACTTTTTCTTGCAATTTATTTACATGGATTTTCCTTTAGTTAGTGCACTCACACTCTCTCTAATTACCTAGGTCTTCACATACCTAGCGTGAGCTTAGGGAGAGGTTCTTCTTATCACTTTAGCTATAGCATATAGGAGTAGTTTCATTTCACCTATTTGCTGCCCATTGCCCATTATTTCAAAACCCAAAAAAAATTACATATCAAAAATTCAAAAAGAAAGTTGATTTTCATCTTTCAAGCAATAGATTTCTAAATTTCATTTCTGCCTCCCATGGGAATACCTGAATACCCTCCGAGTACTTGGTAATTACAAATTTTAAAAGCGATCAGAATTGCATGTTGCAACGACTCAAAATCTGATTTTAACAAATCACGCTTTTTCGCGATCAGATGGATTATCATTTCATTTGAGGGCAAGTTCCAAGAAAAGAACTCTTAATTTGTTTGATATAATCCAACTTTGACATTCTTACCAAGCCTCTTCCTTCAACATGATACTAATTACCACGGATCAAGGCTACTCAGTTTAAGGGGCAGTGTTAGTATACACACCTAAAAATGTCCAATGGTAGTGGTGTAAATATCTTGTAAGAACCATCTAGATTAATATTGTAATGGTACCAATTATAATAAGTTATAGATCAATGGATACATCCTCAAGGTTGGTTAATGTCCTCTAGGTGTGTCAAATGCCACCTACCACATTTCTCTCGTGTCCTCTCTCTCTCTCTACACCATTATGCCATTAGCAACAAGGACATTAGAGTAAGCCAATGAATGAATGCTCCATTTTATTCTACATGTAGGTTCATAGTTCTTGCCAGGGATTCACCCAATGGAAGATGACCATCATAATTTTGCAACAATGCATATCAAAGAGGATATGCCCTGGGTTGACTTTGATAAAACATGCATGATGAATCCAATGGCCAAATCGCAAAACTATAAAGGTTTAAATATGAATATCATCTAGTCATTTTTATCCATCCTTAATGAGAAAGGTGACGAGAGAAAGGGTAGGAGCTTCTCCATTTTACTATATGATCCACAACATCGGTCAAATGATCCCTTTTCCATCTAATTGCAAGGAAGATATACCTCCATATATCATTTGTCAAGGAAATACCATCCCTATCAATCCTTGTTTAGTCAAATTTATCCCAGTACAACTTATTCTACGTCAGATATTCAATCATAGGATGCAATATATATATATATATATATATATATATATATATATATATATATATATATATATATGAAAATTATCGTGACTCCCAAGCCTATTTGGCTTGTGAAAAATATCACCTTTTACATGCCAAAATCCATTTTAATGTATTCAAAATTGTGATCACAAAATATACCAAAGCACATGATGTGATGTATTTTACAATATATAGATGTGATGTATGAATATAAAATTATTTTATATCAATATAAAATAATAATTGCTGTCTTTGTATTACACTGATGTGAAATAATTTGGATGATTTTAAAACTTGAATCCTAATTTTATCACTCTTTTTCGATTGTTCTTTTTCTACACACACCATATTTCAAGGATATATTCTTACACGCGGCATATTGATTGAGGTATCCGATTGTACTTTTGTTATCTTTGTTATATATGCATCCGCTACAAAGTTTCGATTTACACTTCACAAAATCTTTTTACTTTTTGATAACTTAGGACTCTATGTGTAACTCTATAGCAACCTGAAGGTGACTTCGTACTCAGAGGACGCAAGACCCGGTTGACCAGGCTGAGCGATACGGTGGTCACCACCACCCCTAAGGTCTTCTGTGAGTACGGGTAATTCACAAAATCTATCTCTCCATTACATAGATGAATTTAATTGACTTAAGGAAACCAGCTCGTTATTTCATTCTGCCATTACAAATCCGTTACGCAATGTACGTTTTTGCAATCTGCATTTGAATTACATGTAATTTGCAAATATCTTATACGCAATTTAAACATATTTGTAATTAGGAATGATATATGTAAGTCAATGTAATTTAGAAACAAATATGTAACTTGCTGATCTTTTTTTTTTACTGGGTTGAATACGTTTGTAAATTGCAAAGTAACATCTAGTTAACTTGCAAATAAGGTTTATAGTTCTACATGTTTGTAATTTACAAAAGTAATATGTATTTTATAAACCTACCAACATATAGGTAAATTGCAAACTGCTTACTGTAATTTACAAGTAAGATTTTTATAAATTACAACCCACATGTGTAAATACAAAAAGCCTATACAAGTATTTGTAATTTATAAAACATGCATCCAAGTGTTTGTAATAGTAAACAGGTAAATTGCAAACATACATATATAATTTACAAGTATTATACTTTGCAATCATACTTGTAATTACAAAACGTATTTGTAAGTTACCAGATTATTTCCATGTATTAATTGCAAAAACCCCCTACAATTTTGGAGCGGTTGTTTTGGCATTCCTAAAATAAAGCTCTTAATCATTTAATATTTTCCATTAAAGTCATACATATCCGAATATGGTTACCAACATTCTATTGCAATTCGTGAATCCTATTATGTTTCTTGACATGGCTACAAACAATCAATTTTGAAGTACTAATGTATTGAATCATAATTTGTTAACTTCCATCTATATATATATATGTTACAAATGTTAACTTTTATTACACCAATCAGTGCATTGGTTAAAGAGGTGAAACTGGAAAATTCTATGTAAATACTATTTCTGTCTAATTCTATGTAAATACTTAATGTTTTTTTGTAAGTTAGAATAATTCTATGTAAGTTACAACCCAAGGTTCAAACTCAATTTGCAGCATTCTTTTGTAATTTACAATTCAATGATAAAGAAATCATCAATAATTTTTACTTATAAATGAAAATAATCATCGGTGGTACAACTAAAATCATTAGTGATTTTTTAAAATTCATCGATGATATTTGATTTTGATGTAAAAAAATTGAAGATATTTTAAAAATTACCAATAATATTTGATTCAAATATAAAAAATTATCAATGATATTTAATTCTCATGTAAAAATCATCAATATTATTTGATTTTAGAGATAAATAATAGTGTAGGATTTAGTAAACCCATAATTCAAGAAGAGTGGATAGCCACATATCTTTTTTACAAAGCATGTTACAAAACACTAAGTAAAATAAGTTGCTCTACCATCCTGTTGTAAATTGTAGAGTGCTTGAAAATTACATTTGAAATAATAGGTAATCATGATACTACGTAAGTTATAATATAAATCTAACTTACAATATTTTTTGTAATTTACGATTTATTTTGCAATTACAAATCATCAAACATGTAAATTATTTTTCTATAATTTACAAAAATAATATGTAATTGCAAATTAGTATTGTAATTCGAAATACTTGTTCGTAAGTTACTATATAATGAATTTACTCTATGTGGCACCTTGACAAAGGTTTTTTTGTACTCATAATTACAAATCAGTTCTATACTAAATGCTTGTAAGTTACAATTTAGAGATTGAGAAATCATAACACGTCTTAGAGTAAACTACGAATGTTTTTATTTTTGCAATTTACAATTTTTTTGTAATTACCTTCCGCTACGGAGGTGACTTGATTTTGGAATTTATTATCAATTTTGTAAAAATTCTCCTACATTTTGTCAGAAATGATGCACGTTTTATAAGCTCAAAAGGGATATTTTGTAATGGATTAAACCGATGCTTGTAAATATTAATGAATGGTTTTAGAAGGAAATGGCAAATCTATTGACTTTTTTAATTAATGGATGTTTATTAATCTTTCTCATAAAAATGGTTTTAAGTTTGTTAGGTCCTAAAGTATATTACTAAAATAAAATTTTTGTTAACGTGATATATTTGTTATTTAAGATAATTTACATTATTGAAAATTTGTTACTAATAATATCCGTAAGGGATATGCAACCATCAATGTTGTATTTTATAAATGCTACCGGTGGTTTTGTCATGATTTAAGTAGTTTTAATCTGATCCTTATGTTCTAGGATTGATGGCTAGAATGGTATGGCCTAAATAGCTTATTTAGGCCTTAGACCTACTAGATAGGCCCTCTATGTTTGTGTGTGTACAATTGAAATGATTTCTTATTCCTTGATTCAACTTTCTTCCCTTGCCCTCAACTCAAACTATATCCTAGAAGATGGTCTATGATCTAACAATCTTTCCTTTGCTCCCAAAGGATGGAATGATGCACTTGTGTAAACTCTTTCTTTACCTTGAAAAGTCTATCTAGATTAATATATTCAATTCACCCTTGTGTAAACCAATCTTACACAAGAATTATTACTTTTCATGAAAAAGGCCATATATTTATTCTTTTTGCATTAGACTCTCGTTGAAGATGATAAAATGGAGCCTACCTATTGCATTTTCCCTTTTTTTAATGTTTGTTAGTTAACCTTAACCTTAGAACTGCAATCAACATTTGTACTTAGAAGCATCTAAGCAATTCATGACTAAGGTGATAATTGGTAGGTTAGAAGTCCTCTTTTCTAAGGGCTACTTTATGTTAAAGAATTAGCTAACTTGAGTTTAAGAAATAGGAATAAGGGATTGCCCTGGTTTGTGTTTGTGAAAAGGAGGCTATCCTTTGCTGGTATTTGCATGAAGGGTTAATAAAGGTTAGCATGTATATAAAGGTTAAGAAGAGGGCATCCCATTATGTAAATGGGAAAATTAGGATGATCCCCTCAATGAAGAAATAACCCACCTTTCATCATGGCTTTAGGTAAACTAGTTTTCATAAACTATTGGTATTGCATACCCTTAGCAAGCTAACCTAAATGGAAATTACTTGATCAGTGATTGGGATTTGAATGTCAAATCTCATGAATACATTAATGTTATTAGTTGGGTTCCTTCAGAATAAATGGGAAAGTATTGTGGTCAAGTTAATACTAACACTACTAGAAAAAGTAGATCTACCGTCGATTGTCTAAGTGACGGTAAAAATATTTTTACCATCTGTTATTTATATAAGTGACGATGAATACGTGATTAAAATTAACCCGCTGCCATCACTAGCAAAAATTAGCAGTGGGCGTGCGAGGGTGATATTTATATGCACTGTCAGTTAGGAAAGCAACGAAAAATAATATTTATCATCATTTATTTGAAAAAGCGACTGCAAATTGCAAGATAAAATTAAATTGCTGACGTTACCAAAATTTGGGCATGAGGGTTGGAATTCATTTAGACATTTGTTGTCGCTTACTAATAGAACCGACGGTAAATATCGATCCATCTACACCAGCACAAAGCCCTCTCCTCCCCTACACTTTGCATAAACCCTCGCCTCCCTACACATAGAGCCCTCCTCCTCGTTGATTACCGCTTGTCCTTGTCGCCACCCCTCCTCAATCACTAGCCGTTGTCATCAATTGTCTCTCATCCTCCTCCTCCTTAGGTAACTCCTCCTCGCCACCCTCATCCTCCTCCTCCTCGCCTCTCTCGTCTTCCACCTCCCCGTCGTCTCCTACACCTCCTCCTTGATGCGAGAAATACATGGTTTGTTAAAAGATGTAATTAGTGTCGTTGCAACACGTAAATCTGCAATCAACTCTTAAATTTATAATACCTAGATAGTGGAGTATCTAGGTTCGTCCAAAGAGGCAAAATTGTTAATCACATAAATGGTTCTCTCTCTTGCCTCTCAAATCTGCACTTTCTTTTTATGATTTTTTGATTTTGTTGTTTTTATATTTTTTAGAAACAATTAGGTTCGAGGCAATGGAATGTGAAGACTTAATTAGACTACAACTAACCGTAGGTGACAAGAATGGAGCCCTCTCTTCTAAGCTCACCCTAGGCAAGTGCGCCTAGGGTAATTAGAAGAGGAGAGTGTGTGCACTACAACTACAAAAACAACATGGAAAAACACACCAACTACAACATGAAAATTGGAAGGCGAATAAATTCTGTATTACTAGTAAAGTCAAATATAGGTAGAGGAATGCTTCTATAAGAACATTAAACTACTAGCTAATACAAAGAGTAGAGTGGAAGATAAAGAAGAAGAAAGGGGGATCCTCTAGTTGAAGTTGGGATGGCCCTTGCTCCAAGTGCAGTTGCCCCACACTTGAAAAGGGTCTTCCTTCTTCCTTGATGTAGTCCTCCTCCAAGCTATCCTCCAAGGTGGGTGTCAACCACCTTAGTTCTCCTCTTGCCTGGCCGTCTCCTTGATGTTGAAGATGATCTCCTCCTTGGTGTGGCTAAGGGAGAAGAAAAGAGAGGAAGAAGGCACCAAGGGGGTGGGTAGATTGCTCCCTTGATCTTCTTCCCTCCTTCTTCCTTGGCATGGAGATGGGGTAGAAGAATGGTGAACCTAAATAATGGAGAAGATGGGTTTTTGGTGATGATTATGGTGGGTATTTATAGAGGTAGATGAGGGGTGGTTGGTGTGGGCTTAGGTGTAGGGCTAGGATTAGGTTTGGTGGGTAGTTAGTGGTGATTATGGGGATCCTAGGGTTAAGACTAGTTGGCACCATCTTTAAGGGTGTGAAGGGGGTAGTTATGGTGGTGGAGAGGTGCATGGAGTTAGTGCCAGCCATGGAGGGATGCCATGGTTTGGAGCCACCTAAGGTGGGTTCTAGAAGGTGGGTAGGTGGATGGCTAGGATGGGCTGTAGGGATAGGTGTAGGTTTAGGATGTAGGGGTTTTTGGTGCCAAAGGAGAGGGGCAGTTAGGGTGATTTTTGGCACCAAAGGAGAGGGGTCTTTTGGTGGTGGAGTGGGGTGGAAGGTTGCCTATAGTTGGAACCAAAAGTAGTGTGGACTAGGTAGCTTGGGTGGACTTAGGGTTAGGGAGGATTAGGTAGCTTAGGTAGCTTAGGTGGACTTAGGGTTAGGGTTATTTGGTGGAGCTATTTAGGTAGGGTTTTAGGGTTAGGTGTTGGTGCCAAGAAGGTGACTAGTTAAGCTAAGCTAGCTTAGCTAGTAGGGAGTAGGGTTGGAGGCATTTGGAGCTAGGGTTTTGAGGGAGAAGAGCTAGAGGTAGTCATCTTGAGTTGTACAGGAGCTGGTGGCTACTTAAGAGAGCTGCAAGGAGCTACCTTAGCTGGCTTAGCTTGCTAATTCTTTGCTAGCTACTAAACCAAGCTAAGATGAGCTGGCTTCTACTGATGTGAGCTGAGGTAAGCTGGGTCTAATTTTCCTGGGGAGGACCTAGCTAGCTGGAGTAGCTAAGATAGCTTAGCTTAACTAAGTTGAGCTAAGTGGTGTCCCTGGGAGCTAGACTTGAGCTGGCTTGAGTTAGTTAAGGTCATCTTCAGCTGACCAAGTCTAGCTAGTTGATAGTAGTAGCTAGTCCTAGTCAGGTTGAACTTCCAGTGAACTCTTCTAAGCTGGAAGAGTTGGAATGGAGCTGGGATAAACTATCTTCAGCTAGTTTAAGCTTCCATCTAGCTGAGGTGAGCTGAATGGAGCTAAGGTGAACTAGCTAGAGCAACCATTCAGCTGAGATGAGCTGAATGTAGCTAAGGGTGAGTTGATCTAGCTAGAAAAAGCTAGGATCCAGCTGGGATGAGGTAGATCTAGCTGGGATTTAGCTAAAATGAGATAGATCTAGATGGGATCCAGCTGATAGGAGCTTCTTCTTCATCTTCTACCTTCCTGAGTGCCAAGATGTGTGGGATTTGACATTCTGCCTAATCTTGACACTCAGATAAATGCATCAAAAATACATTAAAATGCAATGCATGTCTATTTTAGGTAAATGCGTAAATGCAGCCCAAAAACCCATTTGTGGAGTTAAAACCCTAAGAGTTAGGTTAGTTTTGGGCATAAGAATGATGATAAACTGGCATTTATCACTCCTCATTGCCCTCCTCCTCATCGTCGTCTTCCTACTCCTCCTCCTCCTCCTTACCCCATCCTCTTCCCCCTCCTCACCCCCTTCCTCTTCCTCCAACCCGCTGCCCTACTACTCCTCCTCCTCCTCACCATCGCCCTCTTCCTCCTCGCTGCCACCCTCCTACTCCTCCTCCTCCACACCCCCTGATGAGGTGTGGCTCATCATACCTAAAATGACCAAGTTAAGCTAGAGTCTAGGTTAAGCACTATCAAATTAACATGATAAGTGGGTTAAATGTGGGAATTAATGAAAATGACCTAAAGTATCAAATTTGTGCTAAAAATGCATAATTAGGTCAATTTTGAGAGATTATTGATTGCATAACAATCATAGGCCTTAACTCGCCTAAATTAAGCTAGAACTTAGCTTAACATGAACATTCTACATGCATACGCATCGTATTCTGCATCATAGTTGATATATGTGTTTTATGTATTAAACTAAGTTATTTGATAGGTATTAATGATGGCAGGTAATCCAAGGCTGCAGATGACTGATCTGATCTTATGGATTTGTTCAAAATAATAATGGGAGTCCAATGTATCCAAGATCGCATCAATTAGGCTCCCGTAGCACCCTAGGGAGTCCACAGAAGAGCAAGAGCCAAGGGTCAAATTGAAGAAGATCCGAACCTCAAATGACAAATCCAACTGCACGGATGGATCTGGATCGACGTTCGCAGTCCAACAGTGCAGACATCAACTTAATCGGAGGCCTACATCATCAGATATAAAGAAAAGAAGAATGGACGGGCATGATGGCGCTACGTGGCACCATCACAGTCGCCCTCGCTGTGCCCCCAACCCCTGAAGACGCCTCACCTCGCAGCACGAATGCGCCACATCGCCACCCAGAAAACATTAATATAAATATAATTAAGTAATTACATATAGCAAAAGTTGTGCATGGCGCAATGGCTCGCACGTGGACCCACGCATGCGAGAGGCGCAAGTTCGAGCAGAGCGCTGCGCAGATTTGAGGCGCACGTATGCAGGCGGACACGATCGGAGCGTTGAGAGCCGTCCACGTGGCACGATCAGAGCCGACTGCGAGCGGTATGTTCAATTGCTTGTGTGGGTTGCTACGAGATCTGGAAGGCATGAGAATTGCGCGTAGGACTTGAATGCGAAACGATGTGGGTGCGCGAGAGCCGTGCGATGCTGATCTAAGGGTGTAGAGAGCGTCATGTGGCAGCACGAGAATAATTCGACATAGAAGAAGGATTTGGGGAAGGATTTGTACGAGAAAGAAAAAAGTTATAAAAGGGGACTTAAGGTGCCCTTCCTTGGAGAGCATTCTCATTCTCTCAACTCTTTTCTTCTTCCTTCTTCTACCTCTTTCTTGTTCTTTTTCCTGTCTGAAGAATTCGTTGGGCCACCCTGTCGGATCGCTGCTGCTTCTCTCAACCTCTCCGAAAGGCCACCACAATCTACCCGTGGTGCCCTTGTTCTATTCCATAAGTAGTTTATATTCATGTTATCATTTAGTTTAGTTTCATGTATAAAATTCATGTTCAAACACTCTTGAGATATATATATATTGTGATTCATTGTATGTATTATTTAGTAACTAGATTTAGAATAAATGCATGAAATAAAAAGCATTTTTCTGCCTCCCTGTGATCGAACGAAACTCCCAGTTCCGTTAATTTTATTTGTCGAGACGTATTTCGCGCTATACTACGACGTATTCATCTTTTACGCGATCTACACCACGAACAATTATGTACCTAACTTTGTATATGGATGATATAAATGCCAATTGAATACAATTTGATCTTTAAAGTACAAATAAATTGTGGGATTAACTTCTAATATGTTCAAAATAGTTGCCATAAAACTTGATTGCATTCTGACTACATTAAGACCTTGGATTCAATGATTTGCATTTAGGTCCTTATCCTATTTCAAGTCCTTTGCATTTTCTTCGCTCAAAACATGTTGGGGACTTATTTGAAAGCTACCAGGGACTTCTTTGTCATGTTTCTTCACCACTTATGGGATGCTGTACAAAATCCATACCATTTCACCTCATGGGTTCTTTTGCACAAACACCAAAAGACCTACACTTGCACTTCTCGTCACTGTTCCCCAATGAAGAACATGGCTCTTCTGAGTCATGCATTCTTTGATCCACCTGTTCTATGGTGGATCTTCCAGTAGATTTCCAGTGCTGGTGCAAGCACCTTCGCAAAAAGTTTTAGATCTGATCCAAGGGCTATCTTTCATTCTAATCCTTTCTCGCCTTCTTAGACTCCATCCAAGCCCTTCATCAACTTCGACCCTAATCCTCTGATCCAGTCACTTGATCCCTCCCTTGCCTATATAAACTTCTTCACTATCCCCTGTGTGAGCTCACCACTCCCCCTAAGTTGGTCCCTTCCTCTATCCCTTTAGCTTTAATTTTCCCTTCATTGCCATTGGTGACAGTGATTGAGCGGGTTTCACGAGTGAAAAGTTAGGGTTTCGGAAACCCATCGTCGCAGTCGCAAAACTCACTATCAAATAAAATTTATACCGAAACTTGAGGTGAGTCCCAGGTCAAATACAGGGAGGTGAACGTTTGGTTTGTAAAATCCACGTTTCGATTTTATTTGTTTTTGTTGTTTTTGTCTGTTATGATTTTTTTTATTTTTATAAGGTAAGAGATCATATTGACAAAACTTTATCTAACTAATCTACTTACAAAATAAGAGAGAGAGAGAACATCAATGTATATCAAAAAGAGTTTGATACAGATAATTCAAGGTAATTACAACTAGACTAGAAAGTGAAAAAAGATAAAGGTGAGAAGAATCCCCCTCGACAGTCGCTTGGAGGGTGACTCGCTCTGATGGTGATAAACACCAATTTATCATTATTATTTTGCATTAAAACAAACCTAGCTCTTAGGATTATGCTCCGCAAACGGGTTTTTAGGTTGCATTTAGGCAAAAATTAGGTTAGGCATGCATTGCATTTTTTTATTATGTTTTTAATGTATTTTTGTGAGTGTTAGGGATAAATAGATTGCCAGATCCCTAATACCCTAGCATGGCGCGATCAGAGCCGACTGCGAGTGGTATGTGCAATTGCTTGCGTGGGTTGCTGCGAGATCTGGAAGGCGCGAGAATTACGCGTAGGATTTGAATGCGAAACGGTGCGGGTGTGCGAGAGCTGTGCGATGCTAATCTGAGGGCGCAGAGAGCGCCACGTGGTAGCACGAGAATAATTCGACATAGAAGAAGGATTTGGGGAAGGATTTGTACGAGAAAGAAAAAAGTTATAAAAGGGGACTTAAGGTGCCCTTCCTTGGAGAGCATTCTCATTCTCTCAACTCTTTTCTTCTTCCTTCTTCTACCTCTTTCTTGTTCTTTTTCCCGTCTGAAGAATTCGTTGGGCCACCCTGTCGGATCGCTGCTGCTTCTCTCAACCTCTCCGAAAGGCCACCACAATCTACCTGTGGTGCCCTTATTCTATTCCATAAGTAGTTTATATTCATGTTATCATTTAGTTTAGTTTCATGTATAAAATTCATGTTCAAACGCTCTTGTGATATATATATATTTCGATTCATTGTATATATTATTTAGTAACTAGATTTAGAATAAATGCATGAAATCAAAAGCATTTTTCTGCCTCCCTGTGATCGAACGGAACTCCCAGTTCCGTTAATTTTATTTGTCGAGACGTATTTCGCGCTATACTACGACGTATTCATCTTTTACGCGATCTACACCATGAACAATTATGTACCTAACTTTGTATGTGGATGATATAAATGCCAATTGAATACAATTTGATCTTTAAAGTACAAATAAATTGTGGGATTGACTTCTAATATGTTCAAAATAGTTGCCATAAAACTTGATTGCATTCTGACTACATTAAGACCTTGGATTCAATGATTTGCATTTAGGTCCTTATCCTATTTCAAGTCCTTTGCATTTTCTTCGCTCAAAACATGTTGGGGACTTATTTGAAAGCTACCAGGGACTTCTTTGTCATGTTTCTTCACCACTTATGGGATGCTGTACAAAATCCATACCATTTCACCTCATGGGTTCTTTTGTACAAACACCAAAAGACCTACACCCGCACTTCTCGTCACTGTTCCCCAATGAAGAACATGGCTCTTCTGAGTCATTCATTCTTTGATCCACCTGTTCTATGGTGGATCTTCCAGTAGATTTCCAGTGCTGGTGCAAGCACCTTCGCAAAAAGTTTTAGATCTGATCCAAGTGCTATCTTTCATTCTAATCCTTTCTCGCCTCCTTAGACTCCATCCAAGCCCTTCATCAACTTCGACCCTAATCCTCTGATCCAGTCACATGATCCCTCCTTGCCTATATAAACTTCTTCACTATCCCCTGTGTGAGCTCACCACTCCCCCTAAGTTGGTCCCTTCCTCTATCCCTTTAGCTTTAATTTTCCCTTCATTGCCATTGGTGACAGTGATTGAGCGGGTTTCACGAGTGAAAAGTTAGGGTTTCGGAAACCCATCGTCGTAGTCGCAAAACTCACTATCAAATAAAATTTATACCGAAACTTGAGGTGAGTCCCAGGTCAAATACAGGGAGGTGAACGTTTTGTTTGTAAAATCCACGTTTCGATTTTATTTATTTTTGTGGTTTTTGTCTGTTATGATTTTTATTATTTTTATAAGGTAAGATATCATATTGACAAAACTTTATCTAACTAATCTACTTACAAAATAAGAGAGAGAGAGAACATCAATGTATATCAAAAAGAGTTTGATACAGATAATTCAAGGTAATTACAACTAGACTAGAAAGCGAAAAAAGATAAAGGTGAGAAGAATCCCCCTCGACAGTCGCTTGGAGGGTGACTCTCTCTGATGGTGATAAACACAAATTTATCATTATTCTTTTTCATTAAAACAAACCTAGCTCTTAGGATTATGCTCCACAAACGGGTTTTTAGGTTGCATTTAGGCATAAATTAGGTTAGGCATGCATTGCATTTTTTTATTATGTTTTTAATGTATTTTTGTGAGTGTTAGGGATAAATAGATTGCCAGATCCCTAATACCCTAGCATGGCGCGATCAGAGCCGACTGCGAGCGGTATGTGCAATTGCTTGCGTGGGTTGCTGCGAGATCTGGAAGGCGCGAGAATTACGCGTAGGATTTGAATACGAAACGGTGCGGGTGTGCGAGAGCTGTGCGATGCTAATCTGAGGGCGCAGAGAATGCCACGTGGTAGCACGAGAATAATTCGACATAGAAGAAGGATTTGGGGAAGGATTTGTACGAGAAAGAAAAAAGTTATAAAAGGGGACTTAAGGTGCCCTTGGAGAGCATTCTCATTCTCTCAACTCTTTTCTTCTTCCTTCTTCTACCTCTTTCTTGTTCTTTTTCCCGTCTGAAGAATTCGTTGGGCCACCCTGTCGGATCGCTGCTGCTTCTCTCAACCTCTCCGAAAGGCCACCACAATCTACCCGTGGTGCCCTTGTTCTATTCCATAAGTAGTTTATATTCACGTTATCATTTAGTTTAGTTTCATGTATAAAATTCATGTTCAAACACTCTTGTGATATATATATATTGTGATTCATTGTATCTATTATTTAGTAACTAGATTTAGAATAAATGCATGAAATAAAAAGCATTTTTCTGCCTCCCTGTGATCGAACGGAACTCCCAGTTCCGTTAATTTTATTTGTCGAGACGTATTTCGCGCTATACTACGACGTATTCATCTTTTACGCGATCTACACCACGAACAATTATGTACCTAACTTTGTATATGGATGATATAAATGCCAATTGAATACAATTTGATCTTTAAAGTACAAATAAATTGTGGGATTAACTTCTAATATGTTCAAAATAGTTGCCATAAAACTTGATTGCATTCTGACTACATTAAGACCTTGGATTCAATGATTTGCATTTAGGTCCTTATCCTATTTCAAGTCCTTTGCATTTTCTTCGCTCAAAACATGTTGGGGACTTATTTGAAAGCTACCAGGGACTTCTTTGTCATGTTTCTTCACCACTTATGGGATGCTGTACAAAATCCATACCATTTCACCTCATGGGTTCTTTTGCACAAACACCAAAAGACCTACACTTGCACTTCTCGTCACTGTTCCCCAATGAAGAACATGGCTCTTCTGAGTCATTCATTCTTTGATCCACCTGTTCTATGGTGGATCTTCCAGTAGATTTCCAGTGCTGGTGCAAGCACCTTCGCAAAAAGTTTTAGATATGATCCAAGGGCTATCTTTCATTCTAATCCTTTCTCGCCTTCTTAGACTCCATCCAAGCCCTTCATCAACTTCGACCCTAATCCTCTGATCCAGTCACTTGATCCCTCCCTTGCTTATATAAACTTCTTCACTATCCCCTGTGTGAGCTCACCACTCCCCCTAAGTTGGTCCCTTCCTCTATCCCTTTAGCTTTAATTTTCCCTTCATTGCCATTGGTGACAGTGATTGAGCGGGTTTCACGAGTGAAAAGTTAGGGTTTCAGAAACCTATCGTCGTAGTCGCAAAACTCACTATCAAATAAAATTTATACCGAAACTTGAGGTGAGTCCCAGGTCAAATATAGGGAGGTGAACGTTTGGTTTGTAAAATCCACGTTTCGATTTTATTTGTTTTTGTTGTTTTTGTCTGTTATGATTTTTTTTATTTTTATAAGGTAAGAGATCATATTGACAAAACTTTATCTAACTAATCTACTTACAAAATAGGAGAGGGAGAGAACATCAATGTATATCAAAAAGAGTTTGATACAGATAATTCAAGGTAATTACAACTAGACTAGAAAGCGAAAAAAGATAAAGGTGAGAAGAATCCTCCTCGACAGTCGCTTGGAGGGTGACTCGCTCTGATGGTGATAAACACCAATTTATCATTATTCTTTTGCATTAAAACAAACCTAGCTCTTAGGATTATGCTCCGCAAACGGGTTTTTAGGTTGCATTTAGGCATAAATTAGGTTAGGCATGCATTGCATTTTTTTATTATGTTTTTAATGTATTTTTGTGAGTGTTAGGGATAAATAGATTGCCAGATCCCTAATACCCTAGCATGGCGTGATCAGAGCCGACTGCGAGCGGTATGTGCAATTGCTTGCGTGGGTTGCTGCGAGATCTGGAAGGCGCGAGAATTACGCGTTGGATTTGAATGCGAAACGGTGCGGGTGTGCGAGAGCTGTGCGATGCTAATCTGAGGGCGCAGAGAGCGCCACGTGGTAGCACGAGAATAATTCGACATAGAAGAAGGATTTGGGGAAGGATTTGTACGAGAAAGAAAAAAGTTATAAAAGGGGACTTAAGGTGCCCTTCCTTGGAGAGCATTCTCATTCTCTCAACTCTTTTCTTCTTCCTTCTTCTACCTCTTTCTTGTTCTTTTTCCCGTCTGAAGAATTCGTTGGGCCACCCTGTCGGATCGCTGCTGCTTCTCTCAATCTCTCCGAAAGGCCACCACAATCTACCCGTGGTGCCCTTGTTCTATTCCATAAGTAGTTTATATTCATGTTATCATTTAGTTTAGTTTCATGTATAAAATTCATGTTCAAACACTCTTGTGATATATATATATTGTGATTCATTGTATGTATTATTTAGTAACTAGATTTAGAATAAATGCATGAAATAAAAAGCATTTTTCTGCCTCCCTGTGATCGAACGGAACTCCCAATTTCGTTAATTTTATTTGTTGAGACGTATTTCGCGCTATACTACGACGTATTCATCTTTTACGCGATCTACACCACGAACAATTATGTACCTAACTTTGTATATGGATGATATAAATGCCAATTGAATACAATTTGATCTTTAAAGTACAAATCAATTGTGGGATTAACTTCTAATATGTTCAAAATAGTTGCCATAAAACTTGATTGCATTCTGACTACATTAAGACCTTGGATTCAATGATTTGCATTTAGGTCCTTATCCGATTTCAATTCCTTTGCATTTTCTTCGCTCAAAACATGTTGGGGACTTATTTGAATGCTACCAGGGACTTCTTTGTCATGTTTCTTCACCACTTATGGGATGCTGTACAAAATCCATACCATTTCACCTCATGGGTTCTTTTGCACAAACACCAAAAGACCTACACCCGCACTTCTCGTCACTGTTCCCCAATGAAGAACATGGCTCTTCTGAGTCATTCATTCTTTGATCCACCTGTTCTATGGTGGATCTTCCAGTAGATTTCCAGTGCTGGTGCAAGCACCTTCGCAAAAAGTTTTAGATCTGATCAAAGGGCTATCTTTCATTCTAATCCTTTCTCGCCTCCTTAGACTCCATCCAAGCCCTTCATCAACTTCGACCCTAATCCTCTGATCCAGTCACTTGATCCCTCCCTTGCCTATATAAACTTCTTCACTATCCCCTGTGTGAGCTCACCACTCCCCCTAAGTTGGTCCCTTCCTCTATCCCTTTAGCTTTAATTTTCCCTTCATTGCCATTGGTGACAGTGATTGAGCGGGTTTCACGAGTGAAAAGTTAGGGTTTCGGAAACCCATCGTCGTAGTCGCAAAACTCACTATCAAATAAAATTTATACCGAAACTTGAGGTGAGTCCCAGGTTAAATACAGGGAGGTGTACATTTGGTTTGTAAAATCCTTGTTTCGATTTTATTTGTTTTTGTTGTTTTTGTCTGTTATGATTTTTTTTATTTTTATAAGGTAAGAGATCATATTGACAAAACTTTATCTAACTAATGTACTTACAAAATAAGAGAGAGGGAGAACATCAATGTATATCAAAAAGAGTTTGATACAGATAATTCAAGGTAATTACAACTAGACTAGAAAGCGAGAAAAGATAAAGGTGAGAAGAATCCCCCTCGACGGTCGCTTGGAGGGTGACTCACTCTGACGGTGATAAACACCAATTTATCATTATTCTTTTGCATTAAAACAAACCTAGCTCTTAGGATTATGCTCCGCAAGTGGGTTTTTCGGTTGCATTTAGGCATAAATTAGGTTAGGCATGCATTGCATTTTTTTATTATGTTTTTAATGTGTTTTTGTGAGTGTTAGGGATAAACAGATTGCCAGATCCCTAATGCCCTAGCACTCAGGAAGGCAACTGGCGAAGGAGAAGCTCTCACAGGCTAGAACTCAGCTTGATCCAGCTCACCATAGCTGGAATTCAGCTCACCTAAATTAGGGTTAGCTCATCCTAGCTCCATTCAGCTCATCTCAGTTGAATGGCAGCTCAAGAGAGCTCATCTTAGCTCACCCTAAATCAGGTCAGCTCAGATCCAGCTCAACTTAGCTGAGTCTAGCTCATCTCAACTCCCATTAGTCCACAGGGAGCTCTGGCTAGCTCATCTAAGTTGACTGGAGTTCACCCCAGCTCAGGTCCAGTTACATCCAGCTCCACTCAACTCCAGCAAGCTGAAGATGACTTCATTCCAGCTCAGGAAGCTCAAGTCTAGCTCTAGGGGACTCAGCTTAGCTCAACTTAGTTGAGCTAAGCTACCTTAGCTGCCTCAACCAGCTTGATCCTCCCCGGGATCACCAGACCTAGCTCACCTCAGTTCATTATGGTAGAAGCGAGCTCACTTTCGTTTGGCTTAGCAGCTAGCAAAGAACTAGCAAGCTAAGCCAACTAGAGTAGCTCCATGCCAGCATCTTCAGCAGCGGCCAGCTCCATTTCAAGCTCCAAACTTCTCCTCCTTAGCTCCTCTCTTCAAACCCTAGCTCACATTACCTACTCCTCTACTCCATAGCTAGCTTAGCTTAGCTAGCATCCAGCTCCTTGGCCATCCACCACCTTCAACTCAACCCTATCTAGCTACACCAACTAAGCTCACCTAAGCTAGCTATCCTACTCCAGGTTGGCGCCACCACCTAGCCACCTCTTCACCCCATCATCACCACCAAAAGACTCCACCATTTTGGTGCCAAAAACCACCATAACCACCTCCATTTTGGCACCACTTTTTCCCTCCAAAATCCCCTTCATCTCCACCACATATGTGCCCTTAAATCCCTCTCCACCATCCACCTAACCCCCCTTCTAGAAGACCCTAGGTTGGTGCCAAAATGGTGGTGTCTCTCCACCACCAAAAGCCACCAACACCACCATAAGCACCCCCTTAACACCCTTTAAGGTGGCGCCAACTAACCCTAGCCCTAGGATCATTCTAACAAACCACCACCAAACTCCATCCTAGCCCTCCACCTATTCACGCCAACCACCCCCCCCCCCCCCCCCCCCCTCCACCTCTATATAAACCCACCATATCACCACATAAAGATCATCCTCCATTAGTGTTTTATTCTCCCTATACCCACCTACACCTACGGCCAAGAAGAAGGAGGAGAGAAGATTAAGGGGGCACATCACCTACCCCTGTGGTGCCTTCTTCTCCCCACTCTCTTCATCTTGTGCCATGCCAAGGAGGAGGAGCACTCCACCACTAGGAGGATGGCCAGGCATTGGGAGAGAAATGGTGGTGCACTCCCACCCTTGGAGGAAAGAATTGAGGTGGAGAGCATCCATCTTGGAGGAGCATTCAAGGAAGGAGAAGAAGGAGACCTTCTTTTCAAGCCAAGGAGCAGCTAGGCTTGGAGTAAGAGGACTTCCTTCTTCACCAAATTCTGCAAGAGGATTTGTGTTTTTTCTATTACTTTTATATTTTCCATTTTAAGTAGAAGCATTCCTCTACATGTTTTTGTAAAACACAAATTCTACTAAATCAATTTGCCTTCTTTTCATTTTCTATTGCAATTGATTTATCTTTGTTCTAGCAATTTTTCACTTCCACTTCGTAATTACTCTAGGCCTCCATGTACCTAGAGTGAGCTTAGGGAGGGGTCATATTTGTCACTTAGGTTTTAGCTTAGTGATTGTAGGTGTTAGTTGCTTTTTCATCAACAATTTGCATTTTGCCTTCATTATTTTAAAACATAAAAATTATATACTTAAAATACCAAAAAGAAAGATTGAGTTTCCTTTAAGAGCAAGAGATTTTAATAGCAAACTTGCCTCCTTGGACGACCCTAGATACTCCCCTATCTAGGAATAGAAATTTAAAAGCGTATGCAATTTCGTGTGTTACAACTACTTTAAAAACCCAAATTACAAATCATGTGATTTTTCGCACCAGACGACACCCGGACGAAGGTGGTGAGGAGCTTGAGGAAGGAGAACGACATCGGAGGATGGAGGGCGGGATGGCATAGCGTCGCAGTGAGGATCTACTTCTTGAAGTGGTGAGAAGACGGCCACAAGATGCTCCACGAATGGGGGTGAGAGGTGGGAAAATATTTTGATTTTCTACTCTAGAGGAGCGTCCTGGGCTTGGGACAAGCTCTCTATAGAGCCTTGGAGGTAGTGAAGGAGAGAAAGGAAGAATGGGAGAGGTAGGGGTCCCTTTATAGTGGAGGAAAGGAGGCATTTCGTGCATGGAAATTTAGTAACGTCCATAAACGTCACTTACGATCCACTGCAAGCATCGATGAAGGTCCAGTTCACATGCCCCACGAGCGGCACTCACACATGCACTTTGCACGCCTATGTTCCACGTACCCGCTGGCGCTTGCATGCACGCTTCGCTCTCCCGTGTTGTGAGCGCACTCCCACTGCTACATGCATGCGGTGCTGCGTATGCTCCCATGAGCATCCTGGATAGCGTCACTGGGTGCGATCTAGGCCGTCTATCTTCTTTCCTTTGTAAGGGTTGCTAAAGAAGTCAGATTGAATCGATTTTTGTGCCATTGGGCTGCGATTGTCGATCCAAATCCATCCGTGTGGTCAGATTTGTCATTTGAAGCTTCGAATTGCGTCACCTAGTCCCTTGGCTGTTGATCTTCCTTGAACTATATATGGTGCTACGGGACTCCGATCAAGGTGATTTCTGAGGCGTTGGACTCTGATCGTAGTCTTGATCAGATTTGTACAGTCGGATCGTCAATCCGAGGCCACGAATTAAATCTTCTTCTCTCCTAACCATAAAAGGATGTAATTAACCTAAAATTTATACACACTATTCTAAATGTAAAATGATGCATGCTATGCAATATTTATAGTATATAATGCATCTCTAAGTTAGGAACATGCACAAATGGGTAGTTTATCCTAAATAAATGTGTCTACATCATACCCCCATGCCTATCTTTTGCTAGTCCTTAGCATAATCAAACTACATGCTATGTATAAGAACAGAATTAGGATTTGATTACTTAGGCTTAAGTTGTTTATTAACAATAGAAAATTTCAACTATGTTCCGAAACTACGAAAACTCAATAATGCTCGGGTAACTGCCAAAATGCAGATCGCCTAAGTTCTTGCCTTATTTAAAAAGAGAAGATACACATTTTTTTTCTATTTTTCTTCTTTTTTATTTTTTTTGGATTTTTGAGTTTAGGGTTTCAGGGCAACTTTTTACAGCTACCCAACCCACCCAAGACTTGAAAAGAATTTTAAATTCTAAGCATCTTTGTGAATGTGATAGACTCCCTAAGCGGCCGTTAAAATGGACTTCAGGTTTCTATGACCCTAAGTGACCTTAAGAGTTTCTACCTAAAGGTTTATCTTTCCGATCGATAGCTTTCTCCCTACTTTTTTTATTTTTTTATGGGGTCAACACAAGGGCAAACCCAGTGTATATATCCTCGATTTATTATACTTCCCTACTTCTTTCTTAAGTGCTTTGGGAATTATTTGTGCATTTTTGTGAGTTGGGATGTGGACAACTAACCAATGGGCTATTACCCATGGTAACTTGCTAGCCATACTCGTGCAGTGAAGTGTAGTTTATTTTTCTCCTTTTTCTATTTTTCTATTTTTTTATTTTTATTTTTGAGTATCATCTTTTTCTTTTTCTAAGTATGTGGCTTCCCTAATATAAGATTTACCTAAAAGTGGTAGAATGAGTATGGTCATGAAGCTGGGCTCTGGACAACTGGCCGATGGGTTGTTACCCATGACAACTTGCCAGCCATACTATCGTAAAAAGTTCATCAGCTACCTAATTTCCATTAAAACCACCAAAAAGTGAGTTGGTGAAAATAGTGTGTAGATGCTTTAAACTTAAAGTCCCCTCGAATCAGAGGACGGGTTGATAAGTCATGTACTTATCACCCCAATTTATTAACCAAATTAAAATAGAATTAATGTGGCAAGGACTCGAGAATAGGTCCACATTTTAGTGGGCGCATAAGCTGATTAATCCTGAAGAGTCTAAGTATTCAAGTTCTAAAGTATCGTTTCCTAAAGTTAACAACTCTTAATGCCTAATTTCTCTTCTCCTAATTCTTCTTTTTTTAAATTTTTGGATTTTAATTCTTTTTTTAAGAAAATAAAAGAAATTCCATGGAGCTAATAAAATAATTTCAGAATTAAGTATCCACCCCCCATGCCTAAATGATGCAATGTCCTCATTGTAAAAATAAAGACATGAAAAGTGTGGAATAAATAGAATATTACTTGAATTTTGTGATAAATCCGGTCAGCTCCGCAGAAAGAAAGATGTATATACACGTGCTAAGTTTATTGCCTAGAGCTAGGCATAGCATACAAACAATAAAGAAATTAAGAATTCACAGGTGCGGGTTGAGATCAGAATTAAAAGGTTGATCCTCAAACTCGCCAAAAGAAGATGTCCACAGATGTGGACCAGATTATGATGCAGACCTATGCCCTAAGGTCGAGTGGTTCTAAGGTTCTGGATGAAAATTACCCAGAACTGGAGATTGTTGTGCTTGCAGGGCTAGGCTTGCGGTTTGGTGGTATGCAACCCAAGTCTACAGTACCAGATAATGGGTAGATCCAATTCATTAGGTTCAGATGTCCACTTAAAGTTTATCTTAGAAAGATAGTCAATTGTTATGTACTTGGGTTGCATGTTAAAGATATCATAAGGGTCCTGGTAATATGTTGGTGGTTTTAAGTCAATAGGACCCCTTAGATCCAAAATTGTGTTTCCCTTAGAATAAGCCTCCCAGATTTTCATTTCCAAATTCCTACCCTCCAAAATCAGGATTTTCGGGACCTCCAGATCATTGTACACCCCATCTAAGATATCCAAGTCCAATTATTGTAGCTGAATTAGGATTGACTCAGGTATAATGATTTCCAAATCAAAATCATAATCAATCCCTTCAAGGTGTGGTTGAGGAATGAGGCTATTGATTGCATCTTCTAGTAAATTAGGATTCAGATCCTCCAAGTTAACCCCAACAGGATCACAATCTTCAATGATTGGGCTATCAAATGGTTCATCATGCTCTTCGAGCATGTTTGTCTCACTAAAATTGTTTTCCTTAACTTCAGGTGAGACTTCACTTAGAGAATCCTCACCCTCAGAATTAAAGAATTCTTGATCCTCATTTATATATGTCTTAAAATCATATATTATTCCTTGGTTTATAGAGGCATTTTTCCTCACTCCCTGGCTCAGGGATCTCAGGTGAGAAAATCACATCATCCTCAATTGGTTGCTCTAGACCAACCTAGTCATCCCTGGTCTCAGCAAAATGTGTCCCCCCTGACAGGCGCTTGAGCGGGTTCTGACATTGGCTCTCCTAAAGGGGGTTCATCCTGGAAATCATCCCAAGATTGGATTAAGGCAACCACAAATTTCATCCTCAATCTCGATAATTTCCCCAACAAAAACTCACCCTGGCCCTTATCCTTAACATCTTGGAGCCAATCTAATAAAGAACTATTAAGCTCATCAATCATTTTGATCATAGGCTCCAATGCTTCAGTGCATGGAGTTGGCTGAGCTTCTAAAGATTGTATAGTGTTCCTCTAGTTAGCCAACACCCTATCCTTAACCTGGTTCACCTGAACTGGATGGTTCAGTTTAGGGTTGGGTGGGTTTGAGTTTAATTGAGGGGAGTCAAGAAATTGAGGTCATCCCTGATAATAGGCCATTTCGGGTTGTTCAAAGAGGGGTAGTGACCTATATTCAGTATAATCCTGGGGAGGGTAAGAGTTATAATCATCATATCCTTCTTGATTGTAGATCAGGTTAGGTTGATCATTAAATGGTGGAGATCTATAATCATTGTAGGCGTAAGAAGGATAATAATCATAGTCTTGTTGTCAAGGGTTAGGCCCTGGACACTGAAGTCCCGAATCATATCCCCAATCAAAGTTATCCCGACTAGGAGATGGGTAATCATAAGTCGAGTTAGGATAGTAATCATCTTGAGGATAAGTGGTGGTTGGAGGGTAGGATTGGAATTGTGTGTATGGTGTGGAAGAATACATGATGAAGTAGGAGGGAAAACAAAACATAGAAAGGTGCCCTCTAGTACAATCAGCCAAACCTGTCCTTATGTGAGTTAGCCTAAAGACCTACAGACTCCCAAGACTCGTCTTGAGATGACAGAAATGATTTGGTCTTCTTCTATCTGATCAATCCAACCAGTTAGAGGGAGGGGTTGGGGAGAAGGTTCTTCCTTTGACTTGCACCTCTGGTTCCTTTGATACCCCCCAACTGTAGTCGTTTGACACTACTCCCCTAGCTAAACATTAGATGGACCAGTAGAAGCAGATAAATCGAAAAAAATCTTAGTTGGAGTCCTAAAGAGCGAGTTAATCCTTAAGGCAACATCTACTCAGTTTTAATTAGGCTTGGGATAATTGTGTTCTTGGAATGTGATGGGCCCTTTAGATGGGTTGTGCCCTTAATGATCAATTCAAATGTGTGTATGTGCACAACCAGGGTTTTCAAATAAGGTTATTATGATGTGTCTTTTAGGGTTTAACCTTGTTTAGTAGCTTTTAGGGTTTAATCTTTAGGTGCATTCAATCAAGGTTCAGTAGAACACTCCAAGTTTTGAAAGCACAGGTGATGGTATATTTCTTTAAAACTCACAAATAATGTGGAGTGTCTGGTTCAACCCTAAAAATCAACCCTATGGGGCAAGCTACTGGTCAATCACTTTTATCTTAAGTGGTGCGTCCCAAACAAATCAATCAATTGACCTATTCGCACCACAGATTAAGGCACACAATGTCTTAACCTAATCAGATTTCTACTCACTTATGTGTATTGAGTTGAAGTGTATCAGGTCCACAGGTCAGTTCCCGGTTAAGTGAATCAAAGTGATTGTGTGCCTTAGGATAAGAATTTGTGGGTGTTAAGTGTGTCTCTTTTAACTAAATCCCACAAGAGAAGAGCATTTTTTTATTTTTCTGAATTTATGCGAGTGGGTGAGGTGAGGTGAAGTGACAATCAAACAATCAAATCTATCCTAGGGTTTAAAAGCACCTAAGTTGATTTGAGTTTCAATTATTAGGTGATGGAATGGAAATATAGTGGGTGGGTGGGGGGATACACTTGCAGAACCTTCTAACTACACTTTACTCCTATCTATCCGCTTTGGCTCACCTTGGAAGGGTACCTATAATCATAGAAAGAAACGAATAAAGTGAGCTAAAGTAAAGCGGAAAATGCAATAAAACGTAAAGAGCGTTGCCTCCCCAACAATGATGCCAAAATGATTGAGTGGGTTTCGCAGGTGAAAAGTTAGGGTTTCGGAAAACCCATCATCGTAGTCGCAAAACTCACCATTAGATAAAATTTATACCGAAACTTGATGTGAATCCCAAGTCGAACACAGGGAGGTGAATGCTTGGTTTGTGAAATCCGTGTTTTGATTTTATTTGTTTTTGTTGTTTTTGTCTTTTATGATTTTTTTGTATTTTTATAAGGTAAGAGATCAGATCGACAAAACTTTATCTAACTAATCTACTTGCAAAATAAGAGAGAGAGAGAGAACATCAATGTATATCGAAAGAAGTTTGATATAGACAATTCAAGGTAATTACAACTAGACTAGAAAGCGATAAAAGATAAAGGTGAGAAGAATCCCCTTTGATGGTTTCTTGGAGGATGACTCACTTTGACGGTGCCTAGACGAAGGTGGTGAGGAGTTGGA
The DNA here is from genome assembly GCA_037157565.1 of Thalassia testudinum. Classification (NCBI taxonomy): domain Eukaryota; kingdom Viridiplantae; phylum Streptophyta; class Magnoliopsida; order Alismatales; family Hydrocharitaceae; genus Thalassia; species Thalassia testudinum. The sequence continues at coordinate 19,414,885 of JAZHRO010000050.1, forward strand.
GGAAGGAGAACAGCGTTAGAGGATGGAGGGTGGGACGGTACAGTGTTGCAGCGAGGATCTACTTCCCAAAGTGGTGAGAGGACAGCCACAGGATGCTCCATGAATGGGGGTGAGAGGTGGAAAAATATTTTTATTTTCTACTCTAGAGGAGCATCCCGAACTTGGGACAAGCTCTCTCTATAGCCTTGGAGGCGGTGAGGGAAAGAAAGGAAGAGATGAAGAAGATTGGAGGGGTACAGGTCCTTTTATAGTGGAGGAAAGCAGGCATTTCATGCATGGACAATTAGTGACGTCCACAAAAGTTGCTGAAGATCCGCTGCAAGCATCACTGAAGGTCCAACTCACACACCCCACGTGTAATGCTCATGTGTGCGCTCTGCACACCCATGTCCCACATGCCCACTAGCGCTTGCACGTGCGCATTGCTGCGCTACCACTGTATTGTGTGCTCCACATAGTTGCACGCGGCTGTATCATGTGTGCGCTGCTGTGCTTCACGCTACGCCCATGCAGTGCTACGTGCGCACCCATGGGTGGCTTGGATAGTGCCACTTGGCACGATCTGGATCATCTATCTTTCTTCCTTTGTTGGGGTTGCTACGGAAGTCGGATTGAATTGATTTTCATGCCATTAGGTTGCGATCATTGATCCAGATCCATCCGTATGATCGGATTTGTCATTTGAAGCTTTGAATTGCATCACCTAGTCCCTTGGCCATTGATCTTCATCAGACTGTATATGGTGCTACGAGACTTCAATCAAGGTGATTTCAGAGGTGTTGGACTCCGATCGTCGTCCTGATCAGATCCGTTTGGTCAAATTGTCAATTAGAAGCCTTTGATTAAATCTCCTCTCCTGGCCATCAAAGGAGACACTTAACCTAAAATTTATACACACTATTCTAAATGTAGAGTGATGCATGCTATACAAATAGTATGGAATGCATCTCTAAGCTTAGGAATATGCATAAATAGGTAGTTTATCCTAAATAAATGTGTCTACATCAGATAGATTTGGTTTCCTTCCACCTTCTTCCGTTTGAGTTCTCTCCCATTTCGTCACCATCAACCAACGGCGTGTGGCTCTTGAACACCACCTTCGTCTGATAGCTTGAACGTTACTGCTTTCGTAGATAAAATTTACTGCTTTTTAGATAAATTTAGAGTAGGGTAGATAGTGTAGATTGTAATTCATGGTTTGATTTCTTGAGTTTAGGAGCAGATTAGAATTAGATGTGGTATTCCTCAATCTGCCCTCTCTGATCAATTTCGATCAGCGAGGATGATCCATTCACACATTTCAATTCATTGATTCTCCCTCACCATCTCACATTCACTTCTACTGATTTCCTCGCATTTTTATTCATAACTCACTCCATTCATCACAATAGTGAGAAGATTCGAAGCTCAGTGGCTTTCAAATCTCTTCACATGCTAAATCCAATTAAGGGTCATCCCAAACACTTCACCAAATCACAATGGCCCTCTACCTGATTTGAATTGCATGAATTCACTTGATTTAAGAAAATTTGAGTTTCACGTCTGATCTAAGGATCATAGATCCAATTTGTTTTAAGTGGTTTTTAATTGAGTGAATTAGGGAATTCAAATTGAGTTTATTGCGATGAATTTGAGTCCATTTATTTGGATTTTTATTGAGTGAATGTCTAGCGCCCAATTTTTCCCTTTGTTACTATTTTCTACATTGCTTGGTAGCCATGGCCAAGGAAAATTAGTTACACTGATTTGAGGCCAAAGCAATGACCTGATGAGTTCTTTAGAATCACCTAGGATACTTACACACCAATCAATGGTGTGCAAGTGTCCTTAGTGACCATGTCACCTTTGCGAGGTCAGATTAACAGCCCACCTAGGTGATAACTCCATTTAATCTGATTTCTTTTAATCTGCATTTCACAGATTGAATGTAATTTAAGAGGTCTCAATGAAGTTCGGAATGTTGTTTTTAAGTGATTTAGATGCCATTTTTGATCCCTTTCCTTTATGTTGTCTGTAGTATAAGCGAAGAGATTGATTAGGGTTCTGAACGTTTTGAGGTATTGGATCTGGTTTTCCACGATTTCAGATCTTCAGAGGAGTATTTGCAACAATTGAGTTTGGTGTTTTCATGATTAAAATCAGATTCAAGATGTATACTTTCATCACTCAGGTCTGAGTTGAGTTTGAGATAAAAGCATCCACTTAATATTCTAAAGGTTTAAACAATTATTAGAGATAATTTTATATTGTTATACACATGTTGAAGTGTTGGATTGAAGGTTCTGACTGATCAATTTTATTTGAAATGTTTTATTTGTAGCAGCTGTGTACTGAATTGAACTGAGCCTGATTTTGATTAAGATTTTGAAATGGATTTTGAATGAAAGTTGTGTGCAATGATTTTTTTGGAATTGATTTAATATAGATCTATTTTTCTATTTCATTTGATTGAAGTATAGAACGCCAACTTAGATTGAGAATTGACTATGAAGTCGTTGGTCAATAGTTTTGAGTGGAAGGACACTGTCAGGTTTAGCTAAATTAGAGATCAGAGGTTTTCAAGTGAACTTTGGTGTCAATGTAGATTGAAAAGAGTTTTTATGAGAGTCTAATTATAGGAAGCATTCATGTATAGTTTATCAATCTTAATTTGGATCTAATAAGCTTGTAACTCAATTTGTAATTCAGTGTTAGCAATTTGAATTTCTAATAACTGTCCAATATGGCTTTTTTGATGCAATTCATTATATAAATCTTGTTTTGAATGTGATTTAGATTTTTAATGTTGTCTATAGTGTTTGCCCTGCCTAACACTATTTTTCCAACACTTGCATTTAATTTTATAGGCCTGGTTTCATTGCCTAACACTCTTTTGTGCCAAGTTTTGCCTAAATTGTAAATATGAGAAAAATATAAAAATAATAGTAAAAGAATAAAATAAAGGTGTCTTGAGTTAGATTAGGTTTAGTTTAGGTGTGTGTGAGTTTAGGTTAGGTTTCTAGACCTATAGTTAGGAGAACATATTAGGAGTCCTAGACTTCTATGGTTTAGAAATAAAGAAACCAAAGCAAAAGCACGAAAAAGAGTTCTTTTTCTTCTCTTCTTACATTTCTTCCCTCTTCCCTTATCTCTATAAACCTAACAAGAAAATAAAAATATGAAAAACATCAAAAATACCATAAAAATACCTATGTACATAGTATTTATACTTGTAAATAGTAATAAGTTAAGTGTAAATAATAACTTATATGTATATAACATATGTAAATAACTTATGTACCTATTCTATTTAGTTAAGTAGGTAATTATAGTGAGTTCTACCGTATGTATTATAATTTTTTTATAAAACAAAATGTATTATAATTGTATAATTATATATATATTTATTTATATTATATGTACATAATCCTCATGTAAATACAAGTAACTATGTATATATTTATAATTGTAATTATAAATGTCTATATAACTTAAAGTAATTATATTGTATAGCAATGTACCTTTATATTTATTTATTTATCTATATATTTTACATAATTATTTTTATAAGTTAATTTGGTACATTAGTAAGTTAATATAATTTAAATTAGTAATTTAATAAACTAATGAAATAAATTATGTTGTATACTTGTATATTATAGTTCAAAGTATTTTCAGTATATTTGTAGCTTAGTTATATAGTAAAACAATATTTAAACTGTATATGTATATATATGTAAAACATGTATTCAAATGTATATAAATTGGAATAAATCAATAAAAATAGATTAAAAATCTATAATAATAAGTTAATAATGTATCTTAACTAATTTATAAGTCAATTGTACCATTAATCCATTAATTTGTACTATAATTAAGGAGTTAAGGATAAAATCAATGTGTATTTTTACACAACTTTGACCAATTTTTAAATATATTTATATATTTAATTAATGTAAATAAATTTTACTAATAGAAAGCCCTATGTATAGGCTACATACTTATGTAATCTAATTTTAAAATAAAGAATTAATTAAAACCTAAATTAAGGTCTTAATATGACATTAAATCACGAAATGTGCACTGAAATTGGCGCAGCGTTTAGCACCACATCGGTTGTTGTTGGCCCCTTGCTGCCATATTTAATGATTGGTGCCCAATAGGTCGCTATCCCATAATTAGGGTTCGGATCCCATAACCATTAAGTAACCCAACTTTTATGAGAGGTGGGCTAGGAGCCCCTTGTATCCGTGGGCCTATATGGGCTCAAAACTATGCAAATACACATAATTAATCACTAGGGCCCACCTAATAATGGTATTGATCTGACCCTTAGAGGGTCGTTGATCCTGTGAAACGTGGGCCTGCAAATCCTAAATTTTTGGCTAAGGAGAGGTTAACATAGGTTAAGTTAAAGCTAGAATTTGACTAAGTACTAATTGTGTAAGTAGTCGTGGTATTAGTTAAGTTGTGTGCTGTGTGTGTGTGTGTTGTATATGTATGTTATAAGTATTAGTAAGCATATATACATGTATATATGTAGTTTAGTATATATACAATATATGTAGGACATACATATCCTTTTTGCCCTTTTGTATATATATGTTTTTAAGGCTCTTTTAGTGACGTTTATATGTGTTAGTGTACAAAGTTTATATATGTTAGTGTAGTATATAGTATATGTTAGCATAGATAGTCTTTTTATGCCTATGTTGAGGCATTGTTTAGATAGTATTGTACATAACTAACCTAGATTAGTTTAAATTAGTTTTTAATGCCTTTCTAACTATTTATATATTTGAGGCATTATTATTAACACAACTCATTCATTGTTTTACATACTTGACTTAGATTAATTCATTCTTTGATTCTTTCATTCGTGGTTCTTTCATTTGTAAATAAACTTAACAAGTTTGGAATAAAAGATGATTTTTGGATAATAGAGAGTGATGTATATTAATAATTGTCTCCCAATGAACGACCTGAAATAAAACTAGTGAAAATTATATATAAATACAATGACATCCGTCTGGATTACTACATTATACTACAATGCGATTAATTAACCCTAATTAACAAGCTCTCGAGATCGTTGATCATTTTTTAGTGTCGTTGCAAGGGAGCCAAAATTTGTTTTTTATTCTTTCTTTTGTATATTATTTTGTTTTCTTTGTAAATATTCATTCTTTTATTCATATTCTTTCTTCTATATAAATTCTTTTATTCAGTATATTCTGTGATTTGTTTTGTATAAAATTATCTTACTAATCATTTATTGTTTTTGCAGCACTTGAGGAGGAGTAGGAGTGTCGTCTTCCTGGAGGAGATGTACTTCCTGGTGGATTCACTGCGATTCTAACTCGACTTCCTGGCGGAGTTTTTCTTGATGAAGCTGTTGTTTTCTTGCTTTCTAGGGTAGTATAGATATTAGGTTTAGGCTTAGGTATATACTTAGGATTACTTGTTAGGCATAAGTTGTGAGAGCCTAGTCTCACACATAGTTGTAATAACTTGGACTCTCTGGACTTGTGATCTCTACTCTCTTTGCTTTCTATTTTAGGTTTCTCACTTTATTTTTCGATTTGATTTAGCTTGTTGCATAAACAAAATCCAAAAAATTTTGAAAAATCAAAATACCAAAAAGATCTCATCACTATTTATCTAATAGCAGCATATCCATAGGCATTCCATTCTTAGAAATTGCATTCTTCCTACTAGATTTACTTTTTGTCAAATTGTATTACTTGTAGAATGCTAAAGTCAGGTACACTTTCTATCCCTTAATTCCTGCCATCTTTGCATGTGACTAAGCTAAACAAGACCATCACTTGCTTGGAAAAGACTAAAATGCGAGACCATCTGGCGGTAAAATACTCTTAGGAACTCAAATCTAAATCAAAAAAGAGACTCAATAATTTGCTTGATACCTTGTGTGACTATTTTCATTAATATTATGTTGATTGATTAAATGTACACAGTACACGATCACATAAGGTACACAACGCACGAATTTCTATCTCTTCTATCTGTGCACCAATAAGGATCTGGATTCGCACGCCGGTCTTATCCAGATTCTGAGTGGATTTAGAGGTTTGCACAGGCTGGGTTTCTCTTAGAAAGCGTACAATTGTACTGATATAGTTGTTTGCACACAAACTATTTTCCATAGTAGACTCTAGGAAAAGTTCGTGATTTATCTCGCTTGATTAATTGATTAGTCTTGTGATTGACTGAGATTAGGATTTCTGGATTTTGATTTGATTAGATTGAGAGATTGCTTTCTGTGAGTTTTGTGACTAATTATTCACGTATTTTCAAAAACCAAACTCGTGGACGGTAGGAGATCCCAAAACCCACCACTTGTACCTCCCTTGGTTGCTGATGCCCAAGCTACTACTTTTGCCATGCCTTCCACTTCCAATTCTTTACCTTGCGAGCCTCAGACACCTATCCACCACTCCATTCATCCCGAGGATGATAATGATTCTACACAGTTCAAGGATTTTGAAGATCATCCTCATCACTTCGCACATCACCCACCACCTCCACCTCCACAATGCTTTCCACCTCCTCCTTACTCTAATTTTCCTAACCAACCTCAACCGAAGAAAGGTGCACCACCAAACCTATAGCACCTGTATAATAGTCAACTGTAAATGAATATTGTTACACAACAGGTGCAATAGCTTACTTAAGTTGTTAATTGTCTAGCGAACCTCTGACCCTAGGCTCGTAGACCTCAACTACGAGATTATTATAATCCTACAGTTGCACCCATTATGCCTGCAATTCGATTTCCAACTGGGGGTGTTGAACTGAAGCCAAATATCATAGACCTTATCCCTTACTTCCATGGTCTTGCTTCTGAAGACCCTTTTTAGCATTTAGAGGAGTTGAAAAATCTTGCTTAGACCTAGGTTCGCAAGGCCATGATTATCACACTCTTTTCATGAAGATGTTCTTTGTCTCTTTGAAGGACAAGGCCACCTTTTGGTATCGCACAATTTCATGGACTACATCACTGACAGACGTAACGGTGACTACGGCACGCGCGATAAACGCACAGGTAGCTAACCCGTACTGGCACGCGGTCAGTCGTTTCCGTTAACGGGTGCGCCCAAAGCACAGCACGGAACCAGTCCAGGGCAGAGCCCTCTCAGTAACAAGGGTCCAACCCCTCCACAGTAACCAACCCGGGGGCTTGCCCCTCCACAGTCCGCGCACCCTCGCCTGACTACCCTGGTTTGCCCCAGCGGGCCTAACAAGTCGGTGTGGGAGGCTAGCAGAACCCCGGGGCCCGTGGGGTAGCTAGTACCTCCCTACACTAGTAGCTCTCCTCGGTACTACGTATGCGAGGGCTAGCAAGTCGGTACAGAGTGGCCAGTCCTAGCCCTGGGTCCCTGGGGCGGCTGGCTCCGCTCTGCACTAAATAGGGTGGACAGTCGCTCTCCTTAGTACTCCGTACTCAAGGGCCAGCTCACTTCCCCAATACTATTCCATTCACTTTCCAGGAGTTCTACTCCTACTTCCCCATAGGGTTCCATCCTTTTTACTCAAACATCCAAGTTTCACTTTCCAGTTTCACATTCTTACAATCCATGTTCTCAACCACGTTATTTATTCACAACAGGCAGCTGTTAATTCAAATTACAGGCAGCTTTATATCTCTTTCCATTTTCCAAGACTGCAGTATTATACATTCCACTAGTTTTCCCATCCTAGGATTCATGCCATATTGTAGGATCTATCATACAATCTAGTTTTCCAGTCTTAGGATTCATGCCACACCTAGGAGCTATCAATCCATCTATTTCTCATTCCTAGGATTCATGCAATGTCCTAGGTTCTATTTATGGTTCCATAATTTAACAGATTTTATTAATAACTTAAAGCCACTCTACCAGGTACAACGGGAGTAATGGGGGCGTGATCGGGAATCCCGCGTGCCTCCGCGACTCCCAAGACTGCAAGGGAAGGAGGTCCTATCACAAGGATCAAACACAAGGAGTGTCTCAAAATAGTGTATAGCTACTGTAGACGGGTAGAGGAATTAATTCTGAAAAGAACGCAACTCGAATCGCGGAAAACAGAACCCGAACGGGCCCTAAACGGGTCGAAAATGACGACACTGTGCAAAATCAGACGTCTGGAACTTCTTCCAGACGTCTTAAAAAGTGGATCAGAGAATTACCTGTTCAGCGTGGTTTCCCAGACGTCCATAAGTCTGCGGGGACGTCTGGCCTAGCTCCCAGACGTCCGATGGTCACCCCGGACGTCTAGAGGTCGCTCCCGCCGTCTGGTATAACAACCAGACGTCTGATTCGCGTTGGATGGCGAATCACCGAGCCTGCGCACACCCATCTCCCTCCCTCAGTACGGTCAGTCGACAGGAAGGAAGAAGAAGACGGAAAACTCACCTTTCAGTCGTTTGGAAGGTCTTCCAGACGTCGCCCTCGCCATCTGGCTATCAACCCAGACGTCTGATTCTGGAAATTCTTCCAGAATCAGGGCGCCACTCGACCTCCGCTCGCGACACCGCCCGCGTCGCACCTCGCGTGCCTGCTGCTCAGACCGCAGCAGTCCCCCCTCCGCGTCACTCCGCGCCCCCCCCCCCCGCGCCCTCCGCCGACCAGCCCTAGCAGCCCCGACAGAGCTCCGCTCTAGCACGGTGCACCTCCTCCGCGCTCACTGCTGCCACCGCTGCCGCCCTCGCGTCGCGCTCACGCTCACTGGCTGAAGGAGAAGAGGGAGGAGACGATGGGAGGGAGCGCGTGGCCTTTTAAGGCCGCACGAGGAGGAGAGAGAGGACGCGGCAGGCGTCTGCAGCCGCAGGGAAAGAGGGAATAAGCAAATATCCGATCTGCACGCTCAGGCGCGCAGACAACCCGCGCGTGTCAAAATTAACGGATTTCCAGACGTCTGGAAACGATCCCAGACGTCTGGTCAGACGTCTGGATGTGATCCCAGACGTCTGGTACGACGTCTGGGCCACCTCCCAGATGTCTTAAAAGACGTCTGGGGCACGCGTTCGTTACAACATCTGTAGAGACATTGCCTTCTTTGGAAGATGAGTTCCTAAAGAAGTACTTTCCCTAGGCCGCAACAACACCTTGAGGCGTGCCATCACTACTTTCATGCAAAACACAAAGGAGCAAACGCACAAGGCTTGGGAGAGATAAAATGAGCTTATTAGAAAATGTCCCCACCATGGTATCCCACTCTAGCAATAGGGCTAAATCTTCTACCATGGGCTCCATGACGACACATGAAATTTTGTAAATGCCACATGTGGAGGCAATTTTCTATGTCGAGACGAGGATTCTACCTTCAAGCTCTTCGAAGGTATGGCCAAAAATTCAATTAATAATTCTTCAATGAGCATGTTTAATAGAAAATCCCCATATTCCCATTCACACACTGGGGTACATGAAGTCCAATCCAGCACACGCGACATGGAGATTATGGCTAGTCAACTGGATAAAGTGGGCTTAATAGAGAAGAAAGTAGATGAAGTATGGAAATTCCTCTCTAAACCATCTTTTTCTCAGTCACCAGCATATCACACTTCTCAGTTTCCTACTGGGAGGGAAACTGTGAATAACCTTTCTGTGACACCACCACCTTCTGATTACTCAATGCACTATCCTTTACAACCGGTTGGAGGAACTTTGTTCCTTCATATCCTGATTTCCCTGCACTTCCTGGAGCTTCAGAGGAGCTCTACACCATTCACAACAATCCTTATTCACATACCTATAACTCTCGATGGAGTAATCATCCAAATTTCTCATGGTTAGGAAATTCACAAAGACCAAATTTCCAACAATCTTCTGCGCCACTACTTCAGAACCTGACTCGAGCACCATCACCACCACAACACGGAAATCCTCCGCATGCCTACCAGCAACCCCAACCAAGACCCACCCAGTACTCTCAATTTGGGCCTACACAAGATGAGCAGTTGGAGTTAATCATGAAGCTCTTGTTGGCATGCAACAACAGAACATTCCTATGTAGCAAAGACAGGATGCGGCATTAGATGAGGTGAGAGCATAGCTAGCACACTTGACTGCACCTTGTTAGTCACATTCTTTACCATGTTAGATTGACCTAATCCTAGGAGTGTACCTACCCAGAGGTATGTTCATCCCAATCCTCCCCAAGGCCAAGCACATGTCATATCACAAGCCTTTGCACAATTCTAATTCTTCTACACTATACTCTGATAAATAATCACCTCTTCTTCCCAATCTTGATTCATCTTCCACATCTTGACTTGCACCTATTGATTTAAAGAGGTAGAAGCTATAGATTCTTCTTTGATATTCTAAATTTGTATTTGGACCTTGAGCCAAGTCTTCTTATTCTTTACTTGGACCTTGTACCAAGTATTTATGATTCTGATTGATTTTATGGAGTGTATCTTCACCTTTGAGATTGGCAATTCTCATCCTTACACTTTACACCATGATCCGAATCTTTCATTGACCTCAAACTTGTCAATTCCACCTATTCGCTCCTACATTTTGAAATCTCATCTAATTCTGGGTTTACACCTAGCTGAAGGCATAAAACTTAGCACTCCTATTGTATATAGCTATTTTATCTTTCTTTATTTTCTTTTCTTCCTTAAGTGTCTATCCTTATATTTTTAGTCTGCATGCATAGTCACTTTGTTCTGCTTTTCAATGCTTAGCCTGACTTTCCATTTCGATTCTTATCAGACTTGAAATCGTCCGCACAGAGATTTTTTCTCCTCATTCCGACTTCCTTCCATTACCCTAGCTTAAGTTAGTGAAAAGTAGAGCATGCATTTGCATCCACCCTAATCATTTAATGAGGAGATTGCATCATTTAAGCTTGGGGGTGTTAATGGTGAAATCAATTACTGGAGTGTAATTATAGACACAACCTTTTAGTGTGTATATAGATAGTATTATTCAAAAATCCAAAAAAATTGAAAATTCTTGAAAACTTTGAAAAAATTACAAAATAAAAACACAAAAAATGTGAAATGACAAAAATTCCAAAAATACAATAAGGGACCTTACCTATATTCACTGAGAAGGGAGAACTCCAACACAATTTAAATAAGGAATAAAAGTTTTATAAGTGTTTAATTATGATCTTAAAGCTAAGTCAAAAATAGAATAAGTGTTTATTTACATTCAACCCTTGCTGGTTAGACTTTCCACACCACATAAGCTTGATTCACTCAGGCTTAGGCTTAATACACTTAAGTTTTGACAAGATAGACCAAGATCTCTCCTAACGTAGGACATTCTTGTATGGTTTGCCTTTGTTTAAGAGTCTAAGTAATCTTAGTTTACACTACATTGAGTCGAAAAAGACCAAATGAACAAAAGTTTTATCCGTAGGCCTATATGGGCCCAAAACCATGCAAATACACACAATTAATCACTAGGACCCACCTAATAGTGATACCGACTTGAGCCCTAGTGGGTCGTTGATCCTGTGAAACATGAGCCTGCAAATCCCAAATTTTTGGCTAAGTAGAGGTTAACGTAGATTAAATTAAAGCTAGAATTTGACTAAGTGTTAGTTGTGTGAGTAATTATGGTATTAGTTAAGTTATCTGCTATGTGTGTGTTGTATATGTATGTTATAAGTATTAGTAAGTATATGTACGTGTATATATGTAGTTTAGTATATATATAGTATATAGAGTATATACATATCCTTTTTTCCTTTTTGTATATATATATGTTTTTTAGGCTCTTTTAATGACGTTTAGATGTGTTAGCGTACAAAGTTTATATATGTTAGTGTAGTATATAGTATATGTTAGTATAGATAGTCTTTTTGTGTTGTGTTAAGGCATTATTTAGATAGTATTGTACATAACTAACCTAGGTTAGTTTAGATTAGTTTTTAATGCCTTTCTACTTGTTTACATATTTGAGGCATTATTATTAACACAATTCCTTCCTTGTTGTACATATTGACTTAGATTAATTCATTCTTTGATTCTTTCATTCATGATTATTTCATTTGTAAATAAACTTAACATTTTTGGAATAAAAGATACTTTTTGGAGAATTGAGAGTGATGTATATCAATAACTGCCTCTTAGTGAGTGACTTGGAATAAAACTAGTAAAAATTGTATAAAAATAAAATGACATCCTTCTGGATTGCGACATTATACTAGTACGTGATTAATTAACCCTAATTAACAACCTCTCTAGATTGTCGATCACGCCCCTCCTACTAGCACCTCCTACCTTCTTCCCCTCTTCCTCCTCTCTTCCTCCTTCCTACCCTAACCCCTCGACCTCCTCGACCACCACCACCACCTCTCTGCCAGCACCATCCACCACCACCACCATCTCCCCTAACCTCCTCAACCATGACCCCTCTGCCGGCCATCCTCCTTCCAACCCCTATGCCTTCCCCTCCCTTGCCCACTTTCAGACCTCAATCACCACCACCACCACATAGTCCCAGTGACCACCCCCTCCGCCGACCCTCCTCCTCCCCCTCCACCCACGCCTAAAGTCCCTCCCCTATTTCATCTTTTTTTCTTTTTCAAATGCTTTATATATGTGTTTTCATATACTTGACCTTGCATTTTCATCTTCATGGAAAATGACAAACACCATGCAACATTTGGCAATTTAGTAATAAGCAATTGTAACTTGGTGGATATGAATGAATGGCCTGTGATTAATGGTAAATGGAAAATGGTTTACTCCAGCTATTAACATTTGGCATTTGTTTTTGCATCATTGTTCGAGAATGATTTAGATTTGGTCTTCCAATTGTCACAGCAGAGTTTAAATTCATGTTTCTTGCTAACCTTACATGTAGTTTTAAGAATTTTTACCTTACAGTTAGTGACTGTTCTTAATAATTTAGCATGAACATGTGTAGTACTTTGATAATGCCCTTTTGAAATATATCATTGGCTTTTATGGCCCTATCATCATCTATTGTTAAAGAACTAGGAAAGAGAGACATATCAAGATGTTAAAGCAATATACCTTAAACATTTCAAATTATAGCAACTCTCTTTAGGTTCCTCATGTTTAAGACATGCTATTATGGTACACAAACTCTTCTAGAGCATCGGTATATATCACATTTCCATCCACTTTCTGCTATAGTTGAAAGAAGAATAAGCGTGCAGATTGGTTGTGTATTACAATGGTATACTCCACTTACTACCAAAGCTACTATTTACGAAGCTCATCTTTTGAAATCCATTCTTAATACATATTGTGAGATATCTGGTTAGAAGGTTAACTCCAAGAAATCATCCATTATATTTAATGCCAATTGCTCAGATCAACTCAAGAATGAGATAAAAGACATATTGAATATTAATGAAGAAACAAACCAACATGTGTATTTGAGAGCCCTATGTGTGGTCGAAAATATCCTTTTAAAGTCTTTAGCTAGTAAGATCTTAGCTAAATTTCAGAAAACCTTACAACATTGGAAAAAATGCACTATGGAAATATAGATCTAAACATTAGGAAAGTGAAGAAAGAAAGATGAAACTAAGAAAGTTTAAGTTGGTCTGGGTTCCTTTTGGGTTTTTAGTTTAGAATTTTATTTATAACTAATAAGAAAACTAAACTTCTACTGGCATTTTGTATATACTAGAAATACTAAAAGATAAAACTAATCACACACATATATTCAAAATATGTTACTCTTACTCACTACACTTTCTATTTATTTATTTATAATATTTTTATAATTTTTACCATATTTTACACACACTTTCTATTATTTAATTAATTTTTTTTGAAATTGTAGGATATTGGTGTCGGGCATACTCAAAGGTTGTAGTAATTGGAGGTGTAATTTCATTATTTTTAATTTAATTGAATGATATTTTAATGTTTTGTTAGATGTGGGGTGTACCTACATATTATTTTTTATTTCATTGTATAAATGTGGGGTGTGCCTACTTGTGTGTTTTTTTTTTAATGTAGGGTGTTCCCACTTTTATTATGAGTATTATTTTGTTATGTAGGTTTATAGAAAAACTTCAAAATTTAAGCAAAAACTCTGTTGATTTGTTTAGAATTTTTTTTAATGTTCAAATTTGTTAGTGTTTAGATACACACTTGCTAAAAAAATAAATACATGCAAGGACAAACATTAGGTATTCTAACCCTTAGGGTAAAAGTCCTTTGAGTCAAATTACTCACTCGTGGAGAATTATGATCATGTTATATGGACAATGCAGTCATGCATATATACCTCACTTACATGCACGATGCGTTATTTTTGTAGCATACTATAAATCTCGATTGACTTTAGTTCGGTGAAGTACATAGCTAAAGAAGGTCCTTGAAGATTAGATAACAACTTAAGTTTACTTGTTACACGTAACCTTGTGCGGTGAAATTTCGGTTGCTTCTTCCTACTCTTCTCCAGTATATCAACTAATCTTATCTACTTTCCTCTGATTCCTTAACTAGGTACTAAACGAATCTAGTTAAGGTTAGTATTGGGGGGTATACTGGAGAAGTATGGGGAGATGCTATTGAAATTTCACCACACAAAGATTACATGTAAGAAATGAAATTAAGTTGTGATCAAATCTTCAAAGATGAGCTATAAAGTGAAAATCTGAATCAAGATACACATTGTTGACAGGGCTAGTAGGAGGTTTTCAAATTAGTTTTGTTGTAGCAAAGCCTCCTACATAGCTCAATCAATAAATAAAATTTACTACTCGAAATCTAAATTGAAGTCCAAGGTCGAACACAGGGGACAAATATGGAATTCATGTGCTAATCTTAATCAAAATATAGCACAGGAAATTAAGTACAATAATGATATTAAATGCATTAAAACTACTCAAATATGATATTCAATGGCAAACATGAGTACTTCAAGAGTTTAACTTGACAAAAAGAAACCTACGACAAAATAATGGTAATTTAAATCACCAATTATTAGTCTACGCACATATATATCAATTACTCAAATAATGCTACAGTATCCTCGATTGGAAATGCCACGCAAGCTTAAGTGGCCAAAGTTTCAAATGTCAAATTAGGCATCGGGTCTTTCTACCAGACAACTTAAACGTTGCCTTGCTACAGTGTTCTTTAGAGCCTTCTCCTTTGTTTCTTCTCTTCTTCTTTCCTTCAGACCTTCCTTCTTTCATGAGCCTTCTCTTCTTCTTCTCCTTTCCTTTGTTTCTTTTCTTCTTCTTGAACTTCTTCTTAAGTCTTCTCCTTCCTTTAGAACACAAGGGATCCAAATCCCTTCAGTGACTAAGTGTCGCACAGGGCCCTCTTCTCTTCAGTGCAAGGTAGAGAGTCACCCTGCTCTCACAATTCTTCTCTTTTCTCCTAAACCTAGGGCATAATCGGGTCAATAACCGGGCATATGGATCCGAGTAATCGGGTTTGACCAGGGTCACCGGTGTGGGTGGTGACCGAGGAGTGCATGAGGCATGAAGGGGACCTCACCCCATGTTCTTGAGGCGATAAAGCCTTAACACAAATCCAATATATCTGTGTGTGCACGCTCTTCTCCCACCGATATTGGACTATCTCACTGATTGGAGCAACAACTGAGGTTGAGGCTCTCAGTTGAGGGTCTGGAATGGTGCCTGGGGGGAATCCACATTGCCTGGAGGTGAGACTTGGACTTGCTGTGGCAAAAACATAGCTCCAAGGTCACTTAGAGGAGCTCTGTTAATGCCAGTTGGAGGGTGGACACCTAAAATAATGAAAATGGCCTAAAGGTCACATCAGAAATGCTCAGGAGAGTCACGTGAGTGCAGCGAAGGCGGTGGTGGCGGTGGCATGCTGTGAAGGTGGTCATGGGTGGCTGGAGAAGGCAGAAGAGGTCATGTGAAGGTGGGTTGATCGACGAGGAGTTTGGGTGGATGAAAGGGCGAAATAGGAAAGGGCTTTTGGTCAGAGGCATACGGTGGAGCTTTTGGAGTTGACAGCGAGTTGTTTAGTGGAATGTGTAGGTGAGGCAGACTCGCCGGAGGTGTGGCCAGAGATGAGGAAGATGATGGGTGACACGCTCTGGACGCGTTTGTATAGATCGGTCGTTGTAGCTCGCGTTCACTCCATCAATTTTAAATAAAGAATCTGACATGAGTTCGAGTGTCGAACACAGGGAGGCGTGAAATCAGGTTTTTCTGTCACTTGGTTGTCACAGAAATGGTGGGTTTTGCTTGCGAGAAAATGCAGGAGAAAAGCGAGTAAGAGAGAGAGAGTAGGGTTAGAGTTCTTTTTAGCACAGCATTCGTGTAAATTAGGATGAGAAAACTTAAGAAAAAGAGAGACAATAACTAGATAGGGAACATCATCATTTAACATGCAACTTTAGTTTTACAATTACAACACTAGATAAATGCTTAAGCACAAGTAAAGTAAAGCTAAGCTAGAAAGAGAGAGAGAGAGGACGACGAGGCGGCTACGACGGTGGAGGAGGGCTCTGTTGGCGGCTCATCGGCTCTGGCTATCACAAAAAGGTGCTAAGGATGGCTAAGAGTAGGATAGGAGGTTTGCGAGTGTAATCAATGCTTTACATGGGTAGTTAGAAGGGGTTTATATAGGAAGAAGGGATTTCTAAATGATGTGGGGGCTTTAGCGACATCCGAGACATCGCTAAAATCCTTCCCGAAACGTCGGTGAAGGCCGCTGACTGCTGGTCTTCCACACGCGCCTGCTTCCTCTCTCGCTCGATCTGCGTGACTTTGCTGCGGATCGTCCGATCGAAGATCGGACAGTCGAGATTACGCACGGAGAGTGCCTTCGAATCGCGTGTTGTGCTCGCGTGCGCTTGCTGTGGACAGTCCGATCGAAGATCGGACGGTTGAGATCGCTTGTGGCCATGCTCTCAGATCATGCCTTAAGTGCACAAGGCATCATCGATCGGGCGTTCGCGAGTGCGTGGAGGCATCAACGCTCGAGGAAGCGCCACATAGCGCTATCAAGATCGCTTGATGGCAATTGGGTGGTCGAATTTGGATACGAATTCAACAGATGAGCTGCAATAGGCACCTCGAACCTGTGCCTTCTGCACGTGAAGTGGAGGCATAACCATTATGCTGTCTCAGTGGATGGTCTCGCTTCCTCGTCAATCCTTAGCCATCCGATGCAGGATCAGACGGTCGTGATGAAGCGAAGCTGATGCTGTGCTACGATGTGCGAGCGCTGCGAGAGCCATTTGATTGAAGATCGAATGGTTGAGATTCACCCTGCGGTGATGGAAGAGGTGGGGCAGTGGCCTGGATGCACCAATCGGGCACCACGTGGTAGCTTTATGCCCGTTGATCATCAGATCAACGGTCAGAACTTCTTAGGCCAATTGTGGGAGCTCCAGATGTCGGATTTGGTCGATTTGGAGTCTATTGGACTCCATTTGTCGTTCTGAATCCATCTGTGCAGTCCAATTGCTCATCTAAGGCTTTTTTTGGCATTGAACTCGTGCAAATGGCCATTAACACTAGTTTATAAGCAATCTCAATGTGCGATGCATGTAATGCTCCCATGCCCATTTATGATGTGCTATTCATGCATGTTATCCTTAAGATAAATCCCAATTGGCAGAATTATAACCATAAAATGTAGTGTTATCATACCCCCATTCTTACCCCTTGCTATTCCCTAGCAAGGTTCATCCTAGCCATTATTCTCAATCAGAATCCAGGGATTGATTCTTAAACATTTTGTTACTTGTCAACAGGAGGAAATATACTAAGATCCTAATCTACAGAGACTAAACAGCATCCAGGTGTCTGCCAAAATGTGAATTGTCGGAATCCTCACTTTAAGGCATATATATGTATTTTTTTTTTTTTCATCTTTTCTCTTTTTTTTTGGATTTTGGAGTTGAGAGTGTTGGTAACTTTTTACAGCTACCCAAACCACCCATAACTAGAAAAAGACTCTAAGTGCTAAGCATCTTGGTGTGAAGATCGTGATAGACTCACTTAACAGTAATTCAAACAAACTTCGGGTTTCTACACCCCTAGGTGACCGGAAAAGGAAGTGTTTTGCCTAAAAGGTATATGTAACGACCCGGTTCCCGAGTCCCTACGAGACACAAGAACCGGACCGACTCGACTAATCCCAAGACCTAGTCGTCCAACGAGGAAGTAACCAAAAGACAGTAAAATAAACCACATTCAGCATGAATATAACTAACAGTAAGAAAGTACAGCAGTAAGGAAAGAAACTACTACAGTAGGTACCACCACAACAGTAAAACAGCATTTATCATATAACAAGAACTGCAGGTAAAGAAGGTACAGCGGAAACAAAAACTACTCACTAGAACAGAAACAAAAGGGGTACAAAAGGCTGTGGTAACTCTACTGGGCCCTACTCGGCCCAGCGTCCTCTGCTGCCGCCGACCCTGGCTGCTCAACACCAGGTCTTGAAAAAGGTAACGAGTGTAACACGTCAGCAAAACGCTGAGTAGAGTGGCAAACTAACTAAAGGCAACAGTAGAGTGTACAGTAGCTGTTATGTTCTATTACTTCCTTTATTCACATCTTTCAATTTTTCTCACTATTTCATTTATTTCTCAGATCCTTTACTTGATCTCGAATGTCCTCGTGGGAACGATCTTGATTGCAGTCTTTTCCAAAAGTAGAAGTAGCACGTGGTGCTCTCCTGGCCGGGAGAGTCCCCCGTGGTGATCCTACCCTCAGTCAACCACCCCAAGGTCACTGACAGACGTAACGGTGACTACGGCACGCGCGATAAACGCACAGGTAGCTAGCCCGCACTGGCACGCGGTCAGTCGTTTCCGTTAACGGGTGCGCCCAAAGCACAGCACGGAACCAGGGCAGAGCCCTCTCAGTAACAGGGGTCCAACCCCTCCACAGTAACCAAACCGGGGCCTTGCCCCTCCACAGTCCGCTTACCCTCGCCTGACTACCCTGGTTTACCCTAATGGGCCTAACAAGTCGGTGAAGGAGGCTAGCAGAACCCCGGGGCCCGTGGGGTAGCTAGTACTCTCCTAACACTACTAGCTCTCCTCGGTACTACGTACACGAGGGCCAACAAGTCGGTACAGAGCGGCCAATCCTAACCCCGGGTCCCTGGGGCGGCTGGCCCCACTCTGCACTAAACAGGTACAGGTACTTCCCTTGGTACTGCGTACCCAAGAGACAGTACAAACTACATCTCAGTTCCATTCCTTTTTCCTTCCAGGAGTTCCACTCCTAATTCCCCGTAGGGTTCCAGCTCTTTATCTCAGAACATCATATGTTTCGCTTTCCAGATTCACGTTCTCAAAATCCATGATCTCAAACATGTTTCTTTATTCATAACAGGCAGCTGTTAATTCAAATTACAGGCAGCTTTATATTCCTTTCCATTTTTCCAAGACTGCAGTATTATACATTCCACTAGTTTTTCCATCCTAAGATTCATGCCACATCCTAGGATCTAGCATACAACTAGTTTTCCAGCCCTAGGATTCATGCATCACCTAGGAGCTATCATTCCATACATTTCTCATTCCTAGGATTCATGCAATGTCCTAGATTCTAGTTATGGTTTCATACTTTAACAGATTTTATTAATAACTTAAGCCACTCTACCAGGTACAACGGGAGTAATGGGGGCGTGATCGGGAATCCCGCGTGCCTCCGCGACTCTCAAGACTACAACCGAACGAGGTCCTATCACAAGGATCAAACACAAGGAGTGTCTCAGAACAGTGTATAGCTACTGTAGACGAGTAGAGGAATTAATTCTGAAAAGAACGCAACTCGAATCGCGGAAAACGGAGCCCAAACGGGCCCTAAACGGGTCGAAAAAGACGATACTGTGCAAAATCAGACGTTTGGAACTCGTTCCAGACGTCTTAAACGGTGGATCAGAGAATTACCTGTTCAGCTTGGTTCCCCGGACATCCAGAAGTCTGCGGGGACGTCTGTCCTATACCCCAGACGTCCGATGGTCCACACGGACGTCTGTAGGTCACTCCCGCCGTCTGGTACAACTTACAGACGTCTGATTCGCAAAGGATGGCGAATCAGCGAACCTGCGCACGGCCAACCCCCCTCCCTCAGTACGGTCAGTCGACAAGAAGGAAGAAGAAAGTGGAAACTCACCTTTCAGACGTCTGTATGATCTTACAGACGTCGACCTTGCCGTCTGGCTATCAACCCAGACGTCTGATTCTGGAAATTTTTCCAGAATCAGAACCCTGCTCGGCCTCCGCTCGCGACGCCGCCCGCGTCGTACCTCGCGCGTCCGCTGCTCCGACCGCAGCAGGTCCCTCTCCGCGCCGCTCCGCGCCCCCTGTGCCCTCCGCCGGCCGGCCAAGCCGCTCCGGCGAGATCGCCCTCACGACAGAGCCCCGCCCTCACACGCCGCACCTCCTCCGCGCTCACTGCGGCTGCCGCTGCCGCCCTCTCGTCCGCTCGCTCTCGCGCACAGGAAGGAGAAGAAGGAGGAGACGGTGGAGACGGGAGGGGAGGCGCGCCCTTTTAAGGCCGCGCGAGGAGGAGAGAGAAGGTGGTCGCAGCGCGCCTGCAGCCGCAGAGAGAGAGAGAGAGGAATCGCAGGTCTGCGCACACAGGCGCGCAGACGAATCTCCCGTTCGAACATAACTGTTCTCCAGACGTCTGTAAACGATCCCGGACGTCTGGTCAGACGTCTGGATGTTATCCCAGACGTCTGGTCCGACGTCTGGGCCACCTCCCAGACGCCCTAAAAGGCGTCTGGGGCACGCGTTCGTTACAATATAACAAACTCAAAGGAAGTTTCGTCCCCGAAACTTGCGCCAACTAGGGTGCGGGAAAAAGATGTCCAAATAACCATAACAAACTCAAAGAGGACCGAAGCCGGTCCGAAAGGACGTACCCGCGAAAAGCTCCGGGTACCGCTCCCGCATTGCCGCCTCAGGCTCCCAGGTAGCCTCCTCGTACCGCTGGCTCCTCCACAAAACCTTTACCAGGGGTACTTGCTTTCGTCTCAACCTGCGGACGGCTCGGTCTAGGATCTGCACTGGCCGCTCGGGGTAGGTCAGGTCGTCGCTCACCTCGACGCTCTCGTGACTCAGTACGTGGCTGGGATCGGCTACGTACTTCCTGAGGTTGGACACGTGGAACACGTCGTGCACACCAGAAAGCTGCGGGGGAAGGGCAAGTCTGTAAGCAACGGGTCCAACCCGCTCCAGGACCTCAAAGGGCCCCACGAACCTCGGCGCGAGCTTCCCTCTCACCCCAAACCGCTATAAGCCCTTCATGGGCGAAACACGAAGGAAGACGCGGTCCCCAACCTCGAACTGCACCTCTCTGCGTCTGCGATCTGCGTAGCTCTTCTGTCTGCTCCTGACAGTGCGGAGTCGTCTGTGGATCTGCTCGACTACCTCCTGACTCTGCCGGATCAACCTGGGGCCAACCTCCCACTTGGTCCCCACCTCAACCCAACTCAAGGGTGCCGTGCATTTCCCTCCGTACAGAGCCTCGTAGGGAGCCATGCCGATGCTCGAGTGATAACTGTTGTTGTATGCAAACTCCGCCAGGGGCAGGTGCTCCTCCCAAGAGCCCCTCCAGTCTAGTACACAGGCACGCAAAAGGTCCTCAAGTGTCTGTATCGTGCGTTCCGACTGTCCGTCCGTCTGGGGGTGGTAAGCCGTGCTAAACCTCAACCTCGTCCCCAAAGCCTGCTGAAACTCAGCCCAAAACTGGGACGTAAAGCGGGTATCTCGGTCGGATACGATCTCCCGCGGAACTCCGTGTAGTCGCACCACATCACGGATATACCTCTCTGCCAACTGTGCTGGTCCCAAAGTGACTCGGATCGGCAAGAATCATGTCGTCTTCGTCAATCTATCCACTATTACCCAGACTGCGTCGTGTCCTCGCTGGGTAACAGGTAAGCCCACCACCAAGTCCATGGTGATGCTCTCCCACTTCCACTCTGGCACTGGAAGCGGCTGAAGCGGCCCTGCAGGCCTCTGATGCTCGGCTTTCACTTGCTGGCACACTAAGCACTGCTGCACGAACTCACCCACATCCCGCTTCATCCCTCTCCACCAGAACTCGCGTCTCAAGTCATGGTACATTTTCGTGTTTCCGAGATGTATGGTGAATCTGGAACCGTGTGCCTCAGTCAGGAGCTCTCTCAACAGCTCCTCGTCTCTGGGGACGCACAACCGTCCCCTCAAGCGTAACACCTGGTCTGTGAAAGAGAAGTCCCCTGGGTCCCCTGATAGTACTCTGTCGCGCAAAGACTGCAAGTACGGATCGGCCATCTGTCCCGTGATGATGCGGTCTATCAACTCTGGCCTGGTCTGCCGTGTCACCGTCACTGCCCCACAGTACCCTCATAACTCTAGAGGTCACCAACTGCCCACCTCCTCCAAAAGGCTCCAACTCTGTAACTGTAGACTGGCCAAGCGTGCGGGCACCTTACGGCTCAAGGCGTCAGCCACCACATTGGCCTTTCCCGGGTGGTAGGAGATGCTGCAGTCGTAGTCCTTCAGGAGCTCCAACCAACGTCTCTGTCTCATGTTGAGCTCCTTCTGGTCAAAAAGATATCTGAGGCTCTTGTGATCTGTAAAAATCTCGAAGGTCTCACCGTACAAGTAGTGCCTCCATGTCTTCAGCGCGAAGACAACAGCTGCCAACTCTAGATCATGGGTAGGGTAGGTATGCTCATGGGGCTTCAGTTGCCGCGAAGCGTAAGCGACCACGTGACCCCTCTGCATGAGCACACCTCCTAACCCCTGCAAGGAAGCGTCCGTGTACACAACGAACCCGCCACTACTGTCAGGGATGGTGAGCACGGGAGCCGAGGTCAACCTCTCCTTCAGCTCCAGAAAACACGCCTCACAGGCGTCTGTCCAAGCGAAAGGCACATCCTTCCGGGTCAACTGTGTCATAGGACGTGCAATCTGCGAAAACCCTCTGATGAACCGTCTGTAGTAACCTGCCAGTCCCAGGAAACTGCGAATCTCAGTGACTGAACGCGGTCTCTCCCACCTAAGCACTGCCTCGACCTTGGCGGGATCCACCGCCAGGCCGTCTCCAGAGATCACATGACCCAAAAAGGTCACCTCCCTCAACCAGAACTCGCACTTGCTGTATTTGGCGTACAACCTGCGTCGTCTCAGAGTGTCCAGAACCATCCGCAAGTGCTGTTCGTGCTGCGTCCGATCTCTAGAATAGATGAGTACATCATCTATGAAAACCACCACAAACTGGTCCAAGTACGGTCTAAACACCCGGTTCATCAGGTCCATGAAAGCAGCGGGGGCATTGGTCAGCCCAAACGGCATGACCAAAAACTCGTAGTGTCCGTAGCGGGTGCGGAAAGCTGTCTTGGAGACGTCGGTCTCCCTGATCCTCAACTGGTGGTATCCAGACCTCAAGTCGATCTTGGAAAACACCGTGGCACCCCGCAACTGGTCAAACAAATCGTCAATCCTCGGCAGCGGATATCTGTTCTTGATGGTGACCCTATTCAGCTGTCGGTAGTCCACACAAAGGCGTAGGGTCCCATCCTTCTTCTTCACAAACAGTACCGGGGCTCCCCAGGGAGACGCACTGGGCCTCACGAAACCCTTCTCCAAAAGGTCCTGCAACTGAGACTTGAGCTCTCGCAGCTCAAGCGGTGCCATCCTGTATGGCGCGGTGGAGATGGGGCTGGTCCCTGGTACTAGTGAGATCTCAAACTCGATCTCACGCTCGGGCGGTAGTCCTGGTAACTCGTCTGGAAACACGTCGGGGTACTCTCTGACCACCGGGATGCTCTGGAAGTCTGCCACGGGGCTGTGCTCTGCCACCACACAAGCTAGGAAGCCCTCACACCCCTGGCTCAAAAGTCTCGCCGCCCGAAGTGCAGAAATGCACCTGAAACCTCCGTCCACTGGCTGCCCGTGAAACTCGAAGGAAGGCAACTCCGGAATGGAGAAGACAATCTTCCTCTCAAAGCAGTCTACCAAGGCGTGGTAAGCGGACAGCCAATCCATCCCCAGAATCACTCCAAAGTCCTCCATCTGTATCATAATCAGGTCAGCTGGCAGGCTGTGTCCCCCGATGCTGACCCCGCAACCCGTGTACACCTCCTCAGCTACAAACAGCTGACCACTCGGACCTCTGATTACGAACGGATTCTCTAACAGTGTATAATCCTGGTCCAAACTAACTGCGAAACTGGCTGCGACAAACGAGTGCGTAGCGCCGGAATCGAAAAGCGTGTAAACGAGTCTGCCAGAAACTGAAACCATACCTGCTACCACGGATCCCGATGCTCTGGCGTCCCTGTGTGTTAGGGCGTTGATACTCCCCTCAGCCCTAGGTGCGGACAAAGCAGCCACACTCTGCGTCGGACGGGCAGGTGCTGGCCGGTACCCTCCTCGCGACTGCTGTCCTCCTCCTCGTGCCTGGGGACCGCGGCCTCCTGCGCGCCCTCCAGTGCTCTGCGCGGGAAGTATCTGCTGACCTCCTGCCCTAGATGGGCAGTCCCTCCTGACGTGGCCCGGCTGGCCACACTGGTAGCAGAGGGGAACCCGACTCCCGCCCTCAGTGAGTCCCTGCTGTCGGCTAGGTGAGGGTCCGGTGCTGGCGACTGGCCCCTGTCGAGGGCCCCCAAAGGCCACTGATGGCCCTGCACAACGTGACGGCTCTCCTGCGGACGTCACGTGTCTCCGTTCTCGCCGGCCCTGTGAAAAGTCTGGCTGAAAGGGCCTCTTCCGCCCGCTGTCGGTCTCTCGCGCGGACGGGTTGGTCTCCTCGTAAGTCATAGCTGCCTCTACCACCCTCGAAAACGTCGGCAGCTTCAGGGGTTTGACATACCCCCGGATCGCAGGCCGGAGCCCCTCGGTGAACCTCCAAAGGCGCTCCTCCTCAGTGGCTACCGCTGTCGCTGCAAAGCGGGACAGCTCCAAGAAACGCGTGCGGTACGCGCTCACGGTCATCATCCCTTGGCGGAGAGTGTGGAACTCCCGCCTCCTCTGGTCCTGCCATGTCTGGGGAAAGTACTGCTCGCAGAAGAGGGTGATGAACTGGTCCCACGTCGGCTCGTCCCTCTCCTGTCCCCGGACCGCCCTCCACCACCGGTGTGCCGCACTCTCCAGTTGGTACGTGGCAAAGGCCACGCAGCACTCCACCGGGGGGCGAAGGGTGTCGAAGATCTTCTCCAGCTGCTCAAGCCAGTCCTTTGCCTCGGTCGGGTCCTCATCCCCCTTGAAGGAGGGGGGCTTCAGCTTCCGGAACTGTCCGAAAAGCTCGAAGTGGCGCTGTAGGGGAGGTGCTGGTGCACCTCCAGGCGAAGGTGCCTCGTGTACAGAAGTGTCGGAGGAAGGTGGGGGCGGCAGGGGCCCATCCCCTCCCTCGTGTCCAGCGCCGCGTCCGTCGCGTGGTCCCACAGAGGACTCCCCCTCTGCAACCCCAGGAGGAGGTGCTCGGGGCGGTGGGTAGAGCTCCTCTCGTACAATATCCCGTATCAGTCTGGCGAGGTCCTGGGCCTGGATGCTAGGGAGTGGTGGCTGGTCCACCGAGACGTCAACGACAGCACGTCCACCTCGCCGACCTCGCCCTCGGCCGCGCCCACGGCCAGTCTCGCCAGTCCCACGACGAGGCATCTCCTGCAAGGAGACGCGAAACAAAACGGAAACGTCAAAACAAACGGTACCTAACAAAACTTTTAAGAGCTCATGTCAAGAGATATGTTGTGGTGGCTACTCTAGCTATAAACATGTGAATTGGTTATTTTCCAGTCAGTTGATTTACTTCTCGGGACGACCTTGCTCTGATACCATCTTGTAACGACCCGGTTCCCGAGTCCGTACGAGACACAAGAACCGGACCGACTCGACTAATCCCAAGACCTAGTCGTCCAACGAGGAAGTAACCAAAAGACAGTAAAATAAACCACATTCAGCATGAATATAACTAACAGTAAGAAAGTACAGCAGTAAGGAAAGAAACTACTACAGTAGGTACCACCACAACAGTAAAACAGCATTTATCATATAACAAGAACTGCAGGTAAAGAAGGTACAGCGGAAACAAAAACTACTCACTAGAACAGAAACAAAAGGGGTACAAAAGGCTGTGGTAACTCTACTGGGCCCTACTCGGCCCAGCGTCCTCTGCTGCCGCCGACCCTGGCTGCTCAACACCTGGTCCTGAAAAAGGTAACGAGTGTAACACGTCAGCAAAACGCTGAGTAGAGTGGAAAACTAACTAAAGGCAACAGTAGAGTGTACAGTAGCTGTTATGTTCTATTACTTCCTTTATTCACATCTTTCAATTTTTCTCACTATTTCATTTATTTCTCAGATCCTTTACTTGATCTCGAATGTCCTCGTGGGAACGATCTTGATTGCAGTCTTTTCCAAAAGTAGAAGTAGCACGTGGTGCTCTCCTGGCCGGGAGAGTCCCCCGTGGTGATCCTACCCTCAGTCAACCACCCCAAGGTCACTGACAGACGTAACGGTGACTACGGCACGTGCGATAAACGCACAGGTAGCTAGCCCGCACTGGCACGCGGTTAGTCGTTTCCGTTAACGGGTGCGCCCAAAGCACAGCACGGAACCAGGGCAGAGCCCTCTCAGTAACAGGGGTCCAACCCCTCCACAGTAACCAAACCGGGGCCTTGCCCCTCCACAGTCCGCGCACCCTCGCCTGACTACCCTGGTTTGCCCTAATGGGCCTAACAAGTCGGTGAAGGAGGCTAGCAGAACCCCGGGGCCCATGGGGTAGCTAGTACTCTCCTAACACTACTAGCTCTCCTCGGTACTACGTACACGAGGGCCAACAAGTCGGTACAGAGCGGCCAATCCTAACCCCAGGTCCCTGAAGCGGCTGGCCCCACTCTGCACTAAACAGGTACAGGTACTTCCCTTGGTACTGCGTACCCAAGAGACAGTACAAACTACATCTCAGTTCCATTCCTTTTTCCTTCCAGGAGTTCCACTCCTAATTCCCCGTAGGGTTCCAGCTCTTTATCTCAGAACATCATATGTTCCACTTTCCAGATTCACGTTCTCAAAATCCATGATCTCAAGCATGTTTCTTTATTCATAACAGGCAGCTGTTAATTCAAATTACAGGCAGCTTTATATCCCTTTCCATTTTTCCAAGACTGCAGTATTATACATTCCACTAGTTTTTCCATCCTAAGATTCATGCCATATCCTAGGATCTAGCATACAACTAGTTTTCTAGCCCTAGGATTCATGCATCACCTAGGAGCTATCATTCCATACATTTCTCATTCCTTGGATTCATGCAATGTCCTAGATTCTAGTTATGGTTTCATACTTTAACAGATTTTATTAATAACTTAAGCCACTCTACCAGGTACAACGATAGTAATGGGGGCGTGATCGGGAATCCCGCGTGCCTCCGCGACTCTCAAGACTGCAACCGAACGAGGTCCTATCACAAGGATCAAACACAAGGAGTGTCTCAGAACAGTGTATAGCTACTGTAGACGAGTAGAGGAATTAATTCTGAAAAGAACGCAACTCGAATCGCGGAAAACGGAGCCCAAACGAGCCCTAAACGGGTCGAAAAAGACGATACTGTGCAAAATCAGACGTCTGGAACTCGTTCCAGACGTCTTAAACGGTGGATCAGAGAATTACCTGTTCAGCTTGGTTCCCCGGGCGTCCAGAAGTCTGCGGGGACGTCTGTCCTATACCCCAGACGTCCGATGGTCCACACGGACGTCTGTAGGTCACTCCCGCCGTCTGGTACAACTTACAGACG
Organism: Thalassia testudinum; assembly: GCA_037157565.1. Lineage (NCBI taxonomy): Eukaryota > Viridiplantae > Streptophyta > Magnoliopsida > Alismatales > Hydrocharitaceae > Thalassia > Thalassia testudinum. Next base: position 19,442,560 of record JAZHRO010000050.1, read on the forward strand.
TCTGATTCGCAAAGGATGGCGAATCAGCGAACCTGCGCACGGCCAACCCCCTCCCTCAGTACGGTCAGTCGACAAGAAGGAAGAAGAAAGCGGAAACTCACCTTTCAGACGTCTGTATGATCTTACAGACGTCGACCTTGCCGTCTGGCTATCAACCCAGACGTCTGATTCTGGAAATTTTTCCAGAATCAGAACCCTGCTCGGCCTCCGCTCGCGACGCCGCCCGCGCCGCACCTCGCGCGTCCGCTGCTCCGACCGCAGCAGGTCCCTCTCCGCGACGCTCCGCGCCCCCTACGCCCTCCGCCGGCCGGCCAAGCCGCTCCGGCGAGGTCGCCCTCACGGCAGAGCCCCGCCCTCGCACGCCGCACCTCCTCCGCGCTCACAGCGGCCTCGCACGCCGCACCTCCTCCGCGCTCACTGCGGCTGCCGCTGCCGCCCTCGCGTCCGCTCGCTCTCACGCACAGGAAGGAGAAGAAGGAGGAGACGGTGGAGACGGGAGGGGAGGTGCGCCCTTTTAAGGCCGCGCGAGGAGGAGAGAGAAGGTGGTCGCAGCGCGCCTGCAGCCGCAGAGAGAGAGAGAGGAATCGCAGGTCTGCGCGCACAGGCGCACAGACGAATCTCCCGTGCAAACATAACTGTTCTCCAGACGTCTGTAAACGATCTCGGACGTCTGGTCAGACGTCTGGATGTGATCCCAGACGTCTGGTCCGACGTCTGGGCCACCTCCCAGACGTCTTAAAAGGCGTCTGGGGCACGCGTTCGTTACAGTGTATCTGTCAGATCGGTAACTTTCTCCCTACTTTTATTTTATTTGGGGTCAACACAAGGGTGTTTCTAGTGAATATCTCCTTGGATTTCTCTACTTCCCTGCTTCTTCCTTAAGTGTTTTCGATTTTTTTGTGCATTTAGTGAGCTGGGCTCTGGACAACCAGCCAATGGTCTATTACCCATGACCACTTGCCAAACATACTCGTGCGATGAAGTGTGGCTTATTTTGTTCTCTTTTTTCTTCGTTTCTATTTTTTCTTTTTCTTCTCTTTTCTTTTTTTTTCTTTTGTTGTTTAGTAGGTGGCTTCCCTAATCTCAAATTTACCTAGAGGCAATAAGAAGTGGTCCTGTGGCTAGGCTCTGGACAACCGGCCAATGGGCTGTTACCCACGATAACTTGCCAGCCATACCACCCTAGAAGTTTCATTAGCTACCCAATTTCTGTCAAAATCTCTGAGGAGTGAGTCAATGCAACAATGTGTGCAGATGCTTAGACTAAAAGTCCCTCTGAGTCAGAGGATGAGTTGATAAGTCGTATACTTATCACCCTATTTTATTGGTAGATTAAATAAATTAAGGTTGCGAAGATTTGAGGCTAAATCCATATTTTAACAGACACTAGGGCTAATTGAGCCTGAAGGCCTGAAAAGTCTAAGTGTACAAGTTCTTTTTGTATTATTTCCCACTGTTGACAAGTTCCTAATGCCTAAGTTTTCTTCCTAAATTCATCATTTTTTTTAATTTTTATTCAGACTGATAAAATGAACTCAGAACATGCAAATTACCACCCCCCTATACTTATGTTGGATAATGTCCTCATTGACACATAAATTGATGCAACGGGGGTTCAGAAAGAAGTTACCTGAGTGATGCTTGATTAGTCTGAATCTTCTAGGTTGCCTCCCAGGAAGCGCTAAGTTTAATGCCTTCGGCTGGGCATACTGCACAAACAAAATTAGAATGGTTTGGGTCAAGGAGGCATAAACAAAATCAGCTAGACCCAAAATCAGAAGTCCGCAGATGCGAACAAGGTTGTGGTGGAGTCCCGTTCCTAAGGGGCAGGAACTCTACAACAGATGTATCATGCATGCCCGTGTCAGTTCCTCTCTTAGTCTGCGTGCATGCAGAGAAGTTGATGTGGACGAGCGCATCTCGAATATGACATGCCAAACACTAAAGATGTAGGTTCTATACTCAGCTTGTGTCCCCATAAAATTATAATCCGTCAAAGGTGTATCAATTATAGTGCATTCGAGTCACGGGATCTTTATTTTGGTAGGGCAGGTAACAAAATCAAGAGTTTCATAATGAGCCCTACAATCAAGCATGAGGTCTCTCTCCGAAGACAAATCCATCTCTCCTGCAGCCATGGTTTCATTGCTCATTCCCTCAAGAATATCCTCTTCAACTCTTTTGCATCAGATTCACTATTCGAGGTTGCATTAGTGGTAGGGCCGACTTCAGCCACTAGTTCATGTTCCTTCTCTTAGCCCTCCTCCAGATTTGTGATGGGGGTTTCAACCGATTCAGAATCGATTTCTTTGAAATTATAACTCCATTCCCCATCTCCTATGTTGGCTGTTGTTCCCACCGGATCACTTCTCTCGAGTCGCTTAGATTCGGATTCCAAGGCATCTCCCCTCATATTCTTGGTTTCCTCTTGATGTATGTCCTCAATGCTCCCCAAATTATGTTACGAGGAATCCTTAATGACCTTATCCATTGAGTTGTCCAACTCCCAGGGGGCATCAATGGTGGACTAAAACAAATTGGGGTGACTGGGTGTAGTCCAATTGATCATGGTAGGTCCTTACTTCACGAATTCCATGAATGGCATTGTGTGCAACAACTTTCTTTGGCCTTCTTCCCCCAATTATTGGAACATATCCAACATGTCATGTTGCCCTTTAACCAATTCTTAATTCTATCTGTGTAACTCTAACTGGAGGTTATCAAGAATTGACAGGGTGTCATTTGGTGTCCTTTGGATTTCCTCCTTGAAATCTAGGTTATGAGGGTGTGCTTGAGGTTGTGGATTAGAATCCATACTGGGGTTTAGGTTCCTGGGTGGGTCCTCTAGTCTATCATATTCAGGGTCTAGTTCTTCAAGAGGAACCATTCTCTATTTGGTCCTACTCAAGAATAGTTGAGGTTCTAAGTCCTCCCAGTCAGATTCTTCATTAGGGGACCAAATCAAACATTAATGATCCTGAGCTTGCCTAGATTTCTAATCATCCTCTGATTTCCATTTGTCTAGAATTCCTTCCAATCTAAAGGTCAAGTAGGAAAGGTCGTTGAATTCAGATGACCTTTCTTGGTTATTGTCCTGAGAAGGGTAGCGTTCTTGGTGTTCTCCTAGAGTGTAGGTCCCATCAAAGTGGTTAGAGAATGGATGGGACCTAAATGATGAGGCGTTGTAAGGAGAATCGAGATATGGAGCCCCACAATTTGAATCATACCCTTGGGTGGATATGTTGGGTGTATCCCAATAAGAGGTTGGTGCGGTTTGGTCATAACTGGGACAGTTGGGCCAAAAGGGATATTCTAGGTCATACCCCCAACTTGGTGGTTGGTTTGCCCAAGTAGGCTGTGGATATGGTCTACTTGGGTTAGCATACAAATCATGTTGGGGGTAGTTTGGGTAACATGGATAGGCATTGAAATCCATGGTTCAAAAGAAATGGAGGAACGAGGGAAGAACAGATGAGAGAGAGTTGTGTGTGCACAACCAAGCAGACAAGCCTAGTCCTTACAGTGTATTCCTTAGAGGACCTAGAAATCTCCAAAGGAATGATCAAGTCTGTAGGCACAGGACCGCCCTTCCCAAAGCTAATTTGGCCAGGTTGGTTACGAGGGGATTGTGGGGATGGTTCTTCCTTTGGCTTGCACCACCGATTCCATAGACCCCACAACCACGGTCGTTTGACACTTCTCTGCAGTCTAGTCATAGATTCTACTAAGGGAATGAAGGCAAAGTGCCTAGCAAACAAAATCATGCCTCTTGAGACTTAACCTAGTCCTGCTTAGGGCACGTCTACTCTATTTTAATGGGGCTAGGGCAGTGTTTGTGCTCGGGTTATGTGATGAGGCGTTAATTGGGGTGGTGCCTCTTAGTTATCCAATTCAGATGTGTGTGCTCCTAACAAGACATGGCTTTCAAACAAGGATTTAAGATGTGGTTTCTTTTAACGTTTGTCCTTACTTTAGTGTCTTTTAGGGTTGATGTGTCTTAGTATTTTCGGACAAGTTTCAAGTGGGCATGCCAAGTTTTGCACACAATGGGTGAGAGTGAATTTCCTTTAGCGTGATGAGGCTCTAGAATCTTGATGTGCTCATCCTAGTGTTCATGCAATTTCTGCCAGATGAGTCGATTTTAGGGGTGAGTGGTGCGGCCCAAGTCAAACCACAGTGGCTTCGCAAACACCACTCAAAGAAAAAGAACACTCTAAAACGATTAGGTCTTTAAGAATGTTAGAGTGTATTCTTTTGTTGGGTGATGAGTTAAGGATGATGATCAGGTAATCATTCATCACGCCAATTTTTTTCTGATTTTTTTTATTTCTTTTAAGGAAGCAAACAACCACGAGAAAAGAAATACTCACATCCAATTCTTGCTACGCTTACTCCATCCCTACCGTCACGAGTCGCGCTCCTTTGTCGCCCTGATGCCGAGTTCCTGCGATCAATCAAGTAGAGGAAGAAAATGAGTCAAATGATGTGAGTATGGATGTAGAATGGAAGAGACAAAATAAATCCATTGCCTCCCCGGCAATGGCATCAAAACCTAACGTGCTTCAGATGCGTTTGTATAAATTGGTCGTTGTAGCTCGCGTTCATTACATCAGTTTTAAATAAAGAATCAGACGTGAGTCCGAGTGTCGAACACAGGGAGGCGTGAAATCAGGTTTTTCTGTCACTTGGTTTTCATGAAAATGGTGGGTTTTGCTTGTGAGAAAATGCGGGAGAAAAGCGAGTAAGAGAGAGAAAGAGAGAGAGAGTAGGGTTAGAGTTCTTTTTAGCACATCATTCGTGTAAATCAGGATGAGAAAAACTCAAGAGAAGGAGAGACAATAACTAGATAGGGAACATTATCATTTAACATGCAACTTTAGTTTTACAATTACAACACTAGATAAATGCTTAAGCACAAGTAAAGTAAAGCTAAGCTAGAGAGAGAGAGAGAGAGAGGACGACGTTGAGTCTCGGTCTCTGGGAGGTGTTTGTTTTATTTTTGAATTTAATCTTTTACCGCTCTACTTTGTTCAAAATCGCACGCCAATTTCCAGTCTTCTGATTAAAATTTCACCACTTCTATTATGAACCCTGATTATGTGCGCGTGTGTTAAATATATCACAAAGGTGAAAGTGTGAGTTTCTATACGCACGATTCTACTGAGGTGGTGACTGTTCACAGAGAATGCATCTATAGTTAGATTTTCTATATTTTTCGGAAATGACATGCTTGTTGCGGAATAGATAAACAAGTGAAAACAGGCGACTTGAATCACGCAAAAATGATGGCAATCAATAAGCTCATGGTGATTTCAAAACATAGACATATATACATAGAAAATATATTTTTCATTCATTCATTTGGAGAGTGTTTGCAACATGAACTTGTAGAGGAAAGCTTGTACATGAATGCTTAAAAATATAGATCTAACTATCAGAAAACGAACGCATACAAGAATCTACGGGGGGATTTTGCATGCATCATTTGGGGAGAATAAGGACTACGCTAGTAAGCAGTAATTAAAAGCAGTAAAACTATGAAGAGCATAAACTACTAATCTAGATCTCAGCAGAACAGAAGGGCATTCGAAGGTGGTCTCCGATGGCCTTGGAATGGTGGAGAGGAGAATGAGGGGCAGCCAATGGAGCTTAGGTCAGCCCTTGGAGAGAGAGAGGAGTGATCTAGCATCCCAGCATGGTGTCCTTCATGGTGGTAGTCAACTTGTGGAGATGGAGTGGAAGTGGCTAGCCTAAGTGGAGGTGGATGTGAATGGAGCCAAGGAAGTGAATGGGTGGAAATGGCCACCCCTTAGGTAAAAAGACCTAAGGGATTCTCTCTAGAGAGGTGTGGAACTCTATAGAGAGAGCCCAAGAGTGGCTGGCCATTGGAGAGAGAGAAGTGGTTTTGAGATCCAAAAAATGTGGATCTTAATTTGAATGCCTCTTGGTTGCTAAATTTGGCAACCAAGAGTGGCGCCACTTGGAGAGAGTTCTAGAGAACTCTAGATGTGTGGGAGTGCATGAATGGGTGTGTGTGTGTGTGTGTGTGTGGTCGTGCTTTATGTGGCTAGGTGGTTTAGGTTAGGTCCTAAGGGGTTTAGGTAGGTGTATGCCTTGAATTAGGGTTACAAACCCTAATTGCTAAGGGGAAATTGCAATTAAACTTAACCAAAGTTTAATTAAATGAGTGTGAACCTAATTGAGAGTGAAATAACTCAATTAGGTTGGGCATAGGTCAATTGGACTCTCACTAAGTCCAATTGAACTTGTGTGGGTTGAGATCTAAGCTCAATTGGACTCAATGAGTCCAATTGACTTAGGTGAGGGTAATTGACTTTGATCTAAGTCAATTGGGTTTGGTGAAGACCTACTTAGGTGCTTAGGTAGGTCTAGAGGTGATGTACTAAGGTTAGGATACCTTAATTTAGGTTCCTATGAGGTTGGGATTAGGTCTAGGGAGTTAGAAATCCAAGATCAAGGCTTGAATCTCAAAATGGGGACTGGAGACCAGTCCCAGACATCCAAAAAAAAAATCAGATGACTTATACTCAAAAATCAGAAGTTCGGACTTCAGTTCTGGACGTCTAATCTGAGTTAGGGGGAAATCTTGGTTCTGTTTTGGGTATTCTGCAGAAATTGGACGTCTGACAAAGTGTCTGGACGTCCAATAACACTGCAGAAGTGGGTTTGAGGTGTGCGGGAGTTGGCTAAGGGTTCTGGACATCCTATAACTTATCTGGATGTCTAGATAAGGGTTTGAACTAGGGTTTTAGGGCTTCCTAGGGTGCTATGACCTAATCTAAGGGTGGCCAAGGCTTGGGGGAAGTCTCTAGGCTATCCTAGGGCTAGGATGGACCTAAGCTCTTCATATTTTACTGTTTTATTCCTACTTAATAGAATAGCAAACCTTAACTCCCTTACATCATTATTCCTACATCTACTCTAAGCCTTCTGCTCCAGCTCTACTGCAACTCCCGTTATTCCTGATCTAGCTTCAAATCCTGCTCCAGATCCAGCTTGTTGCCTGTAATCGACATAATGCACTTAATCAGCACATTATAACATTATTTTATGCATAGCTAAAGTAAAGCAATAAAGATGCAAATAATACTTATGCATGCATGAATCACCCTAACTTATGCTAAGCCCTAGGTTAATCTACGTCAATTAAGACCTATGATTGCTGCGCAATCAGGGACTAGCATTTTAAATCTCAAGATGGAAGAGTACATCGTCCTATTGATTCAAAGGAGTAGAAGAGATTTGACGACAGAAATAATTTATTCTCTTTAGAGGCAAGAAACGTACGATTGGGTTTTGCAAGCGACGAATTTAATCCATTTAAGAGTATGTACCCATCGTACTCTATATGGCCAATGGTAATAGTCACTTATAACTTACCTCCCTAGTTGTGTATGAGATCATCATTCATGGTGCTGACCCTATTAATTCCCGATCCAAAACAACCAGGAAATGTAATAGATGTTTACCTTCAATCATTAATCGATAAACTGAAATAGTTGTGATACACCGGCGTAAAGACGTATGATGCAGAAAAGAAAGAATTCTACCAAATGCATGCAACACTGTTGTAGACCATAAACAACTTTCCGACGTATGCAAATTTGTCAAGTTGGAGTATCAAGGGAAAGCTTGCTCACCCAGTCTGTATGGAAGATACTCATCACTTGCAACTACCGAAAAGGAAGTTCTGTTACTTAGGGCATCACAAATTTCTACCCACTGAACATAGATGGCGAACGTCACAGTTTAGGGATAAATTTGATGGTAGGACATGTCGATATCCAATGAAAAATTCAAAGAATAAACTTAGTACAAATTCTATCAAGTTGTTGGGTCAAGTTATCATGGAGAGATTACAAGAAATGGCTGAGATACGGTTGGGTCCACCATTCAAACAAGATTATACAGCCTTGAAAAGTCCTGAGTTTCGAAAGAAAAGTATTTTCTTTATGTAGCTGCCTTACTTGAAAGATTTTATAATATGTCATAATTTGGATGTTATGCACATTGAAAAAAATGTGATGGACAATATCTTAGACGTATTATATCTGACCGATGATCCAGAGGGCACGGTGAAAAATAGAAAAGACATGAAGAGTTTGGGAATTCATCCTGAGTTGCATATTCATGAGGACGATGGCTACTTCCCACCTACTATTTACAGCTCGAATCAGGATCAGAAGAGTAGATTGTTCTCCTTCTTAAAGGACATTAGGGTGCCAGATGGTTTTTTGTCACAACTTATTTGTTGTGTGAATGAAGCGCAGAAGAAGATATCTGGCTTGAAAAGTCATGATTCCCATGTTTAAATGCAAGTATTATTCCACTGGCGATACAGAGGATATGCCTAGCCAATTGTTGATTCCTTCACAGAAATGAGTAGATTTTTCAAAGCTGTTTATTCAAAGACACTACAAAATGATATACTGGACCACTGGGATAAATAAATAGTCATTACTCTCTGTATGATGGAACATATTCTTCCCCTAGCCTTCTTCAATGTAATGGTTCATCTCATGTTATATCTTGCAAATGAAGCAAGAATTTGTGGACTTATACAATTCAAATGGATGTATCTTGTGGAGCATTTTCTGAAAAAGCTAAAAGATTAGGTCTTGAAGAAGGAAAAGCTGAAAGGTTCAATTGTAGAAGGTTATCTCGTGGAGGAGTGTATAAATTTTACCTTCATGTACATGAATGAAATAGAAAATCACTTTAATAAACTTCAAAGGAACTATGAAGGGGAATACAATGATAATGATGAAGAATGTTTGTCGATTTGATAGTAGAGGAAGGTCAATTCTTCGTATAGAATACAAGCCAATTTTGGAAATTGACAAACATTGGGAACATCTATATATTTTAAAGCAAATTCCAGAGATTGATGCATTCTACGAGGATATCAAATGATTATCTCATTCAAGTGCATCTGAATTTGACTTCTTTGATTGGTTCAAAAATCGTGTTAATCAAATGAAAGAGAATAAGGACTTTCGATAGATACCAGATTTTGATGTAACTGTTGATACACAATTACATTATACACATTACCACCCTAGGTATATAATGAATGAGTTCAGATTCAGAATAAAATAAATTGATAATAGAAAGATTACACAATAGGCTAGAGTTGTTGATTCTGATCTTATCACTGGTCCATATGGATACTATGGTGAAATCTATGAAATTGTGGAGATCAGCTTTAGATATGATCACAGAGTTGTCCTATTTAAATGTCATTGGTTTGATATTTTTAAAGAGGGCAATGGTTTCAAAATTGACATGAAACACAAATTTTGAGTTTAAATCGTAACCGTCAAATTCTTCAGTCTTCTGAAGCATTCACATTTGCATGTCAAGCGACACAAGTGTTTTACATTCCCAATAATTGTTAAAGAGGTTGGGTTATAACAATAAGAACATTACTGCGTAATCATTTTGATGCACAATCTGAAGCATATCAAGAATTAACTGAAGAAGGTCATATAGATTCAAATGCAATAGATGTGGATATCTAAGGTTAGTTACAATTTCTTTACTTTGTTTTCTTTTTGTTTTACTTAAGCATTTAATATTTTTGTGTTTCTGTATTTACTTTACGTATTTGTTTCATTATAGGTTTACTTTATGTAATTATTTATTTTTACACTAATGATTTATATATTATTTTCAACTATGTTAATTTTTATATTTATTTGTTGTAGATGAAGGGATTTAAGAAAACAACCAATAAGAAGGCTCCCTCTTAGACAAGGCCATCCACCCAACCCGATTCATCTCCCCAGGTTCAACCACCCCCTGGCACCAGGCTCCCTCTCAATCATGTTTTCTATGACCTGGGGACCTGTTACGATCTCGTGATGTAATATATGTGAGGGGGAAGGGAAAAGGGAAGGAGATTCTTCCTACTGGGCCAAAGCGAGTACTGGCTGATCCAGATTCTCAGTCGAAGTTGTGGGATCAAAGGAGGAGGATGAGGTTGAGAACGATGAGGAGGGGGAGGAGCATGTTGAGAGTATGTCCCTAGTACATATGGATCTAAGCGCGATAGGTACAAGTATTGGTAAGAACTCCTATACTTTTAAAAAGAATTTTACTTTATATTTTAAAACTTATCATATATTTGATATATATAATGAAAATGATTAATGTCTACGCAGGTAGAGTAAGAAAAGGACGGGGGAAGACAAAGAATCTAGATCTTTGGCATATTCTCGAGGGCCTAAGAGTAACGATCAGGCTTAAATCCACGGGGGAGGCAGAGAATTACCTGGGATTCATCAATTGAGTGGGCATGATGGTGAAGCCATTGTGCCACTTTGCTACTTAGACTAGAAGAGGGTGCCCGTAGAGCGGAAGAGGTAGCTCCTCTGATAGTTGAAGTTAATGCTATAGATCTTAAATATTACTTCTACAACTTCACCTTAAAATTATTTTTATGTAAGATTGATATATCTTCTCAAAATAAATGTAGGTGAGTTACAATTGGGGTGACAACCCCAATGCCCCCAGGTATATCTTTAATCATGTCGCCAAGCTCCATAGAGATTGGAGGACAGAGACCAGGAGAAAATTAAAAATTTTTAAACATTTACATGTCTATTATGTACATTATTTCATATATTATTTCTAACATTTTATATTCGGTATTTAGTTTTTCTCGAACATGTCACTTAAGGAAGCAATAGAGAATTACCCTCTTAATGTCATGTCTAAACACTGGAAGAAGGCATGCAAGCATTGGATGGATCCCAAAGCAGAGGTTAGTAATTGATTCTAAATGTTTATATTAATTTCATATATCTTAAATTCATAATAAAAGATTAATTTGATTAGTAATTTATATATATATACTTTTATTACAGAGCAAGCAAGGAAAAATAAGGCCAATAGGGCCAAAGCTCTAGCACAGACTCACTATCTGGGTCGAAGAAGCATTGAGACAGTTAAGAGTCCTTATGTAAGTTTATTATAATTTCACACTTGAAAGTTATTTACTTTAAAGATGATCTTAATAAAATTGTATCATTTTCATATTTTTAATCCGCTTTGCATGATGGGAGGGAGATGAGTATGATGGACATCTACGAGGTCACCCATAGTAAGGTTGCAGATGAGGGTACTCGTAGGTGGATTCATGAGTCATACTAGCAAAGACACGTAAGTTTCCTAAATTCAAAAATTTTATAACTTTGTATGTATATATATATCATAATAATAATTTTTAATAGGTTTAGGAGAGAATGGTTCACTTGGTGCATCCCCCTCCGATTAGACGTCTGACAGCATCCAACAACCTTTAGATCTAGAGGAGGCATTTAAGAGAGTGATGCCACCGGACCACGGCAGTTTCATTCATAACACAGGGAGGGCGTACACCTTGTCTAGCTGGTATAAGAGGAAAAGGGCTCTCTCATCTAGTGTCATCGATCAGCTGAACCAAAAGATCGATGCACTATAGAGATGAGAGGAGGAGAGGGAGAAGAGAGGTAGAAATGAAGAACCAGATGGATGCCATGTAGTCTTAGATGAGTAAGACGGATGACAAGATTCAGTAGCTTCTATCCCTTCTTCTAAAGAAGGGATAGTTAGAGCACCTATCTCCATCTGATCACACCACCGACAGACAAGACAACGTCGATATGGGTAGGACTCGTGGAGCTAGTGGCATTGACGTAGCAGTGTTTTGATATTTTCTTTTTTTTCTTATTATTACATGTTTTCTTTTATATGTAAATATTTCATTATGAAACTTCTTCTGTACGATACTTTATTTTTGTGGAATATGAAACTTATTTTCATTCTCGACATTTTGTATAAAAGTAGGTGTTTCGCTATGTGTAATAGCATTGTGAAACTTTTTACTTTTAAATAATTCATATTTAGAATAGCAAGTGTTTCCCATAATATTCAAATTTTTTAAAAAAATCCTTTACCTTTGTCGTCGATTTTTTAACTAACCAATGGTGTTAAATGGTAATCTTTTTTAAAAAATTAGCTATTTGCCATCGCTTATGTCGCTTACTACATAAGCGATGGCAAAAATATTTACATCATTACTTCATAAGCGACGGCAAAAATTAATAATCGACGGTGTTTAGGTTTTTATTTTTTAAAAAGTTGCTATTTTCCATTGCTTATCAATAATCGACGATAGCAATATTTAAAGCGACGACGTTTACATTTAAACGATGGAGAAAATCCACAAGTGGCACGCTAACGTGGGAAAATATGATATACAATTCCCGTCACTTATGTTTTAAATGATAGCAAATAAACGGTTATAAAACAATGGTAAAAGCTCTAATCCATTTACTGGAGCAACGATAATTCAACGTTGGATTTTCTTTATAAACGACAGCAAAACGAAACAATGACGCTAGTAATGTCGTCGCTTTTTAGCATTGGTTTAAACACCTTTGCCATCGGTTTCCAACCGACAACAAAGGTCCAGATTCTTGTAGTGTAATGATAAGTATCGAGATTTAAATGGTTTAAATCTAGGATTTTGATAAGTCTTTAAGAGCCAACATAATATCTAACCGATTGCCTTCATTTCGAAAAGAGAGCAATCTTCTTGAAAGATTGTCGTGTGATAAATGCCCTTGATTCTCATCCTCCACATAGGAATGGAGATCCAAGGTTATCATGTAAGATGAGTCAAGGGTTGACTCGATGAGATGGAGATGTAGGATGCCATGCCCCGAAAACCCAGACCTCAATGAGGGTTGGAGTTCCAAGGAATAATAACAGAAGAGGTGCTAGTTTATTTAATTTAGATTGTACCAAATTAAGTCAAGCTATCAAAGAGTTCCATTCAATAAGAAAATGGAACAAGATATCAGGAGGATGGCATATAAATGATAATATGCAGTACAAACTAAACGTGCACCAAACAAGAATTTACTTTAAAACTAAAGCATAAAAATTACCTGTCAACAGATTGGGCAAAAACCTACGCAGCGACAAATCTCGTACGTCGATGTCACACGACAGCAACAACCTGAAAGAGGTCACAAAGTAGGAAATGAGCCAATCAGCTCAGTAGGGAAGAAACAACTGCTGTATCACAATAAAACAAGATAGTGTACAGTTTTACTAACTGGTTAGACCTTTAGCCTACAACCAATACCCTAGGGTTCGACTCCTAAACCCAATTGTATTTGACCAACCAATGTAGTCTAAACCCATTAATCGAGTTTCCCCTTTTTCCTGTTATTTAGTAATATGAAATTTATTCTCACTCACCTCAGTTTTCAGATTTTGGGAATCATCCTTCTCTACTAGAGGAGATTGACATGCATCCTTTCCTTGGATTTCCAGACTGATGGACTCTCCCAAGCCAGGCAAAAGGATAGCAAGTCTGTTGATCCTCAAAAAGGTGTGCCCATTCTCAACGTATCGAGAACATTGTTGACCTCCATTAGAAGAGTTGAGCCCTGATGTAAACACGTTTACATCACATAAACCATCTATTTATGCCTGTTCTTAGGCATATAGTTGCATTATACATTATAAATATTGCATAACATGCATCATCATACATTTAAATTAGGTTGTATAAATTTTAGGTTAATTTTCTCTTTTTGTGGTAAGAAATAATGTAATATCTTATCGAGGCCTTGGATTGAAGATCCAACTGTTGGTGCTAGAGCACCACGATCATTTATTTTGATGATAACAAAACACATGTCATTTAATATTTGCGCTTTGAGTCCTAGATTTCAGGTCAATCGCAAATGGATACGTGATTAGATGGAGTTCGAGCTCGCATCCAGGACGGATTGGACGAGCTTGATGGAGAACATAAGAGATTCGCGAGGAGCGATATATTAAAGATGGAAGGAAATCAAGAATAGGATAGATTTCCTTCTTTTGTACTTGTTGTATTTTTCGTTTCTTTTGTTGCGCTTTATTTCCTTAGATAATTCATGTTAAAGAGCCTCAAAGTACCTTAACAGTAGTCCTAGGAACACCTACACAACCCTAGGACACGTAGGTTTTCTGTAGAACACTTAGAAAACCAATATAGGGTTCAAACAGCACTTCCAGACGTCTAATTCCCAAATCAGATGTCTGATAAAGTATTTTAAGACGTCTGACTGTTGTTTCAGACGTCTGATAACTATTAGGCTGGACTTGGTATTCTGTCCGATAAAATCAGACGTCCATACCTTAGTCCAGACATCTTCTAGGGCTGTTGGCTGGCTTAGCATACACTCAAGAATATGGCCGTTAGAGCCTTATCAGACGTCCATAGGGCTGTCCAGACGTCTGATAAGTGACCGTTTTGCCTCGACTGACCCAAAATCTCTTCTCAGAGATTTTCTAGCCGTTGCAACGTTTGGAAAATCCATTCCCACAGTAAAAGTAGGTTTCCAGACGTCCAGACATAATGCTAGACGTCCTATATGTCGTCTGATGGACTTGCACTAGAACCCTGTTTAGATCTGATCCAAGTCAGGAAGAGACCCGCCCAAAATCAGACGTCTAACCTTGAAATCAGACGTCTTAAAGTGAACTTCCAGACGTCTGATGCTAGAATTAGACGCCTGATAAGCCTGTCAGAGCAATGATTGTTCCTGATTTTGGGCTGATTCACTTGGGCTTTGTACCCAACGGCTATGGAAGCTTTTCTAAGCCTTCCAAAGCCTTCCTAAGGCCTCTATAAATAGAGGGGAGCCTTTACACACCTAGACACACTAAGAGAAACACAAGACACACTTAAGCAACATAGTTCCACTCTCTTGTGTCCTAGATAGCTCTTGCTCTCTAAGCTCAAGTTCTACATCTTGAGAGCATCAAGCTATTGCGCACCCGCTCTCCCGCCGTTGTTCACGAGAGTGAAGTTACGCCGTCGGTGGCTCACACACCGTGTCATCAATTCGACGCACTCCTTGCAAAGGGGAGTTTCCTAATTCCTATAGAAGCTAGGTTCATAATTACTTTGTTGGCTCTATAGGACTTGTTGTTTATTTTATCTTTGTTATTTGGTTGGGTATTCATTTTGTGAATTCCCGTCTCCTTAGCGAGACAAAATCCTTCTCGTGGAGAGAAGGGGTTGAGGTACGCTACCCTCGTCTAAGTAGCGTGGTTGTACTGAGGTTGAATCACCCTCGTTTAAAGTGATTCGGTTTAGTGGATTTTGATCAACTTGGTTGATCGGAAAATCCTAACTCGAGAGGGTTAGGTGGTGGTTTTCACCCGGTTTGGGTTTCCACCTAAAAATACTTTGTGTACTTTGTGTGATTGTTATTTTGTGAAGATTGTTTATTTTATTTCCGCAATTATTACGTCACCCCCTCCGAGTGGGGAACTTTCAACAACCGTACGAATCTGATCAGGGTGACGATTAGAGTTCAACGACTCCAACATCACCCTGATCGACTTCTGTAGCATCAAATGCAGTCCAAGAAAGAAGGGGCTAGGTGGTGCAAATTAGTACTTCAGATGACAAATCCGACTGCACGGATGGGTTTGGATCGACAATCTCAAGCCAACGGTGTAAAAATCTATCCAATCCGACATCCGTGGCACCATCTACAAGTTGCAGAAGATGGACGGCCAAGATGGCACCACGTGGCGCCATCTCAGCAGCCCATAGCAGCCCAAGACCCACCGCTGCTTTTCTCTCCTTAATAGTTGAGAGAATCTTAGCTGTTGGATTAAGATCCAACGGCCAAGATCAACTCAAGCCGCGCCTCCTCCTCATCTGAAGGCAAGGGATCGGATGATCTCAACCGTTGGATTACCATCCAACGGTTGTGAGCACCTATCCCTTAAAACATTAGCGCGACCAAAAGCACGCCTCAGCACAGCAGTCAAAGGTGTTGTCACGAAGGAGTGGCACACGTTCGAGTCGTGCGTTCGCACCGCTCTCATCACACGCACGGTTCAATCCAACTGATTGATCAGATGCCAATGGCCCAGATCTTCAAATCAGATGGATGCGCGATACGATGCTCAATGCTCACACTCAATCTCACGCATGAGCACGCGATGAAGGCGCGGGCGAGATTGATTTTAAGATATCGATCTCGCGATCAGACGACTGATATTGCGCAAACGTGCATAAAGCATTTTGCACGCAAGAGCAGATGAGGCGGGAGTGTGTGCACATTCTTTAGCAACGTGGGGTCTTTAGTGACATTTATATCCATCACTAAAGACCCCTCATTTAATGTTTTAAGATAAAATGACCTATTTTCCAATTCAAACTTCACCTATAAATAGCCCTATGACCCCCACACTTTATTTATCCCTTCCTCTCTCCTCTCACCCCCTCCAAAGCTCTAAGAGCTTGTCCCAAACCCGGGATGCTCCATTAGAGTTAAAATTAGAATTTTTCCACCTACTCATCCCTATTCATGGAGTGCCCGTGGTTGTCTTCCCACCACCGTTTAGGAAGCGAATCTCACTACGACGTCGCCCTGCCCCAGTTATCATTGTTCGTCGTCGTTCTCTTTCATCCCGCATCTCACCACGTTCTTCTGGGTGCTCCGTCAATGTGGCTCGTCCTCCAAGCAAGCATCGAGGAGGATAACTTCTCTCCACCTTCTCTTTACGGCTTTATAGAGTAGATTTACTGCTTTCTAGCGTAGATTTCCTACTTTCTAGTGTAACGAGTAGTTGTAATGATTAGTTGTAATGAACATCACTTGATGATTATGAAATCCATGTATATTGTATCTCTATTTTGTCTTTATTTGTATTATTCTCTCTCTCTCTTCTATTAATTATTCTTTAAGTAGATAGCTAGTTTAGATTTAATTTGACCAGCTAATCTGCTTCGTGACAAACAAATCAAACGTCCACCTCCCTATGTTCGACTCTGAATTCCTTTTGAGTTTTGGTAAAATTTATCTGTTGATGATTTTTCCTTGCAAATAGTGCTACAACAACGGGCTTTCAAACTCAAACATTTTTGCATAAATTTTCCGCTACAACATTTTGGCACTGTTGCTGGGGATTATCTGTTCAATATTTTGGCGCTACTGCTGGGGATTTTCTGATTCAACAAGCCTCTTGGGAGCTACTTAGGCCTAAACTTTGTGACTATGAAGAGCAAGCTTGGTTCGTGTCCAATAAGGACTAGTCAGAGATAAAACTAGATCATCATTGCAAGATTGGCTAGAATTGTCGAGCCACACCAATGCTCCCACCAAGAGTAGCTCCCAGTAGGAGCTTAGTCTTTGGGTGTGCCCTCCCAATCCGCCGTCAAATGGGATCTCAACCAATCCATCATGGTACCCAAGGAAATTCCGAACACATGGTACCAAGTGAGCCTCTAGCAACAAGTATCACGTACCCCGGCACCCCCCATTGCGCATGCGAATGCCGACAGAGCCTAGAGCCATGAATACCTCCGCATTGAGTCAGATTCAGGTACATCCAAGCACCAAACACCGATGGCAGCCTAAAGCCTATCACCATACCTCGGAACCCTCCAAGTTTTGAGGCAAAATTCCTTGGTAGCCTCCAGCTATTGCAACAACTCAGGTTCTTTACCCGAGCAGTGACCCCATGGTTCACCAAGTCTAAGGGTGTAGCATTACAAGCTCACCTAGTCGACCTAGTATCATTTTAACTTCATTAGGTTCTGCGTTCGGAATGAAGCCCTAGAGACCTAGAGGATTACTTGGGGTTTTGCTTAAGACCTTAGGATCCAGGCATTCCATTTATTAGACTCTGCCGAGTCATAAACATCATCATGTGAGTTTCAAGTCATTACTTAGCCAATTTAGATTGCTTTTAATCCATTTAGAGAACTTCAAGCTCACACTTGCACCCCTTTCCAATCCAAGGTTTAACTGCAATTTTCACCATTTCCCCCACCTATTGGGGCACCTACCAGACCCCCAATTAGGTTCCATCATTCCTTAAGATTCGTAATGTCAAAAGCCTACATTTCAGTCCATTTAGCAATTTCAACAGACTACCTAACATTAGGGACATGTTACCTAATGTTAGGAAACCCTTCAACAACCACCTGACAAATCGTTAGGTCAGGCTATAGTTCTAATTCAGAGTTGCAAAACCTACCTTTCGTGCCTGAAAGCTAAGTTTTGCGCCCCAAACCATCTACAAACTTGACGACTGATAGCAGTGGATTTCCATGCGACAAGGGTTCGAGTTTGGAAAATCGATTGTCGTAGTTTGATCCACGAGAAAATCGGTCGATCAGATAAAATTTATAACCCAAACTCGAAAGGTGAGTCCTGAGTCGAACACGGGGAGGCGAACGTTTGGTTTGAAAAATCCGTGTTTCATTTTTATTTGCTTTTATCTTTTCTAATTTTTTTGTATTTTTATCAAGCAAGAGATTAGGTCGATGAAAACTATATCTCCTTACAAAAATATACGAGAGAGAGAGAATCACATATATTTATGAAGCAAATGTTTTCTACAACTAAGAAAGCGGAAAAGATTACACTACAAAAGCAAAAGGAAAGATATAGGTGAGAGAAATCCCCCTCGATGGTCGCTCGGAGGATGACTCGCTCTGACGTCGCCAGGAGGAAGGTGGTGAGGAGCAGGACAAACGAGGATAGAGTCGGAGGACGGAGGGCGGGGCAGGATGATGTCGCAATGAGGATCTTCTTCCCAAAGGAAGGTGAGAGGATGATTGTAGGATGCTCCACGAATGGGGATGAGGGGAGGGAAAAAAATTTGATTCTACCCTAGAGGAGCATCCCGAGCTTGGGACAAGCTCTCTCTAGAGCCTTTGAGGTGGTGAAAGGAAGAAAGGAAGAGATGATGAAGAATGGAGGGGGAAGGTCCTTTTATATTGGAAGGAAGAGGAGGAATGCATGCATAGAGCATTAGTGACAACTACAATCGTCGCTGAAGATCCGCCCAACTATCGCTGAAGATCTGCACCAACCCTCACCCCCACTAGTGTATGCATCACGTGCCCGTGTCCCTTGCGCCATGTCATGTGCGTTCGCTGGCATGCGTTGCGTGTAGTTATGCTGTGCGCGGTTCTCGTGCACGCACGTGCGGCTGTGCGCTGTGCCCTTGTGCGTGTGCATGGCCATGTCCAATTGGCAAATTGGTGGGGCCTCGGGGATTCAAACCTGCGCCCCTCCCTTGGAGGCCAACATCCCAACCAATGTGCTGCGGCTGGGGATTGTTACATGGAGGAGTTCTAGAGGTAGCAGCATGGAGGCTTCTTAACCATTGGATGATGATCCAACGGTTAGGATTCAAAGATGAAGATGATGAGGGGGCACCAGTAGTCGTTGATGACTGGTGTTGGGCGGCCTTGATGGCTCCACGTGGCACCATCTGAGCCATCCATCTTCTTTCTATTGCAGAGGGTGCCATGGTGCTTGGATCGAGGTGATTTCCATGTTGCTGGACTACGATCGTCAATCCAGATCCATCCATATGATCGGATTTTTCATCCGATGCCTATAAGGATGTTGCATTGCCCCCTAGCCGTTGATCTTCCTCAGACCACATAAGGTGCTACAAGATTCCGATCTCAACGATTTCGGAGGCATTAGACTCCAATCGTTGTCTTGATCAGATCTGTGTAGTCAGATCGTTCATCCGAGGCCCTGAAATAAATCTCCTTCCCTCCTGGCCATAAAATGGACATAATTAACCTAAAATATACACAACTACTCTAAATGTAGAATGATGCATGCTATGCAATATTTGTAATATGAAATGCATATCTAAGCCTAGGAACATGCATGAATAGGCATTTTATCCTCAATAGTAGCGTCTACATCATACCCCCATGCCTATCTTTTGCTAGTCCCTAGCAAAATTAAACTACATGCTATGTATAAAAATAGAATTAGGAATCGATCGCTTAGGCCTAAGTTGTTTATTAACAACAGAAAATTTCAACTAAAGTCCTTACTACGAAAACTCAATAGTACCCGGGTGTCTACCAGAATGCAGGCCACCCAAGTCCTGACCTTATTTGAAAAGGGAAGATACATTTTTTTTATTTTTCTTCTTTTCTAATTTTTTTGGACTTTTGGAGTTTGAGAGTTTTGAGATAACTTTTTATGGCTACCCGACCCGCCCAAGACTCGAAAAGGATTCTAAGTGCTAAGCATCTTGTGAAAGGGTGATAAACTCACTAAGCAGCTATTAAAATGGACTTCAGGTTTCTACGACCCTAGGTGACCTTAAGAGTTTCTACTTAAAGGTTTATCTTTTCGAATGGTAGCTTTCTCCCTACTTTTAAATTTTTTATAGGGTCAACACAAGGGCGAACCCAGTGTATATCTCCCTGGTTTATTCTACTTCCCCACTTCTTCCCTAAGTATTTTGGGAATTATTTGTGCATTTTTGTGAGCTGAGGTTTGGACAACCAGCTAATGGGCTGTCACCCACGACAACTTGCCAGCCATACTCGTGCAGTGAAGTGTGGTTTATTTTTTCATTTTTTTCTCCTTTTTCTATTTTTTTCTTTTTGAGTACCATTTTTTTCTTTTTCAAAGTAGGTGGCTTCCTTGATCTAAGATTTACCTAAAAGTAGTAGAATGAGTGTGGTCAAGTAGCTGGGCTCTAGACAACCGACCAATGGGCTATTACCCACAGCAACTTGCCAGCCATACTACCCTAGAAAGTTCATTAGCTACCCAATTTTCTAAAAAACAGCTGAAAAGTGAATCAGTGTAGATAGTGTGTAGATGCTTAGACTTAAAGTCCCCTTAAATCAGAGGGCGGGTTGATAAGTCGTATACCTATCATCCCAATTTATTTACCAAGTTATAGTAAAATTACTCGGCGAGGACCCGAGACTAAGTCCACATTCGAGTGGACACCCAGTTAAAATTAAGCTCGAAGACCTGAAGGTCTAAGTGTTCAGGTCCTAAAGTATCATTTCCTAAAGTTAATAACTTCTAAAAGCCTAAGTTCTCTTCTCTTAATTCTCTTTTTTCTTTTTTTATCTTTTTAAATATTCATTTTTTTAAGAAAATAAAATAAATTATACGAAGTTAACAAAATAATTTCAGGAATTAATTATCCACCCCCCATGCCTAAATGATGCAATGTCCTCATTGTAAAAATAAAGATATGAAAAGGGCAGAGTAAACAGAATATCACTTGAATTTTGTGTCAATCCGGTCAACTCCGCAAAGCGAAGAGAGTATACACATGCGCTAAGTTTAATGCCTTTAGGTAGGCATAATATACATACAAAGAAGAATTTGAGAATTCACAAGTGCGGGTCAGAATCAAAATAAAAATATTGATCCACAAACTCGCTAACAGAAGATGTCCACAGACGTAGAGTAGATTATGGTGCAGACCCATGCCCCAGGTGATGGAAACACTATCATGAGCCCTAACTAGCTCATTTTGACCCATAAAAGAAAACAAAAACTCCTACATAACCAACTGGAGGTCCTAATTCACTGAATAATCATTCTGGGATAAAAGCAAGAAACAATGGGTAAAACTATAATTTTACCATTACAGTACAACAATGGGTTTTCTCAAGGGCTAAACACAGGTCAAATGGTCTTAACAAGATAATAAGTGGGTTGGTTCAAACAGAAAAGAGTTCGTGTGAATTCTAAGAATTAAATGACTTCTTGTAATCCTAAAACAGACCCACATGATTTAACAAGGTTATGGTCAGGATAAAATTTACCTGAATCCTCTAAAAATCATTGAAAAATATTCTTTATGGTTTAGAACCTTCAATTTGGCCATTGGAACCTATTTTGACCTGGAATGGGGTCTCAGACAAATATTTACCCTAAATTAGGTTTTTGCATAAATTGCCCAGTCAAACATGGTCAAAACCAAAATCCAACCTTACCATTGGATTCCTTAGGCCAAATTAGGTTTGTACCAAAATTTGGACCTAAGGGGAATTCATCTTGACCCACTTTGCAAATAGGTCCAGCGCAATTACATTTCTACCCCTATCTTTCAGAAACCTTTACGATTGACCCCCTAGCTTCTTCTTCATTCTTTGCAACTAGGTCCCTCTACCATTGTAGCAGAGGGAATCCTACTCCGATGAGCTTGAAAGGGTGATTTCTCCCTGATCTCAGAGAATCCCCTTCAAAATTGAAAGGGAGATTCTTTGAGAAATCTCCTCCAATGTGAACCCAACTAGAAGCCCTATTTGGTACCCAATCTCTTGGGTCTCTCTCGAGTTTCCTTTGCATACTAACTTGCCATGCTTGAAAGCTTGGATTCCAAGCACAAACCCAACCTCCATGGCCTATTTAAGAGACCCCAATTTGCCTCGCATCTCCCAAGCTTGAATTCAGCCGGAGAAACCCCTCAATTTTGTCTCTTCTCCTCCGGCCGACCTGCTCATCAAGCTTCAATGATCTCTCCTCCACTCTCTCGTCGCCTAGCCACAATACCGATGGCAGGTTCCTCTTCCTCTCACTTGTCTGCGTCGCGCTGCACCAGCAGATGCTCCTGCCTCCCCTTCGTCCTCGCTGACCTCCCTGACTAAGCACCTTCGTCTCCGACGTCGATGATATGCAGAAACACCATCCCTACCTCCCCCTTCGTCTCTTCACTCCCAGATAAGTCCTCTCACCGTCTACTCCTTTTTCCCCTTCTTTATTCCCTCAAACGACCACTGCCGCACTGCACCACCATCATCCCCTTCACCTCCGGCCACTACTCCGACGAGTTCGCTCCACCTCCATAGACCACCTCCCTCCTCGCTGACCAGTCCATAAGAACTGCCACGACTCACTGAACATAACCCCCCACTCACCCACAAGCGCCCTTGAACACACCCACACGCACGGCCGCAGTGTGCCCTAGGCACGCTACCTCGGGCGGTCCCACACCACACCGACCACCTCTACACATTCACTGCACCTTGGTGAAGCTCCCTAAGCTTTTTAATGTGGCTACGAGGCCATGTGTGTGATTTTAGGTCCAGGGGTTCACCGCCATTAACGCACGGCTGGAAGCTCGCTTGCTAGCTTCTCTAGGTCGTGCTTGCTCCAGGATCCAGTCCCAGGCTACGCGAGGCACTCTCACAAACATCCCCAGGTGATCAATTGAAGACAGGAGCCATCACTGTAGCTGCAATTGAACGAAGACACTCGGTTATAGGTGCATGTGAAAGAGGGTAGGAAGTTAGTCCTACCGCAGAAAGTTATGGAGTGCCACACTTGCATAAAAGGAATTTCTGCATTGGACTAGTTTCCTCCAACTCTCGAGGTGAGGTCCCCTCTCACTCGACCTAACGCCTCGTCCGCAACCACCCCCCGCAGACCTGGTGATTCGACCAGACTGCACACCTCGCCTACCATCGCACGTTGGTGGGCTTGGTCCCGGGCGCGTATTCGACCCAATTACCCGAGAAGTGGCACTGGGAGAGAGAACCTAAGAGAGAAAAGAGAGAAGAGAGCTCGTGCGGGTAGGGGGTAGGTGAAAGAGTGATTTTCCTTTTTGATAAAAACTTTAACATAAAATGTCGTGTTGTTATAGTTCATTGCGTGGTAGAAAATTGCTTTTCAAAAATATTTAATAATTCAAAACTAACCATGAAGAGTTAGGTCGTCTCCACTGGGAGGAATTAGCCTATTGAATGTCTTATTTGTTCAGAAATATCATCAGATGTACATACTAATTATTGCAACTCACTTTCTCACATAAACTCTTAATCTAAAAATTAATTAAGAATGTAGGTGTTTATATGCAAAATCACCCCAACCCAATATTCTGTTAAATAGTGATCCTAGCATTGGGTATCAATGGCAATATTAATTTCCAATAAACGAGACATTGTTCATTGTAATCAACATAACATTCATGAGAAGAATCTTACTTTAAGCAATTTACCTAGAATAGGGGGATATTCGTGCAAAATTCTTTCAATATATTAATTCAAAAAATAAAAGAATAGTGAACTTCACAATGGCATATCCCGTAAATATTAATTGCGAGAAAAATAGAGCATTTCTCCTCTCTCTTCCTCGCGCGTGAAGAAGGAACGTCGACGGGCCGCTAACAAGCGAGGGAGGTTGACGAAGATGAGTCTGATCCGATGGAGGTTGCAGTGTTGACGGAGATGGCCGGAGGTGGCCGGCCAGTGAAGGAGAAGCTCGCTGGTGGTGAGTTTCCAACACGCGTGCATGGACTATCGGCGATGGCTCTAATGGCGTGGGTCGTCGACGGAGGTCAAGGCAAGCACTTTGGTGATGCCGACAGTGAGGGACATGGCCTGCGGTGGTTACTATGAATGTAGGTGGTCGGCGAGACTTTGGGTTCTTTTCATGGGGGTGGTTGCTAGTGGTGGGAAGATAAGGGAGAGAAGGAAGAAGATGACGAAAACGAAGGAGATGAGGTGCGTGGGTGGCTACGCGGCTGTGGACGGGTGTAAGCAGCGCGCTCATGACTGGTTGTGCAAGTGCGTGCAGGTGTTGGATGCTTGCTATTGTCTGACGGGGAGAGAGAAGAGGATGAAGATGAAAAGAAGGATGTAGATGGGGTTGCTGCGGTGGTGGCCGCTCGCTGTCACCGTGCGACAGTTGAGAGGACGAAGGCAGGAGGCAGGTGCGTAGAGACCACGGTGTACGCTGAAGCCCACGGTGTATGCCTATTGCACGGTGATCGAGGTGGAGAAGAAGTCCCCGCCAGGGGAGCGGATCCTCCCTCGGTGGATGCGGCTTTCCTTTTTAAACAGAAAACCTCGGTTTCCTTTGGTCGCAAGTGTCTCCAACTACTCACGATGATTGCGAGTGGTTGGAACGGCATATAAGCACAGGAGGTTCTTCATCAGACATCTAATTAGAGCATCAGACGTCTTAAAAAAATGTAATGTTGTGAATTTGTGATAGCAGTTCCGGACGTCCAATCAAAGCTCAAGACATCTGATAGAAGTAAAAGTGAGCATCTGACTCTTGTACCCAGCCTGCATTCATCAAATAAATTATATTATCATAACATATGTTATTAAATGTAAAATGAAAGCATAAAATTAAATGCAGGCCAAGGTGAATTGTCATATAACTCCTAATTAATTAACAACTAAGAGAAAATAATTAAATAGTACTTAGGCTAAATAATACTCCACAAAAGTGGACTTATCAAATGCCCCCATGCCTAAGTTTTGCTAGTCTCGAGTAAAAATGAAAAACAATAGAAGTAATCAGAAGATTTCTTCTTCCCTTATTCCAAAAATTTAGAAATCTAGACAAATGTGAAGTGATGGTAACCTAGGAATGGATCCAAGTGAAAATAACCAACTTACATTTGCAGTTCATACTTATCCTTTGGTAAATATTTCTATCGGGATAGGCAACTACTTCACTCGGGGATAAAGAAGAAAATAATCTGAAATTTGACTCCGGCTTTTTGGCTTAGGTAGGAGATACTGAGTTAAATGGATTCGTATTTGGTGGCACACACTCATCTGGTGCTACATGTAATCTAGTACTACAGACTCTAGATCTCTAGACTATTAAACAAGTCAACTCAGAGGGAGGCCAAACAACTGTGCTTTCTTGATATTCCTTTGTGCTCACTCTTTTCCTTCTTTTCTTTCTGAGATCTCAAATCTCACCAGATTTTGTAAATGTACTCACTATTTGGTGGCCTCACATGGCATTCACACTTCAATTAAAGTCCTAATAACTCTACAACTAAGTTAGAGTCCTCAGCTAGTATTCAGGCGATCAGAAATACTGAAAGGTAGGTATGGGTTATATTTGGTGGATTGCGATAGGTGTTTTTGTTGCCTCAGAAATAATGTCACGAAGATAAAATTATAAACTTGGACTCTTTTCTTTTTCTTTTCTCTCTCTTTTCTTTTTTTTTCTAAATATAATTATTTTTTTTTCTTCTTTTTCTTTCTTTATAAATCAACATAACACGACGCAGACTTTTATTTATGAGGCATTATTAGGGAAGATGATGGTCAAGAGGATATTGTGTGGCTTATTTGGTGGAAGTGCCTACTCTCGGCACCGGGAAAGAATGGATAGGACAAGCGTATTTCTGACCTTTGACATTACTACCCTCCTTCAGCCGAGGACTCTATGAAGGACAGTCGTAACCATCCACCATAGTCATAGTTTTATTAAGACTCAATCTCTGTATATCTGCCTTATTTGGTGACTCTTAGGAATTCACACAATGTACGCACACAGGAGCAGAGAGCGAAAATTATGCCTAACTCTAAGGTATCATCATCTAATTGTCTAGAACTTAAGTCCTTACACTAGACTTAGCGCACCAATAATCTCTCTACTTTCTTCTCACAAACATGAGGTGGATCTAATAGAAGATAATATGCTTGACTCCCTTTTAACTGTCCAAGGGTTCAGTAGACTAAAAATGCTTATTGGTTTTCTTCAAAGATCCATTACCCAGTCTACGTACAAGTGAAGTAAATGTATTGGATTCTAAACTTAAGAAACAATTTAAGAAGAAAAATCTTTAATGACATCTTCATGACAAAGATATTTTTCTAGGGACTAACCAATTCAGCTCAAGAAAAAAAAAAAATTTATGCTAACCTAAATGCATGAATACTTCCTCAAATGCAAAATGCACTCCCCCATGCCTAAATCCTACAATATCCTCATTGTAAAATTCAAACAGGGGGAGAAAGGAAAATAATCACCTGATGATGGTGTTATTCTGCATGCTGGGTTGCCTCCCAACAAGCGCTGCATTTTTTGTCGATAGCCAGACTTATAGGGAACCTATAAGTCTGGTTCCAAACAAAAAGAGCTAGGCCTAAGAATATGCGTAGCAGCGCGGGCTTAGAAAATAGATAGCCATAGATGTTGGCGAGCAGATGATGTAGCGTGACTCCAAATGCTCGCCAAAAGATATGAAAGCAGAAAACCTCGTAGGCTACTTAAGGTCTAGGAATAATAAAAGGAACATGAAAAGGGACCTCCTGAAACGGAATAAGTGGAGGATAACAAGGGTCCTCCAAAACATGAATGGTTTTAAAAGATACAAACATAATAATTTCAAAACCTTGAATGGCGAGACTAAAAGCACAAGTATCAATCCACACTCGCCATTCTACCCGAGGATGTACTTGCCTGATATGCTCCCCAAAAAGAATGTATGTGAGCAGATACATGAGCCAAGGATTGGTTAGGGAGTGTAATGGTTATTTGTGGTGTTGGGAGGTAATGATTAAGTCTAATGAGGGCTTAGTCGATGTCGAGTCCAATTCCAACAATGATTCAGCTTGTGTATTTTCCCTAACAATTATTGCAGAAAAATTTACGTCACCCTGCCTATCATTAATGATCGGAGTCATAGTTTCACCTTCCAGTATATGTGAATCAATGGTGGACTCCAAATTAAATTCCTTTGATGGCAGGGTCGAAGCAATAGAATCATTATCATTAATTTCATCCCTGGATTCTTTTGGTTCACTTGAGTTTTTGTCGGGGTGTATATGTGATTCACTAGTAAAGAGAGGAGTTGGATCAATATCCTCAATTATTTCTGAAGGAGGATTCGTATTAATATTTTGGAGTAAGCCTATATCACTCAATTTTTTATTCTTCTTGGAGCATAAATCCTCAATTGATGTGTATTATCCCTGAGAGTCTCTCCTAGGCTTCTCACTATTGTGCTCGTCCTCCTCCAATATCAACTCCTGATTTTGCGGAGGATGACTCTCAAAATCAAAAGTGGGGAGGAATCCGGATTTCACTAGATTATTTATATCCTCAGGGGGTAAGTCCTCGAATAACACATAATCCCCTTGAGATTCACTCCGGATTCTATGGTCGGGTTCCTCCATCAGGTTATCATCCTCCTCTAAAATAGACTCTTTGTACCCCTCGGACCAAAATTGATCCAATTCATCCTCCATTCCCTTAGGGTCACCTTTATTGGGTGCATTTAAATCTTCAAAATGCTAGATGGTAGGTGTTGATTCCCTAAGTGGAGGGTCAGGATTAGGCTCACTAAGGGTAGAATGGGGTTCCACCAGATAACTAATAGGGGAAGTGATATGAACAATATGACCTTGACCCAGGTTATCAGAGGTAAGGAAAATACTGTCATTAGGGTCAAGGTCCTCAAGAGGTACCATCTTCCCTTTCTTTTGACTCTAATATAGCTTAGGTGGATAATCATTAGGATCGTTCTCCTCTAGTGGCCGTGTCTCATGGGGAGAGTCTAAGTGATAGCTACTTAAAACAGGATCCCTATTGTCATTGGTTTCCTCAGAATTATTTTGATGATCATGGTTATACGGGTAGGGATCAGAATCATTAGTAAGAGCGTAGCTAAGCTATCTAATTTCCTTATTCAATTGTTGACTATTCCTCAGCATCTCTCCCATAGACTCCATTTCTTTTTTTTGTTTTTGCATTTCTATCATAAAAGAGGAGAGGCTACTACTATCAGATTGGGGAGGATAGTCAATCTCAGGCTCTGGTTGCCTAGTAGTGGGCATTCCAACCTCGATAAGGAAAATTATGAAGGGTGGGAGGGTTGGGCGTTTGCATAGTAGTGGGCATTCCATGGGTGGAAAATCCCACTCCTAGGCTCTGCTCAAAAGTGGGAGCTATTGGGCTAGTTCTCCCAGGGTGGGAATATGATTGATCCCACGAATTGTCATTGTACCCATCAAAGGATGGATACGCTCGGGGCATGGGATCCTGGTTAAAATGATAGGAGTAAGGATAGTCCATTTCTTTCAATTAAATGGTTTAACTCTCTTAAGACTTAGATAGATTAAAATAGAAAACTTCCTAGAGAGCTCTATCATGCACACACCAAGAAAACACAAGGCAAGAGGTCTTTTGTTGATTTAAAGTTCTTTAAGTCCTCTTCCAACTCTTCAGCTTGGCCAAATATAGTCAAAGCAGTGTTTCTCCATTCCCACATAAGTGGTATAAGAGAAATGAGGCACTTGAAATTTCTGGTCAATGACTGTTAAGAAGGTTGAGGTTACTTTTAGTCCTTTTTGGGTGGTCAATCAAGTTGCCAAGCAATTACGCACCCTAAATTGACCTTCGAGTGCCCTGAAGACGTACACTTTGTTGCGATGATATTCTAAAATGCTCAAGTAAAAAGGTACTCCAAGGATGGAACCAAGGGATGCAAGTAGGGCGAACCCTTCCTTTGAGGCGTTGCTTTAGCGGTGCCTCTTAACTACCCTTAAATTCCTTTAAGGGGTGTCCCCCTCCTTAGAGTATCAAGTCACTCGGGCAAAAGTTAATACTATTGTCACAAAGCGAGATAGGATGGTTTGCACCTATAAAGAGATCGATGCCTATAGCCTTAAGGGTCGAAGTCCTAGTGCAGTGCCTATAGTGCATGCTCAGTGTAGGAAGTATCACACCGCGAAAAGTGATTTTTCCTTTTGAAAAGCACAGTCACGTTATTCAAACACTTTCTGTATACTTTTCTTTCTTTTCAAGAAGTAATGTGACCACTTGATTAATATTCTCAAATCAGCTTAAATAGTCTTTTTTAATTATGTCCAAATGCAATGCGTGTGCAGATAACTGATGCACAAGAAAAGACGTACCTTACTCCAGCTCTCTTCAATGCAGGATGTTTGCAATGCAATTAAGATAAACTAGATGCTGCTCATTCAGTCTTAGATGATCGCCTTATTGATATGCAGCTTCTAGTAGGCAGTTCGATTTTTTTTTTAAAATAAATATTAAGCAATCAAACCTAATATAACTAACTAACTAACCTATATGCAGTTCAAATAATTCAAATAATCCTATACTCTAAATAAAATGGGAACACACTCCCTAAAATACGCTCCCGCATACAAGAGCGATAAGAAATAAAGAAACACTGGGAACACATTCCCAAAAACACCCAATAAGGGTCCACAAGACAAAAATTAAATGTCTAAGGTCTATCTCAACTAAATCTAAACTAAGATCGACTAAATCATAAAAAGACTCCTCCATACGCCTACGTGCGTGGGATCAAGGCCCACAAGCACTCGTTGCTGGTCTTCAGGTGGCGTCAAGGTCCACCAAAAATATCATCTCCGTCGTGCGTGCCCGTCGCATTCGTTGCGTGCGTTTTTGCATATAAACAGAAATTGGGTTAGTAATTCAGAAATGCCTCAGAAATAAGATAACAATAATATAAATTTCCTGAAAAAATTTATAGACATATTTCCTCCCTGGCAACGATGTCATTTGAAAGAGCGATTTTCGTTTTCGATAAAAACTTTAACATAAAATGTCATGTCGTTATAGTTCAGTGCGTGGTAGAAAATCATTTTTCAAAAATATTTAATAATTCAAAACTAACCATGAAGAGTTAGGTCGTCTCCACAAGGAGAAATTAGCCTATTGAATGTCTTATTTATTCAGGAATATCATCAGATGTACATACAAATTATTGCAATTCACTTTCTCACATAAACTCTTAATCTAAATAATTAATCAGGAATGTAGATGTTTATATGCAAAATCACCCCAACCCAATATTCTGTTAAATAGTGATCTTGGCAATGGATATCAATGGCAATATTAATTTCTAATAAACGAGATCTTGTTCATTGTAATCAACATAACATTCATGAGAAGAATCTGACTTTAAGAAATTTACCTAGAATAGGGGGATATTCGTGCAAAATTCTTTCAATATATTAATTCAAAAAAATAAAAGAATAGTGAACTTTGCAATGGCATATCACGTAAATATTAATTACGAGAAAAATAGAGGATTTCTCCTCTCTCTTCCTCGCACATGAAGAAGGAACGTCGACAGGTTGCTGACGAGCGAGGGAGGTTGACGAAGATGAGGCTGATCCAATGGAGGTCGCGACGTCGACGGAGATGGCCGGAGGTGGCCGGCCGGCGACGGGTTTCCAACGCACGTGCATGGATTATTGGCGATGGCTCTAATGGTGTGGGTCATCTACAGAGGTCAAGGCGAGCACTTTAGTGATGCTGGCAGTAAGGGACATGGACTACGGTGGTTACTGTGAACGTAGGTGGCCGACGGGACTTTGGGTTCTTTTCGTGGGGGTGGTTGCTGGTGGTGAGAATATAAGGGAGAGAAGGAAGAAGATGACGAAGACGAAGAAGGAGATGAGGTGCGCGAGTGGCTGTGCGGCTATGGACGAGTGCACGCAGTGCACGCATGGCTGGTTGTGTAGGTGCGTGCGAGTGTTGGATGCTTGCTGTTGGTTGACGGGGAGGAAGAAGAGGATGAAGATGAAAAAGAAGTGGGATGTAGATGGGGTTGCTGCGGTGGTGGCCACACACTGTCACCATGCGACCGTTGAGAGGACAAAGGCAGGAGGCAGGTGTGCAGAGACCATGATGCACGTTGTAGTCCATGGTGTACACCTGTTGCATGGTGATGGAGGTGGAGAAGTCCACGCCAGGGGAGCGGATCCTTCCTCAGTGGATGCGGCTTTCCTTTTTAAATAGAAAACCTCCTCTGTTTCCTTTGGCTGTAAGTGTCTCCAACTACTCACGATGATTGCAAGTGGTTGGAACGGCATATAAGCACAGGAGGTTCTTCATCAGACATCTAATTAGAGCATCAGACGTCTTAAAAAAATGTAATGTTGTGAATTTGTGATAGCAGTTCCGGACGTCCAATCAAAGCTCAAGACATCTGATAGAAGTAAAAATGAGCGTTTGACTCTTGTACCCAGCCTGCATTCATCAAATAAATTATATTATCATAACATATGTTATTAAATGTAAAATTAAAACATAAAATTAAATGCAGGCCAAGGTGAATTGTCATATAACTCCTAATTAATTAACAACTAAGAGCAAATAATTAAATAGTACTTAGACTAAATAATAGTCCACAAAAGTGGACTTATCAGTATGTTTTGCTCTGTAGCCAAAGAAAAAGAAGAAGGAGAAGGCGAAGGAGGAAGCCAAAGTCAGAATCTAAGGCAGGAGAAGGGCTGCAACAGAGAGAAGATGGAAAAGGCTAAGGCAGAAGATGAAGGAGTTGAAGGAAAGAGCAAGGAAGGTAGAGAAAGAAAGAGAAGGAAGGAACTGAAGGAAGAAGAAGCTGAACGCAGCCGAGAAGAGAAAGATTAAGGCAAGGAAGCTGAAGCCAAAATCAGAAGAGAAAAAGGAAGAGAAAAGCAAATGAAGATAAAGAAGAAGAGAAAGAAAGAAGAAGAATATTGAAGGCTAGCCGTCAGAGATAGAGAAAGAAGAACAGGAGAAGAAGAAGAAGAAAAAGAGCCAAGCACTATAGCATCAACATTTTAAGGCATCTGATTCACAAATCAGATATCCAATTTTGTGTTTATTCACATACATTGGTTCCTTTAGTGCCTTACATTTATTCATATCTTTTTACACTATAACATTGATTTTATTGCAATTATATTCTTTCAACTTCTTAAGTTGTGTTCATGATTTCTAAACCCTAATTTGATCCTTGTGTTCGACCTCAAACTTTCAAATTCGAGTAATAAATTGTATTTGTTTTGAACGCTTTTTCGATTGTACTACAACACGATCTTTTTAAAACCCGATCAAGCATCCCTAACATTTTGGCACCATTGCTGGGGAGCAACGGGCGATTTAGAAATCTTGATTACAATTGCTGATTTGGTACTAACTTGATATATCTATTTTGTTGTGGTTGTTTCAGGGGAGAAGATTCAAAGGTAGACGGCCGCACGGCAAACACACCCGAGGTAGGTACTTTCTAATTAATCTCTCTCTTAAGCCCCTCGTTCTGAAAAGGAAAAAATAAGATAAAATCAATTAGAGCTACCTGCTTTCCATTTCTAGCTAATTCACCAAAGTTGCCTGATTTGATTTTAACAACAATACTGATTTGTGCACCCACTTAAGGTAACTAGGGTACCACCTTCTTGATTGAGCCCTAGATACCATATTTTGGCAAACTAAATTGGACCAATATTAGAGCCAAACTAAGGATTTCAATTTAGGGTTTTAGAGACACACCTTCAGAAGCAAGAATCAACTCTCCAAAAAGAGGTGTGCCTAAGCCTTGGTTGAAGAGACTTATTCAAGAAAACCCTAAAATTCAGGCTCTTAATCTCACTTGAATCCTAAAAGAAAGGACCTAAAAACTTATTAAAGGACAAGTAGGTGAAGTTGACCCCCTTGTTGGGTCAACCAACCTTGAAATTAGGTCACTTTTGCACTCAATACATCTAAAGTTCAAGTGAAATCTTAAGCACCCTTACTCTTAACTAAAATTGGTAGACTTAAGAGGTCAAATTCCCCATTCTGGTCTACCTGGAACATCAGTGACAAGAGAGGTCAGGTGGGGGAAACCCTGTAACTCGTGGGGATGCTTTACTGTGTAGGGGTCTTTGCGGGACTCTCCCTCTCTGGCTGCCCAGGTATTTCTCAGGTGGATGGCTTTCTGACTAAGGGGTATCATCTGCCCCGAACCTCTATAGTCATCAAAATTTTTGGGTGTCTTGATTGGGTCCATCACATTCTACTCTCATCCAAACCATCGGAGCATGTTCGGTAGGAGGCCCTTAAGACCATCCTTTAGATCTCCTTTAGTGATTCACTCCTGCCGAGGCCAAGCCTTGACGTCCATGTTTGTGCAGCAACCCCACCACATAGACATCTCCTCTGATTCATCTGAACCAAATTCTCCTTCCATCATCATGGCACAACCAGTAGAAGAAGAGAATAACCTTGAGAACCAACTTCAGCGCCTTAATGATTTATTTCAAGCCTTTATAAACCTGCTGCAGCATCCTATGATGCGAGATCACTACAATCCCGTTGCGGTGGTGATCGTACCTCGAGTCCAAATCCCGGCTAGAGGTCCTGATTCTGAACTCAAGCCCAACATGATTCATGCTACTCCTAAGTTTCATGGGCTTAATTCTGAGGATCCCTTCCAGCATGTCAAATAACTCAAGCATCTGGCCCTGACCTTCGGGTCAGATGTCCAAAATCGGGATATTCTTCTCATGAAGATGTTCTCCTTCTCTCTCATAGACAAAGCAACTCACTAGTATCAGACTTAAATGCATCCAATCAACACATGGGTTGAACTACAATCTGAGTTTCTGAAAAACTTCTTCGCAGTTGGTTGGACAAATGCCTTACGACACCAGATCACACACTTCACCCAGTAATCTAGAGAACCCCTTCATGAAGCATGGGACCGTTTCCTGGATCTCAAGCGAAAGTGCCCCCATCATGAAGTTCCTAAATGGGAACAAGTCCAAAATTTTTACCAGGGACTCCATGAAGATATCCGCCTATTTGTCAATGCAACATGCGGAGGAAATATCATGGGTCAACACGAAAACACTGTGTGTGAAATTCTCGAGAATATGTGTGAGAACTCCATCAATAATGACTCCATGGGCTTATTCGACCATACGAATGCCCGTGCATCGACAAATCCAAGGGGAACACATGAGATGCAAGGCTGTCTGCATCCGTCGACTTAGAATTGATGGCCAGTCAGTTGGATAAGGTCTCTATCATTGAGAAGAAGGTGGATGAGCTGACTCGACATCTGCAGCGAGCCACCTCTACGCAAAACCCGTTTGCACAGCCGCCTTCAGGGAGGGAAGCTATGCATAACATCTATCACTAATCTTCTCAGGGGATGGACCCGTATCCACCCCCATCTAACTCTAGGACCGGAGGAAACTCCGATCTGACCTACTCTAGTTGGGGGAACTCTAAACCCTCATACTCTAACTTTTCTAAGGTTCCTCAGACCTGCGAAGACCTGAACGCCATCCATAATGACTCATTCTCTAATACCTATAACCCTGGATGGCGGAATGATGGGAACACCATCATGAGCCCTAACTAGCTCATTTTGACCTAGAAAAGAGAACAAAAGCTCCTACATAACCAAATGAAGGGCCTAACTCAAGGAATAATCAGTCTGAAAGAAAAGAAACAAAGGGTAAAACTGTAATTTTACCATTGCAGTGCAACAACGGGATTTCTCAGGGGTTAGACATGGGTCAATTGGTCTTAACAAGATAAAAAGTGGGTTGGTTCAATCAGAAAAGGGTTAGTGTGAGACATGGGAATTAAATGACTTCTTGTAACCATAAAATAGACCCACTTAATTTAACAAGGTTTTGGTCAAGGTAAAATTCAACTAACCCTCTAAAATTCATATAAAAATATCCTCTAGGGTTTAGAACCTATTTTGACCAAAATAGGGGTCCTAGTCAAACATTTGCCCTAAATTGGGGTTTTGTACAAAATGCCTAGTCAAAGTTGGTCAAACCTAAAATCCAACTTCACCATTGGATTCCTTGGATCCAAATTAGGTTTATACCAAAATTTGGACCTAAGGGGAGTTCACCTTAACCTACTTTGCAAAATAATTCAACCCAATTACTTTTATGCCCCTAGCTTTTGAAAACCTTGCAGACACCCCCTATCTTCCTCACCATTCTTCGTAATTAGGTCCCTCCGCCATTAGAGCAGAGGAATCCTACTCCGGCGAGGATTCAAGAGGGATATCTCCTTGATTCCAAAGAGAATCCCTCTCAAATTTGAAAGGGAGATTCTCTGAGGAATTCTCGATCGTGTGAACCCAATTATGCGCTCTAATTCCCACCCAATCTCTCATGCGAACGTATGAGAGATATGGGCATCTCTCGACCTTCCAAGTCCGGCGAGGTTGCCGTGCTTGGAAGCTTGCCTTCCAAGCACAAGGCCCTCTGCCTGCGACTATAAAAGAGGCCCCATTTCCCCCCGGTCAATTCAAGCTTGTTTTGGCCTAAGATTACCCCTAAAATTCCTCCTCTCCCCTCCGGCCAAAAAGCCCACAACGTTCGGCGACTCCTCCTCCCTCTTCTCGTCTCTCTGCCACCAAACCAGTGGCAGTCATCTCTGCCTCCTTCGTCCACGTCACTCCATACCTGCGCCCGCACCTATATCCCTCTCGTCGTCGTCGCTTCTCTATCTCAGGGTCTTCATCTTAGGCAATGGCATATACGCGTCTGTTCGTCACGCTTTTGTGCGGTTTGTTAAAAGATAATATCGCGTTGTAGTATAGCCGCTAAAGCATTCAAAACAAATAAAGATTTTTATTACTTGAAAACTGGAGTATCCGAGGTCGAACACAGGGAGCAAATGAAATTTACTACTAGTCAAAATGTAATTGAACACTCTAATTTACTCAAAATATCAATTCAAATGTGAATGTATGAAAAAGTAATTAGGACAAAAATATGAAATTGGACGTCTGATCTTGCGATCAGACGTCTTAAAAGTATTTTCCCTTTTCTTCTTGATTATCCTTCTTCTTTCTGCCTTGCGAAGCCTTTCTTTCCTTCCTTCTTCTTTTGATCTCCCGTGTCTTTTGCTTCTGCCTTGCTCTTTCTTTTCTTCTTCTCTACCTTGCTTCTTTCTTCTCTGTTCTTCCTGCCTTTCCTTCTGCTTCTCTGTTCTTCCTGCCTTTCCTTCTGCTTCTCGCGGCCAAGTCTTTCTTCTCCTGCGTTCAGCCTGTGCCTACACAGAACAAAACCTACCTTTCTCCCACTACCCGCGCGTCTCTCTCTCTCAAGAGATTCACTCACGGACGCTCTCCCAGAGCCACAGCCATAATCGGGTCGGATCGTACCCGGGACTAGGCGCACCTGCAGGTGGTGTGATGCGCGAGGAGTGCGTAGGCTTAGGTCGGGTCGGATCCGCCAGATCCGCGTGGTCAGGCCACGGACGAGGCGGGTGTGGGGTCAGTGAGGGACCTCACCCCTGTGCTTTCGAGGCAGTAAAGCTATATCACAAAAACTCTTTATACCATACCTGTGCCTTGAGATTCCACGATGTGGGACTAAACGTTCCGCCCTTCCTTTGCGCGTGCCCGCAGACTCTCGTGTGCAATTGCCCACGCTGAAGGCCCTGCTGGTGCTCCTCGCTGAACTCAGTCACCTCGCGATACTTGCGAGAGTCTGCTACACCTGCCGCCTGGGAAGCCTGACGCCTGCTGCTGCTCCAAGCTTCCTGCTGCTTCGGCTGTTAATGGCGGCCGGGGCGTTCACCTGAGATTCCACAGAACGGCCTATTGGCCCAATCAGAATAGCTGGAAACCTTCGCCGTAGCACGGCGAAGGCGGTGGGTGATGCTGCAGGTTGTCGGTCGGCCTAGGCGTGCGCGCCTAGGTCAACCTGTGGCCGGTGATGGTGGGTTGTTCGGGGGGTGGTTATGGAGGTCTGGAGTGGTAGTTGTGGGGTGGAGCGAGTTCCTGGTGGTGAGGCAGAGCTCCCGAGGTGGTTGGCGAGCCGTGTGGAGTGCTGGAATGCTGGAAGCGGCTCGCCGGAGATCGGTCGGTGATGTGGAAGATGAGGGTGGTCAGCGTCGGTCGAGGGGTAATCAGATGAGATAACAGGGGGAAAAGAGAGAGGATAGGATGGAGAGGAGTTCTAACCTAATTGTAAGGACGAAAGGGGATGGAAGGCGGACAGCAGTACCTGCTGTCGCCGGAGAAGATGACGCCCAGTGGGGGAGAACGACGGCGACGACAGGGCTGAGGCGGCGTGCGCTGGTACTGCGCGACGCGGAGGGAGGTTAGGAAGCTAACTCTGCCACTGGTTTTGTGGCAGAGCGAAGAGGGAGGGGAGGGGGGCTCGCCGGAGCTAGCTGGGACATTTGGCCGGGCAGGAGGAGAGGAATTGAAGGGGGAAACTCGGCCAAATCAAGCTCAGCCCCTTCGGCCGAAGTTGTGGGTTCTTATATAGGCGCTGGACTGGGTGTGCAGGGCGTGAAGGGCACGTAATTACCTGAGGTTGGTCGCCGGAGATGGAAAGGAGTTAGGATACCCAAATCTCTCGTGCGTTCGCACGAGAGATTTGGTTCACACCAGCGATTGTAATTGACTTTATAAGGAAGGGAATTCCTCAGAGAATCCTCCTTCCATTTCTGGGAGGGAATCTCTGAGGGATTAGAGAGCAATTCCTCTCCGAACCTCGCCGGAGCTCGGTTCTGCCCTAGCAATGGCGGCAGGACCGGTTTGCAAAGGAGGCGAAGAACCTAGGGGGTTCTCTGCAACGGTATTCAAAAGATAGGGACCAATTTGTGATTTGGGTGTACTAAATTGCAAAGTAGGTCAAGATGACCTCTCCTTAGGTCCAAATTTTGGTACAAACCTAATTTGGACCTAAGGAATCCAATGGTGAAGTTGGATTTTAGGTTTGACCTCGTTTGACTAGACATTTTGCGTAAAAACCCAAATTAGGTTAATTGAAGAGCTAGGACCCTAATCTAGGTCAAACTAGGTTCCAAAGGCCAATTTAAGTGTTCTAAGCCCTAGAGTATGTTTTTCCATGATTTGTAGAGGGTTTACTTGCTTTTTGTTCTGACCGGAACCTTGTTAATTTAAGAGGGTCTGTTTTACGGTTACCAAGTGTCATTTAGTTCTTAGATTGCACATGAACCCATTTCTGATTGACTCAACCCACTTTTTATCTCATTTATACCATTTGACCTATGTTTTGCCTCTGAGAAATCCCGTTTATGTACTACAATGGTAAAATTGCAGTTTTAACCTTTATTTCATGTTTTCTTCTCAGGGCACTTGTTCCTTCAGTTAGGCCTTCTTCTAGGTTATGTAGGAGCTTTTATCTTCTTTATTGGGTCAAAATGAGCTAGTTATGGCTCATGATGAGGCTCTCATCAGCGTCGTTTGCCCCTCTGCCACCCCCTTCATCCAGCCACTCACAGATAAGTCTCCTTCACCTACTGTTTCTTTTCCCCTTATCAATTTCTACTTTCACGCCTCGACAACCAAAGACCACCCTCACCTTCTGCACCTCCGGCAGACCACCGGCGAGGTGCATCCACCACTCCATGCACCCACACACCTCGCCAACCACCTCGACAGCATCGCCTCATCCCACTGATCATCTTCCCCCTCTCCATTAACCGCCACAACCTCCATTCACTCCTCCCGAACACACCCAACTCCACGGCCACAGACTGACCTAAGCACGCATGCCCAGGTCGTCCCGCACCACACCAGCACCCGAGCCACCTTCGACGTGTCACGACAAAGCTTTCTGAGCGATTTGATAGGGTCGTGAGGCCGTATTTGTGTTGATAGGTACAGGGCTCTATCCGCCATTGAAGCAAGCTTAAAGAAGCTTGCTATCTCCGCAAGCAACCTCCAGGTGCCAGGAGACCAAGTCCCAGGTGTGCGGCTTTCCTCCGCGAGCAACATCAGCCCATCTATTGAAGGCCAAAGCCTCGCAACTGTAGCAATTAAGCGCGACCCTGCACGCGCACGCGAGGAAGCGGGTGGGACATTTAGTCCCACCTTGGTAACTTTAGAGGGGGTGGAGTGGTATAAATTTTAATTGTGTCAGGGGCTTATCGCCTCCTAACATGAGGTAAGGTCCCACTCACCTCCCCACGCCTCATCCGCGATACACTCCTCGCGGACCTGGTATCCAACCTAACTATCCCCGCACTCCTCGTGCACCACCCACGCCGATGCACTTGGTCATGGGTGCGCCGACCCGAACCATATACCTGAGTAGGGTCTGGGAGAGCGAGCCTAAGAGAGAAGAAAGAGAGGAGAGTCCACGGGGAGGGTAGGGGTTAGGTTTTGCTCTCTCAGAGGCCAAAGCCAAGGAAGAAGAGGAAGCCAGGAAGCCAGAAGCCAAGGAAGAAGAGGAAGCCTCAGCAGCGGCTAAGGGTGAAGTCGTCAAGGAAGAAGAAGAAGGAAGAAGGAAGGAGAAGGAAGCTTCAGCAGAAAAGCCAAGGAAGAAGAGGGCTCAGCTGAAGTCATAAGCAGAGGAAGAAGAGAAAGAAGAGTAGAAAGAGAAGCTAAGACCAGCAAGTAGAGGAAAAGAAGAAGAAGAGAGGAAGAAGAAGCCAAGGCTAGAGAGATAGAAGAAGAGACGAATCAGAAGACATCAGAGGAAAGAAAGAAGAAGAAGAGGAGAAAGCTCAAGCTAGAAGCAAGGAAGAGAGAATTATCTGATTTTTACATCTATATTCATATTTTTTGAGCTTCTATATACATTGAAACTATTTTTATTGCCTCATATTTTGATTGATCATCACATTTTATCAAATTGAAAGTTGTGTTCCTAGTTTTTAATTCCCAATTTACTCCCCATGTTCGACCTCGGATTCATAGTTTTTCGAGTAATAAACTTTCATTTGTTTTTTGAAGCGTTTTCAACTATACTGCTACAAAATATTTACAATCCCAATTTCACTTTCAACTAAACATTTTAGTGCCATTTCCAGGGAGCAACCGGCAATTTAGAAACTTTGATCACAACTTCTAATTCAATACTAACTTGATCTATTTCTTCTGTTGTGATTGTTTTAGGGGAAGAAAAGAAGACAGCTGCATAACAACCACACCAGGAGTAGGTAATTCCTCATCAGCCCTCTCTCTTAATCCCCTCAATTCTGAAAAGGAAAACAAAGAGAAAATCAATCTATGGCTACCTACTTTCCATATCTAGTGATTCACCAAAGTTACCTGATTTTAATTTCCACACATTTTGAATTATGCATCCATTTAAGGTAACTAGGGCTAGCACCTTCTTAAGTGAGCCCTAGATACCATCTTTGTGGCAACTAAATTGGACCAATTAGAGCCAACTTAAGGATTCCAATCTAGGGTTTTTAGAGACACATCTTCTCTAAGCAAAGTATCAAAATTTTTAAAAAGAGGTGTTCCTAAGCCTTGATTGAAGAGATTTATCCAAGAGAAACCCTAAAAAAATCAAGCTCTTAAGTCACTTGAACCCTAAAAGAAAGGACCTAAAAGCTCTCAAAGGACAAAGAGGTGAAGTTGACCCCTTGGGTCAACCAACCTTAAAATTAGATAACTTTTTGCACTCAAATGATCTAAAGTTCAAGTGGAACCCTAAGCACCTTGATCTTAATTAAAAGTGGTAGACTTAAGAGGTCAAGGTCCCTACTCTGGTCTACCTGGAATCTCAGTGACAAGAGAGGTCGGGTGGGGAAAACCATGTAACTCGTGGGGATGCTCTACCATGTAGGGGTCTTTGTGGGACTCTCCCTCTCTGGCTACCCAAGTATTTCTCACGTGGATGGCCTTTCTGACTAAGGGGTATCATTCGCCCCGAACCTCTATAGTCATACAAATTTTTTGGGTGTCTCGATTGGGTCCAGCACATTCTAATCTCGTCTAGTCGTTCGGTGCATGGTTGGTAGGAGGTCCTTAAGACCTCCTTTAGAAATCCACTCCCACAAAGGCTAAGCCTCGACAACCGTGTTTATGTAGCAACCCCACCACATAGATCTCTCCTCTGATTCATCAGAACCAAGTTCTCCTTCTTCCATCATGGCACAACCAATTCAAGAAGAGAACAACCTTGAACACCAACTGCAGTGCTTGAATGATCTATTCCGAAACTTTGTGAACCCACCACGGCTTCCTATGATGCGCGATCCCTATAATCCCACTGTGGTGGCCACCGAGCCTCGAGTCCAAATCCCGACTGGAGGTCCTGATTCTGAACTCAAGCCCAACATGATTCATGCCATTCCAAAATTCCATGGGCTTAACTCTGAGGATCCCTTCCAGCACATCAAACAACTCAAACATCTAGCCCAGACCTTCGGGTCAAATCTACAAAATCGGGATATTCTGCTCATGAAGATGTTTTCCTTCTCCCTCATGGACAAGGCTGCTCATTGGTATCAAACTCAAACCCGCCCGATCAACACATGGGTTGAACTCCAGTCTAAATTTTTGAAAAAGTTCTTCCCTATTGGCCGGAGGAATGCCTTGCGCCACCAGATCACTCACTTCACTCAACAATCGAGAGAACGTCTTCATGAGGCATGGGACCGATTCTTGGATCTCATGCGAAAGTGCCCCCATCACGGAGTTCCTAAATGGGGACAAGTCCAGTCTTTTTACCAAGGACTACGTGAAGACATTCGACTGTTCGTCAATTCCACCTACGGAGAAAACATCTTGGATCAACACGAGGACACAGTGTGGGAGATTCTCGAGAATATGTGTGAGAACTCCATCAATAATGACTCCATAGGCTTATTCGACCGAACGAATGCTCGCACATCGACGAATCCTAGGGGAGCACATGAGACGCAGGGCCTGTTCGCATCCGTCGACTTGGAACTGATGGCTAGTCGATTGGACAAGGTCTCTATCATAGAGAAGAAGGTGGACGAGCTGACTCAGCATCTGCAATGAGCCACCTCTGTGCAAAACTCGTTTGCATAGCCACCTCTTGCGAGGGAAATTGTGCAAAACATCTATCACCAATCTTCTCAAGGGATGGACCCGTATCCACCCCTGTCTGACTCCAGGACCAGTGGGACCTCCAATCCACTATATTCTAGTTGGGGGAACTCTAAACCCTCATACTCTGATTTTCCTAAGGCTCCTCAGACCTGTGAGGACCTCAACGCCATCCAGAATGACCCATTTTCCAACACCTATAACCCTAGATGGTGGAATCATCCCAACTTCCTTTGGGCGGGAAATTCTCAGAATCAAAGACCACCTTATCAACCCCGTCCGCAAGCTCCTCGTCCCTATCAACAGCCTCAACCTCAGCCCAACCCCACCTATCAATATGGGCCAAACCAAGCAGATCAAATGACTCTTATCCTTCAAACTCTGGCTGACATTCAGAAAATGAATGCAGCAATACAAAAACATCACAAGGATGAGATCACAGAGGTTCGCAATCAACTCACCCAAATGGCAAATTCCTACCAACCTGGCACACTCCCTTTGCAACCTCTGCCAAATCC
Source organism: Thalassia testudinum (assembly GCA_037157565.1). Taxonomy (NCBI): domain Eukaryota; kingdom Viridiplantae; phylum Streptophyta; class Magnoliopsida; order Alismatales; family Hydrocharitaceae; genus Thalassia; species Thalassia testudinum. The sequence continues at coordinate 19,485,231 of JAZHRO010000050.1, forward strand.
AAATAACGTGTCAACCCAGAGGCATGTTATGAACCCAAATCTAGGCCACGCCCACATGATTTATCAGGCCCCTTCTGTTCCATCACCCGACGGGATGGAAGCTTCGACATCTTACGCGGGATTGCAACAGCAACCACCTATTTTACCAACCTTAAACCAAAACTAGGTAGGACTAAACTCCGTAACAACCTGTAGTGGTAAAGCAACTCAAGACCCACCTTATCCAAACCACTCCAAACCTGGTAGTAACCCAAGCCCTAGGATAGTTATCTAGGATACCCCTATCATAGATCAAGAACCTAGACCTATTCTAGAGGAACCAACCAAGGTTCCATTTCCCAGGGCCTTGACCAAGGGAAAGAGGATAACCAAACTCGTGGCTGCTGAGGAGGATCTAGTCAAGCTCTTTGAACAGGCCCAGATAGACATCCCCTTGATGGATGCAATCTGCCACGTACCGACTTACGCACAGTTTCTAAAAGACGTGTGTACACCCAAGCGTAAGTCGCGAACCAAAAGTGGGAGCCCAATCATACTATCAGAGCAAGCCAGCTCTGTAATATTAAGCAAACTCCCACCTAAGGCTAAAAACCCAGGTACTCCCCAGATTTCATGTACTATTGGTGATACCCAATTCGATAGAGCCTTATTAGATCTATGTGCCTTCATAAACCTAATACCTACATCCCTCCTTGACCACCTTGAAGAAGCTGAGCTTAAACCGACAGAGGTGGCGTTGCAGTTAGCCGATTGATCCATCAAGTCACCTAAAGGAGTACTCGAGGATGTCATTATCAGGGTACGAGATTTCTACTTCCCGGTGGATTTTATAGTCTTGGATATGAATGCACCTGAAAATCCAAGGGATACACCGATTATACTAGGGAGACCTTTTCTAGCCACTTCTAGGGCCAATATAAACTGTGAGGAGGGCCAAATAGAACTGAAATTCGGGAACCAAACACTGAAGATTGACATCTTTAAGGCCCAACAAGGGATCAATTACGGTGTTATAGAACAAATATGTGATATCAAAGCCATGGTTGATGAACAGTATATCGAGGACAACCTAATTATTCCCAATCAACCACCAGAAGATCAAAACCCGCAAACAAAGGAGTTTGACCCTGATCTAGAACACCCATAACTCCTTCCCTTGTTCCTGACACACACTCTAAGCCACCCGCTGCTACTGATAACCCCATTCTAGAACTCAACCTCTTCCTAACCATCTGAAGTATGTCTTTTTGGGTTCCAATCAGACGTTTCCTGTGATTATCAACTCCAGACTCACACCTGACTAGGAATCCCGTCTGATTACTGTTCTCCAGCAACATTGAAGAGCCATTGGATGGACTCTCGATGATTTGACTGGCATTAGTCCCTCTTATTGCACACACCGAATCTACACTGAAGAGGGCGCACGACCTTCGTGAGAAATGTAGAGACATTTAAATCCTAATCTGCAGGAGGTCATGAAAAGGGATATCATTAAGTGGTTAAATGTAGGGATCATCTACCCGATCTCCGACAGTCGGTGGGTGAGTCCAATCCAGGTTGTGCCTAAGAAGGCAGGACTCACCGTCATTACAACTAAAACCGAAGAAGTCATACCGACCCGTGTGGCTAACTCGTGGAGAATCTGCATTGATTATAAAAGACTCAATTCCTCCATGAAGAAGGATCATTTCCCACTACCATTTATTGATCAGATCCTTGAGAAACTGGCGGGAAATGAGTTCTTCTGCTTTCTTGACAGGTATTCCAGTTATAACCAAGTGGCAATCCATCCTGAGAACCAAGAAAAGACCACTTTCACTTGCCCCTTCAGGACATACGCGTTCCGAAGGATGCCATTCAGTCTCTGCAACGCACCCGCGACTTTTCAGCAGTGCATGCTTGCCATATTCTTCGATATGGTAGGTGATTATCTGGAAGTCTTTATGGATGAATTTTCAGTATTCGGCACATCATTTGATGATTGCCCCCTGCACTTGGCCCAAATCCTCAGGCGGTGCATTGACGTGAATCTGGTTCTTTCCTAGGAAAAGAGCCATTTCATGGTGCCTGAAAGAATTATCCTGGGACATCTGATTTCAGAGAAAGGCATCCAAGTCGATCGAGCCAAGGTGAACTTGATTTCCAAACTCCCGATGTAGCTCGATCAAGGACATCTAATCTTTTCTGGGGCACGTCGATTTTTACCATCGATTTATCCCTGATTTTTTGAAAATCGCATGCCCCCTGACCACTCTTCTCTCCAAGGATATACCTTTCGAAATCTCCAAGGAATGCACTCAAGCATTTGAGATCCTCCGTGACTGAGTTACCCAAGCTCCGATCCTACAGTCCCCTGATTGGTCTCAACCCTTTGAGATCATGTGCGATGCATCTGATTTCGCTGTAGGAGCAGTATTGGGGCAGAAAATTGACGGGAAACCCGTGGTCATTTACTATGCTAGCAAAACACTTGACAAGGCTTAGCGTAACTACACAGTTACTGAGAAAGAGCTTCTAGCCATAGTATTTGCCCTGAAAAAATTCAGATCTTATCTCCTGGGTTCCCATGTTATCATCTACTCGGATCACACAGCTTTGAGGCATCTCCTTGCGAAGAAGGACGTGAAACCTCGATTAATCTGCTGGATCTTGCTGTTGCAAGAATTTAACCTCGAGATTCGTGACAAAGTGAGAAAACAAAACATGGTCGTTGATCACTTGTCCCGCCTTCCTTCTGAGATCATCGACCCTTCTGAAACCATCATGGAACATTTTCCTGATGAGCACCTTCTAACTATCAATACAGGGCTTCCATGGTTTGCTGATATAGTAAACTACTTAGCATCACATCAGATCCCATCCAATTAGTCGAAGGCCAAGAAGGACAAATTGCTTTCTGATGCCAAGTATTACTTTTGGGAAGACCGGTATCTTTTCCTCATCGATGCTAATCAAATAATTTGACGATGTGTCACGAAAGCTGAAATCCAAGACATACTCTCTTTCTACCATGACTAGGCATGCGGTGGACACTTTTCAAGACATAAAATCGTAGCAAAAGTCCTCCAGTGCGGCTTCTACTGGCCCACAATTTTCAAGGACGCATACAACCACTGTAAGGCATGTACTCCTTGCCAGACCTTGGGCAACATGAGCCATCGAGATATGATGCTGTTACAACCGATTCTGGTATGCAAAATTTTTGACATTTGGGAGATTGATTTTATGGGACCCTTCCCTATCTCGGACGACTTCGAATACATTTTACTCGCTGTTGACTATGTGTCCAAATGGATCGAAGCCATTCCGACTCGAACCAATTAACATAAAGTTGTTATCAAATTCATTCACCAGAACATCTTTTCACAGTTCGGGATTCCCAGTGCGATAATTTTCGACAGAGGGACCCATTTCACAAACGCTCAGTTCAGGTCACTGATGACCAAATACGGGGTATCACAATGAATCTCTACTCCTTACCACCCCCAAACTAATGGTCTAGATGAGCTATCAAACAAGGAGATCAAGAAAATCCTCCAGGTTACTGTTCGATCTGACAAGAATGATTGGTCATCCCAGCTTCTGGAAGCTATGTGGGCTTATAGGATCGCCCACAAAACCCAATTAGGTATGTATCCCTTCAGATTGGTGTACGGGAAGGCGTGTCACCTCCCCGTCGAATTGGAGCATAAAGCCTATTGGGTAGTACAGAACTGCAACCTAGATCTTTCTAAGGTTGGAACCCATAGAAAGCTTCAAATGAGCGAGATCGATGAATTACGCCATGACACGTATGAGAACTCGCGAATTTACAAAGAGCTGGTTAAAGCCTTTCACAACAAGCACCTATCTAGAAAGATCTTTCATCTTGGTCAAAAGGTCCTACTCTTCGATGCCAGACTCAAACTGTTCCCAGGAAAACTGCAATCAAAATGTATCGGACCCTACTTAGTCTAACGAATCTTTGGAAATGGAGCCATTGAGATCAATCCACTCAACCACGATTCCGAACCCTTTGTCGTGAACAGTCAGAGACTTAAACCGTTAATTGACATGACTGATACAAATTTGGCTAAGATCATTGCGCCCAGCCAGTGGCATAAAACTCAGTGCTTAACAGGAGGTAACCCGTCATTCTTGAAAAACCTGAAACCTTTCTCGACATTTCTATGCTGAATTCATATTGCACTTTAGGGTTCATCCATTAGAACAGCCGACTCCACCTCAGGTACCTGTACCCGAGTCAAGAAATCATTCGCAACAGTCACTTCGACCCATTCGCCCACCCAAGACCTGTCCTAATTTATGAACTAAGCTGAATTCGAACCCACCTAATTTACAATGGGGACATTGCAAATCGTAGGCATGGGGGGGTATGAAAGTGCAAAACATCATGAAAACTCATCTCACAAGAAAAGATTTCAACAAAAAAATCACATATCACAAAAAACACCAAAAAAATGAAAAAAATCTTGGAAAAGAACAAAAAAATTGAGGGGTGGAGAGAATTTTTGAGGCCATACAAACCATGAGGAGGAAAAAATCAAAATGACAAAAAAGGAGCACAAAATGAAAAAGAAAAAGATATAGTCATTAGTAAGAAATTAAGGGATTAACTAAAGTTCTAGACCACATCAAGGAAAAGGAAAATGAAGAAAAGTGCTAATGAGACACAAAAAGAGATTGGTAGGAACGTTGATCTTAGGCCTTTTGGGCTAGACTCTTAGGCTTAAAAATTAAAGTACCTGCTAAGATCGGGATAATCCTCAAGAGGTTGGGGAAAATGCGAAGCTTAAATATTAGGTCTAAGGCTTAAGGAGTATTCGGCCTCGTTAAATGACCTTCAGTTTGAGGGACTCGGCAACCTAAGCACCCCAATCCACACACTGTCTGGTTCAGTGTGCATAACTATCAAAATCACGCAAAAGCATTTAAATGTTCTGAAAAAATTTGCCTAGATTAGTAGCGACCGATCAACACAAGTTGATTTGGAGTTCCCGACGCGGAGAGGTAGGAAATTTCCCTCGAAGATGCGTAACAACATATCGTCTCCTCGGTGCTTATCTCCTAGGATATTTGCATATCCTACCGGGGGTACGTAAGCACCCTGCTGGTTTAGATGCCATGGGTAACAATATTACGAAATGTCGATTGCCAAGGTCTGGATTTAGCTACAGAATGCCATAGGCGAGATTATCTCAAAATATCGAAAGCCAGGGTTCTGGGGGTTGCCATGGGTGGTGCTATCACGAAGCATTGATTGCCAAGGACCTTTGAGGATTGATGATGGAGACGAGGAATCTGATATATACCATGTTGAGAAGCCAAATCGAAGCTAGAAATAAAAAGAAAAGAGAGAGAAAACTCTCCAAACAAATAAACCCTCTATCTCTCTCTTACAAAAAAATGCACTGTAAACTAAACCGAGGCTAAAATATGTCTCAAGCTCGGGTGCTTTAACCACGGAGTCCAACGAACCTTAGGATAGCTCCTGCGGGCATTAAAATCCTTTGCGGAGGACTGAGGCTAGAGCGGGTCAGGTCCGGATCTTGGTTGGTACTTGAGTACCTCTACGCCTATTTTCGACATTCTAACCTAATCAAAAAGAAAAATAAAAAGCACTCATCATAAATTGTGAAAGAAACTCATGGTCTAGAACAGAAGTTAAAACCTTAAAATTTTGCTAAGGGACTAGTAAAAGCTAAACATGGGGGTATGATGGGAACACCATCATGAGCCCTAACTAGCTCATTTTGGCTTAGAAAAGAGAACAAAAGCTCCAACATAACCAAATGAAGGGCCTAACTCAAGGAATAATCAGTCTAAAAGAAAAGCAAGAAACAAGGGGTAAAACTGTAATTTTACCATTGTAGTGAAACAACGGGATTTCTCAGGGGCTATAAATGGGTCAGTTGGTCTTAACAAGATAAAAAGTAGGTTGGTTCAATCAGAAAAGGGCTAGTGTGAGATCTGGGAACTAAATGGCTTCTTGTAACCCTAAAACAGACCCACTTAATTTAACAAGGTTCTGGTCAAGATAAAATTCAACTAAATCTTCTAAAATTCATGTAAAAATATCCTCTAGGGTTTAGAACCTTCAATTTGACCTTTAGAACCTATTTTGACCAAAATAGGGGTCCTAGTCAAACATTTGCCCTAAATTAGGTTTTTGTGCAAAATGCCCAGACAAACGTGGTCAAACCTAAAATCCAACTTCACCATTGGATTTCTTGGGTCTAAATTAAGTTTATACCAAAATTTGGACCTAAGGGGAGTTCACCTTGACCTACTTTGCAAAACAGTCCAACCTAATTACTTTTATGCCCCTAGCTTTTGAAAACCTTGGAAACACCCCCTATCTTCCTCACCATTCTTTGCAATTAGGTCCCTCCACCATTACAGCGGAGGAATCCTACTCCAACAAGGATTCAAGAGGGAGATCTCCTTGATTCCTCAAAGAATCCCTCTCAAATTTGAAAGGGAGATTCTATAAGGAATTCCCGATCGTGTGAACCCAATTATGTGCTCTGATTCCCACCCAATCTCTCATGCGAACGCATGAGAGATATGGGTATCTCTCGACCTTCCAAGTCCGGCGAGGTTGCCATGCTTGGAAGCTTACCTTCCAAGCATAAGGCCCTCTGCCTATGACTATAAAAGAGGCCCCAGATCCCCCCGATCAATTCAAGCTTGTTTTGGCCTGAGATTACCCCCAAAATTCCTCCTCTCCCCTCCGGCCAAAAAGCCCAAAAGCTCCAGCGACTCCTCCTCCCTCTTCTCATCACTCTGCCACTAAACCAGTGGCAAAGTCATCTTCGCCTCCTTTGTCCATGTCGCACCATACCTGCACCCGCGCCTATATCCCTCTCGTCGTCGCCGCCTCTCTATCTCAGGGTCTTCGTCCCCGATGACGGCATATACGCGCCGTCTGCCCCTCTCCCACCCCCTTTGTCCAGCCACTCACAGATAAGTCTCCTTCACCTACTCTTTCTTTTCCCCTTATCAATTTCTACTTTCACACCTCGACAACCACAGACCACCCACACCTTCTCCACCTCCGACAGACCACTGGCGAGGTGCATCCACCACTCCACGCACCCACACACCTCGCCAACCACCTCGAAAGCATCACCTCATCCCACTAATTATCTTCCCCCTCTCCATTGACCGCCACAACCTCCGTTCACTCCCCCCGAACACACCCAACTCCATGGCCACAAACTGACCTAGGCACGCACGCCCAGGCCGTCCCGCACCACACCAGTACTTGAGCCACCTTCGCCGTGTCATGGCGAAGCTTTCTGAGCGATTTGACAAGGTCGTGAGGCCGTATTTGTGTTGACAGGTACAGGGCTCTATCCGCCATTGAAGCAAGCTTAAAGAAGCTTGCTATCTCCGCAAGCAACCTCCAGGTGCCAGGAGACCAAGTCCCAGGTGTGCGGCTTTCCTCCGCGAGCAACATCAGCCCATCTATTGAAGGCCAAAGCCTCGCAACTGTAGCAATTAAGCGCGACCCTGCGAGCGCACGCGAGGAAGCGGGTGGGACATTTAGTCCCACCTTGGTAACTTTAGAGGGGGTGGAGTGGTATAAATTTTAATTGTGTCAGGGGCTTATCGCCTCCTAACATGAGGTAAGGTCCCACTCACCTCCCCACGCCTCATCCGCGATACACTCCTCGCGGACCTGGTATCCAACCTAACTATCCCTGCACTCCTCGTGCACCACCCACGCCGATGCACTTGGTCATGGGTGCGCCGACCCGAACCATATACCTGAGTAGGGTCTGGGAGAGTGAGCCTAAGAGAGAAGAAAGAGAGGAGAGTCCACGGGGAGGGTAGGGGTTAGGTTTTGCTCTCTCAGAGGCCAAAGCCAAGGAAGAAGAGGAAGCCAGGAAGCCAGAAGCCAAGGAAGAAGAGGAAGCCTCAGCAGCGGCTAAGGGTGAAGTCGTCAAGGAAGAAGAAGAAGGAAGAAGGAAGGAGAAGGAAGCTTCAGCAGAAAAGCCAAGGAAGAAGAGGGCTCAGCCGAAGTCATAAGCAGAGGAAGAAGAGAAAGAAGAGTAGAAAGAGAAGCTAAGACCAACAAGTAGAGGAAAAGAAGAAGAAGAGAGGAAGAAGAAGCCAAGGCTAGAGAGATAGAAGAAGAGACGAATCAGAAGACATCAGAGGAAAGAAAGAAGAAGAAGAGGAGAAAGCTCAAGCCAGAAGCAAGGAAGAGAGAATTATCTGATTTTTACATCTATATTCATATTTTTTGAGCTTCTATATACATTGAAACTATTTTTATTGCCTCATATTTTGATTGATCATCACATTTTATCAAATTGAAAGTTGTGTTCCTCGTTTTTAAATCCCAATTTGCTCCCTGTGTTTGACCTTTGATTCATAGTTTTTCGAGTAATAAACTTTCATTTATTTTTCGAAGTGATTATAACTATACTGCGACGCAATATTTACAAACCCGATTTCGCTTTCAACTAAACACGGAATCATCCCAATTTCCTGTTGGCAAGAAATAATCAGAATCAAAGAGTACCATATCAACCCCGTCCGCAAGCTCCTCGTCCATATCAGCCGCCTCAGCCTCGGCCCAACCCCACTTATCAATCTGGGCCAACTCAAACAGATCAAATGACTCTTATCCTTCAGACTCTGGTTGATATTCAGAAGACGAATACGGCTATGCAAAAACAACACAAGGATGAGATCATAGAGGTTCGCAATCAACTCGCCCAAATGGCGAATTCCCACCAACCTGGCACACTCCCTTCGCAACCTCTACCGAATCTGAATAACGTGCCGAACCAGAGGTGTGTTATGAACCCAAATCTGGGCCAAGCCCACATGATTTATCAGGCCCCTTCTGTTCCATCACCCAACGGGATGGAAGCTTTGACATCATATGCGGGATATCAGCAGCAGCCACCTATTTTACCGACACCAAACCAATACCAGGCAGGATTGAATTCTGTTACAACCCATAGTGGCAAAGCAACACAAGACCCACCCTACCCAAGCCCTAGGATAGTTATCCAGGACACCCCTGTCCTAGATCAAGAACCTGGCCCCATTCTAGAGGAACAAACCAAGGTTCCATTTCCCGAGGCCTTGACAAATGAAAAGAGGACGACCAAACCCATAGCTCCTGAGGAGGATCTGGTCAAGATCTTTGAACAGGTCCACATAAACATCCTGTTGCTGGATGCGATTCGCCACGTACAGGCTTATGCATGATTTCTGAAAGATGTGTGTACACCTAAGCGTAAGCAGTGAACCAAAAGTGGGAGTCCAATCATACTGTCAGAGCAAGCCACCTTTATAATTTTGAGCAAACTCCCACCTAAGGCAAAAGACTGAGGTACTCCCCTGATTTCTTGTACCATTGGTGATACACAATTTGACAGAGCTTTATTAGATCTAAGAGCCTCCATAAACCTAATACCTACATCCCTACTTGACCACCTTAAGGAATCTGAGCTCAAACTGACAGAGGTGACATTACAGTTGGCTGACCGATCTATTAAGTCACATAAAGGAGTTCTTAAGGATGTCATTGTTAGGGTACAGGATTTCTATTTCCCGGTGGATTTTGTAGTCTTGGATATGGATGCTCCAGAAAACCCGAGGGATACACCAATTATACTAGGGAGACCCTTTCTGGCCATTGTTAGGGCCAACATAAATTGTGAGGAGAGCCAAATTGAAATGAAATTCGGGAACCAAACATTAAAGATCAACATCTTTAAGGCCCAAAAAGGGATTAATTGCGGTGTTATAGAACAGATATGTGACATCAAGGCTGTGGTTGATGATCCATATATTAATGAAAACTTGATTACTTCCGATCAACCACAAGAGGATCAAAACCTGCAATCAGAGGAGTCCGAACCTAACCAGATACACCCATAACTCCTTCCCTTACTTCTAACACACACCCCGAACCATCCGCTGCTGCTGATAACCCTGTTCTAGAACTCAAGCCTCTTCCCGACCATCTGAAGTATGTCTTTTTGGGTTCCAATCAAATGTTTCCTGTGATTATCAACTCTAGACTCACACTTGATCAGGAATCCCGTCTGATTACTGTTCTCCAGCAACATCGAAGAGCCATTGGATGGACTCTTGATGATTTGACTGGTATCAGCCCCTCTTACTGCACACACCGTATCTACACCGAAGAGGGCACATGACCTTCCCATGAAATGCAGAGACGTCTGAATCCTAATCTACAGGAGGTCATGAAAAAGGAGATCATCAAGTGGTTAGATGTAGGGATCATCTACCTGATCTCTAACAGTCGATGGGTGAGTCCAATCCAAGTTGTGCCTAAAAAGGCAGGACTCACCGTGATCACGACTAAAATCGGAGAAATCATACCGACTCGTGTGGCGAATTCGTGAAGAGTCTGCATTGATTACAGAAGACTCAATAACTCCACAAAGAAGGATCATTTCCCACTACCGTTTATTGATCAGATCCTCGAGAAACTAGCCGGAAATAGGTTCTGCTTTTTGGACAAGCACTCTGGTTATAATCAGGTGGCAATCCATCCTCAGGACCAAGAAAAGACCACTTTCACCTGCCCCTTCGGGACGTATGCATTCTGAAGGATGCCATTCAGTCTCTGCAATGCACCTGCTACTTTTTAGTGGTGCATGCTTGCCATATTCTCAGATATGGTAGGCGATTATCTGGAGGTCTTCATGGATGACCTTTCAATATTGGAAGAATCATTTGGTGATTGCCTCCTGCACTTGGTCCAAATCCTCAAGCAGTGCATTGACGTGAATCTAGTTCTTTCCTGGGAAAAGAGCCATTTTATGGTGCCTAAAGGAATTGTCCTGGGACATCTCAAATCAAAAAAATGCATTCAGGTCGATCGAGCCAAGGTGAACCTGATTTCCAAACTCCCTATGCTTTGTTCGATCAAGGACATCCAATCTTTTTTGGGGCACGACGATTTTTACCGTCGATTCATTCCTGATTTCTCAAAGATCGCGTGCCCCCAAACCACTCTGCTATCTAAGGATGTACCTTTCAAAATCTCTAAGGAATGCACTCAAGCATTTGAAATCCTCCGTGATTGAGTTACCCAAGCTCCGATCCTACAGTCCCCTAATTGGTCTCAACCCTTTGAGATCATGTGTGATGCATCTGATTTCGTTGTAGGAGCAGTACTTGGGTAGAAAATTAACAAGAAACCCGTGGTCGTCTACTACGCTAGCAAGACACTTGACGAGGTTCAGTGTAACTACACGGTTACGGAGAAAGAGCTGCTAGCCAAAGTATTTGCCCTAGAAAAATTCAGATCATATCTGCTGGGTTCCTGTGTTATCATTTACTCAGATCACGCAGCTGTGAGGCATCTCCTTGCGAAAAAGGATGCGAAACCTCGATTAATCCGCTGGATCTTGCTATTGCAAGAGTTTGACCTCGAGATTCGTGATAAAGTGGGAAAACATAATGTGGTAGCTGATCACTTATCCCGCCTCCCTTCTAAGATCATCGACCCTTCCGGACCCATCATGAAACATTTTCTGAATGAGCACCTCCTGACTATCAATACAGGGCTTCCATGGTTTGCTGATATAGTAAACTACTTGGCATCACATCAGATCCCATCCGATTGGCCGAAGGCCAAGGACAAATTGCTTTCTGATGCCAAGTATTACTTTTGGGAAGACCCATATCTTTTCTGCATCGACGCTGATCAAATCATTCGACGATGTGTCGTAGAAGCAGAAATTCGGGACATATTATCTTTCTGCCATGACCAGGCATGCGGTGGACATTTCTCAGGTCATAAAACCACAGTGAAAGTCCTCCAGTGCAACTTCTATTAGCCCACGATTTTCAAAGACGCATACAATCACTGTAGAGCATGCACTTGTTGCCAAACCTTAGGCAACATGAGCCATCGTGACATGATGCCCTTACAGTCGATTCTTGTATGCAAAATCTTCGACGTGTCGGGGATTGATTTTATGGGACCCTTTTCTATTTTAGACTGCTTCGAGTACATTCTACTCGCTGTTGACTACGTGTCCAAATGGATTGAAGCCATTCTGACCTGAACCAATGATCATAAGGTGGTTATCAAATTCATTCATCAGAACATCTTTTCACAGTTCGGGATTCCACGTGCATTGAATCTCTACTCCTTACCATACCCAAACTAATGGTCTAACTGAGCTATCAAATCGAGAGATCAAGAAAATCCTCCAGGTTACTATTCGACCTGACAGGAAAGACTGATCATCTCGACTTCTAGAAGCTTTATGGGCTTATAGGACCGCCCACAAAACCCAATTAGGTATGTCTCCCTTCTGATTGGTGTATGGGAAGGCATGTCACCTCCCCTTCGAATTGGAGCACAAGGCCTATTGGGAAGTATGGAACTGCAACCTAGATCTTTCTAAGGTAGGAACCCACAGAAAGCTTCAAATGAGCGAGATCGATGAATTACACCACGACGCATATGAGAACTCATGAATTTACAAGGAGCGGGTTAAGGCCTTTCACGACAAGTACATATCCAGAAAGATCTTCCATCTTGGTCAAAAAGTCCTACTCTTTGATGCCAAGCTTAAACTATTCCCAAGAAAACTACGATCAAAATGGATCGGATCTTACCTCATCCGACGAATCTTCAAAAATGGAGCCATCAAGATCAGTCCACTCAGCCATGATTCAGAACCTTTTGTCATGAACGGTCAAAGACTCAAACCGTTCATTGACCTGACTAATACTAATTTGGCTGAGATATCCTTTACCCTCCATTCTCCCTGAGCTCATTGCGCCTAGCTGATGGCGTAAAACTCAGCGCTTAATGGGAGGCAACCCATCATTTTTTTAAAACCCGAAATCTTTCTTGACAATCCTATGCTAAATTCATATTGCACTTTACGGTTCATCCATTAGAACAGCTGACCCCACCTCAGGTACCCATATCCGAGTTTTGAAATCGTTCGCAACAGTCACCTCGACCCGTTCACCCACCCAAAACTTGTTCTAATGAATGATCTAAGCTAAACTCGAACCCACCTCATTTACAATGAGGACATTGCAAATCGTAGGCATGGAGGGGTATGAAAGTGCAAAATGCCATAAATTCATCTCACAAGAAAATGTTTCAACAATATATCCCAAAAATACCAAAAAACATGAAAAAATTTTTGAAAAAGAATAAAAAATTCTAAGGGGAGAGAAAATGTCGAGGCCTCATCATGAGGAGAAAAAGGGGAAAAGTGACAAATATCAAAAAAGGAGCACAAAATGAAAAGAAAAAGAAGATATAGTCATTAGCAAGAAATTAAAGGATTAACTAAGCTCTAGACCATATCAAGAAAAAGAAAATGAAAGGAAAAAGTGCTAATGAGACACAAAAGAGATTAGTAGGAACCCTGATCTTAGGCCTCTTGGGCTAGACTCTCAGGCTTAAAAATTCAAGTATCCGCTAAAATCTGGATAATCCTTAAGAGGTTGGGGAAAATGTGAAGCTTAAGTACTATGTCTAAGGCTTAGGGAGTATTCAGCCTCGTTAATTGACCTCTGGTTTGCGGGACTCGGTAACCTAAGCACCCCAATCCACACATAGTCTGGTTCTGAAAGAGTCACCTAAATTAGGAGCAGCCAATCAACACAAGTTGATTTGGATGAGTTCCTGGCGTGGAGAGGCAAGAAATTCCCCTTGAAGATGCGCAATAACATATCGTCTCCTCGGTGCTTGTCTCCTAGGATATTTACATATCCTACTGGGGGCATGTAAACACTCTGTGCTAGTTCAGATGCCATGGGTGGCATTATCACGAAATGTCAATTGCCAAGGTCTGAATTTAGCTATAAAATGCCATGGGCGAGTTTATCTCGAAAGCCAGGGTTCTGGGGGTTGCCATGGGTGGTGCTATCACGAAGCATCGATTGCTAGGGACCCTCCGAGGATTGATGATGGGGACTAGGAATCCAATACAGACCTTGTCGACAATCCAATCCAAAGCTAGAAATAAAAAGAAAAGAGAGAGAAAACTCTCCAAACAAAGAAAATCCTCTGTCTCTCTCTTACAAAAACACACTGCAAACTTAACTGAGGCTAAAATATGTTACAAGCACGGGTGCTTTAACCGCGGAGTCCAACGAACCTTAGGATAGTTCCCGTGGGCCTTAAAAACCTTAGGATATTTTTCCCAAATTTTTGAAGATCATTTGATACTGTTTCAAGGCGAAAAACTGTCCAAGGGTCAAAGTTCCAAATCTGACCCCCTGATATTTAAAATTCCCTAAAAATTCGGTTGAAATAGTAAAAATTATAAAAAAATACTCTATGAAAAACTAATTGAAAAAGGAATCTACTTGCAAAATTTCAAATTAATTGGATTCTAATTACTATCAAAGAATCAACATTATTCTTGTGGTCTACTGAAATAGAGAAAAAAAACCCTAAAAGTGCATGCAACTTAGGTTGAACCTTTAGGGTCACAAATAGAGACCACACTTTTGGCTAACCTAGACTTAATCAAGTCTAGTTAGCCGGTGAGCTTGGTCACCTTGTGGGCCACTCACCACAAACCCCACTGAAGAAAACGGGTTAAAAACTAATTTTAAAACACGAAATCAACCCGAGTTCGTTGTCGTACTACTGGATGAGTTTAAACTCTCTTGCCAAACCTGGTGACTAAGTCTGCGGGGTAGTGTCAAACGACCGCGAATCGGGGGTCAACGGAACTGGAGGCGTAAGCCAAAGGAAGAACCTTCCCCTTAGTCCCCTCGTAACCAGACTGGCTGGGTTAGCTTGAGAGGCGGGATTCACGTTCAGTCGGTTGTACGACGAACTTATCTTTAGGAATTCAAATCCCTAACGAAAAATCTGGTCACCTGATCTATAAGGACCATTTGATTGACAGGGCCTTAGCCCTGTTCTGCGTGGTTACACCAACCCAGGGGTTGGGCGGTGTATGCACGGAAGGAGGTCACTTCGACCTCACTTGGTTGGACCTTGGGAGCCACTCCCAAGGAGGCGAGTCACCTTGCCTGGACCATCTTCTCGCCCCATTTCTTCTATCTGCTGAGTCGCATTGGCTAACATTGGATCTAGACCTAATCAGGATCCAAAAGAGCTGGACCCACGAGCTTATCTGAGAGCTCGGGTCACTGAATCAGCTCAACCTTGGGATCAGAACCCAAGGTGGCGAAGATGACTTTTCGCTTCGCTTGATCCTTCTCCTTGGGTTACCGAAATGGTTAACCCATATCCTAACCCTAGATATTATGACCCATACCAGTCGGTCCCTCAAAGGATCGCATCTTATAACCCAGGATATGGATTTCATACTCCTGCTTCTCACCCATGGAACATGGGTAGACCTGATTCACCCCCTGGAACCCCTGAAGAGCTACCGGTGCATATGCGGCCACATTATAGAATACAGAGAGCTATAGCGAGCGCTAAGGAAAAGGCCGTATCCTATCTACGCGAAATCCAGGCTATCATTGAGCTAAACCAAAGATAAAGCCGGATTCCGCATCAACAAGCCGTGATGGAGCTCCTTCAGGAAACAGCAGAGATAACAAGGTGAATTGGACAAAATCGGGAAACTCAAGAACTATTTCTTTTGAGATATCAAGTGGAAAATAGCATTGAAGACCTTGAAGAATCTGAAACAACTACGCCGGAAGAACACACAGAAGATTCTCGGGAGCAGATGCTAGAAGACCACTCAAGGGAAAAAGAATCTAGCATGGATATGAGATAGGAGCAGGAAGTATGCCGAATGGGTTCATCTGAAATTGAGGAGGAAAGGACTGATATCTCCAGGACTGAGCCGCAATCAGATTATCCTGAATCCTGGGAGACACCTTTTGGGTTGGATAACCCAATCGAGATAAGGGAAGCAGATCCAATTGAGGATATGGATCCTAAGGCAAACATTACATGCGACACTACTGATCAATCTAGACCACTTCCCATTGTAGGTGAACCTGTGCAAGAGCCAACATCTTCTGATCTGCACTCTTCTTCTTTCACCTACATACCTAATTCGGATATTAGAGATTTTGAGACGACACTTCCTATCCCTGATCCTGACATCCGAAAACTAGAAGTAGCTATGGATAACTCGAACAAAGAAATAAATATGCTACCTGAGGTAGAAATTACTGAGGAGCCCAATGCATATGAGGGTGAAGCTTCGAGCAGAATGAGCTGGGGACGCACCTATCATCCTAGTCAAACTAATAGATGGCTCGACCCCGAGCCTGAAGAGATAGCCTCTGATGAATCAGAGATGAGTACTGATGAGGATGAAGTAATTTCTGACGAGGATTTCAGTGACCTCCCCACAGATCTTCTACTTTCACAGATACCCCCATATGACCCAGAGCCTGGAGAGGGCATGATCTTTGATGTCAATTATCATTATGAGGATCCCCATGACTCAGATTCTAGTTCTGAGATACATGTTGATCTACTCCCTCAGCAACTTCCTGCTGAATTGTGGGACATGATAAATTAGCTGAATCAACATCATGATCCCCCCTCTGATTATCCTCTATTTTCCACCACCACTCCACACTTTCTTATAGCTAGACTTTTTGGAGTAGGGGTGCACAATCAGCTAGTCCGCATCTCTGGACCACTGATCTTAGGAGCATATGAGCACATCTTTCTCTTAATCTTAGCCGGCTCCTATGCAAGAATTGATACATCTGATTGAGTGCTCACCCAGTTGGAGGCGTTAAACTCAGCACGTATAAATACCATTCACTCCACATTTCACCATCATCTATACATAACCATTTTTATACATAGCATATTTTTGTCTTAGCAGATTCCCTTTTGTATATTGCATGTTAATAGGTTGGCCGGTGCTGAATGTATAACTTCAAGAGCAATTACAGGTGACTTCTACCCACTCATCCTCTGTTAGAGTTATTTTCTTTTATTCATGCATGAGGACATGCAAGAACTTAGGCATGGGGGGGTAGATACAGAAAAACTGAAAAAAATTTTTTGTGCCAACACTTAGGAAAACCTCGGAGCTACATGCAAAACGTACTTTAGGACCTTAAATAAAAGAACAATCGACTCCACCTCTAATGCTCGCATTGGAGCTACAAATCGTTCGCAACAACCAATTCCGACTCACCTGCTCACCTTTTGTTCTAAATTTAGGGTCAAGCTGATTGTAACCCGATACGGGAAATTCACGAAGTACAAATTATACGAGGTTACATGTCTATAACATATATACATATTGCATTCATGAATAAGATTATTTTATTAAGAGAATGCATTAGGGATTTTTATCCTTTAGTTGATTCTTGTAATCTGGAATCCAGTACAACTTTTCACACACACGTAGAATTTGCAATGGATTCACGGTGAAGGCTGATAAACGTCTTCAGTCTGTCGAGAAGAAGCAGTGCTTCTTTTCCTGAACCCTTGGACAATGTTTTGGGAGTCAGGCAGATTTTCCTCCAAAAATCCACCAAATAGTGTGAGAGAGTAGAGTATACTGGTGCTCTAAGATTAGTGCAAGGAATCTGGAATCCTAGATAATTAGGTGATGATACTCTGAGATTAGACATAGTTTTCACTCTCGGTTCCCGCGTATACATTTTTGTGCGAAATTGTGAGAGCCACCGAATAAGGCAAATACGCAGAGAGCGAGTTTTCATAAAACTAGGGCTAAGGTGGATGGTTACGACCATTCTTTACGGAATCCTCGGCTAAAGGAGGGTATTGATGTCAAGGTCAGAAATACACCATCCTATCCATCTCGCCCGGTGCCGTGAGTAGGCACTTCCACCAAATAAGCCACCCAATGTCTCTTGAGTACCACCAATCCCCAATAATGCCTCAATAAAGTTCATGGATGTTTGCCAGTTGTGCTATGCTAAAAAAAAAAAAAAAAGAGAAAAAAGAAAAAGAAAAAGAATGATGAAAAGAAAGAAAAACTGAAAAAAAAATTAGAAAAAGAAGAAAAAAGAAGAAAAGAATGAATATTTAGTGTTTATCAAGGCAATACCACCAAATAAAATTGAGCTCCACCAAATATGACCTTAACCTATTCTTCTTGTGTTTCTGACTGCCCGAATACTGGCTGAGGAATCCCGACTTAGTGTTAGGGTTATGAGAACTCAATTAAAGTGTTAATGCCTAGTGAGACCACCAAATACAGATCCTATGTGCGAATCTGGTGAGGTTGTGAGCTCTAAGAAAAAGAAAGAAAAAGAGCAAGAGAGAATTAATACAAAGGAATCAAAGAGAGCATAGTTTTTCTCGTCTTTCTTTGAGTTGAGTTACTTAGTAATTCGGGAATCTGGATTCTGTAGTACTAGTCTCTATGTAGCACCAAGTGAGAATGAGCCACCAAAAATACAATCCTTTCCCTCAAAGATTCTCTACCTAAGCCTAAAGCCAGGGTGGAATTATAGAATATCTTGAATACCCCGAGGGAAGA
This sequence comes from Thalassia testudinum, assembly GCA_037157565.1. Taxonomy (NCBI): domain Eukaryota; kingdom Viridiplantae; phylum Streptophyta; class Magnoliopsida; order Alismatales; family Hydrocharitaceae; genus Thalassia; species Thalassia testudinum. Next base: position 19,503,686 of record JAZHRO010000050.1, read on the forward strand.
AATCCGCCTATCCCGCTAGAATTTTTATTAGGGGTCAAGTACAGGCTTTAGAGGTGTATTAGTCTTCACTCGAATCCGTTGCAAAAGCTACATAGCTGCACCTTCACGATTGTCTGGATTTCTAGAGCATAGGATGAAAACAAAAAGGAGAAAAATCTCTATGCAAACACTTGGTAAAATAACCAGTCCCTTAGGGACCCTTGCTGTAAATAATTTAGTCTTGCATTTGCTAGGGACTAGCAAGATTTAGGCATGGGGGTATGATTGAGCAGCAATCATAGGTCTTAATTGACCTAAATTAGGCTAGGACTTAGCATAAGTTAGGGTTATTCATGCATGCATATGCATTATCTGCGTCTTTACTGCTTTTCTTTAGCTATGCATAAAATAATGTTATAATGTGCTGATTAAGTGCATTATGTCGATTGCAGGGAATAAGCTAATCAGGAGCTAGATTTGAAGCTGGATCAGGAATAACAGGAGTTGTAGCAGAGTTGGAGCAGAATGCCTAGTTTAGATGTAGGAATAATAATGTAAGGGGGTTAAAGGTTTTCTATTCTATTAAGTAGAAATAAAGCAGTAAAATGTGAAGAGCTTAGGTCCATCCTAGCCCTAGGATAGCCTAGAGACTTCCCCAAGCCTTAGCCACCCTTAGATTAGGTCACAACACCCTAAGAAGCCCTAAACCCTAGTTCCAACCCTTCTCTGGACGTCCAGATAAGTTTTAAGATGTCCAGGACTCTTAGCCAACTCCCGCACACTTCAAACCCACTTCTGCAGTGTTATTAGACGTCCAGACACTTTGTCAGACGTCTAATTTCTGCAGAATACCCAAAACAGAACCCGAAATCCTTCCTGACTCTGATTGGACGTCCAGACAACAAGTCTAGACTTCTGATTTTTGAGTATAAGACATCTGATTATATAATTAGACGTCTGATACTGCTCTTCAATTCTTGTTTTGAGATTTAAGCCTTGATCTTGGATCTCTAGGTCCCAAAACCCAATTCCAACCCCATAGGAACCTAAATTAAGGTTCCCTAACCCTAGTACATCACCTCTAGACCTCCCTAAGGACCTAATTAGGTCCTCACTAAACCTAATTGACTTGGATCTTAGACAATTCCATCAGCCTATTCAATTGGACTCATTGAGTCCAATTGAGCCCTGATCTCTGCACACACTGTCCAATTGGACTCAGTGAGAGTCCAATTGACCTAGACCTGACTTAATTGAGTTGTTTTACTCTCAATTAAGTTTTCACACACCCAATTAAACTTGTATTAAGTTTAATTGCAATTTACCTTAGTGAATTAGGGTTTATAACCCTAATTTGGGACATACCTTGACCTATACCCACTAGAACCTAACCTAATCAACCTAGCCACCTAAGTTTTGACCCACACACACCCACACACACCATCCACACGAGAATATCTAGCCTAGAGTTCTCTAGAACTCTCTACCATGTGTGGTTACCTTGGTTGCCAAAAATAGCAACCAAGAGCCATTCAATTTTTAGATCCACATTTGGTGGATCTAAAAACCACCATCCACGCTCTCTCTCTCACTCTCCCACGAGCTCCCACCATAGGCCTCTCTAGAGAATTCCATAATTCTCTAGAGAGCTTCCATTAGGTCTATAAAAAGACCCCATGAGTGGCCATTTGCACCCATTCACTTCCTTGGCATTCATTTCACTTAGGCTAGCCACTTCCATCTCAACTCCACCTCCACGTGTAGAGCACTACCATGGAGGCCACCATCTCCACGCCAAGAAGCTAGATCAGCTCCCCAACCTCTCTCCAAGGGCCGGCCTAAGTTCCATTGGCCGCCCCTCCTTCTTCTCTCAACCACTCAAAGGCCATCGGGGACCACCCCTGAATGCCCTTCCATTCTGCTAGATTTAGATTATGCTCTTCATATATTTACTGCTTTTATTTAATGCTTAGTAGTGTAGTCTTACTTCTCCCCCAATGGTGCATGCGAAATCCCCCCATCGATTCTTGTATGCGATCATTTTCTGGTAGCTCGATTTAATTTTCAAGCATTTATGTACAAGCTTTCCTCTAGATTCCTTGTGCAACAACTCCCAAATGAATGAATGAAAACACATTTATATATATATATAAATATCTCTATCTATTTGAAATCACCATGAGCTTAATGATTGCTATTATCTTTTGTGTAATTAATGTTGCCCGTTTCTAACTCTTAATATTCTTGCAACTAAGCATGTCGTACGTAAATACGTAATAATCACGAACCGGCATGCGATTCTAAACAAAGTAGAGCGGCAAAAAGATCGATTTCAAAAGTAAAAGCAACGCCTCCCAGAGACGAACGACCGGGACTCAAGTCTCGTTACTTTAGAAATCAATTTTTGATGAACGTTTTTGCACGACTATACTACAATTTCAGATGACTTTCAAATGCGCGAAAATGGCTTTCCGTCACCGCACTCCACTACCATCATCCCTTCATCTCCGACCACCACTCCGGTGAGTTCGCTCCACCTCAACAGACCACCTCCCTCCTCACCAACCGGTCCATAAGCACCGCCACGGCTCACTGAACATAACCCCCCACTCACAACACTCCGCCACTCACCCACAGGAGCCCCTGAACATACCCACACGCATGGCCGCAGTGGGCCTTAGGCATGCTACCTCAAGAGGTCCCACGCCACGCCGACCACCACTGCAGGTTCACTGCACCTTAGCGAAGCTCCCTGAGCTTTTTACGTGGCTGCGAGGCTGTGTGTGTGATTTCAGGTCCAGGGGTTCGCTGCCATTGATGCACGGTTGGAAGCTCACTTGCTAGCTTCTCCAGTTCGTGCCCGCTCTAGGATCTAGTCCCTGGTTGCGCAAGGCACTCTCGCAAGCATCCCCAGGTGATCAATTGAAGCCAGGAGCCATCACTGCAGCTACAATTGAACGAAGACACTCGGCTGTAGGCGTGCATGAAAGAGGGTGGAAAGTTAGTCCCACCTCGGAAAGTTGCGAAGCACCGCACTTGCATAAAAGGAATTTCTACATTGGGTTGGTTGCCTCCAACTCACGGGGTGAGGTCCCCTCTCACCCGACTCGACACCTCATTCGCGACCACCCCCCACGAACCTAGTGATCCAACCTGACCGCACACCTCACCCACCACTGTTACAACCCGGTTCCCAAATTCCTACAGGACCTGAGATCGGTTCACCTTGACTAATCCCAAGACCCAGTCGTCGTACAAGAAATAACCAAAAAGCAGGAAAATAAACCACATTCACATATGCAATGTAACTAAGCAGTAAAAACGTACAAGCAGTAAAGAAAAGTAAAAGCTGCTAATTTAGTACATACCACCACAACAATGGGAACAACAGAAATGAAAGTAGCAGTAACAGGAATAGAAGCTAAAGTCCAAAACTCACAACAACAGCAAAGAGGGTACAACAAAGAGTGCAGAAAACTATGGCTGGGCTCGACTGGGCCCGGCACCCTCCATAGCTAGAAGCTCGGGCTGTTCAACTCCTGGACCTGAACAGTGTTATAAAAAAGAACGAAGTCAGCGAACGCTGAGTGGTAACCATACTATCTAAAGCAGTAAAAGTAACAGGTATAATTATCTTTTCAAGTTATTTTATTTTACAGGTAATTCCTTTTCACCCCTTTTTGTCAACTTTAAGATTTTTCTTGATCCTGCATGTTCCTCGTGGAAACAATCTTGATTGCAGTCTTTTTCGAAGAGTAGAAGGTACACGTGATGCTCTCAGATGTAGTCCCCCATGGTAGTCCTACACCCAATCAACCACCCTGAGGTCACTATCAGACGTAGCGGTGACTACGGCACCCGCGATAAGCGATGGGTAGCTACCCCGCACTGACATATGGCCAGTCATTTCCGCTAGCGGTACGCTAAAAGTACAACACAGAATAGTATAGGGCCTAGCCCTCTCAGAAACAGGGGTCTAGCCCCTCATAACCAAACAAGGGTCTCGCCCCTCCACAGTCCGCACACCCTCGTCTGACTACCCCGATTTGCCTAGAGGGCCTAACAAGTCGGTGTAGGGTGGCTAGCTGAACCTCGGGTCCCGTGGGGTGGCTAGCTCCCTCCATACACTAGTAGCTCACCTCGGTACCGTGTACACGAGGGCCAACAAAAGTTGGTGTAGAGTGGCCAATCCTAACCTCGGGTCCTAACCCAAGGGTGGCTAGCTCCACTCTACACAAAAAGGAGACAGTGGCTCTGCTTGGTACCACATACTCAAAGGCCAGCACACTTGCCGTCTACATTCCAGATTTTCCATCTAACCACAGGAGCTCTACTCCTAACTCGCCATAGGGTTCATGCTCATGTTCACCACGTTATTCCTATCCAGATTTCATCATTCACAATTCAGTTCTCGTTTATATACAAGCAACTCTTATTTCCACAATTTAATACATGCAACTAATGATTTCATAGGTAACTGTTGATGAGTCCATTTTAATGGACTATTGTTACTCCTAAGTAATTCAATTCTAACATAGTATGCTTGTTAATAATCACATTAGGTCATTAAATGATTGCATATGTCATTATTTAAGTTTACATTTATTCTATTGCTTATTATGTAATTATTTTAAATTTCATGCTGGTCCCACAACAGCGCACTTGTTACAGGCTAATAATCGGGAAGAAGAGGGAGGAGGACCAATTGTAGAAAAGAATAGGGGGTGAAAAGATATTTCTCCCCCCACAAATATCTAACCTACGGCTGTCGTCCTCCCTCAACAGAAAAACAGTGCTGGCCATATTTAGTAAGGGATTTTGAAAATCCCTTGACTCACGGGAGAGAGGAGATAAAGAGAGAGAGGCGGAGGGGCTTGGAGAGGGATCCATTGAGAAGTACTGCGTGCACTGTAGGGAAAGCGTGCACTGTGCACACCTTCCACCACCCTCACCGCACTGCCTCAGCACCTTCACCAATCCCTTGCAAGCCACAGCCGCACCCTCCACTGCCTGTCCAGCCACAGCCTGCCCTCACCGCGCACCTCCAATCGCGCGCACCACCACAACCGCACCAACTCCCACCGCCCTTGCGCCCTTGAGCGCCCTGCAGGTGCTACACCCAGACTCACCGCGCTACTGCCACAACCGCGCCTTGCACAGCCTGCACGAAGTGCTCGCAGGCGCTACACCCACCGCGCCCTTGCAGCCCAAGCGCCCTACAGGCGTGCCTTTCCAGCCCCCACCACAAGAGCCCTATAGGTGCTGCACCAAGTGCCCACAAGTGCCCTTGTATTGCTCACCGCACTGCCACAACGTGTAGAGGCGCGCACTGCAGACTGCACGGCACCTCCTCTTCGTCATCTTCTTCATCTTCAGCGCCCTGCAGATACCCAAAGTAACCACCCGCAACAAGCGCCCACAGCAACCACGCAACTATAGGCAGTACAGCGTAGCCACGCGTGCCCGCACATCCACGCCCACAGCAGCCGTGTCGCCACCTGCCGGCGATAGGCCGGCGCTCCTCTCTACCAACTGGCCTCCTCCGGCCACCTCCAACTACCGCATCACCACCATTGCGTTGCCCTCATCTAGGCACACCACCCCATCGACTCTTGCCACCAACCGTGCACGGCCGTCCACGCGGGGAAGAGAGAGGAGAAATCCTCTTTTTTCTCAATTAATATTTACATCTAGTGTCATTGCCATTTAGATATTAATATTTTATTCATGCCACATTACATTGATGCACTCATAGTTTCCTGAAATTACTTCTCTTGTGTAATGTGCATCATTTAACTTTGAATTTCAAATCAGATTTGCATGCAAGTTGAATTTACATGATATTCCATTACACATGCAACATATACATATTTTTGGAGCTTAATTCCTGACATGAAAATTGCATAAATAACCCTGAACTTTTAAAGAAATTGCAAGCTCCATTTAAAATAGCATATTCCTCGCATTAAAGTCGCGAAAGTGTCTGCAAACAGTATATTCCTCTACTCATGAATTTATTGGTCTATTCCTCTCTGTGGATGCGACATCTTTATTATAGTTAAATTTGATATTTAGTTTTCATTGAGAGATTTTTCACCACATAAAACACAACGACATATCATTCTATTGCTATCATAAATAAGCGAGAATCTCTCCATTAACTATTCAATTATCTCAGGCAGCTCATATTCTAATAGGAAACTCATACTTTATATTAGGCAATGGCTAGCAATTTAACTTATTCATGTATACAATTACAATCATGCAGAACAATTTGGTTTATTCATTTCTCTATCCTAGGGTTCATGCCACATCCTAGGTTTCTAGTTGACTAATTTTCATAGATACATTCATATTTAATAAGAATAACACGAGTGGACCACTCAACTAGACAATCCAGGAGTACTGGGGGCTCGAACTGCAGACCCAGGTGCCTCTGCGAGCCCTAGACACGCAGCAAGTCGAGGTCCTATACCAAGGTATACATCACAAAGGAAGATTCAGAACAGTGTATAAAGGTTTCTAATACATAGAGAAACTCACAAGGAAATCACAGATACTTCGTTTGCATAAAATGGATCCCGACCGGACCCCAAACGGGTCAAAAACATGTCTACAGACCAAAATCAGATGTCAAGAAACAAGCCCAGAAGTCTTAAAAGTTATAGAATCTCACCTCAAGCTCCTACAGTGACCTCAGACATCCAGGACTCCCTAGCGACCGTCTGAAAGCAGTTCCAAACGTCTGACCAGTCCTCCGATCATCTGGAAGCACCTCTGATCGTCTGGTGAGCTGATCAAATGTCCAAAAGTGTGTGGAAGGGCGTTCCGCGCACCTTCCCAAGGCTGGTCCTACGTACGATAGAGCAACCACCCTATTTTAGCCAAACCAAATCCTCTGCTGTGTGGCCTGCATGGCCATAACCGCGAAGAGAACGTACCTTCGCGATATAGGTGCTTTTAGACGTCTGGTGTTAACACCAGACATCCAGATGTTCAACCAGTCCTCCAGACTTCACTCCAGACGTCTGATACTAGAAAAATTCAAGTATTAGACCGCGCTCCCATCGCTTCTCGCCACGCTCCGCCGTAGCTCCAACTGCTGCAGGTGGTCGAGGACGACACTCCGGACCTCTTCCTCCTCCCGTATGCGCCGCGGTGGCCATGCGAGCTCCGACGAGCTTCCATGAAACTCCTGACCTCGGCCTCCTCCTCCTTCTCACGCACTCTCCTCCTCACTCTCACGCTCTCTCTCTCGCTCACCTCCCGCCACTCCGCCACGCACTCTGATGATGGAGAGGGCAGTGTGTGGAGTGGAGAGGAGAGGAGGGTGGCCTTTATAAGGGCCAAGGGTTAGGGTTCTGCAGGGGAAAGGGAGAAGGAAAGAGAGAGAAGAAGAGTTCTGCGTGCTGCCCGCGCGTAGAATGTAAAATGCGTACAGATTTTTAATTTCCAAACGTCCGGGAAAGGGTCTAGACGTCTGGACAAACGTCTAACTAACACTCCAGACGTCTTAAAAGACTAAAAGTGGAACGGTTCTTTACATCATAACAAACTTAAAGGAAGTTTCGTCCCCGAAACTTGAACTAGCTAGGGTGTGGAAAAAGGAACGTAAAACGCATAACAAACTTAAAAAGGACAGAAGTAGGTTCGAAAAGATGCACCCTCAAAAAGCTCCGGGTACCGCTCTCGCATCATCACCTCAGGCTCCGAGGTAGCCTCCTCGTACCGCTAGCTTCTCCACAAAACCTTCACTAGGGGTACCTACTTCCATCTCAGACTCCGAACGGCTCTGTCTAGTATCTGCACTGGTCTCTCGGGGTAGGTCAGGTCGTCACCCACCTCGACACTCCCGTGGCTTAGAACGTGATTGGGATCGGCAACGTACTTCATGCGGTTGGACATGTGGAACACGTCGCGCACTCTAGAAAGCTAGGAAGGAAGGGCAAGCCGGTAAGCAACGAATCCTACCCACTCCAAGACCTCAAAGGGCCCCACAAATCTTGGCGCAAGCTTCCCCTTCACCCCAAAATGCTACAGGCCCTTCATGGGAAAATCATGGAGAAAGACATAATCCCCAACCTCGAACTGCACCTCTCTGTGTTTCCGGTCAGCATAACTCTTCTGCCTGCTCTTGACAGTGCGGAGTCGTCTGTGGATCTGCTTTATCACTTCCTGACTCTATCGGATCAACCTAAGACCATCCTCCCACTTGGTCCCTACTTCGACCCAACTCAAGGGTGCAGTACACCTCCATCCGTACAGAGCCTCATAAGGTGTCATGCTAATGCTCGAGTGATAACTGTTATTATATGCAAACTCTACTAGGGGTAAATGCTCCTCCCAAGAGCCTCTCCAGTCCAGTACATAGGCACATAAAAGGTCTTCAAGTGTCTGTATGGTGTGCTCTGACTGTCTGTCCATCTGGGGGTGGTACGTGGTACTGAACCTCAACCACATCCCTAAAGCCTGCTGAAACTCAGCCCAAAATTGGAAAGTAAAACAGGTATCCCTGTCGGATACAATCTCACGTGGAACTTCGTGCAGGCATACTATATCGCGAATGTACCTCACTGCCAACTGTGCTGGTCCCAAGGTGACTCGGATCGGTAGGAAACACATCGTCTTCATCAACCTGTCCACTATCACCCAGACTGCGTTGTATCCTCGCTGGGTAATAGGTAGACCCACCACCAAGTCCATGGTGATCCTCTCACACTTCCACTCTGGCACAGGAAGTGGCTGCAATGGCCCAGCAGGCCTCTGGTGCTCGGCCTTCACCTGTTGGTACACCAAACACTACTGCACGAACTCACCCACATCCCACTTCATCCCTCTCCATCAAAAGTCGAGCCTCAGATCATGATACATCTCTGTATTCCCGGAATGTATGGTGAACCTGGACCCGTGCGCCTCCATCAGGAGGTCTCTCAACAACACCTCGTCCTTGGGAACGCACAAAAGTCCCCTCATGCACAATACCTCGTCTGTAAAAGAAAAGTCTCTTGGGTCCCCTGACAGCACTCTGTCTCGCAACATCTGTAAGCACTGATCTGCCATCTATCTTGCAATGATGTGGTCTATTAGCTCTAGTCACATCTGCCGTGTCACTGTCACTACCCCACAATACCCCTGTGACTCCCGGGGTTGCCAACTTCCCAACTCCTCCATAAGTCTCCAACTCTATGCCTGTAGACTGGCCAAGTGGGTGGGTGCCTTCTAGCTCAAGGTGTCAACCACCACGTTGGCCTTCCCCGGATGGTAGGAGATGCTGCAGTCATAGTCCTTCAGGAGCTCTAACCAACGTCTCTGCCTTATGTTAAGCTCCTTTTAGTCAAACAAGTATCTGAGGCTCTTATGATCTGTGAAGATCTCAAAGGTCTCACCGTAAAGGTAGTGCCTCCATGTCTTCAGTACGAAGACAACAGCTGCCAGCTCTAAGTCATAGGTAGGGTAACTATGCTCATGGGTTTTCAGTTGCCGTGAAGCGTAAGCGACAATGTGACCCCGCTGCATGAGCACACCCCCTAACCCCTGCAACGAAGCATCTGTGTACACCACAAAGCCACCACCGCTGTCCGGGATGGTGAACACAGGAGCTGAAGTCAGTCTCTCCTTCAACTCCTAAAAGCATGCCTCACATGCATCTATCCAGGCAAAGGGCACGTCCTTCCAAGTCAACTGAGTCATAGGACATGCAATCTGCGAGAACCCTCTGATAAACCGCCGATAGTAACCTACCAGTCCCAAAAAGCTGCGTATCTTTGTCACTATACGTGGCCTCTCCCACCTGAGTATGGCCTCAACCTTGGCTGGATCCACAGCCAAACCATCCCCTGAGATCATGTGGCCCAAGAAAGTCACCTACCTTAACCAAAACTCACACTTGTACTCGGCATACAGCCTGCATTGCCTTAAAGTGTCCAGAATCATCCGTAGATGTTGTCTGTGCTGTGCTTGATCTCGCGAGTAAATGAGTACGTCATCGATGAATACTACCACAAACTGATCCAAGTACAGTTTGAAAATCCGGTTCATCAATTCCATAAAGGCTGCGGGGGTGTTGGTCAGCCCAAACTGCATGACCAAGAACTCGTAGTGCCCGTACCGGGTATGGAAAGCTGTCTTGGAGACATCGGTCTCCCTGATCCTCAACTGGTGCTAGCCTGACCTCAAATCTATCTTAGAGAACACTGTGGCATCTTGCAACTGGTCAAAAAGGTCATCAATCCTCGGCAGCAGATACTTATTCTTGATGGTGACCCTATTCAGCTGTCTGTAGTCAACACAAAGTCGCAAGGTACCATCCTTCTTCACAAATAACACAGGGGCTCCCCACGGGGATGCACTAGGCCTCACAAAGCCTTCTCCAACAGGTCCTGTAGCTGTGACTTGAGCTCTCGCAGCTCAAGTGGTGCCATCCGGTACGGTGCAGTAGAAATGGGGCTGGTCCTCAGTACTAGTGAGATCTTAAACTCGATGTCACGCTCAGGCAGTAGTCCTGGCAGCTCCTCTGGAAACATGTTGGGGTACTCACAAACCATCGGAATGCTCTAAAAGTCAGCCACGGGGCTAGGCTCTGCCACTACACAGACTAGAAAGCCCTCACACCCCTGGCTCAAAAGCCTCGCTACCTGAAGCGCAGATATGCACCTGAAACCTCTGTCCACCGGCTGTCCGTGAAACTCAAAGGAAGGCAACTCCGGTATGGAGAAGACGATCTTCCTCCCGAAACAGTCCACCAAGGCGTAGTAGGCAGACAGCTAGTCCATCCCTAGAATCACGCCAAAATCCTCCATCGGTATCATAATCAGGTTAGCGGGAAGGCTGTGTCCCCCTATACTGACCTCACAGTCCGTGTAGACCTCCTCAAGCTACAAACAACCGGGCACCTAGGTCTCTGATCACAAATGGATCCTTTAATAGCATACTGTCCTGTCCTAAACTGACAACAAAACTCGTAGCAACAAATGAGTGTGTGGCACTAGAATCAAAAAGTACGTATACTAATCTGCCAGAAACGGTAACCATACCTGCCACCACTGAATCGGAAGCCTCGATGTCTCTGTGTGTCAGGGCATTGATACGCCCCTCAGCCCTCGGTGCAGATGAAGCAGCTACACTCTGGGTCGGGCGAGCAGCCGCTAGTCGGTACCCTCCTCATGGCTGCTGCCCTCCCCCATGCGCCTGGGGACCGCGACTACCAGTTCGGCCTCCAACGCTCGGTAAGGGGAGCATCTGCTATGCTCCAGCCCTAGATGGGTAGTCCCTCCTGATGTGACTCGGCTGGCCACACTAGTAGCAGAGGGGAACTTGACTCCCTCCCTCGGTATGTCCCTGTTGACAGCTGGGCGGGGGTCCAGTGCTAGCAGCTGGCCCCTGTCCAAGGCCCCCAAAAGCCACTGACAGCCCTGCAAAATGAGATGGCTCTCCTACAAGTGCCGCGTGCCTCCTCTCTCGATGACTCTGAGAGTACTCTGGCTGGTAGGGCCTCTTCCGTCCACTATCAGTGTGTCGTGCGGCCGGGTCGGTCTCCTCGTACGTCATGGCTGCCTCCACCACTCTCGAGAAGGTGGGCAGCTTCAGGAGTTTGACATGCCCCCGAATAGCAGGTCGGAGCCCCTCAATGAACCTCCACAAGTGCTCCTTCTCTGTAGCTACGGCTGTCGAAGCAAAACGTGACAGCTCCAGGAAGCGCGTGTGATACACGCTAACAGTCATCGTCCCCTAACAGAGAGTGTGGAACTCCCGCCTCCTCTGGTCCTGCCAAGTCTGCGAGAAGTACTGCTTGCAGAAGAGGGTCACGAACTGGTCCCACATCAGCTCTCCCCTCTCCGGGCCTCTAACTGCCCTCCATCACTTGTGTACCGCAATCTCTAGCTAGTATGCAACAAAGGCCACGTGGCACTCCGCAGGGGGGCGAAGGGTGTCAAACATCTTCTTTATCTACTCCAGCTAGTCCTTTGCCTCAGACGGGTCCTTATCCCCCTTGAAGGAGGGGGTTTCAACTTCCGGAACTGTCCAAAAAGCTCATGGTGCAGTTGCAGTGGGGGAACGGGCATGCCTCTAAGCAAGAAGGGCTCGTGCTCGGACTCCTTCTCGTCAGATGCTGCGGTGGTCTCTCTGTCCCACCGAGGACTCCCCCTCTACGTCCTTAGAGAGAGGTGCCCATGGAGGTTGGTGGAGCTCCTCTCGCACTGTCTCTGTTCAGTTGAGCGAGATCCTGAGCCTGAACGCCTAGGAGAAGAGGCGGGTCAACTGGCACCTCGAGCCCAACATGTCCGCCCCTTCGACCTCGGCCACAGCCGCGACTACGGCCCACCTCAAGAACTCCCCGACGAGGCATCTCCTGCAAGGAGACGCGAAAGACAGAACAAAAGGGTCAATGCTATCGAGTTTCTTCTAAAAAGGACTCAAAGTAGATATCAAAGAGATACGTTGTGATGGCTACCCTAGTTACATGCACGTGAATGGTTATTCTCAAGCTAGTTGGTTCATTTCTCAAGATGACCTTACTCTGATACCATCTTGTTACAACTCGGTTCCCTAATCCCTACAGGACCCGAGACCAGCTCGCTTAGACTAATCCTAAGACCCAGTCGTCCAACAAGAAATAACCAAAAAGCAGGAAAATAAACCACATTCACATATGCAATGTAACTAAGCAGTAAAAACATACAAGCAGTAAAGGAAAGTAAAAGCTGCTAATTTAGTACATACCACCACAACAATGGGAACAACGAAAATGAAAGTAGTAGTAACAGGAACAATAGCTAAAGTCTGAAACTCACAACAATAGTAAAGAGGGTACAACAAAAAGTGCAGAAAATTATGGCTGGGCTCGACTGGGCCTAACACCCTCCGCAGCCGGAAGCTCGGGCTGCTCAACTCCTGGACTTGAACAGTATTATGAAAAAGAACGAAGTCAACGAACGCTGAATAGAGTGGTAACCATACTATCTAAAGCAGTAAAAGTAGCAGGTATAATTATCTTTTCAAGTTATTTTATTTTACAGGTAATTCCTTTTCACCCCTTTATGTCAACTTTCAGATTTTCTTGATCTTGCATGTTCCTCGTGGGAACGACTTTGATTGTAGTCTTTTCCGAAGAGTAGAAGGTACACGTGGTGCTCTCCTGGCTGGGAGAGTCCCCCGTGGTAGTCCTACACCCAGTCAACCACCCCGTGGTCACTGTCAGACGTAGCGGTGACTACGGCACACGCGATAAGCGCACAGGTAGCTACCTCGCACTAACACGCGGTTAGTCGTTTCCACTAGCAGGTACGCTCAAAGTACAGAACGGAACAGTATAGGGCTTAGCCCTCTCAGAAATAGGGGTCTAGCCCCTCAGAACCAAACAGGGGTCTTGCCCCTCCATAGTTCGCACACCCTCTTCTGACTACCCTAGTTTACCCAGAGGGCCTAACAAGTCGGTGTAGGGTGGCTAGCTGAACCCCAGGCCCCGTGGGGTGGCTAGCTCCCTCCCTACACTAGTAGCTTACCTCGGTACCGTGTACACGAGAGCCAACAGAAGTCGGTGTAGAGTAGCCAATCCTAACCCCGAGTCCCAACCCAAGGGCGGTTAGCTCTACTCTACACAAAAAGGAGACAGTTGCTCTCCTTGGTACCACGTACTCAAGGGCCAGCACACTTCCCGTCCACATTCCAGATTTTCCATCTAACCACAAGAGCTCTACTCCTAACTCCCTGTAGGGTTCATGCTCATGTTCACCACATTATTCCGATCCAGATTCCATCATTCACAATTCAGTTCTCGTTTATATACAGGCAACTCATATTTCCACAATTTAATACATGCAACTAATGATTTCACAAGTAACTGTTCAGTTATCTCAGGCAGCTCATATTCTAACAGGAAGCTCATACTTTATTTCAAGCAATGGCTAGCAGTTTAACTTATTCATGTATACAATTACAATCATACAGAATAATTTGGTTTATTCATTTCTCTATCCTAGAGTTCAAGCCACATCCTAGGTTTCCAGTTGACTAATTTTCATAGATACATTCATATTTAATAAGAATAACAGGGGTGGACCACTCTACCAGACAATCCGGGAGTACTGGGGGCTTGAACTGCAGACCCAGGCACCATTGCGAGCCCCAAACACGTAGCAGGTCGAAGTCCTATACCAAGGTATACATTACAAAGGAAGATTTAGAATAGTGTATAAAGGTTTCTAATATGTAGAGAAACTCACAAGGAAACCACAGATACTTCGTTTGCATAAAACAGATCCTGACCGAACCCCAAAAGGATCAAAAATGTGTCTACAGACCAAAATCAGATGTTTGGAAACAAGCCTAGACGTCTTAAAAGTTACAGAATCTCCCCTCAAGCTCTTGCGGTGACCTCAGACATCCAGGACTCCCCCGTGACCATTTGAAAAGTAGTTCCAAACATCTGACCAGTCCTCCGGTCATCTGGAAGCACCTCCGGTCGTCTGGTGAGCTGATCAGACATCCGAAAGTGCATGGAAGGGTGTTTCGCGCACCTTCCCAACGCTGCTCCTGCGTATGATAGAGCAGCCACCCTATTTTAGCCAAACCAAATCCTCTGCGGTGCGGCCTACATGGTCGTAACCGCGAAGAGAACATACCTTCACAATACAGGTGCTTTCAGACGTCTGGTGTTGATGCCAGATGTCCAGATGTCTAGCCAGTCATCCAGACCGCACTCCAGACATCTGATACTAAAAAAATTCCAGTATCAGACCGTGCTCCCAATGCTCCTCGCTGCACTCCGCCACGTTTCCCCTCGCTCTGCCGTAGCTCCAGCTACTGCAGGTGGTCAAGACAATGATCCGGACCTCCTCCTCCCGCACGCGTCGCGATGGCCGTGCGAGCTCCGACGAGCTTCCATGAAGCTCCTGACCTCAGCCTCCTCCTCCTTCTCACGCACTCTCCTCCTCCTCTCTCTCACGCTCTCCCTCGCTCACCTCCTCTCGCCGCTTCGCCGTGCACTCTGATGGTGGAGATGGTGGTGTGTGGAGTGGAGAGGAGAGGATGGGAGGGTGGCCTTTATAAGGGTTGAGGGTTATGGTTCTGCAGGGGGAAAGGGAGAAGGAAAGAGAGAGAAGAAGAGTTCTACGTGCCGCCCGCGTGTAGAACGCAGAATGCATACAGATTTTAAATTTCCACATGTCCAGGAAAGTGTCCAGATGTCTGGACACTTTCCGACAGATGTCTGACTGACACTCCAGATTTCTTAAAAGGCTAAAAGTGGAATGGGTCTTTACAACCACCGTACGCCGGTGGGCCTGGTCCCGAACGCGTATCAAACCCGATTACCCAAAAAGTAGCTCTGGGAGAGCGAACCTACGAGAGAAAAGAGAGAAGAGAGCTCGCGTAGGTAGGAGGTAGGTTTTGCTCTGCAGGCAGAAGAAAGATAAGAAAGAGAAGGTGAAGGAGGAAGCCAAAGTCAGAAGCTAAGGTAGGAGAAGGGTTGCAACAAAGAGAGGAAGGAAAAGGGTAAGGCAGAAGAAGGAGCTGAAGGAAAGAACAAGGAAGGCAGAGAAAGAAAGAGAAGGAAAGAACTGAAGGAAGAAGAAGCTGAAGGCAGCCGTGAAGAGAAAGATTAAGGCAAGGAAGCTGAAGCCAAAATCAGAAGAGAAAAAGGAAGAGAAAGGCAAAGGAAGATAAAGAAGAGAAAGAAAAAAGAAGAATATTGAAGGCCAGCCGTCAGAGACAGAGAAAGAAGAACAGGAGAAGAAGAAGAGAAAGAGCCAAGCACTGTAGCATCAACATTTTAAGGCGTCTCATTCACAAATCAGACATCTAATTTTGTGTTTATTCACATACATTGATTCCTTTAGTGCCTTACATTTATTCTTATCTTTTTGCACTATAACATTGATTTTATTGCATATTATATTCTTTCAAATTCTCAAGTTGTGATCTTGATTTCTAAACCCTAATTTGCTTCCTTTGTTCGACCTCAGACTTGTAAATTTGAGTAATAAATTGTATTTGTTTTGAATGTTTTTTGACTGTACTACAACGTGATCTTTTAAAGCCCGATCAAGCGTCCCTAACACCAAGGTCGAGTAGTTTTCAGGTTCTGGATGAAAATCACCCAGAATCGAAGATTGTTAAGCTTGTAGGGTCGGGCCTGCAGTTTTGCAATATGCAACCCAAGACCAAAGTATCGAATAATGGGTAGAGATGGTTTAATAGGTTCAGATGTCCTTTTAGATTTCAACTCAAAAAGATAATCAATGATACTGAGCTTGGGTTGCACGTGAAAGATATCATAAGGGTCCTGGTAGAAAGTAGGTGGATTCAGGTCAATAGGTATCCTTAGATCCAAAATTGTAGTTCCCTTAGAAGTAGCTTCCCAGATCTTTATTTCCAACTTCCTATCCTCCAAGATCAAAGTTTCTAGGACCTCCATATCATTGTACACCCCATCTAAAATACCCAAGTCCAACAATTGTGGTTGAATCAGGACTGACTTGGGAATAATGATTTCAAAAGTCAGCTCTTCGGGGTGCAGATGAGGAATGGGGTCACTAATTGAATCATCAGGATTTAGATCCTCCAAGTTAACCCCAACCGAATCAAATTCCTTTACTATTGGGCTGTCAAATGGTTCATCAAATTCCTCAGGCCCATTTGTCTCACTAAAATCATCTTCCTTACGCTCAAGTGAGACTTCACTAAGAGATTCTTCACCCTCAGAGTCAGAATTCTTGATCCACATTTATATACGTCTCAAAATCATATGTCAATTCATGATTCAAGGAGACATATTTTTCTTTGTTCCCTAGCTCGGGGATCTCAGGTGAATCAATCGGTTCATCCTGAATTGGTTACTTTAGACCAACCTGGTCATCTACAGTCTCAGAACATGTATCCCCCTCGATAGGTGCCTAAGCAAGTTTAGACATTGGCTCTCTTGAAGGGGGTTCATCTGGAGAATCATCTCAGGATTGGACTAGGGCAACAATAAATTTCATCCTCAACCTTGACAATTTCCCAAGTAGAAACTCACCCAGGCCCCTATCCCTAACATTTTGGAGTAAATCCAATAAAGAGCTATTCAGCTCATCAATCATTTTTATCATAGGCTCCATTGCTTCAGTGCATGGTGTTGGCTGGGCTTCTAAAGATTGTATGGTGTTCCTCAAGTTAACCAACACCCTATCTTGGATCTGGTTCACCTAAACCGAATGGTTTGGTTCAAGTTTGGGTGGGTTTGGGTTAAATCTAGGGGAGTCAAGATATCGAGGTTCCCAGGTTCCTCCCTAATAGTAGGTCGTTTCAAGTTGTTCAAAGAATGGTAGCGACCTATATTCAGTGGAATACTAGGGAGGGTAAGCGTTCTAATCAACATATCCTCCATGGTTGTAGATCTGGTTAGGTTGATCATCAAAGGGTGGAGATCTATAATCATTGTAGCTCTAAGAAGGATAGCAATCATAGTCTTGTCCAAGGTTAGACCTCGGACACTAAGGTCTGGATTCGTATCCCTAATCAAAGTTGTCTTGGCTAGGAGATGGGTAGTCATAAGTCAAGTCGGGATAGTAATCATCTTGGGGATAACTGTTGGTAGGAGGGTAGGATGGGAAATGCATGTAAGATGTGGAAGGATACATGGTAGAATAGGAGGGAAATCAGAAGAGAGAAAGGAGCCCTGCAATACAAGCAATCAACCCTATCTT
This sequence comes from Thalassia testudinum, assembly GCA_037157565.1. Lineage (NCBI taxonomy): Eukaryota > Viridiplantae > Streptophyta > Magnoliopsida > Alismatales > Hydrocharitaceae > Thalassia > Thalassia testudinum. Next base: position 19,521,349 of record JAZHRO010000050.1, read on the forward strand.
TAGGTGGGTTAGCCTAAAGACCTACAGACTCCCAAGACTCGTCTTGAGATTATAAACGATTTGGTCTACTTCTATCCAATCCAACCACTTAGAGGGAGGGGCTGGGGAGAAGGTTCTTCCTTTGGCTTGCGTCTCAAGTTCTTAGTGTACCCCCCAGCCATGGTCATTTGATGCTACTCCCCTAGCTAGATATCAGATGGACTAGTAGAAGCAGATTAATCGAAAAAAAATCCCAATCTGAGCCCTGAAGAGCGAATCAATCCTTAAGGCCAACGTCTACTCAGTTTTAGTTAGGCTTGGGATGATTGTGCTCTTTGAATGTGATGGGCCCTTTAGATGGGTTGTGCCCTTATGATTAGTTAATATGTGTATACGTGCACAACCAGGGTTTGCAAATAAGGTTATTTGATGAAGTGTCTTTTAGGGTTTAACCTTGTTTAGTAGCTTTTAGGGTTTAATCTTAGGTGTATTCAATCAAGTTCAAGAGAACACTCCAAATTTTGAAGGCACTTGTGATGATATATTCCTTTAGAAATCAAAAAAATAATGTGAAGTGCCTAGTTCACCCCTAAAGATTAACCCTAAGTGGCAAGCTACTGATAACTGACTTTTATCTTCAGTGGTGCGGCCCAAACAGCTCAATCAATTGGCCTGTTGCACCACTTAGTTAAGGCACACAGATGTTTAACCTATACAAATTTCTACTCACTTATGTGTGTGTTGAGTTAAGTGTACCGGATCCACAAGCCAGATTCCGGTTAAGTGATAGATCGATGTGATTGTGCGCCTTAGGGTGAGAAGTTGTGGGTGTTAAGTGTGTAGCCTTCAATTAAATCCCACAAGAGAAGAGTATATATATTTTTTATAATATATGCGGGTGGGTGAGGTGAGGCGAAGTGACAATCAAACAATCAAATCTATCCTAGGGTTTATGCAAGCACCTAAGTTGATTTGGGTTTGAGTTATTAGGTTATGGAATGGAAATCTAGTAGGTTGGTGAGGGGGGGGGGATAAACTTACAAATGTGTCTACCTGCACTGTTGTTTCGCGACATTTTATCAGGTTTTTAAAGATTATCACGTTGTAGTATAGCCGAAAAGCATTCAAAACAAATAAAGAGTTTATTACTCGAAAACCGAAGTATCCGAGGTCGAACATAGGGAGCAATCTAAGTACTTTTAAAGACTTGAGAAAACAATTGATTCAATGAGAGAATTATAAAAATGAATTGCTAAAAAGAGCAGAATTGGACGTCTAATTTCTGTATCAGACGTCTTAAAATGAAAGTCTTCTTCTTCTTTGGCTGTTCTTTCTCTTCTTCTTTTGCTGTTGCGTGCCTCTGATCTTCTTCTTCTTCACTGTTCTTCTTCTTCTACCTTGCCTCTTTCTATTTCCTCTGCAGTATCTTCTTTCTTTCTTCTGTTCTTCCTTTTCTTTCTTTCTTTCTCTTGCTCTTCTTTCTCCTTCTCTTCTTCTGAGTCCTTCTTCTGAGTTCTCTTTTTCCTTCCTTCTCTTTTCTTCTGCACGGCCTCTCTTCTTCTGCTTCTTCTCTGCCTTGCCTTTTTCTCTGCTCAGCCTCTCTTCAGAGCTTCTTCCTTCTCCTTCCTGTGGCTAAGTACTTAGCCTTTCTCCTTCGCTCTCTATTCCTGGACACAAGGCACAGCAAAACCTAACCCTTCCCTCTACCCGCACGTATCTCTCTCTCTCTGCAAACAGCTCACAGGAAGCTCTCCCAGAGTCGGGTTAACAGGTTGGGTTGCGTACCCGGGACTAGGCACACCGGCATGATATGGTGCGCGAGGTGTGCTCGGTGGTGTTGGGCCGAATCCCGCCAGGTTTGTGAGGTGAATCCGTGGACGAGGCGGGTGTGATGGGCGAGGGACCTCACCCCAGTGGATTTGGAGGTGATTAGCAATATGCATAAAATCAATTTAAACCAGTGCGGCACTTTGTGAACTTACGATGTGGGACTAACTGGTTGCTTCTCCTCTCGCGCGCCCGCAGGAAGACCTCCTCGTAATCTCCTCAGCTGCAGCCTCGATTCCCTTCGCTTGCTAGCTGACTACCTTCACACAACTCGCCCGCCTTCGCAGCAACTGAAAGCCTGGAGCCCCGGAGCACGGAAGAAGTTGCTTCAATCGTCGACAATGGCGGCTGGGCCTTAGAACCTGTCTTGCACGAATATGGCCTCTCGGCCTAATCAAACTACCGGGAGACCATCGACATGGCACGGCGAAGGTGGTGCGATGTGCAGCAGGCCGCGGGACGGCCTAGGCGTGCGTGCCTAGGTCGTCCTGTGGTTGGAAAGATGGGTGTGATCGGGGTGCGTTGTGGAGGTGTAGAGTGGCAGTGGATGGGCGAAGGATGTTCCGTGTGATGAGGTGGAGCTTTTGCGACGGTCGGCAAGTCATATGGAATTGCGGAATGACAGGGGCGACTCGCCGGAGGTTGGCCGGAGGCGAGGAAGGTAATGGTGGACAGGCGTGGTCGTGGGGCAATCAAGTGAAATAGAGTGGGGAAAAGAAAGAGGGGAAGATGGGGAGTAATTATAACCTACTTGTAGGGACGAAGGGGGTCGGAGAGGCGGGCAGTCGTATCGACTGTCGCCGGAGGACGTGGGCAGGGAGGCGTGCGCTTGGTGCTGCGTGACGTAGGAAGACGAGACGAAGCTAGCTCTACTGCTGGTATGGCAGCAGAGCGACGAGAAGGAGTGGTCACCGGAGCTTGTGGGTTTCCTGCCGGAGAGGGAAGAGAGGAATTTTTTAGGGTTTCTCCGCCAAGACAAGTCTACAAGAACCGGCAGGGGGTGCTGGTTCTTATAAAGGGGGTGGCGGAGAGGGAGGCGCAGGCTGGCGACGTGCCAGCCTTGCCGGAGTGTGGTCGGAGACGAGACCCATACCTTCCGTGCGTTCGCACGAAAGGTGTGGGGGTCGTCAAGCAGCACGGTCGGGTCCCTGCGATAGAGGACGTCGCAAGGAAACCCACGTATGTTTTGCAGGGCGGTTGCCTCGCTCTGCGCGGCGCCATGCTCCGCGCAAAGTCACCAGAGCATGGTGCTTTGCAGAGTTTTGTAGGAGGGACCATTCTGCAAAGAACGACGAGAAAGATGGGGGCCAAACTGCAAGGGTTTCGAAAGATAAGGGTCAAAAAGTAAATGAAGAGGACCAAATTGTAAAGTCGGTCAGGGAGGTCTCTTCTTAGGCTCAAGTTTTTATGCATGACTAATTTGAATCTAAGGATTTTAATGGTGAATTTTGTTTCTAGGTTGGACCATGTTTGACTAGCCAATTTACGTAAAAATTCAAATTAAATCATTAATTGGGCATGGTTCTCAATGTAGGTCAAAATGGATTTCTAAGGCCAAATTGAAGGTTCTAAACCTTAGAGATTATTTTTCTCTAAATTTTAGAGGACTTAGTTGATTTTTACCCTACCTCGAACCTCGTGAATTGAAGTGGATTTGTTTTAGGGTTGCAAAATGTCATTTAATTTCTTGAAGTTGCTGTAACCCTCGTTAGATCAGATCATCCCACTTTCCTTCTTATTAGGTTTGTTTGACCTGTGTTTGGACCCTTAATTACCCTGTTTACAAATTACGTTAGTGAAATTACAGTTTTACCTCTTATGACTTGTTTTCTTCCTAAACTCAGAATTCTCTGAGTTAAGCCTTTCTTTGAGTTATGTAGGAGCTTTTTCTTTCATATTTAAGTTAGATTGTGCTAGTTAGGGTTCATGATGAGGTTCTCATCATACCCCCATGCCTAGCTTTTGCTAGTCCCTTAGCAAAAACTTAAGGTTTCAACCCTTGTTCTAGACCATGAAGTTCTTAATGATTTCATATAAGTGCTTTTTCATTTGAACCTAGATTAGGTTAGAATGCTGACCATAGGCCTAAAAGGTACTCTAGTACCAACCAAGATCCAGATCTGTCTAGCCTCAGCCTCAGTCCTTAGCAAAGGTTTTTAAGGCCTACAAAAACTAACCTAAGGTTTATTGGACTTTGTGGTTAAAGCACCCGTGCTTGAAATGATTTTAGCCCTGGCTCAGTTCGTAGTGCATTTTGTAAGAAAGAGAGGTAGAAGATTTATCTGTTTGGAGAGTTTTCTCTCTCTTTTTCTTTTTAATTTTATCTTAGGATTGGCTTTTCAACACGGTCTGTATCAGATTCCTTGTTCCCATCACCAATCCTCAAGGGTTCCTGGCAATCGATGCTTCGAGATAGCACCGCCCATGGCAACCCCCGGAACCCTGGCTATTGAGATTTCGAGATAATCTCATCCATGGTGTTCCATGGCCAAATTTAGACCCTGGAAATTGACACTTCGTGATAATGCCATCCATTGAATCTGAACCAGCAGAGTGCTTACATGCCCCCAGTAGGATATGTAAATATCCTAAAAGACAAGCACCGAGGAGATGATATTTTATTACGTAGCTTCGAGGGGAATTTCCCATCTCTCTGTGCTGGGAACTCGTCCAAATCAACTTGTGTTGATCGGCCGCTCCTACTCTAGGTGTTCTTTTCATAATTTTGCGATGCTTCTACGTGATTTTGATTTTTACGCTTACTGAATCAGGCTGTGTGTGGGGTTAGGGTGCTTAAGTTACTGAGTCCCGTAAACCAAAAGTTAGTTAATGAGGCCAAATACTCCCTAAGCCTTGGACCTAATACTTAAGCTTTTCATTTTCCTCAACCTCTTGAGGAATGTCTAGATCTTAATGGGTACTAAGAGTCTATCCAAGAATGCCTAAGGTTCGCATTCTTACTAATCTCACCATGCACTTTTCATTTCTTTTTTTGAATGAGGTCTAGAACTTAGGTTAATTCCTTAGTTTCTTACTAATGACTATCACTTCTTTTTTTTTCATTTTGTACTCCTTTTCATCTTTTTGTTTCTTTTTCCCTTCCTCCACAAAATTTCTTTCCTTCTCTTATTCTATTATTCTTTTTTCGAAATTTTTTTTTTAAATTTTTGTGGTGTTTTTGGCATATGTGAATTTTTTTGTTTAAAACCTTTTCTTACAAGTTTTGCACTTTCATACTCCCCCATGCCTAAGATTTGCAATGTCCTCATTGTGACTTAAGGGATTTTTATTCAACTTAGTTCATTCCTTAGGACAGGTATTTTGGTGAGTGAATGGGTCAGGGTGATTGTTGCAGAAGATTTCTAATCTCAGATGCAAGCATCTGAGATAGAGTCGGCTGTCTTAAAGGGTGAACCTTAAGTGCGCAAAGGTGTCAAGAAAGATTTCAGGTTTTCAAAGACAATGACGGGCTGCCCCCCGTTGAGCGCTGAGTTTTACGCCATCGGCCGGGTGCAATAAGCTCATGGGGAATGGAGGATATAAGATGATTCAGCCAAATCAGTATAAGTTACATCAATGAACGATTTGAGTCTCTGACCGTTCACGATAAAAGGTTCGGAATCATGACTGAGCAGACTGATTTCTACGGCTCCATTTCCAAAAATCTGTCGGACCAAGTATGGTCTGACCCACTTGGATCGCAACTTCCCAGGGAAAAGTTTGAGTCGGGCATCAAAGAGTAGGACCTTCTAACCAGGATGAAAGATCTTTCTAGAGATATACTTTTCATGGAAGGCTTTAACCCGCTCCTTTTGATTCGTGAGTTTTCATATGCATCAAGGCGTAATTCATCGATCTCGCTTATTTGAAGTCTTCTATGGATTCCAGCCTTCAAAAGATCGAGATTACAGTTCCGTACTGCCCAATAGGCTTTGTGCTCCAGTTTGACGGGAAGGTGACACGCCTTCCCGTACACCATTCTAAAGGGAGACATGCCTAATTGGATTTTGTGGGCGGTCCTATAGGCCCACAAGGCTTCCGGAAGTCAGGACGACCAGTCCTTCCTGTCAGGCCGAACAGTGACCTGCAGGATTTTCTTGATCTCCCGATTTGATAGCTTAGCTAGACCATTAGTCTTGGGGTGATAAGGAGTAGAGATTCAGTGAGACACCTCGTATTTGGTCATCAGTGATCTGAACTGAGCGTTTGTGAAATGGGTTCCCCCATCTGAGATTATTGCTCGTGGAATCCCAAACCTTGAGAAAATGTTTTGATGAATGAATTTGATAACAATTTTATGATTGTTGGTTCGGGTCAGAATGGCTTCTATCCACTTGGACACGTAGTCAACCGCGAGTAAGATGTATTCGAAGCCGTCCGAGACAGGAAAGGGGCCCATAAAATCAATCCCCCAAACATCAAAGATTTCGCATACGAGAATCAGCTGCAAAGGCATCATGTCTCGATGGCTCATGTTGCCCAAAGTTTGGCAACGACTGCATGCCTTGCAGTGACTCTATGCGTCTTTGAACAATGTGGGCCAGTAAAAGCCGCACTGGAGGACTTTTGATGCGGTTTTGTGCCCAGAGAAATGGCCACCGCATGCCTGGTCATGGCAGAAGGAGAGAATATTATTGACTTCCTCTTCCGAGACACATCTCCGAATGATTTGGTCAGCACCTATGCGGAAGAGGTACGGATCTTCCTAAATGTAATACTTGGCATCAGAGCGCAATTTGTCTTTCTTGGCCTTCGGCCAATCAGACAGGATCTGATAAGATGCCAAGTAGTTTACTATATCAGCAAACCATGGAAGTCTAGTACCAACAGTCAGCAGGTGCTCATCAGGAAAATGTTCCGTGATGGGTCCGGAAGGGTTGATAATCTCAGAAGGAAGGCGGGACAAATGGTCGGCTACCACATTCTGTCTCCCCGCCTTGTTGTGAATCTCGAGATCGAATTCTTGCAACAGCAAGATCCATCGAATTAGTCGGGGCTTCGCATCCTTCTTGGCAAGGAGATGCCTCACAGTCGTGTGATCCGAGTAGACGATGACGTGGGAACCCAGGAGATAAGATCGGAATTTTTCAAGGGCAAACACTACGGCTAGCAGCTCTTTCTCCGTAACCGTGTAGTTACGCTGAGCCTCGTCAAGTGTCTTGCTAGCGTAGTAAATGACCACGAGTTTCCCATCAGCTTTCTACCCCAGAACCGCTCCTACAGTGAAATCGGACACATCGCACATGATCTCAAAGGGTTGAGACCAGTCAAGGGATTGTAGGATAGGCGCCTGGGTGACTCGATCACGAAGGTTTTCAAAGGCTTGTGTGCATTCCTTGGAGATTTCAAAGGGTACATCCTTAGAGAGAAGAGTAGTCAAGGGGCGTGCGATTTTCGAGAAATCAGGAATGAAACGACGGTAAAAATCGACGTGCCCCAGAAAAGAACGGATGTCCCTGATCGAGCTAAGCATTGGAAGGCAAGAGATTAGATCAACCTTAGCTCGATCCACTTGGATGCCTTTCTCCGAGATTAAATGTCCCAGGATAATTCCCTCAGGCACCATGAAATGGCCCTTTTCCCAGGAAAGAACCAAATTCACGTCGATGCATCGCCTGAGTATTTGGACCAAGTGTTGGAGGGAATTGTCAAATGATGCTCCAAAAACTGAAAAGTCATCCATGAAGACTTCCAGATAGTCACCTACCATATCTGAGAATATGGCAAGCATGCACTGCTAAAAAGTCGTAGGTGCATTGCAGAGATCGAAAGGCATCCTTCGGAATGCATACGTTCTGAAGGGGTAGGTGAACGTGGTCTTCTCTTGGTCCTCTGGATGGATTGCCACCTAGTTGTAACCGGAGTACCTATCAAGAAAGCAGAAGAACCTATTTCCTGCTAGTTTCTCGAGGATCTGATCAATAAACGGTAGTGGGAAATGATCCTTCTTCATGGAGGAATTGAGTCTTCGGTAATCAATGCAGACTCTCCACGAGTTAGCTATTCGGGTAGGAATGACTTCTCCGATTTCAGTCATTATGGTGGTGAGCCCTGCCTTTTTAGGCACAACTTGAATTGGGCTTACCCAACAACTATCGGAGATCGGGAAGATGATCCCTGCATCTAACCACTTGATGATCTCCTTTTTCACGACCTCCTGCAGATTGGGGTTCAAGCGTCTCTGCATTTCATGAGAAGGTCGTGCACCCTCTTTTGAATAAATACAATGCGTGCAATAAGAGGGACTTATTCCAGTCAAATCATCGAGAGTCCATCCGATGGCTCTGCGATGTTGCTAGAGGACAGCAATCAGACAGGATTCCTGTTCGGGATTGAGCTTGGAATTAATAATCACAGGAAGGGTCTGATTAGAACCCAGAAAGATGTATTTCAAATGATCGGGAAGGGGTTTCAATTCAAGGATGGGGTTATCAGCAGCAGCAGGTGGTTCAGAATAGATGTGAGGTTCAAGGGTAGGAGCTATGGTTTGTCTAAATCTGGATTTGACTCCTCTGTTTGCCGGTCAAACTCTTTTTGTGGTTGATGAGGTATAATCAGGTTATTCTCAAAATGCTTTTCATCAACCAAAGCTCTGATATCACAAATCTGTTCGATGACACCGCAATTGATTCCTTGCTGGGCCTTAAATATATCAATTTTTAGGGTTTGATTTCCAAATTTGAGCTCTATTTGGCCCTCCTCATAGCTGATGTTGGCTCTAGCAGTAGCCAAGAAAGGTCTCCCTAGAATGATCGGTGTATCCCTAGGGTTTTCAGGTGCGTCCATGTCCAAGACTATAAAGTCTACAGGAAAGTAGAAATCCCGCACTCTTACAATAACATCCTCAAGAATCCCTTTTGGTGACTTCATAGATCAATCAGCTAATTGTAATGTCACTTCAGTCGATTTTAGCTCAGATTCTTCTAGGTGGTTAAGTAAGTATGTGGGTATCAGATTTATGGAAGCACCCAAGTCTAGCAATGATCTATCGAATTGGGTATCACCTATCTTGCAGGAAATCTGGGGAGTACCAGGATCTTTAGCCTTGGGTGGGAGTCTGCTTAGGATTACAGAGCAGGCTTGCTCTGACAGTACAATTAGACTCCCACTCTTGGTTCGCGGCTTACGTTGGGGTGTACACACATTCTTTAAGAATCGTGCTTAAGCCGGTACGTGGCGAATTGCATCCATCAAAGGGATGTTTATGTGGACCTGCTCAAAGAGCTTGACCAGGTCCTCCTTAAGTGTCACAGGCTTGGTAGTCTTCTTTCCCTTGGTCAAGGCCTCGGGAAACGGAACCTTGGTTGGTTCTTCTAGGATAGGTCCAGGTCTTTGATCTGGGACAGGGATAGGAACGTCCTGGATTACTATCCTAGGGTTGGGATTACTACCAGGCTTGGAGTGGTTTGGATAGGGTGGATCTTGGCTTCCTTACCACTACGGGTTGTTATGGAATTTAGTCCTGCCTAGTTTTGGTTGGGATTGGGTAAGATGGGTTGCTGCTGATAGCCCACATAAGAAGTGGAAGCCTCCATCCCGTCGAGTGAAGGAACAGAGGGGGCCTAATAAATCACGTGTGCTTGGCTCGGGTTTGGGTTCATAACGTGCCGCTGTGTTGGCACGTTATTCGGGTTAGGAAGAGGTTGGGAAGGAAGTGTGCCTGGCTGGTGAGAATTTTCCAACTGGGCCAGTTGATTTTGAACCTCTGTAAGTTCATCCTTATGTTGCTTTTGAATAGCTGCATTCATTTTTTGAATGTCAGCCAGAGTCTGAAGAATAAGGGACATTTGGTCCTGATTTGGCCCCGATGGATAGGTAGGGTTGGGCGAGGCTGAGGCGGCTGGTAAGGACGAGGAGGTTGTGGGTGGGGTTGAAAGGGTGGTCTTTGGGTTTGGGAATTTCCCGCCCACTGGAAGTTGGGATGGTTTCGCCATCCAGGGTTGTAGGTATTGGAGAATGGGTCGTTCTGGATGGCGTTGAGGTCCTCGTAGGTCTGAGGAACCTCCAAAGAATCAGAGAAAAGGGAATGGAATTCCCCGGGCTGGTATAGAAAGGATCGAATGACCTTCCGATCCGAGAATCAGATGGGGATGGATATGGATCCAACCCAGGAGAAGATCGATGGAGAATATTTTGCACAGTTTCCCGTGTGGAAGGAGGCTGTACAAAGGAGTTATGCGCAGAGGTGGCTCGTTGCAAGTGCTGAGTTAGCTCGTCCACCTTCTTCTCGATGATGGAGACCTTGTCCAACCGATTGGCCATCAGTTCCAAGTCGATTGATGTGGACAGGCCCTGAGTCTCGTGTGCTCCCCTAAGGTTCATCGATGCGCGGGTATTCGTCTTGTCAAATAATCCCATGGAGTCATTGTTGATGGAGTTCTCGCACATGTTTTCAAGAATCTCCCACACGGTATCTTCATGTTGACCCATGATATTCCCTCCGCAAGTTGCATTGACGAAAAGCCTGATATCCTCACGGAGTCCCTGGTAAAAAGATTGGACTTGTTCCCATTTAGGAACTCTGTGATGGCGGCACTTTCGCATGAGATCTAAGAATCGATCCCATGCTTCGTGAAGAGGTTCTCCCAGTTGTTGAGTGAAATGAGTGATCTGGTGGCGCAAGGCATTCGTCCGGCCAATGGGGAAGAATTTTTTCAAAAATTCAGACTGAAGTTCCTCCCATGTGTTGATCGGACGGGTCTGAGTTTGATACCAATGGGCGGCCTTGTTCAAGAGGGAGAACGAAAACATTTTCATGAGAAGGATATCCCGATTTTGTGGATCTAACCCAAAGGTCTGGGCTAGATGCTTGAGTTGTTTAATGTGTTGGAATGGATCCTCAGAGTTAAGCCCATGAAACTTTGGTATAGCATGAATCATATTGGGCTTCAGTTCAGAATTAGGACCTCCAATCGGGATTCGGACTCAAGGTTCAATTGCCACCGCAGCGGGATTGTAGTGATCTCGCATCATAGGTCGCTGCGGTGGGTTTACAAAGTTTTGAAAGAGATCATTTAGGGGTTAAAGTTGGTTCTCAAGGTTGTTCTCCTCTTGAATGGGTTGTGCCATGATGGGAGAAGAAGAACTTGGTTCTGAATCAGATGAAAGATTAATGTGGTGGGGTTGCTGCACAAACAAGGGTGTCGAGGCTTAGCCTTGACGAGAGTGAATTTCTAAAGGAGGTCTTAAGGGTGGTCTTAAGGACCTCCTACCGAACATGCACCGAAGGATGTGATGAGATTAGAAGGTGCTGGACCCAATTGAGACACCCAAAATGTTGGGTGACTATAGAGGTGCAGGGCAGATGGACCCCTTGATCAAAAGATCGGCCACCTGAGAATTACCTGGGCAGCCAGAGAGAGAGAGTCCCGCAAAGACCCCTACACGGTAGAGCGTCCCCACGAGTTACAGGGTTTCCCCCACCCGACCTCTCTTGTCACTGCAGTTCCAGGTAGACCAGAATGGGGACCTTGACCTCTTAAGTCTATCTTTTTTACTTTAAGATCAAAGTGCTTAAGGTTCCACTTGAACTTTTAGGTATTTTGAGTGAAAAAGTGACCTAATTTTAAGGTTGGTTGACCCAAGAGATCAACTTCACCTCTTGTTCCTTTGAGAGCTTTTGGGTCCTTTCTTTTAAGGTTCAAATGGATTTAAAAGCCTGATTTGCTTAGGGTTCCTTTTGTATAGATCTTTTCAAATAAGGTTTAGGCACACCTCTTTTTGGAAAAACTTTTTTCTTTTTTTTAAGAGGTGTGTCTCTAAAAAAACCCTAGCTTTTCAATCCTTGAGTTGGCTCTAGTTGGTCCAATTTAATTGCCTCAAAATTTAGTATCTAGGGCTCAATTAAGAAAGTTTTAACCCTAGTTACCTTAGTTGGATGAGCAGTTAAAAATGTGTTGAAATGAAAAATTAGGCAACTTTGATGAATTACTAAGTATGACACAGGTAGCCCTAAGTTGATTCTTCTTTTGTTCCTTTTCAGACTTTGAGGGAGTTAAGAGAGGACTAATGAAGATTACTTGTTCCTTGGAGTGTGTTGTGCAGCTGCTCTTCTTTTCTCTATTTTCCCTGAGATAAGCACAATAAGAGAGATGAATTAGATCAAATATTGGATCAAAAGTTATGATCAAAAGCTTTAAAAGTGCCCATTGCTCCCTGGCAACGGTGCCAAAATGTTGTTTCGCGACGTTTTATCGAGTTTTTAAATATTATCACATTGTAGTATAGTCGAAAAAACGTTCAAAACAAATAAAGAGTTTATTACTCGAAAATCGGAGTATCCAAAGTTGAACACAGGGAGCAATCTAGGTACTTTTAAAGACTTGAGAAAAAAATTGATTCAATGAGAGAATTATAAAAATGAATTGCTAAAAAGAACAGAATTGGACATCTGATTTCTGTATCAGACATCTTAAAATGAAAGTCTTCTTCTTCTTTGGCTGTTCTTTCTCTTCTTCTTTTGTTGTTGCATGCCTCTGATCTTCTTCTTCTTCACTGTTCTTCTTCTTCTTCTCCTGCCTTGCCTCTTTCTATTTCCTCTGCAGTATCTTCGTCTTCTTTCTTTCTTCTGTTCTTCCTTTTCTTTCTTTCTTTCTCTTGCTCTTCTTTCTCCTTCTCTTCTTCTGAGTCCTTCTTCAGAGTTCTGTTTTTCCTTCTCTTTTCTTCTGCACGGCCTCTCTTGTTCTGCTTCTTCTCTACCTTGCCTTTTTCTCTACTCAGCCTCTCTTCAGAGCTTCTTCCTTCTCCTTCCTGCGGCTAAGTACTTAGCTTTCTCCTTCGCTCTCTGTTCCTGCACACAAGGCACAGCAAAACCTAACCCTTCCCTCTACCCGCACGTATCTCTCTCTCTCTACAAACCGCTCACAGGAAGCTCTCCCAGAGTCGGGTTAACGGGTCGGGTTGTGTACCTGGGACCAGGAGCACCGGCGTGATATGGTGCGCGAGGTGTGCTCGGTGGTGTCAGGTCGGATCCCGCCAAGTCCGCGAGGTGAATCCGCGGATGAGGCGAGTGTGATGGGCGAGGGACCTCACCCCAGTGGATTCGGAGGCGATTAGCTGTATGCACAAAATCAATTTAAAACAGTGCGGCGCTTTGTGAACTTACGATGTGGGACTAACTGGTTGCTTCTCCTCGCGCACGCCTACAGGAAGACCTCCTCGCAATCTCCTTAGCTGCAGCCTCGATTCCCTTCGCTTGCTAGCTGACTGCCTTCACACAACTCACCCACCTTCGCAGCAACTGAAATCCTGGAGCCCCAGAGCGCGGAAGAAGCTGCTTCAATCGTCGACAATGGAGGTTAGGCCTCAGAACCTGTCTTGCACCAATATGGCCTCTCGGCCTAATCAAACTACCGGGAGACCTTCGACGTGGCACGGCGAAGGTGGTGCGATGTGCAACAGGCCGCGGGACGACCTAGGCATGGTGCTGCGTAGAGTTTTGCAGGAGGGACCATTCTGCAAAGAACGACGAGAAAGTTGGGGGCCAAACTACAAGGGTTTCAAAAGATAAGGGTCAAAAAGTAAATGAAGAGGACCAAATTGCAAAGTCGGTAAAGGAGGTCTCTTCTTAGGCTCAAGTTTTTATGCATGACTAATTTGAACCTAAGGATTTTAATGGTGAATTTTGTTTCTAGGTTGGACCATGTTTGACCAGCCAATTTACGTGAAAATCCAAATTAAATCATTAATTGGGCATGGTTCTCAATGTAGGTGAAAATGGATTTCTAAGGCCAAATTGAAGGTTCTAAACCCTAGAGATTATTTTTCTCTGAATTTTAGAGGGCTTACTTGATTTTTACCCTACCTCGAACCTCGTGAATTGAAGTGGGTTTGTTTTAGGGTTGCAGAATGTCATTTAATTTCTTGAAGTTGCTGTAACCCTCGTTAGATCAGATCATCCCACTTTCCTTCTTATTAGGTTTGTTTGACCTGTGTTTGGACCCTTAATTACCCTGTTTACAAATTGCGTTGGTGAAATCGCAGTTTTACCCCTTATGACTTATTTTCTTCCTAAACTCAGAATTCTCTGAGTTAAGCCTTTCTTTGAGTTATGTAGGAGCTTTTTCTTGCATATCTAGGTTAGATTGTGCTAGTTAGGGTTCATGATGAGGTTCTCATCATGCACTTTACTCCAATCTACCACCTTCGACTCCTCGATTGGGTTCCTGCAAGACAATAAATCAAAGAAGAAAGATAGCTTAGAAAAATATGTAAGTAATGCGAGAAAATGCAAGAAAAAACCAAAGAGCGTTGCCTCCCCGGCAATGACACCAAAATGATGCGTCAGATTTGTCGCGGAAAGGTTGAGTTTGGAAAACCCGTTGTCGTAGTTCGATCTATGAGAAAATTTGTCAATCAGATAAAATTTATAACCAAAACTTGAAAGGTGAGTCCCGAGTCGAACACGGGGAGGCGAACGTTTGGTTTGAAAAATCCACGTTTTGTTTTAATTTATTTTTGTCATTTTTGTCTTTTCTATTTTTTTGTATTTTTATCAAGCAAGAGATTAGGTTGATAAAAACTTTATCTACTTGCAAAAATATGAGTGAGAGAGAATTACATATATTTCTAAAGCAAATGTTTTCTACAACTAAGAAAGCAGGAAAGATTACACTACAAAAGCAAAAGGAAAGATATAGGTGAGCGAAATCCCCCTCAACGGTCGCTTAGAGGACGACTCGCTCTAACGTCGCCTGGAGGAAGGTGGTGAGGAGTGGGACGAACGAGAACGGAGCTGGAGGACGAAGGGCAAGGTAGGACAACGTCGCAACGAGGATCTTCTTCCTGAAGGGAGGTGAGAGGATGGCCGTGGGATGCTCCACGAATGGTGATGAGGGGAGGGAAAAATATTTGATTCTACTCTAGAGGAGCATCCCGGGCTTAGGACAAACTCCCTTTAGAGCCTTGGAGGTGGTGAGAGGAAGAAAGGAAGAGATGGTGAAGAATGGAGGGGGGTAGGTCCTTTTATAGTGGAAGGAAGAGGAGGAATTCGTGCATAAGGCATTAGTGACAGTTACAATCGTTGCTGAAGATCCGCCCAACTGTCGCTAAAGATCCGCGCCAACCCTCATCCCTGCTGGCATGTTCATCATGTGCCTGTTCCCCTCGCACCGTGTTGCGCACGTAGGCTGGCATGCACTGAGCTGCACTGTGCGCGGCTGTACTGTGCGCAGCACCCATGTACGCATGAGCAGTTCTGCGTTGTGCCCTTGTGCGCGAGCGTGGCCATGTCCAATTGGCGAATTAGGGGGGCCACGGGGATTCGAACCTGCGCCCCTCCCTTCGAGGACAACATCCCAACCAATGTGCTGCTGCTGGGGATTGTCACAAGGAGGAGTTCTTGAGGCCGCAGCATGGAGACTTCCTAACCATTGGATGATGATCCAACGGTTAGGATTCGAAGGTGAAGATGATGAGGGGGCACTAGTAGTCATTGATGGCCAGTGTTGGGCGGCCTAGATGGCGCCATCTGGCCATCCATCTTCTTTCTATTGTAGAGGGTGCCACGGTGCTTGGATCGAGGTGATTTCCACATTGTCGAACTGCGATCGTCGCTCCGGATCCATCCATATGGTCGGATTTTTCATTCGAAGCCAGTAAGGATGTCACATTGCCCCCTTGGTCGTTGATCTTCCTCGAACCGCATAAGGTGCTACGGGATTCTGATCTCAATGATTTCGGAGGCGTTATACTTCTGTCGTTGTCCTGATCAGATCCGTGTGGTCAGATCATCCATCTGAGGCCCTGAAATAAATCTCCTTCTCTCCTGGCCATAAAAAGGACATAATTAACCTAAAATATACACAAGTACTCTAAATGCAGAATGATGCATGCTATGCAATATTTATAATATGAAATACATATCTAAGCCTAGGAACATGCATGAATAGGCATTTTATCCTCAATAGTTGTGTCTACATCAACGACCAATATGCACACATACCAAGTACATTTTGAACCTAAAAGAACCCTGATCCCAATGTTCTGAATTCAATCCCTTACTTATCTAGATTCAATTTACTTTTAATCCTCTTTTTAGGGTTCAAGCAGGGTGGAACAAGTACACCAATACTGGTCCTAGTCCTAGGTACCAGTGTTGGGGATCCACTATCCCAACTAGGCCATAGTGTGTTAGTACCAATACTAAGCACCTGTATCGCTACTGGTTACCACCAAGCCCTTCCAAGCAATCGAGCTAGTACCAATACTAAGCACCAGTATAGGTACTGAGCACCCACTATCTTGGACATTGAATACATCCAGTACTAGTAATAGTCATCAATACCTATATTGGGTGCCTTCAGTACCTAACTTAAGTCCCTTTTTAGCTCATGCTGAGCCAACCTGTATCCATAATGGTCACCAGTACTGGTAGTAGGTGTTTCCAGCACCTAGTTTCGAACTTTAAAACCTTCCATTTGATTTCCCCATGCTTACCACTTAACACCACACATTTAGAACATCATTCTAGTTATTTACAAGTATGGAAAGAACACAAGAAAATAGAGAAAATCAAGGGAAATACTCTTCCATTGTTTATCCACATTCACCACCAGATTACACAACTAACCAAGAAGTGGGTACATCGCACGAATTCACAGTATAACTGCACAAGTTTAAAGGTAATGATCTCGTTAAACCCATAATAACAACCCATTGCTTAACCTGGCCGACTTTCCCAATCAGTACACACTCAAGATACACATGTGCGTCCCGATACACATGTGCGTCCCATGGCATCAGGCCTAGAACACCATACTATACCCGTAGAATCACTAGTGTTCTTGATAGGACTTTCACCCTACTATTCTATGGTTGTGCCTTTCTTAGAAATTTAGGATCCCTATACTCTTACTGTGTGTATGTTTATTGCTTCTGTAGTTACAATTGGTTCCTTAATGTACAATTCTATAGACCACTCAAGTAGGAGTTATTAAATCCCACTCAACAAAAATTCTATTATGCTTAACAAAACTATGATGATTGTCCTAGATATGTATCTACATTTTACTACCTAGAACTATGTAGAATTAGGCTATCACTTGTTGTGGATATTTGATTATAAGTTTGTAGTGGAAAAATGTAAATTTATCCAAGATCATGTGAGGATCTAAGCTGCTTCTGAACATTGTTCACTATTCTCCGAACTTTACAAGAAATTGGTTAGGAACAACACAAAGCTTACAAAAGGATATTTTAACATCAATTAGCATGAGAATGATTTGAGATAGCGAGACCATGTGCTAAAGTTACTGAGCCAAGTTTGGTCTTTTGATCTGGAGAAAATATTCATTAATAAGAACCAGCAAAGAAAATATTTGCAACTTAATATTTTCTTGTTGGTTGCAACTAAGAAAATACATTCTACATGGTCTTTCCAATGATGTATGTTTTCAAAATACTAGGTACCATCCCTCCTTAAAACACTTAGTAGCCAAACCCCCAGAAAATATCTCTCAATTCCTAGCAAATATCCTTAAACTTGAATGACCTTGTAGTGCATTTACACCTACATAGGAGACGACCAAGTAAGAGAATGGCAATAGAGTTGAGATCATACGCCAATGCATATAAAATATTACCCAAAAGAAGACCATATTAAACCTTCCAAGGCATAAAAACATAGCATTCTATAATCAAATCTCCACATGCAAACACTAATTTTAATCCCAAAACATACTCTTAATCATAGGAAACAAGAGGAGGTATCAAGAAGGGAAAATCCCTACATCAAATTTGAGCTCCTTCTTCCTTCTCTTTTCTTCTCACGTAGCAGAAACCACAACAGCTATAATGACAGCAGCAACAACATTAGCTACGACAGCTCCTCTAGCAATGGAGGTGGCAGTAGTTGATGAGGTGGTTGGTTGGTGGAGCAAGGTGGAGAGGGAAATGCACTGATGGAGGAGAGGGGAATGGAGTGGCTTGGCTTGGAGGAGAGGAAATGAAGTTTTTCCCTTTTTAAGGAGGAAATGGCTTCCCATGCAAGATAGGAAGAGTGGCTTCCCATGCGAGATAAGAAGGATGACTTCCTATGCAAGATAAAAAGAGTGGCTTCCCATGCAAGATAAGAAGGATGTATTCCCATGCAAGATAAAAAGAGTGGCTTCCCATGCAAGATAAGAAGAATGGCTTCCTTTGCAAGCTAAAACAAGAATGAGGCTTCGTTGGCAAGCTAAAATAAGAATGAAGCTTCCTTTGTAGGAAAAACAAGAATGAGACTTTTTTTGCAAGCCAAAACAAGAATGAGCCTTCCTTCACAAGCCACCCACCTTCAAAATATGAAATGGCAAGATTTCAGCCAAGGGCCCTTAATCTACCATTAAGGCTTTAATTAACATATTAAATGCACTAAAAAATCTAAACCCTTACATAGGAAGTCCTCTTATCACTATTACGGAGAAGGTGTATCCTTAGACCTAAGGCAGATATCTATATCTATGATTGAATATACACATTTGGTGGATCAATGGTAAATACACCAACCACAGTGTTGAGACTGAAAAGCTGGTGTGTACTTGAGAGCATAGGAGATACATGATCTCTTGAAAGGATTACAAAGGTCCACAATTATGGGTGTATATAATAGATTGAAAGACATGAGCTTACTATATGTATATTGGGATATACAAAATTATATGTTTGGTCATACGAGTCCTGATCAGACCCATACATTAAAGAGAAGAAGATAGTCCTTTTGAAAAGGAGCTAGTCATTGTTCTTTTCTTAATGATACAAAGAGAATATAAACACTTGTAACCCTTGGTAGGGAGGATAGTAGAATTTTGGAATTTAATCTCGAGGTTGTATAAGATTCCTAGTGTGAAGGATTTATAGGTATTCAGAATACTTAAAAGGAGACATAGTGACATAAATCATGGACCCTAAATGCTTTGTTTATTAGTGTGATGAAACCAATAATGGTGGGTTTCCTACTTGTTGAGAAATCAAAGAATATTTAAAGATATACTATTTGATTTGGCATTAAATTGAATGGAAAATGTTTGGACTTACTCGAAAGGGTTTAAATAGATAAATGTAATTTGGGTATTAAAACTCAATCAGCTAAATTAATGGAAGGGTCAATACGTAAATAATCAAGTAGCATTAATCCCAATCATTGGATTTGATTCAATGTTACCTACCATAATAGAATTAGGGTGACCCTCTATATATATCTCCTAAGGTAAGGCATGAAACCCTAACCAATTCATGACATGTGTAAGAGATCCTCCATCGACAAGAGAGAG
Source organism: Thalassia testudinum (assembly GCA_037157565.1). Lineage (NCBI taxonomy): Eukaryota > Viridiplantae > Streptophyta > Magnoliopsida > Alismatales > Hydrocharitaceae > Thalassia > Thalassia testudinum. The sequence goes on from JAZHRO010000050.1 coordinate 19,540,404, forward strand.
AAGAATAAGAAGAGGAGAGTAGCCACCCTCTTCTTTTTCCTCCTTGGAGCCTAGATGTCTAAGCCTCCCATCAGACTTCTAGGAGGTCCTATGGATGTCCAGCATCTCCCTACCTTCTCCCTTTGGTTCTCTTCCTGGATGTCTAAGACATTTGTCAAACATCTAGGGAAGCTTCTTGATGTCCAACAAAGAGATTGGATATCCATTTTGTGCTAAGCATTGGTTTTTGGTGCTCCTATTGCCAACTTTTGGAGGTATGAGGCAAGGATTGCCTCTGGGATTCGCAAAGAACTTAGGGTGCACACGATGTTAGGTGTTTTTGGTGTCAAGAACTTTATCAGACTACCAAGAAGAGGTTCCCACCATATCAAAACTTATAGTAAGAAGCACAACACATGGGATGCTATGCTACACCACCTGCAATGATATAATATCAATATTCATGAGGATCCCAAAATGGAAGAAGATGGTTCTTTCCATGTGGTTGTAGTTAGGTCATTTGACTCTTGTTTATCCAATTTTTCAAGTATCGAATTGTTTCTTGAATCAAAGTTTAAAATGACTAATTTTCATGCTTTTACAAGGTCCCAGATGAATCATTCATCCAACTTAAACCTCCTCCCTGAAAATTATAAAACCCTTCACATGAACATCCCTTAAGACTCTTATAAATTTGATAGATACTTCATGCACAATGTCACTCACATAATTGTCTACTCAACCTACCTTTTTAAGGCTTCTCCATAAAACTTTACACAACTCCCCACCTAATATTTAGCATCTCTCATTTTCTAAAGTACCATCCAACACTACAAAAGAAAATACATACAACAATGATCAATATACACCGACATAAATTACTTTTCAATGTAAGGTTGGTTATTTCGTCGGTATTAGACATATACACTGATGGTCTAATCTTGAAGGGTTAACCAAGACCTCTTAAAAGTTAATATCAAAATCCTAGATCGTAAACTCACTGCATAGCATCTATGCTGCATCATCTTCTACTCTCCTGAGGCCACGACGCCTTCTATCCTGCCATTGTCTCCTCCAGCATATGTCACCTCCTCGCTCTTGACATACTCTCTAGATCTACATACCAAACCGTCTCCCACTGGATCGCAAACCCTAACCAAATCCCCTGCACCCACATCGACCGATCGACTACATCCACCGATCCCCTTCTGGAATCGAGCAGATCAATTGATCTCACACCATGTCAATCTTCTCGATCCTCGCAAATGTGATCCAAGGCTACACCTGTCTCAACGATTGCTAACAAGAGATCTCTCACTTTCTCCCACTCAGATCTGATCTCAAATCTCCAAGTGTCACTCAGATCTCTCACTCAAACTTCTACTCGATCCCTCTAACTCGATTACTTAGATCTAGTCGAACTCGCCTTAGATCTTGAAGATGGGATCTCTCGTAGATTTGTTACTTGGTTGGGGTTTGGGATGAAACTAATGGTCAGGTTTGCACTCGAGATCTCCAACTTGATCTTTCTCTCGATCTGTCACGATATTCTTGTTCATTTTGTGATCTTGATTTGGGATTTGGGTTACGCTTTGATGATGAACTTTTTTTTTTATGTGATTCATGATCTTGTATGCAGTGGCTTGTGGATGGAGATTGATCTCTCAGGGGGACGTTCTTGATCCATCTTTATCTTACCTACCAAGTCACCAGATTTGATGCCTTCTCCCTTCGACATGAGTGCTCGATGCTTTAGGTTTGCTTGCATATGAATGAGATCTTCCAAGGTGTTATAACCAGGCATCTAGCATCGTTTAAGACGTCTGGGAAGCAGTCCAGATGTCTTGTCAGACGTCTGGAAGCCTTCCCAGACATCTGGAATTGAATTTTTTTGGTGTACGGGTTCGCGTCTACACGCATGCGCGCGCAAACTGAACCTGCCACCCTCCTCTTTCCTCTCCCTCGCTGCAGACGTAGCTTTTCTCTTTCTCTCTCCCCACGGCTGCCTTCAAATACCCCTCTCCCTCACCCTCACTCCACCGCCTTCTTCTTCTTCTTCTTCCTGTCAGTGAGAGAGCGAGCAGGCGAGAGCGGCAGCTGCAACTGCTGCGAGTGAGTGGGGAGGAGAAGCTGTTGCGAGAGGAAGAGGGAACTTGACCGCGAGGTTGCGAGCTCGCCGGAGAAGCCGGAGCCGACCGGCGGGTGTGCAGCAAGCGTGGGGTGCCGCAGAGAAGCTATTGCAACTCAGGCAGTAGGCGGGCGTGGCACGGCACGGCCGTGTGCTGCCGGCGGAGGGCGAGGAGGTCCTGATTCTGGGAAAATTTCCCAGAATCAGACGTCTGGACTTACATCCAGACAACGAAGGAGACGTCTGGAGCAAGGTCCAGACGTCTGAAAGGTACACTATTTTATTTTCTTCTTCTTTCGCGTGTACGGCCATGCAGCCATTTCCGCCAAAGTCTTCTGCTTCCTTTGGTGTTGAGAGCGGGCGCATGTGTGTGCAGGTTTGTTCGAGAAGGCGCAAGGGCACGCCATCCCACATAGATCAGACGTCTGGGCACGGCGCCAGACGACGGAGAGGGTCTCCAGACGTCCGGAGTGACAGTCGGACGTTTGGAAACTTAGTCCAGATGGTTCAGCGGGCTTCTGGACATCTGAAGGATCACGCAGATCGAGGTATGACCTGAGCGATCATTTAAGATGTCTGGAAGAAGTTCCAAACATCTGATTTTGGACAGACTCGTCGTTTTTGACCCATTTAGGGTCCGTTCAGAGTCCGTTTTCCGCGTTTCAAGTTTCATTCTTCTTAGATTTAGTTCCTCTACCTGTTTACAGTAATCGTATGCTGTTCTGAGTAGCTCCTTGTCTTTGATCCTTGTGTTAGGACCCCGTTCCGTTGCGGAGGCGCACGGGCTTGCCGATTACGCCCCCAGTACTCCCAGTTTCGCGGGTAGAGTGGCCCTTTCAATTATTTATCAAAAATTATGCAATTGTGAAATAATTAATAGAGTTTAGGGTATTGCATGAACCCTAGGATTGAAAAATTAGATTGAATGATAGATCTTAGGGTATTGCATGAATCCTAGGACTGGAAAACTAAATTGAATGATAGATCCTAAGGTATTGCATTAATCCTAGGACTGGAAAACTAGATTGAATGATAGATCCTAGGGTATGGCATGAATCCTAGAACTGGAAAAATAGATTGAATATATATACGTTGCAGTCTTGGAAAAGTAGAAAGGAAACGATAACTGCCTGTAAAATTGGTTAACAGCTGCCTGTTTATGAATGAATAATTACTATTGAGAACATGGGTTATATGGATATAAAGCTGGAACGGTGAAACCTAAATTGGCTGAGTTAAAAGAGCATTAAGCCTACGGGGAATTAGGAGTAGAACTCCTGGAAAGTGAATGGAATAGAATTCGAGAAGTGAGCTGGCCCTTGAGTACGGAGTACCAAGGAGAGCGACTGTCCCCCTGTTTAGTGCAGAGCGGAGCTAGCCGTCCCAGGGACCCGGGGTTAGGTCTGGCCACTTTGTACTGACTTTTGGCCCTCGTGTACACAGTACTGAGGAGAGCTACTAGTGTAGGGAGAGCACTAGCTACCCCACGGGCCCCAGGGTTCTGTTAGCCCTCCTACACCGACTTGTTAGGCTCACTGGGCAAACCAAGGTAGTCAGGCGAGGGTGCGCGGACTGTGGAGGGGCAAGACCCCTGTTTGGTTACTGTGGAGGGGCTGGACCCCTATTACTGAAAGGGCTCTGCCCTATACTGGTTCCGTGCTGTGCTTTTAGCGCACCCGTTAACGGAAACGACTGACTGCGTGCCAATGCGGGATAGCTACCTGTGCGTTTATCGCGCGTGCCGTAGTCACCGTTACGTCTGTCAGCGACCTTGGGGTGGTTGACTGAGGGTAGGACCACCACGTGAGACTCTCCCGGCCAGGAGAGCACAACGTGCTACTTCTACTTTTCGGAAAAGACTGCAATCAAGATCATTCCTACGAGGAACATTCAAGATTAAGAGAAGGATCTGAGAAATAATTCAAGAGTGAAAAAATGGAAAAATATAAAGAAAGAAATTAACAATATAATAGCTATTGTCCACCTTACTGTTTCTTAGCTTTTAGTTGCCACTCTATTCAGCGTTTCGCTGACGTGTCACCTTTGTTACCTTTTCAGGACCAGGTGTTGAGCAGCCAGAGTCGACGGCTGCAGAGGGCGCTGGGCCTAGTAGAGCCCAGTAGTGTTACTTGTGTAGTACCCACTGTACTTTTCTTTCCGTTGTAGTGAGTAGTTCTGTTACCCCTATACTTTTTTTATTGTAAGCTTCATGTTTATGTACATGTTTATTTCTCTACTGTTGTGGTGGGGAATACTGTAGTATTTCTTTTCTTTACTACTGTATTTTGTTACTGCTAGTTATATACATGATGAATGTGGTTTATTTTACTGCTCTTTTGGTTACTTTCTCGTTGGACAACTAGGTCTTGGGATCAGTCGAGTCGGTCCGATTCTCGTATCTTGTAGGGATTCGGGAACCAGGTCATAACACAAGGTACATTGCCCAGTTGAATCCAAATTCTCATAGTCTCTATTTATACCATTTCCCTATGTTTTTTGCAATCAACAATTCCTATTGAACTCGTGTATTCTAATTTTGTTGGAGGGTCAACTGGGAGGGGAATCTATTTGAATGCTTGCTCGGGATAGTTTTAAAATGTGCAATGCCTACCACTTGTTTGTGGAAATTCTTAAGAGGACCAAATGTGGTTTTACTTAGAAAGTGGCACTTGTGAGCTTCCAATATACCTTGGAGTAGCCATCCATCCGTTGCCTTGACATCATCTAAATCCATCCATCTGAGGAAGCTAAGAGAATTTGTTGAGGCTGGAACATGCCATATAGCTATGGAAACCCATCCTCCAGACATACCATACAGCAGCTACGATGATTTTGCTAAGGCTAGAAATCCCCTACTTCTGAGCATTTCTAGGTAGAATAGTGCTTAGAAAATTGCCTACAATTTTTTGCTTTGACTTCCTCCAAAAACTTCCTTAGAAAAGGGGCAAGTAAAGAACAAACTAAGAAAATCACCCAAGCGAGTGAGTTAATTTCTTCAAGTCTGAAGCTCTAAGCAACCATCTATTTAGGTTTTGACAACATCTTTTGTCCTTTTTCTGAACAACAGGGAGATTTAATGGTTTCCTTTGAATTTTTAATGCTAAAATAATTTTGTTTCTCTGAAATTTTGGGTGATTATGCTTATTATTGCCTCATAGTTTGGATGAATATATTGCTGCTCTTCTCACATAAAGTTTTATTAGTTTATTGTTTTATTCAATTTTTGCTCCATTCCTTAGAGAGAAACATATATTTTTGGTTTGAAATATGTGTCCAAATATTTTTAATTCCACTCATTTCTTTTAGGAACTCTTTTTTTTTTGCCCAAATTTGTGTTGGTCTTTTGTAGGCTAGTGTCAGACTTGACAACATGAAAGCTTCTTAAGTTTGGTGCATTACTTCACTCCCTAAAACAAGGAAGATAATGTGTTTTTCTTAGTATAATAGATAAGAGGAATAAATTTTTCCAAAGGGTAGAATTGAGCATGATAGATTTGGATAGTACAGGTGAGTGTTATGGCATTCATCATTGAAGGGACAAATAGGTTTAGTTCAATTATAAGGTGGAATGTCAAAATAATTCTCTTATATTTAAAAAAATCAACTAGGGAATCTATAATGAAGGCATGTCTTGGAGAAGTAAACAAAAAGAAGAAAAGTCCGCTAAAATAGCTTGCCTCTTCTTTCCAGGGAAAAAAAACCTTGCTCTCGATGAGATAGGAACTTATTCACTTCCTGGTTAGGCAATATTAATAGTTTGGAGATAACAGTACTAGTTATGTTATATCTGTGTGTTTTTTTTGTTGATGCTTGTAAGTTATAGGGATGATCTTCCCACTATATTGGTTTTATGCCCTTGCATGGGTTGGCATTTGTTATCTATCATTAGCACTTCATAATTAAATTTCTAATTTACAGTCTCGGCCTTTTGGAGTGTCCTTGTTGATTTTTGAATCATGATCATACCCTTTTGCTTTTTAAGATTTTATCTGAGAATACAGATATTTGCCAATTTGTTATTTCTTTTTGGTCCCATGACATCAGCCTTTACTTCTTTTGGCATTTTTAAAAACCTGTTTGTTTGGAGGTTGTGCCTAGGTTTGAATGGTCTAATTAAGGTTTTATGATGTTCCTGATATTCGTTGCGTGGACATTTTTTTCTAGCTTTAGGATCACCACAGTTCTCTGTTGAAGTCTCTAGATCTTATTAACTCCTTTGGTAGTGTGAGACACTTTACTGGCATTAAAGGGTTGTCTTCTGATTCATCTACCCGCTTATATGCATTGATTGGCCCTCAGAAAAATTACCTTCTTCCAGTATATTAAGCGAAGGGATGGGAATTCTAGTTAGTAGCTTCTTGCATCATTGTGAGTTGAAAATTTTTAGCATAGAAAGTACTATAATTTCATGTTTAACTTTGAATCCTTTCTTTCAAGAAAAATCTGAAGTAAGCGATTGATTGGTCCCTAGAACAATTACCTTCTTCTGTTGGATTAAGCAGTTGAAGGGATGGGAATTCTAGTTAGTAACTTCTTGCATTATTTTGAGTAAAAAATTTTCTACATAGGAAGTATGATAATTTCACATTTAAAATTAATTGCTTTCTTTCAGAAAAAAGATGAAGCAAGCAAGCGATTGGCTCTTGAAAAGTTCAAATGGTGTATTTTGGGAGATTAGGCATTCCAATCTTGTGACATGAACTGGTCACCAGACACACTGATGATGTAAAGCCCTGACAGTACTCTAGCTTAGAATGATTTCCCGGGAACTATAAAATGGTTAGTGGTTTCTAGGTGGGCATATTAGTATAAATTGTGGGGCTCCATCTGCTAAAGCTATTTTCATACATCACCATGTACCATGGGAATTTGCCACCATTAAGCCATTTTTTAGTAAGGTAAGATTTGAACCCTAGTGTTTTGGTTGGGAGTCCATCCATTTACTAAATAATTAGACCATTCAAATGGGTTACCCTTAGTCCATTTTGGGAGAAGCATTGGTGGAAAAGATGATGAATTAGGACATGCAGAGATGACATATAAGAAACCTTGTCTTAATAGTTAAATCAGGTCTTAGGAACTTTACTGCTTTTGTGCTTTAGCCAAAGCTCTTATTGTTGAGTGCAGGTACTACACGGATCCTTCTGGCACATTTTGGCAGTGCAATGCAAAAGCAATTGGTTCTAGTTCAGAAGGAGCTGACAGCTCTTTGCAAGAGTAGTACAACAAGGTACATTGGTTGTTGAGAACATAAAGTGAAGGACATATCATTTAAATGGTTCTGGTGTTCACTCACATACATGTTACTTATATGTGAAAACGTGGAAATTAGTTGCCCATAAAGAAACTTGGCTTAGTCTATCCTTTTAAAAGAACTGTCGACATCCATGTAAGACTTGACCGTCCAGGAAGTTGAAATAATAGCCCTCTCTATCTTGAAGCAGGTTATGGAAGAAAAGGTAATGCAAGAGCTGAATGTAATTACTATACAATCAAAGTAGATTACGTTAATGGTGATTAATAATAAGTGATTGTTTCTTGAACAGGTAACTCCAAACAATGTTTACATTGCAAAAGTAGCTCCCCCTTATCATCTCTATTCTCCCTCCGAGGTCGAAGCTGTCATAAATCGATTGTGAGTGACGTACTTTGTTGCTTTCCCTGGGTTAGCAACCTTTATCTATTGGTATTCCAGTTATTACTACGATGTCAAAAATTATATATCAGAACTTAAATCTTTTTCTTAGGCACCCATTTACAATTTTTTTGAAAGAAACTTTGGACTCCTTGTAGTCTTGGATATATGTATTGCAGTCCAGCCATGTTTTTATTGAATATGGTTGATTTTTTCAAGATTAGTATTACTTTTCTTCATGAAATGTTTGTATAGGTTCTTGAAGTGTTCATTGAATATTACTTTTCTTCATGAAATGTAAATGGAATCCATTTACATTTTTAATGCTCCTTTGTGTCAACCGAGCACTGTACTTTAATTGGTTTTCTTCAATTTGAAGATCTTATAATTGGAAAAAAAATTCTAATATATCATTGTATCTAGGCAACTAGGACTTCCATCAACCTAACCTAGATTTTAAGGAAAAATAAAATTTCAAATTCACTAGAAATGTTGAGGGTGCTTCCACCTTTCATTTTCATATTATTCATGATTCCTACATCTCTTTTTATTGGTTTAAATATGTCATGAGCCTAGACAAGTAGATAATATCCTCTGTTTCAAACAATAGCTAAACTTGGCATTCACTGTAGATGATAACCAAGAACTGCTATCAAACTTAATATATCCAAACCAGGCCACATCATTGCTCTTCTTCCACAAATGGACTTATGATTAGTTATCATACACTGTGAGATAGGATGTGAGGGCCATCTTTCATCACATTGCAATTAGGTTTTGATTCTGCTGCAATCGGGGAGGCACGGTCTCCTGTGTGATTCTTGTTACATTTGTGCATCTGAGTTGACTTAACTTTTCAATGTTACATGGAACCATATTAGATCTACTTCCTATTTTGCGTTTGCATAAAAAGTGTGGATTTTTTTCCCCCTCCACCTGTAAGAAAATTGTTCCTATTGCTTCTTGCAAGAGCTTCTATTATCTAGTAGTTTTGGCATGAAGCAATTTCTTCAAGTAGGAATGATCGTTGTATCAGAGGGGTTTGCATTTTAGCAATTATCTCTTGGTTTTGTTGTTTTAAAAAATGCTTTCCATCTATGAAGGGATGCTTGATGATTTAGGCTTATGTCTGGACTTATTTCCTTGGCGAGTCAGATTTGGAGGTGCACACACCTTGTGGTGTGTGTACAACAGTTAAGTATAGTTCCATACTGTTTTGATGTGTGCACTAAAGATAAGTCCCCTTATCATTTGTCTAATCTTCTTAACTTGGATTTTACTTTTTATCTATTATACTCCTCAGTACTTTCTTGATTGGAAGTGCAGTTGTTATTCTAATTATCTTGGAGAAAAAGCCCTACTTGTGTATCATTTATTCAAGATAGATATGAGGGAAAGATGAAGTGTTGGTATGGCATGAAGAACTGTTTAAATCATGCTTTGCTACTGGTTCATGATGATAAGGGCTAATGTCTGGAAGTGTTTCCTTGGCTAGCTTTGGTGGTGCACACACCTTTGTGGTGTGTGCACAGTAGTTAAGTAGTAATATTCCATATTGTTCTATTTTCAATTGCCACTCTTGCTTGGGCTTTGGTCTCTTCGTTGCAGGGGAGATGGGACTTTATTAGCTATTTTCTAGAAATGATTTTTATTGGTTGAAGAAATTTCTCTTTTAAGAGGACTAAGGTTTGGGTTATGTCCTTGGTGAGAGATTTGGGAAGTGCATGCACCATATATTGCTGTGTGCACAAAAGATAAGTTCTTTTTTCATTTATTCAAGCTTCTAAATTTGGATAGTGTATTTTATCTATTTTAGTTGAAGATCTTGATGTTGATGCTACGGATAACTGTTACAACTATGCAGTGGACAAGGATGGGAACCCGCTTGGAATACTTTGCAAAGAGGAAATGGACCCACTCCCTCCTTTGTTTAAGCATTTCCAAGCTTACTCTCAAGGATGATGATTTCCCACCACTAGGTGGACCAAGCATCAGCAGCAAGAGAAAACCTGCCCCCCAAGCTAAGCCCCTCATGCACTAAAGTCTAAAGATCATTTAGTTGATAGGAATTTGTTTTCTTACCAAGGCATTCAGTGATTTTCTTGGAGCACCCTTGATTATTTTGTCCAACCTGATTTAGATATGAATTTATGGAAGAATGAAGCTACACTTACTTGGACATGGATGAAGATTGATTGTGTGGCTGATGGATGATGGACAATGGGTGTTGGAACTGTACAAATAGAGTTGGATTTTAGAAGTTAAAGCTCCAGATTCTGCTGCTGCAAAAAAAAAACACATTTACTAAAAACATTTCATAAGTTAAACCAGAGAGGTTTTTATAATATTATATGGAATCTTACCCATAAGGTAATGCCTTATATTTAGTAGTGAAGTGATGAGTATGCTTAGACATGGATGCCATTATTTGAAAAAGATTAGAATCTACATTGATTGTAGACTATGTAAAATTTATGAAATACTAAGATGATGGTTCTTAACAGGTTTCAGTGGGAACAGATTGAAGATCAGATAAGCTTCTCTTCTCGGTAGGCTTCATCTGGTTTCATGTCTCAGATCTCAGAGGTCAATGGCAAAGGTGGAAGTGGCGATAGCATTGAGGAGAGCCATGATGCTCGCAACTTTGGCCTCTTGGGAAGATTTCGTTCTGCTATCTAATTGCTTCAATGGGGGAAGAAAGTAAGCGGAGAGCGATTTGTCAAGACTCAGGTACTTTTCAACCTAAGGACTTTGTTTAATCATAGTGGTACCATTTGGTTATGAATATTACCATCTTGACTAATTCCTACAGTGGAGAGTCGAGGAATAATGGCTTGAGTTCGGAGTTCATTGCATTCCAAGCTACTGCTCCTTGGAAACTACGAGCAAAGCGAGGCTGCGCTACACATCCTTGCAGCATAGCAGAGAGGGTAACTATCTGTGTTCATGAAATTCTTGATCTTTTTTGATGTTTTGGGTTCTGATCTTCATTCTTTGTACAACTTGATTGGGACCTGTAAATTCTGTAGGTAAGGAGGACCAAGATAAGCGAGAGGATGAGAAAGTTGCAAGAGCATAACATGATATTTAGTAGATAGAGTTGGATTTCAGAAGTTAAAGCTGTCAGAAGTGCCCTTGATCACTGTAACGACCCGATTCCCAAGTCCCTACGAGACACGAGAACCGGACCGACTCGACTAATCCCAAGACCTAGTCGTCCAACGAGGAAGTAACCAAAAGAGCAGTAAAATAAACCACATTCAGCATGAATATAACTAACAGTAAGGAAAGAAACCACTACAGTATATACCACCACAAAAGTAGAACAACATTCATAACATAATATGAACTGCAGGTAAAGAAAAGTACAATGGAAACAAGAACTACTCACTATAACAGAACAAAAAGAGGTACAAGAGAATAGTGGTAACTCTACTGGACCCTACTCGGCCCAGCATCCTCTGCAGCCGCTGACCCTGGCTGCTCAACACCTGGTCCTGAAAGGTAACGAGTGTAACACGTCAGCAAAACGCTGAGTAGAGTGGCAGCTAAACTAAAGAAACAATAAAGTGTACAGTAGCTGTTTTAAATTTTCTTTCTTCCTTTATTTACGTCTTTCTATTGCTTCACAATTTATCTATTTCTCAGATCCTTCACTTGATCTCGAATGTTCCTCATGGGAACGATCTTGATTGCAGTCTTTTCCGAACAGTAGAAGTAGCACGTGGTGCTCTCCTGGCCGGGAGAGTCCCCCGTGGTGATCCTACTCTCAATCAACCACCCTAAGGTCACTGACAGATGTAACGGTGACTACGGCACGCACGGTAAACGCACGGGTAGCTAACCCGCACTGGCACGTGGTCAGTCGTTTCCATTAACGGGTGCGCCCAAAGCATAGCACGAAATCAGTACAGGGCAGAGCCCTCTCAGTAACAGGGGTCCAACCCCTCCACAGTAACCAAACAGGGGCCTTGCCCCTCCACAGTCCACACACCCTCGTATGACTACCCCGGTTTGCCCCAGTGGGCCTAACAAGTCGGTGTGGGAGGCTAGCAGAACCCCGGGGCACGTGGGGTAGCTAGTACCTCCCTACACTAGTAGCTCTCCTCGGTACTATGTACACGAGGGCCAGCAAGTCGGTACAGAGTGGCTAGTCCTAACCCCAGGTCCCTGGGGCGGCTGGCTCCGCTCTGCACTAAACAGGGGGGACAGTCGCTCTCCTTGGTACTCCATACTCAAGGGCCAGCTCACTTCCCCAATTCTATTCCATTCACTTTCTAGGAGTTCTACTCCTAATTCCCCGTGGGGTTCCAACTCTTTAACTCAGGACATTCCAGTTTCACGTTCATACATCCCATACTCTTAATCATGTTCATTTATTCATAACAGGCAGCTGCTAATTCAATTCACAGGAAGCTATTATTTCCTTTCCACATTTTCCAAGACTGTAGTATTCATACATTCCACTAGTTTTCCCATCCTAGGATTCATGCCATATCCTAGGATCTATCATAAAATTTAGTTTTCCAGCCCTAGGATTCATGCAACACCCTAGGAATCTACCATTCAATCTATTTCTCATTCCTAGGATTCATGCAATGTCCTAGGTTCTATTTATGGTTTCATAATTTAACAGATTATAGTTAAAGCCACTCTACTGGTTACAACAGGCAAACTGGGGGCGTGGTCGGGAATCCCGTGTGCCTCCGCAACCCCCGAGACTGCAACGGAATGGGGTCCTATCACAAGGATCAAACACAAGGAACTTCTCAAAATAGTATATCGCTACTGTAGACAGGTAGAGGATGTAATTCTGAAAAGAACGCAACTCGAAATGCGGAAAACGGAGCCCGAACGGGCCCAAAATGGGTCGAAAACGATGAAATAGTGTAAAATCAGACGTTTGGAACTTCTTCCAGACGTCTTAAAAAGTGGATCAAGGAATTACCTCGCTCTGCGTGGGCTCTCAGACGTCCAGAAGCCTACGGGGGCGTCTGGCCTAGTTCCCAGACGTCCGATGGTCACCCAGGACATCTGGAAGTCGTTCCTGCCATTTGGCACTGGAGCCAGACGTCTGATTCGCGTTGGATTCGAATCTCCGACCCTGCGCGTACCCATTTCCTCTCTCTCTTAGTACGGTCAATCGAAGGAAAGGAAGAAGACGGAAAAACTCACCTTTCAGACGTCTGGACAGTCTTCCAGACGTCGTTCCAGTCGTCTGGCTAGAAGCACAGACGTCTAATTCTGGAAAATTTTCCAAAACCAGGGCGCCAGTCGCCCTCCGCTCGCGACGCACGGCCGCGCTGCCAGTGCTCCGCCTGCTACTCGAGCCGCAGCAATCCTCCCGCGTCACTCCGCGCCCACTGCGCCCCCGCCGGCCGGCCTTAGCAGCCCCGGTGAGCTCGCCCTCAGGGCCGAGCGCTTCCTCCCCCGCGCAGTACCTCCTCCCGCACCCGCCGCGGCTGTCGCCGCCGCCGCTGCACCCTCACGCTCGCTCTCGCCCATGCTCTCGCGCACTGGCTGAAGGAGAAGAGCAAGGAGGCGGAGGTGACGGGAGTGAGGGAGAGGCGTGGCCCTTTTAAGGCCACGCGAGGAGGAGAGAGAGAACGCGGTAGAGGCATCTGCGGCCGCAGGAGAGAGGGAAAAAGAGGGAGAGAGAGAGAAAATGCAGGTCTGCGCGCTCAGGCGCGCAAACGAACAGTAGCGTGCCAAAATAACCAATTTCCAGACGTCTGTAAGTGATTCCAGACGTCTGGCACGACGTCTGGGCCACCTCCCAGACGTCTTAAAAGACGTCTGGAGCGCCCGTTCGTAACAATATAACAAACTCAAAGGAGGTTTCGTCCCCGAAACTTGCGCTAACTAGGGTACGGGAAAACGTCATAAAAACCATAACAAACTCAAAGAGGACCGAAGCCGGTCCGAAAAGACGTACCCGCGAAGAGTTCCAGGTACCGCTCCCGCATTGCTGCCTCAGGCTCCCAGGTAGCCTCCTCGTACCGTTGGCTCCTCCACAAAACCTTTACCAGGGATACTTGCTTTCGTCTCAAACTGCGGATGGCACGGTCTAGAATCTACACTGGCCGCTCGGGGTAGGTCAGGTCGTCGCCCACCTCGATGCTCTCGTGACTCAGTACGTGACTGGGATCGGCTACGTACTTCCTGAGGTTGGACACGTGGAACACGCCGTGCACACCAGAAAGCTGCGGGGGGAGGGCAAGCCTGTAAGCAACGGGTCCAACCCGCTCCAGGACCTCAAAGGGCCCCACAAACCTCGGCGCGAGCTTCCCTCTCACCCCAAACCGCTACAGGCCCTTCATGGGCGAAACACGAAGAAAGACGTGGTCCCCAACCTCAAACTGCACCTCTCTGCTTCTCCGATCCGCGTAGCTCTTCTGTCTGCTCCTGACAGTGCAGAGTCGCCTGTGGATCTGCTCGACTACCTCCTGACTCTGCCGGATCAACTTGGGGCCAACCTCCCACTTGGTCCCGACCTCAACCCAACTCAAGGGTGCCGTACACTTCCGTCCGTACAGAGCCTCGTAGGGAGCCATGCCGATGCTCGAGTGATAACTGTTGTTGTATGCAAACTCCGCCAGGGGCAGGTGCTCCTCCGAAGAGCCCCTCCAGTCCAGTACATAGGCACGCAAAAGGTCCTCAAGTGTCTGTATCGTGCACTCAGACTGTCCGTCCGTCTGGGGGTGGTAAGCCGTACTAAACCTCAACCGCGTCCCCAAGGCCTGCTGAAACTCAGCCCAAAACTGGGACATAAAGCGGGTATCCCGGTCGGATACGATCTCCCGCGGAACTCCGTGTAGTCGTACCACATCACGGATATACCTCTCTGCCAACTGTGCTGGTGATGTAAACACATTTACACTACTTAAAATGTCTATTTATGCATGTTCTTATGCATAAGATTGCATTTCATGATATAAATATTGCATTACATGCATCATCTTGCATTTAGAGTAGTTTGAATAAAATGGAGGTTAATTGTCTCCTTTTATGTGCTTGGACAGGGCAAATATTTTATCGGGGCCTCGGATCAAAGATCCAACCGTATGGATATGATCAGGGCGACGATTGGAGTTCAACGACTCCAAGATCGCCCTAATCAGGCATCCGTAGCATCAGATAGAGACCGGGGAACCCTAGAAGATCAAGGGCCAGGATGGTGTAAATCCGCACTTCAGATGGAAAATCCGACCACACGGATGAATTCGGATCGACGATCGCAGTCGAACGACACAAAAATCGAGTCAATCCGACATCCGTGGCACCATCTACAACTTCCAGAAGATGGACGGCCAAGATGGCGCCACGTGGCGCCATCCCAGCCGCCCAATCGGCCGCAGGAGTCCTGTGAAGTCCGTGCAACGTCTCCTCTCCGCCGTTGGATCTCGATCCAACGGCTGCGGTCGCGCGCGTTTAAAAACGTCCGCGCGACCATTTCGCCGCGTAGCACAGCGGCTACGCAGCTGCGGGCGAAGCGGAGGTCGCGGGTTCGAGCCGCGGAGAGGGGGGTCGAAGGCGCGGGCGAGCGGGCGCGCACGAGCGTCGGATGAAGATCCAACGGCCGCGCGCGCCCGATAGCGCCGACGCGCAATTGGACGCTCTGGTGGGCGCGCGATCGCACGCGGGCGGCGCGCTCGGCAGCGGGCGCGGACGCGATCTAAGCCGTCCGATCTCGCAATCGGACGGCTGAGACGACGCGGACGTGCGTCTGCGTTACGCGCGCAGGCCAACCGAGCGGGCGCGCGTGGGTGCGGCGGCGACGGCGACGGCGGGGCTTTAGCGACGGTTTTATCCGTCACTAAAGACCCCTTATTTATTATTTTGAAGATGTAATGTCCATTTTGCCCCCACTCCTTGCAACTATAAAAGGAGACCCCCTCCATACGAAATTTTCATCCCTTCCTTCTCCTCTCTACCTCTCCAAAGCTCAAGAGAAGCTTGTCCCACACCCGGGATGCTTCTCGCGAGATAAAGTCCAAATTTTCGTCCCCCTTCGGAAGTGGATCCCGCGACGACGACGGCGTGCTGCTTCGTTCCCGTTCTTCTGCTTCGTCCTCCTTCGTCCCGCTTCGTTCTCCTTCGTCCAGGCGTCGTCCCGTCCGGCTCGTCCTCCAAGCGACCGTCGAGGAGGATTTCTCTCTCCCTATTCTTTTTACTGCTTTTTAGTATAGATTTACTGCTTTCTAGAGTAGTCTATTCGTCCTCCGAGCGATCGTCGAGGAGGACATTTCTCCCTCCATTCTTTTAATGCTTTCTAGAGTAATTATTTTATGTTTTCTAGTTGTAATGAAAGAACTCTTTTATGATAAATTCCTTGTCTATTCTACATCTCATTTTGATTTCCATGTATAGTATTTCTTCTCTCTCTCTTACTCCCTCTCTCTCTTTTATTTGTTGTAGATACTTAGATAGTTTAAATTGAATTTCTTTGTGACAAAATAAAAAGAAACGCGAAGTTTTTAAATCAAACGTTCGCCTCCCTGTGTTCGACCCGGAATTTTGATTTCGGTATAAATTTTATTTGTTGAACACGAATCCTTCGCTTTCGAACTACAACGACGGGTTTTTCCAAAAACCAAACACGTTAGCGTAGATTCGCGCTTAACATTTTGGCGCCGTTGCCGGGGAGGCAACGATCTTTGATTTCTCTTCACGTTTTGTAACTTACAAATCATTTACCTCACTTTTCTCCTTTCTTATTGTAATTGCAGGTACTCTTTTGGGGCAAGCAAAAGCGGTAGATTGGAGTAAAGTGCTGTGAAGGGTTTTGTAAGTTATCACCCATTCTTTCCCCCTCCATAGATTTCATTCGCCACATTGAATCCAAATTCCAATTAACCTAGGTGTTTGCATAAATCCTAGGAATAGTTTGGTTGTTTGGATTCTCACTCACATTCATTCCACCTTCATTTATATAAAAAAAAAAGTAAAAAGATAATTTTGTGGGGTAATTTTCAACAAATACACAATGTACACCCACATTTAAAGGCACTTAACTAAATTGATTTGTTTCTACTCAACTGGGTTCTGATCTGTGGGACCAGTACACATAAAGCAACACATAAAAGAGTAGAAATCATTCTAAGTTAACCATCTTTGTGTGCCTAACTTAGTGGTGCATTTGAGGCCAGTTGTTTGAGTTGTTTGGGCCGCACCACTTCAAATAAAATCAACTCATCAAGTAGCTGCCAATTAGGTTCAACTCTTAGGGATCTACCAGGCACTCCACATTCTTTTTAAACTTTAAAGGAAAATATCTTCACCTGTGCTTGCAAAACCTGGTGTGCCAATGAAACTTGATTGAAAACACCTAAAGTTGAATCCTAAAAGCTACTAAGCAAGATTTGAACCTTAAAATTCACCACATCAAAAATAATCTTGCTTGAAAACCACTGGTTGTGCACGCACACACAAAGCAATCAATCATTAAGGGCACAACCCATTTAAAGGGCCCATCACATTCCAAAGCACATTCAAACCTAGCCCTAAATAAAACAGAGTAGACGTTGGCCTTAAGGATTGGACTCGCTCTTCAGAACTCAGAACGAGATTATTTTCGATTAGTCTGTTTCTATTGTTCAATCTGATGTCTAGCTAGGGGAGCAGAGTCAAACGATCGCGGCTGGGGGGTACACTAGGAACCGGAGGCGCAAGCCGAAGGAAGAACCTTCTCCCCAGTCCCTCCTTCTAACTGGTTGGATTGAACAGACAGAAGTAGATCAAATCGTTCTTTTATCTCAAGACGGGTTTTGGGAGTCTGTAGGTCTGTAGGCTAACCCATTTAAGGACAGGTTTGATTGTTTGTATTGCAGGGCACCTTTCTTCCTCCAGTGTCTCATGAATCCTTCCACATATTTCACGCATTCCCGCTCTTTCCCTCCTGTTGTAAATTATCCTCAACATGACGATTATCCCAACTCGTATTGTAATCGACCATCAGTTAGTTGGGATAATTCGGATTGGGGATACAATTCCGGACCCCCGTGTTTAGGGTCTAACCCTGAACACTTTGATTCTCAATTCTATCCTTCTCTGAGTTGCATCGATTATAGATCGTCCTCCTTTCATGAACAACCTAATGCGATCTACAATCAAGAAGGATACACTGATCCTTACCCATCCTCTGATTTCACTGCCTTTAGGTCATCTCCATCTTTTGAACAATTTGAAATGACCTATTATCAGGATGGGTATAACGAATCTCAATTCGTTAATTCCTCTACATTGATGTCAAACCCGCCCAACCCTGAACCAACTCATTTGGTTCAGGTTAATCAGGTTCAAGATAAGGTTCTGGCTAACTTGAGGAATATCATTCAATCTTTAGAAGTTCAGCCAATACCTTGCATTGAGAGATTGGAGCCCCTGATTGAAATGATTGATGATTTAAACAAGTCTTTGTTGGATTGGCTCCAGGATGTTAAGGATAAGAACCCGGGTGAGTTTCTACTTGGGAAATTAGCGAAATTGAGGATGAGATTCGTGGTTGCTTTGATTCAATCTTGGAATAATTCCCAGGATGAACTCTTTTCAGGAAAGCCAATGACAGAACCCGCTCAGGCACCTGTTGGGGGGGACACGTGTTACGAAGCTGACCAGATTGAATTAAAGCAACCAATTAAGGATGATCTGATTTCTTCACCTGAGATCCCTGAGCCAGGTTACGAGAAAACGTATGTCTCCTGGGAACACAAAGTGAGAATTGATTTTGGGACATACATTGATACGGATCCTGATTTCTTTGATGGTGAAGATTCAAGTTGCGAAGTCTCACACGAGTTTTCAAATCACGATTTTTGTGAGACGATTGGGCCTGAGGAATCTGATAGATCATTTGATAGCCCAATAACTGAGGAAACTGATCTTATTAGGGCACACGATACGGATCCAGAATCGCATTTTCTGGAGGAATTAATTCAATGCCCTGATTATCAGTTACACCCTGTTGAGCTTATTGATGATTCTAATTCTGAGATAATTAGACCCAAGTCAATTTTGATTTTGCCACATCATCTAGACTTGGAGATTTCAGACGGGGTGATGAATATACAAGAGGTCATGGAATTTGATATGCCGAATGAGGAGGATAGGAGCTGGGAAATTCTGATTTGGGAAGTCAATTTTGGAGGAAATGGAAGATTGAGTCGAAGGGTTCCTTTTAAACTGAAACCATCAAATCAGAACCCTTACGACATTTGTTTCGAGGATGTCAAACTCAAGCACACATTTAACGATTATCCTTTTGAGCTTCAATTCTCTGTAACCCGACATTTTGGCCTTGGGTTGCATCCTCACAAATCGCAGGCCCGACCCCGCTTGCATTCTGATTTTAGGTTTTGGGTAATTTTTATCCAGAACCTAAGATATTCTCGATTATGGGGTGTGGGTCTGCACCACAATCTGGTCCACATCTGTGGACCTCTGCTGACAGGTCAGAGGATTCTTCTGTTTATTCTAATTCTGACCTGCTCATGTGAATTCTTCATTTCTTTTCTTTGTATAGTGTGCCTAGCTGAAGGCACTAAACTCAGCACATATACAGTTCTTTTTCATTTTCATCTCGGAGCGGACCTGATATCCACGCAATTCAGGTGCTTTCTACGCTTTTCCACTCTATTTTATGTCTTTTTAATACAATGAGGACATTGCATTAGATAGGCATGGGGGGATGGATATTTATCTTTGAATTCATTCGTCAGCTCCGTAGATTTGTTTTATTTAAACAAAAAAAAAAAAAAAATCAAAATTAGGAAAGAGAATTTGGGTTTCAGAAAATTTTCGATCTTAAGAAATACTATATTATGTTCTGAACGCAAAGACCCTTCAGGTCTTTGGACTTAATCAGCCTATGTATCCACTAAAATGTGGATTTGTTTTTCGAGTTCTCGCCAACCTGAATTTTATTATAATTGGAATAAATAAGTTTGGGTGATAAGTACACGACTTGTCAACCCGCCCTCTGATTTAAGGGAATTTTGAGTTTTAAGCATCTACACACTTTCTTTGCACTGACTCGTTGTTTGGCAATTTTAACGGAAATTGGGTAGCTAATGAACCTTCTAGGGTGATATGGCTGGCAAGTTATCGTGGGTAACAGCCCATAGGTAGGTTGTCCAGAGCCCAGTCACTGGACCTTTCTCTTTTTGCTGCCTTTAGGTAAATCTTAGACCAGGGAAGCCACCTACTTAAAAAAAAAAAAAAAAAAAAAAAAAAAAAATCAAAAAGGAGAAAAGAACAAAAAGAAATAAGCCACACTTCGCCGCACGAGTATGACTGGCAAGTTGTCGGTGGTAACAGCTCATCGACCGGTTGTCCAGAACCCAGCTCAGAAAATGCACTAAAAATTCCCAAAACACTTAGGAAGAAGCGGAGAAGTAGAATAAACCGGGGAGATATACACTGGATTCACCCTTGTGTTGACCCCGTTAAAAAAAAATAAAAGTAGGGAGAAAGCTACCGGTTGTAAAGATACACCTTTAGGCAGAATTCTTTTTGAGGTCACCTAGAGGCGTAGAAATCCGAAGTCCGTTTTAATTGCCGGTCAACGAGTCTATCACAATCACAATAAGATGCTTAAAACTTAGGGTTCTCATCAAATCTTGGGTGAGTTGAATGGCCGTAGAAAGCCACTCTTAAACCCTAAAATTTGAAAATCTAAAAAAAAGAGAGTAAAAACAGAAAAAGAAATTTTTCTTTGAATAAGGCGAGGCTTGAGGCGGTCTGCATTTTGGCTGATACCCGGGCACTGTTGTGTCTTTGAAAGTTCAGTTCTTAAGTAGACAATTTCTTAATGATTGAAAATAACTCAGGTCCAAATAATCTAACCTAATTTTTTTATAAATAGCATATAGTTTTTGCTAGGGACTAGCAAAAGATAGGCATGGGGGTATGATGTAAACACATTTACACTACTTAAAATGTCTATTTATGCATGTTCTTATGCATAAGATTGCATTTCATGATATAAATATTGCATTACATGCATCATCTTGCATTTAGAGTAGTTTGAATAAAATGGAGGTTAATTGTCTCCTTTTATGTGCTTGGACAGGGCAAATATTTTATCGGGGCCTCGGATCAAAGATCCAACCGTATGGATATGATCAGGGCGACGATTGGAGTTCAACGACTCCAAGATCGCCCTAATCAGGCATCCGTAGCATCAGATAGAGACCGGGGAACCCTAGAAGATCAAGGGCCAGGATGGTGTAAATCCGCACTTCAGATGGAAAATCCGACCACACGGATGAATTCGGATCGACGATCGCAGTCGAACGACACAAAAATCGAGTCAATCCGACATCCGTGGCACCATCTACAACTTCCAGAAGATGGACGGCCAAGATGGCGCCACGTGGCGCCATCCCAGCCGCCCAATCGGCCGCAGGAGTCCTGTGAAGTCCGCGCAACGTCTCCTCTCCGCCGTTGGATCTCGATCCAACGGCTGCGGTCGCGCGCGTTTAAAAACGTCCGCGCGACCATTTCGCCGCGTAGCGCAGCGGCTACGCAGCTGCGGGCGAAGCGGAGGTCGCGGGTTCGAGCCGCGGAGAGGGGGGTCGAAGGCGCGGGCGAGCGGGCGCGCACGAGCGTCGGATGAAGATCCAACGGCCGCGCGCGCCCGATAGCGCCGACGCGCAATTGGACGCTCTGGTGGGCGCGCGATCGCACGCGGGCGGCGCGCTCGGCAGCGGGCGCGGACGCGATCTAAGCCGTCCGATCTCGCAATCGGACGGCTGAGACGACGCGGACGTGCGTCTGCGTTACGCGCGCAGGCCAGCCGAGCGGGCGCGCGTGGGTGCGGCGGCGACGGCGACGGCGGGGCTTTAGCGACGGTTTTATCCGTCACTAAAGACCCCTTATTTATTATTTTGAAGATGTAATGTCCATTTTGCCCCCACTCCTTGCAACTATAAAAGGAGACCCCCTCCATACGAAATTTTCATCCCTTCCTTCTCCTCTCTACCTCTCCAAAGCTCAAGAGAAGCTTGTCCCACACCCGGGATGCTTCTCGCGAGATAAAGTCCAAATTTTCGTCCCCCTTCGGAAGTGGATCCCGCGACGACGACGGCGTGCTGCTTCGTTCCCGTTCTTCTGCTTCGTCCTCCTTCGTCCCGCTTCATTCTCCTTCGTCCAGGCGTCGTCCCGTCCGGCTCGTCCTCCAAGCGACCGTCGAGGAGGATTTCTCTCTCCCTATTCTTTTTACTGCTTTCTAGTATAGATTTACTGCTTTCTAGAGTAGTCTATTCGTCCTCCGAGCGATCGTCGAGGAGGACATTTCTCCCTCCATTCTTTTAATGCTTTCTAGAGTAATTATTTTATGTTTTCTAGTTGTAATGAAAGAACTCTTTTATGATAAATTCCTTGTCTATTCTACATCTCATTTTGATTTCCATGTATAGTATTTCTTCTCTCTCTCTTACTCCCTCTCTCTCTTTTATTTGTTGTAGATACTTAGATAGTTTAAATTGAATTTCTTTGTGACAAAATAAAAAGAAACGCGAAGTTTTTAAATCAAACGTTCGCCTCCCTGTGTTCGACCCGGAATTTTGATTTCGGTATAAATTTTATTTGTTGAACACGAATCCTTCGCTTTCGAACTACAACGACGGGTTTTTCCAAAAACCAAACACGTTAGCGTAGATTCGCGCTTAACAGCTGGTCCCAAAGTGACTCGGATCGGCAAGAATCGCGCCGTCTTCGTCAGTCTATCCACTATTACCCAGACTGCGTCGTGTCCCCACTGGGTAATAGGTAAGGCCACCACCAAGTCCATGGTGCTGCTCTCCCACTTCCACTCTGGCATTGGAAGCGGCTGTAGCGGCCCTGTAGGCCTCTGATGCTCGGCTTTCACCTGCTGGCACACTAAGCACTGCTGCACGAATTCACGCACATCCCGCTTCATCCCCCTCCACCAAAACTCGCGTCTCAAGTCGTGGTACATCTTCGTGTTTCCGGGATGTATGGTGAATCTGGAACCATGTGCCTCAGTCAGGAGCTCTCTCAACAGCTCCTCGTCTTTGGGAACGCACAACCGTCCCCACAAGCGCAGCACCTGGTCTGTGAAAGAGAAGTCCCCCGGGTCTCCCGACAGTACTCTGTCGCGCAAGGACTGCAAGTACGGATCGGCCATCTGTCCTGTGATGATGCGGTCTATCAGCTCTGGCCTAGTCTGCCGTGTCACCGTCACTGCCCCACAGTACCCTCGTAACTCTAGAGGTCGCCAACTGCCCACCTCCTCCAAAAGGCTCCAACTGTGTAACTGTAGACTGGCTAAGTGTGCGGGACATCCCTCCTTGACCACCTTGAAGAATCTGAACTTAAACCCACTGAGATGACATTGCAGTTAGCCGATCGATCCATCAAGTCACCCAAAGGAATACTCGAGGATGTCATTGTTAGGGTACGAGATTTTTATTTCCCAGTGGACTTCATAGTACTGGACATGGATGCACCTAAGAACCCAAGGGACACACCAATCATATTAGGGAGACCCTTTTTGGCCACTGCTAGGGCCAATATAAACTGCGAAGAGGGCCAGATAGAATTAAAATTTGGGAATCAAAATCTGAAGATTGACATTTTCAAGGCCCATCAAGGGATTAATTGCGGGGTTATAGAGGAAATTTGTGATGTCGAAGCCGTGGTTGATGAACTGCATATAGAGGACAACCTGATTATTCCCGATCAACCACTAGAAAATCAAAAACCGCTAACAGAGGAGTGAGGACATGATCTAGACACAACTATGACTCCTACCATTGCTCCCGATACAAACCCCGAACCACCCGCTGCTGCTGACAATCCTATCATGGAACTCAAGCCCCTTCCCGAACATCTAAAATACATCTTTTTGGATTCAAATCAGACGTTTCCTGTGATTATCAATTCTCGACTCACACCTGACCAGGAACTCCGTTTGATTTCTGTTCTCCAGCAACATCGTAGAGCCATTGGATGGACTCTAGATGATTTGACTGGTATAAGCCCTTCATACTGCACACATCGAATCTACACAGAAGAAGGCTCACGACCTTCAAGAGAAATGCAAAGATGCCTAAACCCTAACCTACAGGAGGTCGTGAAAAAGGAGATCATTAAGTGGTTAGATGCAGAGATCATCTACCCGATCTCCGATAGTCGTTGGGTAAGTCCAATACAAGTGGTGCCTAAGAAGGCAGGACTTACCATCATCACGACTGAAATCGGAGAAGTCATTCCTACCCGAATAGCTAATTCGTGGAGAGTCTGCATTGATTACAAAAGACTAAATTCCTCCACGAAGAAGGATCATTTCCCACTACCGTTTATTGATCAGATCCTCGAGAAACTAGCGGGAAATAGATTCTTCTGCTTTCTTGACGGGTACTCCGGTTACAATCAGGTGGCAATCCATCCAGAGGACCAAGAAAAGACCACATTCACTTGCCCCTTCGGGACGTACGCGTTCCGAAGGATGCCGTTCGGTCTCTGCAATGCACCTGCAACTTTTCAGCGGTGCATGGTTGCCATATTCTCAGATATGGTAGGTGATTATCTGGAAGTCTTCATGGATGACTTTTCGATTTTTGGACAATCATTTGACGATTGCCTCCAACACTTGGCCCATATACTCAGGCGGTGCATCGAGGTGAATTTGGTTCTTTCCTGGGAAAAGAGCCATTTCATGGTGCCTGAGGGAATTGTCCTGGGACATTTAATCTCAGAGAAAGGCATCCAAGTGGATCGAGCTAAGGTTAACCTGAATTCCAAGCTCCCTATGCCTAGCTCGATTAAGGACATTCGATCTTTTTTGGGGCACGTCGGTTTCTACCGTCGATTCATCCCTGATTTCTCCAAAATCACGCGTCCCCTGACCAATCTTCTCTCAAAGGATGTGCCTTTCGAAATTTCCAAGGAATGCACTCAAGCATTTGAGATCCTACGTGACCGAGTCACCCAAGCCCCAATCCTACAGTCCCCTGATTGGTCTCAACCCTTTGAGATCATGTGCGATGCATCTGACTTCGCTGTAGGAGCGATTTTGGGGCAGAAAATTGACGGGAAACCTGTGGTCATTTACTACGCCAGCAAAACACTGGATGAGGCTCAGCGTAACTATACGGTTACTGAGAAAGAGCTACTGGCTGTAGTATTTGCCCTGGAAAAATTCAGATCATACCTTCTGGGTTCCCGTATTATCATATACTCGGATCACACAGCTGTAAGGCATCTCCTTGCCAAAAAGGACGCGAAACCTCGACTAATCCGCTGGATCTTGCTGTTGCAAGAATTTGACCTCGAGATTCGCGACAAGGCGGGAAAGCACAATGTGGTAGCTGATCACTTGTCCCGCCTTCCTTCTGAAATTATTGATCCTTCTGGACCTATTACAGAACATTTCCCTGATGAGCACCTCCTAACTATCAGGACAAGTCTTCCATGGTTCGCCGATATAGTTAATTACCTGGCATCACATCAGATTCCGCCCGATTGGTCGAAGGCCAAAAAGGACAAATTGCGTTCCGATGCCAAGTATTACCTATGGGAAGACCCGTATCTTTTCCGCATTGGTGCTGATCAGATAATCCGACGGTGCATCACGGAAGTGGAAATCAAAGACATACTCTCATTCTACCATGACCAGGCATGCAGTGGACATTTTTCTGGACATAAAACCGCATCGAAAGTCCTCCAGTGTGGCTTCTACTGGCCCACAATTTTCAAGGATGCATACGATCACTGTAAGGCATGTTCCCGTTGCCAGACTCTAGGCAACATGAGCCATAGAGACATGATGCCTCTACAGCCGATCTTGGTATGCGAAATTTTTGATATTTGGGGGATTGATTTCATGGGACCCTTTCCGACCTCAGATGGCTTCGAATACATCTTACTCGCAGTTGACTATGTGTCCAAGTGGATAGAAGCCATTCCGACCCGAACCAACAATCATAAAGTCGTTATAAAATTCCTCCATCAAAACATTTTCTCAAGGTTCGGGATTCCGCGTGCTATAATTTCTGACGGAGGGACACATTTTACGAACGCTCAGTTCAGGTCACTGATGACCAAATACGGGGTGTCACACCGAATCTTTACTCCTTATCACCCCCAAACTAATGGTCTAGCTGAGCTATCTAACCGAGAGATCAAGAAGATCCTTCAGGTTACTGTTTGACCTGATAGAAAAGATTGGTCTTCTCGGCTTCCGGAAGCATTGTGGGCCTATAGGATTGCCCACAAGACCCAATTAGGAATGTCTCCCTTCAGACTAGTGTACCGGAAGGCATGTCACCTCCCCGTCGAATTGGAGCATAAAGCCTACTGGGAAGTACGGACCTGTAATCTCGACCTTTCTACGGCTGGAACCCACAGAAGACTTCAAATGAGCGAGATCGATGAATTACGCCATGATGCGTATGAGAACTCGCGAATTTACAAAAAACGGGTTAAACCTTTTCACGACAAACACATTTCTAGAAAGGTCTTTCATCCTGGTCAAAAAGTTTTACTCTTTGATGCCCGACTCAAATTATTCCCAGGTAAGCTAAGATCCAAGTGGGTCGGACCCTACCTAGTCCGACAAATCTTCGGAAATGGAGCCATTGAAATCAGCCCACTCAGCCGCGATTCTGAACCCTTTGTCGTGAACGGTCAGAGACTCAAGCCGTTCATTGACATGACCAATATAGATTTGGCTGAGTCATCCTTTACCCTCCATTCCTCTTGAGCTCATTGCGCCCAGCTGATGGCGTAAAACTCAGCACTTAACGGGAGGCAACCGGTCATTCTTTGAAAAATCCGAAACCGTTTCTGACATCTTCATGCGGAACTCATATTGCACTTTAGGGTTCATCCATTAGAACAGCCGACTTCACCTCAGGTATACCTACTCGAGATTAGAAATCGTTCGCAACAAGTCACTTCGACCCATTCACTCACCACACACCTATCCTAATACATGAACTAAGCTGAATTCGAACCCACCTAATGTACAATGGGGACATTGCAAATCTTAGGCATGGGGGGGTATGAAAGTGCAAAATGTCAGAAAATTCATATCAAGAAAGGGTTTCACATAAAAAAATAAAAAAAGAGACTTGATAGAGGGGAGGAACAATTCAGGGTCATACAAATGAGAGGAGGAAAAGAAAGAAAAATGATAAAAAGGAGCACAAAATGAAAATGAAAAGAAATAGTCATTAGTAAAAGATTAAGGGATTAACTGAAGTTCTAGACCGAATCAAGGAAAAGAAAAGAAAAGTGCTACGGAGATATAACAAGAGATTAGCGGGAACGCTGGTCTTAGGCCTTTTGGGCTAGTACCTTTAGCTTAAAAATTCACGTATCCGTTAAAATCTGGATAATCCTCAAGAGGTTGAGGAAAATGCGAAGCTTAAGTATTAGGTCTAAGGCTTAGGAAGTATTCGGCCTCATTAACTGACCTCCGATTTGCGGGATTCGGTAACGTAAGCACCCAAATTCACACACAGTCTGGTTCAGTGCGCATAAACATCCAAATCACGTGAAAAGCGTTTAATGTTCTGAAAAGTCACCTAGATTAGGAGCGGCCAATCAGCACAAATTGATTTGGACAAGTTCCCAACGCAGAGAGGCAGGAAATCCCCCTCGAAGATGCATAACAACATATCGTCTCCTCGGTGCTTGTCTCTTAGGATATTTAAATATCCTACCAGGGGCATGTAAGCACTCTGCTGGTTCAGATACCATGGGTGGCATTATCACGAAATGTCGATCGCCAGGGTCTGGATTCGGCCACAGAACGCCATGGGTGGGATTATCTAGAAATCTCGAAATCCAGGGTTCCGGGGGTTGCCATGGGCGGGATTATCTCGAAATCTCGAAAGCCAGGGACCCTTGAGGATTGATGATGGGGACGAGGAATCCGATACAGACCGTGTTGAGAAGCTAATCCGAAGCTAGAAATAAAAAGAAAAGAGAGAGAAAAGCTCTCCAAACAAATAAATCTTCTATCTCTCTCTTACAAAAAAAACTCACTGCAAACTGAACTTAGGCTAAAAATGTCTCAAGCATGGGTACTTTAACCGCGGAGTCCAACAAACCCTAGGTTAGTTTCTGTGGGCCGTAGAAACCTTTGCGGAAGATTGAGGCTAAAGCGGAACAGGTCTGGATTTTGGTTGGTACTTGAGTACCTCTAGGCCTATTGTCGGCATTCCCACCTAATCACAAAAGAAAAGGAGAAGCACTTATCATTGTTGACAGACATTCAGGGTCTAAAACGGAAGTTAAAACTTTGAAGTTTTGCTAAGGGACTAGCAAAAGCTAGGCATGGGGGTATGATGAGAGCCTCATCATGAGCCATAACTAGCTCATTTTGACCCAATAAAGAAGATAAAAGCTCCTACATAACCTAGAAGAAGGCTTAACTGAAGGAACAAGTGCTCTGAGAAGAAAACATGAAATAAAGGTTAAAACTGCAAGTTTACCATTGCAGTGCATAAACGGGATTTCTCAGAAGCAAAACATAGGTCAAATGGTCCAAATAAGATAAAAAGTGGGTTGAGTTAATCAGAAATGGGTTTATGTGCAATCTAAGAACTAAGTGACACTTGGTAGCCCTAAAACAGACCCGCTTAAATTAACAAGGTTCTGGTCAGAATAAAAATCAATTAAACCCTCTAAAAATCATATAAAAACATCCTCTAGGGTTTATAACACTTAATTTGGCCTTTGGAACCTAGTTTGACCTAGATTAGGGTCCTAGATCTTCAATTAACCTAATTTGGGTTTTTACGCAAAATATCTGGTCAAACGAGGTCAAAATCAAAATCCAACTTCACCATTGGATTCCTTAGGTCCAAATTATGTTTGTAACAAATTTGGACCTAAGGAGAGGTCATCTTGACCTACTTTGCAATTTAGTACACCCAAATCACAAATTGGTCCCTATCTTTCGAATACCTTTGCAGAGAGCCCCCTAGGTTCTTCGCCTCCTTTGCAAACCGGTCCTGCCGCCATTGCTAGGGTAGAACCGAGCTCCGGCGAAGTTTCAAGAGAGATTGCTCTCTAATTCCTCAGATATTCTCTCCCAGAAATGGAAGGGGGATTCTCTGAGGAATTCCCTTCCTTCTAAAGCCAATTACAATCGCTGGTGTGAACCCAATCTCTCGTGCGAACGCACGAGAGATTTGGGTATCCACTTTCCTTCCATATCCGGCGAGCCGGCATCGTTGATTGTGCGGTCTCCATGCACTGGTAGGTGCGGCCAGCACCTATATATGACACCCCAGACCCTGCCGCAGAAGGCAAGCTTGATTTTGACGGAGATCCCTTCCAAATTCCTCCCTCTCCCATCTCCGGCCAAACGACCCACAAGCTCCGGCGACCTCCTTCCCTCCTTCTCGTCGCTCTGCTGCCATACCAGCAGCAGAGTCCTCTCCGCTGCTTCCTCCCGCGTCGCGCTGTACCCCGCGCGTGCGCTTCTGACCTAATCTTCGTCGCCGCTTCCTCCCTCAGGGTCTTTCTTCCCCGACGACGGCAGTTACGAGCCGTCCTCTCCGCCGCCTCCCTTCCTTCCAGACAACCCCAGATACGTTCTCCATCCTCTCCTCTCTCTTTTTCCCCAACTATTTTACTTAATTACCCCTCGACAGTACCTAACCGCCTCCATCTTCCTCGCCTCCGACCGCACTCCGACGAGCCGCCCACACCACTCCGCCACTCCACACGACTCGCCAACCACCTCGAGAGCTCCGCCTCACCACCAGGAACTCGCTCCACCCCACAACTGCCACTCCAGACCTCCATAATCACCCCCCGACCAACCCACCATCTCCGGCCACAGGTTGACCTAGGCACGCACGCCTAGGCCGACCGGCAACCTGCAGCATCACCCACCGCCTTCGCCGTGCTACGGTGAAGGTTTCCAGCTATTCTGATTGGGCCAATAGGCTGTTCTGTTGGATGTCAGGTGTAAGCCCCAGCCGCCATTAACAGCCGAAGTAGCAGGGAGCTTGGAGCAGCAGCAGGCATCAGGCTTCCCAGGCGGCAGGTGCAGCAGATTCTCGCAAGTGTCGCGAAGCAACCGAGGCTAGCCAGTAGCGCAGAGGCATCAACAGCTTGGGCAATCGAACGACAAAACTCTGCGGGCGCGCGTGAAGGCGAGACCAGATAGTCCCACATCGTGGGATTGCAACACTCAGGTACCATATAAGTCTTTTTTGTGTTATCGTCTTAGTGCCTCCGTAAGCACAGGGGTGAGGTCCCTCACTGCCCTCACACACGCCTCGTCTGCGGCTTGACCTCGTGGATCTGGCGGATCCGACCCGACCTAGACCTATGCACTCCTCGCGCATCACCACTTGCCGGTGCGCCTGGTCCCGGGTGCGAACCTAACCCGACTACCCGTGTGGCTCTAGGAGAGCGTTCGTGAGTGTATTGCTTGAGAGAGAGAGACGCTTGGGTAGAGGGATGGGGGTAGGTTTTTGCTACTGTGTGGTGTGTGCAGGAAGGAAGAACTGACCCAGGCAGCGAACACTTAGCCGGCTGCAAAACAGGAAGAGAAGAAAGAAGAGGCTGTGTACCAGTGAAAGGAGAAGTCTTCGCAGAGAAGAAGAAGAAGGAAGACAAGGCAAAAGAGAGGGAAGAACGAAGAAGAAGACAAGGGAAGACTGCAACGAGATCAGAAGAAAAAGAAGAAGAAGAAGAAAGAAGAAAGGCAAAGCAGGAGAAGAAGGAAAGATACCAGAAGCAAAGAAAGGAGAAGAGCCACGAAGAAGAGAGAAAGAGAGATCACATTTAAGACGTCTGATACACAAATCAGACGTCCAATTCTATTTTTTTTTTTTTCCAAATCTTTTTTTTAAAAATTCTCTCTTTGAATAAATCATATTTGCATTTAAACAGTTGTATTCTTTGGTTTTACAAAGTAATGAGATTGCTCCCCGTGTTCGACCTTGGATACTCTAGTTGTTCGAGTAATAAAATTCTTTATATTTGTTTAGACATTTTGTTGGTTATACTACAACGTAATATACTTTAAACCCGCACAAAACGTCGACAACAGCCCTGCCAGCCCCGGCGAGCTCACCCTCACGGCTGAGCGCCGCTCTCGCACGTAGCACCCCCTCCACGCTCACTGCGGCCGTCGCCGCCGCAGCAACCCCACGCCCGCTCTCGCTCACTGGAGGGAGAAGAGGAAAGGGGTGGAGGCGACGGGAGAGAGCGTGTGACCTTTTAAGGCCACGCAAGGAGGAGAGAGAGAGACGGCAGCGGCGAGAATCTGCAGCCACAGGAGCGAATATGCGGTCTACGCGCTCAGGCGCACAGACGACCCACGCGTGTCAAAAATAACCGATTTCCAGACGTCTGGAAACGATCCCAAACGTCTGGTCAGACGTCTGGAAGTGACCCCAGACGTCTGGTCCGACATCTGGGCCACCTCCCAGACGTCTTAAAAAACATCTGGGGCGTGCGTTCGTTACAAGTGCGTAGCGTCGGAATCGAAAAGCGTGTAAACGAGTCTACCGGAAACTGAAACCATACCTGCTACCACCGATCCCGAAGCTCTGGCGTCCCTGTGTGTTAGGGCGTTGATACGCCCCTCAGCTCTAGGTGCGGACGAAGCAGCCACATTCTGCGTCGGACGGGTAGGTGTTTGCCGGTACCCTCCTCGCGACTGCTGTCCTCCTCCTCGCGCCTGGGAACCGTGGCCTCCTGGGCGCCCTCTAGTGCTCTACGCGGGAAGTATCTACTGACCTCCTGCCCTAGACGGGCAGTCCCTCCTGATGTGGCCCGGCTGGCCACACTGGTAACAGAGGGGAACCCGACTCCCGCCCTAAGTGGGTCCCTGCTGTCAGATGGGCGGGGGTCCGGTGCTGGCAACTGGCCCCTGTCGAGGGCCCCCAAAGGCCACTGATGGCCCTGTAAAACGTGACGGCTCTCCTGCGGACGCCACGTGTCTCCTCTCTCACCGGCCCTATGAAAAGTCTGACTGAAAGGGCCTCTTCCGCCTGCCGTCAGTGTCTCGCGTGGACGGGTTGGTCTCCTCGTAAGTCATAGCTGCCTCCACCACCCTTGAAAACGTAGGCAGCTTCAGGGGTTTGACATACCTCCGAATCGCAGGTCGAAGCCCCTCGGTGAACCTCCAAAGGCACTCCTCCTCAGTAGCTACCGCTGTCGCTGCAAAGCAGGACAGCTCCAGGAAACGCGTGCGGTACGCGCTCACGGTCATCGTCCCTTGGCAGAGAGTGTGGAACTCCCGCCTCCTCTGGTCCTGCCACGTCTGGGGGAAGTACTGCTCGCAGAAGAGGGCGACGAACTGGTCCCAGGTCGACTCGTCCCTCTCCTGTCCCCAGACTGCCCTCCACCACCTGTGTGCCGCACTCTCCAACTGGTACGTGGCAAAGGCCACGCGGCACTCCACCAGGGGGCGAAGGGTGTCGAAAATCTTCTCCAGCTGCTCAAGCCAGTCCTCTGCCTCGGTCGGGTCCTCATCCCCCTTGAAGGAGGGGGGCTTCAGCTTCTGGAACTGCCCGAAGAGCTCGAAGTGGCACTGTAGGGGAGGTGCTGGTGCACCTCCCGGCGAAGGTGCCTCGTGCACGGAAGTATCGGAGGAAGGTGGGGGCTGCGGCGGCCCATCCCCTCCCCCGTGTCTAGCACCGCGCTTGTCGAGTGGTCCCACAGAGGACTCCCCCTCCGCAACCCCAGGGTGAGGTGCCCGGGGCGGTGGGTGGAGCTCCTCACGTACAATGTCTCGTATCAGCCAGGCGAGGTCCTGGGCCTGGACACCAGGGAGTAGTGGCTTGTCCACTGGGGTGTCGGCAATGTCACGCCCAGCTCGCCGACCTCGTCCTTGGCCGCGCCCACGGCCCGCCTCACTGGTCCCAAGACGAGGCATCTCCTGCAAGGAGACGAGACACAAAACAGAACACGTCACTACGGAACGATACCGAACGGAAACGTCTAAGAGCTCATGTTAAGAGATATGTTGTGGTGGCTACTCTAGTTATAGACATGTGAATTGGTTATTTTCCAGTCAGTTGATTCACTTCTCGGGACGACCTTGCTCTGATACTATCTTGTAACGACCCGATTCCCAAGTCCCTACGAGACATGAGAACCGGATCGACTCGACTAATCCCAAGACCTAGTCGTCCAACGAGGAAGTAACCAAAAGAGCAGTAAAATAAACCACATTCAGCATGAATATAACTAACAGTAAGGAAATACAGCAGTAAGGAAAGAAACCACTACAGTATATACCGCCACAACAGTAGAACAACATTCATAACATAATATGAACTGCAGGTAAAGAAAAGTACAGCGGAAACAAGAACTACTCACTATAACGGAACAAAAAGAGGTACAAGAGAACAGTGGTAACTCTACTGGACCCTACTCGGCCCAGCGTCCTCTGCAGCCGCTGACCCTGGCTGCTCAACACCTGGTCCTGAAAGGTAACGAGTGTAACACATCAGCAAAACACTGAGTAGAGTGGCAGCTAAACTAAAGAAACAGTAAAGTGTACAGTAGCTGTTTTAAATTTGCTTTCTTCCTTTATTTACGTCTTTCTATTGTTTCACAATTTATCTATTTCTCAGATCCTTCACTTGATCTCGAATGTTCCTCGTGGGAACGATCTTGATTGCAGTCTTTTCCGAACAGTAGAAGTAGCACGTGGTGCTCTCCTGGCCAGGAGAGTTCCCCGTGGTGATCCTACTCTCAGTCAACCACCCCAAGGTCACTGACAAACGTAACGGTGACTACGGCACGTGCGGTAAACGCACGGGTAGCTAACCCGCACTGGCACGCGGTAAGTTGTTTCTGTTAACGGGTGCGCCCAAAGCACAGCACGGAACCAGTACAGGGCAGAGCCCTCTCAGTAACAGGGGTCCAACCCCTCCACAGTAACCAAACAGGGGCCTTGCCCCTCCACAGTCCGCGCACCCTCGCCTGACTACCCTGGTTTGCCCCAGTGGGCCTAACAAGTCTGTGTGGGAGGCTAGCAGAACCCTGGGGCCTGTGGGGTAGCTAGTACCTCCCTACACTAGTAGCTCTCCTCGGTACTACGTACACGAGGGCCAACAAGTCGGTACAGAGTGGCCAGTCCTAACCCCGGGTCCCTGGGGCGGCTGGCTCCGCTCTGCACTAAACAGGGGGGACAGTCGCTCTCCTTGGTACTCTGTACTCAAGGGCCAGCTCACTTCCCCAATTCTATTCCATTCACTTTCCAGGAGTTCTACTCCTAATTCCCTGTAGGGTTCCAACTCTTTAACTCAGGACATTCCAGTTTCACCATTCCAGTTTCACGTTCATACATCCCATACTCTTAACCATGTTCATTTATTCATAACAGGCAGCTATTATTTCCTTTCCACATTTTCCAAGACTGCAGTATTCATACATTCCACTAGTTTTCCCATCCTAGGATTCATGCCATATCCTAGGATCTATCATACAATCTAGTTTTCCAGCCCTAGGATTCAGGCAACACCCTAGGAATCTACCATTCAATCTATTTCTCATTCCTAGGATTCATGCAATGTCCTAGGTTCTATTTATGGTTTCATAATTTAGCAGATTATACTTAAAGCCACTCTACCGGTTACAACAGGCGAACTGGGGGCGTGGTTGGGAATCCCGCGTGCCTCCGCAACCCTCGAGACTTCAACGGAACGGGGTCCTATCACAAGGATCAAACACAAGGAACTTCTCAAAATAGTATACAGCTACTATAGACCGGTAGAGGATGTAATTCCGAAAAGAACGCAACTCGAAATGCGGAAAACGGAGCCCCAAAGGGCCGGAAACGGGCCGGAAACGACGAAACAGTGTAAAATCAGACGTCTGGAACTTCTTCCAGACATCTTAAAAAGTGGATCAGGGAATTACCTTGCTCTACGTGGGCTCTCAGACATCCAGAAGCCTGCGGGGACATCTGGCCTAGTTCCCAGACGTCCGATGGTCACCCAGGACGTCTGGAAGTCGTTCCCGCCGTCTGGCACTGGAGCCAGATGTCTTATTCGCGTTGGATGAGAATCTCCGACCCTGCGCGTACCCATTTCCTCTCTCTTAGTACGGTCAATCGAAGGGAAGGAAGAAGACGGAAAAACTCACCTTTCAGACGTCTGGACAGTCTTCCAGACGTCGTTCCAGTCGTCTAGCTAGAAGCACAGACGTCAGATTCTGGAAAATTTTCCAGGTGGCGCTGCGAGTGCTCCACCTGCTTCTCGAGCCGCAGCAGTCCTCCCGCGTCGCTCCGCGGCCGCTGCGCCCCCCGCCGGCCGGCCCTAGCAGCCTCGGCGAGCTCGCCCTCACGGCCGAGCGCTTCCTCCCCCGGGCAGCACCTCCTCCCGCACCCGCCATGGTTGTCGCCGCCGCCACTGCACCCTCGCACTCGCTCTCGCGCACGCTCTCGCGCACTGGCTGAAGGAGAAGAGGAAGGAGGCGGAGGTGACGGGAGTGAGGGAGAGGCGTGGCCCTTTTAAGGCCGCGCGAGGAGGAGAGAGAGAACGCGGCAAAGGCATCTGCGGTCACAGGAGAGAGGGAAAAAGAGGAGAGAGAGAGAGAAAACGCAGGTCTGCGAGCTCAGGCGCGCAGACGAACAGCAGTGTGCCAAAATAACCGATTTCCAGACGTCTGGAAATGATCCCAGACGTCTGGTCCGACGTCTGTAAGTGATTCCAGACGTCTGGCATGACGTCTGGGCCACCTCCCAGACGTCTGGAGCACCCGTTCGTAACAATCACTGATTAGCTGGTGAATACCAATACATTTTCTTGTATGAATGGGCCTCCTAATGATATTTGGCAGTCATAAACTGAGGTGGCTGCAGAACATCAGTACTCAAAAACTTAGGAAGGTTGAAAATGCTGTCCTACTAACACTTCTCGAATGTGCTGATCTTATGCTCTTCCCCATGGAAAAGAAAGAAGAATTTACTCATTTTGTTTCTTATATATGAGTTTTTCAGTTGTGTTTCTATGCAGATTTAATGAGAAGGACTAGAACAATTGGGATTTTATATCTTGACTATGATATATCCAATAATAAGCTTGGCATTGTCAGCTATGACTACTTATCAATTTTGTCATGCATCCTTTCTGTTTATAATTAGGTGTAGGAAAGGTATCTTCATTTATTTGGTTGTAGCATTAGAACCTGTTTCAAGCTTTCAGCTGCTTGTTTGACCATTGATGCTGTCACTCAAAGCATATCTGAGGATGTAGGGATCAAGCATACCTTCTTTGCATTATGTGCAGTTAGATCTTGAAGTATGATTAGTTAGATAAGCAGCTTGTTGTACTACTCTATTTATATTATACTACAAATTGGTTCATTTGTTTGATGGGGAGATTATTTTGGCACATTTTTGTGGTCTTCAACTTTATTGGTTGCGTATATCTATAAGGTCTCCCAGCAAGAAAAGGAAAAAGATTTTCCCTTCCTAGTGGATTTTATATATTTGGAGAGTAAATTGGTTATAAAGTGTTAATTGATGGAGCCCTTTTTTGTAGATATGCGGCTGAATCAAGCTTGGTTAGATATGCAAAAGTAGCTATGCAACTATAGCAAGGGATGTGACTCTATGATGCAAATGGATGGCTGTATGTTCACCATTCCTAACTTTATTGATGGATTATGTTTGATTTTTACTTTTTTTTTTTTCTAGCTCAATTATGATTTTGTGGTAGTGTAATTTATATTAATTTAGGTTCATGAGACATGAATAGCACCAATGGTTTAGTGGTAGAATAGTACCCTTCATGGTACAGACTCAGGTTCAATTCCTAGCTGATGCATGTTTTCTTTAGTTCCAAGTTAAAGCATTCATTTTTTAATCTTGATGTTTCATGAATTTCTTTATTAAAAACACAAAAATGGGAGGTTATTTAAGGATGTAGTCATGAAGTGAAATAGAATTATAAATAATTACATAATACTAATTTCTTATGAATTTCATGATGACCATGCAATTTATATTTTGAATTTAATTTGGGGAAATGTTATTTTCATCCTAGGATGTTTAGTTAATTATCTTTTAGGCAAAATGACATGGATGTGTATAAAGTGTAGAGAAGACATCGATCATGCTATTTATTTGTGTTAAATCAAAATTAAGAGTAGACACTTTAACTTGTATAAAGAAATGATAATTTTAGTGATATAATTATATAATGTAGCAGTGTAAGAAAGGGTGACGATGAAAAGGCAAAGCTAATGTAAGTGTTAGGTGTAATGTATTAGCACCATCTTTTCTTTGGTTAGTTGATATATTAGAATGCATAATTTATATTTGTGTTAATTGTACTTAAGGTGTTGATTATCAAAATAGGATATGAATTGCATTTGACCACATGAAAAGGAACCAAGCATAAGCTTTGTAGGAGGTATGAGACCTCAATCTAAATATGAATTCCTCGGAGCCTTGTGATTAAAAAATATCTTAGATTTTTTTTCTTTCTTTATGGGAGATTAAGGTGTTTGGTGTTTGCTATTGTCGGTGTTTGAAATATGGTCATATTTTAAGTGGGTGATGATGAACCACCTTATAGTTATGTTGAATTCTTATAAAAATGTTGAATTTTTTTTATTTTAATATTTATATTTGAAAATTATTGTAGGAGATTATTTTGTTAATTTGTATTAATTAAGTTATATGACTTTACGAGTATCTTGGAAATTTCATTTACGCATATTATATAATTGATGTTTAAAAGAAATAAGTAATTGAAGGTGTATATTTTAGTTACATGAAAGATCTACTCTGATGATTGTAGTGACAAATAAAATTGCTAGCTCTGCTCATAGTTTTTCTTGTTGGTGAGCATAGAGCAATACACTAACATAAACAATCGTTAGTGATAACATCTACATCGATGGTCAGAATCGTCGTTGTTGGTATAAATGCAAAATTGTGCAACCTTGCAGAGTTGATTGTCACTGTAGCGTTAGGTGCAACACTAACGATTTTTATCGTCATAGTATCCTACAGCGACTCCCCTTTAACACAATGCCAAAAATGACTGTCAGAATAGGTCCTATGAGAAACAGCGATGATATTTTTGACCTATACCGACGATTTGTGACCGTCAGTGTAGGTACCAACTATTGTAGTGCAACCAACACAAATATGCCTTAATGTGCTACTATGTTTTTTCTTACTGGTTAGGATTATACCCTTCCACAAACAAGAATCTAAAGACAAATAGTGATCGATGATGGGATTACAAAGAATCTGCCAATCAAAATCAAACAACCCACAAGATGGATGTTACAATGTTCCACAAAAAATATTCAAATAGAAACAACCACAAAATTCAACTACAGATGCATGGTATTTTACATGGAAAAATCCCTCAAAAAAATGAGGGTAAAAAATCATGATGTTAACACTACAATTAGAACAATGTTCTTCCTCACAAGGGACTACACAAAGGCAACCCTTTTATCATTAATATATCATAGCAACATAATAATAATGGGTACACCGAGATGGCTGCCACATATTTTCTGCTAACCAATGAGAATCTTGATGTGTTGGAGTAAAGGAGTAGGATGAATGAATGTTCATCGAACCTTCTCCAATCTTAGATTTTGCTTATAGGCACTTGCCAAAAAAAGAAATTAGGGCATAGAATAGCCCCCCATCTTGGATCTCTCTTGCAAGCATTCAAAATAAAGAGCAAGGCTATTTGCAAAAAGAAAAGAGCAAGGTAAAAAAATAGGGCACATATAGCACAACCCTCGATCCTCTTAGTTTTGTTTCTATGAAAAGGCAAACCTCCATAAAAGGCAATCGAAAAAAGTATAGAATGCCAAATTGTTGAAAACCCCAAATATGGCAAAATCAAGCATGGCAAGAAAATAGGGCACACACTAGCAACCCTCAATTATGCAAAAAGAATAGAGCAAGGTAAAAAAATAGGGCACACATAGCACAACCCTCGATCCTCTTAGCTT
This sequence comes from Thalassia testudinum, assembly GCA_037157565.1. Classification (NCBI taxonomy): domain Eukaryota; kingdom Viridiplantae; phylum Streptophyta; class Magnoliopsida; order Alismatales; family Hydrocharitaceae; genus Thalassia; species Thalassia testudinum. The sequence goes on from JAZHRO010000050.1 coordinate 19,579,088, forward strand.
TTTCTATGAAAAGGCAAACCTCCATAAAAGGCAATCGAAAAAAGTATAGAATGCCAAATTGTTGAAAACCCCAAATATGGAAAAATCAAGCATGGCAAGAAAATAGGGCACACACAAGCAACCCTCAATTATACTTTATGTTCCTCTTGAAAGAGTTGTGTTCACCATAGATTATCTTTAGTTTAATAAGCATTCATCTACAAAAGATCCATCCAATGGCACTATCTCCTAACATCAGTGTCCAAAATCTTATCAAAAAGAATATGTAAGGTGACGTCTTGATCGTTGATTATCAAGACCCCCCTCATGATTTTCAACATTTATTAATCAGCCATTGTCAATCCAAAGTTGAAACTTATGAAGCAAACTTTCACAATAATTGTCTTATCTTTGTTCTTTGCCTTTTCCAGAACACCATTTTGTCAAAACAAATTAAGTTAAGAAAGTTTATGGCTCCAATCTAGAAAGTGTTTTGTAGACTACTAAGTGCCAATGAAAATATTTTGTTTATTGCTCCATAATAATGGTGAACATATTTGTGGATATTTATATCGAAGAAACATGTTACTAATTGAAAAAAGTATTCACAATAATGTAATATGTGACCTTAATCATACATCAAAAAGTTTAGCAAGTAAAATATACCACTTGTCAATTACATATTTTACAATGTTTCCTATAGATTGTAATGACCATTATGCTTAATAGAATGGTTTTTTGTTTTTTAGATCTGATTATATGGACTATTTTTGTGTGCTTGATGAATGATATTCCAAATGTCATTCATAGCCATCACGTATAGATGGACAAAAGGGTTTGTAATATAGTAACACTACAAGGCAACAAACATCAAAATGTGTCATAAGAGGATGCAAATAGAGTACATCTACTCATCAAGTGATGAAACAAAACAAAACAATCACAAGATTACTAGAAAACTATTATTAAGAAGAGGAGCAAAACTCAAGCAAAGAATTAATGGAAACCAAAAGAAAACTATGGTTGTAGCTTCAACACATGTTCCAGTTCTAAAGAGATGTAGACATCCAACTAGGTGGCCTTAATGAGATGGATAGCAGTTGAACCAGTGCAAACGATCAGACCCATGAATACTAGGAAGATGAGGGCCTTGGAGAACCATAAGCTACAACATGATTAGATCCAATTAGAAATTTATGTATCTGACTTCATATTTTTTGAGTCTTTGATGAGTTGAAGATAGAAAGAGCTCATACGTGAAGCATTGGAGGAAACTTTTCAAACTTAATGAGAAAAAGAGTTGTGTAAACCATTAAGCCAAACTTTTTAATGGAGGGATAATGGTAATTTGGAAAAAGGTTGTTTGGTTTTTTTTAGTAACCTTTTATTTTAATTTAGGAAAAACTTCCCTATCTAGTATGCTAAGGTAGAACCATACTAAACGCTAATTGATGGGAGAAGCTCCACCCTTTTCCTAAAGAAGAATTAGAATTGTCTATGATTGATTCTATAGAGAAATTTACCTTAGTACCCTTAACAATTTGTTTTCTAAATTATACTTGCTCTTGCATACCAATCCAATGAGAAGATAGGATAGTTGTTATACTCAATTTGTTGTAATGCGGAGACAAACTATGAGGGGTAGAATTAGGAAACACCGCCATCAATTAGAAGACAAGTCATAAATGGCAAATAAGCTACCAAGAGGTAGAATATCATATGTTGTAGAAACAAAACCCTTTCTAATTTCTTACTACATTTAGTTTAATGAACAACTCTATTTAGAAACCAAAATGATGACTACCTAGTTCATGTTGATCATCAAGATTTGGAACTTCTCATCTACATTTGTATTACTTCCTATGATTTGGCAAGTAGGTTGTCATCATAACACCACCATTTAAGTAAAAAAGGACTTAAATATTCAACTTTCAGCTGGTAGGTAGACATTGGGATGCCAGAGAAACTAGCTTTCTATTTTGTAAATCCTTAGTAGATTTATATCTTTTTTTTCTCTTTTTACAAAAAAAAGTAAGATGACTACTTTAAAAAGAAGTCATTGGACAATTTTCACATCTTTGCTTTTCCTTTCTCAAGACCTACTTAATGTTTTACTTTGCTTCCAAAGTGGAGGAACCTTTAGCTCTTTGAGCAAAATGGTGATGGTTGAAGAGCAAAACTTTTCATAATCTTTGAAAGCTTCACTATAAACAAAAATACTCTTTTAGCTTGCTTTTGCTTTTCAAAATTTACAAAAACAAGAAGAAGACAAGCACTTTAGAATTTCTAATGAAAGAAATCTTGATCATCAAAATACATACTTAGATTGAGATATTGAAGATGAGAGTAGGACAAAAGTGAGAAAACTGTGTGCTTTTGTTCAAGTGTAATCAATGGAAAAAGCTAGGGCCCATATGTTAGAGGTACATCAAGGAATAATACGAAAACGGGTTAATTCCTTGTGTCCTAGAAAAATGTTCAACTTTGGTCTTGGAATGCAAAAGAGAAGTATAATAAATGATAACAGCATTAAAACAAAATAATAATGTAGGGTAAACGAGGGTGTAAGAAGCATGTTTACAAGGTGGGGAGACGAAAGGAAAGAAAAGCAAAGTCCTTAATTATCTTTCAAGTAAAAGGTAATAAAGGAACAATTGTTTTGAAGGGAAAAAAAAAAGCAAGCACTTGGATGCATAAGTTGGATCATGATTCATGGCTAACTTTGACTTTTCTTGATTAAGAAATATTTTTCTCTCCCTTTCATCCCCATTGTCTTTGTCAAAGGTTGGAAATATCTCCTTATCTTTCCCTTCAATGAGCTCCTCATCATCACTTTCTTCTTCTATTTCACATACTTCCTCTCCAACTAGACATCTAAATGGTTCTCGTGGATTCTTTCTTCATGACATACATGCATACAGATTTGCTATGACTTTTCTGATGCATTCCCCATCCCCATCCTAAGACACCTCTTCTCATGCTTCATCTTATTGCTGATCAGAAACTACTTACAGATAGTTATGGGATTCAGCTTTCTCGATGAGATCTATGCTTTATGCTGAAAGGGACAAAGTTTGATGGAGTTTGGAACTGCAATAGATTGTTTATGGAATGGGTATGGCTATTTCATGTTCCATAGTTCCAAATTAGGCCAAAATGTGTGTTACCATATCTCTATCTGTTTCAATTAGGCGGATTTAGATGCTCATGGACACTGATGGAAACAAAGATGAACTCAAGTGGAAGATTTTGTTCTTTTGAGCAGACTTTCATGTAGAAATTAAAATAGCTTTTAGATTATCTTAAATGCACATTTTCGATCAACAATTCATCATTCATTTATTGTCAAATGTGTCAAACCATGTCTGAAAATATGAATTATAGGTGGAGAATCCAAAACAAATACGAGATTATCTTACATGCATGTTAACTCGTCATCTCCACATCTACTGTCTTGTAGTCTAGATTAATATCTCTATTCTACTTCTTGGAAGAAAACATCTCTAACAATGATGTATTTTCTACCATTCCAACCCCTCTCCACATTCCAAGATTGCAATCAAAATCATCCAAGAATCCAAACATATGGGCCATTAAAAATGGGCTTTGGAACAGGAAATTTCGGTTTAATGTGTTTGATGCTTATAAATAAGCTGGATTTGAGGATTGTTCCCAAGTTGAGGTGGTAGATGACCTGACTGAAGATACATCTCCTGCAATTTTATGTGATGACCCCTTTCAGCATGTCATTCTAAATGAGCATTCCTATATCTTGGAGGAATGTGAAAGGGATATGCTAGAACTTGAGGAATTGCTTGGAGTTTCTACTGAGTCTCTTTCCCTATCATACCTGCCTAAGGTAGATCTGTCACCCAAGATGGGGATTTCTATTATGAAACCCTCAACCATACATGCCCTCGACCTTGAACTGAAACCCCTCCCAAACTCTCTCAAGTATGTATTCCTTGGGCCAAATGATACGCTCCCTGTAATCATCTCATCTGCACTATCTGAAGTGTAAGAGGGAGCCTTGCTAGACTGTCTATCAAGGCACAAGGAAGCCATAGCTTGGACGATTGCTGATATTAAGGGTATAGACTCTACACTCTGCATGCATCACATTTAAACTGATGATTCCATCAAACCATTTCGAAACATGTAGAGACGTCATAACCCCAACATGAGGGAGGTGGTTAAAAAGGAGATTCTGAAGTAGTTGGACGCTAGGATCATTTATCCCATCGCAAATAGCAAATGGGTTAGTTCAATCCATGTGGTGCCAAAGAAGGCAGGCTTCATGGTAAAAACAAATGACCAGGGTGAACAAGTAGTGACTAGACTATCAATTGGTTGGAGGGTCTGCATTGACTACTGCAAACTGAACACCGCTACCCAGAAGAATCACTTTCCCTTGTCCTTTATTGATCAGATCCTAGAGAGATTGGCAGGGAACAAGTATTTCTACTTTTTAGACGGATATTCTGGGTATAACCAAGTTGCAGTCTTCCCCGATGACCAAGATAAGACAACTTTTACTAGTTCCTATGGTACTTTTGCATTCAGGCGTATGCCGTTTGGATTATGTAATGCATTGGTAACCTTCCAACGGTGTATGATGTCCATTTTGTCAGACATGAGTGATGAGTGCGTCGAGGTTTTTATGGATGACTTTTCCATTTACGGCTTGTCCTTCGACCAGTGCCTCTTGTACTTAGAGAATGTGCTGAAGAGATGTAAGGAGACTAGTTTAGTCCTCAGCTGGGAGAAAAGTCACTTTATGGTACAAAAATGCATTGTACTTGGGCATGCTGTGTCTAGAAGGGGCTTGGAAGTAGATAAGGCTAAGGTTGATTATATTCCCAAACTTCCATTGCCCATGAATGTCAAATAGATTAGATCATTTCTAGGCTATGCAGGCTTTTATAGGCGATTCATTAAGAATTTCAGCAAAATTTCTAGGCCACTTTGCGACTTATTGGCGAAGGAATCTTCCTTCGATTTTGATTCAAAGTGTGCCGAGGCTTTTCATACGCTGAAGGAGGCCTTGACCTTTGTGTCTATTCTCGACTGAGCTCCAGATTGGACACTCCCATTTGAGCTGATGTGTGATGCTTCGGATTATGTAGTAGAAGCAGTCCTTGGACAAAGGGTTGAGGGAAGACCACATGTGCTGCACTATGCTAGCAAGACTTTAATTGAACCACAGTAAAACAACACAGTCACTGAAAAGGAATTACTTGTTATAGTTTTTGCTCTGGAGAAGTTTAGGTCTTATCTTCTTGGATCCAAGGTGGTCATTTTTATTGATCATGCGGTAGTGAAACATCTCATTGCCAATAAGGACTCTAAGACATGTTTAATTATGTGGATTCTACTCCTTCAAGAGTTTAACTTGGAGATTTATGAAAAGAAAGGAGTGGATAATGTAGTGACTGTCCACCTATCTCGCTTTCCCCTTGATGACTCTCCATCTAGAGACATCCGCGAGACATTTCCCGATGAAACCCTTATGGCGGTAACACTAACTTCATAGTGGTATGCGGATACAGTTAATTACTTGGTTACTAGAGAAACTCCTAGCTCTTGGGATGCGCAAAAATGGAAGCGATTCATTTTCCAAGCTAGATTCTTTCATTGGGAAGAGCAAGGATTATTTAATATTAGACAAGACCAAGTTTGGACACGATGTGTGCCTGAAGAAGAGCAACAGAGTGTGTTGAGATTTTGCCATGAGCTTCATTGTGGAGGACACTTTGGTGCTAAGAAAATGGCTTTTAAGGTTCTCCAGTCTGATTTTTGGTGGCTTACTTTATTTAAGAATTCTCATAAATTTTGTTAAGGCCTGTCTTAGATTTCAACGGACTGGAATGATTGGGAAGCGGAATGAGATGCCCCAACACCCTATCCAACCTGTGGAAATTTTTTATATTTGGGGGATAGACTTCATGGGTCCCTTCCCTTCGTCCCATGGATTTGAGTATATCTTGGTGGCAATGGATTACGTCTCCAAGTAGATATAGACCATTCCTACGTGCACAAATGACCACGCTGTGGTCTTGAAATTTGTGAAGGTCAATATCATATCTCGCTTTGGCTTCCCCAAGACGATTATAAGTGATGGGGGATCTCATTTCCAGAACCACCACTTCAATCGACTACTTAGGAGTCTGGGGGTATCTCACAAGATTGCTACCCCTTACCATCTTCAGACGAGTGGCCAGGTTGAAGTGTCAAATAGGGAGATTAAGAACATTTTAGAAAAGACTGTTAGGTCAGATAGGAAGGACTAGTCCCACAAGCTCGATGATGCTTTATGGGCTTATTGAACAGCCTACAAAACCCCTTTGGGTATGTGTCCCTTCCAGATAGTGTATGGGAAAGCGTGCCACTTACCCGCTGAACTTCAACATAGGGCACTCTTAGCTATCCGAAGTGTCAACTTGGATTTAGAGCAAGCTGGTAAGACATGTTTACTGGAGTTGACTGAGCTTGAGGAGTTGAGAAATGATGCTTATGACACCTCCCAAGATTATAAAGAAAGAACTAAGGTCTTGCATGATAAATATATCTTTAGAAAGACCTTTGAGCCCAGCTAATAAGTCTGGCTTTTCAATTCCAGACTTAAGCTGTTTCCAGGAAAATTGAAATCACGTTGGGATGGGCCTTACATTATTACCAAAGTGTTTCCACATGGGGCTGTGGAGATCAAGAGCCCTTCCTCTTCAGGAACACCCTTTAACGTCAACAGCCAACAATTAAAACCTTATGTAACTTTGGATGGCCATCTGGTTGATGAGGTCACTCTCGAGGAGCCTTAGCTCCTTTCTTTCCCACCTCAGGTAACATCTTCCCTTGGCCATTTTACTTTCAATGAGGACATTGTTTAAACCCCAAAATGTTTGTCGCTCTAAAACGGGTTTTAAAAATCGTCGCATTGCAGTATAATTCGAATCAGTGCGAGAAACAAATAATATTTATATTCGAAAGAAATCCGAGGTCGAACATAGGGAGCAAGTGGCAATTTAATACTCAAGATCACAATTTGAGTCAAAGATATAAGAAATTGTAATCAAAATTTTAATAGAAATGAAGGGCAAAAAGAAGGGGTTAAAATGGCGATTTGAATCACCAAATTAACCCTACAATTTAACCACAATTATTTCAAATGTTTGCATAGTATCAACCACAATTAATTTACGCAAGATGAGTAAGCAATAGATCCTGAGAGGCTTGGATATGTGAAATCAGACAGCGGATGCATAGATCAGACATCTTAAACAGCCAGTTACTACAGTGCCTCCAAGAGACTCAAGGTTCTCTTCTTCCTTGTTCTCTTTCTCTCTTCTTCTTCCCCTTCTCTTTTCTTTCTCCCTTAGCTTCAGAGACAGCACAACACAGGACTCAGCAAGCCAGCAGAGGCAAAGGCCTCCTTTAGATTTCACAAGTGTTGAGAGGAGGGCAGTAGAGCAAAACCCCCCCTTCTCCTTTCTTTCTCTCTTCTTCCTCCCTAAGAACCAGCAAACCAGACTAGACTCGGGTATCCGGCTAAATGGACCAAGTCCAGACCCGCGAGGCGTGACTGTGGACGAGGGCGTGCGTGGGCACGTGCGAGGGGACCTCACCCCGTGCTACTGAGGTGATAAGGTGATAATAGAAAATCAATATATGCGCCTTTGCGTGCCCGTCATAATATGAGCTACAACTAAAGTCCCTGCTTCTTTCTTCGCATGCAGCCACAGGTACTCCTACCTCAATTAGAGCGTGAATGCACCCTGGCAGCTTCAGTTGGATGTCTGGGAGTCTTCCTGGGAGTAAGTCGCGCTGCTTGGGCGTGGTATTGGCGAAGAACATGGTCGGAGGAGCTGAAATGCCGTCAACGATGGAGGCGGCAATTGGCGGAGGACGGCGTCAACTCAAAAATAATAATATGGCCTTACGACTAAGTTAAACTAGCTTAAGATCTTCGCCAAATGACATGGAGTATGTTGGCGGTGGTTTCGTGGTGGATTGGGGTGTGTGGTGGCCGGTCGGAGTCGGGGAAGGAAGTTGGTGATGGGTTTGTTCAGTGGCGTGATTGGGTGGATGAGAGAGCAAATGGAGTGAGGGGTTTTGAAGAGTGGAGCATGGCAGAGCTGATGGAGGTGATAGCGGCGCAAATCGTGCGATGGAGCGGCAATTGGGCATTGCTGGAGCGGGGGAAGGTGACGACGTTGAGGGAGAATTGGTGGTCGTGCGTGTGTTGCGAGAGTGGGAGAGTAGTGTAGATTGGAAAAGGGAGAGATAGAGGGACTTAGGGGTGAGGTAGAGAGGCGGAGGGCTCCAGTGTTGGTCGACCGGAGTCGGAGAAGGAGGTAGAGACGACGAGGCAGCGACGACGAGTCAGATGGAGAAACACCCACCTTTTGGTTGGGGAGGGTCACGAGGAAGAGAGGAAGCTAGCCGACCATCCAATTTGATGGTTGGATGGCCAGAGGAGAGTCGAGATCGCCGGAGTAGGGGTCTACGGTGGTCAGAGATAGGTTTCTAGGGTCTTTTGACGCGCCAAGACTTCCTGAAAAGAAGTGAAATGCAGCAAGGGTTCTTTTATAGGTCATAGGAAGCCCTTCCAAGCTTCGAAAGAAGCTTCCAAGCTTGGAAGGTCATGCACATGTCGGATACCCGAACCTTTGAAAGGTTCGCATGACCTTTTGGGAAAGACGTAGAGCCCAAGAAATGGTTCAAATGGAAGGTAACTTCCCAAGGAATTCCCGTATAAATTTTGGGAGAGATTGATTGAGAATCGAGTGAGAAATCCTCACTCAAAACTTGACGGTGAAGGTTCAACCTTCCAAAAATGACATAAGGACCTGTTTGTAAGAAAGATAACAAAAGATAGGGACCTTTCTGAAAGGATTTTGAAAGTTAGGGGCATGTGTGTGATATAAAAGAGTCAGGATTAAATTGCAAATTAGGTTAAGATGATATCAGATTAAGCCAAAATTTTGGTACAAACCTAATTTAGACCTAAGGAATCTAATGGTGAAGTTGGATTTTGGTTTTGACCAATTTTAACTAGGTAATTTATGTAAAAACCGAAATTAGGGTAAATGTTTGTCTAGGACTCTGTTTTGGGTCAAGATGGGTTTTGATGGTCAAATCAAGCATACCAATCCCTAGAGAATATTTTTCTATGAATTTTAGAGGACTTAGGTAAATTTTATCATAACTAGAACCTCAGTTAATTAAGCAGGTCTGTTTTTAGGGTTTTAGAAGTCATTTAATTCTCAAAACACACGAAAACCCTTTTCTATTTGTATTAGCCCGCTTGTTGGATATTTAAGGCCATTTGACCCTTAATTAACACTTGAGAAAACCCACGGTTATTCTGTATTCAAGATATGATGGTAAAATTATAATTTTAACCCTGATTTCTTATCTTTCTCTTAGAATAACCATGCAATTAATTAGGGCTCTCTGGTGATTTATGTAGGAGCATTTATTCCTTGATAATGACTAAATTGAGCTAGTTATAGCTCATGATAGTGTTCCCATCATACCCCCATGAGTAACTTTTGCAATCCCTTAGTAAAATCTCATGGAATTAACTTAAATTCTAGACCATGCCTTTTTATGCTTAGATTTCTGTTGTATGCTTTCTTTTGTAGATTAGATCAAAATGCTGATAGTAGGCCTAGAGGTACTCAAATACCAACAAAGATCCGGACCTGACTAGCTCTAGCCTCATTCCGCCATGAAGGTTTCTAAGGCCCACAGGAACTAACCTATGGTTCGTTGAACTCCGCGGTTAAAGCACCTATGCTTGTGACATGTTTTAGCCCAGATTCAGTTTGCAGTACATTTTGTAAGAGATAGAAGATTTTTTTGTTTTTGGAGAGTTTTCTCTTTTCTTTCTTTATTTCTAACTTCGGATTGGCTTTACAACACGGTTTGTATCGGATTCCTAGTTTCCACCATCAATCCTCGTAAGGTCCTTGGCAATCGATGCTTTGAGATAGCACCGCCCATGGCAAACCCCAGAACCCTGGCTTTTGAGATTTTGGGATAATCCCGTCCATGGCATTTTGTAGCTTAATCCAAACCCTGGCAATCGACATTTCGTGATAATGCCACCATGGCATCTGAACTAGCACAAGGTGCTTACATGCCCCCAGTAGGATATTTAATATCCTAGGAGATAAGCACCGAGGAGACGGTATGTTATTGCGCATCTTCGAGGGGAATTTCCCACCTCTCCACGTCGAGAACTATTCCAAATTAACTTGTGTTGATTAGCTGCTCCTAATCTAGGTAACTTTTTCATAACAGAATTAACGCATTTGTGTGATTTTGATAGTTAAGTGCACTGAACAAGACTGTGTGGATTGAGGTGCTTAGGTTACCAAGTCCCTCAAACCATAGGTCAGTTAACGGAGCCGAATAATCCCTAAGTCTTAGACCTAATACTTAAGCTTCGCATTTTCCCCAACCTATTGAGGACTATCCAGGTCTTAATGGATACTTGAATTTTTAAGCCTAAAATCACAGCCCAAGAGGCCTAAGATCAGTATTCATACTAATCTCTTTCTGTCTATTAGCACTTTTTGTCTCTTTTATTTCTTTCTTTTGACTTAGTCTAGAACTTAGTAGATTCCTTAATCTTTTACTAATAACTATCTCTTTTTTGTTTCAAACTGTGCTCCTTTTTGACAATTATATCACCTCCCTTTTTTCTCCTCAAGAATGATATGCAATTTTCAAATTTTCCTCCCTTCTCCATTTTTTTATTCTTTTTCAATTTTTTATTTTTTTGATTTTTTAGACTATGTTTTTTTTTTTTATGAAACTCTTTCTTGTGAAGTGATTCTTACAACATTTTGCACTTTAATACTCCTCATGCCTACGATTTGCAATGCCCTCATTGTAAATTAGGTGGGCTCGAGTTTAGCTTAAATCGTACATTAGAACAGGTATTAGGTGGGTGGATGGGTTGGGGTGACTCTTGCGGATGATTTTAAGCTCGGGTACGGGTACCAGAGGTGGAGTCGGCTGTTCTAATGGACGAACCTTAAAGTGCAATATGAGTTCAGCATAAGACGTGGCAAGAAGGGTTTTGATTTTTTCAAAAAGATGATGGGTTGCCTACTGTTAAGCACTGAGTTTAACGCTATTAGCCGGGTGCAATAAGCTCAAGGAGAATAGAGGGCAAAAGATACCTCAGCCAAGTTTGAGTCAGTGAGTTCCACGAACGGTTTGAGTCTCTGACCGTTCACGACAAAAGGTTCAAAATCAAGGCTGAGTTCGCTAATTTCAATGGCTTCATTTCCAAAAATTCGTCTCACCAAGAATGGTCCAATCCATTTTGATCTAGGCTTTCCTAGGAACAGTTTTAGTTTAGCATCAAAAAGTAGAACTTTTTTACTAGGGTGGAAAGATTTTCGTACAATGTGCCTATCATGAAAGACCTTAATCTGCTCTTTGTAGATACGCAAGTTCTCATACACATCATTACGTAATTCCTTGATCTCGCTCAATTGCAATCAGCGGTGTATTTCAGCCTTCATTAAATCCAAATTGCACTTCCGTACTGCCCAATAAACCTTGTGCTCCATCTCGAAGGGATGGTGACATGCCTTTCCATACACTAATATGAAGGGAGACATGGCTAATTGGGTCTTGTGGGCAATCCTATAGGCCTACAAGGCTTTCGGAAGGCGAGTAGACCAATTATTCCTATCAGGCTGAATAGTGACCTGAAGGATCTTCTTGATATCTCGATTTAACAGTTCTGCCAGTCCATTAGTCTAGGGGTGATAGTCCAAAATGTTTATTACTCTGAAATGGGTTTTAAAATCGTCGCATTCTAGTATAGATCGAATTAGGGCGAAAACATATAAAATTTATTACTCGAATATCAGAATTGAAGTCCGAGGTCGAACACAGGGAGCAAGTGGCAATTTAATACTCAAGATTACAATTTAAGTCAAAGATATAAGAAACTGCAATCAAAACATTAATAGAAATAAAGGATAAAAAGAAGGGGTTAAAATGGTGATTTGAATCACCAAATTAACCTGACAATTTAACCATAATTATTTCAAGTGTTTGCACAGTATCAACCACAATTAATTCACGCAAGATAAGTAAGCAATAGATCTTGAGAGGCTTGGATATGTGAAATCTGATGGTAGATGCGTAGATCAGACATCCTAAACAGCCAGTTGCTACAGTACCTCCAAGAGACTCAAGGGTCTCTTCTTCCTTCTCTTTCTCTTCTCTTTCTTCCTTCTCCTTCTCTTCTCTTTCTCCCATAGCTTCAGAGATGGCACAACACAGGACTCAGCACGCCAGCAGAGGCAAAGGCTCCTTCAAATTTCACAAGTGTTGAGAGGAGGGCAACAGAGCAAAACCCCCCCTTCTCCATTGTTTCTCTCTTCTTCCTCCCTCAGATCTAGCAAACCAGAATAAACCTGGGTATCCGGGTAAATGGACCAAGCCCAGACCCGCGAGTTGTGAGCGCGGGCGAGGGCGTGCGTGGGCACATGCAAGGGGACCTCACCCCATGCTACTAAGGCGATAAGGTGATAACAAAAAATCAATATATGAGCCTTTGCATGCCCGTCAACATGCGAGGTAGGACTAAAGTCCCTGCTTCTTTCTTCGCATGCAGCCACAAGAACTCCTTCCTTAATTGGAGCGTGAATGCGCCCTAGCAGCTTTAGTTGGATGTCTGGGAGCCTTCCTGGGAGTAAGCCACGCTGCTTGGGTATGGTATTGGTGAAGAACACGGCTGGAGGAGCTTAAATGCCATCGGTGATGGAGGTGGTGATGGGTAGAGGACAACGTTGACCTAAAAACAATAATACGGCCTTATGGCAAAGTTAAACTAGCTTAGGACCTTCGCCGAATGACATGGAGTATGTTGGCGGTGATTTCATGGCGGATTGGGGTGTGTGGTGGCTGGCCGAAGTCGAGGAAGGAAGTTGGTGGTGTGTTTGTTTAGTGGCATGATTGGGTGGATGAGAGAGCGAATGGATTGAGGGGTTTTGAAGAGTGGAGCACAGCGGAGCTGATGGAGGTGATAGCGGTGCAAATCATGTGGTGGAGGGGCGGTTGGGCATCGCCGAAGCTTCGCCGGAGCGGGGGAAGGTGACAGCATTGAGGGGGAATCGGTGGTCGTGCATGTGTTGCGAGAGTGGGAGAGTAGTGTAGAGAGGAAAAGGGAGAGATAGAGGAACTTAGGTACGAGGTAGAGAGGCGGAGGGCTCCGGTGTTGGTCGATCGGAGTCGGAGAAGGAGGTAGAGGCAGAGAGGCGGCGATGACGAGTCAGATGGAGAAACACCCTCCCTTTGGCTGGGGAGGGTCGCGAGGAAGAGAGGAAGCTAGTCGGCCATCCAATTTAATGGTTGGACAGTTGAAGGAGAGTCGAGGAAATTGCTGGAGCAGGGGTCTACAGTGGTCGGAGATAGGTTTCTAGGGCCTTTTGACGCACCAAGACTTGCTGAAAAGAAGCGAAATGTAACAAGGGTTCTTTTATAGGCCATAGGAAGGCCTTCCAAACTTCGAAAGAAGCTTCTAAGCTTGGAAGGTCACGCACATGTCGGATACTCGAACCTTTCAAAGGTTCGCATGACCTTTTAGGAAAGACGTAGAGCCCAAGGAATGGCTCAAATGCAAGGTATCCCAAGGAATCCCCATATCAATTTTCGTTGAGATTGAGAATTGAGCGAGAAATCCTTGTTTGAAACTTGATGGTGAAGGTTCAACCTTCAAAAAATGGCACAAGGACCTATTTTTGAGGAAAATGACAAAAGATAGGAACCTTTTTGAAAGGATTTTGAAAGTTAGGGGCATGTGTGTGATATAAAAGAGTCGACAGGACCAAATTGCAAACTAGGTTTAGATGATCTCAGATTAGGCCTAAATTTTGGTACAAACTTAATTTGGACTTAGGGAATCCAATGGTAAAGTTGGATTTTGGTTTTGACCAAGTTTGACTAGGTAATTTATGTGAAAACCCAAATTAGGGAAAATGTCTGTCTAGGACTCTATTTTGGGTCAAGATGGGTTCTGATGGTCAAATCAAGCATACCAACCCCTAGAGAATATTTTTCTATGAATTTTAGGGAGCTTAGGTGAATTTCATCCTAACTAGAACTTTAGTTAATTAAGAATGTCTATTTTTAAGGTTTCATAAGTCATTTAATTCTCAAAACACGCGAAAACCCTTTTCTATCTTTATTAACCCACTTGTTGGACATTTAAGGCCATTTGACCTTTAATTAACCCCTGAGAAAACCCACGGTTATTCTGTATTCAAGATATGATGGTAAAATTGTAATTTTAACCCTAGTTTCTTGTCTTTCTCTTAGAATGATCATGCAATTAATTACGGCTCTCTGGCGGTTTATGTAGGAGCATTTATTCCTTGATAATGACTAAATTGAGCTAGTTATGGCTCATGATGGTGTTCCCATCATACGCCTATGCGTAGCTTTTGCAGTCCCTTAGCAAAATCTCATGGAATTAACTTAAATTTTATACCATGCCTTTTTATGATTAGATTTCTGCTGTGTGATTTCTTTTGTAGATTATATCAGAGTGTCGATAGTAGGCTTAGAGGTACTCAAGTACCAACCAAAATCCGGACCTGATCAGCTCTAGCCTCAATTCACTGCGAAGGTTTCTAAGGCCAATAGGAACTAACCTAAGGTTCATTGAACTCCGCGGTTAAAGGACCCATGCTTGTGACATGTTTTAGCCTAAGTTCAGTTTGCAATATATTTTTGTAAGAGAGAGAGACAGAAGATTTTTTTGTTTTTGGAGAGTTTTTTATCTTTTCTTTCTTTATTTCTAGCTTTGGATTGTTTTTACAACACGGTCAGTATCGGATTCCTAGCTCCCACCATCAATCCTTGTAGGGTCCTTAGCAATCGATGCTTTGAGATAGCACCGCCCATGGTAACCCCTAGAACCTTGGCTTTCGAGATTTTGGGATAATTCCGCCCATGGCGTTCTGTAGCTAAATCCAAACCCTAGTAATCGACATTTCGTGATAATGCCATCTATGGCATCTGAACCAGCATATGGTGCTTACATGCCCCTAGTAGGATATTTAAATATCCTAGGAGACAAGCACCAAGGAGACGGTATGTTATTGCGCATCTTCGAGGGGAATTTCCTGCCTCTCCACACCAGGAACTCTTCCAAATCAACTTGTGTTGATCAGCGGTTCCTAATCTAGGTAACTTTTTCAGAACAGAATCAACGAATTTGTGTGATTTTGATAACTAAGCGCATTGAACCAGACTGCGTGTGGATTGGGGTGCTTAGGTTACCGAGTTTCGCAAACTATAGGTCAGTTAACGAGGTCGAATAATCCCTAAGCCTTAGACCTAATACTTAAGCTTCGCATTTTCCCCAACCTATTGAGGACTATCTAGATCTTAATAGATACTTAAATTTTTAAGCCTAAAATCACAGCCCAAGAGGCATAAGATCAGTGTTCATACTAATCTCTTTTTGTCTTTTTTATTTCTTTCTTTTGATTTGGTCTAAAACTCAGTAGATTCCTTAATCTTTTACTAATGACTATCTCTTTTTTGTTTCAAACTATGTTCCTTTCTGACATTTATATCACCTCTCATTTTCCTCCTCAAGAATGATATGCAATTTTCAAAATTTCCTCCCTTCATTTTTTTGTTTTTTTCAATTTTTTACTTTTTTAGTTTTTTAGACTTTTTTTTTTATGAAATCCTTTCTTGTGAAGTGATTCTTACAGCCTACAATTTGCAATGTCCTCATTGTAAATTAAGTGGGTTCGAATTCAGCTTACATCGTACATTAGAACAGGTTTTGGGTAGGTGAATGGGTTGGGGTGACTGTTGCGGACGATTTCAAGCTCGGGTATGGGTATCAGAGGTGGAGTTGACTGTTCTAATGGACGAACCCTAAAGTGCAATATAAATTCAGTATAAGATGTGGCAAGAAGGGTTTCGATTTTTTCAAAAAGATGACGGGTTGCCTCCCGTTAAGTGCTGAGTTTAACGCCATCAGCCAGGCGCAATGAGCTCAGGGAGAATGGAGGGCAAAAGATACCTCAACCAAGTTTGAGTCAGTGAGTTTGATGAACGGTTTGAGTCTCTGACCGTTCACGACAAAAGGTTCAGAATCAAGGTTGAGTTCGCTAATTTCAATGGCTCCATTTCCAAATATTTGTCTCATCAAGAATGGTCCAATCCATTTTGATCTAAGTTCTCCTGGGAACAGTTTTAGTTTAGCATCAAAGAGTAGAACTTTTTGACCAGGGTGGAAAGATTTTCGTACAATGTGCTTGTTATGAAAGGCCTTAATCTGCCCTTTGTAGATACGCGAGTTCTCATATGCATCATTGCATAATTCCTCGATCTCGCTCAATTGCAACAGGCGGTGTATTCCAGCCTTCATTAGATCTAGATTGTACTTCTGTATTGCCTAATAAGCCTTGTGCTCCATCTCGACGGGAAGGTGACATGCCTTTCCGTACACTAATATGAAGAAAGACATGCCTAATTGGGTTTTGTGGGTGGTCTTATAGGCCCACAAAGCTTTCGGAAGGCGAGTAGACCAATCCTTCCTATCAGGCCGAACAGTGACCTGAAGGATCTTCTTGATCTCTCGATTTGAAAGTTCTGTCAGTCCATTAGTCTGGGGGTGGTAAGGAGTCGAGATACGATGCGTCATCCCGTACTTTTCATCAGGGATTGGCAGTGCACATTATTAAAATGAGACTCGCCATCGTTGATGATGGCCTTAGGAACCCCAAATCTGGTAAATATTTTCTCCTAGATAAATCAGAGGATAGCTTTATGATCATTAGTTCTTGTGGGGACGGCTTCGATCCATTTAGAGACATAATCAATAGCGAGTAGAATGCACTTGAAGTCGTTATATCCGGGAAAGGGTCCCATGAAATCAGTTTCCCATATATCAAAGATTTCGCACACAATAATTGGATTCAAGGGCATCATATCCCGCGAGCCCATGTTGCCGAGGGTCTGACAACGAGTGCATGCCCTACAATACATCTGTGCGTCTTTGAACAAAGTGGGCGAAAATAACCCACACTGGAGAATTTTCACTGCGATTATATGCCCAGAGAAATGGCCACCGCAGGCCTGGTCGTGACAGAATGATATCACGTCATTGACCTTGTCGTCAGGAATGCATCTTCGGATCACCTGATCATTGCCAATGTGGAAAAGGTATGGTTCATCCCAAATATAGCAGTTGGCCTCAGCAATCAATTTGTCCTGCCTGGAAGTCAGCCAATCTAGTGGAACTTTCCCCATAACCAAGTAATTTATAATATCAGCAAACCATGGGAGATTGTGAATGGCTAGCGGGTGCCCGTCTGGAAAATGCTCGGTGATCGGACCAGACGGGTCGATGATAGGAGAAGGAAGACGGAATAGATGGTCAGCTACCGCGTTCTGTTTTCCCACTTTATCTCAAATCTCAAGATCGAATTCTTGCAACAGCAAGATGCATCGGATTAGTTGAGGTTTCCTGTCCTTCATGAGGAGGTGCCTCACTACAGTGTAATCCAAGTATATGATAACACGGAAACCCAAAAGATAAGATCTGAATTTTTCCAGGCCAAATACGACGGTGAGCAACTCTTTCTTAGTAACTATGTAGTTATGCTAAGCCTCGTCAAGTGTCTTGCTAGCGTAGTAGATGACCACGGGTTTCCCGTCAATTTTTTGCCCAAGTATCACACCCACAGCGTGGTCAGATGCATCACACATAATCTCAAATGTTTGAGACCATTCAAGGGACTACAGGATAGGTGCCTGGGTAACTCAATCACGTAGGATCTCAAATGCTTGAGTGCACTCCTTGGTGATTTCGAAGGGGACATCCTTAGATAGAAGATTAGTCAAGGGTGTGCAATTTTTGAAAAATCGGAAATAAATCGACGGTAAAAACCGACATGACCCAGAAAGGATTGGATGTCTTTGACCGAGTTAGGCATAGGGAGTTTGGAAATCAGATTCACCTTAGCTCGATCAACCTGGATACCTTTTTCAGAGACGAGATGTCCCAGACAATTCCCTCATGTACCATGAAGTGGCTCTTTTCCCAGGAAAGAACCAAATTCACGTCGATGCACCGCCTAAGGGTTTGGACCAAGTGCAGGAGGCAATCATCAAAAGATTTTCCAAATACTAAGAAGTCATCCATGAAGACCCCAAGGTATCCACCTACCATATCTGAGAATATGGCAAGTATGCACCGCTGAAAAGTAGTGGGTGCATTGCAGAGACCGAATGGCATCCTTCGAAATGCGTATGTTCTGAAAAGGTAGGTGAAGGTGGTCTTCTCTTGGTCCTCAGGATGGATTGCGACCTGATTATAACCGGAGTACCCATCCAAAAAGAAAAAGAATCTATTTCCTTCTAGTTTCTCGAGTATCTAATCAATGAACGGTAGTGGGAAATGGTCCTTTTTTGTGGAGGAATTGAGTCTTATGTAATCAATATAGATTCTCCATGAGTTTGCTATACGGGTTGATATGGTTTCTCCGATTTTAATCGTGATGACGATGAGCCTTGCCTTCTTAGGCACAACTTGAATTGGACTCACCCACTGACTGTCGGAGATCGAGTAGATGATCCCTGCATCTAATCACTTGATCTCCATTTTCATGACATCCAACAGATTTAGATTTAGGCGTCTCTGCGTTTCATGGGATGGTCGTAAGCCCTCTTCAGTGTAGATGTGATGTGTAAAGTATGAGAGGCTGATGCCAGTCAGATTATCGAGAGTCTATCCAATGGCTCTTCGATGCTGCTGAAGAATAGAAATCAGGTGTGCTTCCTGATCAAGTGTGAGTCGGGAGTTGATAATCATAGGAAACATCTGATTGGAACCCAAAAAGACGTATTTCAAATGATCGGGAAGAGGCTTTAATTCCATAACTGGGTTGTCAACAGTAGCAGGTGGTTCAAGGTGGGTGTCAAGAGCAAAGGAAGGAGTTATGGGAGTATCTAAGTTAGGTTCGGACTCCTCTAATTGCAGGTTTTGATCTTCTTATGGTTGATCAGAAATAATAAGGTTTTCCTCGATACATAGGTCGTCAACCACAGCCTCGATATCGCAAATTTGTTCTATAACCCCGTAATTAATTCCTTGTTGGGTCTTAAAAATGTCGATCTTTAGTATCTTACTCCCAAATTTTAACTCAATTTGTCTCTCCTCACAATTAATATTAGCCCTAGCAATGGCCAGAAAGGGTCTTCCTAATATGATTGGTGTATTCTTCAAGTTCTCAGGAGCATCCATGTCTAAAATAATAAAATACACAGGAAAGTAGAAATCATGTACCCTAACTATGACATCTTCGAGAATTCCTTTTGCTGATTTAATAGATTTATCGGCTAACTGCAAAGTCATCTCTGTTAGTTTAAGCTCAGATTCCTCAAAGTAGTCTAGTAGGGATGTAGGTATCAAATTGATGGAAGCTCCTAGGTTCAATAAAGCTCAGTCAAATTGTATATCAATGATAACACAGGAGATTAGAGGGGTGCCTAGGTCTTTTGCCTTAGGCGGAAGTTTACTCAAAATAATGGAGCTGGCTTGCTCCAACAGTACGATCGGGTTCCCGTCTTTGGTTCGTGGCTTACGCTTGGGTGTGCACACATTTTTCAGAAATCATGCGTAAGCCGATACGTGGCGTATCGCATCCATCAAGGGGATGTTTATATGGATCTACTCAAAGAGCTTAACCATGTCCTCAGGTGCCATGGGTTTAGCTATCCTCTTTCCCTTGGTCAAGGCCTCAGGAAATGGAACCTTTGTGGGTTCCTCTAGAATGGATCCAAGTTCTTGATCTGGGATAGAGGTATCCTGGAAGACTATCCTAGGGTTTGGGGTTGCATTACCAGGATGAAAATGGCTTGGATACAGTGGGTCTTGTGTTGTTTTGCCACTACGGGTAGTAACAAAATTTAGACTTGCCTGGTTCTGGGTTGGTATGGGCAAAAGAGGTGATTGCTGTTGATAACCTGCGTATGATGTCGAAGCCTCCATCCCATCGGGTGATGGTGCAAAAGGGGCCTAATAAACAAAGTGAGCTTGGCCTTAAGTCGGGTTCATAACGCACTTCTGGTCCAGCACATTATTCGGATTAGGCAGAGGTTGTGAAGGAAGTGCACCAATTTGGCGGAGATTTGCCAAATGGGCGAGTTGATTGCGAACCTCTATGATCTCATCTTTGTGTTGTTTTTGCATGGTCGCATTCATTTTCTGAATGTCAGCCAGAGTCTGAAGGATGAGTCATCTGATCTACGTGAGTTGGCCCGGATTGATAAGTTGGGTTGGGCTGAGGCTGAGGTGGCTGATATGGACGAGAAGCTTGTGGTCAGGGCTGATATTAAGGTCTCTGATTTTGGTTGTTCCCTGACCATGTGAAATTAGGATGATTACGCCATTCAAGGTTTTAGGTGTTTGAGAATGGATCATTTTGAATGGCATTGAGGTCCTCGCAGATCTGAGGAGCTTCAGAAAGATCAGAATACGAGGGTTCAGAGTTCCCCCAACTAGAATAGACAAGTCTAGAGTTTCTTTCGAACCCTGAATCAGACGGGGGTGGATATGGGTCCATCCCTTGAGAAGATCGATGGTAGATGTTATGCACAGCCTCGCTACCAGAGGATGGTTGCGCGAATGGGTTTTGCGCAGAGGTGGATCACTGCAAGTGTCGAGTTAGCTCATCCACCTCAATAATAGAGACCTTGTCCAGGTGATTGGCCGTCAGTTCCAAGTCGACGAAAGAGGATAGGCCTTACGTCTCATGTGCTCCCTTTGGATTCGTCAATGCATAGGCATTTATCCGATCGAACATGCCCATCGATTCATTATTGATGGAGTTCTCACACATTCTCGAGAGTCTCCCACACGGTGTCTTCGTGTTGACCCATGATGTTTCCTCCACAGGTCGCATTGACGGATAATCGAATATGCTCATGGAGTCCCTGGTAAAAAGATTGGACTTGTTCCCATTTAGGAACTCCGTGGTGGGGGCACTTTCGCATGAGATCCAGAAAATGATCCCATGCCTCGTGAAGCGGTTCTCCTACTTGCTATGTGAAATGCGTGATCTGGTGCCATAGAGCATTTGTCCAACCAACAGGGAAGAACTTTTTCTGAAACTCGGATTGTAGTTTCGCCCAAGTGTTGATTGGACGTGTTTGGGTTTGATACCAGTGAGCAGCCTTATCCATGAGAGAGGATGACCCATGTTGGGCTTGATTTCAGTATTAGGACCTTCAGCGGGGATTTGGACTCGAGGTTCGATTGCCATCGCAGCAGGATTGTAATGATCTTGTATCATAGGACGCTGTGGTGGGTTCACAAAGGCTTGGAATAGATCGTTGAGGCGCTGAAGCTGATTTTTAAGATTATTTTCTTCTACTAGTTGCTCCATGATGATGGATGAAGGAGAATTAGGTTCATATAAATCAGAAGAGATATCAATGTAGTTGGATTGTTGCACACACAAAGAGGTCGAGGCTTGACCTTGATAGGAATGAATAGCTAATGGTGGCCTCAAGGATGGTCTTAGAGACCTCCCGGACATGTACCGATGGAGTAGATGAGAGGTCGAATGTGATGGACCCAATCATGACATCTAAAAATTTTAGATGATTATAGAGGTTCGAGGTGGATGATACCCCTTAGTAAGAAAACCATCCACCTGAGAATTACCTCAGCAGCCAAAAAGAGAGAGTCCCATGAAGACTGCTACACAGTAGAGTGCCCCCACGAGTTAAAGGGTTTCCCCCACCCGACCTCTCTTGTCACTGATGATCCAGGTAGACCAGAATGGGGACTTGATGATAGGAATAGCATTATGAGCCATAACTAGCTCATTTTGATCTAATTAAGTCAGTAAATGCTCCTACATAACTGCCAGAGAGCCATATTTCATTAGAAAGTCATTCTGAGGGAAAGACAAGAAAATAGGATTAAAACTGCAGTTTTACCATCATATCATGAATGCAGTACAATCACGGATTTTCCCAAGGGATAATTTAAGGGTCAAATGGTCCTAAAAGGCTAACAAGTGGGTCAGAATAGACAAAAGGGTTTGCATGTGTTTTGAGAATTAAATGACTTTTGAAATCCTAAAAATAGACCCGCCTAATTAACTGAGGTTCTGGTCAAGATAAAATTCACCTAAACCCTCTAAATTTCCTAGAAAAGTATTCTCTAGGGTTTGGAACCTTCAATTTGACCATCAGAACCCATCTTGACCCAAAACAGAATCTCAGACAACCATTTGCCCTAATTTAGGTTTTTGCATAAATTACCTAGTCAAACTTGGTCAAAACCAAAATCTAACTTCACCATTGGATTCCCTCGGTCTAAATTAGATTTGTACCAAAATTTGGGCCCAATCTGAGAGCATCTTGACCAAGTTTGCATCTTGGTCCAGTCAGACTCTTTCTATCTCATTCAGACCTTTAACTTTTGAATTCTCTTACAAATATCCCCCCAACTTCTTTGTCTTCTTCACAAGAAGGTCCCTACGCCATTTTTGGAAGGTTAAACCTTCACTATCAAGTTTCGAGCGAGGATTTCTCGCTCGATTCTCAATCAATCTATATCAAAATTGATACGGGGATTCCTTGGGAAGTTACCTTCCATTTGAGTCATTCCTTGGGCTCTAAGTCTTTCCCAAAAGGCCATGCGAACCTTTTAAAAGTTCAGGTATCCTATTTCGTAAAAACCTTCCAAGCTTGAAAGCTTCTTTCCAAGCTTGGAAGGGCTTCTTATGGCCTATAAAAGAAACACCATCGCACGACCATGCTTTTTAACAAGTTTTTGGGAGCCAAATCACCTTAATTCCCCTCCTCCGGCCACCAAAAAAACCTGCTCTGGCGATCTCTCTGGATCTCCCTCCTCTGGTCGTCCAACCATCAAATTGGATGGCCTAAACTCTTCCTCTCTTTGTCACGACCCTCCCCAGCCAAAGGGAGGGCGTTCCTCCGTCTGCATTGCCGTCGCCGCCTTGTCGCTTCTTCCTCCTTCTCCGGCTCCGGTCGACCAACATCGGAGCCCTCTGCCTCTCAACCACCTCGCTAAGTCCCTCTCTTGCTCTCTCTCTCTCTCTCTTTCTATTTTGTTTTTCCACCCTCGCAAACACACACAACCACCAACTATTGCCTCCCACACTTCATCTTCTCTGCCTTCGGCGAAGCTCCGACGACACCTACTCACCGCCACACTGCTCGAAACACACCGCTACCACCCTCATTAGCTTCGCCGTGCTCCACCGCACAAAAGCCCTAACACCTCCACTCCTATTACCCATCCTAACACCTCGACGACCTACCCACTGCCACATCACCACCTTCAACCTCCACACACCACCATACACTCTCACGGCATGCCACCGCCACCATCACACTTGCCGTGCCACGACATTCCTGCTGAACCATTTGACACATCCGTAAGGCCCCTTTTCTTGAATTTCAGGTAACAGGTCAGAAGCTCAAAATTGGGATGTCTTACTCAAGAAAATGTTCTCCTTCTGTCTCATGGATATGCTGCTCACTAGTACCAAACCCAAACGCGTCCAATCAACACCTGGGTGGAACTCCAATCTGAGTTTCTGAGAAAGTTCTTCTCTGTCAGTCGGACAAATGCTTTACGACACCAAATCACGCATTTCACGCAGCAAGCAGGAGAATCACTTCACGCGGCATGGGATCATTTTCTGAATCTCATGCAAAAGTGCCCCTACCATGGAATTCCTAAATGGGAACAAGTCCAATCTTTTTACCAGAGACTCCGTGAGGATATTCGATTATTCATCAATGCGACCTGTGGAGGAAACATCATGGATCAACACGAAGACACCGTGTGGGAGATTCTCGAGAACATGTACAAGAACCCCATCAATAATGAATCCATGGGCATGTTCGATCGGACGAATGCCCGTGCATTGACGAATCCAAAGGGAGCACATGAGACGCAAGGCCTATCTTCTTCCGTCAACTTAGAACTAATGGCCAGTCATCTGGACAAGGTCTCTATTATTGAGAAGAAGGTGAATGAGCTAACTCGACACTTGCAGTGAGCCACCTCTGCGCAAAACCCCTTTGCGCAACCGCCCTCTAGCAGGGAGGCTATGCATAACATCTATCATCAATCTTCTCAAAGGATGGACCTATATCCACCCTCGTCTGATTCTGGTTTCGGAGGAAACTCTGGACCCACCTACTCTAGTTGGAGGAACTCTAAACCCTCGTATTCTGACTTTTCGACGCTCCACAGACCTGCGAGGACCTCAACATCATTCAGAATGATCCATTCTCAAAAACCTACAACCCTGGATGGCGTAATCATCCTAATTTCACATGGTTAGGAAATAATCAAAATCAGAGACCTCAATAACAGCCCCGACCACAAGCTTCTTGTCCATATCAGCCGCCTCAACCTCAGCCTAACCCAACTTATCAATCTGGGCCGACTCATGCAGATCAAATGACTCTTATCCTTCAGACTCTGGTTGACATTCAGAAGATGAATGCGGCTATGCAAAAACAACACAAAGACGAGAACACAGAGGTTCGCAATCAACTCGCCCAAATGGCAAATCCCCGCTAACCTAGTGCACTTCTTTCACAACCTCTACCTAATCAGAATAACGTGTCGAACCAGAGGCACGTTATGAACCCAAATTAGGGCCAAGATCACTTTATTTATCAGGTCTCTTCTACTCCATCACCCAACGGGATGGAGGCTTCGACATCATATGCAAGTTACCAGCAGCAAGCACCTCTTTTGCCCACACTAAGCCAAAATCAGGCGGGATTGAATTCTGTTACTACTCGTAGTGGAAAAACAACACAAGACCCACCTTATCGAAGCCTCGCCCAGCCTGGTAATACAAACCCTAAACCTAGATTGGTCATCCAGGATACACCCGTCCCAGATCAAGAGCCTGAGCCAATTCTAGAGGAACTGTCTAAGGTTCCATTCCCCGAAGCCTTGACCAAGGGAAAAAGGACAACCAAACCTGTGGCACCTGAGCAGGACTTGGTTAAGCTCTTTGAGCAGGTCCATATAAACATCCTCTTGATTGATGCGATACGCCACGTACTGGCTTACGCACAATTTTTGAAAGACATGTGTACACCTAAGCGTAAGCCATGAACCATAAATGAGAACCTGATCGTACTGTCAGAGCAAGCTAGCTCCGTCATTTTAAGCAAACTCTCGCCTAAGGCAAAAGACCCAGGCACCCCTCTAATCTCCTGTGCAATCAGTGATATACAATTCGACCGAGCTTTATTGGACTCAAGAGCCTCCATAAATTTGATACCTACATCCTTACTAGACTACTTCGAGGAATCTCAGCTTAAATTGACAAAAGTGACTTTACAGCTAGCCGACTGATCAATTAAATCACCAAAAGGAATTCTCGAGGATGTCATAGTGAGGGTGCATGATTTCTATTTTCCAATGGATTTTATTGTCTTAGACATGGATGCTCTTGAGAATGTGAAGAATACACCGATCATACTAGGGAGACCCTTTCTGGCCACTGCTAGGGTCAATATCAATTGTGAGGAGGGCCAAATTGAATTAAAATTTGGGAGCAAGACACTAAAGATCGACATCTTCAAGGCCTAACAAGGAATTAATTGCGGAGTTATAGAATAGATTTGCGATATCGAGGCTGTGGTTGATGACTTATGTATCGAGGAAAACCCGACCATTTTTTATCAACCACAAGAAGATCAAAACCCGCAATTAGAGGAGTTCAAACTCAACCTAGACACACCCATAGCTCCTTCCTTTGCTCCCAACACCCACCCTGAACTACCCGCTGCTGCTAACAACCCAGTAATGGAATTAAAGCCTCTTCCCGATCATCTCAAATACATCATTTTGGGTTCCAATCAGACATTTCCTATGATTATCAACTCCCGACTCACACCTGATCAGGAAACACGCTTGATTTCTATTCTCCAGCAGCATCGGAGAGCCATTGGATGAACTCTCGATGATCTGACTAGTATCAACCCTTCATACTGCATACATCACATCTACATAGAGGAGGGCTCACGACCATCCCGTGAAATGCAAAGATGCCTAAATCCAAATTTGTAGGATGTGAAAAAGGAGATCATCAAGTGGTTAGATGCAGGGATCAACTACTCGATCTCTGACAATCGGTGGGTGAGTCCAATCCAAGTTGTGCCTAAAAAGGCAGGCTCACCATCATCACGACTGAAATCGGAGAAACCATATCGACCCGTATAGAAAACTTGTGGAGAGTCTGCATTGATTACAGAAAACTCAATTCCTCCACGAAGAAGGATCATTTTCCACTACCGTTCGTTGATCAGATCCTCGAGAAACTAGCAGGAAATCGATTCTTGATCTTTTTGGATGGGTACTCTGATTAAAATCAGGTCTCAATCCATCCCGATGACCAAGATAAGACTACCTTCACCTGCCCCTTCGAAACATACACATTCCAAAGGATGCCATTCGATCTCTGCAATGCACCTACTACTTTTCAGCGGTGCATGCTTGCCATATTCTCAGATATGGTAGGTGAATACCTTGAAGTCTTCATGGATGACTTCTCGGTATTTGGTGAATCATTTGATGATTGTCTCCTGCACTTGGTCCAAATCCTCAGGTGATGTATCGACGTGAACTTGGTTCTTTCCTGGAAAAAGAGCCACTTCATGGTACCTGAGGGAATTGTCCTGGGACATCTCATCTCTGAAAAAGGCATCCAGATTGATCGAGCCAAGGTGAATCTGATTTCCAAACACCCTATGCCTAGCTCGGTCAAAGACATCCGATCCTTTCTAGGGCATGTCAGTTTTTACAGTCGATTCATTCTTGATTTTTTGAAAATCACTAACCCCCTACTAATCTTCTATCTAAGGATGTCCCCTTTGAAATCTCCAAGGAGTGCGCTCAAGCATTTGAAATCTTGCGTGATCGAGTTACCCAAGCACCTATCCTGCAGTCCCCTGATTGATCTCAACCCTTTGAGATCATGTGCGATGCATCTGATTATGCTGTAGGGGCAGTACTTGGGTAGAAAATAGATAGGAAACCCGTGGTCATCTACTACGCTAGCAGGACACTTGACGAGGCTCAGCGTAACTATACAATTACTGAGAATGAGTTGCTAGCCGTAGTATTTGCCCTGGAAAAATTTATATCATATCTTTTGGGTTCTCGTGTTATCATATACTCAGATCACACTGCAGTAAGGCACCTCCTTGCAAAGGATGCGAAACCTCAATTAATCCGCTGGATCTTGTTGTTGCAAGAATTCGATCTCGAGATTCACGATAAAGCGGGAAAATAGAACGTGGTAGCTAACTACTTATCCCATCTTCCTTCTTCCGTCATCGACCCATCTGGTCCATTCACCGAACATTTTTCGAACGAGCACCTGCTAGCCATTCACAATCAGGGAGCAAGTGGCAATTTAATAGTCAAAGATATAAGAAATTGCAATCAAAACTGTAATAGAAATGAAGGGTAAAAAGAACGGGTTAAAATGGTTATTTGAATCACCAAATTAACCCTACAATTTAACCACAATTATTTCAAATGTTTGCACAATATTAACCACAACTAATTCACACAAGATGAGTAAGCAATAGATCCTAAGAGGTTTGGATATGTGAAATCAGATGGCGGATGCGTAGATCAGACATCTTAAACAGCCAGTTGCTACAGTGCCTCCAAGAGACTCAAGGGTCTCTTCTTTCTCTTTCTTCCTTCTCCTTCTCTTCTCTTCCTCCCTTAGCTTCAGAGACGGCACAGCACAAGACTCAGTACGCCGGTAGAGGTAAAGGCCTCCTTTAGATTTCACAAGTGTTGAGAGGAGGGCGGCAGAGCAACCCCCCCTCATTCTCCTTTCTTTCTCTCTTCTTCCTCCCTTAGAACCAGCAAACCAAACCAGACCTGAGTATCCGGGTAAACGGACCAAGCCCAGACCCGTGAGGCGTGAGCACAAGCGAGGGCGTGCGTGGGCACGTGCGAGGGGACCTCATCCCATGCTACTAAGGCGATAAGGTGATAGCAGAAAATCAATGTATGCACCTTTACGTGCCCGTCAGCATACGAGGTGGGACTAAAGTCCCTACTTCTTTCTTCGCGTGCAGTTGCAGGTACTCCTTAATTGGAGCGTGAATGCGCCCTGGCGGCTTCAATTGGATGTCTCGGAGTCTTCCTGGGAGTAGGCCTTGCTGCCTGGGCATGGTATTGGCAAAGAACACTGCCGGAGGAGCTTGAATGCCGTCAATGATGGATGCGGCAATGGGAGGAGGACGGTGTCGACCTAAAAACAATAATACAATCTTACGGCCAAGTTAAACTAGCTCATAACCTTCGCCGAATGACATGGAGTTTGTTGGCAGTGGTTTCGTAGCGAATTGGGGTGTGTGGTGGCCGATCGGAGTTAGGGAAGGAAGTTGGTGATGGGTTTGTTCGGTGGCGTGATTGGGTGAATGAGAGAGCAAATGGAGTGAGGAGTTTTGAAGAGTGGAGCACGGCGGACCTGATGGAGGTGATAGCAGCGCAAATCGTGCGGTGGAGCGGCGATTGGGCATCGTCGGAGCAAGGGAAGGTGACGGCGTTGAGGGAGAATCGGTGGTTGTGCGTGTGTTGTGAGAGTGGGAGAGTAGTGTTGATAGGAAAAGGGAGAAATAGAGGGACTTAGGGACGAGGTAGAGAGGTGAAGGGCTCTAGTGTTGGTCAACCGGAGCCAGAGGAGGTAGAGGCGGCGAGGCGGCGACGACAATTCAAACGGAGAAACGCCCTCCCTTTGGCTAGGGAGGGTCGCGAGGAAGAGAGGAAGCTAATTGGCCATCCAATTTGATGGTTGGATGGTCGGAGGAGAGTCGAGATCGCTGGAGCAGGGGTCTACGGTGGTCGGAGATAGGTTTCTAGGGCCTTTTGACATGCCAAGACTTGCTGAAAAGAAGCGAAATGCAACAGGGGTTCTTTTATAGGCCATAGGAAGCCCTTCCAAGCTTTGAAGGAAGCTTCCAAGCTTGGAAGGTCATGCACATGTCGAATACCCAAACCTTTGAAAGGTTTGCATGACCTTTTGGGAAAGACGTAGAGCCCAAGGAATAGCTCAAATGGAAGGTAACTTCCTAAGGAATTCCCATATCAATTTTGGGAGAGATTGATTGAGAATCGAGCTGTGGTAAGACCAGCCATGTTGTACGGTTCTGAATGCTGGGCTATAAACTATAGGCATGTACAGAAGATGTTTGTGGCAGAAATGAAGATGTTAAGATGGATGTGTGGTCATACAAGAAAGGATCGTATTTCAAATGAATTTATTAGAAATAGGGTTAGGGTGGCACCGATAGAGGATAAAATGAGAGAGACCCGTCTAAGATGGTTTGGACATTTACAAAGAAGGCCACTAGATGCTCCAGTTAGGAGATGCGAGAAGTTAGAGGCTGAACCCGTTAAGAGGGGGCGAGGAAGACCAAACAACTGTTGGAAGGAAACTATTAAGTATGACCTCAATTACTTTAATTTAAGTCCTAAAATGGCTGAAAATCGATCTGTGTGGAGGCAAAGAATCCATATAGCCGACCCCACTTAGTGTGGGAAAAGGCTTGGTTGTTGTTGTTGTTGTTGTATTGATTGAGAATCGAGTAAGAAATCCTCGCTCGAAACTTGACAGTGAAGGTTCAACCTTCAAAAATGACATGAGGACCTATTTGTGAGGAAGATGACAAAAGATAGGGACCTTTTTGAAAGGATTTTGAAAGTTAGGGGTATGTATGTGATATAAGAGTCAGACTGGACCAAATTGTAAACTAGGTTAAGATGTTCTTAGATTAGGTCCAAATTTTGGTACAAACCTAATTTGGACCTAGTAAATCCAATGGTGAAGTTGAATTTTGGTTTTGACCAAGTTTGACTAGGTACTTTATGTAAAAATCCATATTAGGGCAAATGCCTATCTAGGACTCTATTTTGGGTCAAGACGGGTTCTAATGTTCAAATCAAACATACCAATCCTTAGAGAATATTTTTTTTATGAATTTTAGAATATTTAAGTAAATTATACCTTGATCAGAACATCAGTTAATTACATGGGTCAGTTTTTAAGGTTTTAGAAGTCATTTAATTCTCAAAATATGTGAAAATCCTTTTCTGTCTGTATTAACCCACTTGTTGGACATTTAAGGCCATTTGACCCTTAACCCCTTAGAAAACCCGTGGTTATTCTGTATTCAAGATATGATGGTAAAATTACCATTTTAGCTCTGGTTTCTTGTCTTTCTCTCAGAATGATCATGCAATGAATTAGGGCTCTCTAGCGATTTATGTAGGAGCATTTATTCCTTGATAATGACTAAATTGAGCTAGTTATGGCTCATGATCGCATTCCCTTTAGGGGGATAGGACCTGAGACATTTGTTTATAGCATGTATTCATATTGCATTCATGCATTCATATTGCATTAAAAAAAAAGGTTTAATTTGTTGAGCTTAAATGGTTAGTCCCAACGATCTCTTTAGATGAGTTACCTAAAGTTCTAGGCTGGAACAAATAATGAGATAAGACATTAAATGTCTTGCTTTAGGAGATAAGGAAGTGATATTAGTCTTAGACTCTTAGGGCTGGGTTGGCTTAAAAATCTAAGTATTTGTTAAGTTACATATTTTGCCTCGAGCAAAAGGGGTATTTGAGAAGCTGATGTATTAAGTCAAGGGCTTAGGAAGTAAAAGAACTTTATTTATTCCTTGGTTTAGAGATCCTTGAAATCAAAGTATCTTTTTCACTTACACGAACTTAAAACTGGGGCAACCATGTTGGAGCTTACCGTGGGTTCTGTCAGAACCGGGGTTGGGGACTCTAAATTAATGCACCTTAACTTATATTCAACCTTAATAGAGATCCCTGTGGGGTATGGCTGGCACGTCACACGCAGTAACCCCTGGGTATGGGATGTCTAGAGCCCAACCTTGCACCCTGAGTCTTCCTAGATTTTACTTAGGTGAAGCATTTAGAAAGGACGAAGCACTCACCAAAAAAAAAATGAAATGGAGAAAAAGAAAAAAAAAAGAGAAATAACACCTCGTTTCACATAGGTGTCATTAAACGGTACCTCGTTATACATGGGTACTAGAATTAAAAAAAAATAGAAGAAAAAAAAGGAGAAATAACTGAGGAGATATATACTGGGTTCGCCTTTATGTTGACCTCAAAATAAAATAAGAAAAAGTGAGGAGAAAGCTGCCAAGTCTATGTATGGTTGAACCTAGGTAGGTTTAGGTAGATGAAGGGAAAGTTCGGTCCTGGGAACGTATGGGAAGAACAAATGTGGATGCTCATTAATCAAATTATACACTGAGCACTAACACTTTAACCTCTGGGATTTACAAACTATAGGATAAACTTGGAAGTTTAAGAAACCATTGCCCGAGACTAAACCTGAAGCAAATCAAGTCTGAATTTTGACTAATACTTGGATACCTTAAGGTCTGAGGTTAGTATTTCAACAAATCTCTAGAGGTGAGATATAATAAGGCATCCTGACAGTTAATTCTAGCCCAAAACTTAGGAATTATTCATAGATGTTGCTAGAGGTTAAGGTTTTACATATAAATAACCCAATAATCATTTTATTTTTATTTTTTTCTCTGCAGCAACGGCCTCCCAACACTGAATGCGCACCTTAATGGCTAAGGAGAGTGGATCCTGCATGTCGTCGTCAATCCCTCTTCTCCATGTCGCTTCCTCTCTCCATGTTCCTGCAACCATAAAAGAAAACTCCAGCCGCACCACCACCAGCAAGCCATCACCCCCGATCCACTACTGCACAGAGATCAAATTCTCCTCCATTCCACCACCACCAGCCTCAACCGCGAGCACAAGTCCACACCACCGTAGGCAAGTAGGGTGACAGACTGTTGTGCCACCGTTAGCTTGTGCAAATTACCGTGAGCACCTCAGTGTGCACTACCACCCTCACCGCCATCACCAGCAACCACCACCGCAACCACGTACCTTCATCTTTACCGCCGGTTAAGACGTCTGGGAATGATCCCAGACGTCTGAAGTACCTACAGCAACCACCTCCATACCTCCTCTCACCCTGTGTGCGCCTGTCAAGGCCCCTATCCACGGTCACCACCAACACCACATCCAGCACTACCAATAGCCTCCATCCCTCTCTGCTTTCCTCGTCAAGATAGAGAAAGGGAAACCACTCCTCACCACCACCTTTCATCACAAACCAAAACCACTTCTCACTATTCATCTCCTTCCCCAACAAAACCCATCACCACCTCCACCAATGCGCCTCACACCCATCCACTCCACGTGCTTACGCACTTGTGCAAAAGCTACAGCTATAGCAACTCACGCACACCTTTGCATGCAGCAGCCACGACCTGCAGCGTGTCCTCCAGCAACTTCTCGAGCACACTACGCCTCCACGAGTGACTAGCACCCTCGGCCTTGCGCTCCTGCAGGGCCGATGTCACCCTCGGCTTCACGCCTCTCACGGTCCACGCGCGCCTATGCACACTAGTCTCCTCCTCGCATAGACCTCGTCTCCAGACCACGCGATCCCCTGCGCCCCTCCCCTCTCTGCACGTGCCTCTCCTTCGACGTCAACAGCAGCAGTGCACCGCCATTGTCGTGCACACTGCTCCTTCCCATGCTCCACATGCGGCCAGCAGCAACTCTAGTGCACAGCAGTAGCCACGCCTTCTCCGTCGTGCGTTGCACCTCCTCGCGTGCATGCCCCGCATGCCTGCGTGCGACCAACAGCCCTCTAGCAGCCGCTGGAACCCACCTTCACCATAGCTCCATCGAGCCGGCTCTGGCCGCCTCACGCTTTGCCACGACCGCCATCGCGAGGCCCTTGGTCTAGAGATCTTCCTCTGAGCTTTGTACCTTCGGTCATTCCCTCCTCGCACACGGACATGGGGAAGAAATCATCTATTTTTGGGTTCATTTCTATTTACATTTAAGTGCCATTGCCACAAAACGGATTTTTGATTTATCAGTATTTAATTGTGGTGAGTTTATGCAAAGGACCTCCCTCTTCTCGTAAATGCAATATCAGCTTATCTAATCATTGTTACATTGATTTAAAGGTGATTTTGATTCAATTTCTTAGGGAAATTAATCGTGAACATCTACTTTTAACCCATGCGAGTTTTAATAGGCCACTGCCTCCTTGTGGATATGACCTACTCTCTTATGAGCAGTTAATTTCAATTCAATACTTTGATTAGTCAATTTTTTCACCACTTAGAAATACAATGACAAATCATTTTAGTTATTTTTGAAAGCGAAAATTGACTCGTTAGGCCCCTATGCCCTATTCTCTTTCATGCAAACAACACCACCAACCATGAAAACAACCCTAGCAACTTATCTAAAACGATCCTAATTCTATCAAGAAATCATTTCACCAACTCTTCCAGCCCACAAGGGCACTGATAAATAAGAACAACACAACCAATGAGAGACTTCTTCCCTGACATCGTGTGGGGTCAGCTACATGGATTTTTTTTTTACCTTCATTGATATCTGTAACGACCCGATTCCCGAGTCCCTACGAGACACGAGAACCAGACCGACTCGACTAACCCCAAGACCTGGTCGTCCAATGAGGAAGTAACCAAAAGAGCAGTAAAATAAACCACACTCAGCATGAATATAACTAACAGTAAGAAAATACAGCAGTAAGGAAAGAAACCACTACAGTATATACCACCACAACAGTAGAACAACATTCATAACATAATATAAACTGCAGGTAAAGAAAAGTACAGCGGTAACAAGAACTACTCACTACAGTGAACCAAAAAGAGGTACAAGAGAACAGTGGTAACTCTACTGGACCCTACTCGGCCCAGCGCCCTCTGCAGCCGCTGACCCTGGCTGCTCAACACCTGGTCCTGAAAGGTAACGAGTGTAACACGTCAGCAAAACGTTGAGTAGAGTGGCAGCTAAACTAAAGAAACAATAAAGTGTATAGTAGCTGTTTTAAATTTTCTTTCTTCCTTTATTTACGTCTTTCTATTGGTTCACAATTTATCTATTTCTCAGATCCTTCACTTGATCTCGAATGTTCCTCATGGGAACGATCTTGATTGCAGTCTTTTCCGAATAGTAGAAGTAGCACGTGGTGCTCCCTTGGCCGGGAGAGTCCCCCGTGGTGATCCTACTCTCAGTCAACCACCCCAAGGTCACGGACAGGCGTAACGGTGACTACGGCACGCGCCATAAATGCACAGGTAGCTAACATGCACTGGTACGCGGTCAGTAGTTTCCGTTAATGGGTGCGCCCAAGCACAGCACGAAACCAGTACAGGGCAGAGCCCTCTCTGTAACAGGGGTCCAACCCCTCCACAGTAACCAAACAGGGGCCTTGCCCCTCCACAGTCCGCGCACCCTCGCCTGACTACCCTGGTTTGCCCTAGTGGGCCTAACAAGTCGGTGTAGGAGGCTAGCAGAACCCCGGGGCCCGTGGGGTAGCTAGTACCTCCCTACACTAGTAGCTCTCCTCCGTACTACATACACGAGAGCCAGCAAGTCGATACAGAGTGGCCAGTCCTAACCCCGGGTACTTGGGGCGGCTGGCTCCGCTCTGCACTAAACAGGGGGACAGTCGCTCTCCTTGGTACTCCGTACTCAAGGGCCAGCTCACTTCCCCAATTCTATTCCATTCACTTTCCAGGAGTTCTACTCCTAATTCCCTGTAGGGTTCCGACTCTTTAACTCAGTGCATTCCGGGTTCACCTTTCCAATTTCACGTTCATACATCCCATATTCTTAATCATGTTCATTTATTCATAACAGGCAGCTATTAATTCAATTCACAGGCAGCTATTGTTTCCTTTCCACATTTTCCAAGGCTGCAGTATTCATACATTCCACTAGTTTTCCCGTCCTAGGATTCATGCCATATCCTAGGATCTATCATACAATCTAGTTTTCCAGCCCTAGGATTCATGCAACACCCTAGGATCTACCATTCA
Source organism: Thalassia testudinum (assembly GCA_037157565.1). Classification (NCBI taxonomy): domain Eukaryota; kingdom Viridiplantae; phylum Streptophyta; class Magnoliopsida; order Alismatales; family Hydrocharitaceae; genus Thalassia; species Thalassia testudinum. The sequence goes on from JAZHRO010000050.1 coordinate 19,614,107, forward strand.
ATCTATTTCTCATTCCTAGGATTCATGCAATGTCCTAGGTTCTATTTATGGTTTCATAATTTAACAGATTATACTTAAAGCCACTCTACCGGTTACAACAGGCGAACTGGGGGCGTGGTCGGGAATCCCGCGTGCCTCCGCAATCCCCGAGACTGCAATGGAAGGGGGTCCTATCACAAGGATCAAACACAAGGAATTTCTCAAAATAGTATACAGCTACTGTAGACGGGTAGAGGATGTAATTCCGAAAAGAACGCAACTCGAAATGTGAAAAACGGAACCCGAACGGGCCCTAAACGGGTCGAAAATGATGAAACAGTACAAAATCAGATGTCTGGAACTTATTCCAGATGTCTTAAAAAGTGGATCAGGGGTTACCTTGCTCTACGTGGTCTCTCAGACGTCCAGAAGCCTGCGGGGGCGCCTGGCCTAGTTCCCAGACATCCGATGGTCACCCCGGACGTCTGGAAGTCGCTCAAGTCATCTGTCACTACAGCCAGACATCTGATTCGCGTTGGATGCGAATCTCAGACCCTGCGCGTACCCATTTCCTCTCTCTCTTAGTACAGTCAATCGAAGAAAATGAAGAAGACGGAATAACTCACCTTTCAGATGTCTAGACAGTCTTCCAGACGTCGTTCCCATCATCTGGCTAGAATCCCAGACGTCTGATTCTGGAAAAGTTTCCAGAACTAGGGCGCGACTCGCCCTCCGCTCGCGATGCACGGCCTTGCTGCGAGTGCTCCGCCTGCTGCTTGAGCTGCAGCAGGCCTCCCGTGCCACCCCGCGTCTGCTGCTCCCCCGCCAGCCGGCTCCCGCTGCCCCGGCAGGCTCGAGCCCTCACGGCCGACGCCTCCTCCCCCGTGCAGCACCTCCTCTCGCACCCGCCGTGGCTGTCGCCGCCGCCGCTCACTCGCGCTCGCTCACGTGCACCGGCTGGAAGGAGAAGAGGAAGGGGGTGGAGGTGATGAGAGTGAGGGAGGGGGCGTGCCCTTTTAAAGCAGCGCGGGTAGGAGAGAGAGAGCGGACAAACATCCTGCGGCCGCAGGAGAGTGGGAAAAAGAGAGAGAGGGAGCATTCGCAGGTCTGCGCGCTTAGGCGCGCAGACGAAACCGTTGGTGCCAAAAATAACCGATTTCCAGACGTTTGAAAGTGGTTCCAGACGTCTGTTCAGACATCTGGGCCACCTCCCAGACGTCTTAAAAGACGTCTGAAGCGCGCGTTCGTTATAATATAACAAACACAAAGGAAGTTTCGTCCCCGAAACTTGCAGTAACTAGGGTGCGGAAAAGACGTCAAAATAACTATAACAAACTCAAAGAGGACCGAAGCCGGTCCGAAAAGATGTACCCGCAAAAAGCTCCGGGTACTGCTCCCGCATTGCCACCTCAGGCTCCCAGGTAGCCTCCTCGTACCGCTGGCTCCTCCACAAAACCTTTACCAGGGGTACTTGCTTTCGTCTTAAATTGCGGACGGCACGGTCTAGAATCTGCACTGGCCGCTCGGGGTAGGTTAGGTCGTTGCCCACCTCGACGCTCTCGTGACTCAGTACGTGACTGGGATCGGCTACATACTTCCTGAGGTTGGACACGTGGAACACGCCGTGCACACCAGAAAGCTGCGGGGGGAGGGTAAGCCTGTAAGCAACGGGTTCAACCCGCTCCAGGACCTCAAAGGGCCCCACGAACCTCGACGCGAGCTTCCCTCTCACCCCAAACCGCTGCAGGCCCTTCATGGGCGAAACACGAAGAAAGACGTGATCCCCAACCTCAAACTGCACCTCTCTGCGTCTCCGATCCGCGTAGCTCTTCTGTCTGCTCCTGACAGTGCGGAGTCGCCTGTGGATCTGCTCGACCACCTCCTGACTCTGCCGGATCAACCTGGGGCCAACCTCCCAGTTGGTCCCCACCTCAACCCAACTCAAGGGTGCCGTACACCTCCGTCCGTACAGAGCCTCGTAGGGAGCCATGCCGATACTCGAGTGATAGCTGTTGTTGTATGCAAACTCTGCCAGGGGTAGGTGCTCCTCCCAAGAGCCCCTCCAGTCCAGTACACAGGCATGCAAAAGGTCCTCAAGTGTCTGTATCGTGCGCTCAGACTGTCCGTCCGTCTGGGGGTGGTAAGCCGTACTAAACCTTAACCGCGTCCCCAAGGCCTGCTGAAACTCAGCCCAAAACTGGGACGTAAAGAGGGTATCCTGGTCGGATACGATCTCCCGCGGAACTCCGTGTAGTCGTACCACATCACGGATATACCTCTCTTCCAACTGTGACTCGGATCGGCAAGAATCGCGCCATCTTCGTCAGTCTATCCACAATTACCCAGACAGCGTCGTGCCCTCATTGGGTAACAGGTAAGCCCACCACCAAGTCCATGGTGATGCTCTCCCACTTCCACTCTGGCACTGGAAGTGGCTGTAGCGGCCCTGCAGGCCTCTGATGCTCGACTTTCACCTGCTGGCACACTAAGCATTGCTGTACGAATTCACCCACATCCTGCTTCATCCCCCTCCACCAAAACTCACGTCTCAAGTCGTGGTACATCTTCATGTTTTCGGGATGTATGGTGAACCTGGAACTGTGTGCCTCAGTCAGGAGCTCTCTCAACAGCTCCTCGTCTCTGGGAACGCACAACCGTCCCCTCAGGCGCAGCACCTGGTCTGTGAAAGAGAAGTCCCCCGGGTCTCCTGACAGTACTCTATCGCGTAAGGACTGCAAGTACGGATCGGCCATCTGTCCTGTGATGATGCGGTCTATTAGCTCTGGCCTAGTCTGTCGTGTCACCGTCACTGCCCCACAGTGCCCCCGTAACTCCAGGGGTCGCCAACTGCCCACCTCCTCCACAAGGTCCAACTCTGTAATCATAAACTGGCCAAGTGTGCGGGCGCCTTACGGCTCAAGGCGTCAGCCACCACATTGGCCTTTCCCGGGTGGTAGGAGATGCTGCAGTCGTAGTCCTTCAGGAGCTCCAACCAACGTTTCTGTCTCATGTTGAGCTCCTTCTGATCAAAAAGGTATCTAAGGCTCTTGTGATTTGTGAAAATCTAGAAGGTCTTACCGTACAAGTAGTGCCTCCAGGTCTTCAGCGCGAAGACAACCGCTGCCAACTCTAGGTCGTGGGTAGGGTAGGTATGCTCATGGGGCTTCAGTTGCCGCGAAGCGTAAGCGACAACGTGGCCCCTCTGATGAGCACACCTCCTAACCCCTGTAAGGAGGCGTCCGTGTACACAACGAACCCGCCACTACTGTCAGGGATGGTGAGCACGGGAGCCAAGGTCAACCTCTCCTTCAGATCCAGAAAACATGCCTCACAGGCGTCTGTCCAAGCGAAAGGCACGTCCTTCCGGGTCAACTGTGTCATAGGATGCGCGATCTGTGAAAAACCTCTGATGAATCGTCTGTAGTAGCCTGCCAGTCCCAGGAAACTATGAATCTCAGTGACTGAACGCGGTCTCTCCCACCTAAGCACTGCCTCGACCTTGGCTGGGTCCACTGCCAAGCCGTCTCCAGAGATCACATGACCTAAGAAGGTTACCTCCCTCAACCAGAACTCGCACTTGCTGTATTTGGCGTACAGCCTACATCGTCTCAGAGTGTCCAAAACCATCCGCAAGTGCTGTCCGTGCTGCGTCTGATCTCGAGAATAGATGAGTACATCATCTATGAAAACCACCACGAACTGGTCCAAGTACGGTCTAAACACCTGGTTCATCAGATCCATGAAAGCAGCGGGGGCATTGGTCAACCCAAACGGCATGACCAAAAACTCGTAGTGTCCGTACCGGGTGCGGAAAGTTGTCTTGGAGACGTCGGTCTACCTGATCCTCAACTGGTGGTATCCAGACCTCAAGTCGATCTTGGAAAACACTGTGGCACCCCGCAACTGGTCAAATAAGTCGTCGATCCTCGGCAGCGGATATCTGTTCTTGATGGTGACCCTATTCAGCTGTCGGTAGTCCACACAAAGGCGTAAGGTCCCATCCTTCTTCACAAACAGTACCGGGGCTCCCCAGGGAGACGCACTGGGCCTCACGAAAGCTTTCTCCAAAAGGTCCTGCAACTGAGACTTGAGCTCTCGTAGCTCAAGCGGTGCCATCCTGTATGGCGCAGTGGAGATGGGCCTGGTCCCTGGTAGTAGTGAGATCTCAAACTCGATCTCACGCTCGGGCGGTAGTCCTGGTAACTCGTCTGGAAACATGTCAGGGTACTCTCTGACCACCAGAATGCTTTGGAAGTCTGCCACAGGGCTGGGCTCTGCCACCACACAAGCTAGGAAGCCCTCACACCCCTGGCTCAAAAGTCTCGCCGCCCGAAGTGCCGAAATGCACCTGAAACCTCTGTCCACTTGCTGTCCGTGAAACTCGAAAGAAGGCAACTCCGGCATGGAGAAGACAATCTTCCTCTCAAAACAGTCCACCAAGGTGTGGTAAGCGGACAGCCAATCCATCCCCAGAATCACTCCGAAGTCCTCCATCTGTAACATAATCAGGTCAGCTGGCAGGCTATGTCCCCCGACGCTGACCTCGCAATCCGTGTACACCTCCTCAGCTACAAACAGTTGACCACTCGGACCTCTGATTACGAACGGATTCTCTAACAGTGTATAATCCTGGTCCAAACTAACTGTGAAACTGGCTGCGACAAACGAGTGCGTAGCGCCGGAATCGAAAAGCGTGTAAACGAGTCTACCGGAAACTGAAACCATACCTGCCACAACTGAGCCCGAAGCTCTGGCATCCCTATGTGTCAGGGCGTTGATACGCCCCTCTGCTCTAGGTGCGGACGAAGCCGCCACACTCTACGTCGGACGGGTTGGTGCTGGCCGGTACCCTCCTCGTGACTGCTGTCCTCCTCCTCGTGCCTGGGAACCGCGGCCTCCTGCGCGCCCTCCAGTGCTCCGCGAGGGGTGTATCTGCTGACCTCCTGCCCTAGACGTACAGTCCCTCCTGATGTGGCCCAGCTGGCCACACTGGTAACAGAGGGGAACCCGACTCCCACCCTCAGTGGGTCCCTGCTGTCGGCTGGGCGGGGGTCCGGTGCTGGCGATTGGCCCCTGTCGAGGGCCCCCAAAGGCCACTGATGGCCCTGTAAAACGTGACGGCTCTCCTGCGGACGCCACGTGTCTCCTTTGAGTTCTCCTAACATGCCTAGTGTGACGGCGAAAATCTCATTCCACCACCAACTCCCCTGTCGTACGCTCAGAAGGGGGAGGAGGGGGTGGCGATGTGGGTGGAAGCTGAAATTCTTCTCGAACCACCTCTCGAATTAGTTGGACGAGGTCCAGAGACGGTATGCTCAGGAGAAGAGGAGGGGTAGTATGTACTCCAAGCCCGACACATCTGTCCCTCGGGCCCCGACCTCGGCTGCACCCGCGGCCCACCCTCCTAGTTCCACGACGAGGCATCTCCTACAAGGAGATGCGAAACAAAACGGAACACGTCACTACGGAACGATACCGAACGGAAACGTCTAAGAGCTCATGTCAAAAGATATGTTGTGGTGGCTACTCTAGTTATAAACATGTGAATTGGTTATTTTCCAGTCAGTTGATTCACTTCTTGGGACGACCTTGCTCTGATACCATCTTGTAATGACCCGATTCCCGAGTCCCTACGAGACACGAGAACCAGACCGACTCGACTAACCCCAAGACCTGGTCGTCCAACGAGGAAGTAACCAAAAGAGCAGCAAAATAAACCACACTCAGCATGAATATAACTAACAGTAAGAAAATATAGCAGTAAGGAAAGAAACCACTACAGTATATACCACCACAACAGTAGAACAACATTCATAACATAATATGAACTGCAGGTAAAGAAAAGTACAGCGGTAACAAGAACTACTCACTACAATGAACCAAAAAGAGGTATAAGAGAACAGTGGTAACTCTATTGGACCCTACTCGGCCCAGCGCCCTCTGCAGCCGCTGACCCTGGCTGCTCAACACCTGGTCCTGAAAGGTAACGAGTGTAACACGTCAGCAAAACGCTGAGTAGAGTGGCAGCTAAACTAAAGAAACAGTAAAGTGTACAGTAGCTATTTTAATTTTCTTTCTTCCTTTATTTACGTCTTTCTATTGTTTCAAAAATTTATCTATTTCTCAGATCCTTCACTTGATCTCGAATGTTCCTCGTGCGAACGATCTTGATTGCAGTCTTTTTCGAACAGTAGAAGTAGCACGTGGTGCTCTCCTGGCTGGGAGAGTCCCCCGTGGTGATCCTACTCTCAGTCAACCACCCCAAGGTCACAGACAGGCATAACGGTGACTACGGCACGCGCGGTAAACGCACAGGTAGCTAACCCGCACTGGCACGCGGTCAGTCGTTTCCGTTAACGGGTGCGCCCAAGCACAGCACGGAACCAGTACAGGGCAGAGCGCTCTCTGTAACAGGGTTCAACCCCTCCACAGTAACCAAACAGGGGCCTTGCCCCGCCACAGTCCGCACACCCTCTCCTGACTACCCTGGTTTGCCCCAGTGGGCCTAACAAGTAGGTGTAGGAGGCTAGCAGAACCCCGGGGCCCGTGGGGTAGCTAGTACCTCCCTACACTAGTAGCTCTCCACGGTACTACATACACGAGGGCCAGCAAGTCAGTACAGAGTGGCCAGTCCTAACCTCGGGTCCTTGGGGCGGCTGGCTCCGCTCTGCACTAAACAGTGGGACAGTTGCTCTCCTTGGTACTCCGTACTCAAGGGCCAGCTCACTTCCCCAATTCTATTCCATTCACTTTCTAGGAGTTCTACTCCTAATTCCCCGTAGGGTTCCAGCTCTTTAACTCAGCGCATTCCGGGTTCACCTTTCCAGTTTCACGTTCATACATCCCATATTCTTAATCATGTTCATTTATTCATAACAGGCAGCTGTTAATTCAATTCACAGGCAGTTATTGTTTCCTTTCCACATTTTCCAAGACTGCAGTATTCATACATTCCACTAGTTTTCCCGTCCTAGGATTCATGCCATATCCTAGGATCTATCATACAATCTAGTTTTCCAGCCCTAGGATTCATGCAACACCCTAGTATCTACCATTCAATCTATTTCTCATTCCTAGGATTCATACAATGTCCTATGTTCTATTTATGGTTTCATAATTTAACAGATTATACTTAAAGCCACTCTACCGGTTACAACAGGCAAACTGGGGGCGTGGTCGGGAATCCCGCGTGCCTCCGCAACCCTCGAGACTGCAATGGAACGGGGTCCTATCACAAGGATCAAACACAAGGAATTTCTCAAAACAGTATACAGCTACTGTAGACGGGTAGAGGATGTAATTCCGAAAAGAACGCAACTCAAAACGCGGAAAACGGAACCCGAACGGGCCCTAAACGGGTCGAAAATGACGAAACAGTGCAAAATCAGACGTCTGGAACTTATTCCAGACATCTTAAAAAGTGGATCAGGGGTTACCTTGCTCTGCGTGGTCTCTCAGACGTCCAGAAGCCTGCGGGGGCATCTGGCCTAGTTCCCAGACGTCCGATGGTCACCCCGGACGTCTGGAAGTCTCTCAAGTCGTCTGTCACTGCAACCAGATGTCTAATTTGCATTGGATGCTAATCTCCGACCCTGCGCGTACCCATTTCCTCTCTCTCTTAGTACGGTCAATCGAAGAAAACGAAGAAGACGGAATAACTCACCTTTCAGACGTCTGGACAGTCTTCCAGACATCATTCCCATCGTCTGGCTAGAATCCCAGACGTCTGATTCTGGAAAAGTTTCCAGAACCAGGGCACGACTCGCCCTCCGCTCACGACGCACGGCCGCGCTGCGAGTGCTCCACCAGCTGCTCAAGCTGCAGCAGGCCTCCCGTGCCACCCCGCATCTGCTGCGCCCCCGCTGGCCGGCTCCCGCTGCCCCGGCAGGCTCAAGCCCTCACGGCCGATGCCTCCTCCCCCGCGCAGCACCTCCTCTTGCACCCATCGCGGCTGTCTCCTCCGCCGCTCACTCGCGCTTGCTCACGCGCACCGGCTGGAAGGAGAAGAGGAAGGGGGCGGAGGTGATGAGAGTGAGGGAGGGGGCGTGTGTAACGAGCGCGTGCCCCAGACGTCTTTTAAGACATCTGGGAGGTGGGCCAGACGTCTTACCAGACGTCTGGGATAGTTTCCAGACGTCTGGAAATCAGTTATTCTGGCACGAGTCTTCGTCTGCGTGCCTCAGCGCGCAGGCCCGCGAATATCCAATATTCTCTGTGGCTGCAGACGCACCCGTCCCCTCACTCCGTCACCACCGTCTCCTTTCCCTTCTCCTTCAGCCAGAGCGTGAGGGCGGCAGCGGCGGCCGCAGTGAGCGCGGAGGAGGTGCGGCGTGCGAGAGCGGAGCTCTGCCGTGAGGGCGACCTCGCCGGAGCGGCTTGGCCGGCCGGCGGAGGGCGCAGGGGGAGCGGAACGACGCGGAGAGGGACCTGCTGCAGTCTGAGCAGCAGGCACACGAGGTGCGACGCGGGCGGCGTCGCGGGCGGAGGCCGAGTAGCGCCCTGATTCTGGAAAAATTTCCAGAATCAGACGTCTGGGTAGATAGGCAGATGGCGAGGACGACGTCTGGTAGCTCATACAGACGTCTGAAAGGTGTGTATTCCGCTTTCTTCTTCCTTCCTGTCGACCGACCGTACTAAGGGAGGGACTTGGCTGTGCGCAGGTTCGCTGATTCACCATCCTTTGCGAATCAGACGTCTGGAAGTTGTACCAAACGGCGGGAGTGACCTCTAAACATCCGGGGTGACCATCGGACGTCTGGGAGCTAGGACAGACGTCCCCGCAGACTTCTGGACGTCTGGGAAACCACACTGAACAGGTAATTCTCTGATCCACTGTTTAAGACGTCTGGAAGAAGTTCCAGACGTCTGATTTTGCACAGTATCGTCTTTTTCAACCCGTTTAGGGCCCGTTCGGGCTTCGTTTTCCGTGATTCGAGTTGCGTTCTTTTCAGAATTAATTCCTCCACCCGTCTACAGTAGCTATACACTATTTTGAGACACTCCTTGTGTTTGATCCTTGTGATAGGACCTCGTTCAGTTGCAGTCTTGAGAGTCACGGAGGCACGCGGGATTCCCGATCACGCCCCCATTACTCCCGTTGTACCTGGTAGAGTGGCTTAAGTTTATTATTAAAATCTGTTAAAGTATGGAACCATAACTAGGATCTAGGACATTGCATGAATCCTAGGAATGAGAAATGTATGGAATGATAGCTCCTAGGTGATGCATGAATCCTATTGCTGGAAAACTAGTTGTATGCTAGATCCTAGGATGTGGCATGAACCCTAGGATGGAAAAACTAGTGGAATGTATAATACTGCAGTCTTGGAAAAATGGAAAGGAATATAAAGCTGCCTGTAAATTGAATTAACAGCTGCCTGTTATGAATAAAGAAACATGATTGAGATCATGGATTGTGAGAACGTGAAACTGGAAAGTGAAACATATGATGTTCTGAGATAAAGAGTTGGAACCCTACGGGGAATTAGGAGTGGAACTCCTGGAAAGAAAAAGGAATGGAACTGAGATGTAGTTTGTACTGTCTCTTGGGTACGCAGTACCAAGGGAAGTACCTGTACCTGTTTAGTGCAGAGTGGGGCCAGCCACCCCAGGGACCCGGGGTTAGGATTGGCCACTCTGTACCGACTTGTTGGCCCTCGTGTACATAGTACCGAGGAGAGCTACTAGTGTTAGGAGAGTACTAGCTACCCCACGGGCCCCGGGGTTCTGCTAGCCTCCTTCACCAACTTGTTAGGCCCACTAGGGAAAACCAGGGTAGTCAGGCGAGGGTGCGAGGACTGTGGAGGGGCAAGGCCACGGTTTGGTTACTGTGGAGGGGTTGGACCCCTATTACTGAGAGGGCTCTACCCTGGTTCCGTGCTGTGCTTTGGCGCACCCGTTAACGGAAACGACTGACCGCGTGCCAGTACGGGCTAGCTACCTGTGCGTTTATCGCGCGTGTCGTAGTCACCGTTACGTCTGTCAGTGACCTTGGGGTGGTTGACTGAAGGTAGGATCACCACGGGGGACTCTCCCGGCCAGGAGAGCACCACGTGCTACTTCTACTTTTGGAAAAGACTGAAATCAAGATCGTTCCCACGAGGACATTCGAGATCAAGTAAAGGATCTGAGAAATAAATGAAATAGTGAGAAGATTGAAAGATGTGAATAAAGGAAGTAATAGAACATAACAGCTACTGTACACTCTACTGTTGCCTTTAGTTAGTTTGCCACTCTACTCAGCGTTTTGCTGACGTGTTACACTCGTTACTTTTTTTTTCAGGACCAGGTGTTGAGCAGCCAGGGTCGGCGGCTGCAGAGGACGCTGGGCCGAGTAGGGTCCAGTAGAGTTACCACAGTCTTTTGTACTTCTTTTGTTTCTGTTCTAGTGAGTAGTTTTTGTTTCCGTTGTACCTTCTTTACCTGCAGTTCTTGTTATATGATAAATGTTATTCTACTGTTGTGGTGGTACCTACTGTAGTAGTTTCTTTCCTTACTGCTGTACTTTCTTACTGTTAGTTATATTCATGCTGAATGTGGTTTATTTTACTATCTTTTGGTTACTTCCTCGTTGGACGACTAGGTCTTGGGATTAGTCGAGTCGGTCCGGTTCTCGTGTCTCGTAGGGACTCGGGAACAGGGTCGTTACAGCGTGCCCTTTTAAAGCCGCGCGGGGAGGAGAGAGAGAGCGGACAGATAGCCTGCGGCCGCAGGAGAGAGTGAAAAAGAGAGAGAGAGAGAGAGTTCGCAGGTCTGCGCGCCTGAGCGCACAGACGAAACCGTTGGTGCCAAAAATAACCGATTACCAGACATCTGGAAGTGGTTCCAGACGTCTGTTCAGACGTCTGGGCCACCTCCCAGACGTCTTAAAATACGTCTGAAGCGTGCGTTCGTTACAATATCTAACCACAATCATTCCAATATCTACATCCAAAAATGCTAAAATCACACCTAATTGCTCCCTTTTAACACTTCTTCCATTCTTCCCCCACCCCTCTTCTCAACCACAAAAATTTAACTTATCACGCAAAATGCTCTTCCAGGAGGATCTAAATGTCTATACTAGAGGGGGGTGAATAATGTATAAAAAAAATTGATAATATCAAACCACAATCAAGCCATCATAAAGAGACAAGTATACCTCAATTTATAGTGAAACCCCTTTCAGGTAAAAACCACGATTTAAACCTCTCAGCTTAGGATTTTTCCAATTAAGCTAAGGCCATGGTCAATCCACTATCTGCACAATTTGAACGAGAGTGACAATCAATTACAATCCACTTCTATTGTATCTACTAAGAGAAATCAAAACAACTCAGAAATCCAAATAAGCTGGGTCCCAATCAAAACAGGAAATAGAATAATACATAATATAATCCTATGGAACCTCAAGAAATATAAATAGCAAACCAAGCAATTCTTAAAGTGTAGAGTGACATGCTTTGAAAAAAGAACGTTAAAAATTGCACAAAAGCATGAGCCTTTTTAAAATGAGAGAGAGAGAAGGAGAGAGAGTTCAAGTACTTTTCCTTATGAAGTGACTTTTTGAGTTATGTTTTGAAATGGCTACTTTTGAGCCCCTATTTATTAGTAAAACTAGGTCAATTTAGGAAGGTCAGAAAATATGTTTCGAGCTAATTTGATCAATTAATTTTACTTATTGATAAATCAATTTGAATATTCATCAATCAATTATTTATGTTGATCTTTCAAATTTATTTGTAGTCAATCTATTTTCGTGGAAAATCAATTTTAAATTTTAGTCCATTTGGTTGATCACTTTTTCTATATTAATCGATCAATTGTATAATTTTAGTGGATCAATTGACTTTTATACTTAGTCACGAGAAGATATAAATCAATTAATTAATGACTTTAAAAAGTATGAAATCCTTTCCGAGGTTCCTTACATAAATCTTAGACTCAAGAAACTTAAAGTAAAGAAATACATTGACATTTTACAATAGTCTTCACTTTGATCCTTGTGGAGGATAATTTGCTTTGAATTGTGCAAATGTGATCCTGAAATATTAGTCTATAATATTAAAGAGTAGTTTTGTCCCATCAAAATAAAGGTCTCAATACTTCTTTCCAAATATCTGAACCAAATGAGTCCTTCTCACTTAATCCTTGATTGATATCACATGACTATGACAAAATACACAACCAGAAACTTACAAAAGCATTGAAAAGGAATCAATATCAGAAAAGCCAATTTAACATAATAAGGAGCAATTTTGCTAGGAGTGTTCGATCACCTTCAAAATTGGTGAATGATACATTCATGTATGGTGATTTCAATCTTAAATTTTTAATCCAAAATATTACTCAAAGTGGAGGATATTGTCGCAGCCGCATATAACTGACGTACAAATCACTTGTATGCTCCATCCCCCCCCCTCCCACACACACACACACACACACACATATAGGGAAAGTCTCCAGTGAGCATAGTGTTCACAAAACATCCGAGAGGCCTATGATGGTGACCATCAGATCGCAGAATTAATTGATGAAATCACTCCATTATATCATAAGTGGCTTTAACCCATCGACATAAACCACTGATTAATTTTGGAAATATTCAATCATAATTATTATAATTTATATAGAATATCCCTGTGAATCCTCTGAAATCACGCATTAATTGCATTGCTGGATTGTATTATAACTATATATGATTGTATTGTGGTTGCTTCTACTATATTGTGTTTTGTAATATTGATGTATTATAACTTGTCCCACTTTGTAAAATAATTTTTCGCTTGTAATACAAATTTTTGCAACTATATATGTTGTATTATATTTGCTTCTACTACAATGTGTTTCGTAATGAATGTTCTTTTACACTTATCTTAATTTGTACAAGTCTTCGCATATGTTATAAGTTAGTTTTCACTTATAAATAAATTTTTGCACTTATATTAGAATGAATACTTATAATACAAGTTTGTATTATAAGTAATTTTGAGTTATTATTTGTATTACAACTATGTGTGTAGCATATTTTAGTTCTTTTATTATTATTTTTCATGTATTATTTTTTTGTAATACAAACTTTCTTTTTATATTACCAATTAATTCTAATATCTATTTTTAAAATAAATAATCAGATTAGCTTTAATTGTATCCTATTTTTTACGAAAATTTTCGGTGGCCATTACTATTGATTATTTCCAAAATCACTTCCATTAACATAGCAGATATTGTTTACACTCCTATAATCTTTATTTAATGAATCACAATTTTTTGCCATGGCTTATTTTATAGACACTGTACTCTCTAAATACAACTCATATATATATAAGGCCAGAACTAATGTAAATAATCGACAACAAAAAACAAGACGAATAATCCATACCCAAGCTTGAGCCTGTTGGCAGGGTTGAGAGTGGAGTACCCCTTGAAGTAAAGAACCTCCCGACGATATAAACCCCTCCAAGCGTCGCGGCGGTCAGAGGGTGCTTAAGGCCTCCCACCAACAGGTGCACGAAGAACGTAGGCATCATCTCCAGCGCGTTCTGGTGCCCCCTCTGCCCAAAACCACCACACCACCAAGTTGGGATTTTGACACTAAACCCAAATCGAGATATAGGGTAGGGAATCAATTAGCTGTTGGGTCAGTTTTATTACCTGGACGCAGTTGAAGAGCTTGGGGTCCTTGTTCTCGGACTCGAGGGCGTACATGGTGGGGTAGGGCACCTTGTACCTGAAGAGAATTAAGGTGGAGGATTGAGATGTGATCTTGAAAGGGGGAGGAACCCAGTTGTGATTGGATTCAAAGGGATTACTTCTTGCGGACTTTGACGACTGGCATGGACATCCAGATGTTGAGGACGCAGTAGAGGACGAGATCGAACACCACGTAGCCGTACCCCTTGGGAAGTAGGTCCAGCAACTCCATTGCTACGAGATCTCCCTTAACAATCTCTCTCTCTCTCTCTCGAGATCTCATGTTCTTTACCGCCCCCTCCCGCACCCCCCCCGCGATCTCCCTCTCTTTCTCTCTCTCTCCGATTTGAGTTGGTCATGGTGCGCTACGCATAAAGAAGATTTCTGGAGAGATTGACGTTTCATAGGCATTCGTAGATAAAATAAAAGATGGGAAACTTGCGTCTACATCATCCATGTTCTGATATTGTCGAATGGGTCCAGCATGATGTGGTATCTTATAGGGAGGTGTTGATTAAGTCGTATAGTTCGAACGCAATCCGAGTTTGAATCGGAGAAGGAGCTTGATCTAGATCCGGCATCCGATTTCAACTCTTAATGGATTGTATTTGGGTTTTTGTGGATTAGATTGCATATGAATGCATTCTTTTTACGAGTACGTGTGTATCCTTATGTTAATTGGTTTCGTAATGTAGTGTTTATAGTATCCGTGATTAGCTTATGTAGATAAAATAATCAATAACAAGAAGAATATGGCATCTCAATATGTACATCAAACTTAGTATAGATTTTTTTTTTTTAAAATATATTGTTTTCTAAACTTTTCTTCAAATGTTAGCTATGGAATCAAACATATGAACTCAACAAATTGTCATCAAGTAATGAATCCAATTCAAATTAATGAAGTTTCATCGAGCTAATATACCAAATTGAATTTTCGAATCTCATCAAATTAAGCTTAGAGGAATCTATCATGAATTTTGGTCGAATCCAAATTGAGTTCTTTTATTGGATGAAATCCATATCTACAAAAATCTAGTCAGATTTGTAATCTATGCTATACTTTTGAGAGGAATTGAAATCCTCTTTACTTTGAATGGAGGTTGTTAGAGTAAACCAACGATCCAGTTCATTCTAAAGGCAAATTCATAATTCTTGCCATGGGGTTCACTCAATGGAACATGTCCATCACAATTGTAAAAGAATGTGCATAAAAAAGGATATGCCTACGTTGACTTTGATAAACAATGTATGACGAACTCGAATGAACAAATCACTAAACTGTAGAGGTTTAAATGCCACTATCATCTTGTCATTTTCATGCATCCTTAATGTGAAAGGTCGTAGGAGAAGAAAGTTGAGAGCTTCTCCACCTTAGTATGATCTACAACACCATTCAAGGGATGCCTTTGTTATTGGATTGCAAGGAAGATAAAACTAAGAAATCATTTGTTCATGTGAATAACATCCCATCACTCCTTGTTTAGTCAAATTTATCTTGACAATTACTTATTTTGTGTTCCGACATTGGACCCCAGTGCATAGGATGGATATG
This sequence comes from Thalassia testudinum, assembly GCA_037157565.1. Classification (NCBI taxonomy): domain Eukaryota; kingdom Viridiplantae; phylum Streptophyta; class Magnoliopsida; order Alismatales; family Hydrocharitaceae; genus Thalassia; species Thalassia testudinum. The sequence goes on from JAZHRO010000050.1 coordinate 19,629,312, forward strand.
TTTATTCTATTCATCGATATCTGGAAATGACTTAAAATTATATTCATTTAATGTGATTTAGAATATACTTTGTTATTTCTAATTCTTTAAATCATATATCTTTTTCAACTTATTGATTTGACCTTAAAGAATATCTAAATAAAAAGTTATTCAACTTGGAATAATTTCTCATTTCTTTGATTGAAGAACTCGGATGGTGAAGCCTAATGCTAATCTTAAGATCCATTCTTGTCAATAGCATTAATTGAAGCAAGGAGGATTACTTGAATCTATCGCATTGATTCCTTTAAGAGGGCATGTTGGATCCTTCAAGAGAGGCTTTGGCCTACCTGAAGATGTCCAAGAGATGTTGCCTTCTTCACAAGTGTACAAGGAGGGTTTGATTTTCCAAAAAATGAGAGAGCATCTCTCATAGTCTATCCCTAGTCACACACAAGGTGGCTAAGCACCCAATGACTCCAGGTTTCACTTCTATGATGGGGATAGATGGCAATAGAACTCTCTCTCTTCTTTAGCAACCATAACCACATGCCTCTATTGATAGAAAATGGGTTTTGAAAATTTGCAACTCTTCCCATTAAAGAATTCAAATCTTCCAAAAGGTGTCTATGCATTTTATCCGATACTGGTGAGGGAAGAAAATTCCTTTTTGTTGGGCCTCACTCAAGAGGGCTCATGAAGGAAGTAAGCTCACCAACTAATCCAATAACCTGTGCACATCGTTGCCGGGTCTGGATACCTGTAGGCAGGTCTTCGCTCGCCTACCCAGCAACTCAAATGGATCCACCTCCGAAGGTGGCTCCCTACCCGAAGCATTGGATACCTGGCATGCTTCATCCATTCGGCAAATGAACAAATGTGATAGTTATGAATTGTGTCCCCACTATTAATTCAATCGTGGAATCGTGGGCCAATGTGAGGACCCACAATCCCCACAATCAAGGACCACGCAACCTATATAAACCTAGGATATCTTAAGAAAGATGGTTAGGCAATGTTCATTGCTCGTAAGACACATTTAGAAAGACCAGATATTATCATCGTAGTGTGAATTGTGACGTAACAAACAAATTTATAAAAGCTGGGTGTACTGGGTTGTTCTTAGGGAGGCAATCATGATTTTTGTATGAAAGCTTTTCAAAAAACTCGCTTTAAATAGATATATATATGTAAATATGTATAGGGAAGACATGCAACAGATTAGAATTTTATTGTATTTAGAAATAGTTTCACAAAAATAGAATTTGCTATGCTAAATAAAGAGAGAGAGAAAGATGGAAGGCAGATAGATGATGACGTCACTTGTGGGATTCTTGTGTGAAACGTGACAGCGCTTCAAATCCAGAGTGCCGGGACGAAGGTCGGAGAGGAGGTGCAGAGAGGGAGAGAGGCTGGAGTTGTATCTGGTGGGAGTCTGGTGGAAGATATCCTTCTGAAGAGATAATTCCTTGAATTTGGAAAGGATGGTTGAAGGGAGGGAGATGGAGGGCGATCATGGGGCGATAGGTGGGAGGAACCAAGATGATGAGGGATGGACTACATGGAGATGGAAGGAAAGAAGAGGTCTCATGACCAATGGTAGATGGGAGGTGGGTATGAGGAGGACAGATAGGGGGAGGTCACGGGGCAACAGGGAGATTGTCTGCTTCAGATGCCGGCGTCGAGGTCATATGGCGGTCGTATGTCGCTTCCCCCTTGTGTGCCCCATGTGTGGAGGACATGGTCATAAGTAGGACTCGTGTAAGACAAATAGTGAGCAGATGAAGGGTCAAACTAATATGTGCACTGGAGGTTCGAATTTTAGGACACAACTGCCACTACCGCCGCCTCCTTCATACGGGGGTCATACAATCGATGTAGAAGTTCCTATGACAGAGGACATAAGAATAACAGAACTAGTGATAAGAGGGGCTCTGATCGGTGAGGTAATGACCGGCAACCCATCTTCAGAGAAGCTCCAAAAACTGGTAAGTTCATTATCCCCATCGACCGACTGTTGGAAAATCTCTTTTCTATCCCCCACACGATTTGTGCTTTTTGGCTTGGGAATGATGGACATCGAACGTCTGCACTTTCAGTCAAGTTCCTTTGAAGTATTGATGGTGATTTGGAGATTAGTCACTCCTTTTGATGGAGCTTTGCGGGAGAGGCCACCCCAGAGGTTAGGCTCTAGATCGGGGAGACTAGAGATTAAAGGTCTACCACTACACTTGAGATCAAGAAAGGTGGTGGTGACCATGATTTCTGGGTTTGCTATATTGGCAGAAGATGCTGATCTCGGTTTGATTAAGGGTGATGGTCTGGTCCTTAGTGTCATGATGGACGTCTTCAAGGTAGGATCGGTCCCTAATAGATTGATCCTGTGGTGCGAGGGTAGCTCTTGGTTGCTGATCTTGAGATTTATAGTGGAAGATAATGCTGTGAAGAAGGGGCAGGATAAGAAGTCTAATATGTAGGTTGCTGAAGAGATGAATGCACATGTACCGAGCAGGCTTTCCCTAGATGAGGCACCAGCAACCAAAAAACGTAAGGACCACCACCTTGGGGAAATGGGGGAGATGATGGATGAGGAGCAAGTGGAATCAGCCAGGAATGAGGCATTGACGCCCACGATTGAGGTAGCGGGTGATCCACAGTCAACGACTGATAAAATTGAGGTACAAGTTTGGAAAGAGATCTCAAATAATTCCTTGAGGACCCAATCGAACTTAAAAGATGTGGAAGGCCTAAAATTCGGTACTGGACCTACTACCAAGGTTGGCGTGGGCAGATCGCCCTACAGGCTCAGACAGAGGAGGATGAAATCAGACCTAATCTTGGATGAAAATGCAGTAGCCGCGATTATGCAGGTTAGTAAGACCCAAAACCAAAAGAGTGGGGGGTCTCAAAAGGGAAGATGAGAGTCCTTACGTGGAATGTGCGTGGGTTGCACAACAAGAGCAGGAGGACTTCTCTGATGAGATATTTGAGAGAGTAGGATATAGATTGTGTGATAATACAAGAGACCCACATTGAGAATGAATCTGATAGGGTATGGAATGATATGAAGGCTACAGGGGTGAATGAGTGTGTAATGCTTGATGCACATGGCAGGTCTGGGGTATTGTTATATGGTGAAGGGCTTGGTTACATCTGCTGGAAGTACACAATGCTCGCTACCTGGTGACCTGTAAGTTCCAAAGAAATCAAGGGCAAGATGACATCTATATTACTGGTGTTTATGGTCCATGCGTTGCCTCGATGAGACAGGAACTTTGGGATGATTGGGCTGCAGCTATAGAACTTGTGCAAGGGGAAGCCTGGCTAGTAGGAGGGGACTTCAATTGTGTACTGATAGGGAATGACGGGCCGAATGGGGTCATGGACAGTACTTCTATTGGTTTTCAGCTGGTGGTCCAATCTCTTGGTTTGAATGAATACCCATCCTTAGGAGCTGAATTTACTTGGCGAAATGGCAATGACCTTAAGTCGAAGATTGACAGATTCTTTGGGAATGCTACTATCCTCGATAGGTTCCAGCTCTCTACTGTTGCTGGACTGGAACGCCCTTTCTTAGACCATACTCCTTTGGTCCGGGATAGTGGGGAAGAGGTCTAAATAGGCTCGTACTTCAATCTTAGAAGATAATGGCTGAGAGAGCCTGGTTTTCATGAGATGATTGGCTTGTGGTGGAAAACCAAATAGATGGAGGGCTTAGCTACTATCAGGCTTGCTTCCAAGCTAGCTACTTTGCGCACAGTCTTGAAAGAGTATGGAGCTACGGTGTCTACACTAAGGAGGCATAGGCTTTTGGAGGCTCTAAATAAAATCCAGATCTTGGATTCTAAGGAGGCAGCAGGCCCACTATCTGATGAGGATCTTGCAGCCAGAAGAATGTGGCAACGTGTGGTAGCGGAGGAGGACCTCAAGTAGGAGATGGACTGGAGGGTGAGGTCTAGACAGCTATGGCTCAAGGAAGGGGACGCCAACACAAAATTCTTTCACCTCGTAGCCAGCTGTCATAGATGAGTAAACTTTATTGCATCCATCCTCAAAGATGGGCAAAGATTGTCATCTATGCAAGAAATTAGAGTAGAGGCTATTAGGTATTACAGGGTCTCCTCACGGGCAGTAGAGAGAGGTGGCAAGAGGATGGCTGCAAGTGATGCGCCTAGAGTCTCAGATGATCAGGCTTCCAAGCTGACGGCTACTATCACTGAAAAGGAAACTATAGATGCTATAAAAGAATTAAACAATGAGGGCTCCCCTGTACCGGATGGTATTCAAGTTTTCTTCTATAAAGAAATGTGGAGTATGATTGGCAATGATGTGATGGATGTTATAAGAGAGTTTGAGAGGGGCAATGTAGGTTTTGACAAGATCAATAAATCCTTTCTCTTTCTGTTGCCAAAGACATAGGGGGCTGAGAAATTTTCAGATTTTAGATTGATCGCTCTATTGAATTCCATTTACTTAGTGGTGAGTAAGATACTGGCTGATAGATTGAGGACTGTTTTACAGCACTTGATCCACCCTGTACAATCTGCCTTTCTACCCAACAGATCCCTTCAGGAATTGTTCATTATGGCCCAGGAAATGATGTGTGGGTGGCATAGAAGGAAGTGCAAAGCATTTATGTGGAAAGTGGATTTCCAAAAGGCCTATGATTCGGTCTCATGGCCTTACATCTGGGAAGTATTCAAAAGAAGAGGTTTCCCTCCCATTTGGATCTAGTGGATGAAGCGGTGTATTACAACCACTTCCTTCTCTCCACTGATCAATGGGAAACCCTGTGGAGCTTGGATTCAACCCCAATGTGGGGTTAGACAAGGATGCCCAGTAGCCCCTTTGATTTTTAACCTTGCAGTTGACGAGCTTGCTAGATAAGCATGTAAATTGACAGAGGTTGGTGTTATAAAAGGTTATTCCCTGTCTAATAGGAGGGCTATGGCCCTTATTTTACAATATGCAGACGACACGGTCTTCTTTGTGGAGGGGACAACTACTGCAGCTCATGCTCTAGGACACATGGTGAAGATCTTCGAAGACATATCAGGTCTGAAACTAAATAGAGAGAAATCTATCTTGATCTGCTTTGGCTTGAATGAACAGGAGCAAGAAACACTGTCCGCTACGCTGGGAACGCCTTGCTCAAAACTGCCAATTAAATACCTAAGACTACCACTACAGTGCTCGAAACTGAGGAAGAGTGATTGGAATATTATTTTTGACAAGATTTCTGTCAAGTTGGAAGGATGGAGCAGCAAATTTCTATCAAAAGGTGGAAGACTGATCCTTCTAAATTCAGTTATTACTTCTATCCTGGTGTTCTACTTCTCTATCTTCAAAGCCCCAAAATCTATTTGGAAACGTGCAGATGTAATGCGAAAGAAATTCTTTTGGAAAGGGGCTCGACATAAGGGGAGGTTCATGCAACCTATGAAGTGGGATCAAATATGTCGGCCAAAGGAAGTGGGTGGATTGGGGATCAAGGCTCTTAAAGAATTCAATGAGGCTCTTTTGATTAAATGGGCAATCAAGATTTTTGATGGCAAAGAAGAACTATGGACTGAATTTATTAAAGACTATTATGGCTGCTTAAATAGTATGCTGAAGAGACTATTCCCAGCCAAACCATCCCCTTTTTGGAGATCATTCATTCTAGCTATCAAAAGCAACTGGCATTTGATGCAACCCAAGCTTGGAGATGGCCATGAGTTTAGCTTATGGAATGAACAGTGGTCACTGCTGGGTATTCTGAAAGATTCCTATCCAAGAGCATATTTAGCTACTGTAGATAAAGATGCCTCTGTCAGTAGCATATGGTCTGAAACTGGTGACTGCTGGACGCTTGATGAGTTTGAAACCAGTAGAGAGGGTACTCGGCTGTAGGAGGAAAGGCAGAGCCTGATTTCAGATTTGCAGAAGTTTAGTACAAGGCATGGCGTGGAAGACACATATAGTTGGAATGGCAGGTACATTGCCCAGCAGGCATATGAAAGAATTATCAGATCTAGCAGGAGTATGGAAAGTGACCTGGTTGACAAGAAGATATGGCTATTGAAGATCCCACTGAAAGTACAAATTCTTTTATGGTTGTGCAGGAGGGAAGGCTTGATCACGAGAGATTTCAGACACAAAAGAATGGGAAAAACATTAAATGAATGCTATCAATGCGGATTGCATACTGATAGCTTATCACACATATTCTCTTCATGCCTAGTCACAGATATGATATGGAGAAAAATATGTCGGGAACCTCTACCTACATGGGAGCCCCTACGGCAGAGGTTTGCAACACCTAGAAGGCCATATATGCGTATGGCTGCAACCTTGTGGTGTGTTTGGAGGGCGAGAAATGAGAAGTTATTTCAGGAGAGACCAGCTTGCTGTGAGAAAATTGTAAATGAGAGCTGATCCCTCATATATAGATGAATATCCAATGTGTAGTTCTCCATTTTACTTTTTATACAGTATGAAATAAAATGCCCTTCGGATTTCTATCAGAGCCCATTAGCTTTCCTCGTAGTTTCAAAAAAAAAAAAAATCCTTCTATGGGGGACCTTGGGCCTCCTTTTATAGCTTTTATGAGGGACAAGATGGGCATTTGAGCTTCCAAAATCGTGCAACAACCTTTTGATGATCAGGTTCGTCGATCGGGAGATCAACGAATCAGATCGCACCTCAATAGGCCTTCATTTGCACCTTTTGGAGCCTTGGATCGTGATCTAATGGTTCATCTTCCTCTTCGCGTGCACCCAATGCTTCTCCCTTTCTTCGCGTGCGCTTGCATGCCTTCGTCGAGTGCCTCATCCTTGGCCGTTCAATCTTACGATCGGACGGCTCAAATTCTCTCCCTCATTGCCTTCATTGAAGGCATGTGAGATCGCGTGTTAGCATTGGGCGCTCCTCGTCGCGCCACGTGGCTTCATCTTCGCGCTCTGATGCAGATCCAACGACCAATCAGGCGCACTCGTGACCGCCTTCCCAATTTATCGTTGGGCATGCCTCGATCCCGCACCTTGTGCTTACGGTTGAGGGCGCTTACTGCTGCACTACTCTTGTGCTGCGTTTCCAAATTGTACGCAACCGCTATCAGCCATTGGATAAAGATCCAACAGCTGATCTTTATTCATCTCGATAGAGCGTAGGCGTGATGGAGACGTTGCATGCTCGTGGCCGTTGGATGGCAATCCAATGGCCCACATCGCACGGGGAAGTAGTCTTTAGGGGTAGGGTGGCGACGTAGGGTGGTTACGATGGAGCCACGTGGCGCCATTATAGCCGTCCATCTCCTTTTCTTTGTAAATGGTGATGTAGACCTCCAATTGAGATGATTTTTGTACCGTTGGACTACGATCATTGATCTGGATTCATCCATGTGGTTGGACTTTTCATCTGAGGATTGGATCTTTGTCATCTGGCTTTGTGGCTTTTGTTCTTCTATGGAGTGCACATGATATTATAGTTGTCTGATTGAGACGATTTTGGGAGCGTTGAACTCTCGTCGTCATCTTAATCAGATTTATATGGTTTGATCTGTCATCCGTAGCTTCAAATCATCTGCAATTAATTTCATCTCTCTTTGAGTACATAAAATGACAATATTATCTATGCAGCTAACAAACTAACTATTATGCGAATTACGACACTCATGCATGCATTGTTCCTATGTTATGTAAGAATCTAACTTAATTTAGGTGATTTAGGTTGTATGATTGCTGTGTAATCACACCCCCATGCATGAATCTTGCTAGTCCCAAGCAAATGCAAGACTAAATGTAAAGTGGTCCTATATGACAGATTTCTTATCAAGAGTTTGACTAGAGATTTATTTCTTTTATTTTCATCCTAAACTTTAGAAATCCAGATAATCGTGAAAGTATTTTGTTGTAGCCTATGCAACGAATCCAAGTGAAAGAGCCAATCTACATCTAAAGCTCGTACTTGACCCTTAGTAAAATTCTATTGGGATAGACAGACTTCTTCCCTCAGGGTTATAAGATAATTTGTAAATTTAGCCTTAATTTTTGTCTTAGGTAGAAGATAATTGAGTCAAGTAGATTTGTATTTGGTGGCTTACATTCATCTGGTGCTGCATGTAAAGTAGTACATTAGAACCTAGATTTTTAGACTATTAAATAATTCAACTCAAAGAGAGGTGGAGAAACTGTACTCTTTTAGTTTCTTTGTACTCATTCTCTCTCTTTCTTTTTTTTATTCTTTCTTTTAAATCTCATAATCTCACTAGATTTGTCAGTATATTTGGTGGTCTCTCCTGACATTAACACTTTGATTAGGTTCTGATAACCCTATGACTAAGTCATAATTCCTTAGCCCGTATTCAGGTAGCTAGAAATACAAAAAAGTAGGTCAAGGTTATATTTGGTGGATCGTGAGGGTAGTAGGTGTTGTTGCCTCATTACACTTGAAAAAAATCCTAAACTCATAAACTCATTTTCTTTTTTTTTCTGCTTTTTCTTTTTTACTAATTTAGCATTTTTTTTCTATATATATATATATAATTTTTTTCTTTCCTCTCTTTTTTCTTTTTCTTTTGCATCCATATATCTATTAACGCAACGTGGTATAGCACATGAGCTTTTATTTACTAGGCATTATTCAGGATTGGGGATATTCAAGAGGATATCGGGTGGCTTATTTAGTGGAAGTGCTTATTCTTTGATTGGGAAGGGAATGGATAGGACAACGCATTTCTGACCTTGACATTAATACCTTCCTTCAGCCAAGGATTCCATAAGGGATGGTCGTGACAATCCACCTTAGTCCTAGTTTTATCAGATCCTGCTCTCTGCGTATTTTGCCTTATTTGGTGGCTCTCAAAATATTCATATTAAGAACTTGTACGTAGAAGCCGAGAGTGAAAACTTATGCCTAACTCTGAGTATCATTATCTAATTATCTATAAGTTAAGATTCCTCATACTAGCCTTATAGAACCAGTAGACTTTCTACTCTCACCTTGATTGTGCAACAATCAGAGGTCCTAATTAACCTAAATTAGGCTAGAACTTAGCATAAGCTAGGGTATTCCATGCATACATGAGCATTAATTGCATCTTTACTGCTTTCCCTTAGCTATGCATGAAATAATGATATAATATACTAATTAAGTGCATTATATAAATTGCAGGTAATAAGAAGCTCAGGAGCTAGATCTGAAGTTGGATTTCAAGCTGGATTTGAAGCTGGATCTAAAGTTGGTGATACAACAGAGCTGCAGAAGAAGATTAGAATAAAATGTAGTAGAGAAATAATGTAAGGGTTGAGGTATGTTACTCTATTAAGTAAAAGTAAGGTAGAGTTAAATTATGAACTTAGGATCATTCCTAGCCATAGGATAGCCCTAGAAGCCGTCCTATGCCTCAGCCACCCTTAGATTAGTTCACCATGGCCTATGAAACCTCAAAACCTTAGTTCTAGCCCTTATATGGACGTTCAAATAAGTTATTGGATGTCCAGGACCCTTAGCCACAACCCACACACCTTAAACCCATGTCTGCAGTGTTATTGGACGTCCAGACACTTGGTCAAACATCTAATTTCTATAGAATTCCCAAGATAGAACCCTGATTCTTCTCTGACTCAAATTGGATGCCCAGATAAGAGGTCTGGACTTTTGATTTTTGTGTATAAGACGTCTGACGCTCTTATTGGACATCTGAAACTACTCTCCAATCCCTATTTTGGAATTCAAGCTTGGATCTTGAGTTCCTAGGTCCCTAAACCCAATTCCAACCCCTTAGGAACCTAAATTGAGGTACCCTAATCCTAGTTCACCACCTCTAGACCTTCCTAAGAACCTAATTAGGTTCTCCCTAAGCCCAATTGACTTGGATCATAGTCAATTACAAATGCCTAGTCAATTGGACTCATAGAGTCCAATTGAGCTCAGATCTCAACCTACACAAGTCCAAACTAAGTGAGAGTCCAATTGACTTAAGCCCAACTTAATTGACTAATCTCACTCTCAATTAGGTTTACACTCACTCAATTAAACATAGTACAAGTTTAATTGCACATTCCCTTTTAGCAATTAGGGTTTACAACCCTAATTTTAGGACCTACCTTAACCCAAACCCTTAGGACCTAACTTAGACCACTAGACCACCTAGCCACCTAGGTCACACACACACACACACGTTCATGCACACCCACACCCACCCAGTGCCTTCTAGGCTCTTCCATGGGTGGCGCCACCTTGGATGCTAATTATAGCAACCAAGGAAGGGTCTTTTTTAAGAACCACCTCCACCTCACCTTGGACGGCCACACTTGGAGCTCTCTTTAGAGAGTTCTACACCTCTCTAGGGAGATTTCCAAGGGTCTATAAAAAGACCCCATAGGTGGCCATTTGCACCCATCTTGGCTTCATCTTGGCATTTGGCTTCATTCCACCTCCCATTAGCATAACTCCACCTCCACTCTACCTCCATCCCCATGAGTTCCACCACCATGGCCATCACCACCTCCATGCCAAGAGCCTAGATCACCTCACCTTCCTCCCTCCAAGGGCTGGCCTACCCACCATTGGCCGCCCCTCCTTCTTCTCCCAACCACTTCAAAGGCCATTGGAGACCACCTCCGAACGCCCTTCCTTCTGCTAGCTGATAGATAAGTAGTTCTAATTTTTTTGCTTTATTTTATGCTTAGTAGTGTAGCTATCTCTCTCCCTCCTACATGGTGCACGTGCAATCTCCCGTAGATCCGCACGTGTACGCATTTTCTGATAGCTAGTAATCTTTTAACCTTTCATGTACAAGCTTTCTTCTAGCTTCGCTCTATAACCACCATCATGAAATCAATGAAAAATCTCTGAGTTCTTTGTATATATATATATCTATGTGTGAAAAATCACCATGAGCTTGCTTGCAATATCTTTCTTGTGATAATAAGTTGCCTGCTTTGATTTCTGATATTATTGCAATAGCATGTCATGCATGAATACGTAAATAATTACAAATTGGCATGCATCTTTAAGTGAGTAGAGAGGAAAAGATTGAAATCAAGATTAGCATTTCCATAAATGCGTCCTAGAGATGAACGACCGGGACTCATAGTCTTGTTAATCTAGAAATATTTTTATCGAAAGGATTTCGCAACTATACTACAAGCTGTGACACTATTTTTAAATACCCGATTTCCATGCTCGAGCACACCTCACACTTGTTTGGTGGATCTGTTAGAAGATAGTTTGCCTAACTTCCTAATTACTGTCCAAGGACTTAGGAGAAGAAGTATTGTTTCATTTCGACAAACTAAGGATGATTATTGGTCTTCACAGAGGATTCATTGCAAATTCTACATATAAGTGTGAAATTGTACTAGATTCTAAACTGAAGAATCAACTTAAGAATAAATCCCTAATAAAACCTTAATAAAAATTCTTTATGCCTAAATGCAATTTTTTTCTTTCTTTCTTTTTTTTTGACATAAAAATAAGACATGTAATGTCCACCCCCCCATGCCTATTCATTACAATGTCATTGAAATATGTGCAAGAAAATCAAAATATAATAAGCAAGAGGAGGGGATATCACCTGACTATGCTTGTTAATTCAGGTCAACATGGATGCAGAGGATGCAAAACTACCTGTAATGAATACTGGGTTGCCTCCTAGCCAGTGCTAAGTTTAAGGTCATTAGCCGGACCTAAACCCAAAAATGAATGATCAGATTAATGGGTTGAGTCAAGATTAAAATGAAGATATGACCATGCAATGCAAGGATCAGTGATACACAAATGCGGATTAGTTGATGGTGAATACCAAGCCCAAAAGGTCAGAAAAATAAAGTGAACGAACTTGAAACTATTTGCAGCCAGATGCTATAAAAGAGAGAAACATTAGTGCGGGTGTCAGAGTGGAAAGTAGATAGTGGCAACCTTAAGAAGTGATGCATGAGGAAGGTAGATGAGATGGATAAAGTGTGGCCTGTGGTGTATAAATCATACGAGTCCTGAAAGTGATGGGAAATGAAAGGACGAACCTGAGTGGTGTAGTCTGAATTGGTATAAGAAACCACTTCGTAAGTTAAGTCAGGTGTAGATGGATGTAGAGTAGGTGAGTCAAATAAGATCCAGTGTTCCATCTCAATAGTTCCGATTTACCCAAATCATGCTAGATATCTGAATTAGAATCCTCAATCTCATCCCTTGGGTGATCAAAAATCTCATTCAAGTTTCCCAAATCTTGTTTTAATTCATGATGCAAGTCTTCAAATGTAATAAACGGAAATTCATTATTTCTTAGAATCACTGCCCCAGGGGGAGTAAGATTAGAATCTAGATTAGTCAAAATCTCGAATTCTTTTAGTTCTGTGGACTTCTGAATTTGATTCCACTTGTCTTTCGCTTGAACTACATCTTCTGAGAGCTTGTCTTCTTGTTTCTCATCAATCAAATCAAACTCCTCAAAATTCCATTATTCAGCTACATTCTTTGCTTCCTTAGATAAATCATCATAAGTCATCCCCAATAATTCTGCAATTTCTTGAATGTCTTTTTCATAAGGGGATTGTTTGTCTTGTTCTTTCACATGCTATTGGGGGTCAGAATCAGAGACAGAACGTGCAGAATCAGGTATCTCCACATCAATATTATAATCCTTAGAGATTGGTCCATCAAAATCCTGGATGAGTGGGAGAGATGGCTGAGAATCGAATAGTGTGGAAGTGGGAATGGATTCAACTTCTGGGGGAGTTGAGTTGAAAAAATCATTTGAGTCGACCCTAGGTATGGGCCTAAATCTTCCAAGCATTAGAAAAATTATCTATCAAAATTAGATTAGTATCATCCAAAATTGCTTAGTAGGGGCCAATCTCTTTGCTTCCATGTAATGTTTCTTCCATTTGTTCCTGATCTTGATCTTGTTCATCCTTCATTAGTTCAAGTTCTCCCATAATTTTTGTAATATCAGACACACGATCATTCTCAATGTCCAATTGTGCATCCTTAAACATAAAGGACTCATACTCTAGCCCACTATGGATTGGTTCCTTAAAATAGAATGATTGCAATTCAGGGCCTAAATCAAGGTATAGTTCCTCAAGCGAGTCTTCCTCCTCAAAGTTAGTTTTTGGGATATCAAAATTATTTATTAGTTCAGCTGTAGGCCTAAATAGGATCTATTCTGCATAATCACAGGGCTGGTGGGTGGGCTTGGTGTATGTAGAGGTTAGGATTGATAAGATGTCATACTTACGGTTGGATCCTCAACCTTGAGTGGTATATTCGGACCAGGTTTATCACCTTGTGCTTTCCAGATTCTATTAAGCTATTTTGTCAGGTTATCCGTATATCTTTTATTAGCTTCTCTCCTCTCTTGGACTGCTTGGAGTAATTGGATGATCTTAGGATCACTGCCATGGTTAGGGGTTTAACTGGGTTGAGGATAATAATTTCCAAGATTTGTCTCCTCAGTCAAATCAGAATATCTATCATTTGAATACTTATGGGTAACAATCATATCCTTGGTTGGGTAGTGTAGGGTTATCCCAATAAGAAGGTGAAGTTTCTTGGGTGGAATTGGGATAATTTGCAAAGTGATTTTGAGGATAGGATTGATATTTTAGGTATTGGGATTCTGATGCATATCCCTGATCCGGGGAGAGATGAGTCTGGCTGAACCAGTCAAGATAGTTGGTTATGCCAATCAGGTGCTGGTCCTGCATGGAGTGTCTCTTGAGATTGTAGAGATCCTTGATATCCAGAGATTCGTGTGGGATTCGAGGTAGGCCTAGCTATACTCGGGGAATATAAGGTGTAGGTAAGGGAATCAAGTCCTGGGTGTTGAGGAGAGTTCTCCCATCCTGAAGGAGTTGAAGGGAAAGGTTGGGATAGGGAGAAAAGAAGGAATAGTGTGAGGCAAAAGAGTATGGGTCCATGATTTCCTCCTCAATCACTTCTTCCTTATGGTAATTGGCCATTGGAATGTATTCAGAAAAATTGGGTCTTTCCTTTGTTTACTCTCTAAATGTGGTACCAAATCAGGGTTCAGAGATCTTTTAGCATCCATGTACCAGAAGAAAGTTAATAGATGAGAGAGAGAAGACAGATGAGAGAATTCCCGCCCTCACAATACAAGCAATCAAACTAGACCTTAGAGTGTAAACCGTAGATAGACCTAATTCTGGTTCCCAAAACACGACTAGGTTAGATTAACCCTTGAATTACTTGGCTGGCCAAAATGGTGGGACCCCCTAGGACACCCCGCACAGTAGGACACCACTAAGGGTTAACGCGGTCACCGCACAGACCTTTCTTGTCACCAGTGGGTCCAAGTAGACAAGGCCTTAACCTTAACCCAACCTAATTTCAAGTCCCCAAGATTATTAGTCCTGCCTAGGGCACATCTACTCAGTTTTAGGCTTGGGTTTGAAGTGCTTTTGGAATATAATGGGTGTTAGGGGGATGTTTGCCCTTAAAATTGATTTCAGATGTGTGAAGTGTGCATGCAAAAGGGGTTTACAAGCAATTTTTCTTGATGAAGTACCTTTTAAGGTCCAAATGCTTATATTAGTGATTTTTGGGGTTCACTTGATTTAATATCTTCAATCAAGGTTCTGATGAGACACACAATAGTTTTACAAATCTCAGTTTGTTTGATAGATTTTACTTAAGTATGGAAATGCAAGTGTGCTCTATCCTTAATGTGAAACCCTAAGCACAGATATTTCTAAATGATTCTTTTAAGTTCAAAATCGGATGTCTGGTGTGACCCAAGCAATGCAACCAATTGGTTCTATTGCACCACTAACTAGGCACAAAGAAAATATTTTTTCAAAAATTTTAATGCACATTTTCTATTTTTTTCTGATTTAAAGTGTACTGGAGGTTTTGCAGTCTGTTCTGACCCCTAGTTCGTGATTGAATAATTCGTGCAATCAAACATGTAAGAAATATTTTTTCACATTTTTCCCAAATTCTTGACTTTCTCAGAAACTTAGTGCCAAACATCACGTCAATCGAAGTTGTATCAAAATTTCTATGATATTTTGAACTCCAAAAAATTAGGAACAATAATTGTGTTGATGACAGATCAATACATAAATTTTTAAACTTTTTATATAACTTTGATTCACTCAAAATTTCAATATATTATTCCTAACTTCAAAACTCACATCCAATAAAAATTTAAGAATTTTTTGACATGAGGATCTTTAGAAATTGAATTTTTAAGATGAGACTTTATTTCAGCCTGAAAATTAAGAGATTTTTTTTTTCAATAATCAAGCAAATTGTAACTAATCATAAGGTTCAAGAAAATCCTACTTTTTTCTAAATCTAACTAATCTAACCTACGGGTACTTACTTGAGATTCGGACCTGAATTTCTTCTGCTGCGTTTGTTCGGATTTCCTCGCTTCTCGTACACAACGAAAAAATAGCAAGTTTGATATCTCGAATAAGCACCAAAAAGCTTCAAAAGTTTCCATTGCCTTCTCAGTGACGGCGTTAACTTGTTCGCTGCTCGCGAGACGCATTTAGAAATATTAGATATTATCGTCGTAGAGTGGGTCGCAATGGAACAAATATAATTATAAAAGTCGAGAGTACCAAGTTGTTCGCAGGGAGGCAATCATGATTTTTGTACGGAAGCTTTTCAAAAAACTCACTTTAAACATATATATATATGTATGTATGATCAGATATGCAGAAGATCAGAATTTTATTGTATTCAGAAATAGTTTCTCTAAAAAGAATTTGCTATGCTAGAGAGAGAGAGAGAGAGAGAGAGAGAGATGGAAGGCAGATAGATGGTGATGTCACTTGTGGGATTCTTCTGGGAAGCACTACCGCGCTTCATATCCAAAGCATTGGGACGAAGGTCGGAGAGGAGTTGCAGAGAGGGAGAGAGGTTGGAGTTGTATTTGGTGGGAGTATGGTGGAAGATATCCTTCAAGGGGGGACCCTGGGCCTTCTTTTATGGCTTTTATGAGGGGTGAAATGGACATTTGAGCTCCCAAAATCATGCAACAACCTTCTGGTGATTAGATCCGTCGATTGGGAGATCAACAAATCAGATCACACCTTAATAGGCCTTCATTTGCACCTTCTATGCTCGGATTTCCTCTGGTTGCACCACGTGGCGCATTCTAAAGCCTTGGATTGTGATCTAACGGCTCAGCTTCCTCTTCGCACGCACCCAACGCTTCTTTCTTTCTTCGCGCACGCCTGCATGCCTTCGTCGAGCACCTCATCCTCGACCGTTCAATCTTACGATTGGATGGCTCAGATTCTCGCCCGCATTGCCTTCGTTGAAGGTGCATGAGATCACATGTAGAGCATACATCGGATCGTGCGTTAGCATCGGGCGCTCCTCGTTACGCCACGCGGCTTCATCTTCGAGCTTCGATGCAGATACAATGGCCAATCGGGCGTGCTCATGACCACCTTCCCAATTTAGCATTGGGTGCACCTCGATCCCGCACCTTGGGCTTGCGGTTGAGGGTGTTTACCGCTACGCTACTCTTGTGCCACGTTTCCAAATTGTGTGCAACCGCTATCAGCTATTGGATGAAGATCCAACAATTGATCTTTATTCCTCCTTGATAGAGCATGGGTGTTATGGTAATGTGGCACACTCGTGGCCGTTGGATGGCAATCCAACAGCCCATAGCGCATGAGGAGGTCTTCTTCAGGGGTAGGGTGGCAACGTTGTGTGGTTGCAATGGTGCCACGTGGCGCCATTGTGGCTGTCCATCTCCTCTTCTTTGTAAATGGTGATGTAGACCTCCAATCGAGATGATTTTTGCGTCGTTGATCTACGATTGTTGATTTGGATCCATCCGTGCAGTTGGATTTTTATCTGAGGCTTGGATCTTTGTCATCTGGCTCTGTGGCCTCTGTTCTTCTATGGATTGCACAAGATGCAATAGTTGTCTGATCAAGACGATTTCAGGAGAGTTAGACTCCTGTCATCATCCTAATCAGATCTATATGGTCTGATCTATCATCCACAGCTTCGAATCATCTGCAATTAATTTCATCTCTCTTTTAGTGCATAAAATGACAATATTATCTATGCAGTTAACAAACTTACTATTATGCAAATTACGACACTTATGCATGCATTTTTCCTAAGTTATGCTAGAATCTAACTTAATTTAGGTGATTTAGGTTGCATAATTGCTATGCAATCAAGCAATCTGAGAGAAGAAAGGAAGAGAGAATTTTCTTGTGCCTTGTATCCAATGAACTCAATAGTGAAGCTTGAGAGCTTAGCACTCTCCCTAGATGTACACCATTGAGGGTGGAACTAGGCCAACAACTTCCTTTGTTTCTAGTGTGATTGCATTTGAGTTGAGCACTCTAATCTAAGAGGGCTTGATCAATTGGTGCCGGCTGTGGGAAACGCTTGATTTTCTCATGTTCTCCATTTTTATCACTTTAATGGCTCTTTCAACTCATCATTCTTCGCGAGCAAATCCTGAGAAGCAGGTTCCTGCCGAGTCTAGCATTTTTGTCTTGAGGAGGCATCACCAGGTTGGAAGAATGAGCAAGGCAAAGGAAGTGCAAGCTAGCCAACAACTTGAGCCCTCTCGTCAAGAGAATCTTCATGAGAATTAGCTCCCAGAGATGCAAGCAAGAAAGGAGTATGAAGCCAAACTTGTCTCTTTAAGGATGGAGTAAGAGTTGGTGGCAAACTGATGAGGTGTGGTGCATCATAACTAAAATGGCCAAATTAGGGTTAAGTGTGGAAAATAATAGAAATGACCTAAAACATCAAATTTGTGTTAAAAATAAAAATTAAGTCGTAAAATGAGATATTCTATTCATTAATACAAATTGATGATCTATTTGCAAATTGAACACATTTTTGGGAAATGAGTTTGGTTTTAAAAAATCTTCAGACTAGTTTTCATGAGATTTGAGGGTATTTGATGAAGATTTAGATGCTGAATTTGAATTTGAATGAATCTTCAGATTGATTATGTTTTGCACAATGGTTTGATCATGTTCCCCCACATCAGCACATAAAAGAGCTGCTCAACAGCTACATTATATGGGATTGACCCTGATTTCGAGCATTAGAAGATTTGAATCGATTTTCATAAGAGTTTAAGATCGGATTTATTGGTTTGATCAGAGTGTTAATTACAGCAATAGCTGCAGTTAAGATGTCTGATCAGTTGAGAGTAGCATTTGTTCTGGTTTGAGACAGCAGCAGGAGCAGCAATTAGCTGCTTAATTTAACAGACAGCTAACTTAAGCCATCTAACTTGTTGAGACATCATTTGAGCTATGTCTGCAGTAGCTATTAGCTATTGAATTTGATCTGAAATGAAATGGAGCAGCAACCTCAGATGCTGATTTTTGCTGTACAGGCAGCAGTGGCCGCACTTGAAGGTTTCAGTTGGGTTTAAGCTGGGATTTTAAGGATTCTTTGAAGTTGACTTGTGTATAGTGTATAACAGTATCAACAAGCATTCATGTACTAGGTTTTGGTTTTAATTCCATCTAAATTGTATGTAAACCTGGTTTTAAATCTCTTGTCAGCTCGTATGAAATGAATTAACGATACAAATGTAATTTTTCTTGAGAATTGAATTGAAAATCAAGTTTAAATGTTTTAGCATCTTTTATGTGAAGTGTTAGACATATCTGAGTGGTTAAAAAGCATTTCCGGCCATTAGAACCCCTTTGAGGCCTTAGGTTCTACTTTCGAACACTCTTCAAGGCCTCTTATGTGTTAACTTATAATACAAATAAAAATGATAAAAAAATAATAAAAAATAAAATAAATGTGTTTTATGTAGGATTAGGAATATTTTTAGGTGTTCGCCAAGTTTCAAGATAATCTGAACCCCCAACTTGGTAGAACATATCAGCTGATAGTTTAGTATACCTTGGAACTTAATAAAAGACAAAAGCTTGAAAAACACCAAAAAGAATTCTCTCTCTCATCTCACTCTTTCTCTCTCATGTCATACCTCTATTCTATATATAAAAATCATAAAAATTAGAAAAACTCCAAAAATACTGAAAAATACCTTGTATATTATGTATACACTTGTATATATAATTTAAATTTAAGCTATATGTAAATATTGTATAATATGCACAAAGTGTATATAAATAACTTATATATGTATTCTACATATTAAATTAAATATTTATGATGATTTAATGTATATATAACTTAATTGTATTATTATCTTTTAATTTATATTAACTTAAATGTATACTAAACTAAGTAATCATATAAACCTATCTATATGTACATAATTATACCTAATACTATACATATGTATTTATATATGTATTATGTACTATACAGTACCTGTAATTTAATTTAATTAAGCAATTACAGTAGGTAATTAAGTTATTAGGTTAATTAGGTAATTTATTAACTTAAAATAAAATAAATTAGTAATTTAATCTAATATTGAAGTAAGTTATAATGTATACTTGTATTGTATTATATTAAGTATTTTCAACTTTTTATATTGTATTTATGCTGTATTATAGTATTTATAGATTATTTATATGTAAAACTATCTAAAACATGTATTTAAATGTAAATAAATTAAAATCAATTTCCTAAAATATAATAAAAATGTATAATAAATAATTTATTATATATATTAACTTTGTATAAAGCTAATTTGGTAATTAGATCACTAATTTATATGTTAATTAACAAATTAAACTTTAATTTATCATGTATAAACAACCACTTTTAACTAATTTTATTATATATTTAAATAAATTATTTATTTAAATAAATTGTCCAATTATGTAGCCCTATATAGGGGCTTTGTATTCATATAATTTAATCATAAATTAACATAATTTATGGCCCTCCAATCGAGGGTTAAATCCTCTGATTTCGCGTAATTCTAGATGCATAGCAGTGCCATATCGAAAGCTCACAACCGCTTCATGCGGTATAAATTATTTTCGGTCTTTAGCCTCCCCAATCGTCAAGGCGCAAGATGCCCTTACCCATGATAACACTGCAACTTGGGTGATAAATCTGTCAATTGGGGTTTATCTTAAGAACAAAATGCACAGATAACACATCATAAATAGGAATGGGAGCATTGCATGCATCACACATCAAGATTGCTTATAGAACAGTATTAATGACCATTTGTATGAGTACTTGTCAAAACAGGACTCAGATGAGCAATTGGACCACACGGATGGATTCAGAGCGACGAACGGAGTCCAACGGACTCAAAATCAGCCAAATCCGACATCCGAAGCTCCTGCAATGGGCCCAAGAAGTCCTGGCCGTTGATCTGATGATCGAACTATGCCATCGACCATATCCGCTCCACAACGCATCCACGCCACCAACCGAGTTTGCCTTCAATCCGAGGATGAATCTCAGCCGTCGATCTTCGATCGAACAGCTGAGAGTCGCCTGCGTGCCCGCCCTCGCCGCAACAAAGCAGCAGGCGCAACGCAGCGGTCAAAGCGCTCACCTGTGCTCATGCGACGTGGGTTTGAATCGCGTTGCGCTGAAATGCGAAGGCAAAGGCGTGCACCGCGTAAATTTGACCACGCGATCAGCAGCGGACGGCGTAGATGGAGCCATGCGGTGCAATGGATGTGTGCAGAAGATCACACGCACGAAGACGAGGCAGACGCGCGTGCCTCAGCGTAATCTGCACCAGCGCCCCGCACAGAAGCTCAGCCGTTCGATCTTCGATCGGACGGCTTACGACACACGCACGTGGATCAGGCGTGAAGAAGAACGGCTGCGTACGATCGACTAGTGGGCAGGGGCCTTCACCGATGTTTTGGGAAGGGTTTTAGCGATGTCCCGGACATTGCTAAAACCCCTTCTTCATTTGGAAAGGCCTTCTCCCTATTTAAACCCCTTCCAACCACCCATTCAAGGCATTCACTCCACTTACAAGTGTTCTACCCCCCTCATAGCTACCATTAGCCCTCTTTGTAATCACCAGAGACGACGAGCCGCCGACGGAGCTCCCCTCCACCGCCATGGTTGCCTCGCCGTCTTCTCTCTCTCTCTCTTTCCCTCTTTATCTTAAGCTTTACTTTACTTATGTTTAAACATTTATCTAGTATTGTAATTATGAACTAAAGTTGAATGTTAAATGAAGTTATTTTCTATTCAATTGCCTGTTCTCTTTTATGTTTGTATTACATGCTGAGAATGAAGAAATTCTAACCCTATTCTCTCTCTTCTCTCTCTCTCTCGCTTTTCACCCACGTCTTTTCGCAAGCAAAACCCCGTGATTTTCGTGACAATAAGTGACAAGAGGAATCCGATTTTCACACCTCCTTGAGATTGACACTCGGACTCATGTCCAATTCTTCATTTAAAACCAACGTTGCGAGTGCAAGCTATAACGACTCTTTTAAACACACGCATCATGCACACGTCAACCCACATACCCATTCTCCTCTCCTCCGATACGAATGAACATATATGATACGTTGATGCACAATGGTGGGTCGGGGCCATGCACTATGCTAGGGTTGAAATGGGCTCAATATTGGACCTGATATTGGACATTAATGCATAAATTAAAAACTAGAGTAGGCTGCTAGTAGAGATCTGGTCCCACCCCAATAGGTGTGCTGTGTATCCCTCGAACATGGCTAGCCTACCCATCTAAAATCAAATTTTTGGGTTAATGAACAATGTTTGTGAGTGTGTTGAGAGTGCCTTAAAAAAAAAAAATCTAAGTGTTGAGAGGAAGGAGAAGAAAATGAAGAGATGTTAGCGTGAAATGGCTAAGTGTTGAGATTGAGTAGCTCATGTGTTTGTGTGTGTGTACCTATGCATATATGTAAATATGTATATAGTACATATATGTATAATAGTAAATATATATACATATATATATATGTATATAAATAAGGTATATGTATATAAGTAACATATTTATATGTATACGTATATGTTAGCATATAGAGTAGTATAAACATGTTTAAGCTCTTATATATATAAATAACATTAGAGCTTTAGTGACAGATATATATGTCACAGTAGATAAGTTTATATTTTAGTATAGATAATAGCTTTTACTCAGGTTTTAGAGACGTTTAGATATGTTACTGTATATATAATATATGTTATTATAGACATTAGTATGTTAATATAATTTAATATAGTAGATATTATTAACTATTTTTGTACCTATACTTAGATATTACCTATATTAGTTGTATATAATTAACATAGTGTAATATTAACTAGTGTTTGATGCCTATTTATTGTACATTTGTGTCAGGCATTGTAATACAGATTAATTGATTCTTTTATAAATAATTAACCAATTCTTTCATTTATTGATTCATTCATTCATTTTGTTAACATTTTTGGAATAAAAGAACATTTTTGGATTTAGAGAGATGTATATTAATAATTGCCTCCCAGTGAATGACCTGGAAACAAATCAATAAAAATAGTAAATAAATAAAATTAACACGATATCGGTTTACATTTGTGACATCTATACTAAAATAATGACACATTAAATACTATTTTTACTGCAAATCGGTCGTTGACGATAACAAACCAACTCAAAGAAGTCCAACAATTGAAGGAGAAAGCGAAGTCTCCACCGAAACTACCGTGAAACTCTAGCTCCACTAATAACTAGCTAATTGAACTGGCACCATCTCGTAGAGGAGGGGAATGCCTATTTGCACGAACAGCTCGATAAGCTGAAGTGTGAGTTTAGTAGCGAGAAGGGTAAGGTCCCCCTTAGGCCACCAAGGGCCCCTTCTCTACCTTGTGAGAGTCTGAGGAGCAGTTGGGTGTCCTGGCCCTAACACTAAGTTGAAAAGGCCCCATTCCCGAAATTGTCTGCCAGGTCACTTAGGTGATGAGGGGCATACGCCCTCGGGTGTACATTACATGTATCCCTTCACAAATGTTATGTCTTAAAAGTAAAATTCAAGCGTAAGTTTTGATTAAACATGTCGAGACGAAGTCGTCGACGCTTGTCAGGCGTGAATCGGGTTGCATAGCCTGAAAAATAAGGAATTTTGGGTCTTAGTCCACTTTGGCCAAACCTTAGGAAAATTTGTGTGGATGGTGTTGTAAAGGGTATTGTTGGAATCCTCTCATCATAAGCTTTCCAGCAGGACCACTTTTGCAAAAATCGAAAGCTGTTTGGTATGGCTTCAGTAAGACACGAGAATTATGTAGATAGAATTGTTTAGCTCTTAATCTTGTGTTTTTCTTCTTTTCCTTCACCTTTAATTCACCTCTCCACCTATTTAAACCCTTCCCAACCCTAAACCTAGTAACTTCCAGGTGTCAGCCCTCTCTCTTTTTCTTTTACTATGCACTAATAAGAGAAAGAGAGAGAGGGAGAGGAAGAAGAGGAGATCTTTTTTTCTCTTCTTCTTCGACCTCCATCTTCCTCCTTTGCCCTCCTCCCTTCCATGCCACACAATGTAACATCCTGAACCTGGATTTCTGAGTCGTTTAAGTCTAAGCGTGTCAAGACAAACCCATCTACACTTTTCGCATGCAAATCGAATCCTACACGAATTTAAAATGCATAATTAGATTGAAAACCTGTACATTTTTCAATTTGCAATCTGAACCTTGGATCAATGATCTGAAAGTACTGTTAACTTTTTGGTGTCATGAAGATTTTTACGCGGTATGTTCCATGTAGTGATTAGACATCGGTTGTGCAAAACGTGTGTAAATTGCAAACAAACTTGCGTGCAATCTGCCTTAAGGATTGCATTTTGCAAATGACCTCCATTTGTAAATCCACGAATTTTGTTGGATTCTTTGTCTCGTAACAATTCTAATTGTATATAGTCCATGGGAATCGAAGTCCGTTTGATCCTGTTGCTAGAATTAACGTGTGTGTGTGTGTATACACACACTCTTCTTAATCCTAACCCTTCTAATTTTTCTCCTAAACCCCCACCACCTCTCTCTCTCTCTCTCCTCTCCATTCTCTATAAAACCAAACCCCCCTCAGTTTTCCACATGCGCCAAAAATAGAAAAAGAGAGATCGTGAGGAAGGAAGAGAAAGAGAGATAGAGAGGAAGGAAAGATCGTAAGGAGAGAAGGTGAGAAAGAGAGAAAGCATGAGAGAGAGAGATAGGGAGAGAGGAAAGAGAAAGGAGAGGGGAGAGGGTTGCTATGGGTGGCTGACGACAGAGCACCGACGAGGGTCCGGTGCGAGCGAGTAGGGTCGGTTGTTACGCCGGCAAGGGACCTGCGTCCCTATATGCGTGCGTGAACCGACGTGTGTGGAGGGAGAAGGAGAGGTCGTGGAGGCCATCCAATGTCGGAGCCAGCTGGTGGAGAACTGCTGGAGGTAAGGCCGGCGAGAAGGGTCGTTGGTCGATGGTGTGAAGGTGATGCGTGCATGGGTTGCACCTATCACGTAGAGGAGAGACAAGGGAGAGGAGTGAGAGAGGACGTGGCCAGAGGCGGGTCTCCGGTGGTCGCTAGAGGTCCTGTGAGCATCGACAGTGGTTGGCTGGGGCAACGACGGCTGGCGTGGGCGGGTCTGTGGCCATGCACGCTCTGGGTTGTGCATGCTTGCGTGAAGGAGAAGACCGAAGGAAGAAGATGACGGGAAAGAAGGGGTTAATTGAAGGGTTGAGAAAATTATGCCTTAAAATAAAATCTTTTTAATATTTCATTTTTATCCCTATGAATGGTTTTTATGTTAACATTTGACGATCATAATTATTTTGCTTAGATCGATGGCTCCCAAGATTAGAATCAAGTGATCCAAGACTTGATCTTGGGGTTCTCGAGGGTATCGAACGCATCTGTATGGTTGGATTAGGCAGTTTTCGCTTCAATTTCCAAGGCATGGATCTGAGAGACACGTGTGGTATTGTGAGTCTCCAGCCTATTTACGTAGAGTCATCGTGACCTTCTGGCGACGTTAGGTAGAGTAGTCTCTCTCTTTTTCTGTACAGTTTATCTACATAGTGATTTTCTTCACGTACTGCACAGTTTAGTGTGTGTTCTTAACTCTTGCTGAGACCGGACCTATTTACGTATTCTTGCTGCTCTGGGTACTGGAATATTAAATATAAATGATAAAAATCAAGTCGTTGACTTGGAATGAGAATAACAAAGTAATATTGCTAACTGCCAGATTAAATTGAGTTAATGACATATTATTTGATAATTTTTATGAAATGAATTATAAAGGAATGAAGCATTATTGGATATGGCTTTATCATCGCATGTACAAAAGAAACTCTATTTTTAGTAAAAATGACATCATCAGGATGGGTAAATAATGATTTGATTGAATCCATGATTAGAAATTGGAAATTTCCTAGAAACGGATAAGTTGAAGGATAATGTGAATATTGGTTAATTCTGAAATTGAAAATGTGAAATTACTAAAGATGGTTTGAATGGATGAAAATAAAAGATACAGTTACCTGAAAATGGGATATACAATACGACGGATATGCTGGGAAAATAAAAGGCATAGATAATTGATTTTCAGCCCCGCTACTTGCCAGGTTTTCGGCCGTAGCTTTAGGTCTTTCTAAATCGGGTTCAGGGGCTGGTTTAAGGAGTTTTTAGCCTCCCTACGACTCTTTGGTTAGGCTTAGAGGCCAACTAGGATATTAGGCTGCAGGGCTCGAGGTTTGGAGTAGTTCTTTTTGACCGATGGGTGAGTCATTGGTTGTCTGTGGTTCAATGTGCATAACACTTGTATGTGTTCACGCCATACATTGTAGTTGCCACCCCTCTTCACAATGACCCCAGGGTAATGGAGAGTAGTGACTTGGTGGATGTAAGCGGTCTTCTCGGCTAGAAGGGTGGCTTATACTGGTCTTGCACTATAGGAAGTTACACGAAATCGTCTCGTGCCCTGAGATGTTGATTGATAGATCGTGAATTGTAATAAATTGGGCTTCCAATATATAGAATGGAACCAAATAACGAGATGTCTAATAAATGAATTAATCAAAACTATAGTAACCAATTTCTCTTGTGCATAGGTTATTGTTGCACATTTATATTGTTGTTTCTATTCTACTCAGTATTTGCTGACGTATTTTTGGGTTCTGTACTCAGGTACACTTTGCTATTCGCAAGGGAATTTCCATTGTACATCTCCTTGGGATTATATACTTATGTTCTACGATAAATCTTCTGGTTAGTATTCAATTTATGTTCCTTTGATTTTTGTAATATAAATTGTTTGTTGGCTATGTTTATACTTTATGATTATGTGTTGAGTGATTGCAATCTTGTGGGTGAGTTGTGCTAGTTGTTAGCACATGGTAACTCGGGTTTTGTCGATTAGCGAGACTCGGGTTGTCACATGCAAGGGGAGGCCATGGCGACGACATCGATGATGGCAATGCGTGGTTGAAGGTGAGTTTTGTTCTCTTCTACACTAATTTTTTTTACATATGCATGCAATTAGAGTAGGAAGAAGGAAGAAAAGGGTGAAGGAGAAGGCCATCGGTGGTGACCACCAGCGAGGAACGGCATAATTGACCATGACTAGAGCATTAACGAGGGAGGCTGATGCACCCATGCTCTGCGTGCATGGGTTGTGTGTGAATTGTACACGCATGGAAGAAGACATAGAAGAAGAAGGAAAGTGAAGAAGGAACATGATGCCAGCAGGGGGTGACTGACAAGGTGCTGCCGTGGTCGAAGGCGAGTGGCATCATTAGTCATGGCTGGAAGGAGCGACGGCAGGCGTAGGTTCATGTACGTGAACAGGGCCACGCGAAGGAAGAATAAAGGTATGCATGGAAGGAGATGGAAGAGAGGGAGAGGCCACGAACACGCCTCGTCAGAGGCATGATTAGTGGCATCGCCATCATCTTCTGTATCTAACTTAATTTGACTAAATTCCAGAGCTAAATTCACCTAATTAACACATAAAAAGGATATAATACAGTTAGAGAGGAATATGGAAAAATCAATGTAAAAGGAGTTAATTCTTCTGATTTAACATGCAATTAAAATTGAGGATTAACCAAAGGGGGAATCTATATTGAATAAAAGGACAAATAAGCATAGAAGTCAAACTAGTGAGTCTAAACTGATCAATCTAGGGTTTCTTTGAATTAACAAGTCAATTAATGATTAATTAACCCTAATTTTGGCCTCACTTAAATTAACAAGGTTTCAGTGAAAATAAATATAATCTAAATCCTCTACAAATCATCTAAAAATATTTTATGAGGATTAGAATAGTCAATTTGACAATCAAAGCCCGTTTTGACCTAAAACAGAAATCTACACAGTTTTTTAATACATTTTGGGTACAAGTGTAAATTAACCATGCAAACATACCAAAATCCAAAACTGAAGTCACCATTAAATTTCTTAAACCTAAATTAGGCTACCAAAAAAATTTAGGCTCACTTGGATTTCATCTTAGCCTAGTTTGCATTTTGACCCCTAAAAACCCAATCTCTTGCAAAGAGCCCCCAACTCTTCATCTTCTTCACCTTTTAGTCCCTACCAACAGCAGCAACACAATGATTCCGGTGATATTTTGGCGATGATTTCCCATCAATCTTCTTGACGGATCTCTGCCAAATTTGGTGGGATTACTCACCAATCATAGCTCTTCCAAATCACATAGACTCCAACTGTTCTTGCCAACTATGGAGATCGCGAATCATGGCTGAAGTCTTGCAGGAGTACATTTATGTCGAGCCCATCTCGGCCTTGATTTGGGCTATGTTTTTGTCACAATTTCCGCAGTTTAGTGGCTACAAAGCCTTGCCTTGCTTCTAAGAATAGGGTCATCGAGAGTTTGTCGTGTTTCTTGCCCTTCTTCCTAGCCACAGCCTTCGTCGTCTCCAACCTCGACCAGTTCTATGATCCCCTTCACAGCGCATGCTCAGAACACGAGGATTGTGCCAACAACATCTCCCTCCCCTTCCTTCTACCCTTGCCAATCAAAGTAGGGCCACTGAGACCCCTTCTTGCTTGTTGATTTCTTCTCCATCTTGTCCTTCTTCACTGTTGGTGAACCAAAACTAACTGCTCTCCACCTCCTTGTCATCCATGAGGTATTCCCCTCTCTTCCCTCTCTCTGTAGTGTAGATTTAGCTCCTTAGACCTATGTTTCGACCACCACATCGTCTTCTTCGTCGCCTTCTTCTCCACAATCGGCCACGCACCAGCCAAACTCTTATGAGCCATGCCGATCGCCTCCTCCGATCAGCCCACGACCTTCGCAATGCCCTATGGAACAAAATCCCCAAGTTGATTTTGGCTTCGATCACCCATGACCTTTGCTGGACACCACCATCCTCCGCCACCTTCGTCGCTCCGTCCGACCACCTCTGGCCTCGCCATGCAAATCCACCACTGCTACAACACTTGCCGAAGTCAGATGAAGCTTCTTGTCCTCTTTCCTGAAAGAAACAAGGACCAAATTGCAAGCATCCAGGGACCCAAACACGAGGAAAATATATTTTGAGGGACTGAATTTTTATTTCTCTATCTTTGCCAGGAATTGGTTCTAATCTTGGTTACTTGGCACATTTGATGGAACATTATTAATGCCTTAATATATTTAGCGCTTAATTACTACGTTGTATTATCATCTACAATTAAGCACCAACTAAAATTTAATTTTCTTGCTTGTGGTATTAACATGGCTTAATTAATTATTTTTGAACTAGATTCGGGTTAAAAGGAATTTTAATTGTTTGTCTTGTTCCTGGACTTAGAATTTTGGATAGTGGTATTTGCGCATTAACTTGCTCCTAGAGAATGACCTTGGAATACTAATATTTTGAGCAATATAAATTTTTAAGTGTTGATATGCTTTTATCGTCTTTACTATGACACATCCATTTCTAAAATCCGATTGAAGTGTCTTAACATTTTGGCACTGTTGTTGGGTTGCAACATGCACTTACCACTATGGTTGTATATATTTTTCATTTTATTTTGTATATACTTTGTGAATATCAGTTTTTCTTACTAATCTACCTCTGTTTGGTTGTTGATTTTCTTGGACTAGACCTGCTAAGCACACCATAGGCAAGTAGTCCTCATCTCCTTTATTCCTTAATCCCCTTTTCTCTGTATATATCTAAAAAAGACTAAAAAGAAATTAGGATCGCAATCTTGCCTTATTTTTCTAAAGAATATCATTTTTGGAAAGAAAGTTTTTGAAAATCCTTTGTGCTTCAATTTTTGAAGAAGCAATTGAAATAGATCACGCAAACCATAAATTTCTGTGCCTTTTAGGGATTAATACTTAAGTTACCTAGCATATTTGGACTATCACATTCTTGTTTGAGTCCAAGTGTGCCACTTAATTTGAATTCAAATTGGATTCCATTTTAGAGCTAATTAGGGTTTTGAAATTTTAGGGTTTTTGGAGTGCTAGAACACACTTGCCCATTATAAAGGAATATTCTCTTGTATTGTGTGTAACCCAAGCCCTGTTTGAATCGATTTAAAAATTCAAACCCTAAAATCAAGGCTCTAATATCACTTGAACATTAAAACTCATGACTTGATACTTATTTGTTGTACTTAATAGGGTGGTTCGAGTGAATTGACCTGAATTTTCATCCTTGAATCCATAGAATAGGTCAGGTGAAGTTAGGTTGCATTGCAACCTAATCAACATAAACTTAGGTCACAAGTGAATTCATCTCTAAAAATCAAGTGATAACCAAGGCACATGCACATTTAAGCTTAAAATTGGTAGACTTTAAGGCTTAACTCATAGGTTTCCGATCTACTTGGAATCGCAGTGACAAGGAAAGTCAGGTGGGGGAAACCCTATAGCCCATGGGGACACTCTACCATGCGGGGGTCATTACGGGATGCTCCTTTCCTGGTTGCCCAAGTAATTCTTGGGGCGCATGAGTTTCTGATCTAGAGGTACATCCGCCTTGAATTTGCCTTAGGCATCCAATTGTTTTGGGTGCCTTGATTGGGTCTAATTCATATCCAGTCCCTCTCGCCTTTTTTTTTATATACACACAGAAGGATTAATACTTATCTTAAGGCCTCCATTAGAGCTTAATCCAACTTGGGGTCAAGCCCCGATTAATTTGCGTGATTTTTGATCCAATCAGTTTTTCTTCTTATCATTTTCTCTCTGAACCTGAATTTGATCTTGACCCACCACCTAATCTGATTTCAAAAATTTATTCAAGAATCAAGCTAAAAGAGCAAGAAAAATGTCCACTAGCCCTGATCCCCGTAAGAGCACGAAGGATCGAATGATTGAGGATGCAAACAAACATAACGAAGAAATTTTCAGAACCTCAAACCCCTTTAGCGGAAATAAGGCTAGTAAACCTACTATTATGAACTCCATTGTGGACCACATTCAGATGATTGCAACCCAGATTTCATGTGGTTCGACCCGGGAAACCCTCTTGTCATCGATGAGAACTGTAAGAAAGATTCATAGAAATGAGGGTTTATAATATTTGTTAAATCCACAACTTTGGGAAAAATACCAAGATATCATTAAACAACATGGGGATCTGCTCGATCAGTAGGAAGAAGTGATTAGTGAAAAATAGCCAGACCCCACCTGGAAATTGATTATGAATCTTGGGATAATTTCGAGGAACAATACGATTTTCCCAAACCTGGGTACCAAAATGGAGGTTTCTATGCTGAATCCCCAACCCAAGTAGAACTAGATGATGACTTTGTGTAGAATGAATTACCTGATATATAAAAGCAACATTTGGGTTGGGAGGATTCCATCACAGGTGCTCTTGATATTAATATTGAACCAGTAGCCAAAATTTCTGAAGCTGGTTCGACTAGGCCAGAATTTCAAAATGCTTGTGAAAAGTTTGATTCTAAAGTCCTCAAGGATGTAACTTCCGTACCTTATCTTGGTAAGGTTTTCCTCAAGAACAATTCTAACATCCCAATTGATCTGAATTTAGAAGTAGATTCTAGTGACCTAACTCCTATTTTTGACCTAGAATCTGGATCCAAACCTATTTGGGATGATTATAAGCTCATTTAGATGACGATAAGATCTCAAATTCACAATATTATGATTTTCATGAGCCTAATTTTGATGATGAAACTGCTCCAGATTCTATAGAAGAGCATATTGATCTATTTGAATTGAAACCAATTTATGATACTAAATTAGAGGAATTGGAAGAGCCTGGATTAAATTGGATCTATCCTAGATATTCTGAACTCGAGCCTATGCTTAGTGAAGATATCCCTAGTAACTTGGAACCAAAATCTAGGTTAGACCAATCTCAGGTTGATAACTTGGTAAGTCTTGATCCTTGTGGTGGTAATCTCAATTTTGATTCAGGTTCAGAAAATTATTTTGTATTCTCCTTTTCTGTTGCTGAGTTTGAACTTTATTCTGATTCAGGAGAATCCTTCTTTCTAGAGGATTACAGTTCAATCTATGACCTCAATGTTCATGACCCATTCTTTGATTCTGATTCTGAGGTCATTGATTTGGAGCTTAAGGCAATTGCACATCATGATCAGGTGGCCACTCAGGAAGACTTGCTTAAGATTTTTAGCAACTGATCTCCACCACATGAATCCATCGGAATCCATCTCCATCATGAATCATTTTGTACCTATCCGGTTGGACTTGATCCTCCACCTCAATTTGACAATGAGTAGGACATTGATGAGAGAGAAATTCATTGAGAAAAGTTGGATTTGGAAAACCCTAGTCGTCGTAAAATTCACAAGAAAATCCTCTACCAGATAAAATTTATAACTGAAACTTTGGTAAGTCCCAGGTCGAACACAATGAGGCAAACATTTGATTAAAAACTATATTTAGAATTATTGTCATAAAGTAGATTAGCTGGCTGAAATTAATCTACATAAGCTATTCTACTTAAATAATAAATAATAGAAGAGAGAGATAGAATAATACAAAGAAAGAGAAAATAGGGAGAGAATGAAACTATATTTTATAACCATAGTATTATGTCCATTACATCTACTTGCTACTACTATAAAGCTAGAAATCTATTCTAGAAAGCAATAAAAAGATATGGATGAGAAAATACTCCTCGATGGTTACTTGGAGGATGAGCCGCATTGACGAAGTGCCTAGTAGAGGGTGGTGAGAAGCTGGACGAGGGAGGACGAAGCTGAAGGATAGAGGATGAAGCAAGGCGGTGTTGCAGCGGAATTTGCTTCCCAAATGGTGATGAGAGGACAACCACGGGTGCTCTACGAATGGGCGTGAGAAGATGGAAAAATTACTTTTAAGACTTTAGTGGAGCATCCCGAGTATGGGACTAGCTCTTTAGAGCTTTGGAGAGGGTGAGAGGAGAAGAGAAGGGATGAAGAAATATGTGGTAGGGGAGATCCTTTTGTAGGTGAGGTTTGATGGTAAAAAGGACATTTTAAGCTTTAAAAGAATTAATTTAGGGTCTTTAGTGACAGATGTGGCTGTTCTTGTAGCTAAGCATCGGTGAAGATGTGCGATGGGAGGAAGCGTGTCGGATATTGATCGTATGACGTGGATAGCGCATCACTTTGGGTGTGCGTTACGCGCGGCAAAGGGGTGGCTGCTCTCAATCATTGGATCACGGATGAACGACCAAGATCATGCATGGTTCACCTTCACATCTTGCCAATGGCTTCGCATGCGATCACGCGTGCATGTGCATAGCGCTCTCATCCAGCTCACCTAATTGTGCCACGTGGTCGCATCGCGACCGCTTGATCTTGATTGCATAGTCGAATTTCGATTGCACAGTCGAATTTCTATTGCGCATGCCTCTTCACAAAATGCACCCCCTCACTTTTGGTGTGCTTTCGTCGAGTTTTAAAATATGCATTGTAGTACAGTCAACAAAAGCAATACAACATTTAAATTTGTAAACTCAAAAATAAGAAATGAATTCGAGGTCATTCGCAGGAAGCAATTATCAGCAAATCAATCATTAATCACAATAATAAGAAATAGTGAATCAGATAAACAAAAAGATTTGCAATATATATCAGAAAATGTGTCTCAAAATATGGATATCAAAGTGCAAAATGATTCGGTTAAAAATGATAGTTTGAACCACCAAATTAACCCTATGTTCTATGCACTAATTCAACTCAAATATATGAACAGTAACCGTAATCAACGATCTCAGTAATATCAAAACCAAGCAGAAAGCACCCAAGTATCCAATCAAATGATAGAACCAAGGCACGAACACCTTATCTCATACCTTAGTAGAAGGCTAAGGCAACACAGCATAGCAGCATAGAGGCACAAGGGAAGCCACTCAGGCACAAGGCACAGGAGGCAAGTAGAATGGCTAAGTGTTGAGCATTGGGGGGGGGCACAAATCCCGAGACCACAGTGCAAAACTCTTCCCTACCTTCCTCATATTTCTTTTCCTCGTACCAAGTCGCACCTGGGTAACCGGGTAAACGAATTCGGCCCAGACTCGCGAGCATGATCGTGGGAGAGGGCATGTGCAGTGGCACTTGTGGTGAAGACCTCACCTTCATGCGCTCGAAGGCAGACAGCTACTGCGATGATTTCCTTTTATGTGTTGAATCTGCTTCGACGTGCACGATGTGGGACTATAGTCCTGAACTTCTCCAGGTGAAGCTGCTGATCTTACTCACGAATTGGGGTTGCTGCTATCGTGGCTTCGTCCAATTGAAGGTTTGGAGATGCTCCTCAAGTGGGTCCGTGCTGATTGGGAGTGGAGGCGAGATCAGAAGTGATCGGATGACGATGGACGTAGACGAAGATGATAACTAGCAACAGTAAATGGACCTGCACAGAAACACGGCCTCTCGACCCAATTAATGCGTTCAGTAGCTTCGCCATCGTACGACGAAAGTGGTGGTGGTAGTGGATTGGTGTGTATGTGTGTGTGTCGGCTGAAGTGTGGAGGTGAGCGGAGCTCTGGTGGTCGGTGTCGGGGAAGGCGACGGAGGTGCGATGACGTGCAATTAGGTTGAGTGAAACATTTGTGCAGGTGTGGGGAACTTTCTGCACAACCTAATTTGGGCATAGGAAGACAGATTAGGTAGGTCGATGAAGGTGGCCAGAGATGGGTTTGTCAGAGTCGGGGAAGGAGGAGAGAAGGGAAGGGGCCGAGGTCTGGTCTAAAGCTAATTGGGGGGGGAAAGGAGTAGAAGCCATAAACCTATTGGAAGAATAGAGGTGAGGAGCTAGGTCGTCGGAGTGGCCATCGGCGATGAAGAAGATGACCGGAGATGGAGCTGATGCAATGGTTAGGAGCTGTCTCCTTTGGCAGGGAGGACAGTGAGGAGGAGAGGGAGGTATTTCGCCACTTGGTTGATGGCGAGAGGTAGTGGTGAAGAGGGTCGAGGGAGCTCCAGGTCATTGTTAATGGCGATGAGGAGTGAAGGAGAAGAGAGCTTGTTTGCACACCAAAATGAGACAGGGAGCTCTTGAGACAAAGCGACCCCTTTTATTGAAGAAGCTTCTCTCCTAGGCCGCTCAAATTAAGCAGGTCTCAGGTCGATTTTAGACCCTGAGAAACATGGGTTCATCGGCATCGAATCTGGCTGCAATTAACCAAGTGGATATTTTCAAACGATGCAGTAGATCTTCGCGATCAATCTCGCAGTAAATTTGCGATTTATGGTTGTGATTCCTTTAATCAATCTCCTCAATTAAATGATGGTGAGGAGGAGGTTGATGCTACTGCAGGTGTGTTCCTATGGTGAAGAAGGAGGAGGTAATAGGGGTATTTTTGAAAGGAAAACTAGAAGTTAGGGGCTAGTTTGCAAGAATAGTTTCAAAGTTGAGGACATGTAGGTGATAGATAGAGATATTTTGGCCTGAACTTCAAACTTGGTCAAGATGAAATTTGATTGGGCCCAAATTTTGGTGTTGTCCTAATTTTCACCCAAGGAATCTAATGGTGAACTTAGATTTGAGTTTTGACCATGTTTGACTTGGCAATTTCCACAGAAGTCTAAATCAAGGCAAATTCCTGTCTGAAGCTCCGTTCTAGGTCAAAATGGATTTAAATGGTCAAACCAAGGGTACCAAATCTCTTACAATATTTCTCTATGAATTTTAGGAGGTTTAGACTAATTTTATCATGACCAAACCTCTTTAATTTAAGTGGGTTGATAATTAGGGTTTTGGTGTTATTTTCTCCCTTGAAATGCATGAAACCTTGTTTCTGTCAGTGTTGACCCACTTTTTAGACTTTTGTGCTTATTTGATCTTCATTTAACCCCTTAGTGACCTCATGGTTAATCTGTGTTTGTGATGTGCTGTTAAAATTATAGAATTAACCTTGATTCCCTATCTTCTCAAATCAGAATGATGTAGAGTTGTGGTCCTCAGATGATTAGGTAGGAGCTTTTATCAATCAAACCTGACTAAATGTGGCTAGTTAGGGCCCATGATGGTGTTACCATCATAACCCCATGCCTAGCTTTTGCTAGTTTCTAGCAAAATCCTATGGATTCAAATAGATTTCTAAGCTGGATGTAATCGTTAGGATGCCCTACTAAGCTGCATCTCTAGAAATTAGATCAAAATACCAACAATAAGCTTAGAGGTACTCAAGTACCAGCCATGATCCAGACCTGATGAGCTTTAGCCTTGGGTCTACCGCGAAGGTTTCTAAGGCCCACAAAAACTGGCCAGAGGTTGACCCAGCGGTTAAAACACCCATGCGTAGACGTATCTAGTCCAGGTTCAGTTTGCCAGTGCATTTTGATAAGAGAGGGATTTTTCATTTTGAGAGTTTTCTCTCCTTTTCCTTTATATTCCCCTAAATCTAACATTATATTGGCCCTAAAAACAGTCTGTATCGGATTCGTTGTCCCCATCATCAATCCTCGAAGGATCTTTGGCTTTCGACACTTCGAGATAATGCTGCCCATGATGTTCTATAGCTAAATTCAGGTCCTAGCAATCGACATTTCAGGATAATCCTGCGCATGGCATCTGAACCAACACAAGGTGCTTACATGTCCCGAGGAGACGATATATTATTACAAATCTTTGAGGGGAGTATTTTTCATTCCTCTTTTCTGTGCTGGGAACTCGTCCAATCAACTTGTGTCTTCGAGCTACTCCTAAGCTAGAACTTTGGGATGACTTTTTCAAAATAGAATAGTTTTGGCGTTATTTCTTCGTTAAGTGCACTGAACCAAATTGGTGTGTGAATTTTGGGTACTTAGGTTACCAAGTCCTGCAAACCAAAGGATAGGCAACGGGGCCGAATACTCCCTAAGCCTTAGACTTAATACATCAGCCTTGCACTTTCCTCAACCTCTTGAGGATTAATCCAGATCTTACTGAATATGCGAGTGTTTAAGCCTTAAATAGGCCCATGAGGCCTAAGGTCTGTACTCGTCACTAATGTCCTAAGTTTTAACCTTCCAGGTCTTAATTCATTATCCAATCCAACCTGAAAGTTAGGTGTGTTCCAAATTTGATCACAAGGGATTATTCTATTTCTTTCTTTTTGATTTCTCCTTTTTTCTTATCTTTTCTTTTCTCCTCAATTGTTTTCAATCAAGTTCAAAATTGGCCTCTCCTTTCTGCTTTCTCCATTTTTTTTTGATTGAAACCCCTCCATGAATTGAATTTCACAGCGTTTTACACTTTAATACCCCCCTATGCCTAAGATTTGCAATGTCCCCATTGTAAATTAGGTGGGTTCGAGGTCAGTTTAGATTGTACATTAGAACAGGTTTGGGGGGTGGTGAACAGGTCAGAATGACTGTTGCGGATGATTTTTAGCTCTGATACAAGTATCAAAGGTGGAGTCGGTTGTTCTAACAGATGAACCCTAAAGTGTAATATGATTTTAGAGAAAAGATAGGTCAAAAGGGTCTCGAATTTTTTAAAATGACTAGTTGCCTCTCATTAAGCACTAAGTTTAACGCCATCAGCTGGGTGCAATGTAGCTCAGGGAGAATGGAGTTCAAAAGATACTGTAGCCTGATTCAAGTCATTGAGTTCGAGGAACGATTTTAGTCTCTGACTGTTCATGACAAATGGTTCTAAGTCGTGGCTAAGTTTGCTGATTTCGACAGCTCTATTTTCAAAGATTCATCGCACGAGGAATGGTCCAATCCACTTTGATCTGAGTTTTCTTGGGAAGAGCTTGAGCTTGGCATCAAAGAGTAATACTTTCTGACCAGGATGAAAATATTTCTGTGAAATGTGCCTGTCTTGGAAGGCTTTGACTTGCTCTTTGTAGATACACGAGTTATCGTATGCATCATTGCGTAGTTCCTCGATCTCGCTCATTTGCAACTGATGGTGGTTTCCAGTCTTCATGAGATCTCGATTGTACCTCCGTACTACCCAGTAGGTTTTGTGCTCCATTTCTACAGGGAGGTGACATGTTAGGCCAATCTTTCCTGTTAGGCCGAACAATGACCTGAAGGATTTTCTTGATCTCCCGATTCGATAATTTAGCCAATCCATTGGTCTGGGGGTGATAAGGAGTCGAAATACGATGCGATACCCCATATTTTTTCATCAGGGACTGAAAGTGTACATTCACGAAATGAGACTTGCCATCGCTGTTGATGGCTTTTAGGACCCCAAATCTGGAAAAGATGCTATCTTGAATGAACCGAAGAACAACTTTATGATCATTGGTTCTGGTGGGGATAGATTTGATCCACTTTGAGACAATCAACAGTGACTAAGATGTACTCGAAGGCATTAGATCCTGGAAAGGGTCCCATGAAATCAATTCCAAAGATGTCAAAGATTTCGCATACAATGATCAGATTCGAGGGCATCATATCGCGCAGGCCTATGTTGCCGAGAGTCTGACAACGAGCACATGCCTTACAATAGGATTGTGTCATTGAACATTGTGGGCCAATAGAACTGATAAACACCAGTTTATCATCATCCTTAGCATTCATTCACATCTAGTTCCTAGGATTTTGTCAACTGCATTGCATTATAACAATGCATTTAGCATGCATGTGCATTTAGGGTTTAGAGCATACATTAGCATTCATTTCACATTATCGCATGTAGTTTCCATTTGATTGCCAGGGATGAATGCATGGGAAATCAGAGAAACCCTTGTAGTATGGAAGGCACTTGGAACATTTGTGAAGACAGAAGCTCTAGTAGTTGGACCCCAGCTCAACTCAGTTGGATCCAACTTAAATCCAGCTCCTACCCTACTCGCTCTCCACCTTAATGGCCATCCACCTACATTAAAACCACCAACATTTGGTACCTAAAATACAGTCCTTGGCACCCTTTCACATGGCACCAAGGAAGCTTCCTAACCACCCTCCTTGGCACCCTTTCACATGGTACCAAGGAAGCTTCCTAACTATCATCCATACTAGCCTATAAAAAACCCCCCATCCTACCATTCAAACCATCCTTGGCAAGCAACAATTCTTTCTATCAAACACCTATAGCCACCATACATCTCACAGCCAAGAAAGGAGAAGGAGAGAAGAAGATTAAGGGAGCAACCTACCCTCTCCCTTGGTGCCTTCTTCCTCTTCTTTCTCCTTGTGCCACACCAAAGAGTAAGCTCTTCACTAAGGAGGAGGGCCAGGTAGGAGGAAAGAAGGGTGGAGGACATCCACTCTTGAGAGGAGAAACTCAAGGAGCTAGAAGGAAGTCTTCTTCAAGTTTGGGAGCCACCATTCTTGGAGCGATGGCTACCTCAGCTACTTGGGATAATTTCCTGTCTTTTATTTTGTTGCATTTTAATTCCTGTTAAGCATTCATCTACCTAGGGATTAACTAAGTGTAACCTCTACTTAGTTGAGCTCCCTAGGTACTTTGTAAACATTTCTTTTTAATAGCAAAGTGCCTTTCTTCATTCTTGAATTTTCAATTCTAAGTAGCAACTTTATTTTAGTGCATCACATCTCTATTCTAATTACCCTAGGCGCACTTGCCTAGGGTGAGATTAGAAGAGAAGGCTTCTCTTGTCACTTAGATTCTAGTTGTTAGGCAAGTTTCTTTAGCGTAGTTCTATCTTTACATTCGTATCATGCTAATTTCTAAACATAAAAATTTACAAAAATCAAAGTACAAAAAGAGAAGTGTTGATTTGAGAGACAAGAAGAGAATCACTTATTTAACTAACAAATTGACCTCCTTGGATGACCCTAGATGCCACCACTATCTAGGAATATAAATTTAAAAGTTGATCAGTTTTATGTGTCTCAACAACAAAAACCTGCTTTTAACAAACTACGTACTTTCTATATCACTTTTTAGTGTCATTGCTGGGGAGGCATGACTTTGCATTTAGTAACTTTCTTGCTTGATAAGTGGATCTCATCCCCTTCTCTCTCTTTTCTCTCGTGTGTGTAGGCATTGTAGGAAGAAAGCGAGATTTTGGAAGCAAAGGCTTGGAGTTCCTTTTCTTGTGAATTCAGGTTAGTGATTTTCCACTTGTCACATAATTGCTCTTAAAAACCACCAAAAAGATACTAAACCAGGCTTTCAGGATCATAAACATTTAAATCAAGTAGAGTGGTGTCTTTAAAAATTCATTGGTTGTTTGTTTGCATGATTTAACACCACTCTACCTTAAGTGTTGATATTCTGATTTTCGAACCTAGACTTCTATCTGGACTTCTAAAATAAATTCCTGACAACACAGGCCTCCTAAAATCTGGAACATCTGTGCCAAATTATAGAGAAATTGGAGTTGTAGAAAATTTTTAAAAATTCGTGGACCATAGGGGGGTCATCTCCTCCGATTTCACTATTTTGTTATTGTCCACGAATTTTAGGAATTTTTCTACTTATCCTATTTTTGTGAAATTTATCTTTCTGGAATTCTTGTGAAATTCCACACAACATATAAAATCACAAAATTTTTTTGTGGTTGGTGGTGGTACTGAAAAGTCCAAAATATCCACGGGTATCACTTTTGAACTTTGACACCAGCACAAAGAAAGTCTTAAAAAAATATCAAACAAATTCCTAAAATCATAAAAAAAAATTGTCTGGAATCCTTGTTTGATTTTCCTTCCAGTAGTCTGTCATTTGCTGTATTTGGACCACTACTTTGAAAGAAAAACCTGAAACAAATTCACTGGTAGTAACATTTATGTTTAAAGATCAAATCAATTAGGGTTTCTTTTCATTTTTAGAAACCCACAGTTTAAAAGGAAATCTACATTTACTAATACAACTTGATTTTTTTTTATTTGTGAATCTTAAACTTTGAAAACTTAAATAGAAAACCCTAAAAGACGCTAAGCTAAATTAAATCCTAAAAGTAGAAAAACAACAAAAGTTATGTGACAAGTTGATTGACATTGGAATCAGTCTTTCCAATTTTTGCACACACTTAAAAAAATTGAAATAACAGGGCATTACCCCAATCAATGCCCTCCACATTCCCGTGCACATTCAGATACCTAAGCCTAATTAAAAAAAAGTAATCATTTGACCACTTAAGGACTTCACTAAAGTTTAGGCTTGATATCCAATATCTTAAGCATTCCTAATTCCTCTTGTAAATGTGGTGACAGACTTAGAGGGAAGTCAAACGACAGGTGTGGTTTTACACAAGTCCCTAGTGATTTTCCCAAGTCATGCTTGGGCCCAATCCACCTATTTAGTCTAGCCGGGTGATCATTAGGAAGCAGGTTCACTTATTAATTTCTTATTTATCAGGTTCCCAAGTCTTAAGTTTTTAAGGAGTCAACCTTAAGACAAGACTAGTCTTGGTTGTTTGTTTTGCACACTTTCTCTCATCTCTCTCTCTTCTCCTCCCCTCCCATTCTTCCATAAAGTGCATACACGGGGGAAGGTCCCAAAATCCACATCTTGAGGGTCCATTTGATTTTGCCCCCTGCATTAAAAGAT
The DNA here is from genome assembly GCA_037157565.1 of Thalassia testudinum. NCBI lineage: Eukaryota > Viridiplantae > Streptophyta > Magnoliopsida > Alismatales > Hydrocharitaceae > Thalassia > Thalassia testudinum. Next base: position 19,670,045 of record JAZHRO010000050.1, read on the forward strand.
CCTTATTTTCTTCTTCTTCCTTTATTTTTAACATGGAAAACCATTCAAAAAATTCTACTTCCACATCCCAACCCGAACCTAACCCATCAGTTGACCCACAAGCTGACCTCACCATCCCTAACCTTCCACATTTAGATCTACCACAGAACCCTGAATAGCTAGGTGGCTCTTTAAATCAAAATACAAACCCCTTCTCTCTTATGGTAGACCAATTGGTTCGACTTCAATGAAACCAACAACAATTGGCTAGGATTGTCACGAACCTAGTCAATTAGAGATCGGGTTAGCCACTCAGGGAACCTCTCGTGCCGCTTAAGGATTTTTATGATCCTTCTAATTATGAAGAGAGACCTGGAGTGGTTATACCCCAAGGGGATTTTGAAATTAAACTCGCCACTCTAAACCTAATCAAACATTTCCATGGTCTTCCGAGAGGAGACCCCTTTTGCCACCTTGAGGAGCTAATTGTCCTCACTTCAACCACCCATTCTTGCAATGTGCAGGAAGAGGTGTGGCTCATGAGACTTTTTCCTCTCTCACTAAAAGACAATGCATCACATTGGTTTAGAATAGCCAGGCATCCTATCACCACTTGGCCCCAATTAAAAAGTGCTTTTCTAAAAAAATTCTTCTCGATAGGTTGTACAAATGCTTTACGTTGATCAATAATGACCTTTCAACAAAAATCTAGTGAACCTCTCCATGAGTCTTGGGTGAGATTTCAAGAGCTACTTAGAAGTTGCCCTCACCATGAAATGCCACAATGGCAGCTAGTGCAGATCTTCTATCATGGATTAAATGATCAATTAAAATGATCTGTGGATGCTTCAGTGGGGGTAATTTCCTTAATAAAGATGTCAAAAGTGCCTACCGCCTTTTTGAAGAAATGAGTGAAAACTCATTTAATATGGCTTCAATGGACACTTTTGGTAGAACTAACAACCCAAGACTTGGAGTCAATGAAATTGACTCTAAATTCACATCTGTTCCAGTCACTCAAGATGATCTACATATGATAGCTCAACGATTGGATCAGATGCAAATTAACCAGAAAAAAATGGAAGAAAAGCTCACCCAAAAACAAGCTCCTTACCCTAACTCTCCCCACCTTCTCAAAAGAGAGAATCTGCACAATATCAATGCTACCTCTACTGGGTAGCAATTTCCTTTTGATTTCTCACAAGATCTACTAACAGGGACTTTTGATTACATGAATCAAAATTTTCTTGACTCCACCATTGAAAACATCTCTGCTCTCCAAGAGCAATTTAGAAATCCCTCCAATACTTGCAATCAAAACTGGAGGACCAACTCGAATCCCTCTTGGAAAGCCCCAAATCAGATTCCGTTTCCCAAACAAAATCAATTTAGGAATTATGGGCAAACTTATATCAACTTGGGCCATCCTAGGAAGATATTAACACCCAAGCCATGAAAACTCTACAAGGTATGCAGAATCAAATGACAGAAGCAACCCGCATGGTAACCAACTTGCAACAACAAGTTAAGTTTACCACTGATAATAGACCTACGGTTAATTTGCCATCCCAACCCATGCCCAACCCTAACAATTAATGGAATCGATATCAAGGTGGATATCTCAGTCAACCTATCTACCCAACACCCTAGCACCTGCCGGGTTTTAATCAAAATCAGGTCCCCCATCCTCCTAGAAACAACCATACTGTGAATGCAATAACTCTAAGGAATGGGAAAACCACTCATGATCCCTTGCCTACCCAAGAAACCCACCTAAAGGAAGAGTAGATCAACTCTTCTCCCTCTTCTTCTAACCCCGTTTAGGAACCCAAAAATGCAAAACAGGAACATGCAACACCTTTTCCACAAGACCTTCACTCTTCATAAACTAAGAAAAAGAAATCCAAGCCCACTGATAAGGAATTGATGGATCTTTTTGGGCATGTAGAAATTAATATCCCTCTCCTAGATGCCATAAAATACATTCCTGTCTAAGCCAAATTCTTGAAAGGATTGTATACACTGAAAAGGCAGCCAAGAAACCTAAGAAAGGTGATCCTCCCAGAGACAGTAAGCTCAGTTGTGCAAAGCAAACTGCCTCTGAAAAGAAAAGATCCAGGTGCCCCCTTTATTCAAGTAGTCATTAATGACACTTCTTTTGATCGTGCCTTATTGGATCTCGGTACCTCAATTAATCTCATCCCCACTGTCATTTTCGAGGAATTCAAGATCGATGAATTAAAGCCTGTTGAGGTAACACTTCAACTAGTAGACCAATCTACAAATAAACCCAAGGGGATTATCGAGGATGTAATAGTCCGGGTTAAAAACTATCTATTTGTCATACACTTTTTGGTCCTTGACATAGAGGTATCATAAGCTTTAAGGAATTCCCCCATAATTCTTGGAAGATCATTCTTAGCCATCGCTAAAGCCAATATTGATTGTGACTTTGGAAAGATGAAAATCATATGCGGTGGTGAATCTATTACCCTAGATATTTTCCAAGCTTCTAGGCATTTCCAAGAACCATATTTCTTTGATGACTCAGATTTGGAGATTAAAAATTTAGTGGAGGAAACAATGCAGATTTCACACATGGGTTCCTACTTTACAGTTCACACGGTTCATGAACAATCTGATTTAACCCACCCTCCCACCCTAACCACCCCTTCTACATCTAACCCTTCATCTAACTCTCTCCCTCTCACTTCACCCCTCAATCCTCAAGCAGAAATCATTTCGGAGCTGGCCCTCAACTGGAATTAAAACCCATGCTCAACTCCCTTAAATATGTTTTCCTGGGTCCAAATCGGACCATGCCCCTGATTATCAATTCTGGACTTACTGGGGCACAAGAGGAAAAACTTCTCCAGGTATTGAGCAAAAATAGAAAAGCTATTTGCTGGACCCTTTCTGATCTTAAGGGTATTCATCTGTCCTACTACACCCATCGAATTTATCTTGAGGACGATTCTCGCCCCTTCTGCCAACCACAAAGGAGCTTAAACCCTAATATGTAGGAGGTGGTAAAAAAGGAGATTATAAAGTGGCTTGATGTTGATATCATCTACTCGATTTCTGATAGTTCCTAGGTTAGTCCCACACAAGTAGTTCCTAAAAAGGCCAGACTAATAGTTGTCACTAATGAACATGGGGAAAATATAGCCACTAGGATCGCTTCTTCTCGGTGCATGTGCATCGATTATACAAAATTGAACACCGCCACCAAGAAGGACCATTTTTCGCTCCCTTTTATTTATCAAATCTTGGAGTGATTAGCCAGACATGATTACTACTATTTCTAGATAGTTGTTCTAGCTATAATCAAGTTGCTGTCCATCCTGAGGATCAAGACAAAACTACATTCACTTGCCCCTTTGGAACCTTCGCTTTTTGGAGGATGCCTTTTGATCTTTGCAACACACCCATAACTTTTCAACGGTGTATGCTTGCAATTTTTTTAGACCTGGTAGGTGGCTGTTTGGAAGTCTTTATGGATGACTTCTCTGTATTTGGAGATTCTTTTAATCTTTGTCTTAGAAATCTTGAAAGAACTCTCTAAAAATGCACAGAAGTTAACCTAGTCCTCAGTTGGGGAAAAGTCATTACATGGTCTAGGAAGGCATTGTCCTGGGCCATGTCATTTCCAAAAAAGGAATTATAGTAGATCAAGCTAAAATCGATGTTATCTCTAAGCTCCCATCGCCCACTTCTGTAAAATAGATTCGATCCTTTTTGGGGCATGTGGGCTTCTACTGCCATTTCATTAAGAATTTTTCTTAAATCTCCAAGCCCTTAAGTCAACTACTTACCAAAGACCAGCCTTTTGACTTCAATGACCAACTCCTGGAGAGTTTCAATCAGCTAAAGAAGGATGTCACAGAGGCACCAATTTTATAGGGACCTGACTGGAATTGTCCCTTTGAGTTAATGACTGATGCCTCGGATTTTGCTGTGGGGGTCGTTCTGGGGCAACAAATTGGCAAGAAGCTCGTTGTGATCTACTATGCTAGCAAAATTATTGATGATGCACAACGGAATTACACAGTTACTGAAAAAGAACTTCTTGCCATTATCTTTGCCCTAGAAAAATTTCACTCTTATCTGTTGGGGTCACATGTCACTATATACACCGACCACTCAGCACTTAAATATTTGCTGAACAAGAAGGATGTGAAACCTCATCTTATCCGTTGGATCTTGCTGCTTTAGGAATTTGACCTAGAAATCAAGGATAACGTGGGATCGTAAAATGTAGTGGCTGATCATCTCTCTTGTCTTATGATGAATGATATGTTGACCCCCTGATTGTGTAGCAATCATAAGCCCTAATCCACCTGAATTAAGTTAGAACCAGCTTAACTTATGCATTCTGCATGCATTCGCATCGTACTTTGCGTCATAGTTGATTTATTAGATTTGTGATTAATAATGTCATTATAATTGAGAGGAATACAACAATCGTAGGTAATTCGAGGCTACGGATGACTGATCCAACCATATGGGTCTACTTAGAACGACGATAGGAGTCCAATGCTTTGAAGATCACATCGATCAGACTCCTGTAGCATCCTATGGAATCTACAGAAGAGCAAAAACCAAGAGGAAAAAAGGAGAAAATCTGGACCTCAGATGAAAATCCAATCGTACGAATGGATCCAGATCAGCGATCGTAGTCCAACAGTGCAAGAATCATTTCAATCGGAGGCCTACATCAACATTTACAAAAGAGAGAAGATGGACAACCATGATGGTGCCACGTGGCTCAATCGCAGCTGTCCCTCACACTGGGCCCAACTCATGAAGGAGTCTCCCCACGTGACTTCGACTGTTGGATTGCCATCCCATGGCCATGAGCTACCCACGTCACCCGCTCCCTCACGCTCTATCAAAGACGATCAAGCCTCAACCGTTGAATCTCCATCCAACGGCTGAGGACAGATGGACGCAAAGTGGCAACTACGACAATTTGTGTGTGTAGTGCAGTGGAGAGCGTGCTCGAACAGCGACGCATGATGCGGGATCGAATCGCGATTCGCAAGAGATCAAGGTGGCAGTGCGCGGGTGAATCTCAAGCGTTCAATTGACATCGAGTAGCTAAGGCATGACCACGTGGAGCACTGGTAGGCGTTGGAAGAAGATGCGCGTGATAACGTGCGAGTAAATGCTCGTGTGCACAAAGTGGGAATTCAAAGGCGATGTTGTGGCTTGTTTTAAGCTGTCCGATCGCGAGATCGGATGGTCGAGATCAAGGCGCGTGATTTAAATCGCGAGGGTGTGTGCGTGGAGAGAGAAATTAGTAGCGGACGTTGGGCATGTGGGCGTGGCAAGCGCTAAGCTGTCAGATTGTGATCCAAGGCTCCAGTGTGCGCCACATGGTGCAACTAGAGGCAATTCGAGCGTAGAAGGTGTAAATGAAGGCCTATTGAGGTGCGATCTAATCCGTTGATCTCCCGATCGACGAATCTGATCATCAGAAGGTTGTTGCATGATTTTTTGGGGCTCAAATGCCCATCTTGTCCCTCATAAATGCTATAAAAGAAGGCTTAGGGCCCCCCAAAAGGACAAGTTCCACCAGAACTCCTCCAGACCCTCTCCAACTCTTCAGACCTTCTTCTCCAGCTCTCTCAGTCTCTGACTCTCTTCCTTTGAAGTGCCCACCAAGTCACATTGGTGGACCACTGTTACTCTCCCTAGCCTCTCCATAAGGCCACCACGAACCACCCGTGGTGCCGTTATTCTGCTACATAGTAGTTTTCATTTATGCTCTAGTTAGATAGAAAGAACTTGTTCTAGTCATAATTATATTTTTACAATTCATGATCAAACTATCTACATGATATACATATTGTGATATATATATAGATTAGTTTGCAATTAGTAGCATATTCTATGTTAGCATTCTAATTTAGTTTTGAAATCAAAAGTGCTTTCTGCCTCCCTGAGTTTGACCAAGACTCACCAGTTCCGTTAAAATTTATTTGTCGAGATGTATTTTGCGCTATACTACGATGTATTCATCTTCTTTACGTGATTTACACCATGACCAAATTGGTGTCATTGTCGGGAAGGCATGGCGATTTTTTATTTCATAGATGATTTAGTGTTTTTTTTTTGTGCAGGATGAACTAGGGATTGGCGCATGCATCGGGCACTAAATTATCAAGGTGCACATGTTCATTTTAGATTATATTAGAATTAGGAATTCCTAGGTAGTTAGGATTTGCTTTATATATATATTAAAAAAAAAACTTTCCGCTATCTTTAGAAACTCAGCCAGAATTTGATTGTTATTTTTAAAATTCTATAGCTGTGTTTCTAGTGCTCTAAAAATCTTGAAATTCGAATAGGAACTAGATTTTCAAACTATCTTTCCAATGCCACTGTTCCCAAAGAGAAATTCAATCTTTGTAATTTTTGAAAATTTGTGGAGTACACATGGGTCAAACAAACTGAAAATTAAATTTTTATGAACTTAAAAAATTAATTTTGACCAACATACAAATTTGATTTACTCAAGATTGGTGGGGTTTGAAAGATAATCAAATTATCTTTCATTCTCATATTTTTACCTAATTTTTGGAGCATATTTGATACTGTTTCCAATAGAAAGACAAACATGGGGTCCAAATCTTAGATTTGACCCCCTGTTAGTTAAAAAATTCATAAATATTTATTGGAAGTAGTAAAACTTCTGAAAAAAATACTCTCTAAAAAGCTTTTTGAAAAGGAAATCTTCTTGCCAATTTTCAAATCATTTGGATTCCAAATTTACTTAAGAGTTTGTGTTTCGATTAGTGGTTTGCAATCTGAAACAACGTAGAAGTGCTTGAGCCTTAAGATCACATTGGACTAGCCTGGACTTACTTGAGCCAGTGTTAGTCGATGAGGCAAGTCAACTTGTGGACTGCTCACCATCTACTGAATTGAAGAAAAAGGTTAAAAAATTCATGAAAACATATCAAATAACCTGCATTTGTCTTGAAACTACTGGGTGATTTCAAACTCTCAAACCAAACCTGGTGACTAAGCCTACGAGGTAGTGTTAAACGACCATGGCTAAGGGGTACAAAGGAATCGAAGGTGAAAGCCGAAGGAAGAACCTTCCTCTTAGTCCCCTCGTACACAGACTGGGCAGGTTAGTTTGAGAGGCAGGGATTATCTTCAGTCGATTTCTTGACAAATTTCTTTAGAAATTCCAACCTGAACGAAAAATCTAGTCATCTAATCTTAAGGACCAATTTGATTAATAAGGCCTTAGCCTTGTTTTGCTTGACTACACCAACCCTTTGAGTTGGTGTATGCAAGGAAGAAGGTTGTTTGGACCTAAACTTATGGGACCTTGGGACCCAAACCCTCTTCCTTACACCCAACTCTCTTCCTCTCATTTAGTAGAGATGGCTAATCTGGGTCCTCGAGTTGGTCAGCACCTTGAGAATCAAGACCCAATGGCTTGTCTGGAAGCCAGGGTCGAGGAAACTGAGTAGAAATATGAGCAGAGCATCGACAGAATCCTCACAATAGTTGACAGGGTGCAGCATCCACCACGTGGAGAACAACTGCAGGACTTCTACAATCCGGTGGCAATGATTATAGCACCTCAGGTCTAGATTCCCACAGATGAAAACTCAAATGAAAATCCCTTCCAGCACATTAAAGATCTAAGTTGAATTGCAGAGTCAGTTCGACCCAGAAATATAGATATCGGAATTGTTCTCATGAAGACTTTTCCTTTTTCTCTCAAGGATAAAGCTGCTTATTGGTTTAAGACTATCAGGAGGCCAATTGGAGCCTGGGAGGATTTACATTGAGAATTCCTCCAAAAGTTCTTCCTGATTGGTAGAACAAATGCTATGAGGCACGCAATCACAACCTTTGCCCAAGGCCCTGGAGAGAAACTGCATGATGCCTGGGACAGATCCCACAATCTTCTCAGGAAGTGCTCGCACCATGGAGTACCCAGATGGCACCTTGCACAAGTCTTTTACCTTGGGCTAGATGACACACATCAGTACCTGGCTGAAGCATCTGGTGGTGGAAATTTTCTCGTGAAGGACAAGAACAACGCATTCGAATTGTTAGAGTCAGCGGAGAACTCGATGAATGCCGCCTCAATGAACTAGTTCCAATGACCTGGACAGCAACGAGTTAGTGTCCACGAAGCTCACACTGAGTCTGCTCGAGCCGACATGGACATTATCATGAAGAAGCTGGACAAGGTGGATCAGCTCGACAAAAAGCTCGATGAATTAATTCGAACAAGATCTGGATTTCCTGGCAGCACTGCTGCATCCCACTCATCCATCGCATCCCGAGCTCCTTCTGCTCGAGTACATCTACTCACTTGGGATGTTTCTTCTCCATCTCTGCGGAATCCAGCGTATCAGGAACCTGTGAATAATCTAGATCTGGCATCGTACAATCAGGGTTATGCACCACATGAAAACTTAAGTGCGTATTCTTTTGATGAATTTGCATCTGAGACATCGTTGGTCTACGAAGATGTCAGTGCTATCCATGGTTACAGGCATAGTAACCCATATTCTGAGATGTATAATCCAGGTTGGCACCAGCATCCTAACTTCTCCTGGTTTGGTGACTCATAGAGACCAAATCAAGACCCACACTACCAGACCAGACAATACGGGTATGCGTAGAACACATACCCCAAGTAGTAGCCATTCCCGTCATAGCAACAAACACGTTCTATTTATCAGCCACTGCACTAAGCTGCCAACTACTCTCCAAAGCGGGCTGACTCTTTGCAGTCACTGAAGGAGGAATTACAAGAGTTAATCCGAAAATTGATTCATGACAACCTGTAAATTATGAAAGCTATGGCTGACCAAATACAAAACATACAAAATGCACAAGATCAGATGATGCAGGAGCATAGATCACAGGGAGCCTTGCCCTCCCAACCTATCCCAAACCCAAGGTATGCGCAGAATCAGGGCACCCCACCTAGATTCCAAGCACCATAAGGATAAGCACATGTTATTCTACAAGCACCTCCAGCACCACCTGGTTATGGGAAAGGTCAGCCACCTTTATTGCCAAACCCTGTGTATTCTGGCCCAATCACTCCTCTGCCACCTCATGGACAACACACCGATGCAAAGGTTGTCAATTTGAGGAGCGGAAAGACTACACAGGACCCACTACCTAGGCAAGCAGGTCATGATTTTTCACTCCCTTCACCACAGGATGGTTCGACTCCATCTTCATCTTAGGAGCCATCTACGATTGATATGGGAAAGAGGCCACTTGACCCTGAGATTCCCGTCACTTTTCCTGAGGCTTTGACACAAAATATAGCATGGAAAAAGGATACGAGGAATTTTAAGGACCTGAAATCAATGTTTAAGGGAGTACATATTCAGGTCCCTCTCCTCGAGGCCATTGATCACATTCTGGCTGTCACTGGGTTCTTTAAGGACTATTGTACCTTGAAGCGACAGCCGAAAAATGGATAACAGGCAGTACTATCGGAGGAGGCTCGCATTGTGATTCTAGCCGACTTACCACCTAAGAAGAAAGACCCTAGTACCCCACTCATTTCCTACTTTTTGCAGGATTCTCCATTTGATCGAGCCCTTCTTGATCTGGGTTCGTCCATCAACTTGACTCCCACTGCTGTATATGATCGATTTCAATTTGGGGAGTTAAAACCCACCTCGGTTATGATTCAGCTGGCTGATAGATCAGTAAAAACACTGAGGGGGGTGGTTGAGAATGTGATCGTAAAATTTTGCGGATTCTGCTTTCCCATAGACTTTTTCATTCTCGATATGGAGGTTCCTGCTGATCTCCACAATGCACCTATTATTCTAGGTCGCCCATTTCTAGCAACAGCCTGAGCAAATATTGACTGTGCATCCAGGTGTATGGAGATTACCTTAGGTGATGAAAGACTTAGACTTGACATATTCAGGGCATCAAGGAACTTCGATTGTGATCACATTGAGGAGGATGGTGAAGATGAAGAATCAGCTTTTTGTAGTAACCCTGGGCTCCTTTGTGACGACCCAATGTCTCATTCGTCTGCACTATCAGGGTTCTTAGATCTTAATCCACACAGGACTGAGGCAAATGATGTACACATTTCATCCCGTAGATTTGATTGTCCAGGGTGTTCATCTGATCGTAACACCCCTGATCCTGATTATCCTGTCCAACCAAGTGATGATCTGCTTCCATCAAGATAGGATTACATGACCTCTGCATGCAGATTTTCCATTAATCAGGATCATTAGATTTCCACTATTGATTCTACTCCTATTCAGACTCCCACTCCAAACCCCTGATTCTGATTTTCCTGTGATTGAACTAAAGCCCTTACCTGACTCACTCAAATACGTGTTTTTGGGTGAAAGTAGATATACCCGGTGATCATTAGTGCTCACCTAACCCTAGAACACGAGCATCAATTGATTTTTGTATTACAAGACCATACGGCTACCTTAGGGTGGAGTATTATTAATCTCCGCGGTATTCGCCCTTCATATTGCACTCATCATATCTACACAGATGAAGGGGTGAAACCTTTGAGACAACCTTAGAGGTGCCTAAACCCTAATATGCTCGAGGTTGTTAAGAAGGAGATCATCAAATGGTTAGATGCTGACGTTATCTATCCAATTTCCGACAGCTAGTGGGTGAGTCCTATTCAGATCGTCACCAAAATGGTAGGACTCACCGTAATTAAGAATGAAATGGGCGAATCCATCCCAACCCTCACCACACTTCATGGCAGGTTTGCATTGATTATAGGAAACTAAACACAGCTACCAAAAAGGATCATTTTCCATTACTTTTTATTGATTAGATCTTAAAAAGGTTAACCGAATGCTTTCTGGATGGATACTCTGGGTACAACCAAGTTGCAATTAACTCGGAAGAACAAGACAAGACAACTTTTACTTGTCCCTTCAGAACATTTGCCTTCAAGCGGATGCCCTTTGGCCTCTGTAATGCACCAACAACATTTCAGCATTACATGATGGCCATCTTCTTTGACATGATCGAGGACTATGTAGAAGTGCTTATGGATGACTTCTCTATTTTCATAGACGATTTCTCATCTTGTCTTGATAACCTCACGAAGATCCTGAGGAGGTGCATAGATGTTAACCTAGTACTTTCATGGGAGAAAAGCCATTTTATGGTGAGGGATGGAATTGTACTGGGTCACAGGATCTCTTCTAATGGACTTGAGGTTGACCAAGCTAAGTCCAAAATCATTTCTCGATTACCTCCGCCTGGCTCGGTAAAACAAATCAGATCATTCTTATGGCACGTCAAATTCTATCAAAGATTCATTCGAGACTTCTCAAAAATTTCTCATCCATTGACAAATCTTTTGGTAGCCGACGCCCCCTTTAACTTTGATTCCTCGTGTCTTAATGCTTTTGAGACTTTAGGAAGTGCTGTTTCGAATGCACCTATTCTCCAACCTCTCGACTGGTCTCTTGATTTCGAGATGATGTGTGACACCTCCAACTTCGTTTTCGGAGTGGTTCTAGGCCAACGCTTAGAGAACCATCCATTCGTAACATACTATGCTAGCAAAATGCTTAATGAGGCTCAGCGTAGCTATACAGCTATTGAGAAAGAGCTGCTAGCCGTAGTATTCAGGTTGGAGAAGTTTAGATCATACCTACTCAGGTAAAAAGTGACTATCTTCACTTACCATTTCACACTCCAGCATTTGTTAGCAAAGAAGGATGCCGAACCTAGACTTATCAGATGGATCCTTCTTTTGCAGGAATTCGATGTCGAGATCCATGACAAAGCCGGAGCTCATAATGTCATGGCGGATCACCTATCCCGGATAAACCCCGAACACATTCCATACTCCCTGCCTATATCAGATTGATTTCCGAATGAATCTTTGTTGGCTATTAACTCTATTGAGTTTCCTTGGCACGCCGATATTGCAAACTATCTCGTCGTAGGCAAACTGTCTATAGGATTATCCAAGGATCAAAATCTCAGATTTATTTCAGAGGATAAGTTTTATTTCTAGAACAACCCATTGCTCGTTCGCATTGGAGTTGATCAAATCATCAAACGATGCATCCCCAACTCTAAAATCTCGAGTGTGTTATCCTTCTACCACAGCGATGCTTGTGGGGGTCATTTCTCAGGTCAAAAAATTGTTGCAAAGATTTTGCAGTCTGGATTCTTCTGGCCAACCATTTTCAGAGACACACATGAGTTTGTTAAATGCTGTAAGCGATGTCAGTCGGTCGTTTCTATGACCCGGAGAGACATGATGCCTCTCCAACCTATTCTAGTCATAGAAGTATTCGACGTCTGGGGCATCGACTTTATGGGCCCTTTCCCGAACTCGTAAGGCTTTGAGTACAAGCTTCTCGCTGTTGACTATGTCTCAAAGTGGGTTGAAGCTATCCCGACAAGACAGGCTGATCATAAAACCGTTATATCCTTCATATAGGAATCTATTTTCACAAGATTCGGAGTCCACTGCGCTCTGATTAGCAATGGGGGCAGTCAGTTCATCCATGCCCATTTCAGATCTCTGTTGAAGAAATATAGGGTACATCACTGTATTGCTACCCCATATCACCAACAAACCAATGGGCAGGCTGAAGTGTCTAACCATCAAATCAAGCTTGTTCTTCAAAAGAAGGTTAGACTTGATAGGAAGGACTGGTCTGATCGATTGACCGACGCACTTTGGGCATATCGAACTGCATACAAGGCCTGGCTTGGAATGTCACCATACCACATGGCGTATGGAAAGGCCTATCACATTCTAGTAGAGCTGGAGCACCGTGCCTTTTGGGCAGTACAGAAGTGTAATTTTAAGCTTGATATAGGAGGTTATGAGAGAAAGCTCCAGCTCAGCGAGTTAGAATAGATTCAGTGGGAAGCCTATGAGAATGCAAAGATATACAAAGATAAGACTAAGGCTTTCCATGACCGACACATCTGGAGGAAGGAGTTCAGGCCTAACTAGCAGGTTTGGTTATTTGATTCCCAACTCAAATTCTTTGCGAGAAAGCTCAAGTCCAAGTGGACTGGGCTGTATCTGGTAATCCACCCGTATCCTAATGGGGCGGTCCAAATTATGGACCCAAAATCTAGGTAGGTATTTATGTTAAATGGCCAGTGGCTCAAGCCATTTTAGCCCAAGAACCTCCTCCTGCTGATGAAACGATATATCTTGAGGATGTGTGACTAACATTTCACCCAGCTGGAGGCATTGAACTCAGCAATTATACATATATACATATCCTTTATACATAGCATATTTCATTTTGGCATAGTATTTTGCATATTGTGATTACCATTGTAGTGTTGGCATGAGTTGAATGACAAGTCAGGAGCAGTTCTAGGTGATTTCTCTCCACTTGCACCCTGCCTTATTTCAATTTCTTTTATTTATACATGAGGACATGCAACAACTTAGGCATGGAGGGGGGTAGTACATATAAATTGAAAATTTTCTACCAACACCTAGGGGGAATAGATCATTTTATCAAGAGGTTTTATTAAGGATTTATTCTTTAGTAGATTCCAGAACTTAGAATCTAGTACAATTTCACACTTGCACATAGAATTTGCAATGGATCCAATGAGAAGATTGATAGACATCTCTAGTTTGTCGAGAAGAAGCATTGCTTCTTCTCCTGAACCCTTGGACAGTAATCAGGGAGTCAGGTGAACCATCTTCTAGTAGATCCACCAAAAACATGTGTGAGGTGAAAGTAGAGAGTCTGCTGGTGATTTAAAACTAGTGTAAGGAATCTTAAATTCTGAATAATTAGATAATGATACTTGAAGTTAGGCATAGTTTTCGCTCTCAGTTCTTGCATAACAATTCTTTGAGAGAATCCTTGCAAGAGCTACCAAATAAGGCAAATATACAGAGAGCAGGTTTTGATAAAACTAAGACTACGGTGGATAGTCATGACTGTCCTTCACGGAATCCTCGGCTGAAGGAGGGTACTGATATCTAGGTCAAAAATATGTTGTCTTATCCATTCCCTTCCTGGTGCTAAGAATAGGCACTTCCACCAAATAAGCCACCTGATATCCTCTTGAACACCCCTAATTCCGAATAATGCCTCGTAAATAAAAGTATGTCTGTTATGTTCATTGTGTTGATAGATATGGCGTTATGCTAGAGGGTATGAAAGAAAAAAAATAAAAAAAAAGAGAAAAGAAAAAGTGAAGAAAAAGAAAAAAATTATCATGTTGAGAAGTGTATGTGAGTCAAGTATATTGAGGCAACAACACCTACCATCCTCACAAACCACCAAATACAGCCTCGACCCACTTTTTCTTGTATTTCTAACCGCCTGAATATGGGCTGAGGGCTTCTAACTTAGTCGTAGGGTTATCAGAACCTAATCAAAGTGTAATGCCATGAGAGGTCACCAAATATATCCACAAATCTGGTGAGATGTGAGCTTAGGAAAAAGAGAGCACAGTTTTCTAGCTCTCTCTAAGTTGATTTAATAATCTGAAAATATAGATTCTGAAATACTAATATCTATGTAGCACCAGAAGAGAGTGAGCCACCAAATACAAACCCAGTTAACTTAGACATCTTCTACCTAATCCAAAAGTGTGGGGCTAAAACCAGAGGATATTCTATGTTCCCGAGAGAAGAGGTTTGCCTATCCCAACAAAATTTTACTAGGGGCCAAGTACTAGCTTTAGATGTGTGTTGACTTTTCACTTGGATTCGTTGTAGAAGCTACAACACTACACATTCATGGTTATTTGGATTCTAAACTTTTGGATGAAGCAAAAAGAAATAAATTTCTAGTCAAACTCTTGATAAATTGCATTTAATCTTGCACTTGCCAGGGACTAACAAGATTTAGGCATGGGGGTTTGATTGCAAAGCGATCATAGGCCCTAATCCACCTGAATTAAGTTAGAACCTAGCTTAACTTATGCATTCTGCATGCATTCGCATCGTACTTTGCATTATAGTTGATTTATTAGATTTATGAATAATAATGTCATATTATGCTCTAATTGAGAGGCATTAACAATCGCAGGTAGTTTGGGGCTGCAGATGACTGATTCAACCATACAGATTTGTTCAGAATGACGATGGGAGTCCAATACTTCCAAGATCACATCGATCAGATTCCTATAGCATCCTATGGAATCTGCAGAAGAGCAAGAGCCAAGAAGCAAATAGGAAAAAATCCAGACCTCAGATGAAAAATCCAACTGCACGTATGGATCTGGATCAGCGATTGTAGTCTAATGGTGCAAGAATCATGTCAATCGGAGGCCTACATCAACATTTATAGAAGAGAGAAGATGGTTGGCCATGATGGCACCACGTGGTACCATCGTAGCCGCCCCTCACACCAGGCCCAACTCATGAAGGAGTCTCCCCGCACATTTTAGGCCATTGGATCGCCATCCAACGGCCATGAGTTGCCCACGTCACCCTGTCCCTCACGCTCTACCAAAGACGATCAAGCCTCAACCATTGGATCTCCATCCACCAGCTGAGGACAGATGGATGCAAAGCGGCAACTGCGATAATCCGTGCACGTAGCACAGCGGAGAGAGTGCTCGAATAGCGGCGCATGATGCGGGATCGAATCGCGATTCGTAGGAGATCAAGGCGGCAATGCGCACGGGTGAATCTCAAGTGTCCGATCGATATCGAGTGATAAACACCAGTTTATCATCATTCTTATGCATTAAAACAAACCTAGCTCTTAGGATTTTACTCCGCAAATGGGTTTTTGGGCTGCATTTAGGCATCAATTAGGTTAGGCATGCATTGCACTTTTTAGTATCTTTTTAATGTGTTTTTGTGAGTGTTAGGGATATGCAGATTGTAAGAACTCCAAAATCCTAGCACTCAGGAAGGCAACTGGTGAAGAAGAAGCTCAGGCTAACTGGAACTCAGCTTCATCCGGCTCACCATAGCTGGATTCCAGCTCACTTGAACTAGGGTTAGCTCATCTTAGCTCCATTCAGCTCATCTCAGTTGAATAGCAGCTTAAGAGAGCTCAGCTTACCTCACCCTAGCTCAGGTCAGCTCAGATCCCGCTCAACTTAGCTGAGTCTAGCTCATCTCAGCTCCCATTAGTCCATAGGGAACTCTAGCTAGCTCAGCTGAGTTGACTGGAGTTCACCCCAGCTCAGGTCCAGCTACATCCAGCTCTACTCAACTTCAGCCAGCTAAAGATGACTTCATTCCAGCTTAGGAAGCTCAAGTCCAGCTCCCAGGGACTCAACTTAGCTCAACTCAGTTGAGCTAAGCTACCTTAGCTGCCTCACCCAGCTTGATCCTCCCTGGGAGCATTAGACCCAGCTCACCTCAGCTCCTTTCAGCAGAAGCCAGCTTGCTTTATCTTAGCTAAGTAGCTAGCAAAGAACTAGCAAGCCAAGCCAGCTAAGGTAGCTCCTTGCAGCTCTCTTCAGCAACCACCAGCTCTAGTGCAACTCAAGATGACTATCTCCAGCTCTTCTCCCTGAAAACCCTAGCTCCAAATGCCTCCAACTCTACTCCCTACTAGTTAAGCTAGCTAAGCTGCTTAACTTAGCTAGTCCACCTCCATGGCACCAAAACCTACTACCCTACTACCTAAGCTCCAGCAAAAAGACCACCTACTCCTACTTTATTTTGGTGCCAACTATCCCTTCCATCACCACCCTACATCCACCATCAAAAGCTATCTCCACCCTCCATTTTCTCCCTCCAAAAATATCCAAGCACCCCTTCATTTCCCTCCAAAAAAACACCATAACCACCCCCTTCCCATCCTATAAATACCCTACCCTACCACCACATAATTCCCATCCTCCATTAGTGTATTTTGCTACCTAAACCACCTATACCTACGGCCAAGAAGAAGGAGTAGAGAAGGAGATTAAAGGGGCACATCACTAGCCCTTTTGGTGCCTTCTTCTCCCCACTCTCTTCAACTTGGGCCACGCCAAGGAGGAGGACTCTTCCACTTCAAGGAGGATGGCCAGGCAAAGGAGAAGGACCTAGGGTGGACGTCCACCCTTGGAGAGAAGCTTAGGGCACGCCCCCTTAGGGCTTGCCTTGGAGGACATCACCTTGGCGGAGCACAGCAAGGAAGGAGTTGAAGGATTCTTTTCAAGCTTGGGAGCCACCAACCTTGGAGCAAGAAGCCCTCTTCTTCACCATCTATCTAGAGGATTTGTGTTTGCTTTTCTTTATTTTAATTTTTCTAGTAGTCGAAGCATTCCTCTACTAGGCCTTTTTTTTTTGTAAAACACTTTTCATTTATCTAGTTGCCTTCTTTACAATTTCTGATTTGCATTTCTACTTGCTTGTTTATAGCATTCTTCACTCCTTCTCCCTAATTATTCTAGGCCTCCACTCGCCTAGAGTGAGCTTAGGGAGAGGTTCTACTTGCCACTTAGAAGTAGTATTTTAAATTTGAAGTGTAAATCACCTTTCCACCACCATTTCGCATGTTGTCATAATTCAAAAATAAAAAAATGATATATTGAAAAAAATACCAAAAAGAAAGTTGAGATTTGTATTCTAAGCAAGAGAATCACTTTTGCAAACATTTGCCCTCCTTGGACGACCCTAGATACTCCCCTATCTAGGAATATAAATTTAAGAGTTGATCGGTTTTACGCGTTACAACGACCTAATTAACAAATCGCGTAAAATCTGCTATCATCGAGCAGCTAAGGCGTGATCGTGTGGCGTACTGGCAGGCGTTGGAAGAAGTCTCATGTGTGCACGAAGTGGGGATTCAAAGGCGGTGCTGTGGCTTGTTTTAAGCTGTCCGATCGCGAGATCGAACGGTCGAGATCAGGGCGCACGATTTAAATCGCAAGGGCACGTGCGTGGAGAGAGAAATCAGGAGTGGATGTTGGCCTCTCGTGTGGCGATTGCTGAGCCGTCAGATCGTGATCCAAGGCTCCAGAGCGTGCCACGTGACGCAACCAGAGGCAATTTGAGCGTAAAAGGTGCAAATGAAGGCTTATTGAGGTGCGATCTGATCCGTTGATCTCCCGATAAATGGATCTGATCACCAGAAGGTTGTTGCACGATTTTGGGGGCTCAAATGCTCATCTTGCCCCTCATAAAAGCTATAAAAGAAGGCCCAGGGCCCCCCAAGAAGGACATCTTTCACCAGAACTCCTCCAGACCCTCTCCAACTCTTTAGACCTTCTCCAGCTCTCTCCATCTCTGGTTCTCTTCCTCTGAAGCACCCAGTAAGCCACCTTGGTGGACCATCGTTGCTCTCCCTAGCCTCTCCAAAAGGCCACCACGAACCACCCTTGGTGCCCTTATTCTGCTACATAGTAGTTTTCATTTATGCTCTAGTTAGATAGATAGCAAGAACTTGTTCTAGTCATAATTATATTTTTACAATTCATGATCAGACAATCTGCATGATATACATATTGTGATATATATATTAGTTTGCAATTAGTAGCATATTCTCTAAGTTAGCATTCTAATTCAATTTTGAAATCGAAAGTGCTTTTTGCCTCCTTGAGTTCGACCAGGACTCACCTGTTCTGTTAAAATTTTTTTGTTGAGATGTATTTCGCGCAATACTACGACGTATTCATCTTCTTTATGCAATTTACTCCACAACCACCCCCTAATAAATTCCCTGATGAGACAATCTTAGCTGCCAATACCTTCCCTTGGTTTGCACCTATTGCAAACTACTTAGCAACAGAACAAATCCCCTCTAATTGGCGAAAAAGCAAAAGGGATAAGTTCTTTGCTGACATTAAATATTACTTTTGGGAGGAGCCCAATCTTTTCTGCGTCTGTGCTGATTAGGTCTTAGATGGTGTGTCCCTGATTTAGAAATTCATGATATTCTGACACATTGTCACTCAATGGCCTGTGGCATCCATTTCTCAGGAAAGAAACTGCAGCTAAGGTCCTCAATTCTGGATTCTTTTGGCCCAGCTTGCACAAAGATGCTTATTCCTTTGTTCGATCCTGTGTACGTTGCCAGAGCATCGGCAACATGACTCGGAAGGATATGATGCCCCTAAATCCAATCTTAGAGGTTGTAATTTTTGATGTATGGGGCATTGACTTCATGGGATCGTTCATCAACTCTTGTGGGTATTTATATATACTAGTTGTAGTTGAGTAGGTATCAAAATGGATCAAAGCAATACCCACATGCACCAATAATCATAAAGTGTAGTTGAATTTATCAAGAAAAACAATTCTCGAGATTCGACGTTCCCAAGGCCATCATCAGTGACAGAGGATCACATTTCACTCACTCTCAATTCCATCACCTTTTCAAATATGGGGTTAGGCATAAAATTTCCACTCCCTATCATCCCCAAACAAATGGCCAAGCAGAAGTTTCTAACTATGAGATAAAAAATATTTTACAAAAGGTGGTTAGGCCTGATCGTAAAGATTGGTCCAATAAATTGGACGATGCTTTATGGGCCTACCGTACTGCTTTCAAAACTCCACTTGGCATGTCTCCTTTCTGTCTGATTTTTCAAAAGGCATGCCATCTTCCGATAGAACTTGAACATAGGGCTCTTTGGGCAATAAAGTAATTAAATATGGATTTATTTGAAGCCAGTACCCACAAGAAATTGCAATTAACCTAATTGGAAGAATTACGTAATTTCTCTTATGAAAATGCACAAATTTATGAAGACTGAACAAATAAGTTCCATGAAAAATATATCGTTCAGAAAAATTTTGATTCAATCAACGCGTTTGACTTTTTGATGCCCGATTATGAATTTTTCCTGGAAAATTAAAATCCAAATGGATCGGCCCATTTATCGTCCTAAAAACGTATCCATATGGCATTGTTGATGTTTTCGATCCTAAGACAAACACTACTTTTCAAGTCAACGGCCAGCGTTTAAAATCCTATCTAGATAATATTTTAAATCTTCCTTTTGACATACTTGATTTAACCAACCTACCCAGTAATGATCATTGATGCAATTCACGCTCGGCTGAATGGTGTAAAAGATAGCACTGGATGGGAGGTAACCCATCACTTTTCCCACTCTTCATTTTCCTATTTTTTTTAGCGATTTTGCCTATCTTGATTTTGACCGCCTTCACTAAGGTAATCTGTTTTCTCTTCCAATTGCATGCGGACATGCCATATCTTAAGCATGGGGGGGTGTTTTTAAATTTTGACGATCAAATCAGGATTTTCAAAACCCAAAAACATGCAATTTTCTTGTTTCATGTTCTGCATGCATACCCAAAAAAATAAAAATGTTGAAAACTTTTTGAGGAAATTTTAAAATCAGGATTAAGGTTGCACATTCATTTTTGGTACAATGGGATTTAATCTTTAACAAACTAGGGATAAGGATACGGATCTGATTATTAGAATTTTAGGGTCTATCTTTAGACTAGATCAAGTATCCTTTAAAATTTCACCTAAACTCATGATAGTTCAGGTGACTTGATCCCCCTTTGTGACCTGGAATGTATCTGGCTTAATTTTCGATTCAAAAACTTGCATCTCATGCAAAATTTTTTGTGTCAAAAATTCACACACAAGCTCACACCTAAAAAAAAAATAATTAGAAATTAGAAAAATCCTTTGTTTGACCTTAGTATAAGTCCGAAACAGATCATTGGTTTGAGTTCCCACCGCTGAGGAAAATGCCTCTTTTGAGAACCGATGTCAACATGTTACCGCCTCAGCGTTGCTCTATATCTATATTTCATATCATTAGATGGAGCATTAAGGCACATTTTTGTAGCTCAAGTGTCTTGGACGGTGCTCCATCCATAGCATCGGAGTAAGAGCTTGAGTTTTCTTGGAGCGCCCCTTTACACCACATTGTGTTTTGCGGTTATGAGCTCTTGGGTGATGTCATGGATAGTACTATGTCGAAGTACTAGTGCCAAAGCCTCCTCGAGGATTGGTAACGGGAATGATGATCCTGACACATCTGTTATAAGACTAAGCTAAGAATAACCAT
The DNA here is from genome assembly GCA_037157565.1 of Thalassia testudinum. Taxonomy (NCBI): domain Eukaryota; kingdom Viridiplantae; phylum Streptophyta; class Magnoliopsida; order Alismatales; family Hydrocharitaceae; genus Thalassia; species Thalassia testudinum. The sequence goes on from JAZHRO010000050.1 coordinate 19,690,982, forward strand.
GGAGGAGACAAAAAAAAAGTTTTAAACCAAAAACATGACCTTATAAATGTTGGCTTTTCACAAGCACAGATACAACGTTTTAAAGGATATTGCAAGTTGCAAATCGGATTTAAGAGTCGGAGAAATCCTAACTGCAAAAATTTCGGGCCATCTAAATTAACAAGGGGTTAATTTATGAATTTTTGGAGGATATATTGATCCCGATTCATCTAATTTTTTGGATCAAAAAACAAATCCTGATGTTTACCTATAACAAATCCTGTACCTCCCATGTTTTAACCAACCAAGGTCCCGTGATCTCCTTTAAAAAGTTGAAAAAATTAATTTTCCCAAAAATTCTATTTTATAAAAATTTGTTTTGCAAAGTGACTAGCAAAAGTTAAACATGGAGGTGTGATAAACGCCAGTTTATCATCATTTTTATGCCCTAAAATAAACCTGGTTCTTAGGATTTTAACTCTGCAAATGGGCTTTTGGGCTGCATTTAGGCATCAATTAGTTTAGGCATGCATTGCATTATTTGTTATATTTTTGACACATTTATTTGAGTGCTAGGGATAAATAGATAGATAGATCCCTAAAACCCTAGCACTTAAGAAGGCAACTGGTTAAGAGGAAGCTCAATCCAACTGGAACTCAATCAAATCTAGCTCATCATAGCTGGATACCAGCTCACTTGGGTTAGGGATAGCCCCATTAAGCTCAATTCAGCTCATCTTAGCTGAATGGTAGCCTAGGGCAGCTCATCTTAGCTCATCCTAGCTCAAGTTAGCTCAGACCTTGCTCAACTTAGTTGAGTCTAGCTTGCCTTAGCTCCAATCAGTTCACTGGGAGCTCTAATTAGCTCAACAAAGTTGACAGATGTTCACCTTAGCTCAAGTCCAGTTATTTCCAGCTCCGCTCAACTCAAGTCAGCTAAAGATGACTTCAAATAGCTTAGGCCAACTCAAGTCCATCTCTCAGGGACTCCACTTAGTTCAACCTAGTTGAGCTAAGCTATCTTAGCTACTCCAGCTAGTTAGGTCATCCCCGGGAAAATCAGACCTAGCTCACCTCAGCACAATTCAGCAGAAGCCAACTCACTTTAGCTTGGCTTAGCAGCTAGAAAAGAACTAGCAAGATAAGCCAGCTAAAGTAGCTCCCTACAATTCCCTTCAGCAGCTACTAGCTTCAGTTCAGCTCCAGACATTCCTTCCTCAACTCCTTTTTCCCTAAACCCTAGCTCCATCCTACTCCTCTACTCACCTACCAGCTAAGCTCTCCACTCCATGGCCATCCACCATGACCAACCCTAAACTCCACCTACATAAGCGTCCACTTCAACCCTACTTAAGTCTACCTAGCTCCACCTACTCCTACCCATGTTGGCCCCTCAACCAACATGCAACCCTTGGCCCCTCAACCACCACCAAAAGTCACCTTGTTTTGGCACCAACTCATCCTTCTAGAAACCCTCACTTTTAGCACCAAAACACCCTCACATCCTAGCCTTACATGTACCCCATAAATCCATCATAACCTTACACCTACCCCCCTTCTAGAACCCCCTTAGGATGGTGCCAAACCAAGGCATCTTTCAAGGTTGCCGCCAATCCTTAACCACCATAACCACCTCCTCTAGTACCCCTTAGGTTGGCGCCACTTATCCTACACCCTAGGATCCCATAACCACCACTTAAAACACCATCCTACCCTTACACCTACCCTCCATGCCATCTTAACCCCAACCACATAAAAAGCGGGAAAAACACGTAAAAAAATAGCGTAGATCCCTATCATTGGATTAAAAGCAAGACGACATATTTGTTTGAAAGATATAAAATGAGGTCATTTCTTACTTATTTCTATAATTTGAAAACGATTAACTAAAAATAGGATTTTTAAAAACTCGTGACATATATTCTATTTGTAGATTGCATGCGAGTTTTTATTCCTTACGTCTATTGCATGATATTGCGCACACAGTGCGATTACTAGAGTTACACGAGTCTTTTGCTTCTATCTCTCCTCTTTGCACCTCTTAGGGCTTTAGTCAAAAATCAACAAGTTTGTCTCACTACTAGAGCCCCAAGGAGCCAATAGTGAGCGGTTTCGATCTTTGACTTTAGACCTTCGAGCTTGTAGGATACGCACATATGTTGACACATGCACGATGCGTATTTGTATTGACATATTAGTTTTTTGTGTCTCTGTATAATTTACGTGTATTCTATGTCTGGTTTTCCTTTGAAAAGAAGAAAACCCACTTTTTGCGCTATATTTGGTTTTGCTTGCCACTATTTTTACGTAGTGGTGTGAGTGTTCCTTTGCACATTTTTTACAATTTATGCACGGGAGGCGATCTATGAAACTGCCTCTTGTCTCTCCTTTGATAAGTCTACCCTGGCTGGTTGCACTGAAGCAACCAATTTTCCTACCTACTTTCTCTACTTTTTCTGCATTTGATTCTGTGGATCAACTACAAAACCCAAATCCCGAGATCCCTTCTTCTTCTGGCCAGGGGGAGATGCCACCTTTTGATATCCATGAGGCACTCTTGAGCTAGAATTTGTAGATGCTCGAGCAGAACCATCAAATAAATATGTTGACGGTTGCTCTTCAGAACCTTCTAGCTCGTCCTCCTCGACCTGAGGCGGGTCCTAATCCTCCTGATTTTCTTCCTCCACCATGTCCTCTACCTAGGCCACTTCTCCGTGACTACTATAATCCATCCAATGTCCAAGTAGAGCCTAGTGTTAGGATTCCCATTAGGGAAAACAACCTAGAGCTTAAGCCAAACATCATAAGTCTAATCCCACACTTCCATGGATATGCATCCGAGGATCCATTCCAACATATTGAGGATCTTAAGAACTTATCCCAAACTCTTGGAACTCGAAATCAAAATCAAGAAATCCTACTTATGAAAATGTTTTCCTTTAGCTTAAAGGATAAAGTCACCTATTGGTACCGCACCTTAGCATGACCTATTTCTACTTGGACTGAACTCGAATCTGCTTTCCTAAAAAAATTCTTTCCTATTAGTCGAACCAATGCCCTCAGGCGAGCCATCACGACTTTTACTCAAAACCAAGGAGAACTAATTCATGAAGCGTGGGAGCACTTTCATGAGTTGCAAAGGAAATGCCCACATCATGACATCCCTCATTGGAAACTCATGCATATCTTTTATTATGGATTGCAAGAGAGCATTTGCAATCTAGTTGATGCCACTTGTGGAGGGAACTTTTTGAATCGCGATGAAGAATCTGCCTCAGAATTGTTCTAAGGGATGCCGGAAAACTCGATCAATGCATCAATATCATAATTCACATGGAGAAATCCACACACACATCAAAACTTGCATCAAAAGGGCATTCACGAGATCACAAATCAGTCTAGTTCAAAGGATTTAGAGATTATAGCTGAGAAACTGGACAAAGTCAATATTGTAGCAAAGCATCTTGACGAGGTCTAAAAAATGATGAAGACTCTTACGCCTCTGATTGCTACGCAAAATCTTGCACGTTTTCCTATTTTGCAAATTCCCATGGGGAGGGAATTTGTGAATAATCTGGATTCTAGAGATCCATCTTTGTTGGGTTTCTCCCTACTCATTCACCATCCCAAGGAGGGACATTTGTCCCATCATTCCCACCTCTTTCCCCACTTCCCTCTTTTGGTGAAAACTTACCATATCCTTATGATTTGCATGCCATTCAGGAATATATCACGAGATCAAACCCCTATTCTATCACCTACAACCCTGGATGGAGAAACCACCCCAACTTCTCTTAGTCTAATCATTCCTAAAGACCACAATATCTGAATCAGACCTGACAAAACCTACCGACATTGCCATTTCAATAACACGTGAGGCCCATTCATGCGAGTACATAGAGCTACTCCAGGCCAAAAAGAGATATGCAACTAGATCATATTTTGTGAGCTATGACTGAGAACCAACGACAGAATGCTGAGGCTTTCACTGAGGTCCAACGATAATGTTTAGTAGAATTGGTTGACCTTAGGGGCCAAATAACACAGTTAGCTAAATCTCCTCAGCTAGGGGCATTTCCATCCCAACCAGTTCCAAACCCTAGTAATATCGAAAACCCTAGATTTAACCTAGGAGGTCAACATCCGACTCAGGGACAAGCTCGTCTTGTGAATCAAATTCCCTTAATCAGAATCAAAACCCACCCCTTGTACCTTTGGAATACAAGTATCTGCATCAACAGCAATCACTTCCAAATCAAATGAATCAATCTTTGTTGCTAAATCCATCTTTCTAGAATTAAGCTTCTAAATCTTCCCTTGCTTCTTCATATGTAGGTATTAACTCTGTTACAACCTGTCGTGGGACTTCCACTAGGGACCCCTTAGATACACATTTATAATCCCAAGACCCTAGAACATCTAGAACAGCTCCTATTTCTACACTTATGAGAGGTGATTCACCTGATCCCACTATTTCTGCTAATTCCTGTGATCAGGGTAACCCTTCAATAGAACAGGATATCCAAGTCCCATTCCCAGAAGCATTGAAGAAATCTAGGAAACAAAAGCAACCTGTTACAATAGATTAGGATTTGTTTAACATTTTTGAATAGGTTCACATTAACATCCCACTCCTAGATGCTATCAAGCATATTCTGACTTACACGAGATTTCTAAAGTGTTGGTGCTAGAGCACCACGATCATTTGTTTTGATGATAACAAAACACGTGTTATTTAACATTTGCAATTTGAGTCCTAGATTTCAGGTCAATTGCAAATGTGGACGTGTTTAGACGGAACTAGAGCTCGCATCCAGGATGGATTGGAGGAGCTTAATGAAGAACAGCGGAGGTTCGCGTGGAGCGACAGATTGAAGATAGAAGACAAGAAGAATAGGATAGATTCATTTTAATCCTTTCTTGTATCTCTTGTCTTTATTTTCTTGCTCTTATTTTCCTTAGAATATTATGTTAAAGAGCCTCAAAGTACCCTAACAGTAGTCCTAGGAACACCGGCACAACCCTAGGATACTTAGGTTTTCTATAGAATTCTTAGAAAACCAATATAGGATTCAAACAGCACCTCCAGACATCTAATTCTAAAATCAGACGTCTGACTGTTGTTTCAGACGTCTGATAACTGTTAGGCTCGATATAGGTAGTTCCGTCTGATGAAATCAGACGTCCATACCTTATACCAGACGTGTTAGGAGACGTCTGATGGACTTGCCAGACGTCCAGATAGTGGACCGTTGGCTAGCTTAGCAGGCACTCAAGAATATGACCGTTAGAGCCTTATCAGACGTCTGATAAATGACCGTTTTGCCTCGGCTGACCCAAAATCTCTTCTCAGAGATTTTCTAGCCGTTGCAAACGTTTGGAAATCCATTCCCACAGTAAAAGTTGGTTTCCAGATGTCCAGACATAGTGCCAGACGTCCTATATGTCGTCTGACGGACTTGCACAAGAACCCTGTTTAGATCTGATCCAAGTCAGGACGAGACCCGCCCAAAATCAGACGTCTGACCTTGAAATCAGACGTCTTAAAGTGAACTTCCAGATGTCTGATGACAGAATTAGACGTCTGATAAGCCTGTCAGAACAATGATTGTTCCTGATTTCGGGGTGATTCTCTTGGGCTTTGCACCCAACGGCTATGGAACCTTTCCTAAGCCTTCCAAAGCCTTCCTAAGGCCTCTATAAATAGAGGGGAGCATTTGCAACACAAATACACACCTAGAGAGACCAAGATACACAAGAAACACTTTGTAATACACTTTCCACTCTCTTGTGTCCTACCTAGCTCTTGCTCTCCAAGCTTAAGCTCCATTCTCTTGAGAGCATCAAGCTTCGCGCACCTGCTCTCCCACCGTTGTCTACGAGAGCGACGTTGCGCCGTCGCGTGGCACATGCACCGCGTCATCAACTCGACGCACTCCTTGCAAAGGGGAGTTTCCTTATTCCTATAGAAGCTAGGTTCATAATTACTTTGTTGGCTCTATAGGACTTGTTGTTTATTTTATCTTTGTTATTTGATTGGGTATTCGCTTTGCGAATTCCCGTCTCCTTCGCGAGACAAAATCCTTCTCGTGAAGAGAAGGGTTTGAGGAACGCTACCCTCGTACTTGTAGCGTGGTTGTACTGAGGTTGAATCACCCTCGTTTTAAAATGATTCGGTTAGTGGATTTGATCAACTAGGTTGATCGGAAAATCCTAACTCGAGAGGGTTAGGTGGTGGTTTTCACCCGATTTGGGTTTCCACCTAAAAATTCCTGTGTTCTTGTGTGTTTGTTCATTTTGTGAGATTGTTTTATATTTTATTTCCACATTTATTACGTCACCCCCTCTTCGAAGGGAAAACTACATAAAGGAGTTATGTACTCCTAAGCATAAGCTGAAGAAAGGAAGCACTATGGTAGTCTCTCAGCATGTGAGCTCAATTATCTCGAGTACGCTTCCTTTATAAAAGAAAGATCCAGGATCTCCACTTATTTCCTGTATAATTGGAGACCAGTGCTTTGATAGAGCCCTCCTTGATTTAGGAGCATCTATTAACATTATTTCATCCTCCTTGGTAGAACACTTTGAGATAGAAAACCTTAAGCCTACCAATGTGCCTTTACAATTAGCAGATAGATCTATTAAGTCACCAAAGCAAATTTTGGAGGATATTATAGTTAGAGTTCAGGACTTCTACTTTCTAGTGGATTTTATTTTACTTGATATGGAAGTACCCGAACGCATTAAAGATACCCTAATTATTTTAGGAGGCCCTTTTTGGTCACTGCAAAGGCTAAAATAGATTATGAAATGAGAAATATGGAATTAAAGTTTGGGGAGAAGACACTTAATTAAACTTGATATATTTAGAGCTTCTCGAGGATTGAATTGCAAGTGGATTAAGGAGATGAAATCTATTTCTGTTATTGAGGATGAGTCTAGTTCCTTAGAACTAGAAGACCCTTTTTTTGATATCATTTGCCCGCAGGATGAAAACCCATCATCAGAATCCCTACTCGATCCAAAGGTTGAATCACTTGACTCATCTTTATCCCTCTTTGCAGTAGAAAATCCCATCCCAGACTCTACTATTGATCCTACTCCGAAAGTTGAACTTAAACCATTGCCTGAGACACTTAAATATGTCTATCTCGAATTCGGTCAAACCTTTCCTATGATCATTAATTCACATCTTTCTGAATCTCAAGAATCAAAATTGATTGCGGTTTTATGAGATCATAAAAAGGCAATCGGGTGGACTTTACACAATCTCACTAGGATTTGCCCCAATTATTGTACTCATCGCATCTATATTGAAGATGGGGCATGACCTTCCCATGAAGCACAGTGGCGACTAAATCTGAATCTTAAGGAAGTCGTAAAGAAAGAGATAATTAAGTGGCTAGATGCTGATATTATATATCCCATATCTGATAGCCCTTAGGTGAGTCCAATTCAAGTGGTGCCTAAAAAGGCAGGACTCACCATACTAAAAACAAATCTAGAGAGACCATTCCTACATGAATTGCGAATTTGTGGCAGGTTTGCATTGACTATCGCATACTCAACACGGTTACAAAGAAGGACCACTTCCCTTGCCAATCATTGATCAAATCCAAGAAAAATTTGCTGGTAATAAGTTCTGCTTTCTCAATGGTTACTTTGGATATAATCAGGTTGTGATTCTCCTCGAAGATCAAGAGAAAATGACATTCACCAACCCTTTCAAAACCTTTGCTTTTCGAAGGATGACATTTGGTCTTTGCAATGCACTTGCGACTTTTCAAAGGTATATGCTAGCCATCTTTTCAGAGACTTTTGACATGTCTTGATAATTTGTCAAAGATCTTACAGTACTATATTGAAATGAATCTTGTCCTTAGTTAGGAGAAGAGCCATTTTATGGTTCCAGAGGGCATTGTACTTGGCCATCTTGTATATGAGAGAGGTATCCAAATAGATTGAGCCAAGGTCAATCAGATTTCAAATCTACCAATTCTCAACTTGATCAAGGGCATCCGATCTTTTCTTGGGCATGTTCGATTTTATAGAAGATTTATACTTGATTTTTCGAAGATTGCCTGACCACTCACAATCTCCTCATGAAAGACACGATTTTTAAAATGAGTGAGCGTATATTTGCATTTGAGACTTTGAGAGATAGAGTTACGCATGCTCCTATTCTACAACCTCCTGATTGGAATCTACCCTTTGAAATCATGTGCAACACATTTGATTACGCTGTAGGAGTTGTATTAGGATAGAAAATCGAGAAGAATCCTGTAACGATTTACTACTCTAGCAAGACACTTAATGATGCATAAAGGAATTATACTTTTACTGAGAAGGAGTTGCTAGCAATAGTATTTGGATTGTAAAAGTTTAGATCGTACATCCTCAAGTCTCGAACCATTGTGTACTCTATCACTCTGTGATCAAACACCTTCTATTAAAGGACACGAAACTTAGGTTGATCATATGGATCTTATTTTTGTAAGAATTTCACTTAGAAATTTGTGATAAGGTGGGACGACGAAATGTCATTGCCGACCACCTTTTCCGCCTTCCTTTTGAGAGTAGCGAGACATCTCCTCCAATCACCGAACACTTCTATGATGAACATCTTTTGACTATATCTACTAATCTTCCATGGTATGCTGACATCGTTAACTATTTTGTTACACATCAATTCTTGCCCGACTGGGATGGGAATCACAAATCACGACTCAAATCAGAAGCCAAATACTATTTCTAGGAAGATCCATATCTATTCCAACTTTGCAATGATCAGATGATCAGGCGTTGTGTTTCATCTTTTGAGATTGACTCTATTCTTTCCTTTTGTCATGACCAGGCTTGTGGCGATCATTTTCTTGGTCATAAGACCATTGCAAAAGTTTTGCAGTGAGGGTTTATTGGCCCACTCTTTTTGCGGATTCATAGATGTATTATAAGGCATGTAGTTGCTGCCAAACTCTTAGTAACATGTCACGCAAAGACATGATGCCTTTGAACCCGATTGTTGTCTACGAAATCTTTGACATTTAGAGTATAGATTTTATGCTTCCTTTTCCATCTTCTGGCTTTGAGTACATTTTACTCATTGTAGATTATGTTTCTTATTGGATCAAAGTCGTACCCACATGCACAAATGATCATAGAGTTGTCATTCCTTTTGTTCAGAGTCACATCATCTCTCGTTTTGGGGTACCATGTGCTGTCATTTCTGACAGCGGATCCCATTTTAATTACACCCAATTTAGGAATTTACTTAGAAAATATGGGGTCACACATCGCATTGCTACACCTTATCATCCCCAAACTTATGGGCAAATCGAGGTCTCTAACCTAGAGATCAAAAAGATCCTTCAAATGACAATCCGACCCGATAGGAAGGATTAGTCTTCCCAATTAGATGAGGCTTTGTGAGCTTATAGGACTGCCCACAAGACACCCATAGGCATGTCACCATACAGACTTGTTTACGGGAAACCTTGCCATCTTCTCATAGAAATCGAACACAAGGCCTATTGGGCAATTAAAGCCTACAATCTTTGACCTCGCAAAGGCTGGTGATCATCGTAGGTTGCAACTTAGTGAACTTGAGGAACTTTGAAATGATTCTTATAAGAGTTCTTAGTTGTATAAGGAAAAATTGAAAGCCTTCCATGATAAACACATTTCCCATAAATCTTTCGCACCTGGTCAGAAGGTGTTGCTCTTTGATGCCCTTTTGAAATTCTTCCCCGGTAAACTTAGATCCAAATGGATAGGTCCATTTGATGTCATCAGAGTCTTCAACAACAGAGCTGTAGAAATCACCGAATCCAACAAGAATCAACCCTTCAAAGTCAATGGTCGACGTCTCAAACCTTATCTTGAACACACATTTTGGGTCTTATTGGAGATTATTATATGCTCCACCTATTCTCTAAGGTTTACTCCTAGCTGAAGGCATAAAACTTAACACTCTTGTACATGTTGTTTCCTACTTTCCACACTTTCATCTACCTCTACACTTGAGTCTGTACTTTATTTGTCACTTCTTTATTTTCTACTCTTCACTTTGTCCGAGTGACTACTCTGACTTAGGTCAGACTTGAAATCATCCGCATAGAGATCTTTGATCTTCTTTATACGGCTCCTTCTATCACTTTATAGTAAGTGAATTGTAGAGTTTTTTTCACCCTTATAATGAGGATATTGTAAAATTTTGGTTTGGAGGGGTGTGAAGTGAAATCTTAATACTCTAAGTGTATTGATAGATAAAAGATGAGAAAAATAGAAACATGCATAAAAATTAAAAAAATTATAAAAGTTTTCTTAAAAAAATGATAAAGCATAAAAATTAAAAAAAGAATTAAAATAAAAATTATATGGGGATTACATTCATTTAAAGAAGAGTTAAAGAAGAATATATAAAAAGAAACATATTTAAATATTTATAATAGTAATTAAAGAGCATAATTTTTCTTAAGGTCAGAAATTAATAAAAGAAATATATATTGTAAATAGTGTATACTAGTAAGATCATTTGAATCCCTACTTTGTGGACTTTATCTTGAATATCTTTTCAAAACACGTATTTGTTTACGAATTTTGAATGACATTGTTCTTGAATTAGAGTCTGAAACCCTAATATAATATGTTTTTGTTGCTCTTTATTCTGAAACAAAGTAACTAAGATGTTATTAAGTTTTATACAAGACTTAAATTTTGGAACTAAATTGTAACTTTATTGATCAATAAGACTAGGTTAGATCCTTCTGATTTTTGAATTTTTGTCTTTATCACCAAGTTGAGTAAAGAGACTAGATGCATAGAGTTGATTAAGTAAAGAGTTAGTAGAATCCTTAGCCACAAGGTCTAACGGGTTATAGTTAGCTTAATCAATTGAGGATGTTCGGCTAGACTTGGCGAGTTGCATCTTGACAGATCTTGCGGGTTGATACTATTGGTTTAAGGGACTTGAGAGTGAAAGGCTTTGTTGTCCACGCTCTGGTTTGCGAACTAAGTAACCTAAGCATCCAAAATTCAAACACATTAGAATTGTCTTGTTAGTATCTGAGACTGTGAAAACATAGAGATTAAGAGATCGATTCTACATCCTCTTTAGTCCAAGGATTTTCGTGGGGAGGCTCTTGAAAGGGTGAAGGATGTGCCATTCACCTAGAAAAAAGATTTGGAGTATTTACTTTAGTAAGAAAAATGAGGAGAAAAAAAATTTATTGAAAAAAAATGAAATAAATTATATGTACCCTGTAGTTAAGTATCTCAATACAAATGGATGCTTATGTAGTTTTTATCCAGCAAAATAAAGCATATTGCTACATATGGATGCTACCCCTTCCTCCATTAATAAAAACACCTCGCTATATATGGGTGTTTTAACCTATAGAAAATGGATTAGAAAATAATGGAGGTAAAATATAGGAATAAGAGATTCAGTGGTCCACCAGGGAGATATACACCTAGAGTGTTGACCTCGGGATAAAAAACTGGTGAGGAGAAAGCAACCAAATCTGAGTAAGGCTAAGCTAAAGGCTTGAATTGGAATAACTTGGATTGGAAATTGATGTCTTAAGATCTTGGATTTTTGCAACATCGGATGCCTTTAGGATGAGACTATTTCATGAGCACGGATGCTTTAAACTCATAGCTATTGAACCTTGTAGTGGCAATAAAGCCTGAGAAATTGGGTCTTGGAGACTAGTGGTTGAGGCGCAAAGGAGATAGATTAACAAGGCCCTAGGTCTAGAAATTGGTCATTGATGTGGTGGGTTGGTTGGTTTAAGGGTTTTTCTCTTCTCTGAATTTGGTTAATAAAGGCTGTTTAGTTAATTTACAAAAGCTTAGGTTGGTAAAAATCGGATTACACAAGCTTAAGGATTAACCTATGTTTATTGAATTTTTGAGTTAGAATTTAACTTCCAGTCTTTGAGTCTTGTTACGTTATTCATCTTGACTTCATTGATTTTTAGAGTTTAGAGTGGATACAGAGAATAAATGAGTTTTCAATTAATATTCTGATTCGAAAGAAATTCTCGTCAAGATTCCATTTTTATGAATACGTATTTCTGAAAGGTATTTAGGGTTTTGAGTCTATCGTAAGAGGATTCTCGCTAATGCACTGTCTATTTATGGATATTTATTTTAAACACGAAAATATAAAATATATGAATATTAAATATTCTGACCTAAGAATTCCTCTACTATAGAATTATTTATAATTATTGAATCACCTTGGTGCTTAAATCATCATATTCTTGGTTAATTTTGTTAGAGACTAGAAAAACCTTGGCCTGAGGATATGATGCGAGACTTATTATGGCTCTTAATTATCACTAATTAGCTATTTTCCCTAGCTAATTACTAAAAATACATTAAATATAAGGTTAATTATACTATAGGGATAAATTACTAAGGACCTGCAAAATAAGTTAAAAATGAAAAATTAAATAATAATTAATCTTAATAATAATTTAATTAATAATAGGACTCAAAATAATAATAAGTGGCTATACAAAAAATATTTAATTTAACTTAATTATTTTAAAGACCTAAGTACTTAACTAACCTATTTAATTATATCATTTAAATAAATATAGATAAAAGGGCAAAAATGTAATTTCAAGGAATAAATATGTTATTTACAAGATTTATGATTATATATAAAAAGTTTAAAAATAAATAAATTAAAATAAGCCTAAAAGTCACTATTTACATTTAAGTCCCTAACTTCTATTTCATTTAAGTCCTTCCTATTTCAATTAGTTCCTTCTTATTACAAATCTACCCCTATGAACCTCTTCTTCAACCTCTCTTCTTTAGCCATGGACGGTCCACGATGTTCAGTGACCACACCCTCCGAACACTGCTTATCCTACGTCTAAACTCCATCGCCATTGCCGCCATTGATCAGCTCACCGTCACCTTTCCATCCAACAGATCGAATGTCTCATAATCCTATTTAAACTAGGTGGTTAACCTCACCGGCGTCGGAGATGACGCTGGTGGTTCCCTTGAACCTAGATGATATTTCATCCAAATTCTTCCCCCCTAACTTCCAGCTCCACCTATAAATAGACAACACCTCCGATTCATGGTTAGCAACACCCTACCCTCTTCCCCTACCATGGTCATTCCTAGGCTATTCATCTACAACTCTAGCAACTTCCACTTCCTCCAATCTTCTCTGAGGTCCTTGACCTTCCACCCTTCTCCACCATCCTTCGTCGCATCTTCGGATAGGGCCACAACCTCAGCGACATTCTTTACACCTTGTATTCCTCTTCTACTGGAACTCTGCTCTCCCCCTCTATTTCCTACTCTATTATGGACTTCGACGAAGATCTTTGACCCCCTTTCACCAGGTAAATGTAGATTAGCATAGAATTTAGCATAGATTAGTTTAAGCTAGTTAGTTGGTAGATAGATTAGTCTTATGCTCTATTTCCACTTCATATTCCACAACTCCAGCAAGCTAATTCCAACTCGCCAAACTCTTTTCCATCAATCTAATCACTTATACACCTTCTCTACCACACCGTGAATCCATTCCACTTTCTAATCCACTAATTTGATCACCTAATTCACACCAAACACAACTGAGAACTGCTGTCAATGGTGGAGGTCCCAAAGCTATTTCACACTCGTCAGAGGTCCTCCGCCACTTCCTTGTATCATAAGGGCCTCATTCCACTCTTCAATTAGATATATAATAGTTCATATTTTAAATGCCTAATTCCACCTTCACTTCTTAACTTGCTATCAATGGCAAGTTAAGAAGGGGTTAATCACCTAATTAGTTGCACATCAATCATTGCCAAGTCATTTTAAGCATTTCCCCTCACCTAATTAAGTGAGAGGTCAAATCTTGAGCTCTTGCGAACTTGGGATTCATTTTTACTAAGTTCTTCAATTAATTCATATGAATCATCTTTAATTGAATCAATTGATATGTTCTTGAGGTCCTTTGCAACCTCAGGAAACTTTTGAGACCATTCTTGGTCTATTTCGTGGAGATTTGATCTCTGACTTTGACTTAAGGCACTCACCGGAGTTGCAGCGAGCTTCGGCTAGTTGAATGTAAGCCACAACCTTCAAATCTTTCTAAGAAGCTCTAGATTAAGTTGTTGTGACTTTAGGATCAGAAATCAATGATTGGGTTTGCACTTTAATGATAATTTCTTTCTGTCGATCTTCATCTTCTCCAACTCCGACAGAGTTGGAGAAATGTAATTGTTGAGGATTAGAACCTAGAAATAGGTCTAAAAGCTTGAGCAATCCTTGCAGATCTTACTTTAATCTTCACTTAAGTCTTAGAACTCCTAATTTGTTTTGTCGAACAACTCACCTTTTGATCTCAGGCAACGAAGCCTGATGGTACTGCTAGAGTGCTCAAAATGTGATTTTTAAGTATTGAATCAATTCCTTGAGTTGAATTAGGTCTGATGAGACCTTTAATTTGAATCCGTAAGCTCTGATTTAGGAAGTCAATTTTTGACCTTTAGAAGTCAATGCAAAGTTGTTCTTGAAGAATTTAGGTCTAATTCTCTGATTAAATGGATAGTTTGAGTTCCTAATTTGATTTAGAACTGATTAGAATCAATTTGATGAAGTATGGTAGAGTTTAGATGTAGATATTAACTTCTATCTAGTTTGGCTAGTTTCTGGAACCCAAAACTATTCTATGAGTTTTTATTGAGATTTGGCTCTAATCTTTACTTAGATTTGTTACTTTTGATGCAAAGAATCTATTTAAATCACTTTTTGAGGCTTTTAGCTAGTTGCTAGACTGATTCAAGTTTGAATCAGAGTTCTAAGCTGCAACATTGAAGTTTTGAAACTTTTGGAGCTTCTGAAGCCTTTACAAACCTTAATCTCTCTTCTAATCTGCATAGAATTCTATTCTAAGCATTTTAGTACTCTCAAGTGAAGGTTATATCTTCTCTGTAGGTCATTTGGCCTAAAAATACTCTCTGAAGCCCATGAAATAGAACATGGTACAATACCATGTTCATCTTTCGAATTTGTGGATCAATTCTAATCCAATGTTTAAATTGACTTTAAAATTAGAAACTAGATATCAAAAGCTTTCGATCGAGCCTTTGTTTGCTCGATTTAGTCCACAGAGTCTGGAATCTTGCAACGATTCGAACGCGATTTTGTAGATGAAGATAAGTTGTTGCAACACAATTGAACCATTTGCTTTTAAAATTTATATACTTAGATAGTGGAGTATCTAGGGTCATCCAAGGAGGCAAAAAAGTTACACCAATCTCAACCTAAGCCTTTCATTTTATGTACTTTTTTTTGTATTTTTTTGGTTATGTGAATGTTTTGTTGTTTTTGATATAAGAAAGTAAAGCAAGTAAAGATAATGTGAAGCACCTACTAACTTTCACACATACTCAACTAAAGAAAAATATGGCATTCCCTTGAGCTTCCTTAGACATGGGTGTGCCTAAGGAATCAAGGGTGATGCAACAAAAAAGGAAAGCCAAGGAGGCAAATGCAATAATACGATTAATACTATGAAACAAGTTCTTACAACAATTCAAGGTCAAGGCAAACTACAACTACAAGTTACCAACTAAGAGAAAAACATGTGGAAGGAAAAAGAGAGAAAGAGGATGGCATGGAGGTGATGTTGTTGAAGTCTGCAGTGATTCCTTCTCCAACTTGCTGTGAGGAAGAAGAGGTAGAAGGGCTCCAAGGGGTGGTGGTGGTTGAACCCCTTGAACCTTCTTCTCTCCTTGCTCCTTGAGGTGGCATTAATGGTGGTGGGTGTGGTGATGACTTCTCTCCATTCTCCCCTTTCCAAAAGATATCTCCTCAAGGTGCCTTAGGTCTCTTTATAAAGAGAGTGACAAGGGAACCTAATAGTCACAATTTCAAATTTCAAAGGGAGCCATTTTTTGAGCCAATTTTTGGCTCCCTTTTCAAAAGTGGTGGTTGGCTATAAAGGTGGATTTTAGCTTCCCAAGGAACCTTCCAAGGGTTGGCTTCCTTGGGAAGGCAATAGCCTCCCTTGAAAAGGTGCATCCCTCTTTAATTTCTTCACTTTCCTACTCACCTCTTGGCTTAAATTCCAACAAATGAGTTGCTTGGAATAATTTTTATCCCAAGCTCATTTAATTCATCTTCCATATGTAACATGACTTCATTTATGTAGCTTCTCAAGGTACTCCTTTGGGAATGGTTACCTATAGGTTGCTGCACAAGCTAACAAAAGATGATCAAGGTACCAATTTATATCAAAATTTAAACATGGGCTAGCTTGGCCTATTATTTCTAAAATGCAATGATGCAAGATGATTTATGCAATAATGTACTAGGGATAAGCCCTAAAATAAGCCTAACATGCATGCAAATAGTGTTTATTACACCCCCATGCTAAGCTTTTGCTAGCGAAACAAAAATCCTATACATCTTTTGATCAAGAAGGGTTTCACAAGTTTTGGGGTAAAGTCAGTGAGAATCAGGGACACTGTTGCTTTTCAAGAGTGAGTTAGAGCTTTTAAATTCACAACCTAGACCTACAGCGCCTGGGTGCCTTATTAAAATAAGCATGCCTCTCTTTCTCATATTCGTCATAGTTCCAGTTTCAAGAGTTAATCAAAGAGTTCCTCAGCCTCGATCCAATTCCTAATCTTATTTCCCCTTCAAAGTTTGGTGTCAGTGCATGCGTGCAAAATAAGTTCTACTACGCTTGCTTCAGGGTGAATGAGGATGAAAGGTTTGTTGTACATTTTTTTTTCAATTTTAGCCTCTAATTAGTCTAGTTGTGAATGGTCAGAACCCTTGTACCCATCGCTTTCCCCCATGGGCCCCTCGCAATCAGTACTTCGAGACAGTACCACCCATGGAAGCCATCGGCCACAAGCCATTAGTTTTCGACATTTCGCCATAACACCACCCGTGGCACTTGGTCCGACATGTGCCCTCAAGCCCCCCCAGCTATATATGTTGTATGTATTGAGGCAGGCAATCAGAGGAAGTGATATGTTACTAAGCATCATTGGGCTTTTTTGGGCCCTCAACGTTGGGTACTCAAGTAACCAAGATGAGACTTCTTCTAAGCTTCAACTGCTGGGTTTTGGATTTTTTTTTTTTGACTAAGGGTATTATGGGAACCTGGAGCTTACCTAGAGGCTCGTGTGTGTATATGTGACACCAAATGCCTTAGGGAAAACAAGATTCAAGATTCAAATTCCGGCCAAGTACTAACTATAATCTACCCCTAATCCCAATTCCAATTAGTTTCCTTGAAAGATCCTCAAAATTTCATTTTAAGTTGGTACCTTGGCAATTAAGGCTTTCGCTCTGATGGGTCTATCTTGCAAATTTGCCACTCCAACTATTTCTCGAAAACATTGTGTCAAATTTGTCATTTTCTCCGAAATCGTCCTGACTCCTCATTATTATCTTTCCCTTTTCTTTTTTTTTTTAAATAAAATGTTGAAAGACTAAGGTTGTAGTGACAAAATTGTGAAGTCCTCCCCCCATGCTAAAGGTATGTAATGTCCTCAATGCATGTGATGGAAAGAAATCACCTGAGCAAAAATGGTCATTGAATGGATGGAGGGGGAGCTGCAATCCTGAAAGCTAACATGCTAGAACGAATCTGTCAAAATTTTTGTTGGGTTGCCTCTCAACAAGCGCTCTGTTTAATGCCTTTAGTTGGGTAAAGAAGCACTAAGAGGAGGAAGATGGGTCAAAGAGTTACATCCTCAGGTGTGGGCGTAAGTGTGTTGTCGAAGTAAGGTTTGAGTCATTGACCATTAACCTTAGAAATCACTCCCGCCTTAGGATCCTGAATTTCAACAGCTCTAGAAGGAAATATCTACGTTACAGTGAAAGGGCCCATCCATTTGAAATGAAGTTTATCGGGGAAGAGGTGCAGACAGGCATCGAAGAGCCAGACTCTCTGATGGGGCTCAAAGGACTTCCTTGCAATATGCTTATCATGATAAGCCTTTGCTCGGTCCTTATAGATATGAGAGCTTTCATATGCGTCGTTCCGTAACTCTTCCAGTTCCGTGAGTTGGAGCTTTCTCCGGTGGTCAGTTTTATCCATTTTCCAATTTAGTTCTTTGATTGCCCAGTAGGCCCTATGTTCTAATTCAACAGGGAGGTGGCATGCTTTTCTATAGATCAACTTGTATGGAGACATGCCAACAGGGATCTTAAAGGCAATTCGATAGGCCCATAAAGCATCATCCAGCTTATTAGACTAATCCTTTCTATCGGGCCTAACAGTCTTTTGTAGGATATTCTTGACCTCTCGGTTGGAAACCTCTGCCTAGCCACTAATTTGCGGATGGTATAGGGTGGAGATCTTGTGGTTGACCCCATATTTATCGAAGAGGTTCCAGAATTAGGTGTTGGTGAAGTGAGTGCCCCCATCACTATTTGGGACCCCAAACCTAGAGAGTATGTTTTCCTTATTTTACCACCACTATGTGATCATTGGTCCAAGTTGGAATTGCCTCTACCTACTTGGACACGTAATCTATAGCCAAGAGGATAAAGTAATACCCATTCGACACTGGGAACGGTCCCATGAAGTCTACCCCTCAAACATCAAAGATCTCAATTTCAAGTATGGGTTTAAGGGGCATCACATCTTTCCAAGTCATGTTTTGGGCGATTTGGCATTTAGCATAGGTCTGAGTGTAGTTATGGGCATCCTTATGTAGAGTTGGCCAGAAGAATCCACATTGTAAAACCTTAGCCAAAGAAATGTCCCCCACAAGCAGAAGCATAACATTGCGTCAATATGCTATGAATTTCCTCTTTAGGGATGCATCGTCGAATGATTTGATCGGGGCAAATCTTGAATAAATCAGGTTCCTCCCAGAAATAATGCCTAGATTTTGCAAGAAATTTGTCACGCTTGGCCTTGGGCCAATTCTTGGGTAATTTTGTAGAAGGTAGGTAGTTAACAAGATTAGCAAACCATGGGAGGGAAATGTGGGAAATCGTTAAAAGCGTCTCGTCCAAAAAAAAGTAGTAGGGCAAGGTTGAATCACCGAACGAGATGCAAGAAAGGTGGTTGGCCACTACATTTTGGGTACTCGCCTTATCTTTTATCTCTAAGTTAAATTCTTGCAACAATAAAATCCATCTAATAAGCCAAGGTTTGCCATCCTTTTTGTTGAACAAGTATTTGAGGGTCGAGTGATCTATATAGATTGTGACATGAGAGACCAAAATGTAAGGTTGAAATTTTTCGAGAGAAAAAATGATTGCCAGCAGTTCTTTTCAGTGACAGTATAATTTCTTTAAGCCTCATCCATGGTTTTACTGGCATAATATATCACATGAGGCTTCCGGTCAATTCACTGCTTGAGAATCGCCCCAACTGCATAAGTGGATGCATCAGTCATGAGCTCAAAGGGCTCATTCTAGTTGGGGGGTTAGAGAATGGGAGCTTGAGTGATAGCCTTTTTCATAGTATTAAAAGAATTCATGCACGCCTCATCAAATTCAAAGGGTTGGTCTTTTCCAAGGAGATTACTTAGGGGTTTCGAAATATGGGAAAGGTTCTTGATAAATCGACGATAGAACCCCACATGCCCCAAAAATGATCTGATCTGTTTAACACAGTTGGGCAGTGGGAGTTTCAAAATAGCATCCACTTTAGCGTGATCTACCTCAATTTCTCTTTCAGAAATTATATGCCCTAAAACGATGCCCTCTTGGACCATGAAATGCGACTTCTTCCAACTGAGGAACAAATTGACTTCCTTACATCTTGGAGAATCTTGTCGAGGTGTGACAGACAAGAATCAAAGGATTCTCCAAAGATAGAAAAATCATCCATGAAAATCTCAAGAAAGTCACCGACCATGTCCGAGAATATGACGAGCATGCACCTTTGAAAAGTCGTAGGTGCATTGCATAAACTGAAAGGCATGCTTCAGAATGCAAATGTTCTGAAGGGACATGTAAATGTAGTTTTTTCTTGGTCCTCAGGGTGTATGGCCACTTGATTATAGCCGAAATATCCATCCAAGAAGCAGAAATACTGTTGTCCAGTTAACCGCTCAAGAATCTAGTCAATAAAAGGGAGCGGGAAGTGGTCTTTCTTCATGGCAGTATTCAGCTTCCTATAGTCTATGCAAATCCTACACGAGGAAGCTATGTGAGTCGATATTTTCTCTCCTGTCTCTAAGTTGACAATGGTTAGCCCAGCCTTCTTAGGTACAACTTGCACGGGGCTGACCCAAAGGCTATCCGAGATTGGGTAGATAATACCAGCGTCGAGCTACTTAATTATTTCCTTCTTTACAACCTCCTTCATAGTCGGGTTTAGTCTCCTTTGAAATTCACAAGATGGTTGCGACCCATCATTGATGAATATCCGATGAGTACAGAATGACAGGTCAATCCCTTCAAGATCTCCAATGGTCCAACCAATTACTTCTTTATTTTTTTTTAACACAAAAATCAACTTGCTCTCCTGGTCACTAGTCAGATGGGCATTCATGATCATAGGATAGGTTTGGTCTAGCCCAAGGAAAGTGTATTTTAGAGTTTCAAGCAAGGGTTTCAGCTCTAGCTGTAGGCCTGAGTCAGGTGTGGGATCAACAGGGATAGGTCCTTCTAGGGACAGATTCACCTCAAGAATGAGAATAGGTGAAGTGTGGTCAACGATCGAGGGGATTTTAGTCTTGGTCCCAGATTCTTCCTTAGTCTCTATCCCAAAAATAGTGAAAATCATGCAGGCATCTTCAAAAAATTCTTCATCATCTTCAAGTAAATTGCAGTGCTTGGGTCATCTCATAGATTGAAAGATATTGAGGATCATTTTATGATCACCATAGGCAATCTCCATTGTTCCCAATGCGCAGTCTTTGTTTGCCTTGCAGTGGCCAGGAAGGGCTTCCCAATATGATAGTCTTTGAGGGCTTCTGGGACTTCCATGCTCAGAACCAAAAAATCTACTGGGAAATAAAAGTCTCTAATTTTAATTATCACATCCTCTACCATCCCTCTTGGTTTAACCATAGATCAGTTTGCCAGTTGTAGGGTCACATCAACCGACTTCAGGTCACCAAATGCAAATTCTTCATATAGCATTGAGGGAATCAAGTTGATGGAGGCTCCCAGGTTGACAGCATGGTTAAAAGATGTGTCTCCAATGACACACGAGATCAAAGGTGCACCTGGGTCCTTTCTGTTCAGAGGTAGCTTGCTCAAAATGATCGAGCTCGCTTGCTCTAAAAGGACTACCCTCTTGGGACTCCTTTCTTGATGCTTAGAAGTGCAATGCTCCTTGAAGAACTTTGCATATGTGGGAATGTGTCGCATGGCATCAAGGAGAGGGATGTTAATGTGGACTTGCCAAAAGAGTTCCAATAATTTTTCATGTGAAGGTTCAACTTTCTTCTTGGGCTTCTTAGGTTGTTTAAGGGCCTCAGGGTAAGGAATTGGGTTGTTTCCCTTATTCGTCAAATCAAATTCAGGTCCAACCTGGTCATCCTCCAGGATCTCAGGTTCAGGTTTAGTATTGGGTTGAGAGGTTGATGGCCTTGGGTCCTGGGTCGTTTGGTCACTTCCCAAAGTCACAGGGTGGGCTATAGCAATATTTCCATTGGGTCGGGGGTTTTGTCCTTGATTAATAGGGAACCCAGGCGGGTATTGAGGTGCAATTTAGGGAGGAGGTCTCTGATTTCTTGGATTGGGTACATGTTGAGATGGAAGAGCTCCTGGTTGTCTTTGATCAACTTCGAGTCAACCTTGAACCCGCAGACCTTGTATAGCTTGGAACAAATGGTTCATCCCTTGCTGCATGGTCTTGAGCATGAGGTTTTGGGTCTCAATCACCTTTTACATTAAATCATTCTGGGGGTTTGACTGAGAGTAGGACAGTCCTTGTTGTCCAAAAGTCCCATGATAAGTCCCCTAGTGTGGTTTTTGGTGTTGGGAGATTTGATGTTGGTCTTGGTTCCTCCAAGAAAACCCTGGGTGATTCCTGCAGCCAGGATTGTAGGTATTGGCATAACAAAGGTCTTCAGTGGGTTGGTAAGAGTTTTGAGAATCAAAGTCCACATAAGCAGGCCCAGGAGGGGTGTAATAGCTAGTGAGTTATTCAGTGGATGTCTGATCAAGTTAGTGCACCTATTCCTATCCTAAGTGTGTGGGAAGAGTAGAATGAGGTCTCTACAAAATACAGTAACTGGGGTGGGAGTTCTGAGTCCGCTAAACCTGATAAGGAGTATTTTGTTTGGTAAGAAGCTCATCGAACTTCTTATTCACGAGGTCCACTTGGTCCAATTTTTTACAAATGAGCTCCAAGTCATATTGGCCAGATCACTATCTAGAAGAAGAGGTAGATAACTCATGGATGCCAACTATTTTGAGCGAGGCGAGATCAATGTTAAATTAATGCATCCTAGTGTAGTTGAAATCGCTCGAAAATAAATGAATTTTATTACTCGAAATTGTAAATCCACGGTCGAACACAGGGAGCAAATTGGGGTCTAAAAATCAAGAACACAACTTTAAGATTGAATATAATATGCAATGAAAATTAAAGTATAGTGCAAAAACACAATGTCAATGTATAAGGGAGAAGCACAAAAAATATGGACATCTGATTTTGAAAATCAGATGCCTTAAATATGAAATTGCTACAGTGCTTCAATTGCTTGGGTGTCTGTCTCTGATCTCCTTCTTTCTTCTCTGATTTTATTATGCCATCAACTTCTTATTTCTTTGCTTTGGCCCTTGTCTTCTTCTTCCTCTTCTTTCTCCTTTCCTTCTGTCGCTGACTGCCTTCTTTCTTCGTGGCTTCTTCTTCTTCTTCTTCCTTCTTTGATTTCTTCTTTCCTTCTCTTCTGCCTTCAGCTCCTCTTCAGCTTTCTCTTCTTTAGCCTTGCCTTCTCCTTCCTTAGCTTCTCTGGCTACCGCCCTTTCCTTCCTTGGCTTCCTCTTCTTCCCCTGAGAGCAAAACCTACCCCTACCCTCCCCCGTGATCTCTCTTCTTCTTTCTCTCTTAGGCTCGCTCTCCCAGAGCCTTCTCGGGTTATCGGGTTGGGTATTCGCACCCTGGATCAGGCCCACTGGCGTGCGTGGTGGGCGAGGAGTGCAGGCTAGTCGGGTATATGGGTCAGGGCCAGGTCCATAGACAGTGGGGTCACGAACGAGGTAGTGAGGGTGAGTGGGACCTCACCCCATGGTTAGGAGGCGATAAGCCCCTGTCACTTTTGTAATTTATTGGGATGCTTCCACTCCTCCACTTCCGAGGTGGGACTATGTTGTCCCACCTTCTTCGCGAGAGCCCGTAGCTCTCCTTTAATTGCAGTAGCTACATAGGGCTTTCGTGCCAATTGCTAGGCTGAAGATGTGTGCGAAAGGAATCCGCACGACCTGGGCCTTATTGCCTGGAGTGAGGAGTCTTGGGTGAAGCTCCCAAGCAAGCTTCTTGCTTCGTCAATGGCGGCGAAGACCTCAAACATTGTCAGCAAGAAACAGCCTTGCGACCTCATTAGAAAATGCAGGAAGCTTCACCTGAACATTGAGAAGGTGGTGCGGTGGTCTGCGTGGCATGGGGTGGCCGGGGCCTGCATGCCTAGGTCACCCTGTGCGTGCGAAAGTGGGTGTGTTCGGGGGGTATTCTGGGGGCTTGGTGCGGTGAATGGAATGAGGGTTTAGGGTCAGTGAGGTGTGGCGGTGCTCGTGAGGTAGTTGGCGAGGTGGGTGGAGGCATGGAGCGACGGGAGCACCTCACCAGAGGTTTGGCCGGAGGTGGAGAAGGTGGTGGTGGTTTGCGAGCGTCGAGGCGTATTTGCAGAAATAAATAATAGAAAAATGATGAGAAGAGAGAGAGGACTTAACTGAGTGTGGATAGATGAAGGGGGGTGCAGAGGAGGTGGCCGACTCATACTGTCATCGTTGGAGGCGAAGTACCCAGTGGGAGGAGGACGGCAACGATGAGGGGGTTGTAGGGACATCGGCTGGTGCGGCACGATGCGGACGAAGAGGATAAAGAGAACTCTACCACTGGTATTATGGCAGAGCAACGAGAGAGAGAGAGAGAGAGAGAAGGGTCGTCGGAGCTTGCTGGGTTGTTGACCAGAGGGGGAAGAGAAAAATTAAGGGGTATCTCAGGCCAATCTCAAGCTTAGAGGTGCAGAATGATTTAGGGTTTCTTATATAGGCCTTGGAGGTTGGTTTTGTGCTTGGAAGCCAAGCTTCCAAGCACTGTCATGTCACTGGAGATGGAAACTCAGAGAGACCCAAATCTCTCATGCGTTCGCATGAGAGATTGGGTAGGAATTAGGGCTTGATAATGGGTTCACATGAGAGGAGATTTTTCAGAGAATCGATTCTCTGAGGAATCAGGGAGTTCTTTCCCTTGATACCTCACCGGAGTAGGATTCCCTCCGCTGTAATGGTGGAGGGACCTAATTGCAAATAATGATTAGCAAGTTATGGAGGTTTTTGTAGAAGTTTTCAAAAGTTAGAGGTAGAAATGTTATTGGGCTGGACCTGTTTGCAAAGTAGGTCAAGGTGAATTCCTCTTAGGTCCAAATGTTGGTAAAAACATAATTTGGACCTAAGGAATCCAATGGTGAAGTTGGATTTTAGGTTTGACCACATTTGATTGGGAAATTTACGTAAAAAGCCAATTTAGGGCAAACATTTGATTGAGACCCCTATTTAGGTCAAAATAGGTTCTAAGGGCCAAATTGAAGGTTCTAAACCCTAGAGGATATTTTTCCATGACTTTTAGAGGATTTAGGTGAATTTTATCTTGACCAGAACCTTGTTAAATTAAGTGAACTTATTTTAGGGTTACAAGAAGTCATTTAATTCCCAGAATTCACATGAACCATTTTCTGTTTGAACCAACCCACTTTTTATCTTGGTAAGACCATTTGACCTATGTTTAGCCCATGAGAAATCCCGTTGTTGTACTGAAATGGTAAAATTACAGTTTTACCCCTTGTTTCTTACTTTTCTTTTAGAAGGGTTATTCTTTGAGTTAGGACCTCCATTTGGTTATGTAGGAGATTTTATTCTCTTTTCTGGGTCAAAATGAGCTAGTTAGAGCTCATGGTGGTGTTCCCATCATATCCTCATGCCTAGCTTTTGCTAGTCCCTTAGCAAAATTTTAAGGTTTCAACTTCTGTTCTAGACCATGAATTACTTTGATGTTCACAAATTATGATGAGTGCTTTTTTTCTTTTCTTTTTGATTAGGTTAGAATGCCGACAGTAGGCCTAGAGGTATACAAGTATCAACCAAGTTTCGGACCTTACTAGCTCTAGCCTTGGTCCTCCACGAAGGCTTTTAAGGCTTACAAGAACTATCCTAAGGTTCGTTGGACTTCACGGTTAAAGCACCCGTGCTTGCAACGTATTTTAGCCTCGATTCAATTTGCAGTGCATTTTTTTGTAAGAGAGAGATAGAGGATTTTTTTTTTTGTTTGGAGAGTTTTCTCTCTTTTCTTTTTATTTCTAGCTTTGGATTGGCTTCTTAACACGATCTGTATCAGATTCCTCGTCCCCATCATCAATCTTTGAAGGGTCCCTAACTTTCGATGCTTAGAGATAACACAGCACATGGAAACCCCCAGAACCCTGGCTTTTGAGATAATCCCACCCATGGCATTCTCTAGCTAAATCCAGACCCTGGCAAAGGACATTTCGTGATAATGCTGTCCATGGCATCTGAACCAGCATAGGGTGCTTACGTACACCCAATAGGATATGTAAATATCCTAGGAGACATGCACCGAGGAGACGATATGTTATTACACATTTTCGAGGGGAATTTCCCTCCTCTCCGCACCGGGAACTCATCCAAATCAACTTGTGTTGATCGGCCGCTCCTAATCTAGGTGACTTTTTCAGAACATTTAAACGCTTTTGCGTGATTTTGATAGTTATGCGCACTGAACCAGACTGTGTGTGGATTGGGGTGCTTAGGTTACTGAGTCCCGCAAACCAAAGGTCAGTTAATAAGGCCGAATACTCCCTAAGCCTTAGACCTAATACTTAAGTTTCGCATTTTCCCCAGCCTCTTGAGGACTATTCAGATCTTAGCGGATACTTGAAAATTTAAGCCTAAGAGGCCTAAGATCCGCATTCATACTAATCTCTTTTGTGTCTCAGTAGCACTATTTTTCCTTCATTTTTCTTTTTCTTGATATGGTCTAGAACTTCGGTTATTCCCTTAATTTCTTACTAATGACTATCTCTTTTTTTCTTTTTCATTTTGTGCTCCTTTTTTGACATTTTGCTCTTTTCCGCATTTTCTCCTCATGATTTGTATGGCCTCAAAATTTTCTCTCCCCTCAATATTTTTTTATTCTTTTTCTAGATTTTTTTCATTTTTTTGGTGTTTTTTGTGATATGTGATTTTTTTGCTGAAATCTTTTCTTGTGAAATGAGTTTTCATGGTGTTTTGCACTTTCATACCCCCATGCCTATGATTTGCAATGTCTCCATTGTAAATTAGGTGGGTTCGAATTCAGCTTAGATCATTCATTAGAATAGGTTTTGGGTAGGCGAACAGGTCGAGGTTACTGTTGCGAACAATTTTTGGACTCGGGTACAGGTACTTGAGGTGGGGTCGATTGTTCTAATGGATGAACCCTAAAGTCCAATATGAATTTAGTATAGGAATGTCAAGAAAGGTTTTGGGTTTTTCAAGAATGATGGGTTGCCTCCCGTTAAGCGCTGAGTTTTACGCCATTGGCTGGGCACAACGAGCTCAGGGAGAATGGAGGGTAAATGATATCTCAGCCAAATTTGTATTGGTCAAGTCAATGAACGGTTTGAGTCTCTGACCGTTCATGACGAAAGGTTCAAAATCATGGCTGAGTGGACTGATCTCAGTGGCTCCATTTCCAAAGATTCATCGGACAAGGTAGGGTCCGATCCATTTTGATCGTAGCTTTCTTGGGAATAGTTTAAGCTTGGCATGAAAGAGTATGACCTTTTGACCAGGCTGGAAGATCTTTCTTGATATGTGCTTGTCGTGAAAGGCCTTAACCCACTCTTTGTAAATTCATGAGTTCTCATACGAGTCGTGGCGTAATTCATCGATCTCGCTCATTTGAAGCTTTCTATGGGTTCCTGCCTTAGAAAGATCTAGGTTGCAGTTCCGTACTGCCCAATAGCCTTTGTGCTCCAACTCGACGGGGAGGTGACATGCCTTCCCGTACACCAATCTGAAGGGAGACATACCTAATTGGGTTTTTTGGGCGGTCCTATAAGCCCACAAAGCTTTCAGAAGCTGGGATGATCAATCCTTCTTATCAGGTCAAACAGTAACCTGGAGGATTTTCTTGATCTCTTGATTTGATAGCTCAGCTAGACCATTAGTTTGGAGGTGGTAAGGAGTAGAGATTTGGTGCGACACACCGTATTTGGTCATCAGTGACCTGAACTAAGTGTTAGTGAAATGGGTCCCTCCGTCAGAAATTATAGCACGTGGAATCCCAAACCGTGAAAAGATGTTCTGATGAATGAATTTGATAACTACTTTATGATCATTGGTACACGTAGTCAACAGCGAGTAAAATGTACTCGAAGCCATCTGAAATAGGGAAGGGTCCCATAAAATCAATCCCCCATATGTCAAAGATTTCGCATATTAGAATCGGCTGTAAAGGTATCATATCACGATGGCTCATGTTGCCCAAGGTCTGGCAATGAGTGCATGCCTTATAGTGATTGTACGCGTCTTTAAAAATTGTGGGCCAATAGAAGCTGTATTGGAGGACTTTCGCTGTGGTTTTATGAACTGAAAAATGTCGACCGCATGCCTCGTCATGGCAGAAAGACAATGTCTTGAATTTTCACTTCCGCGACACATCGTCAAATGATCTGATCTGCACCAATGCGGAAAAGATATGGGTCTTCCCAAAAGTAGTACTTGGCATCGGAAAGCAATTTATCCTTCTTGGCCTTTGGCCAATCAAATGGGATCTGATGTGATGTTAGGTAGTTTACTATATTAGCAAACCATGGAAGCCTTGTATTGATAGTCAAAAGGTGCTCATTAGGGAAATGTTCCGTGATGGGTCCGAAAGGGTCGATGATTTTAGAAGAAAGGCGAGACAAGTGATCAGCTACCAGATTCTATTTTCCCGCTTTGTCGCGAATCTCGTGGTCAAATTCTTGCAATAGCAAGATCCAGCAGATTAATCAAGGTTACGCGTCCTTCTTTGCAAGGAGATGCCTCACAACTGTGTTATCTAAGTAAATGATAACACAGGAACCCAGGAGATAAGATCTGAATTTTTCTAGGGCAAATACTACGGCTAGCAGCCTTTTTTCCGTAACTGTGTAGTTACGCTGAGCCTCGTCAAGTGTCTTGCTAGCATAGTAGATGACCACGGGTTTCCCGTCAATTTTCTTCCCAAGTACCGCTCCTACAATGAAATCAGATGCATCGCACATGATCTCAAAGGGTTGAGACCAATCAGGGGACTGTAGGATCAGGGCTTGGGTAACTCGGTCACAGAGGATTTTAAATGCTTGAGTGCATTCCTTGGAGAATTCGAAAGGTACATCCTTAGAGAGTAGAGTGGTCAGGGGGTGCTCAATTTTTGAGAAATTAGGTATAAATCGACGGTAAAAACTGATGTGCCCCAGAAAAGATCGGATGTCCTTGATCGAGCTAGGCATAGGGAGTTTGGAAATCAAGTTCACCTTGGCTCGATTGACTTTGGATGCCTTTTTCTGAAATAAGGTGTCCTAGGACAA
Source organism: Thalassia testudinum (assembly GCA_037157565.1). Lineage (NCBI taxonomy): Eukaryota > Viridiplantae > Streptophyta > Magnoliopsida > Alismatales > Hydrocharitaceae > Thalassia > Thalassia testudinum. The sequence continues at coordinate 19,719,694 of JAZHRO010000050.1, forward strand.
TTCCTTCAGGCACCATGAAATAACTCTTTTCCCAGGAAAGAACCAGATTCACGTCAATGCATCGCCTGAGGATTTGGACCAAGTGTAGGAGACAATCGTCAAATGATTCTCCGAATACTGAAAAGTCATCCATGAAGACTTCCAGATAGTCACCTACCATATCTGAGAATATGGCAAGCATGCACCGTTGAAAAGTGGTAGGTGCATTGTAGAGACCGAACGGCATCCTTTGGAACGCGTAAGTCCCGAAGGGGCAGGTAAAAGTGATCTTCTCTTGGTCCTCAGGATAGATTGCCACCTGGTTATAACCGAAGTACCTGTACAAAAAGCAGAAGAACCTATTTCCCACTAGTTTCTCGAGGATCTGATTAATAAACGGAAGTGGGAATTGATCCTTCTTCATGGAGGAATTGAGTCTTCTGTAATCAATGCAGACTCTCCACGAGTTCGCCACACGGGTCGGTATGGCTTCTCTGGTTTCAGTAGTGATAACGGTGAGTCTTGCCTTCTTAAGCATAACTTAGATTGGACTCACCCACCGACTGTCGGAGATCGGACAGATGATCCCTGCATCTAACCACTTAATGATCTCCTTTTTCATGACCTCCTGTAGATTAGGATTTAAATGTCTTTGCATTTCATGGGAAGGTTGTGTGCCCTCTTCGGTGTAGATACGATGTGTGCAGTAAGGGCTGATACTAGTCAAATCATTGAGAGTCCATCCAATGGCTCTACGATGTTGCTGGAGAACAGTAATCAGATAGGATTCCTGGTCAGATGTGAGTCTGGAGTTGATAATCACAGAAATGTCTGATTGGAACCCAAAAAGACATACTTCAGATGGGCGGGAAGAGGCTTGAGTTCCAGAACGGGGTTATCAGCAGTAGCAGGCGATTCAGGGTGTGTGTCAGGAGCAAGGGAAGGAGTTATGGGTGTATCTAGATCACGGTCAGACTCCTCTGATTGTGGGTTTTGATCTTCTTGTGGTTGATTGGGGGTAATCAGGTTATCCTCGATATATGGTTCATCAACCACGGCCTTGATATCACATATATGTTCTATAACACCGCAATTAATCCCTTGTGGGGCCTTAAAGATGCCAATTTTCAATGTTTGGTTCCTGAATTTCAGTTCAATTTGGCCCTCCTCATAGTTTATATTGGCCCTAGCAGTGGCTAGAAAGGGTCTCCCTAGTATAATTGGTGTATCCCTTGAGTTTTCAAGTGCATCCATGTCCAAGACTACAAAATCCACTAGGAAATAGAAATCCCGTACCGTGATGATGACATCCTTGAGTACTCCTTTAGGTGACTTAATGGATCGATCAGTTAATTGCAATGTCACCTCTGTTGCTTTAAGCTCAGATTCTTCAAGGTGGTCAAGGAGGGATGTAGGTATTAGATTTATGGAGGCACCTAAATCTAATAAGGCTTTGTCAAATTGGGTATCACCAATGGTACATGAAATCAGGGGAGTACCAGGGTCTTTTGCCTTAAGTGGGAGTTTGCTCAAAATTACAGAGCTGGTTTGCTCTGACAGTACGATCGGACTCCCACTTTTGGTTCGCGACTTGTGCTTGGGTGTACACACGTCCTTTAGAAATCATGCATAAGTCAGTATGTGGCGAATTGCATCCGCCAAGGGGATGTTTATATTTACCTATTCAAAGAGCTTGACCAGATCAGCCTCAGGAGCCACGGGTTTGGTTATCCTCTTTCCCTTGGTCAAGGCCTCGGGAAATGGAACCTTGGTTAGTTCCTCTAGAATAGGTTCAAGTTCTTGATCTAGGACAAGGGTGTCCTGGATAACTATCCTAGGGCTTGGGTTACTACCAGGCTTAGAGTGGCTTGGATAAGGTGGGTCTTGAGTTGCTTTACCACTACGAGTTGTTAGGAAATTCAGTCATGCCTGGTTTTGGTTTGGAGTTGGTAAAATAGGTGGCTACTATTGAAATCCTGCATAAGATGTCGAAGCTTCCATCCCGTTGGGTGATGGAATAGAAGGGGCCTGATAAATCATGTGGGCTTGGCCTGGATTTGGGTTCATAACGTGCCTTCGGTTCAGCACGTTATTTGGATTCAGCAGATGTTGCGAAGGGAGTGTGCCAGGTTGGTGGGTATTCGCCATCTGGGCGAGTTGATTGCGAACCTCTGTGTTCTCATCCTTGTGCTATTTTTGCATAGTCACATTCATCTTCTGAATGTCAGCCAAAGTCTGAAGGATAAGAGTCATTTGATCTGCTTGGGTTGGCCCATATTGATAGGTGGGGTTGGGCCAAGGCTGAGGTAGCTGATATAGACGAGGAGTTTGTGGATGGGGTTGATATGGTAGTCTTTGATTCTGAGTATTTCCCGCCAACAGGAAGTTGGGATGATTCCGCCATCCAGGTTTATAGGTATTAGAGAATGGGTCATTCTGGATGGCGTTGAGGTCATCGTAGGTCTGAGGAACCTCAGGAAAATCAGAGTATGAGGGTTTAGAGTTCCCCCAACTAGAGTAGATCGGTTCAGAGTTTCCTCCGGTCCTGGAGTCAGATGAGGGTGGATACGGGTCCATCCCTTGAGAAGATCGGTGATAGATGTTATGCACAGTTTCCCTCCCAAGAGGTGGCTGTGCAAATGGATTTTGCGCAGAGGTGGCTCACTACAAATGTCGAGTCAGTTCTCACCTTCTTCTCGATGATAGAGACCTTATCCAACAGATTGGCCATCAGTTCCAAGTCGACGGATGCGGACAGGCCCTACGTCTCATGTGCTCCCCTTGGATTCGTCGATGCGCGGGCATTCATCCGGTCGAATAGGCCATGGATTCATTATTGATGGAGTTCTCGCACATATTCTCAAGAATCTGCCACACAGTGTCTTCATGTTGACCCATGATATTTCCTCTTTAGGTTGCATTGACGAATAAGCGGATGTCTTCACGGAGTCCCTGGTAAAAAGACTAGACTTGTTCCCATTTAGGAACTCCGTGATGGGGGCACTTTCGCATGAGATCCAAGAAATGGTCTCATGCCACATGAAGAGGTTCTCCAGATTGCCCGAGTGAAGTGTGTGATCTGGTGGTGAAAGGCATTCGTCCGACCAATTAGGAAGAACTTTTTCAAAAATTCGGATTGCAGTTCAACCCACGTGTTGATTGGACGCGTCTGAGTCTGATACCAATGAGCTTTCTTGTCCATGAGAGAGAAGGAAAACATCTTCATAAGAAGAATATCCTAGTTTTGTACATCTGACCTGAAGGTCTGGGCCAGATGTTTGAGTTGTTTCATGTGCTGGAAAGGATCCTCGGAGTTAAGCCCATGAAACTTTGGGATAGCATGAATCATGTTGGGCTTGAGTCAAGAATCAGGGCCTCTAGCTGGGATTTGGACTCGAGGTTCGATTGTCACTGCAGCGGGATTATAGTGATCTCGCATCAGAGGACGCTGCGGGTGAAATAGATCATTCAGGCACTGGAGTTGGTGTTCAAGATTGTTCTCTTCTTCATTTGGTTATGCCATGATGATGGAAGAAGGAGAATTCAGTTATGACGAATCAGAGGAAAGGTCTATGTGGTGGGGTTGCTACATAAACACGGACGTCAAGGCTTGGCCTCGGCGGGAGTGAATCGCTAAAGGAGGTCTTAAGGATGGTCTCAAGGACCTCCTACCAAACATGCACTGATGATTTAGATGAGATTAGAATGTGCCGGACCCAATCGAGACACCCAAAAAATTTGGATGACTATAGAGGTTCGGGGCGGATGATACCCCTTAGTCAGAAAAGCCATCCACCTGAGAAATACCTAGGCAGCCAGAGAGGGAGAGTCCCGCAAAGACCCCTATACAGTAGAGCATCCCCACAAGTTATAGGGTTTCCCCCACCTGACCTCTCTTGTCACTGAGATTCCAGGTAGACCAGAATGGGGACCTTGACCTCTTAAGTTTACCACTTTTATTTAAGATCAAAGGTGCTTAGGATTCCACTTGAACTTTAGATGTTTTGAGTGCAAAAGTGACCTAATTTCAAGGTTGGTTGACCCAACAAGAGGTCAACTTCACCTATTTGTCCTTTGAGAAGCTTTAGGTCCTTTCCTTTAAGGTTCAAGTGAAATTAAGAGCTTGAATTTTAGGATTTCTCTTAAATAAGTCTTTTCAATCAAGGTTTAGGCACACCTCTTTTTGGAAAAGTTGATTCTTGCTTAGAAAGATGTGTCTCTAAAACCCTAAATTGGAATCCTTAATTTGGCTCTAATTGTGGTTCAATTTAGTTGCCACAGATATGGTATCTAGGGCTCAATCAAGAAGGTGGTAGCCCTAATTAACTTAAATGGATGCACAATTCAATATTTGTTGAAATAAAAAATCAGGCAACTTGGCTGAATCAGCTAAGTATGGAAAGCAAGTAGCCCTAAATTAATTTTTACCTTGTTTTTCCTTTTCAGAATGACGGGATTAAGAGAAAGGGCTAATCAGAGATTACTTGCCCTGGGTGTGGTTGTTGTGCGGCTGTCTTCTTTTGAATCCCCTGAAACAATCACAACAAAAGAGATGTATCAAGTTAGTATCAAATCAGAAGTTGTGATCAAGATTTCTAAATCTCCCGTTGCTCCCCGGCAACGGTGCCAAAATGTTTTGAGCAAGGCGAGATCAATGTTAAATTAATGCATCATAGTTTAGTTGAAATCGCTCGAAAACAAATGAATTTTATTACTCGAAATTGTAAATCCGAGGTCGAACATAGGGAGTAAATTAGGGTCTAAAAATCAAGAACACAACTTTAAGATTGAATATAATATGCAATGAAAATCAAAGTATAGTGCAAAAACACAATGTCATTGTATAAGGGAGAAGCACAAAAAATATGGACGTCTAATTTTGAAAATCAGACGCCTTAAATATGAAATTGCTACAGTGCTTCAATTGCTTGGGTGTCTGTCACTGATCTCCTTCTTTCTTCTCTGATTTTATTGTGCCATCAACTTCTTATTTCTTTGCTTTGGCCCTTGCCTTCTTCTTCCTCTTCTTTCTCCTTTCCTTCTGTCGCTGACTACCTTCTTTCTTCGTGGCTTCTTCTTCTTGCTTCTTTGATTTCTTCTTTCCTTCTTTCTGCCTTCAGCTCCTCTTCAACTTTCTCCTCTTCAGCCTTGCCTTCTCCTTCCTTAGCTTCTCTGGTTGCCGCCCTTTCCTTCCTTGGCTTCCTCTTCTTCTCCTGAGAGCAAACCTACCCCTACCCTCCCCCACGATCTCTCTTCTTCTTTCTCTCTTAGGCTCACTCTCCCAGAGCCTTCTCAAGTTATCGGGTTGGGTATTCGTGCCCGGGACTAGGCCCACCGGCGTGCGTGGTGGGTGAGGAGTGCAGGGTAGTCGGGTATACGGGTCAGGGCCAGGTCCGTAGATAGTGGGGTCACGGACGAGGTAGTGAGGGCGAGTGGGACCTCACCCCGTGGTTAGGAGTCGATATGCCCCTGTCACTTTTGCAATTTATTGGGCTGCTTCCGCTCCTCTACTTCCGAGGTGGGACTATGTTGTCCCACCTTCTTCGCGAGAGCCCACAACAGTTGTCTCCTCTAATTGCAGCAGCTGCATAGGGCTTTCGTGCCAATTGCTGGGTTGAAGATGTGCGCGAAAGGAATCCACGTGACCTGGGCCTTATTGCCTGGAGTGAGGAGTCCTGGGTGAAGCTCCCAAGCAAGCTTCTTGCTTCGTCAATGGTGGCGAAGACCTCAAACATTGTCAGCAAGAAAACAACCTTGTGGCCTTGTCGGAAAATGCAGGGAGCTTCACCTGAACACGGAGAAGGTGATGTGGTGGTCGGCGTGGCATGGGTGGCCGGGGCATGCGTGCCTAGGTCACCCTATGCGTGCGAAAGTGGGTGTGTTAGGGGGGTGTTCTAGGGGCTTGGTGCGGTGAATGGAATGAGGGTTTAGGGTCAGTGAGGTGTGGCGGTGCTCGTGAGGTAGTTGGCGATGTGGGTGGAGGCATGGAGCTGCGAGAACACCTCACCGGAGGTTTGGTCGGAGGTGGAGAAGGTGGTGGTGGTTTGCAAGCGTTGAGGCGTATTTGCAGAAATAAATGATAGAAAAATGATGAGAAGAGAGAGAGGACTTAACTGAGTGTGGGTAGACGAAGGGGGGTGCAAAGGAGGCGGTCGGCTCGTACTGCCGTCGCCGGAGACGAAGTACCCAGTGGGAGGAGGATGGCAACGACGAGGGGTTGTAGGGACATTGGCTGGTGCGACGCAACGCGGACGAAGAGGATAAAGAGAACTCTACCACTGGTATTGTGGCAGAGCGACGAGAGAGAGAGAGAGAGAAGGGTCGCCGAAGCTTGCTGGGTTGTTGATCGGAGGGGGAAGAGAAGAATTAGGGGGTATCTCAGGCCAATCTCAATCTTAGAGGTGCGGAATGATTTAGGGTTTCTTATATAGGCCCTTGAGGTTGGTTTTGTGCTTGGAAGCCAAGCTTCCAAGCACGGCCATGTAGCCGGAGATGGAAACTCAGAGAGACCCAAATCTCTCATGTGTTCGCATGAGAGATTGGGTAGGAATTAGGGCTTGATAATGGGTTCACATGAGAGATTTTTCAGAGAATCTCTCTTTCAATTTTGAAAGAGATTCTCTGAGGAATCAGGGAGTTCTTTCCCTTGATACCTCATCGGAGTAGGATTCCCTCTATTGTAATGGTGGAGGGACCTAATTGCAAATAATGACTAGGAAGTTAGGGGGGTTTCTACAGAAGTTTTCAAAAGTAGAGGTAAAAATGTAATTGGGCTGGACCTGTTTGCAAAGTAGTTTAAGGTGAATTCCCCTTAGGTCCAAATTTTGGTACAAACCTAATTTGGACCTAAAGAATCTAATGGTGAAGTTGAATTTTAGGTTTGACCACGTTTGACTAGGTGATTTACACGAAAAGCCAATTTAGGGCAAACATTTGACTGGGACCCCTATTTAGGTCAAAATAGGTTCTAAGGGCCAAATTGAAGGTTCCAAACCCTAGAGGATATTTTTCCATGAATTTTAGAGGGTTTAGGTGAATTTTATCCTCACCAAAGCCATGTTAAATTAAGTGGGTCTGTTTTAGGGTTACAAGAAGTCATTTAATTCCCAAAATTCACATGAACCCTTTTCTATTTGAACCAACTGACTTTTTATCTTGTTAAGACCATTTAACCTGTGTTTAGCCCATTAGAAATCCCATTGTTGTACTGCAATGGTAAAATTACAGTTTTACCCCTTGTTTGTTGCTTTTCATTCAGAAGGGTTATTCTTTGAGTTGGGACCTCCAGTTGGTTATGTAGGAGCTTTTGTTCACTTTTCTGGGTCAAAATGAGTTAGTTAGGGCTCATGATGGTGTTCCCATCACCAACCCATAGGTTTGAGGATCGGCCTAAGGTGTCCATGGATTCGTGATTGAGCAAGCTTTCGCCCATCTCTTCAAACAGGTCATAGGCACTATTAGGATCATGTTTTAGGAAATTGCCCCTGCATGATGCGTCAACATAGTTGCATAATTGGTGATTTAATCCATGATAAAATGTTTGTACTAACCACCACTTCAGTACTTCATGTTGTAGGCATTTCCTAAGGAGCTCTTGGAACCTCTCCCATGCTTCATGCATGGGATCCCTAGGTTTTTGTGCAAAGGTAGTGATGTCCTTCCTCAAGGCATTAGTTCAGCCAATGGGAAAGAATTTCTTAAGGCACTCTTTAGTTGCGTCTAGGTGTTGATGGGCTGGCCAATCGTGCGAAACCATTGGGTGGCTTGGATTTTCAGCGAGTACGGGAAAATTTGCATGAGCCAAAGTTCAATGGGCACATCCCACACTCGGCTAGTCTGGGCTACTAAGGTCAGCTCTTCCAAGTGTTGGAAGGCGTCATCTTGGGTTCACCTATAAAATTGTGGTAGAAGGCTCAAGATTTGGGGCTTAACTTCAAAGTCAATAATTGGAATATGTACCCCAGGTTGATCTTGGTAGTTAGAGGGATCATAGAAATCCCTCAAGGTCCTTTGTGGTTCATCCTCCTCATGAATAGAAGAAGGCAAAGGAGGATGTGGTTGGTTGTTGTCTCTTGATAGAGATTTTATGCGGTTTGTTAATTAGGTCGTTGTAACGCGTAAATCCACTTTCGCTCTTAAATTTATATTCCTAGATAGGAGAGTATCTAGGGTCGTCCAAGGAGGCAATATGTTTGTAATAGTGATTCTCTTGCTTGGAATAAATCTCAACTTTCTTTTTGGTATTTTTTCAATATATCATTTTTTTTTTGTTTTTAAGCTAAGGCAACATGCGAAATGGTGGCGGGAAGGTAATTTACACTTCAATTTAACTACTACTTTCTAAGTGGCAAGTAATAGCCTCTCCCTAAGCTCACTCTAGGAAAGTGGAGGCCTAGAATAATTAGGGAGAGGGAGTGAAATATGCTAAAAAAAATAAAGCAAGTAGAAATGCAAAACAGAAAATTGCAAAGAAGGCAACTTGATTGATGAAAAGTGTTTTACAAAAAAAACCTAGTAGAGGAATGCTTCTACTACTAGAAAAATTAAAATAAGAAAGGAAAACACAAATCCTCTAGATAGATGGTGAAAAAGAGGGCTTCTTGCTCCAAGGTTGGTGGCTCCCAAGCTTGAAAAGAATCCTTCAACTCCTTCCTTGCAGTGCTCCGCCAAGGTAATGTCCTCCAAGGCAAGCCCTAAGGAGGCGTGCCCTAAGCTTCTCTCCAAGGGTGGACGTCCACCCTAGGTTCTTCTCCCTTGCCTAGCCGTCCTCCTTGAAGTGGAAGAGTCCTCCTCCTTGGCGTGGCTCAAGTTGAAGAGAGTGGGGAGAAGAAGGCACCAAAAGGGCTGGTGATGTGCCCCTTTAATCTCCTTCTCTACTCCTTCTTCTTGGCCGTAGCTATAGGTGGTTTAGGTAGCAAATTACACTAATGGAGGATGATCTAAAATGGTTGTAGGTGGTGGGTTTATATAGAGTAGGAAGGGGGGCTAAGGTGACTCTTGGAATGGAGGGCTAAGATGGAGAGATGGAGGTGGTTAAGGATCCAATGGCCAAGGGTGTTTGGCGCCACCTTAAGAGACATCAAGGGGGTAGTTATGGGGGTTGACACCACTTGATGTTGGTGCCAAAATGGGCCTTCGAGAAGGCTATTAGGTGGGGCCACCTTAGGATTCTAGAAGGGGGGTATGTGGATGGCTAGGATGGGTTATGTGGGTAGGTGTAGGGTGGATGAAGGGGCTGAAAGTGGCGCCAATAGAGAGGTGGTTAGGGGTGGTTTTTGGCGCCAACTTTAGGTGTCTTTTGGTGGAGATAGTGGGGTGAATGGATGGCTAGGAGGTGGTGCCAACTTGAGTAGGGTAGCTAGCTTAGGTAGGCTTGAGTTGGTGGAGCTAGCTAGGGTTGATTTTGAAGGTAATGGATGGCCAAGGAGCTGGTTGTTAGCTAAGCTAAGCTAAGATAAGATAAGCTAAGCTAGCTTAGCTAAAGGTGGAGTAGAGGAGAAGGTAATGGAGCTAGGGTTTGGAGGAAGGAGCTGAGGAGGAGAAGTTTAGAGCTGGAGCTGGAGCTGGCTGCTGCTGAAGAGGCTGGCATGGGGCTACTCTAGCTGGCTTAGCTTGCTAGTTCTTTGCTAGTTGCTAAGCCAAGCTAAAGTGAGCTAGCTTCTAATAAAATAAGCTGAGGTGAGCTAAGTCTGGTGCTCCCGGAGAGAATCAAGCTGGTTGAGGCAGCTAAGGTAGCTTAGCTCAACTGAGTTGAGCTAAGCTGAGTCCCCGGGAGCTGGACTTGAGCTTCCTGAGCTGGGATGAGTTCTTCTTCAGTTGGCTGGAGCCGAGTGGAGCTGGATGTAGCTGGATCTGAGCTGGGGTGAACTCCTGTCAACATAGCTGAGCTAGCTAGAGCTCCCTATGGACTAGTGGGAGCTGAGATGAGCTAGACTCAGCTAAGTTGAGCTGGATCTGAGCTGACTTGAGCTAGGGTGAGCTAAGGGGAACTCTCTTGAGCTGCCATCCAGCTGAGATTAGCTGAATGGAGCTGGGATGAGCTAACCCTAGTTCAAGTAAGCTAGGTTCCAGCTGCGGTGAGCTGGATCAAGCTGAGGTGAGCTGGATCAGGCTGAGTTGAGCTAGTCTGGGCTTCTCCTTCACCATTTGCCTTCTTGAGTGCTAGGGTTTTAGGGATCTATATATCTATTCATCCCTAACACTCACAAAAACATATTAAAAAGACAATAAAAAATGCAATGCATGCCTAACCTATTTTATGCCTAAATGCAGCCCAAAAACCCGTTTGCGGAGTAAAATCCTAAGAGCTAGGTTTGTTTTAATGCATAAGAATGATGATAAACTGGCCTTTATCACACCCCCATGCTTATCTTTTGCTAGTCTCTTAGCAAAACTTAAAACGGAATTTTTGGGAAATCTAATTTTTTCGACTTTTGAGGAGAAAAAGAGATTAATGGACCTTGGTAGGATAAAACACTGGAGGTACGGGATTTGTTAAAGATAAACATCAGGATTTATTTTTGGACTCAACCATTAGACAGAACGGGATCAATATATCCTCCAGAAAATTCTCAAATTAACCCCTTGTTAATTCAGATGACTTGAAATGTTTGTTTTTAGGATTTTTTTGGCTCATGAATCTGATTCGCAACTCGTAAAATCCTTTAAAACCTTGTGTTTGTGCTTGTGAAAAGCCAACATTTATAAGGCGTGTTAATTTATTTATTATTACTTTTTTTTTCTCCCCCATGCTTATTTTTAGCTTAGTCTTACAACAGATGTGTTGGGATCATCATTCCCGTTACCATTCCTCGACGGGGCTCTGGCGCCAGTACTTCGGGATAGCACTGTCCATGACACCACCCAGGAGCTCACAACCCCAAAACACGATGCGGTGAAAAGGGGCGCTCCAAGCAAACTCAAGCTCTTGCTCTGACACTATAGGTAGAGCACCGTCCAAGACACTTGAGCTGCTAAAATGCGCTTTAATGCTCCATCTAAAGATATGAAATATAGATATGGAGCAACGCCGAGGGGATAACATGTTGACATCGCATCCTCAAAGGAGACATTTTCCTACTTCTCGGCGGTGGGAACTCAAACCAATGATCTATTTCAGACTTTTACTAAGTCCAAACAAGGGAGTTTTTCAAATTTTTAGTTATTTTTAAGTGTTGGCTTGTGTGTGAAGAGTGACACAAGATGTTTCTCAAAACATGCAAGTTTTTGAATCAGAGGCGAAGTCAAATAATTTCCATATTATAAAATAGGATCAAGTCACCTGAACTATCATGAGTTCAGGTGGAATTTTATAGAAGGATATCTGATCTAGTCTAAAATAGACCCTGGAATTTTAATGATCAGATCCATATCCTCATCCTTAGTTTGTTAAAGATTAAATCCCATTGTACCAAAAGTGAATTTTTCGACCTTAGTCCCGATTTCAAAATTTTTTCTCAAAAAGTTTTGAACATTTTTATTTTTATTTTTTTATTTTTTTGGGTATGCAAGCAGGAAATAAATTAAACAAAAATACATGTTTTTAGGTTTTGAAAATCCTAAATCGATCGTAAAATTTAAAAACACCCCCCCATGCTTAAGATATGCCATGTCCTCATGCATTAGGAGGGAAAAAGGATCACCTTAGTGAAGAATGGTCAGGTTTAGGAGGAACAAAACCTGGAAAAAGAAGAAAAAAGGGAAAGTAAGAAAAAATGATGGGTTACCTCCCATCCAGTGCTATCTTTTACGCCATTCAGCCGGGCGTGAAGGAATGCACGGAAGACGTAAAATCATGTAGATAATTGGACACTTGGATGCCCGCAAAAAAGGTGCCTTCTTCTAGATCCCTAGAAAATTGATTAGAAATAACATTGGGATCAAAGTTGGATGGAAAATGATAAGTGTAGCCCGAGTCTGGCCATGGTTTTAAATTAGGTTGGATGCCAAACTCGGGCGGGGTTCGTGGTAGGTCTGGAAGAAAGGAGTCGGGGAAGGAATGGTGGGGATTGGGGGATGTTAGTGTGGAAGAATTAGGTGCAGGAATAGTGGGTGGGTTAGGAGGGGTATCAGGAATAAATTTGGGGTCAAGATAAGTTTCCAGATCACAGATTTCGCCGACCACTGATTCTGAATCAGAGTCCTCAAAGAAATTATGGTCGGTAAGGGTATCTATCAACATTGTCTCCTCCACCATATTGGTAATTTCAGTATCTGAGTCCTCAAAGAAGTTATCATCATGGAATCTCCTGGAGGATTTAAAAATATCTAAAGTGATAGTTTGGCCTGCACAGTTAATATCCATTTTGCCTGTGTGGCAATTGATATTTGCCTTTGCAGTGGCCAAAAAGGGGCGTCCAAGGATTATTGGGGAGTCCAATAATGATTCAGGTGCCTCAATGTCAAGAACCAGAAAGTCTACAGGGAGGACACAATTCTGGACCTTGACTAAAACATCCTTGACAATCCCACGAGGTTTGATTGTAGATCGGTCGGCTAATTGCAGGGTAACCTCGACGGGTTTTAATTCACCGATCTGAAATTCTTCGAATAAACTTGTGGGAATAATATTAACTGAGGCACCAAGATCAAGGAGGGTGCGATTAAATGTAGTGTCATCAATAATTACAGAAATTAAAGGAGCCCCCGGATCTTTCATCTTAGGAGGCAGCTTACTCTGTATGACAGAGCTTACTGTCTCCGAAAGATGCACCTGTCCTAGATTTTTAGCCTGCCTTTTAGGAGTACAAATCTCCTTCAAAAATTTAGCATAGGCAGGTATATATTTGATGGCATCTAGGAGAGGAATATTGATATGAACTTGCCCAAATAGTTCCATGAGTTCTTCTGTAGTGGGCTCAGATTTCTTTTTTTTGTTGGTGGTGGGGTAGAGAGCTTGTGGGAAAGGGACAGGCATCTTGTCTTGAGATTTTTGTATTTCTTTTTCTTCCTGATGGGGAGGTGGGGAGTCAATTTGCATAGGTATTTCACCAGGTTGGTGTGAAGGCCCGGGGTCAGTGGTGGTTTTCCCACTCGTCAAAGTTACTGCATGTGCAGTCGGATTATTATTTGGAGGAGGTGGGGGGGCTTGTGATTGCAAAAACCTGGGCGGCTGCTGAGGTGGTGGATTAGGAGTAGGTTGATTTGGATAATGTGGATTTCTGCCCATATAATGGTTCCCTTGGTGATTAGGGTTGGGTTTGGGTTGGGACGGAAGATGTCCTACAGGTCTTTGCGTGGGAGTAACCCCAATTTGATTATTCAAATTTGTGATGGTGCGGGTTACTTCCGTCATTTTTGTTTGCATATCCTGCAGGGTCCGCATCATCTGGGCATTGATGTCTTGTTAGGATGGCCCAGGATGGAAGTTTGGATTCGACCCATACCCGTTAAAATGATATGGTTGGGAGGAAACTTGATTATTCCAGGAGTAGTTCGGGTAATTTTTCCAATTGGAAGAATTTTTAAAGGGCTCCTGGATGGCAGAAATATTTTGAGTGGGGTTAAGATCTGGATAGTTGTAATTCCCCAGTGAATCATGGGCAACCTCAGAATAATCAGCAGGAGTAGTGTTGAGATTGTGCAAATTTTCTCTTCGTGGAAAGTTAGGTTGGGTTAGATGTGGGTGTGGAGCTTGGGTTGATGTGGCCAGTCTTTCCTCAATTTTCTTTTGATTAATATGCATCTGGTCGAGTTTTTGAGCGATCATTTGAAGATCGTCTTGGGTGATTGGGATAGCTTGAGTGCCTATTTCATGAACACCGAACTGCGGGTTTTGGGTTCTGCAAAATGTGTTCATGGAAGCTTGATTAAATGAGTTTTCACTCATTCCTTCAAACAAGTCGTAGGCACTTTCAGCATCTTTATTTAAGAAGTTGCCGCCACATGAGGCGTCGACAAAATGTCGGATTTGATCTTCTAATCCATGATAGAAGATTTGCATGAGCTGCCATAAAGGAATCTCGTGGTGCGGGCAACTTCTTAAAAGGTCTTGAAATCTTTCCCAAGAAACATGGAAAGTTTTACCAGATTTTTGGTGAAAGGTCGTAATAGATCTTCGTAAAGAATTGGTACGACCTATGGGAAAGAATTTCTTGAGGAAGGCACTCTTGAGTTGAGGCCATGTTGTGATGGGTCGGCCAATGGTCCTGAACCAATAAGTGGCCTTATCTTTAAGAGATAATGGAAAATAGCCGCATCAGCCATATGTCTTCTTGCACATTTCGAGAATGGGTTGTCTGTGCAAGAAGAGTTAGCTCTTCAAGGTGGCTGAAAGGGTCTTCCCTAGGAAGGCCATGGAAGTGTTTAATTAGGTTCAGGACCGCAGGCTTGTCTCAAAGTCCCCCTCCGGTATGACCACCCCTGGTTGTTCCTCATAATAAGACGGATAATAGAAATCTTTTAGAGGAACAACAGTGTTACGAACGCGTGCCCCAGACATCTTTAAGACGTCTGGGAGGTGGCCCAGACGTCGGAGCAGACGTCTGGGATCACATCCAGACGTCTGGGATCGTTTCCAGACGTCTGGAAAATAGTTATTTTTCGCACGAGAGATTCGTCTGTGCGCCTGTGCGTGCAGACCCGTGATTTCCTCTCTCTCTCTCTCTTTTTCCCTCTCTCTCTGTAGTTGCAGACCTGCCGCGCACTCTCTCCCTCCTCCTCGCACGGCCTTAAAAGGCCACGCCTCCCCTCCTGTCGTCTCCACCGTCCCCTTGCTTTTCTCCTTCCTGTGCGCAAGAGCGAGCGAGCGTGAGGGCGGCAGCGGCGGCCGCAGTGAGTGCGGAGGAGGTGCAGCGTGCAAGGGCGGAGCTCTGCCGTGAGGGCGAGCTCGCCGGAGCGGCTTGGCTGGCCAGCGGAGGGCGCAGGGGGCGCGGAATGACACGGAGAGGGACCTGCTGCGGTCTGAGCAGCAGAGGCGCAAGGTGCGACGCGGGCGGCGTCGCGAGCGGAGGCCGGGTGGCGCCCTGATTCTGGAAAAAATTTCCAGAATCAGACGTCTGGGTTGATATCCAGACGGTGAGGGAGACGTCTGCAAGCTCATACAGATGTCTGAAGGGTGAGTATTCCGCTTTCTTCTTCCTTCCTGTCGACTGACCCTACTGAGGGAAGGAGTTGGCTGTGCGCAGGCTCGCTGATTCGCCATCCTTTGAGAATCAGACGTCTGGAAGTTTTACCAGACGGTTGGAGCTACCTCCAGACGTCCTGGGTGACCATAGGACGTCTGGGAGCTAGGCCAGACGTCCCCGCAGACTTCTGGACGTCTGGGAAACCACGCTGAGCAGGTAATTCTCTGATCCACTTTTTAAGACGTCTGGAAGAAGTTCCAGACGTCTGATTTTACACAGTGTTGTCGTTTTCGACCCGTTTAGGGCCCGTTCGGGTTCCATTTTCCGCGATTCGAGTTGCGTTCTTTTCAGAATTAATTCCTCTACCCGTGTACAGTAGCTATACACTGTTTTGAGACTTTCCTTGTGTTTGATCCTTGTGATAGGACCTCGTTCAGTTGCAGTCTTGGGAGTCGTGGAGGCATGCGGGATTCCCGATCATGCCCCCATTACTCCCGTTGTACCTGGTAGAGTGGCTTTAAGTTATTAATAAAATATGTTAAATTATGAAACCATAAATAGAACCTAGGACATTGCATGAATCCTAGGAATGAGAAATAGATGGAATGATAGCTCCTAGGTGTTGCATGAATCCTAGGACTGGAAAACTAGATTGTATGATAGATCCTAGGATATGGCATGAATCCTAGGATGGGAAAACTAGTGGAATGTATAATACTGCAGTCTTGGAAAATGGAAAGAGATATAAAGCTGCCTGTAATTTGAATTAACAGCTGCCTGTTGTGAATAGATAACGTGGTTGAGAACATAGATTGTAAGAATGTGAAACTGGAAAGTGAAACCTAGATGTTTGAGTAAAAAGGATGGAACCCGACGGGGAAGTAGGAGTAGAACTCCTGGAAAGTGAATGGAATAGTTTTGGGGAAGTGAGCTGGCCCTTGAGTACGGAGTACCAAGGAGAGCGACTGTCCCCCTGTTTAGTGCAGAGCGGAGCCAGCCGCCCCAGGGACCCAGGGTTAGGACTGGCCACTCTGTACCGACTTGCTGGCCCTCGCGTACGTAGTACCGAGGAGAGCTACTAGTGTAGGGAGGTACTAGCTACCCCACGGTACCCGGGGTTCTGCTAGCCTCCCACACCGACTTGTTAGGCCCGCTGGGGCAGACCAGGGTAGTCAGGCGAGGGTGCGCGGACTGTCGAGGGGCAAGGCCCCGGTTTGGTTACTGTGGAGGGGTTGGACCCTTGTTACTGAGAGGGCTCTGCCCTGGACTGGTTCCGTGCTGTGCTTTGGGCGCACCCGTTAACAGAAACGACTGACCGCGTGCCAGTACGGGTTAGTTACCTGTGCGTTTATCGCACGTGCCATGTCACCGTTACGTCTGTCAGTGACCTTGGGGTGGTTGACTGAGGGTAGGATCACCACGGGGGACTCTCCTGGCCAGGAGAGCACCACGTGCTACTTCTACTTTTTGGAAAAGACTGCAATCAAGATCGTTCCCACGAGGAACATTCGAGATCAAGAAAAGATCTGGGGAATAAATGAAATAGCGAGACAATTGAAAAATGTGAATAAAGAAAGTAATAGAACATAACAGCTACTGTATACTTTGCTGTTGTCTTTAGTTTTAGTTGCCACTCTACTCAGCGTTTTGCTGACGTGTTACACTCGTTACCTTTTTCAGGACCAGGTGTTGAGCTGCTAGGGTCAGCAGCTGCAGAGGACGCTGGGCCGAGTAGGGTCCAGTAGAGTTACTACTATCTTTTGTACCTCTTTGTTTCCGTTATAGTGAGTGGTTCTTGTTTCCGCTGTACTTTTATTTACCTGCAATTCATGTTATATGATAAATGTTGTTCTACTGTTGTGGTGGTATATACTGTAGTAGTTTCTTTCCTTACTGCTGTACTTTCTTACTGTTAGTTATATTCATGCTGAATGTGGTTTATTTTACTGCTCTTTTGGTTACTTCCTCGTTGGACGACTAGGTCTTGGGATTAGTCGAGTCGGTCTGGTTCTCGTGTCTCGTAGGAACTCGGGAACCGGGTCGTTACAAGATGGTATCAGAGCAAGGTCGTCCCGAGAAGTGAATCAACTGACTGGAAAATAACCAATTCACATGTTTATAGCTAGAGTAGCCACCACAACATATCTCTTGACATGAGCTCTTAGAAGTTTTGTTAGGTACTGTCTGTTTTGACGTTTCCGTTTTGTTTCGCGTCTCCTTGCAGGAGATGCCTCGTCGCGGGACTGGCGAGACTGGCCGCGGGCGCGGTCGAGGGCGAGGTCGGCGAGGTGGACGTGCTGTTGTTGACGTCTCGGTGGACCAGCCACCACTCCCAGGCATCCAGGCCTAGGACCTCGCCAGACTGATACGAGATATTGTACGAGAGGAGCTCCACGCACCGCCCCGAGCGCCTCCTCCTGGGGTTGCAGAGGGGGAGTCCTCTGTGGGACCATGCGATGGACACGGCGCTGGACACGAGGGAGGGGATGGGCCGTTGCCGCCCCCACCTTCCTCCGACACTTCTGTACACGAGGCACCTTCGCCTGGAGGTGCACCAGCACCTCCCCTACAGCGCCACTTCGAGCTTTTCGGACAGTTCCGGAAGCTGAAGCCCCCCTCCTTCAAGGGGGATGAGGACCCGACTGAGGCAGAGGACTGGCTTGAGCAGCTGGAGAAGATCTTCGACACCCTTCGCCCCCCGATGGAGTGCCGCGTGGCCTTTGCCACGTACCAGCTGGAGAGTGCGGCACACCGGTGGTGGAGGGCAGTCCAGGGACAGGAGAGGGACGAGCCGACGTGGGACCAGTTCATCACCCTCTTCTACGAGCAGTACTTTCCCCAGACGTTGCAGGACCTTTTGGAGAAAGGTTTCGTGAGGCCCAGTGCGTCTCCCTGGGGAGCCCCGATACTGTTTGTGAAGAAGAAGGATGGGACCCTATGCCTTTGTGTGGACTACCGATAGCTGAATAGGGTCACCATCAAGAACAGATATCCGCTGCCGAGGATCGACGATTTGTTTGACCAGTTGCGGGGTGCCACGGTGTTTTCCAAGATAGACTTGAGGTCTGGATACCACCAGTTGAGGATCAGGGAGACCGACGTCTCCAAGACATCTTTCCGCACCCGGTACGGACACTACGAGTTTTTGGTCATGCTGTTTGGGCTGACCAATGCCCCTGCTGCTTTCATGGACCTGATGAACTGGGTGTTTAGACCGTACTTGGACCAGTTCGTGGTGGTTTTCATAGATGATGTACTCATCTATTCTAGAGATCGGACACAGCACGGACAGCACTTGCAGATGGTTTTGGACACTCTGAGGCGACGCAGGCTGTACGCTAAATACAGCAAGTGCGAGTTCTGGTTGAGGGAGGTGACCTTCTTGGGTCATGTGATCTCTGGAGACGGCCTGGCGGTGGACCCAGCCAAGGTCGAGGCAGTGCTCAGGTGGGAGAGGCCGCGTTCAGTCACTGAGATTCGTAGTTTCCTGGGACTGGCAGGTTACTACAGACGGTTCATCAGAGGATTTTCACAGATTGCACGTCCTATGACACAGTTGACCCGGAAGGACGTGCCTTTCGCTTGGACAGACGCCTGTGAGGCGTGTTTTCTGGAGCTGAAGGAGAGGTTGACCTCGGCTCCCGTTCTCACCATTCCTGACAGTAGTGGCAGGTTCGTTGTGTACACGGACGCTTCCTTGCAGGGGTTAGGAGGTGTGCTCATGCAGAGGGGTCACGTTGTCACTTACGCTTCTCGGCAACTGAAGCCCACGAGCATACCTACCCTACCCACGACCTAGAGTTGGCAGCTGTTGTCTTCGCGCTGAAGACCTGGAGGCACTACTTGTATGGTGAGACCTTTGAGATTTTTACAGATCACAAGAGCCTCAGATATCTTTTTGACCAGAAGGAGCTCAACATGAGACAGAGACGTTGGTTGGAGCTCCTGAAGGACTACGACTGCAGCATCTCCTACCACCCGGGAAAGGCTAATGTGGTGGCTGACGCCTTGAGCCGTAAGGCGCCCGCATGCTTGGCCAGTCTATAGTTACAGAGTTGGAGCCTCTTGGAGGAGGTGGGCAGTTGGCGACCTCTAGAGTTACGAGGGTACTGTGGGGCAGTGATGGTGACACGGCAGGCTAGGCCAGAGCTGATGGACCGCATCATCACAGGACAGATGGCCGATCCGTACTTGCGGTCTTTGCGCGACAGAGTACTGTCAGGAGATCCGGGTGACTTCTCTTTCACAGACCAGGTGCTACGTTTGAGGGGACGGTTGTGCGTTCCTAGAGACGAGGAGCTATTGAGAGAGCTCCTGACTGAGGCACATGGTTCCAGATTCACCATACATCCCGGGAACACGAAAATGTACCACGACTTGAGACGCGAGTTTTGGTGGAGAGGGATGAAGCGGGATGTGGGTGAGTTCGTGCAACAGTGCTTAGTGTGCCAGCAGGTGAAAGCCGAGCATCAGAGGCCTGCAGGGCTGCTTCAGCTGCTTCCAGTGCCAGAGTGGAAGTGGGAGAGCATCACCATGGACTTGGTGGTGGGCTTACCTATTACCCAGCGGGGACACGACGCAGTCTGGGTCATAGTGGATAGACTGACGAAGACGACGCATTTCTTGCCGATCCGAGTCACTTTGGGACCAGCATAGTTGACAGAGAGGTATATCCGTGATGTGGTACGACTACACGGAGTTCCGTGGGAGATCGTATCCGACCGGGATACCCACTTTACGTCCCAGTTTTGGGCTGAGTTTCAGCAGGCCTTGGGGATGAGGTTGAGGTTTAGCATGGCTTACCACCCCCAGACGGACGGACAGTCTGAGCGCACGATACAGACACTTGAGGACCTTTTGCGTGCCTGTGTACTGGACTGGAGGGGCTCTTGGGAGGAGCACCTACCCCTGGCAGAGTTTGCATACAACAACAATTATCACTCGAGCATCGGCATGGCTCCCTATGAGGCTCTGTACGGACGGAAGTGTACGGCACCCTTGAGTTGGGTTGAGGTGGGGACCAAGTGGGAGGTTGGCCCCAGGTTGATCCGGCAGAGTTAGGAGTTAGTTGAGCAGATCCGCAGACAACTCCGCACTGTCAGGAGCAGACAGAAGAGCTACGCGGATCGGAGACACAGAGAGGTGCAGTTTGAGGTTGGGGACCACGTCTTCCTTCTTGTTTCGCCCATGAAGGGCTTACAGCGGTTTGGGGTGAGAGGGAAGCTCGCGTCGAGGTTCGTGGGGCCTTTTGAGATCCTGGAGCGGGTTGGACCCGTTGCTTACAGACTTGCCCTTCCCCTACAGCTTTCTGGTGTGCACGACGTATTCCACGTGTTCAACCTCAGGAAGTACGTAGCTGATTCCAGTCACGTACTGAGTCACGAGAGCGTCGAGGTGAGCGACGACCTGATCTACCCCGAGCGGCCAGTGCAGATTCTAGATCGAGCCGTCCGCAGTTTGAGACGAAAGCAAGTACCCCTGGTAAAGGTTTTGTGGAGGAGCCAGCGGTACGAGGAGGCTACCTGGGAGCCTGAGGCGGCAATGCAGGAGCGGTACCCGGAGCTTTTCGCGGGTACATCTTTTCGGACCGGCTTCGTTCCTCTTTGAGTTTGTTATGGTTATTTGGACATCTTTTCCCCGCACCCTAGTTGGCGCAAGTTTCGGGGACGAAACTTCCTTTGAGTTTGTTATATTGTTACGAATGCGTGCCCCAGACGTCTTTAAGACGTCTGGGAGGTGGCCCAGACGTCGGAACAGACGTCTGGGATCACATCCAGACGTCTGATCAGACGTCTGGGAAAATTTCCAGACGTCTGGAAAATAGTTATTTTTCGCACGAGAGATTCGTCTACACGCCTGTGCGCGCAGACCCGCGATTTCCTCTCTCTCTCTCTTTTTCCCTTTCTCTCTGCGGCTGCAGACCTGCCGCACACTCTCTCCCTCCTCCTCGCGCGGCCTTAAAAGGCCACGCCTCCCCTCCTATCGTCTCCACCGTCCCCTTCCCCTTCTCCTTCCTGTGCGCGAGAGCAAGCGAGCGCGAGGGCGGCAGCGGCGGCCGCAGTGAGCGTGGAGGAGGTGCGGCGTGCGAGGGCGGAGCTCTGCCGTGAGGGCGAGCTCGCTGGAGCGGCTTGGCCTGCCGGCGGAGGGCGCAGGGGGCACGGAACGACGTGGAGAGGGACCTGCTGCGGTCTGAGCAGCAGAGGCGCGAGGTGCGACGCGGGCAGCGTCGCGAGCGGAGGCCAGGTGGCGCCCTGATTATGGAAAAAATTTCCAGAATCAGACGTCTAGGTTGATATCCAGACGGTAAGGGAGACGTCTGGAAGCTCATACAGACATCTGAAGGGTGAGTATTCCGCTTTCTTCTTCCTTCCTGTCGACTGACCCTACTGAGGGAAGGAGTTGGCAGTGCGCAGGCTTGCTGATTCGCCATCCTTTGAGAATCGGACGTCTGGAAGTTTTACCAGACGGCTGGAGCTACCTCCAGACGTCCGGGGTGACCATAGGACGTCTGGGAGCTAGGCCAGACGTCCCCGCAGACTTCTGGACGTCTGGGAAACCACGCTGAGCAGGTAATTCTCTGATCCACTTTTTAAGACGTCTGGAAGAAGTTCCAGACGTCTGATTTTACACAGTGTTGTCGTTTTCGACCCGTTTAGGGCCCGTTCGGGTTCCATTTTCCGCGATTCGAGTTGCGTTCTTTTCAGAATTAATTCCTCTACCCGTGTACAGTAGCTATACACTGTTTTGAGACTTTCCTTGTGTTTGATCCTTGTGATAGGACCTCGTTCAGTTGCAGTCTTGGGAGTCGTGGAGGCATGCGGGATTCCCGATCATGCCCCCATTACTCCCGTTGTACCTGGTAGAGTAGCTTTAAGTTATTAATAAAATCTGTTAAATTATGAAACCATAAATAGAACCTAGGACATTGCATGAATCCTAGGAATGAGAAATAGATGGAATGATAGCTCCTAGGTGTTGCATGAATCCTAGGACTGGAAAACTAGATTGTATGATAGATCCTAGGATATGGCATGAATCCTAGGATGGGAAAACTAGTGGAATGTATAATACTGCAGTCTTGGAAAATGGAAAGAGATATAAAGCTGCCTGTAATTTGAATTAACAGCTGCCTGTTGTGAATAGATAACGTGGTTGAGAACATAGATTGTAAGAATGTGAAACTGGAAAGTGAAACCTGGATGTTTGAGTAAAATGGATAGAACCCTACGGGGAAGTAGGAGTAGAACTCCTGGAAAGTGAATGGAATAGTTTTGGGGAAGTGAGCTGGCCCTTGAGTACGGAGTACCAAGGAGAGCGACTGTCCCCCTGTTTAGTGCAGAGCGGAGCCAGCCACCCCAGGGACCCGGGGTTAGGACTGGCCACTCTGTACCGACTTGTTGGCCCTCGCGTACGTAGTACCGAGGAGAGCTACTAGTGTAGGGAGGTACTAGCTACCCCACGGGCCCCGGGGTTCTGCTAGCCTCCCACACCGACTTGTTAGGCCCGCTGGGGCAAACCAGGGTAGTCAGGCGAGGGTGCGCGGACTGTGGAGGGGCAAGGCCCCGGTTTGGTTACTGTGGAGGGGTTGGACCCTTGTTACTGAGAGGGCTCTGCCCTGGACTGGTTCCGTGCTGTGCTTTGGGTGCACCCGTTAACGGAAACGACTGACCGCGTGCCAGTACGAGTTAGCTACCTGTGCGTTTATCGAGTGTGCCGTAGTCACCGTTACGTCTGTCAGTGACCTTGGGGTGGTTGACTGAGGGTAGGATCACCACGGGGGACCCTCCCGGCGAGGAGACCACCACGTGCTACTTCTACCTTTTGGAAAAGACTGCAATCAAGATCATTCCCACGAGGAACATTCAAGATCAAGAAAAGATCTAGGGAATAAATGAAATAGTGAGACAATTGAAAAATGTGAATAAAGAAAGTAATAGAACATAACAGCTACTGTACACTTTACTGTTGTCTTTAGATTTAGTTGCCACTCTACTCAGCGTTTTGCTGACGTGTTACACTCGTTACCTTTTTCAGGACCAGGTGTTGAGCAGCCAGGGTCAGCGGCTGCAGAGGACGCTGGGCCGAGTAAGGTCCAGTAGAGTTACTACTGTCTTTTGTACCTCTTTGTTTCTGTTATAGTGAGTGGTTCTTGTTTCCATTGTACTTTTCTTTACCTGCAGTTCATGTTATATGATAAATGTTGTTCTACTGTTGTGGTGGTATATACTGTAGTAGTTTCTTTCCTTACTACTGTACTTTCTTACTGTTAGTTATATTCATGCTGAATGTGGTTTATTTTTCTGCTCTTTTGGTTACTTCCTCGTTGGACGACTAGGTCTTGGGATTAGTCGAGTCGGTCCGGTTCTCGTGTCTCGTAGGGACTCGGGAACCGGGTCGTTACAAACAGGCTGCTGACGGGGTGGTGGGTTTGGCCTTGGATTGGCTAGGTTTTGGATGTTCCTAGTCAATGTTTGTTGATTGGAATTTAATTTATTAATCTGATCGGCCATCAATTTTAAAAGATCAGGTAGGGGGTCTTGATGTTGTGTGTGGGGCAACTCAAGATTAGGGAACTCCAAGTGTGGGAAGTTACTGGTGGTTGGGTTTTGGGTGGAAGGGTTAGAATTAAGGTTAGTGGTGGGGTTAGAGGTGGACGTGGAAGGGTCAGTGGACCTATTTTGTTGTGTTTCCATTTTTTCAGGAGAAGAAGATAGAAAAAGTGGTCTTTTTGCGTGGGGGGCGAAATCAAATGGTCCTTCCAAGTACGAATTTTGAGACCGTCGCCCGTGCATAAAATGGAAGAACGGGAGGGGAGGGGAAGAGAAAGAGGTGAGAGAAAGTGTGCGATTCAAACAAACAAAACTAGACCTAACTTAAATGTGACTCCCTAATAATAACCTAAGACTTGGTCTATGTAGGAAATAAGTAGTCAATAGTGAATACCTGTTCTATCAACAAATCTAGCCAAGTTGCTTAAGTGGAGGTTTGGGCCCAAACGTTTCCCAGGGAAAACCCCAGGTGCTTGTACAAACCCACGCCTGGTCGTTTGACATGGCCCCTCAGCCTGAACACCAGATACAGATGACAGAATTGGTACTAACTAAATAAAACTTAAGACCTAAATAGCAAGCCTAAGTTGATAAAGCCTTAGGGGTCAAGTTACTACAAATTTTAATTAGGTCTTGGATGCAATAGTGCACACGGAATGTGGAGGGAGTTTATTAGGTTGTTGCCCTGTTATTTGATTTTTTTGTGTGTGTGCAGGAATTGGAGAGTGGCTCCAATGAAAATCAAGTTGTCACACAATTTTTTGTATTTTTGTCTTTTAGGATTTGATTTAATTAAATGAGTTTTAGGGTTTTTCTCTTTAAGTTTTCAAACAAGTTTGAAAGTTCACAATCAAAGGAAAGACAAGTTGTACGAGTGATTGTATATTTCCTTTTAATTGAGTCTCTAAAGAGAAAGAAGAAATCCTAAGCCAATTATCCCTAAGATAGAAATTTTACTACCAATGAATTATTTTTAGGATTTCAGAATTAAGTAGTGGTCCAAACAAGTCAAAAAACACCACTAATTTGAAGATAATCGAACAAGGATTCCAAAAAAGATTTTTGTAAGATTTTAAGAATTTTTTTGATAATTATTTTGTATTTTTAATTGTACTGGTGTCAAAGTCCAGAAATGATACCTGTGGGTATTGTGGACTTTTCAGTACTACCACTGACCTCAGAAAATTTTTGTGATTTTATATGATGTGTAAAATTTCACAAGGATTCTATAAAGCTAAAATTCACAAAAATTGTATGAGTATAAAAATTCTAAAAATTCGTGGACAATAGCAAAATAAGAAGATTAAAGGGTGTGATCCTTCTGCAGTCCATGAATTTTTAAAAATTAAATACAAATCCAATTAATCTGAAATTTGGAACAGATGTTCCAAACTTAATTAGGAATCACTCTAGGAAATTTTATGATTTTAGGAGGCCTGTGGTGTTAGGAATCGATTTTTCAAGTCCGGACAGAAATCTGGACCCGAAAAATAGAACACCAATACTTACAATGGAGTGGTGCTAAAGAAGCATACAAGCAAACAATGGATTTTATAAGGCACCACTCCACTTAATCAAGTTGTTTGGGATCCTGAAAGCCAAGTTTAATATATTTTTGGTAGTTTTAATTAATTATGTGACTAGAAAGAGGAACCAACCTGAATTTTCGCGGGAAGAAAAGGATCTTTGAGCTCTCGCTTCCAGATTCCCGCCTTCCCGCTGTAGTTCCTGCACACACAAAAGAAAGAAAGAGAAGGGGATGAGATCCACTTCAAGCAAGAGAAAATTAATTAATGCAAAGCCGTGCCTCCCCGGCAACGGCGCCAAAAAGTGATAGCGATTTTACGCGGTTTGTTAATTAGGTCGTTGAAACGCGTAAATCCGCTTTCGCTCTTAAATTTATATTCCTAGATAGGAGAGTATCTAGGGTCGTCCAAAGAGGCAATATGTTTGCAATAGTGATTCTCTTGCTTAGAATAAATCTCAACTTTCTTTTTGGTATTTTTTCAATATATCATTTTTTTTTTGTTTTTAGCTAAGGCAACATGCGAAATGGTGGTGGGAAGGTAATTTACACTTCAATTTAACTACTACTTTCTAAGTGGCAAGTAATAGCCTCTCCCTAAGCTCACTCTAGGCAAGTGGAGGCCTAGAATAATTAGGGAGAGGGAGTGAAATATGCTAAAAAATATAAAGCAAGTAGAATGCAAAACAGAAAATTGCAAAGAAGGCAACTTGATTGATGAAAAGTGTTTTACAAAAAAAACCTAGTAGAGGAATGCTTCTACTACTAGAAAAATTAAAATAAGAAAGGAAAACACAAATCCTCTAGATAGATGGTGAAAAAGAGGGCTTCTTGCTCCAAGGTTGGTGGCTCCCAAGCTTGAAAAGAATCCTTCAACTCCTTCCTTGCAGTGCTCCGCCAAGGTAATGTCCTCCAAGGCAAGCCCTAAGGGGGCGTGCCCTAAGCTTCTCTCCAACGGTGGACGTCCACCCTAGGTCCTTCTCCCTTGCCTGGCCGTCCTCCTTGAAGTGGAAGAGTCCTCCTCCTTGGCGTGGCTCAAGTTGAAGAGAGTGGGGAGAAGAAGGCACCAAAAGGGCTGGTGATGTGCCCCTTTAATCTCCTTCTCTACTCCTTCTTCTTGGCCGTAGGTATAGGTGGTTTAGGTAGCAAATTACACTAATGGAGGATGATCTAAAATGGTTGTAGGTGGTGGGTTTATATATAGTAGGAAGGGGGGCTAAGGTGACTCTTGGAATGGAGGGCTAAGATGGAGAGATGGAGGTGGTTAAGGATCCAATGGCCAAGGGTGTTTGGTGCCACCTTAAGAGACACCAAGGGGGTAGTTATGGGGGTTGACACCCCTTGATGTTGGCTCCAAAATGGTCCTTCTAGAAGGCTATTAGGTGGTGCCACCTTAGGATTCTAGAAGGGGGGTATGTGGATGGCTAGGATGGGTTATGTGGGTAGGTGTAGGGTGGATGAAGGGGCTGAAAGTGGCGCCAATATAGAGGTGGTTAGGGGTGGTTTTTGGCGCCAAATTTAGGTGTCTTTTGGTGGAGATAGTGGGGTGAAGGGATGGCTAGGAGGTGGCGCCAACTTGAGTAGGGTAGCTAGCTTAGGTAGGCTTGAGTTGGTGGAGCTAGCTTGGGTTGATTTTGAAGGTAATGGATGGCCAAGGAGCTGGTTGTTAGCTAAGCTAAGCTAAGATAAGATAAGCTAAGATAGCTTAGCTAAAGGTGGAGTAGAGGAGAAGGTAATGGAGCTAGGGTTTGGAGGAAGGAGATGAGGAGGAGAAGTCTGGAGCTGGAGCTGGCTGCTGCTGAAGAGGCTGGCATGGGGCTACTCTAGCAGGCTTAGCTTGCTAGTTCTTTGCTAGTTGCTAAGCCAAGCTAAAGTGAGCTAGCTTCTAATAAAATAAGCTGAGGTGAGCTAGGTCTGGTGCTCCCGGGGAGAATCAAGCTGGTTGAGGTAGCTAAGGTAGCTTAGCTCAACTGAGTTGAGCTAAGCTGAGTCTCCGGGAGCTGGACTTAAGCTTCCTGAGCTGGGATGAGTTCTTCAGCTGGCTGGAGCTGAGTGGAGCTGGATGTAGCTGGATCTGAGCTGGGGTGAACTCCTGTCAACTTAGCTGAGCTAGCTTGAGCTCCCTGTGGACTAGTGGGAGCTGAGATGAGCTAGACTCAGCTAAGTTGAGCTGGATCTGAGCTGACTTGAGCTAGGGTGAGCTAAGGTGAACTCTCTTGAGCTGCCATCCAGCTGAGATTAGCTGAATGGAGCTGGGATGAGCTAACCCTAGTTCAAGTAAGCTAGGTTCCAGCTGCGGTGAGCTGGATCAAGCTGAGGTGAGCTGGATCAGGCTGAGTTGAGCTAGTCTGGGCTTCTCCTTCACCATTTGCCTTCTTGAGTGCTAGGGTTTTAGGGATCTATATATCTGTTCATCCCTAACACTCACAAAAACATATTAAAAAGACAATAAAAAATGCAATGCATGCCTAACCTATTTTATGCCTAAATGCAGCCCAAAAACCCATTTGTGGAGTAAAATGCTAAGAGCTAGGTTTGTTTTAATGCATAAGAATGATGATAAACTGCCGTTTATCAGCTCTCTGGCAATGGTGCCAAAAAGTGAAACGATTCGAATGCAGTTTCATAAAAGATGAAGATAAGTTGTTGCAATGCAATTAAACCGTTTTCTTTTAAAATTTATATACGTAGATAGTGGAGTATCTAGGGTCATCCAAGGAGGCAACAAAGTTCCACCAAGCTCAACCTAAGCCTTGCTATTTTATGTATTTTTTTGGTTATGTGATTTTTTTGTTGATTTTGATATAGGAAAGTAAAGCAAGTAAAGATAATGTGAAGCAGCTACTTGCACAAATACTCAAGTAAAGACCAATATGGCATGCCCTTGAGCTTGCTTAGACATGGGTGTGCATAAGGAATCAAGGGTGATGCAACAAAAATGGAAAGCCAAGGAAGCAAATGCAATAATAAGATTAATACTACGAAACAAGTTCTTACAACAATTCAAGATCAAGGCAAACTACAACTACAAGTTACCAACTTAGAGAAAAACATGAGGAAGGAAAACAGAGAAAGAGGATGGAGTGGAGGTGATGTTGCTAAAGTTGGCGGTGCTTCCTTCTCCAACTCGGCATGAGGAAGATGAGGTAGAAGGGCTCCAAGGGGTGGTGGTGGTTGACGCCCTTGAAACTTCTCTCCTTGCTCCTTAAGGTGGTGTGAATGGTGGTGGCTATGGTGGTGGCTTCTCTCAATTCTCCCCCTCCCAAAAGATATCTCCTCAAGGTGCCTTAGGTTTTTTTGTAAAGAGAGTGACAAGGGAGCCTAAAGGTCACAATTTCAAATTTCAAAGGGAACCATTTTTGGAGCCAATTTTTGGCTCCCTTTTCAAAAGTGGTGGCTGGCAATAAATGTGGCTTTTAGCTTCCTAAGGAAGCTTCCAAGGGTTGGCTTCTTTGGGAAGTCAAAGCCTCCCTTGAAAAGGTGCATCACTCCTTAATTTCTTGACTTTCCTATGCACCTCTTGGC
The DNA here is from genome assembly GCA_037157565.1 of Thalassia testudinum. Lineage (NCBI taxonomy): Eukaryota > Viridiplantae > Streptophyta > Magnoliopsida > Alismatales > Hydrocharitaceae > Thalassia > Thalassia testudinum. Next base: position 19,748,337 of record JAZHRO010000050.1, read on the forward strand.
TTTACTTCCAACAAATGAATTGCCTGGAATAATTTTTATCTCGAGCTCATTTAATTCATCTTCCATATGTAACATGACTTCATTTATGTAGCTCCTTAAGGTGCTCCTTCGGGAATGGGTACCTTCAAGTTGCAACACAAGCTAACAAAAGATGATCAAGGTACCAATTTATATCAAAATTTAAACATGGGCTAGCTTGGCATATTATTTCTAAAATGCAATGATGCAAAATGATTTATGCAATAATGTACTCAGATAAGCCCCAAAATAAGCCTAACATGCATGCAAAATAGGTGTTTATCAAATCTCCATTTGAAGTTGACAGCCAGCGGACCTTGTTTGAAGGAGAACCTACTGCTTTAGTCCCATATCGGGAAGTCTTGGACGCTTGCATAGCTATAAAAGGAATACTACACTGAGACGCATTGGTCGTCAGCACAAGGTGCAACTTATGAGCATATCCTTCGAGCGAGCGCGTGTGCGTGCACGTGCGTATGCGTGTGTGTGTGTGCCTGTGTGCGTGTGGGCTCGAGTGAGCGTGAGCATGTGATGTTGGCTTGATTGGGCCAGATGTTGTGCGAACATAAGTTAGCTAAAATCCACATTTAATTGAACTACGATTGGGCCTCGAGTAGGGTTGATCCGGTCCATGTGGACTATGTATCCTCGAAAGGGCTTGATCCACCCATTAAATGATTTTTGTTAAGTGTTTAAAAAAATGGGTTTAAGGGTCTGAAATCGACTAAGTGTGGATGGGGGTGCAGAGTGGCTAAAGAGAAGAGGGAGAAAGAGAAGTTAAGAGCTGAAAGTTAAAGGGAGAGAGTGAAGAAAGAGAGAAAATTAAGCTTAAATAAAGAAAATTAAAGAGAGAGAAAGAGACGTCTGAACTATAATTGGAAGTTTGACTTTAACATTTAAGTCATCTAATTTTCTGAAGAAACGTCTGATGAATGCTAATTAAAGAGAGATAAGTGTTTGAGCTTATTGTAACGAAAGGCATTGTTTTGTATGGTTAATTTCTTTTTAAGCCTTATATTTTGTAAACACTTGTAATAAATGTTTCTTTTCATGTTATTCAATGTAAAATCTTTCATGTACATGTCTTTTATTAATGGAATAGTTGCAAGTCTAAATTGTTCAATTTGTGCAATTATTCATGTGCTTAACATATTTTGTAATTAATATAGTAATTAGTTATCTGTTAATTTAAAATAATAAAATTGCTGAATTTAACTACATTTATGCCTCTTAGTGAATAACCTGGACTCAACCAGTTAAATGAATTAAAATTTAAAATGTTAGGTTAGCTTGACCCTCTACTACAATAAACGGCAACGATTTAGTGATTCAAGTTAACCTAGGTCCATTCTTTATGCGATTAATTAAGACTAATAACCTTAATTAATTATTTTGAGAATTGAACGATCAATCATCCTCAAGATGAACAGGGTGGTAGATAGGTGTTTAAGGCTCAAGAGGTAAAGGATTGGAAGTGGAAAGCATAGCAGAAGCATAGTGGAAGCATAGTGGCTTGGGCATCAACACCCAAGGGAGGTACTAGTGGTGGGTTTTGGGATCTCCTACCGTCCATGAGTTCAATTTTTGAAAAGTCATGCTAAAACAATCACAAACTCACAACAGTAGTCTCAAGTCAATCCAATCAAAATCAAAACAGAAATCCCAATTAATTTCAATCTCACAAGACTTATCAGTCAATACAAGAGAGATAAAATCACAGATTTTTCCTACAGGTCTGCTATGAGAAAATAGATTGCACAAACAAATATCTCAATACAATCGTACGCATCCTAAGAGAAGCCTAACAAAGCATAGACCTCTAAAATCCACCCAAGACTTGGATAAGATCGACATGCGAATCCAAGTCCTTGTGTGTGCACAGAAAGAAGAGATAGAATCCGTGTGTTTGTGTACTTTATGTTATCGTGTAGTATGTACACGATAAACAATCAATAGAGTATGCGGTGAAAATCTCACACAAGGTTTCAGAGAACTTATTATGTCACTCTTTTGGATTTAGATTTGTCATCTTAAGAGTCATTTACAAGCTGAAAAGTCTCACTTTTTAGTCTTTTGCAATCAGAAGATGGTCTTTTGCAATTAGAACATGCATACCTAGCTCCAGCACCCAACAATATGCAAATTGACAGTAAGTAAATCTAGCAGGAAGAATGCAATCCTAAGTATGGAATACCTAGAAATATGTTGCTGCTAGACAAGAAGGATGAGATGTTTTTGGTATTTTTTATTTTTCTAATTTCTTTGGATTTTTATAATGCAACAAGAAAAATCAAATCAAAAAATAAAGCGAGAAACCAAGATCAGAGAGGAAAGAGAGTAGAGAGAGATCACAAGTCCAAAGTCCAAGTTATTATAACTAGTGTGTGAGAACAAGCTCTCACAACTTATGCCTAACAAATAAACCTAAGTATATATCCTAAACCTAAACCCTAATATCTATACTCTAATAATTAAAGCAGGAAATAACAGCTCCATCGAGAAAAACTCTACCAGGAAGTCGAGTCAGGCTCGTAGTGAATCCTCTGTGAAGAAGACTCCACTAGGAAGACAACACTCCTACTCCTCAAGTGCTGTAAAAATAACAAATGATTAATAAGACAATTATATACAAAATGAATCAAAGAATGTATATATAAGCAAGAATATGAATAAAAGAATGAATATATATAGAGAAAATAAAAATATATACAAAAGAAAGAACAAAAGAAGAATTTTGGTGTATAAAGAGTTGTCTCCCCTGCAATGGTGCCAGAAAAATGATGCACCATTTGGATCATTAATTAATTAGGGTTAATTATCGCATCGTAATATAGTATTGCAACCTAGACGGATGTCATTTATTTATATACAATTTTTATTAGTTTTATTTCAGGTCATTCATTGAGAGACAGTTATTATATACATCTCTCTATCATCCAAAAGTCATCTTTTATTCTAAAAATGTTAAGTTTATTTACAATAGAATAAATTACAAATGAAAGAATGAATGAATGAACTAATCTAAGTCAATTATGTACAAAAATGAATACATTAATGTTAATGGCAATGCCTCAAGAATATATACAAGATTAAAGACATCAAAAACTTTCCTAAGCTAGCTCTGTTAATTATATACATGAATATCTAAGTATTAACAACTAATTAAATACACAATTAACTAATGCCTTGAAACTATATACAATATAGGAACAAAAAGAGTATATACAATAATACTAAGTTAATATCTAACTCATACTAATAATATAATATACACTTACAATTTATATAATATATATACTGACTAACCTATACTTATATATAACATATATACATATATAATACTACTATTATATATACCTATCTAATTATATACATATATATTATCAAAACCTTAAAAACATATTTACAAAAATAAGGTAAAAATAATACTCAAAATACATATTTACAACACTATATATATATAACTCATATAGTGTGAGTGTGTATATATACTTAACAAACTAATGTACTAATAATTTAATATTTATATAATATACAATTACTTATATTACATATATGATACTTACACTTTAACACATGCACACAATACATAATGGTAGCACTTAAGCACTCACATTAACTCAACATAACACACTATACACTAAGTCAAACACTAAACTTGATTTTTGGCCCAAAAAAAATTAGTGGGCTTTCTGGACACCTCAACGACCCAAGTGGGTCGAAGAAAGTCCTATTAAGCCCACTCTACGAGGGTGGCATAGCCAATTTATTCCAGGCCCAAGAGGCTAGCCTACACAACGCACGCACACATAGGCCCACAATCATAGGTCCATGCTCATGCCTACACACAAGCCCTTCCTTTCTCTCTCTCATGCTTGAATGGTCAGATGGGTATGGGGAGCCAACCTTGTACTGGCTGGTAAGGTCTCGCACATGATTCATTATAAACGGCGAATAGTGCTCACTCGCTATCAATGTGGCACTAAGTTTCAAAGCTAAATAACATGCATCTGTGAAATGACCCGTTGTCTTTTTGGGTAGTTTAAGACATCTGGATTAGCCATCAGACATCGTTCTAGATGTCTGGATAGAGTGTTGGATGTTTGAAAGTAGAAGAATCATACCTTCTTTCTTTTCCGCATGCGCGCTGCACGTGTACTCACCTCTCTCTCCTCACTCCAAACCCTAAACCTCTTCTATTTAAACCCCCACTTCCCCCATGCCACTCCATCCATCCATCTCCACCAGCCACCACTTCCGTCCTCCACCTTCCTCCCTTCTCTCCAGCGTGGAGAGAGGAGAGGATGAAGAAAGAGAAAGAGACGAGATGCTGAGGAGGAGAGGGGAGCGGGAGCATGGGAGGAATTCACGAGGGAGTCGCGGGAGCTCAGACAAGCTTCTGCGAGAGGAGTCGAGGGCGCAGGTGAGGAGGAGGAGCTTGCAAGCAGGTGCCTTGGCCTCCTGCAGTCGCTGGAGGCACTGCTGCAGCTCCTGCGAGCATGCTCGCGAAGGAGGCAGCTCACGGGAGAAGTTCTGCATACTAGATATTTTCTAGTATCAGTATTCTGGAGCATCTCTTAGACATCTGGAGTAGTAGAAGGATGTTCGGAGCTGAAGTCGGACGTCTGAAAGCACGGGCAGTGCTAAGGTATGTGCTTTTGTGTGGTTACAGCCATGAAGGCCTCACCACAGAGTTTGTCCAGCCTTTTCTGATGGTCTACACGGACATACACAGGCAGTAGGTCGTTGGAAAGGTGCAGGGTGCGCCCTTCGAGGTGCTTTTAGACGTCTGGATACGTTGCCAGACATCTGACCGTACCTCCAGATGATCGGAAGGAGAGTCCGACATTTGGAACTCACCTCAGATAATAGCGGAGGGGTTCAGACGTTCGAGGTAGCTGTAGGGAACCCAGGGTAAGTGTTGACGTCTTTTAAGACGTCTGGGATTAGACCTAAACGTCCGATTTTGGACAGCGTGAGTGTTTTTGGCCCATTTAGGGCCTAAACGGAATCGGATTTCCACAAACGAAGTACCGTTGTTTTTCACTTGAGTCTCTCTATGAGTTAGTGTCACTTTTATATGATTTTGGATTCATTTGATGTGGTTGGTCAATTGTATAGGTCTCTTGCTAGTCGAGTACGTTGGAACTGTGGAGGCGACGGGATCTGTGATCCGAGCCTCCATTCCTCTTGTATTTGCCGGTAGTGGTTTACATTAATATTATCATTTAAATAAATGAACTTCATGTTTAGAATAAATTGATTGAATCCTAGGATGAGAATGAACCCTAGGGCAAAAACAGATGGTTGAGCTATACTGTATACTTGAGAAACATGCAAAACCCTAGGATGAGAATGAACCCAAGGGTAGAAATAGATGGTTGAGCTATATTGTATACTTGAGAAACATGTAGAACCTTAGGATGAGAATGAACCCTAGGGCAGAAACAGGTGGTTCGAGCTATATCGTTTACTTGAGATGCCTGTAAAAACTTTAAATGCTAGCAAATGTACTTACTTAGTATGATGTCTTGTTAGTAGAAAATCATGAGCTGCCTGTTTTAAGAATGAAACTGGTAATGTAAATAAAGAAATCGGAAGACTAGAATATGAAACGAAAGAAATATCAGCATGAACCCTACGGGGAATTAGGAGGAGAGCTCCTATAAATAGGAAGTGAGTTGGCTCTTGTGTATGCGGTACTAAGGAGAGCCATTGTCCCTTTAGTGTAGAGGGGTACTAGCAGCCCATTGGGACGAGCCCCGGGGTCAGGCCTAGGCACTCTACACAGACTCTGTTTGGCCATCGTGTACGTGGTACCTAGGTGAGCTACTTAGTGTAGGGAGGGAGCTAGCCGCCCCAAGGGGCCCAGGGTTAGGACTAGATGCCCTACACCCACTCTTGTTAGTCCCACTAGGCAAACTGGGATAGTCGGACGAGGGTACGCGGACTGTGGAGGGGCGAGACCCCTGTTCTGTTCTGTTTTGAGAGGGCAAGGCCTGTACTATTCTGTGCTGTACTTTTAGGCGTACCCGCTAGCGGAAATGATTGATCATGTGCCAGTGTGGGATAGCTACCTGTGTGTTTATCACGTGTGCCGTAGTCACCGCTATGTCGCGACCGTGACCTCGAGGTGGTTGACTGGGTGTAGGACTACCACGGGGGATTCTCTCAGCTAGCAGAGCACCACGTGCACCTCCTACATCATGGAAAAGACTGCAATCAAGATCGTTCCTGTGAGGAACATGCGAGATCAAGAAATAATCTAAGTGAATAAAGGAACAACAAATTAGAAGTACTTGGTTGGACTAAATGAAAATGGATAGTTAATTAATTGTATTAATTTTTTTCTTATCTTAATTACATGTAAATGGCTAAGTTACCACTCTACTCGACGTTTGCTAACTCCGAAAATTTTTATAACCTTGTTCAGGTTAGGGAGTTGAGTAGCCAACACCACCGGCTGCAAAGGGAGCTGGGCCCAGTCGAGCCCAACCTTAGCTGCTTTTCTTACTATTTTCCTTAGCTTCTGTTATAATAGTGAGTATCTTGTTCTATGAAATACCGTTTCAATTACTTTTCCACTGTACCTTTTTCTGTCGTAGTTGTGATGGCCTGTAATATTGATGGTCTATTTTGCTCTATTTCTTTTACTGTCTCTTATTTTCTTTCTGCTTAGTTACATTGCATGTGTGGATGTGAATTATTTCCTGCTTTTGGTTGTTTCTCGTTGGACGACTAGATTTTGGGATTAGTCGAGGCAAGCTGGTCTCGAGTCCTGTAGGGATCTGGGATCCGGTCGTAACAAGATGGTATCAAAGCAAGGTCGTCCCGAGAAATGAACCAATTGGTTTGAGAACTGGTCACCACATGCATGTAACTAGGATAGCCATCACAATGTATTACTTTGAACTTTGCTTCGAGTCTTATCTCTTGATGTAATCTGTTATCATTAACAGTTCCTACTCTTTTTCTGTGTCTCCTTGTAGGAGATGCCTCATCAGGGAGTTCCTGAGGCAGGCCGTAGACGTGGCCGTGGGTGGGGTCGAACGGGTAGACGTGTCAGACTTGAGGCACCAGCCGACCCACCTCTCCTTCCAAGCATTCAGGCCCAGGATCTCATCCAGATGATCCGAGATATCGTACGGGAGGAGCTCCAGCAACCTCCTTGGCCACCCCTTCCTGAGGACATGGAGGGAGAGTCCTCTATGGGGAAGGGGAGATGCCGCAATGTCATATGAGCTGAAGGGGGAGGGGGTGATGCTCCACCACCCCCACCACCCTCAGACACTTATGAGCACGAGCCCTCCTTGCCTGGTGGTGTACCTATTTCTTTGTTATAGATCCACCATGAGCTTTTCGGACAGTTCTGGAAGCTGAAGCCCCCCTCCTTCAATGGGGATGAGAGCCCGTCTGAGGCAGAGGACTGGCTGGAGTAGATAGAGAAGGTGTTTGACACCCTCCACTCTCCTGCAGAGTGTCACGTGGCCTTTGCCACATACCAGTTGGAGACCACAGCCCACAGGTGGTGGAGGGCAGTCAGAGGCCAGGAAGGGAGAGAGCCGACGTGGGACCAGTTTGTGGCTCTCTTCTACGAGCAATACTTCCTGCAGACTTGGCAGGACCAGACGAGGTGGGAGTTCCAAACTCTCATTAAGGGGACGATGATAGTTAGCATGTACTGCACGCGTTTCCTAGAGCTATTACGCTCCGCCCCGATAGCTACGTCACCTGAGGAGGAGTGCCTGTGGAGGTTTACTGAGGGGCGTCGACCAGCAATTGGGGGTATGTAAAACCCTTGAAGTTACCCACTTTCTCTCGTGTAGTTGAGGTGGTCATGACTTTTGAGGAGACCAACCTAGCTATGCGAGACACTGACGATGGACAGAAGAGGCCCTACCAACCCAAGTACTCACAGGGCCATCGGGAGAGAAGGCACACAGTGGTCGCAGGAGAGCAGTCTTGTTCTGTGGATCCACCAGTGGCCTTTGGGAGCCCCAGATAGGGACCAGCTGCCAGCACCGAACCCCCGCCCAGCCATCAGCAAAGATCGACTGAGGGAGGAGGTCATGTTCCTCTCTAATACTAGTGTGGCCAGCCAGGTCACATCAGGAGGGACTGCTCATCTAGGGTCGGAGCACAGCAGATGCTCCCCGCACCGAGTGCTAGAGGCCGAACTGGCAGCCGCGGTCACGAGGCATGTGGAGGAGGATGGCAGTCACGAGAAAGGTATCAGCTAGCTGCTGCCTGCTCGACCAAGAGCATGGCCGCTTCGTCTACACTTAGGACTGAGGGGCGCATTAATGCCCTAACATACAGAGACGCCAGGGCTTCAGGTTCTATGGTGGCAGGTATGGTTACTATTTCTGGCAGATTAGTCTATGTTCTTTTTATTCTGGTGCCACACATTCCTTTGTCTCCTCGAGTTTTGCCGTCATTTTGGGATCGAGCAGTGTACTGTTAGAGGTTCCATTCTTGATTAGAGGGCCAGGTGGCTAGTTATTCATAGCAGAGGAGGTCTTTACAGACTGTGAGGTTACTATATGGGGACACAATCTCCCTGTCGACCTAATTGTGATCCCGATGGAGGACTTTGGCAGGATTCTAAGGATGGACTGGCTGTCTGCTGATCACGCCTTGGTGGACTATTTTGGGAGGAAGATCATCTTCTCCATACCAGAGTTGACTCCCTTTGAGTTTCACGGCTAGCCAGTGGACGGAGGTTTTAGGTGCATCTCCACGCTTCGGGCAGTAAAACTTTTGGGCTAGAGGTGTGAGGGCTTCTTGGCTTGTGTCGTAGCAGAGCCTAGCCCCGTGGCCGACTTTCAAAGTATTCCGGTGGTCTGCGAGTACCCCGACGTTTTCCCAGAGGAGTTGCCAAGGCTACCGCCTGAGCGTGAGATCAAGTTTGAGATCTCGTTAGTACCGAGGACCAGCCCCATTTCTACTGCACCTTACAGGATGGCATCGCTTGAGCTGTGAGAGCTCAAGTCACAGTTACAGGACCTATTGGAGAAGGCCTTTGTGAGGCCTAGTGCGTCCCCTTGGGGAGCCCCCGTGTTGTTTGTAAAGAAGAAGGACAGTACCCTGCGACTTTGTGTCGACTATCGATAGCTGAATTGGGTCACCGTTAAGAACAAGTACCTGCTGCCTTGTATCGATGACCTCCTCAACCAGTTGAGAGATGCTACAGTGTTCCCTAAGGTAGATCTGAGGTCAGGTTACCACCAGTTGAGGATCAAGGAGACCAACATCTCCAAGACAACTTTCCATACATGGTACGGGCACTACGAGTTCTTGGTCATGCCGTTTGGGCTAACCAACACCCCCGATACTGTCATGGATATGATGAACCATGTTTTCAGATCGTACTTAGACCAGTTTGTGGTGGTGTTCATCGACGACATCTTAGTCTACTCACGGGATCCGATGCAGCATGGACAGCATTTACGTATGGTCCAGAATACCTTGAGGCGACGCAGGCTGTATGCCAAGTACAGCAAGTGTGAGTTTTGGCTGAGACAGGTGACTTTCTTAGGCCACATGATTTCGAGAGACGGATGGGCTATGGATCCAGCCAAGGTTGAGGCCGTGCTCAGGTTGGAAAAACAACGCATAGTGATAGAGGTACGTAGTTTTCTGGGACTGGCAGTCTACTACCGATGATTTATCAGTGGGTTCTCTCAGATCGTGCGTCCTATTACTCAGCTGACCTGGAAGGACGTGCCATTTACCTGAACTGATGAGTGCGAGCCATGTTTTCAGGAGCTGAAGGAGAGACCGACTTCAGCACCTGTACTTACCATTCCAAATAGTAGTGGCGGGTTCATGGTTTACACCAACGCATCACTACAGGGGTTGGTGGTGTGCTCATGCAGAGGGGTTACGTTGTCTCTTACGCTTCGCGGCAACTGAAGTCCCATGAGCATAATTACCCCACCCATGTCTTAGAGCTGGCAGCAGTTGTTTTTGCACTGAAGACATGGAGGCACTACCTGTATGGTGAGACATTCGAGATCTTCACGGATTGTTAAGACCCGTACCGTTAGAGCCCTTTAAGACATCTGGGACTTGGGTCAGATGTCTGGTCAGATGTCTGGACACCTTCCTAGACGTCTGGAAATCAAATTTTTCGTGTACGTCCTCGCGTCTGCGTGTGCTGTGCGCAGACAGTACATAGCTTCATTTTCTTCTCTCCTTCTCTCTCCTCTCACCGATGAAACCCTAACCCATCGCCTACTTAAACCCCCCTCCTCTCACTCGTTCACCTCACCTTCAGCCACCCTTCTTCTTCCTCCAGCGAGGGCGGTGAGCGACGGATAGCTGGGAGCGAGCATGAGTGGTGTGGGAGGAGAGGAGGAGCAGTGAGGGGAAGGGAGGAGAGCACGCACGTGAGCTCGTGTGGGAGCTCGCCAGAGAGCTCACGGTCGGTCGGTGCGTGCACAAGGTGGAGAGGTGCGTCGGGGAGGCCCTCCCCGACACGGCTGCAGCTGGAGCAGCAGGCGAGCGGGCGTGGCACGGTCGCGTGTGGTGTGAGAAGGTGAAGACAGGCACTGGTTCTGGGACTTTCCCAGAATCAGACGTCTGGTTTGACATCCAAACGATGCAGACGACGTCTGGAGGAGGTTCCAGACGACTGAGAGGTAAGTTCCGCGACGTACACCCCCCTTTGCAGATACGGCCATGCAGACCGTTCTGCTAAGGCACTGTTCGGTGCCATATTGAGGAGATTTGCGTTGATGCGTGCAGGATTCGCTTCGGGAAGGCGCGGGACATGCCATCCCACGCAGTTCAGACGTCTGGGCGAGGCATTAGATGGTAGGGAGCGTTCCCAGACGTCCGAAGTGGTGGTCGGACGTCTGGAACTGGGTCCAGACGGTCCAGCGGAGTTCCTAGATGTCTGAGGAGTGGTGCAGGAGTGAGGTATAGTTCTGGACTCTTTTAAGAAGTCTGGAAGGTGTTCCAGACATCTGATGTGAATCAGATTTACTATTTTTGAGCCGTTTAGGATCTGTTTGAGGTCCGATTTCCGCAATTAAGATACCGTCATTTTCCATATAAATTCCTCTACTTGTTAGAATACTTTTTATCTTGTTCTGAGTAGTCTCTTGTGAATGATCCTTGTGATAGGACCTCATTCCGTTGTGGGTTTGGGGTTTGCTGAGGCATGTGGACCTGCCGATCAAGCCCCCATTACTCCTGGGTTTATTGGTAGAGTGGCTTCCCCCAGTTTAATTACAACCTGAGTGCATATGTGGAATGAATGTTAGATCCTAGGGTATGGCATGAATCCTAGGACTAGAAACACTGAAATATTTATAATGAATGTATGGATTGCAGTCTTGGATGAGTAGATAGAATGATAACAATTGCCTGAAAATGAATAACAGCTACCTGTGAAATGTAAAGTACTTGTGCTAGCAAGCTGTTGCATGTAAATTCCTATTATTTACGTTAAATGTCATAATATGAGCTGCATGTATATAAACCTGGAATGTGAACAATAAGTTACATGTTACATGTGTAGAATTTGAGAAATGGAAATAGAAATGATGGAACCTGGTATGGCTTGTCCTGAGAAACATGAGCATGAACCCTACAGGGAATTAGGACTTGAACTCTTGGAAATACATGGAGTAGATCTGGAAAATGCTTTAGGAAGTGTGCTTGCCCTCGAGTACGTGGTACCAAGGGAAGTGCACGTTACCTCTTAGTGTAGAGAGCTGCTTGCCGCCTTTCAAGTTGAGGCCCGGGGTGGGTTTGGCCACTTTGCATCGACTTGGTGGCCCTCATGTACACTGTACCGGGGAGAGCTACTACTGTAGGGAGAGAGCTAGCCACCCCACGGGACCCGGGGTTCAGCTAGCCACCTTACACCGACTTGTTAGGCCCATTGGGCAAACCAGGGTAGTCAGGCGAGGGTGCGCGGGCTGTGGAGGGGTGAGACCCCTGTTTGGTTACTGTTGAGGGGCTAGACCCTTGTTACTGAGAGGGCTATGCCCTATACTGGTTCCGTGCTGTGCTTTGGGTGCACCCGTTAACGAAAATGACTGACCACGTGCTAGTGCGGGGTAGCTACCTGTGCGTCTATCGCGTGTGCCGTAGTCACCGTTACGTCTGTTCGTGACCTTGGGGTGGTTGACTGGGTGTAGGATGACCACAGGGGACTCTCCCGGCCAGGAGAGCACCACGTGCTACTTCTACTCTTCGGGAAATACTGCAATCAAGATTGTTCTCACGAAGAACACTCGAGATCAAGAAAGAGACCTGATAAATAAACCAAGTGATGAAAGAAAGAATAATTAGTTAAAGAAAGAAGGAAATTGAAAAACAACATCTACCTATCCACCTTTATGTTTTAGTTGGTTTGTTGCCACTCTACTCAGTGTTTGCTGATTTCCTGTACTCATAACCTTTTTCAGGTCAAGGTGTTGAGCAGCTAGAGCACTCGGCTGCAGAGGGTGCTGGGCCTAGTAGAGCCCAGTAGTCGTAGTTCTGTTGTACTCGTTGTAGTAGTGAGTAGTTCTTGTACCTTTATATTCTGTACACTTTCATTGTGAACCTCATATTCCTGTACTCGTTTACTTTTCTTTTGTTGTGGTGGTGTGTACTGTAGTAGTTTATTTCTTTACTGCTGTACTTTTGTTACTGTTAGTTGCTTGCATGGTGAATTTGGTTTATTTTACTGCTTTTTGGTTACTTTCTCGTTGGACAACTAGGTCTTGGGATCAATCGAGTCAATCCAATCTTGTGTCCTGTAGGGATTCAGGAATCGGGTTGTAACAAGATGGTATCAGAGCAAGGTTGTCCTGAGAAGTGAACCAACTAGTGGAAAATAACCAATTCACATTCTTGTAACTAGAGTAATCACCACAACGTCCATTTTATGATCTGTTCTGAGGTTCTTTTGCCGAATATCCGTTGAAATTGACATCTTCCTATTCTACGTTCGCGTCTCCTTGTAGGAGATTCCTCGACGTGGAGTGATTGAGGCGGGCCGCGGACGTGCCGTGGTCAAGGTCGGAGGGGTGGACGAGTTGCGCCCGACGTCTCAGTGGACCAGCCACTACTTCCGGGCATTCAGGCTCAGGACCTCGCCCAGCTAATACGGGAGATTGTACGAGAGGAGCTCCACCCGCCTCCACGGGTGCCTCTCCCTGGGGCAGCGGAGGGGGAGTCCTCTGTGGGACCACGCGACAGACGCAACATTGGACGTTAGGGAGGGGGTGGGCCTCCACCTCCCTCGCTGTCCTTTGACACTTCCGAGCATGAGCTCTCCTTACCTGGAGGCGTACCAGTTCCCCCACTTCAGTGCCATTACGAGCTTTACAAACAGTTCCGGAAGCTGAAGCCCCCCTCCTTCAAGGGGGATGAGGACCCAACAGAGGCGGAGGACTGGCTCGAGTAGATCGAGAAGGTGTTTGACACCCTTCGCCCCCTGCAGAGTGTCGAGTGGCCTTTTCCACGTATTAGTTGGAGAGTGCGGCACACAGATGGTGGCGGGTCGTCAGAGGGCAGGAGAGGGATGAGCCGACCTGGGACCTGTTCGTCACCCTCTTCTGCGAGTAGTACTTTCCCCAGACGTGGCAGGACCAGAGGAGGCGGGAGTTCCACACTCTCCGCCAGGGGACGATGATCGTGAGCGCATATCGCACGCGTTTTCTGGAGCTGTCTCGTTTCGCCGCGACAGTTGTGGCTACCGAGGAGGAGCACCTTTGGAGGTTCACTGAGGGGCTTCGGCCTACTATTCAGGGGTATGTCAAACCCCTGAAGCTGCCTCTGTTCTCGAGAGTGGTGGAGGCAGCTATGACTTATGAGGAGACCAACCTGATCGCACGTGACACTGACAGTGGACGGAAGAGGCCATACCAGCCAGACTACTCACAGGGCCGATGAGAGTGGAGGCACGTGGCGCCCGCAGGAGAGCCGTCACATTTGCGGGGCCATCAGTGGCCTTTGGGGGCCCCTGCCAGGGGCCAGTTACCAGCACTGGACCCCCGCCCAGCCGTCAGTAGGGACCTACCGAGGGCGGGAGTCGAGTTCCCCTTTGCTACTAGTGTGGCCAGCCAGGCCACATCAGGAGGGACTGTCCGTCTAGGGCTGGAGGTCAGCAGATGCTCCCCGCACTGAGCACTGGAGGACGAGCAGGAGGCCGCGGTTCCCAGGCGCATGGGGGAGGTCAGCAGTCGCGGGGAGGGTACCAACCAGCAGCTACCCATCCGACATAGAGTGTGGCTGCTTCGTCTGCACCTAGAGCTGAGGGGCGTATTAACGCCCTGACACACAGAGACGCCAGAGTTTTAGGTTCAGTGGTGGTAGGTATGGTTACAGTTTTTGGCAAATTACTTTACACGCTTTTTGATTCCAGCACCACGCACTCGTTTGTCGCTGCTAGTTTTGCCGTCAGTTTCGGGTAGGACTGTGTGTTGTTAGAGGATCCGTTTGTGATCAGAGGTCCGGGTGGTCAGCTGTTTGTAGCTGAGGAGGTGTACATAGGCTGTGAGGTCATTGTTGGGGGACACAGCCTCCCCGCTGATCTGATTGTGATACCGATGGAGGACTTTGGCGTGATTCTGGGGATGGACTGGTTGTCCGCTTACCACGCTTTGGTGGACTATTTTGAGAGAAAGATCATCTTCTCTATACCAGAGTTGCCCCCTTTTGAGTTTCATGGACAGCCGGTGGACGAAGGGTTCAGGTGCATTTCTGCACTTTGGGCGGCGAGACTTTTGGGCCAAGGGTGTGAGGGCTTTCTGGCTTGTGTAGTGGTAGAGCCCAACTCCGTGGCAGACTTTCAGAGTATCCCGGTGGTCAGAGAGTACCCCGACGTGTTCCCAGAGGAGCTGCCAGGACTACCACCTGAGCGTGAGATCGAGTGAGATCTCACTGGTACCGGGGACCAGCCCCATTTCTACAGCACCTTACAGGATGGCACCACTTGAGCTACACGAGCTCAAGTCTCAGTTGCAGGACCTTCTGGAGAAGGGCTTTGTGAGGCCCAGTGCGTCTCCGTGGGGAGCCCCGATTTTGTTTATGAAGAAGAAGGATGATACCCTATGACTTTGTGTGGACTACAGATAGCTGAATAGGGTCACCATCAAGAACAGATATCTGTTGCCGAGGATTGACGACTTGTTTGACCAGTTGCGAGGTGCCACGATTTTCTCCAAGATAGACTTGACGTCTGGCTACCACCAGTTGAGGATCAAGGAGACCGACATCTCCAAGATAGCTTTCCGCACCTGGTATGGACACTACAAGTTTTTGGTCATGCCGTTTGGGCTGACCAACACCCCCGCTGCTTTCATGGACTTGATGAACTGGGTGTTCAGGCCATATCTGGATCAGTTCATGGTGGTATTTATTGATGATGTGCTCATCTACTCGCGGGATTAGGCACAGCACGGACAGCACTTGCAGTTGGTTTTGGACACATTGAGGCGACGCAAGCTGTATGCCAATTACAGCAAGTGCTAGTTCTGGTTGAGGGAGGTGACCTTCCTAGGTCATGTGATTTCAGGGAATGGCTTGGCTGTGGACCCAGCCAAGGTTGAGGTAGTACTCAGGTAGGAGAGACCACGTACAGTGACAGAGATCTGTAGTTTCTTGGGACTGGTAGGCTACTACCGACGGTTTATAAGGGGTTTTTCACAGATTGCACGTCTTATGACATAGCTGACCCGGAAGGACATGCCCTTTTCTTGGACCGACGCTTGTGAGGCATGTTTTCAGGAGCTGAAGGAGAGGCTGACTTCGACTCCCGTGCTTACCATTCCATATAGCAGTGGTGGTTTCGTTGTGTACACGGATGCCTCTTTGCAGGGGTTAGGGGGTGTGTTAATGCAGCAAGGTCACGTTGTCGCTTACGCTTTGCAGCAACTGAAGCTCCATGAGCATAGCTACCCTACCCACGACCTAGAGCTGGCAGCTGTCGTCTTCGTGCTGAAGACTTGGAGGCACTACCTGTACGGTGTGACTTTTGAGATTTTCACAGATCATAAGAGCCTCAGATACTTGTTTGATCAGAAGGAGCTCAACATGAGACAGAGATGTTGGTTAGAGCTCCTGAAGGACTATGACTGCGGCATTTCCTACCATTCGGAAAAGGCCAATGTGGTGGCTGACACCTTGAGCCAGAAGGCGCCCACCCACTTGGCCAGTTTACAGGCGTAGGTTGGAGACTCATGGAAGAGATGGGCAGTTGGCGACCCCTAGAGTTACTAGGGCATTGTGGGGCAGTGATTGTAACACGACAGACGAGGCCAGAGTTGACAGACCGCATCATCACAGGACAGATGGCAGACCCGTACCTGCAGTCGTTGCGTGACAGAGTACTATCAAGGGACCTTGGAGACTTCTCCTTTGTAGATGAGGTGCTGCGCATGAGGGGACGTTTGTGCATTCCCAGGGACGAGGAGCTGTTGAGAGAGCTCCTGACTGAGGCACACGGTTCCAGGTTCACCATACATCCCGAGAACACGAAAATGTACCATGATCTGAGACACGACTTTTGGTGGAGGAGAATGAAGCGAGATGTAGGTGAATTCGTGCAGTAGTGTTTGGTGTGCCAACAGGTGAAGGCCGAGCATCAGAGGCCTGCAGGGCTGTTGCAGCCACTTCCAGTGCTAGAGTGGAAGTGGGAGAGCATCACCATGGACTTGGTGGTGGGCTTGCCCATTACCCAGCGAGGACACGACGTAGTCTGGGTAATTGTAGACAGATTAATGAAGACGGCACGTTTCTTGCCCGAGTCACCTTGGGACCAGCACAGTTGGTAGAGAGGTATATCTGCGACATGGTATGTTTGCACAAAGTTTCGCGTGAGATTATATCCGACCGGGATACCTGCTTTATGTCCCAGTTTTGGGCTGAGTTTCAGCAGGCCTTGGGGACACGGTTGAGGTTCAGTACAGCATACCACCCTTAGATGGATGGACAGTCAGAGCGCACGATGCAGACGCTTAAGGACCTTTTGCGTGCCTGTGTACTGGACTGGAAGGGCTCTTGGGAGGAGTACTTGCCCGTGGCGGAGTTTGCATATAACAACAGCTATCACTCAAGCATCGGCATGGCACCCTACGAGGCTCTGTACGGATGGAGGTGTACTGCACCCTTGAGTTGGGTTGAGGTGGGGACCAAGTGGGAGGTTGGCCTCAGACTGATCCAGCAGAGTCAGGAGGTGATTGAGTAGATTCACAGGTGACTTCGTACTGTCAGGAGCAGATAGAAGAGCTATGCTGATCGGAAGCGCAGAGAGGTGCAGTTTGAGGTTGGGGATCACGTCTTCCTTCGCGTTTCGCCCATGAAGGACCTGCAGCATTTTGGGGTGAAAGGGAAGCTCGCGCCAAGGTTTGTGGGGCCTTTTGAGGTCCTAGAGCAGGTTGGACTCGTTAGTTACAGGCTTGCCCTTCCTCCCTAGCTTTCTGGTGTGCACGACGTGTTCCACGTGTCAAACCTTAGGAAGTACGTCGCCGATCCCAGTCACGTTTTGAGCCACGAGAGTGTCGAGGTGGGTGAGGACCTGACCTACCCTGAGCGACCAGTGCAGATACTAGACAGGGCCGTCCGGAGTTTGAGACGGAAGCAAGTACCCCTAGTGAAGGTCTTGTGGAGGAGCCAGAGGTACGAGGAGGCTACCTGGGAGCTTGAGGCGGCGTTGCGAGAGCGGTATCCGGAGCACTTTGAGGGTATGTCTTTTTGCACCAGCTTCGGTCCTCTTTGAGTTTGTTATGCGTAAGTTGTTCTTTTTCCGCACTCTAGCTATCTTAAGTTTCGGGGACGAAACTTCCTTTGAGTTTGTTATGTTGTTAAGACCCGTACCGTTAGAGCCCTTTAAGACATCTGGGATTTGGGTCAGACGTCTGATCAGACGTCTAGACACCCTCCTAGACGTCCAGAAATCAAATTTTTCGTGTACGTCCTTGCGTCTGCGTGCGTGCTGCGCGAAGATAGTACGCAGCCTCATTTTCTTCTCTCCTTCTCTCTCCTCTCGTCGACGAAACCCTAACCTAGCGCCTACTTAAACCCCCCTCCTCTTACTCATTCACCTCACCTTCAGCCACCCTTCTTCTTCCTCTAGCGAGGGCGGTGAGTGGCAGATAGAGGGGAGCGAGCGTGAGCGACGTGGGAGGAGAGGAGGAGCAGCGAGGGGAAGGGAGGAGATCACACGCGTGAGCTCGTGTGGGAGCGCACTGGAGAGCTCACGGTCGGTCGGTGCATGTGCAAGGTGGAGAGGTGCATCGGGGAGGCCCTCCCTGACATTGCTGCAGCCAGAGCAACAAGCGAGTGGGCACGGCGTGAGAAGGCGAAGGCAGGCACTAGTTCTGGGACTTTCCTAGAATCAGACGTCTGGATCGACATATAGACGACGCAGACGACGTCTGGAGGAGGTTCCAGATGACTGAGAGGTAAGTTCCGCGACGTACAACCCCCATTGTGGATACGGCCATGTAAACCATTCTGCCGAGGCACTGTTCCGTGCCATATTGAGGAGATTTGCGTCGATGCGTGTAGGATTCGCTTCGGGAAGGCGTCAGACACTCCATCCCACACAGTTCAAACTTCTGGGCGATGCACCAGATGGCGGGGAGCATTCCCAGATGTCCGAAGAGGTGGTCGAACGTCTAGAACTGGGTCCAGACGATCTAGCGGAGTTCCTGGATGTTTGAGTGGAGCAGGAGTGAGGTATAGTTCTGGACTCTTTTAAGACGTTTGGAAGGTGTTCCAGACGTCTGATGTGAATCAGATTTACTATTTTTGACCCGTTTAGGGTCCGTTTGAGGTTTGATTTTCGCAATTAAGATACCGTCATTTTTCATATAAATTCCTCTGCTTGTTAGAATACTTTTTATCTTGTTCTGAGTAGTCTCTTGTGAATGATCCTTGTGATAGGACCTCGTTCTGTTGCAGGTTTGGGGTTTACTGAGGCACGTGGACCTGCCGATTAATCCTCCATTACTCATGGGTTTACTGGTAGAGTGGCTTCCCCTAATTTAATTACAACCTGAATGCATATGTGGAATGAATATTAGATCCTAGGGTATAGCATGAATCCTAGGACTAGAAACACTGAAATATTTATAATGAATGTATGGATTGCAGTCTTGGATGAGTAGATAGAATGATAACAATTGCCTAAAAATGAATAACAGCTGCCTGTGAAATGTAAAGTACTTGTGCTAGCAAATTGTTGCATGTAAATTCCTATTGTTTACGTTAAATGTCATAATATGAGCTGCATGTATATAAACTAGAATTGGAAGGGTGAATGTTGGAAACACGAGCTACCTGCGAATAAACCTGGAATGTGAACAATAAATTACATGTTACATGTATAGAACCTGAGAAATGGAAATAGAAATGATGGAACCTAGTATGGCTTGGCCTGAGAAACATGAGTATGAACCCTATAGGGAATTAGGAGTTGAACTCCTGGAAATACATGGAATAGATTTGGAGATTGCTTTGGGAAGTGTGCTTGCCCTCGAATACGTGGTACCAAGGGAAGTGCACGTTACCTCTTAGTGTAGAGGGATGCTTGCCACCTTTCGGGTTGAGGCCCAGGGTGGGTTTGGCCACTTTGCACCGACTCGGTGTCCCTCGTGTACACTGTACCGGGGAGAGCTACTAGTGTAGGGAGAGAGCTAGCCACCCCATGGGGCTCGGGGTTCAGCTAGTCGCCTTACACCGACTTGTTAGGCCCACTGGGCAAACGAGGGTAGTCAGGCGAGGGTGCGCGGACTGTGGAGGGGCGAGACCCCTGTTTTGTTACTGTTGAGGGGCTAGACCCCTGTTACTAAGAGGGCTGTGTCATATACTGGTTCACTGCTGTGCTTTGGGCACACCCGTTAAAGGAAACGACTGACCTCGTACCAGTGCGGGGTAGCTACCCGTGCATCTATCGCGCGTGCCGTAGTCACCGTTACATCTGTTCGTGACTTTGGGGTGGTTGATTGGGTGTAGGACGACCACGGGGGACTCTCTCGGCTAGGAGAGCACCATGTGCTACTTCTACTCTTCGGGAAATACTGCAATCAAGATCGTTCCCACGAGGAACACTCGAGATCAAGAAAGAGACCTGATAAATAAACGAAGTGATGAAAGAAAGAATAATTAGTTAAAGAAAGAAGGAAATTGAAAAACAACAGCTACCTGTCCACCTTACTTTTTTAGTTAGTTGGTTGCCACTCTACTCAGCATTAGCTGATTTCGTGTACTCATGACTTTTTCAGGTCCAGGTGTTGAGCAGCCAGAGCACTTGGCTACGAAGGGTGCTGGGCCTAGTAGAGCTCAGTAATCATAGCTCTATTGTACCCGTTGTAGTAGTGAGCAGTTCTTGTACCTTTATATTCTATACTCTTTCATTGTGAACCTTATATTCTTGTACTCGTTTACTTTTCTATTGTTGTGGTGGTGTGTACTGTAGTAGTTTATTTCTTTACTGCTGTACTTTTGTTACTGTTAGTTGCTTGCATAGTGAATTTGGTTTATTTTACTTCTTTTTGGTTACTTTCTTGTTGGACGACTGGGTCTTGGGATCAGTCGAGTCAGTCTAGTCTCGTGCCCTGTAGGGATTCGGGAACCGGGTCGTAACACGGATTACGAGAGCCTAAGGTACCTAGTTGACTAGAAGGAGCTCAACTTAAGACAGAGGCATTGGTTAGTGCTCCTGAAGGACTACGACTGCAGCATCTCCTATCACCCAGGAAAGGCCAATGTGGTGGCCGATGCCTTGAGCCAGAAGACGCCTGCCCACTTGGCCAACTTGCAAGCACAGAGTTGGAGACTCATGGGGGAAGTGGGTAGTTGGCGACCCTGGGAGTCACAGGGGTACTGCGAGGCAGTGACAATAATGCGACAAGCATGACCAGAGCTGATAGACTGCATCATTGTAGGACAAATGGCCGATCCGTACTTACAGACGCTGCGAGATAGGGTGTTGACAGGGGACCCAGGAGACTATTCCTTCTCAGATGAGGTACTGCGCATGAGGGGACGCCTATGCGTTCCTAGAACCGAGGAGTTATTGAGGGAGCTCCTGACCGAGGTGCATGGGTCCCGGTTCACTATACATCTCGGGAATACAAAGATGTACCATGATTTGCGATGCGACCTCTAGTGGGGAGGGATGAAACGAGATGTTGATGAGTTTGTCCAGCAGTGTTTGGTTTGTCAGAAGGTGAAGGTCGAGCACTAGAGGCCTACAGGGCTGTTACAGCCACTTCCTGTGCCAGAGTGGAAGTGAGAGAGCATCACCATGGACTGTGGTGGGTCTACTAGTTACCCAGCAGGGACACGACGTAGTTTGGGTGATAGTAGACTGGTTGATGAAGATGACATGGTTTCTGCTGATCCGAGTCACCTTTGGGCTAGCACAACTAGCAGAGAGATATGTCAGAGATGTGTGTTTGCACGGAGTCCCTCGTGAGATCGTATCTGACAGGGATACTCATTTCACTTCCCAGTTCTGGGCAGAGTTTCAACTGGCATTGGGGACTCGTCTGAGGTTCAGCATTGCATACCACCCCGAGACTGACGGGCAGTCAGAGCGCACTATACAGACACTCGAGGACCTCCTACGCTCTTGTGTACTAGACTGGAGAGGCTCCTGGGAGGAGCATTTGCCTCTAGCAGAGTTTGCATACAATAACAACTATCATTCGAGCATTGGCGTGGCACCTTACGAGGCCCTATACGAATGGAGGTGTATCGCACCCTTGAATTGGGTCGAGGTGGGGACCAAGTGGGAGGTTGGCCCTAGGCTAATCCGGTAGAGTCAAGAGGTGATAGAGTAGATTCACAGGCGACTCCGCACTGTCAAGAGCAGACAGAAGAGCTACACCGACAGGAAGCATAGGGAGGTACAGTTCGAGGTTGAGGATCATGGCTTTCTCCGTGTTTCGCCCATAAAGGGCTTGCAGCATTTTGGGGTGAAAAGGAAGCTTGCGCCAAGATTTGTGGGACCCTTTGAGGTTTTGGAGCGGGTTGGACCCGTTGCTTACCGGCTTGCCCTTCCTCCCCAGCTCTTTGGAGTGCATGACGTGTTCCACATATCCAACCTCAAGAAGTACATTGCCGATCCCAGCCACATTCTGAGCCATGAGAGCGTCGAGGTGGGAGACGATCTGACCTATCCCGAGAGGCTAGTACAGATATTAGATAGAGCCATCCGGAGTCTGAGATGGAAGCAGGTATCACTGGTAAAAGTCCTATGGAGAAGCCAGTGATACAAAGAGGCCACTTGGGCACCTGAGGTGGCAATGCGAGAATAGTACCTGGAGCTTTTTAAGGGTACGTCTTCTCAGACCTACTTTGATCCTATTTAAGTTTGTTGTGCGCTTTTACACTACTTTTCCGCACCCTACTTGGCTCAAGTTTCAGGGACGAAACTTCCTTTAAGTTTGTTATGTTGAAATGACTCGTTGCCTTTTTGGGTTGTTTAAGATGTCTGGATTAGGCATCAGATGTCTATCCAGACGTCTGGACAAAGTGTTGGACGTCTGAAAGTAGAACTGTACCTTCTTCTTTTCCACATGTGCTGCACGTGCACTCACCTCTCTCTCCTCACCCCAAATCCTAAACCTCTTCTATTTAAACCCCTACTTCCCCCACGCCACTCCATCCATCCATCTCCACCAGCCACCACTTTTGTCCTCCACCTTCCACCCTTCCCTTTAGTGCGGTGAGAGGAGAAGACAAAGAGAGAGAGAGAGACGGGACGTTGAGGATGAGGAGAGGGTAGCGGGACCGTGGGAGTAGCTCACGAGGGAGTTGCGGGAGCTCAGAGGAGCTCGTGCAGGAGAAGTCGAGGGCGCGGCAGGAGGAGGAGCTTGCGAGCAGGTGCCTTGGCCTCCTGCAGCCGCTAAAGGCACTGCTGCAACTCCTGCAGGTGCTCTCGCAAAGGAGGCAACTCGCAGGAGAATTCTGCGTACAAGATATTTTCTAGTATCAGACGTCTGGAGCATCTCCTAAACGTCTAGAGTAGCAGAAGGATGTCCGGAGCTGAAGCTAGACGTCTGAAAGCACGCGCAGTGCTAAGGTATGTGCTTTTGTGCGGTTACAGCCATGCAGGCCTCACCGCATAGTTTGTCCGGCCTTTTCTGGTGGTCTGTAGGGATGTACGCAGGGAGCAGGCCATTGGAAAGGCACGGGGTGCACTCTTCGAGGTGCTTTCTGACGTCTAGACATGTCACCAGACATTTGACCATACCTCCAGACGATCGGAAGGAGTGTCCGACATCTGGAACTCACCTCAGACGATCGCGGAGGGGTTCGAACGTCCGAGGTAGCGGTAGGGAACCCAGGGTAAGTGTTGATGTCTTTTAAGACATTTGGGATTAGACCCAGATGTCTGATTTTGGACAGTGTGAGTGTTTTTGGCCTGTTTATGGACCAAACGAAATCGGATTTCCGCAAAGGAAGTATCGTTGTTTTTCGCTTGAGTTTCTATACAAGTTAGTGTTACTTGTATACAGTTTTGGACTTGTTTGATGTGGTTGGTCAATTGTATAGGTCTCTTGCCAGTCGAGTACACGGGAGACGCGGAGGCGATGGGATCTGCGATTCGAGCCCCCATTGCTCCCGTATTTACCGGTAGAGAAGTTTACATTAATATTATCATTTAAATAAATGAACTTCATGTTTAGAATAACTTGAATGAATCCTAGGATGAGAATGAACCCTAGGGCAGAAACAGATGGTTGAGCTATACTGTATACTTGAGAAACATGTAGAACCCTAGGATGAGAATGAACCCTAGGGTAGAAACAGATGGTCGAGCTATACTGTATACTTGAGAAACATGCAGAACCCTAGGATGAGAATGAACCCTAGGGCAGAAATAGGTGGTTCGAGCTATACTATTTACTTAAGATGCCTGTAAAAACTTTAAATGCTAGCAAATGTACTGGTTACTTAGTATGATGTCTTGTTAGTAGAAAATCATGAGCTGGCTATTTTAAGAATGGAGCCGGTAATGTAAATAGAGAAATCTGAAAGAATGGAATATGAAACGAAAGGAATATCAGCATGAACCCTACGGGGAATTAAGAGGAGAGCTCCTGCAGATGGGAAGTGAGCTGGCCCTTGTGTACGCAATACCAAGGAGAGCCATTATCCCTTTAGTGTAGAGGGGTACTATTCTCCCGTTGGGATGAACCCTGGGGTCAAACCTAGACACTCTACACTGACTCTGTTTGGCCCTCGTGTAGGTGGTACTGAGGTGAGCTACTTAGTGTAGGGAGGGAGCTAGCCACCCTAGAGGGACTGGGGTTAGGACTAGCCTCCCTACATCGACTCTTGTTCGACCCACTGGGCAAACCAGGATAGTCGGATGGAGGTACGCGGACTGTGGAGGGGCAAGAACCCTGTTTTGTTCTATTCTAAGAGGGCAAGGCCCTGTACTATTCCGTGCTGTACTTTTAGGCGTACCCGCTAGCGGAAATGACTGACCACATGTCAGTGCGGGATAGCTACCCATGCGTTTATCACGCGTGCCCTAGTCACCGCTACGTTGCGACCGTGACCTTGGGGTGGTTGACTGGGTGTAGGACTACCACAGGGGACTCTCCCAGCCAAGAGAATGCCATGTGTACCTCCTACATCATGGAAAAGACTGCAATCAAGATCGTTCCCGTGAGGAACAGGCCAGATCAAGAAAAGATCTAAGTGAACAAAGGAACAACAAATTAGAAGTACTTGGTTGGACTAAATGAAAATGGATAGTTACTTAATTACATTAATTAATTACTTATCTTAATTACATGTAAATGGTTAAGTTATCGCTCTATTCAGCGTTCACTGACTCCGAAAATTTTTATAACCTTATTCAGGTCAGGGAGTTGAGCAGCCAGCACCACCAATTGCAGAGGGAGCTGGGCCCAGTTGAGCCCAACCTTAGAAGCGTTTCTTACTATTTTCCTTAGCTTCTATTGTAATAGTGAGTATCTTGTTCTATGAAATATTGTTTCAGTTACTTTTCCGTTGTACTTTTCTTTGTTGTAGTTATGATGGCCTGTAATATTGATGATCTTTTTCGCTCTATTTCTTTTACTGTCTCTTGTTTTCTTTCTGCTTAGTTACATTGCATGTGTGGATGTGAATTATTTCCTGCTTTTGGTTATTTCTCGTTGGATGACTAGGTCTTGGGTCCTGTAGGGATCTAGGATCGGGCTGTAACAATTTGCGTTGATTGTTAGTGAGATTAGGGGTTAAATTAGGTAATAAATAATTATTTATTTTACAATTAAATTATTTAGATATGTATCCAATACATAGGACTTCTTATTGGTATAGTTATTTTACCTTAATTAAATACATAAATATATTTAAAAATTAGTTAAAGTTAATGAGAAATACATGTTGAATTTGGTGTTTAGTTCTTAATTAAAGTATAAATCAATGAATTAATGGTACAATTGAATATTAATTTAGTTAATTTACACTATTACATAATTAATAAATATTTTTAATTGATTTTTAGTGATTTATTTATATATTTACACATTTGAATACACGATTTTATGAATATATACATAATTATACAATAGACATAGTATTCTACATTATAATTAAGGTCATAGATATAATTAAAATAGTTTGAATTATAATATACAAGGTTACAACATAATTTACTTCATTAGCTTATTAATTTACTAATCTACATTACATTAACTTAATAATATACTCTATTTTCTTTTAACTGAACTTAATAATATACTCTATTAACTTATCTAAATATAAATATGTATAATATCTAAATAAATAAATAAATATAGGTATATTACTATACATAATAATTACCGTAAGTTATATGTACAATTATATATGTTTAGTAATTAGTTATTTATATTTACACATAGATTATCTACATATAGTATAAATAAATATACAATATATACACTAGGTACTTTTGTAAGATTTTTGGATTTGTCATATTTTTATTTTGTTTTTGTGCTTTATAGAAATAGAGAAAGAGGAGAGAAAGCTAGGAGGGAGAGAAGACTCTTTTTTTTTGTTTTTGCTTTTGGGGTTTTATTTTTAAACCTACAAAATATGTTTGATATGAAAAATTGTGTGATTTGTAAAACAGGTATTTATGTCATTGTAACACACGAAATTCGCAGTCGCTTTTAAATTTATAACCTAGATAGGGTGAAGTATCTAGGGTCATCTCAAGAGGCAACTTTAGCTTTCAAAGTATTTTCTCTCTTGCCTTCTCAAATCTCCCTTTTATATTTTTGGTTTTGATTTTTTTTTAGGGTTTTGGAAATAATCAAGTCTAAGGAAATGCAAAATACGCAACTACACCTAAGTGACAAGAATGAAGTCTTCCTTTCTAAACTCACCTTAGGCAAGTGCACCTAAGATAATTAGAGAGGAAGAGTTGGTGCATTAAAGTTAAGAACAACTACTCAAATTAAAAACACACAATTGAAAGGCGAAATGACTTTTTGTATTGCTAAAATAGAGTCAACAATAGAAGAATTCTTGTGACAAAAAGTTGGTACAAAAAGATAAAAATGAAGAAGAAGAATCTCCACGTAGACAAGAGTAGCCTTCACTCCAAGCTTAGCAGCTTCTGAGCTTGAAGGGTTTTACTTTCTCCTTGGTAGCTTCTTCCTTGAACTCCTCCAATGGTGGATATCCTCCTCCTCTCTCCTCCTCCAAGGTGGACATGCACCACCCTGAACCCTCCTCTACCTGGCCATCCTCCTTAGGGTTGATCCTTGACTTGGACCAAGGAAGAAGAAGGCACCAAAAGAGCAAGGTAGGTCTCTTAATCTTCTTCTTTTCTCTCCCTATGGCCGGATATGAAGGTGGATATTGGGTGAATTATGTGAATGCCAAAGATAGGTTATTTGGTGGTAGGGTGGTAGTATGTATAGGGTAGAATAACAGAGGTTGGCGTTGAGTAGATGAAGTGTTAGGATGGATTCTTAGAATGGTGGTTAAGGGATCTAGGGCTAGGGTTAGTTGGTGCCATATTAAGGGATGTAAGGAGGGTAGTTAAGGGTTGGAGGCCACCCTTGGTGGTTTTTCATGGGTGTAGAGACACAATAGTTTTGGTGCCAATTTAAGACTTCTAAAAGGGGTCATCTTGGTGCCAAAACATGGATGGTTGGGATTGGTTTTTGAGGTTGATGGATGGTGGAGATGTGGAGAAGAGTTGGCACCATAATTGGGTGGTGGTTGTAGGGTGTGTTGGTGCCAACTTAAGGTTGGTTATGGAGAGGTTGAGGGTTTAAGAGATGGCAAGGTTGGCACCATTTTTGAAGAGTTGTGAAGGTGGTGGTAGTTAGAGTTATTTGGTGCCAAGGAATGTGATGTGGAGGTTATTTGGTGGAGTTGTGGACTATGTTGGCTGGCCACAGAGTAGGGTTTAGGTGAAACTTGGCTTAGCTAGTAGAGTAGTGGAGGAGGAGCTAAGCTGAGCTAGCTAAGCTAGCTTAGTTAGAATATGAGTAGAGGAGGGAGCTAGGGTTTTGTTGCAGGGAGGATAACTTGAGCTACACGGTGTTTCTAAAGCTGGAAGTAGCTAAAGAGGATTGCATCTAAGCTTACTAGCTAGCTAGTTCTTTGTTAGCTATTAAGCCAAGTTAATGTGAATTGGCTTTTTCTACTGTGAGCTGAGGTGAGCTAGGTCTGACCTTCCCGAAGATTACCTAGCTAGCCAAGCTAACTAGCTTAGGTCAAGTAGCTAAGCTCAACCAAGTTGAGCTAAGTTGAGTCTTCGGGAGCTGGACTTGAGCTGGCCTAAGCTGGTTAAGGACTTCTTCAGCTGACTACGCTTAGCTAGTTGAGAGTAGTAGCTAAGCCTGATCAAGTGGAGCTTCCATGAGCTGGATGGAGATGGGAGGAGCTAAAATGGAGCTGGGATCAGCTGAGTTGAGTTCGCCTGAGTTGCCATCCAACTAAGGTGAGCTGAATGGAGCTGGGTGGAGCTAGAAGGAGCTAGGTTCAGTAGAGTTGAGTTGGCTTGAGCTACCATCCACCTGAGGTGAGCTGAATGGAGCTGAGATGAGTTGATCTCAACTAGGTTGAGCTGGAAAGAGGTGGAATCGAGCTGAGATGAGATGGATTTAGCTGAGACCTAGCTGAATTAGGCTTCTCATTTTGGTAAAAGGGTACCACGATCGTTAATTTTGATGATAACAAAACACTTGTATTTAATATTTGCATTTGAAGTCTAAGATCTCAGGTTATTTGCAAATGGATACAAGTTTGAAGAAGTGTGAAGAGCTCATGTCCATGGTGGATTGGAGGAGCTCGTTGGAGGAGAAGGAGCTTTGCTTGGAGCGAGAGCTTGAAGATAGACTAGACGAATAGGATAGATGTCTTTTCTATCTTTTACTTTGTATATTTTGCTATTTTCTCTTTTATTTTCTTAGAGTATTTGTTAAAGAGCCCAATGTAACATAACGGTAGTCCTAAGAACACTTACACAACCCTAGGACACTTAGACATTTCGTAGAGAACTTAGAAAACCAATATGTGTTTCAGATAGCCTGATCCGACCTCCAATCTGGACATCAGACGTCTGATCCTTGACTTTAAGACATCTGATTATTTGATCAGACGTCCAAAAACACTTAGGCTGGAAACCACTCTCTGTTTGCCATGTTTAGACATCCAGCCTTTAGTCTAGACATCTTAGCAGATGTCTAATGACTTTTCTAGATGTCCAATTAGTGGAACATTGGCCTAGAAATATAATCGTTGAGGATTGACCCTTAATCTTCTATCAGACGTTCGTAGAGGACCTTAGACGTTTGATATATAGAAATTAGCCCTTGATTAAGCCAAAATCACTTCTCATTAGAGATATAGCAGTTTTTGCCTCGAGAAATTCATTCCCATAGTTATTTTGGTTTCCAAATGTCCAGACCTAATGCTAGACATCCAAGATATTGTCTGACTGACTTTCACTAGAACCCTGTTTAGGTTTGATTGAAGTCAGTAAGGAAACTTGTCTAGGATTAAACATTTGATTTACTTTCCAAACATCTTAAAAGTAGTTTCCAGACGTTTGATAGTTTTCCCAGATATCTGATAACACTACCAGAATCATTAATGACCCTAATTCTGGCCTAATCTGCCATGGGTTTGTTCCCAATGGCTATAGAAGCCTTCTAAGGCCTTCCAAAGCCTTCATAGGCATCTATAAATAGAGGGGGAGCCCTCTTTTGTTTCTCATACAAAAGACACCCTAAGCATTAGCATTTTCACATCATTTTGTGTTAAAATCATCTTAAGAAGAGTTCTTGCTCTCAAAAGCCATCATCTTCATCTTGAGAGCTGTTGAATGACAGATGACTACGCTATCAGAATTGGATTTGAAAGCCCATCATTGTAGTTTGAGTTGTGAAGAAATCCGTTCAACAAATAAAATTTATACAAAAAATCTATAAAGAAATTCTGGGTCAAACACATGGAGGCTACGTTGATCAAAATTCGTAATTATAATTTTTTGTGTTTTTGTTTAAAGGGCAAAATAATCACAATGAAAGCAATATAGACAATAAGAGAGAGAGAGAAAGAACAATCATTTGATATTGAATAATGTTTTTACAACTAAGAAAGCGAGAAATGATTACACTAGAAAGTGGGAAATTGTTACAACTAGAAAGTAGGAAAATTCTACTCTAGAAAGTAGTAAAAAGAATGGGAGAGAGAAGTTATCCTCCTCGACGATTGCTTGGAGGACAAGCCGAATGGGACAACACCTGGAAGACGAGGAATGGAACGGGAAGGAGGACGAAGCAGGAGGAATGGGAATGAAGCAGCACGTCGTCGTCGTGGGATCCGCTTCCGGAACGGGGATGAAAACTTGATTTTAGCTCTTGAGGAGCATCTCGGGTGTGGGATAGGCTTCTCTTAAGCTTTGGAAAGGGAGAGAGGAGAAGAAAGGCATGAGAAATCTGTATGGTAGGGGTCTCCTTTTATAGTTGCAAGGAGTGGGGGCATTTTGGACATTACAACATTAGAAACATTAATTCAGGACCTTTAGTGATGGATTTATCCGTCACTAAAGGTCTAAACGTGGCCAACGGGCACGCGCCGTGCGCGCACCCCCTGGCCTTTGCTGCCTCAATGCTTATGAACGACCACGCACGCTCAGCTGTCCGATCAAGAGATCGGATGGCTTAAACTGCCCTCGCCAACGCAACGTGCCTGTGTGCGATCGAGCATTTGCACTGCGCGTCTGATTGCACGTGGGTGCTATCGGCTGATCCACGCCACTCAATGCAAATTGCACAACACTAATTGCATGCCCACACGTAGCAGATGCGGGATTGAACGTGCGTCGCGCACTCGCGCAACACACTCGACCACTGCGCTGAGCGTAGGCTTGTGTCACGTGGATGAAATTGCGTGCGTGTGCTTGATCCAACGGCCCAGATCACGTGTTGTAGACTCTTTGGAGAGGCAGCAGTGATCTTGAGGGCTGGTTGGGCGGTTGGGATGGTGCCACGTGATGCCATCTTGGCCGTCCATCTTCTGAGTGTTGTAGATGGTGGCACAAGTGTTGGATTGGATCGTCTTTCATGCTGTTAGGCTGCGATCGTCAATCCAAACCCATCTGTGTGGTTGGATTTGTCGTCTAAGGTGAGGATTAACATCATCTTGGCCCCTGATCATTAGGGTTCTTTGGTCTCTATCTGGTGCTACGGATGTCCGATCAGGGCGATCTTGGAGTCATTGAACTCTAATCGTCGCTGTAATCAGATCTGTACGGTTGGATATTCGATCCGAGATCCCGATTAACAAGTTGCCCTATCCCTAACCATACAAGGAGACAATTACTTTACAATTTGTACAACTTGACCTAAATGCATGATTATGCATGTTGTGCACTATTTACAATGTATAATGCTAATGTGACAGTAAGAACATGCATTAATAGATATTT
This sequence comes from Thalassia testudinum, assembly GCA_037157565.1. NCBI lineage: Eukaryota > Viridiplantae > Streptophyta > Magnoliopsida > Alismatales > Hydrocharitaceae > Thalassia > Thalassia testudinum. The sequence continues at coordinate 19,779,265 of JAZHRO010000050.1, forward strand.
TAGGTTAATCAGATGTACGCACATCACACCCCCATGACTATCTTTTGCTATTTATAAAAGAATTAGGTTGAATTACTAGGTCACAAATCATTTTCAACATTAAGAAATTTTTACTTAGGACCTGTACTTTCAAAGATACAATAGTGCCCGAGTATCTGCCAAAATGCAGACCGCCTCAAGCCCTCACCTAATTCAAAGAAAGATCTCTTTTTCTCTTTTTCTTCTTTTCTAATTTTTTTGGAATTTTGAGTTTAGGGTTACAGAGTGGCTTTCTACGGCCACTCAACCCACCCAAGATTTGATGAGAACCCTAAATTCTAAGTATCTTTTTGTGAATGTGATAGACTCGTTGATCGGCAATCAGAACAGACTTCAGATTTCTATGCCCCTAGGTGACCTTAAAAGTGAGTTCTTCCTAAAGGTGTATCTTTACGACCGATAGCTTTCTCCCTACTTTTTTTTTTAATGGGGTCAACACAAGGGTGAATCCAGTGTATATCTCCCCGGCTTATTCTACTTCTCCGCTTCTTCCTAAGTGGTTTGGGAATTTTTAGTGCATTTCTTGAGCTAAGTTCTAGACAACCGGTCGATGAGCTGTGACCACTGATAACTTGCCAGCCATACTCGTGCGGCGAAGTGTAACATATTTCTTTTTGTTTCTTTTCTCCTTTTTCTTTTTCTTTTTCTTTTTAACTTTTTTTTCGTTTTAAGTAGGTGTCTTCCCTGGTCTAAGATTTACCTAAAGGCAGCAAAAAGAGAGTGGTCTAGTGACTGGGCTCTGGACAACCTACCTATGGGTTGTTACCCATGATAACTTGCCAGCCATATCACCCTAGAAGGTTTATTAGCTACCAAATTTCCGTTAAAACTACCGAACAACAAGTCAGTGACAAATAGTGTGTAGATGCTTAGACTTAAAGTTCCCTCAAATCAGAGGGTAGGTTGATAAGTGGTGTACTTATCACCCAAACTTATTTAATCAAATTAAAATAGAATTCAGGATGGCAAGGACTCAAAAACAAATCCACATTTTAGTGGATACCCAGGTTTATTAAGCCTAAAGACCTGAAGGGTCTTAGTGTTCAGATCCTACTGTAATATTTCCTAAGATTGAAAGGTCCTAATATCCAAGTATTCCTTCCTAATTCAATTTTTTTTTATGTATATATAAGAAGACAAATAGAATTTACAAAAATTCCACAGAGCTGACAAAATTATTTAGAAATGAATCCACCCCCCCATGCCTAGCTGATGCAATGTCCACATTGAGAGTAAAATACATGAAAGGAAGGGTAGAGTGCAAAAGATATCACCTGAATATGAAACTCGGGTTAGCTCTAAGTCAGATTGTAAAACTGCTGAATTTAATGCTGTCAGCTAGGCGAAGTCCAGCCAAAGAAGTCACAACATGGCTAGAGCAACCATGTCTGAGATGGGTTCTGTAATAGTTCGATCAATAACATGTTTCAGAAATTGACCGTTGACTTTGAATGAATTCCTTGTCTTCGGGTCAAAGATCTGAACAGCTTCGTTTGGAAATATCTGATCGATAATGAACGTGCCATTCCATTTCAACCTAAGTTTGCCGAGAAAGAGCTTAAGTTGAGAATTGAACAGCCAGACCTTCTAGTTCGGCTTAAAGCTCTTGCAGGAAATCCATTGGTCATGAAGAGCTTTGGTCCGAGCCTTATAGATCTTGGCATTCTCATACGCATCATTTCTAAGCTCCTCCAACTCAGATAGTTGGAGTTTCCTGGTTTTCCAGGCTAAACTCAGATCTAGATTGCACTACTTGATTTCCCAGAATGCCCTATGTTTAATTTCTATGGGTAAATGGCACGGCTTTCCATACACCAGACGAAACAGAGACATGCTGATGGGAGTTTTGTACACCATATGGTAGGCCCAAAGAACGTCCTCAAGCTTTCGAGTCCAGTCTTTGCGATCAGGTCTAACCATTTTCTGCAGAATATTCTTGATCTCCCTATTGGAGATTTCAGCCTATCCATTCGTCTAGGGATGGTAAGGTGTGGAGATTTGGTGATTAACCCCATATTTTACCAATAAATTACGGACCTAGGCATTAGTGAAATGAGTGCCACCATCGCTGATGATGGCCCTCGGAATCCCAAACCTGCTGACGATGTTCTTCTTGACAAAATCGATGACCACCTTGTGGTCATTAGTTTGGGTGGAAATAGCCTCGATCCACTTGGACACGTAATCAACAACGACAAGAATGTACTGATGTCCAAATGAAAGGAGGAAGGGTCCCATGAAATTGATGCCCCAAACGTCGAAGATTTCGACAGGAAGAATCGGGTTTAGGGGCATCATGTCTCTCTTGGTTATGCTCCCAAGTGCCTTGCATCGGGAACACGACCTCGAGAATTTCTGGGCATCCTTAAATAAAGACGACCATTAGAATCTAGATTGCAAAATTTTTGCAGCCGTCTTTTTGCCGGAGAAGTGTCCACTACACGCAGATGCATGGCAAAACTCGAGTATACTCTTGAATTCATTCTCCGGAACACATCAGCGAATAATTTGATCAGAGTTGATGTGGTACTGTTCAGGGTCCTCCCAAAAGTAATATTTAGCCTCAGATTTGATTCTATCCCATTGTTGCTTGGTCCAATCCTGGGGGATTTGTCCAACGACCAAATAATTGACAATGTCAGCAAACCATGGCGTTTGGACACCTGAAACTGTAAGGATGGTTTCGTTCGGAAAGGTATTAGTAATCGGAATGTCCGAACGAGAAGAATCATTCAAAAGTCTCGACAGATGATCTGCCACCACATTCTGTACCCTAGATTTATCCTTGATTTTAAGATCAAATTCTTGAAGTAGAAGAATCCAATGAATAAGCTGGGGTTTGGCATCCTTTTTGGCCAAGAGATGTCTCAAGGCCAAGTGGTCAGTATATATGATGACATGAGAGCCTAAGAGATAAGCCCTAAATTTCTCTAAAGCAAACACTACAGCAAGTAATTCCTTCTTAGTAACCGTGTAATTCCTCTAGGCCTCGTCCAGAGTTTTACTAACGTAGTAGATGACAAAGGGCTTCCTATCAACTTTCTGACCCAAAATTGCCCCGACCGCATAATCAGAAACGTTGGTCATGATCTCAAAAGGGGCTATCCAAACTGGTGGTTGCAACACCGGAGAACAAGTGACTGCCGTTTTAAGAAAATCAAATGCTTTACGGCATGATTCGTCGAAATCAAATGGCGTTTCTTTGGCCAGAAGATTGCTCAAAGGACGAGCAACTTTCGAAAAGTCCTTGATGAAACACCTGTCGAATCCGACATGACCAAGAAATGATCAAATTTGTTTGATAGATGTGGGAGGAGGAAGTTTAGTGATAGCATCAACCTTAGCTTTGTCCACTTTGATTCCCCGTTTAGAGATTACATGACCCAAGACGATGCCTTCTTGTGTCATGAAATGACTCTTTTCCTAGCTAAGGACCAATCTTGTTTTGATGCATCGTTTAAGAATCATTTCAAGATTAGCTAGACAAGAGTCAAACGATCCTCCAAAAATAGAGAAATCATCCATGAAGACTTTCATAAACTCTCCTACCATGTCAAAGAAAATGGCCAGCATACACCTTTGAAAAGTCGCAGGTGTATTGCATAAGCCGAATGGCATCCTACGAAAAGAAAAGGTTCTGTAGGGACAGGTGAAAGTAGTTTTTTCTTGATCCTCGGGATGGATATGGACATGGTTATATCCCGAGTAGCCATCAAGGAAATAGAAGTACTTCTGCCTGGCTAGTCTTTCAAGGATTTGATCAATAAAAGGCAAAGGAAAATGATCCTTTTTCATTGCTGTGTTCAGCTTCCTGCAATTAATACAAACTCTCTAAGAGGAAGCTGAATGAGTTGTGACAGATTCTTCTCTCATTTGTCACAACGGTAATCCCGACTTTCTTGGGAACAATCTGCACGGGACTTACCCAAGGACTATCAAAGATCAGATAAATGAATCCTGCATCGAGCCACTTGATAATCTCCTTCTTGACCACTTCTCACATATTTGGGTTTAATCTCCTCTGCATCTAGCGAGAAGGGCGAGATCCATCTTCCAAAAATATTCTGTGATTGCAATAAGATGTCTCAATCCCCCTAAGGTAATCAATGGTCCAACCATTTGCCTCCTTGTGTTCCTTTAGGACCTTAATCAGTTTAATCTCCTGCTTCTTTGTTAATTTAGCATTGATAATCACAAGGACCATCTTGTGTGGTCCTAAAAACTGACATTTCAGATTCTCAGGCAATGGTTTCAGTTCAAGCTGTGGTGGGTTGATGATTGAAGGTAAGGAAGATGTTGATGAAGACTCATCAAGAGGAAGAGGTTGAGAGTGAACAAAATCAATAACCTCTTCAGAAGGTGGCAGGTTTACCATAGAGGGTTGTGGGTCCAAATCATCATTAGAAGAGGAACTTTCAAATGCAGAAACCACCATACAAGTTTCAATATTCACATTATCATCCTCAAGTTCCTCAATAAATCCACAATCCTCAAATTTATTAATTGCCTTAAAAATATCCAATTTCATTCTTTGATCCCCAAAGGCGATTTTCATGCTACCGCTTTCATAGTTAATGTTGGCCTTAGCGGTAGCCAGGAACGGATGCCCTAGAATGATAGGCATGTTCCTCAGATTTTCAAGTACATCCATGTCAAGGACAAGGAAATTTACAGGAAAATAGAAATCCTTAACCTTAACAATAACATCTTCAATAACACCTCGTGGGTTTGTGACCGAACGGTCCGCTAACTATAGTGTTACTGAAGTCAGCCGAAGTTCACATAATCCAAACTTCTCGTAAAGAGAAGTCAGAATTAGGTTAATGGATGCACCCAGATCCAACAGTGCTCTATCAAAGGTGTAATCTCCGATGACACAAGAAATTAAGGAAGCACTTGGATCTCTCTTTTTCTGAGGGAGGTGATGCAGGATAACAGAACTAGCCTACTCTGAGAGTACCACCTTCCTCGGAATAGATTCTCTCGACTTACACTTCTGTGTACATAAATCCTTTAAAAATTTCATGTAAGCCGGTATATATTTGATAGCGTCGAGGAGCAGGATATTGATCTGAACATTCTTGAAAATATTCAGAAGCTCCTCGTTAGTATCAACACACTTCTTCTTCCTTGATCTAATTAAGGCCTTAGGAAAAGGAACATGAGTCGGATTTTCAGAATCAGGTTCCTGAGCCTTGATTTCTTCTCCAAAGTTCTCCTTTCTATCCTCAGGCTCTTTTGGATTCGGTAAATTAGAACAGTGTGGTCGTGGAACCTGAGTTTGTTTATGTAAAGACCTGTCCTATTTTTAGCCTTTTAAGACATCTAGAGTAACAGTCAGACGTCGGTCCAGACGTCTAGACCCTTTCCAGACGTCTGAAAATTAAATTTTTGTACGTCTCCTGCGTTCTGCGCGCGAGTGGCACGCATGACTCGTTTCTCCCTTTCTCTTTCCTCCTCCCTCCTCCTGTAGAACCCTAGCCCTGCCCTATAAAAGAGACCCTCCTTCCTTTCCTCTCCACTCCACCACTACCACCACACTCCCCACTCCACTGCCGTAAGCAAGAGGTGAGAGAGAGATAGAGCGAGAGCGAGGAGGAGCGGGCGTGAGGAGGGGAGGGTCGAGGTTGAGAGCTTCGGGGAAGCTTGCCGGAGGCTCGCATGGCCACCGCGGCGCGTGTGAGAGGAAGACATTGGGGCATCGTCCCCGACCTTCTGTAGCAGTTAGGGCTGTAGCGGAGCGGAAGGAGTAGCCGCGGAACGCGACGAGAAGTGTAGGAGCACAGTTTGATACTGAAATTTTTCCAGTATCAGACGTATGGAGTGTCTTTCGAACGACTGGCTGGACGTCTGGCATTGACACCAGACGTCTGAAAGCAAGTGCATCGCGAAGGTACGTCTTCCTCACGGTTACGACCATGCAGGCCGCACCGCAGGTGTGATTTGTGTGGCCTAAAGTGGTTTACTGCTCTGTTGTATGTAAGAGCAGCTTTGAGAAGGTGCGTGGAGCTCCCTTCCACGTACTTTCGGACGTTTGGACAGCTTACCAGATGATCGGAGGCATTCCCAGACGACCGGAGGACTGATCAGACGTCTGGAACTGTGTTCAGACGGTTGCGAGGGAGTCCTGGGCGTCTGAGGTCGTTGTAAGAGCTTGAGGTGAGTCTCTGCGAGTTTTAAGATGTCTGGACTTGTTTCCAGATGTTTGATTTGGGTCTGCAGACACGTTTTGACCCATTTGGGATCCGATTGGGATCCGTTTTACACAAACTAAATATTTGTGGTTTACTTGAGAGTTTCTCTACGTATTAGAAACATTTATACACTATTCTGAATCATCCATTGTGGTGTGTTCCTTGGTATAGGACTTCTACCTGTTGCATGTCTAGGTCTTGCAGAGGCACGTAGGCCTACAGTTCGAGCCCCTAGTACTCCTGGATTGTCTGGTAGAGTGGTTCACCCCTGTTATACTTATAAAATATGAATGAATCTAAGAAAGTTAGACAACTGGAAACCTAGGATGTGGCATGAACCCTAGGACGAGAAATGGCTGAACCGCTTGTTTGTGTAATTGAAATTGTATTTATAAATGAATGAGCTAAATTGTTAACAACTGCCTGCTAATGAATACGAGCTGCCTGTTAGAATATGAGCTGCCTGAGATAACTAAATAGTTACCTGTGATATCACTTATTGCATGTGTTAATTTGAGGAAATACGAGCTGCATGTGTATAACCGAGAACTAAATTGTGAATAATGAAACCTGAACTGGAATAATATGGTGAACATGAGCATGAACCCTACGAGGAGTTAGGAGTAGAGCTCCCGTGGTTAGATGGAAAGGCCTGAAAATGTGGATGGGAAGTGTGCTAGCCCTTGAGTACGTGATACCAAGGAGAGAGACTGTTCCCTTTTAGTGTAGAGCGGAGCTAGCCGCCCTTGGGTTAGGACCCAGGGTTAGGATCGGCCACTCTACATCGACTTCTGTTGGCCCTCGCGTACATGGTACCAAGGTGAGCAACTAGTGTAGGGAGGGGGCTAGCCACCCCACTGGGCCCGGGGTTCAGCTAGCCACCCTACACCGACTTGCTAAGCCCTCTGGGCAAATCGAGGTAGTCAAACGAGGGTACGTGGACTGTGGAGGGGCGAGAGCCCTGTTTGGTTCTGAGGGGCTAGACCCCTGTTTTTGAGAGGGCTAGACCCTATACAGTTCTGTGCTGTACTTTGGGCGTACCCGCTAGCGGAAATGACTGACCGCGTGCCAGTGCGGGGTAGCTACCCATGCACTTATCGTGCGTGCCGTAGTCACCGCTACGTCTGTCAGTGACCTCAGGGTGGTTGACTGGGTGTGGAACTACCACGGGGGACTCTCCCGGCCAGGAGAGCACCACGTGTACTTTCTACTCTTCGGAAAAGACTGCAATCAAGATCGTTCCCACGAGGAACATGCAAGATCAAGAAAGAAATCTGAAAGTAAACCAATGTGGTGAAAAGAAATTACCTGTAAAATAAATAACTGGAAAAGGATAAACATACCTACTGGTTTCTACTACTTTAGATAGTTTGTTTACCACTGTACTCAGCGTTCCCTGACTCTGTTTTCCCCTAACACTATTTAGGTCCAGGAGTTGAGCAGCCCGAGCTATCGACTGCAGAGGGTGCTGGGCCCAGTCGAGCCCAGTCGTAGTTTCCAGTACTTTTGTTGTACTCTCTTTTCTGCTACAATGAGTTTCACACTTGTTACTGTTCCTGTTACTGTTACTTTTGTTCTACTTTCCTGTTGTTGTGGTGGTATGCACTGAACTAGCAGCTTTTACTTTCCTTTACTGCTTGTAAGCTTATACTATTAGTTACATTGCATAGTGAATGTGGTTTATTTTCTTACTTTTTGGTTATTTATTGTTGGACGACTGGGTCTTAGGATTAGTCTAGGCAAGCTGGTCTCGGGTCCTGTAGGGATTCGGGAATCGAGTCGTAACAAGATGGTATCAGAGTAAGGTCGTCCTGAGAAATGAACCAATTAGCTTGAGAATAACCATTCACGTGATGTAACTAGGATAACCACCACAACGTACCGCTTGACATCTATTCTGAGTCCCTTTTCGCAGAAGTCTATTAGAGTTGACCTCTTTTGTTCTGTCTTCCGCGTCTCCTTGTAGGAGATGCCTCGTCAGGGAGTTCTCGAGGTGGGTCATGGACGTGGCCGTGGATGAGGTCGGAAGGGCGGACGTGTCGGGCCCGAGGTGCCAATTGACCTGCCACTTCTCCCGAGCATTTAGGCCCAGGACCTCACACAACTGATCAAAGACAGTGCAAGAGGAGCTCCACCAGCCTCGACGGGCACCTCTCTATGAGGACGTGGAGGGGGAGTCCTCGGTGGGACTGAGAGACCGCCACAGTGCTAGATGAGCAGGTGGGGGAGGGGGTGGCCCTCCATCACCCCCACCTCACTCTGACACTTCTGAGCACGAGCCCTCCTTGCCTGGAGGCGTGCCTATTCCCCCACTGCAGCTACACCACGAGCTTTTCGGACAGTTCCGGAAGCTGAAGTCCCCCTTCTCCAAGGGGGATGAGGACCCGTCTGAGGTAGAGGACTGGCTAGAGTAGATAGAGAAGGGGTTTGACACCCTTTGCCCCCTGCAGAGTGTCGCGTGGCCTTTGCCACGTACCAGCTAGAGAGTGCAGCACACAGGTGGTAGAGGGTAGTCAGAGGCCAGGAGAGGGGAGAGTCGACATGGGACCAGTTCGTGACCCTTTTCTGTGAGCTATACTTGGCAGGACCAGAGGAGGCGGGACCAAAGAAGGTGGGAGTTCCACACTCTTCGCCAGGGGACGATGACTATTAGCGTGTATCGCACGCGCTTCCTGGAGCTGTCACGTTTTGCTGTGACAACCGTAGCTATAGAGGAGGTGCGCCTGTGGAGGTTCACTGAGGGGCTCTAGCCTGCTATTTGGGGGTATGTCAAAGCCCTGAAGCTGCCCACCTTCTCGAGAGTGGTGGAGGCAGCATGACGTACGAGGAGACCAACCTGGCTGCGCGAGACACCGACAGTGGATGGAAGACGCCCTACTAGCCAGAGGATTCTCAGGGCCATCGAGAGAGGAGCCACGCAGCACCTGTGGGAGAGCTGTCTCATTTTGTGGGGCCATCAGTGGCCTTTGAGGGCCCCAGACAGGGGCCAACTGTCAGCACTGGACCCCTGCCCAGCCGTCAGCAGGGACCTACCGAGGAAGGGAGTCGAGTCCCTCTTTGCTACCAGTGTGGCCAGCCAGGCCACATCAGGAGGGACTGCCCATCTAGGGTTGAAGCATAGCAAATGCTCCATGCACCAAGCACCAGAGGCTGAGCTGGTGGTCGTGGTCCCCAAGCGCGTGGGGGAGGGTAGCAGTTACGAGGAGGGTACCGACTAGCGGCTGCTCACCCGACCCAGAGTGTGGTTGCTTCTTCTGCACCGAGGGCTAAGGGGCGTATCAATGCCTTGACATACAGAGATGCCAGGGCATCCGGTTCAATGGTGGCAGGTATGGTTACCATTTCCAGCAGATTAGTTTACGTACTTTTTGATTCCGGCACCACACACTCTTTTGTTGTTGCGAGTTTTGCTGTCAGTTTAGGACAGGACAGTGTGTTGTTAGAGGATCCGTTTGTGATCAGAGGCCCAGGTGGCCAGCTATTTGTAGCAGAGGAGGCATACACGGACTATGAGGTCAGTATAGGGGGACACAGCCTCCCCACTGACCTGATTGTGATACCGATAGAGGATTTTGGCGTGATTCTGGGGATGGATTGGCTGTCCGCCTACCACGCCTTGGTGGATTATTTCGGGAGGAAGATCGTCTTCTCCATACCGGAGATGCCTTCCTTTGAGTTTCACGGACAGCCGGTGGATCGAGATTTCAGGTGCATATCTGCGCTTCGGGCAGTGAGGCTTTTGAGCCAGGGGTATGAGGGCTTTCTAGCCTGTGTGGTGGTGGAGCCCAGCCCTATGGCTAACTTTCAGAGCATTCCGGTGGTTTGTAAGTACCCCGATGTGTTTCTAGAGGAGCTGCTAGGACTACCGTCTGAGTGTGAGATACAGTTTGAGATCTCACTGGTACCGGGGACCAGCCCCATTTCTACTGCACTGTACCGGATGGCACCAGTTGAGCTGCGAGAGCTCAAGTCACAACTACAGGGCCTGTTGGAGAAGGGCTTTGTGAGGCCCAGTGCATCCTCGTGAGGGGCCCCTGTGTTGTTTGTGAAGAAAAAGGATGGTACCCTGCGACTTTGTGTTGACTACAGATAGCTGAATAGGGTCACCATCATGAACAAGTATCCACTGCCGAGGATTGATGACCTTTTTTACCAGTTGCGAGGTGCCACGGTATTCTCCAAGATAGATTTAAGGTTAGGCTACAACCAGTTGAAGATCAGGGAGACCGACGTCTCCAAGATAGCTTTCCTCACCTGGTACGGACACTACGAGTTTTTGGTCATGCCGTTTGGGTTGACCAATGCCCCCGCTGCTTTTATGGATTTGATGAATTGGGTTTTCAGATCGTATTTGGATCAGTTTGTGGTGGTATTCATCGACGACGTGCTCTTATACTCGCGGGATCAGGCATAGCACGGACAACACCTACAGATGATTCTAGACACTTTAAGACGACACAGGTTGTATGCCAAGTATAGCAAGTGCGAGTTTTGGTTGAGGTTAATGACTTTCTTCGGCCACGTGATCTCAAGGGATGGTTTGGCTGTGGATCCTGCCAAGGTGAAGGCCGTACTCAGGTGGGAGAGGCAACGTACAGTGACAGAGATACGTATCTTTTTGGGACTGGCAGGTTACTATCGGTGGTTTATCAGGGGATTCTCGCAGATTGCGCGTCCTATGACTCAGTTGACTTGGAAGGACGTGTCCTTTGCCTGGACAGATGCTTGTGAGGCATGTTTTTAGGAGTTGAAGAAGAGACTGACTTCGGCTCCTGTACTTACCATCCCGGACAGTAGTGGCAATTTTGTGGTCAACACTAATGCTTCATTGTAGGGGTTAGGGGGCGTGCTCATGCAGTAGGGTCACGTTATCGCTTACGCTTCGCGGCAACTGAAACCCCATGAGCATAGCTACCCTACCCATGACTTAGAGCTGGCATCTGTTGTCTCCGCACTGAAGACATGGAGGCACTACCTTTACGATGAGACATTTGAGATCTTCACAGATCATAAGAGCCTTAGGTACTTGTTTGATCAGAAGGAGCTTAACATGAGGCAGATACGTTGGTTAGAGCTCTTGAAGGACTATGACTGCAGCATCTCCTGCCATCAGGGGAAAGCCAACGTAGTGGCTGACACCTTGAGCTGAAAGGCACTCGCCCACTTGGCCAGTCTACAGGCACAGAGTTGGAGACTTATGGAGGTGTTGGGCTGTTGGTGACCCCGAGAGTCACAGGGGTATTGTAGGGCAGTGACGGTGACACGACAGACGCAACCAGGGTTGATAGACCGCATTATCGCAGGACAGATGACAGATCCGTACCTACAGACATTGCGAGACAGAGTGCTATTAGGGGACCCAGGAGATTTTTCTTTTACAGACGAGATGGTGCACATGAGGGGATGCTTATGCATTCCTAGGGAATAACCGAGCTGAATTGTATAACCGAGGACTGAATTGTGAATGATGAAACCTGAAATGGAATAATATGGTGAACATGAGTATGAACCCTACGAGGAGTTAGGAGTAGAGCTCCTGTGGTTAGATGGAAAGGCCTGAAAATGTGGACGGGAAGTGTGTTGGCCCTTAAGTACGTGGTACCAAGGAGAGCGACTGTCCCCTTTTAGTGCAGAGTGGAGCTAGCCGCCCTTGGGTTGGGACCCGGGGTTAGGATTGGCCACTCTACACCGACTTTTGTTGGCCCTCGCGTACACGGTACCGAGGTGAGCTACTAGTGTAGGGAGGGGGCTAGCCACCCCACGGGACTCGGGGTTCAGCTAGCCACCCTACATAGACTTGTTAGGTCCTCTGGGCAAACCGGGGTAGTCAGACGAGGGTGCGTGGACTGTGGAGGGGCGAGACCCCTATTTGGTTTTGAGGGGCTAGACCCCTGTTTCTGAGAGGGCTAGACCCTATACAGTTCTATGTTGTACTTTGGACGTACCCGCTAGCAGAAACGACTGACCGCGTGCCAGTGCGGGGTAGCTACCCGTGCGCTTATCATGCGTGCCGTAGTCACCGCTATGTCTGTCAGTGACCTCAGGGTGGTTGACTGGGTGTGGAACTACCACGGGGGACTCTCCCGGCCAGGAGAGCACCACGTGTATCTTCTACTCTTCTGAAAAGACTGCAATCAAGATCGTTCCCACGAGGAACATGCAAGATCAAGAAAGAAATCTGAAAGTAAACCAATGTGGTGAAAAGAAATTACCTGTAAAATAAATAACTGGAAAAGGATAAATATACCTGTTGGTTTCTACTACTTTAGATAGTTTGTTTACCACTCTACTCAGCATTCGCTGACTCCGTTTTCTCCTAACACTATTTAGGTCCAGGAGTTGAGCAGCCCGAGCTACCGACTGCAATGCGTGCTGGGCCCAGTCGAGCCCAGTCGTAGTTTCCAGTACTTTTGTTGTACTCTCTTTTCTGCTACAATGAGTTTCACACTTGTTACTGTCCCTGTTACTGTTACTTTTGTTCTACTTTCCTGTTGCTGTGGTGGTATGTATTGAACTAGTAGCTTTTACTTTCCTTTACTGCTTGTACGCTTATACTGTTAGTTACATTGCATAGTGAATGTTGCTTAGTTTCCTACTTTTTGATTATTTCTTGTTGAACGACTGGGTCTTGGGATTAGTCGAGGCGAGCTAGTCTCAGGTCTTGTAGGGATTTGGGAACCGGGTCGTAACAGTTTACCACTCCTCAAGTTAACAGAATTAGTGGATGCATACGGGTTTGGTCTTGGGGAGGGTTAGGAAAGATTGGAGGGGCTTCATTAGCCAAGAACTGTTGATTTACGGAAGAAGAGGAAGTGAAAGGATCCTGCTCAACCACCTGAGCATGTGCGTGTGGGTCCCTTTGATTCCCATACCCATGAGCTTGATTGCCCAGATTCTATATATTACATGGGTTAGGTACAGGTTGAGATGGTAGAGATCCGGGTTGACGAGAATTAGCAATGAACCCATTTTGCAAGCTGTCTAGCAAGGTTTTCATTTGCTGCATGAGCTGGAGCATAGATCCTTGCATCTCTACTATTTGTCGTTTGAAATCAGCCTGCCTTACGGGTTGACAGGCATTCCAAGCTAGCTGATTGACTTGATTCAGGGGCAACTAAGTGTAAACATGACCCTAACCCATTGGTCATTGCGGAGCATAGTTGCTAGGTCGGAATTGGGTCTGTTGCCTCGGGTTTTTCCAAGAGAAGTTAACGTGGTTCCTCCAACCCAGATTGTAAGCATTGGAGTAAGGGTTGGATCTAACATTCTCCTGTACAGCATAGACATCCTCATAGGGTGAGGATGGAGAGAAAGAAAGGGAGGGATCAGGGAAACTGGGATCAAAGGCCCCAGTTTGGAACCCGTAGGGTTCCGAATAATGCTGGCTCACAGGTTGAGTTGCATCAAGTTGATTCATGAACTCCCGTCCAGGAGCTCGCGATGAATGGAATCCCGAATTCTAGGATTGAGTGGATCGAAAGTTGTTTATTGAGTTTCCAGCCATCCACTCGTCCATTCTCTTAGCAACCAAGTCCACCTTATCAATTTTATTACAAATTAATTCCATATCGAATGAATGAGAGTTGTGGACTTCATTGACATTCGATCTGGGCTACTGGGACCGGTTAAAAGTATCCATGGAGGCCTGATTGATCGAATTCTTGCTCATCTCCTCAAAAAAATCGTGCACGCTATCTACATCTTTGTTGAGGAAATTGCCTCCGCAAGAAGCGTCCACGTGATTTCTGAGTTGCTCAATCAACCCGTGGTAGAAGGTTTGCACAAGTTGCCATTTTGGCACCTTGTGGTGTGGACAGCTTTGCAATAGGTCCTGTAATTGCTCCCAGGCAACATGAAACTTCTCCCCCAACCGTCGGGTGAATGTAGTAATTACCCATCTCAACGCATCGGTACGTCTGACAGGGAAGAATTTCTTAAGGAAAGCTGATTTCAACTCATTCAAAGTTGCAATTGGTCTTCCTATAGTCCTATACCAATGAGTGACTTTATCCCTAAGAGAGTCGGGGAAGAGTCTCATGATCATTTGCTCCTCATTTACTTTTCGTGCCTTGGTGGTCTGGACCAAGGTGGTCAAGTCCTCCAAGTGCTGAAATGGGTCTTCAGAGCCAACCCCATGGAAATGTTTGATCAGGCTTAACACCTGGGGCTTGATTTCTGTCTTTGGCAGGAATTTGGACGTCAGAATGTTCCCCGTAATTTAAAGGATCATAAAAATCCTTCAAGGGCTGAGCGCCCTGCATTCTCTGGAACCATTTTTGCATTCTCTGCATTTGTTCTAGCTACCTTCGAAATACCTCCTGTGGATCCTGAGGCAGAGGAGGTTGTTGATCGGCCATGGGATCAATTTGGCCAAAATCTAATCTACACCTCCTCGAATACTCTAGTGGTCCTTCCAATCGGGGATTCAATGACCTTCTTCCCAGCATAAACTAGGAAAAGGTCTGAAGGACTGGGGATAAGAACCCTGTAGCATAACAAAACAAGCCTGTCCTTAAGTGGGGTAGCTTAAGGATCTATAGAATCTCAGAACCCACCTTAAGATTATAAACGATTTACTCTATTTGTGTCTGCTCAATCGAACCAGTTAGAAGGAGGGACTGGCGAAAAGGTTCTTCCTTCGGCTTGCGCCTTCGGTTCGTAGTATACCCCTCAGCCGCAGTTGTTTGATGCTACTCCCTTATCTAGACATCAGATTGATTAGTACAACCAGGTTAATCTTAAACAATCTCAGACTAGGCCCCAAAGAGCGAATTAATTCTTAAGGCTAATGTCTACTTGATTTTATTTAGGCCTGGGATTGTAGTGCTTATGGAATGTGGTGGGCCCTTAAACTGAGTTGTGCCCTTAATGATCAATTGAGTATGTGTGAGTGCGTGCACAACTAGGGTTTTCAAGCAAGATTATTTGTAATGAGTAGTTTTTAGGGTTCAAATCTTGCTTAAGTAGCTTTTAGGGTTTAGAATTAGGTTTAATTCAATCAAGTTTGAGGCAAACCAGGTTTTCAAGCACGGGTGAAGATCTCTTTCCTTTTAAAATTAGAAATAAAGTGGAGTGCCTGGTATGAACCTAGATTGAAAACCCTAAGAGAAAGCTACCTGGTGAGTTGATTTTATGTTGAGTGGTGCGGCCCAAACAACTCAAACAATTGCCTACAGTTACACCACTGAGTTAGGCACACAAAAATGATTAACCTAGAATGATTTCTACTCTTTTATGTGTTAATTTACATGTACCGGTTCCGCATATTAGAATCTGGTTGAGTAGGAGAAAATCAATTAGGTTATGTGCTTTGATCGTGGGTGTATGTTGTGTGTTGTTGAATTACCCCACAAAAATATCTTTTTGTTGTTTTTTTATATGTGAGGGTGAAATGAATGTGGGTGGAAATCCAAACAACTAAACTAATCCTAGTATTTATGCAAACACCTAGGTTAGTTGGAATTTGAATTGATGTGATGAAATGAAATCTATGGAGGGGAAGAATGGGGAGCACTTACAGTTGTCTTCAACTGCACTTTACTCCGATCTACTGCTTGACGATTCCCTGATAGAGGTATCTGCAAAACAATAGACACGAGATAAAGCAAGTTAGAAAATAGTAAAGTGCGCGGAATGTGAAAAGAAGATCGAAAAATCATTGTCTCCCCGGCAATTGCACCAAAATGTTGAATGACGGATGACTACACTATCGGAATTGGATTTGAAAACCTGTCATTGTAGTTCAAGTTGCGAAGAAATCCGTTCAACAAATAAAATTTATATCGAAAAATCTGTAAAGAAATTCCACATCGAACACAGGGAGGCTATGTTGATCAAAATTCGCAATTATATTTTCTTGTGTTTTTGTTTAAAGGGTGAAATAATCACAATGGAAGCAATATAGACAATAAGAGAGAGAGAGAAAGAACAATCACTTGATATTGAATAATATTTTTACAACTAAGAAAGCGAGAAATGATTATACTAGAAAGCGGGAAATTGTTACAACTAGAAAGCAGGAAGACGAGGAACGGAGCGGGAAGGAGGATGAAGCAGGAGGAACAGGAACGAAGCAGCACGTCGTCGTCATCGTCGTGGGGTCTGCTTCTGGAACGGGGGCGAAAGCTTGATTTTGACTCTTGAGGAGCATCCCGGGTGCCGGACGAACTTCTCTTAAGCTTTGGAGAGGGAGAGAGGAGAAGGAAGGGATGAGAAATTTGTATGGTAGGGGTCTCCTTTTATAGTTGCAAGGAGTGGGGGCATTTTAGACATTATAACATTAAAAACATTAATTTAGGACCTTTAGTGACGGATTTATCCGTCACTAAAGGCCTGAACGTGGCCGATGTGCGCGCGCACCCCCTCGCCTTCGCTGCCTCAACGCTTACGCACGATCGCGTGCGCTCAGCCGTTCGATCAAGAGATTGGACGACTTAAATCGCCCTTGCCAACACGGTGCTCCTGGATACAATCGGGCATTTGCGCTACGCGTCTGATCTCGCGTGGGCACTGTCGGCTGATCCATGCTGGTCAATGCGAATCGCATGGCTCCAATTGCGCGCTCGTGCGCAGTAGATGCGAAATTGAACGCGCGTCGCATGCTCGCGCAATGCGCTCGACCGCTGTGTTGAGCATGGGCTTGTGTCGCACGGATGAAATTGTGCGCACGTGCTTGCGGCCGTTGGATCAAGATCCAACAGCCCAGATCTCATGTTGGAGACTCTTTGGAGAGGTAGTGGCGATCTTGAGGGTTGGTTGGGTGGCTAGGATGGCGTCATGTGGCACCATCTTGGTCGTCCATCTTCTGAGTGTTGTAGATGGTGCCACGGGTGTTGGATTGGATCAATTTTCGCGCTGTTAGGCTGTGATTGCCGATCTGAACCCATCGGTGTGGTTGGATTTCTCGTCTGAGGTGCGGATTAACATCATCTTGGCCCTTGATCTTTAGAGTTCCTCGATCTCTACCTGGTGCTATGGATGTTCGATCAGGGTGATCTTGGAGTCATTGAACTCCAATCGTCGCCCTAATCAGATCCGTACGGTTGGATCTTTGATCTGAGGCCCCGATTAACAAGTTGCTCTGTCCCTTGCCATAAAAAGGAGACAATTACTATACAATTTGTTCAACTTGACCTAAATGCATGATTATGCATGTTATGCACTATTTACAATGTATAATGCTAATGTGACACTAAGAATATGCATTAATAGATATTTTAGGTTAATCAGATATATACACATCAAGAGCTTCTTTCTCGCCGTGCACCCACTCTCCCGCCTATGATAACAAGAGCGACGTTGTGTCGTTGTGTGGTTCACGCACTCGTGTCACTTGCCAAAGCACTTCCATCAAAGCGAAGTCTTCTTTGCCTATAGTAGCTAGTTTCATTTACATACTTTGTGGCTCTATAAGATATTTGTTTATTGTTTTTGGTTGGGTATTCGCTTTACGAATTTTCATCTCCATCTAGAGACTAAATACTCCTCGTGAAGAGGAGGGGTTTGAGGTATGCTACCCTCGTGTAAGTAGCATGGTTGTATTGAGGTTGAGTTACCCTCATTTAAATGACTCGTTAGTGGATTTAATCGACTCGGTCAATCGGGAAATCTTAAGTAGAGAGGCTTAGGTGATGGTTTTTACACGAGTTTAGGTTTCCACCTAAAAATCTATTGTGTACTTGTGATTGCATGTTTTTATGAGATTGGTTTTATATTTTCGCATTTTTATATATTAAGCAAATCTCATCCCCTCCTGTAGGGAATTTACAATTGGTATCAGAGCAAGCCTCATGACATCGGAGTAACACACCAGCGAGGATCAAATCATGGAGGGAACATCACCGCAAAAAGATATGTCGAAGGGCAATCCACTAGCCATCCTCCCTACTTCGTTGGGAGTGACTTTGGATATTAGAAATTGAGGATGAAGACGTGGCTTCAAGCCACCAAATTCGAGATATGGGATCGCTGTGAGACCCCGTTCACCATCCTGAAGAAACCCAAAGGTGGTTATACCGTGTAGCAACTATGCGAACTCAACCTCAACGCGAAAGCCATGAACTCTCTCCATTACTCTCCTAGCATGGAGGAGTTCAACCGTATCTCAAGGTGTGACATCGCCTTTGAGATTTGGAGAGAGATATAGAAATAGCTCATGAGGAATCATGCTCGAAGGAAGAAGAATCACATATGGAGACCACATGCCTTCATCTCATGGCAATCACAGATAGTAGTAGTGATAGTGACGATGGCAATGATGAGGTAAATTCCGATTTACAATTTGCCTTTGATAAACCTTATGAAATTAGTAATTCATTAAAAGTAAAAAACAAAAGCATGAAAAAGAAACTTTGCTTTCTTAAATCTGAAAATGAAAGGTTAGAAATTCAACTTAAGATTCTAGAAAGCAGTTCTAGTCCTAACATTTCTGAAAATGATAATTTATTGCTAGAAAATCATAACCTAATCAATGAAAATAGTAGATTGATTAAGGAGAATACTAGCTTAAAAATTGAAATTTCTAGTCTAAAAACTAAGATATGTGTTGTAGAAAAATAACTTGCATGTCTTAGGGAAGAATCTAATAAATTGATGAGCAAATTAGATGACTTTTCTAATGATAAAGTTAGCCCTAGTCATAAGGATGAGAAAGAATCTTCCTTAAGGAGACCCACTAATAGATCCGGATCCAAATTAACTTGGATACCGAGGAGAGAATTAGACTCTTGTTTTTCAAGTTGCAAAAATTTCAACATCAAGGAGTGGAATTACAAGATGAAGAATGGTCAACTTGAATTGGGAGGACCGAGGAGTAGACTAAAGAGAAAGATGAGAAGATTAATGAGAAGACCAGCGGATGATCGAACCGCCACGTCGACCGCCTGATTGGAGATCAGCAACGATGCCTGGACCACCAAGCTTTGGATGGGAGCCCAATCCATTCTAGCATCAACCTCCATTTGGGTCATTCCATTGGAAATGGTAAGTGAGGTACACTCTAAACCCTATTTTCTTTTAATAGCATCCAGATAGGGGAAGTTGTTAAAATGGATAAGATAATTGTCCATCATTATGGACGACTTAAAAATTAGCTATACTTCCTTTAGATAGGGGGAGTTAATTATATAGCTATATTGTTATTATAAAAAGGGGGAGATTGTTACTCTTGTTAAAAAGAGGAAATTAACCCAAAATTAGAAGATCATGTTTTAAGGGGGAGTATAGGAGAATTAAAATTGATGAAACCTTTTTGATAATGTCAAAAAGGGGGGAAACTTTTTGGATTATTACTTATAGTTTTCTCATCATCAAAAAGGGGGAGATTGTTGGTGCAAGGGCACCACGATCGTTAATTTTGATTATAACAAAACACTTGTATTTAACATTTGCATTTGAAGTCTAAGATTTTAGGTTATTTGCAAATGGATACAAGTTTGAAGGAGAAGTGTGAAGAGCTCGCATCCATGGTGGATTGGAGGAGCTCGTTGGAGAAGAAGCTTTGCTTGGAGCAAGAGCTTGAAGATAGACCAGAAGAATAGGATAGATGTCTTTTCTATCTTATACTTTATATCTTTTGTTATTTGCTCTTTTATTTTCTTAGAGTATTTGTTAAAGAGCCTAAAGTAACATAACAGTAGTCCTAGGGACATTTACACAACCCTAGGACACTTAGACATTTCATAGAGAACTTAGAAAACCAATATAGGTTTCAGACAGCCTGATCAGACGTCTAATCTAAACATCAGACATCTGATCCTTGACTTTAAGACATTTGATTGTTTGATCAGACATCCAAAAATACTTAGGCTGGAAACAACTCTCTATCTACCATGTTTAGACGTCTAGCCTTAGTCCAGACATCTTAGCAGACATCTGATGACTTTGCCAGACATCCAATTAGTGTAACATTAGCTTAGAAATATAATCGTTAAGGATTGACCCTTAATTTTCTATAAGATGTCTGTAGAGGACCTTAGATGTCTAATATATAAACGTTAGCCCCCGATTAAGCCAAAATCACTTCTCATCAGAGATATAGCTGTTTGTGCCTCGAGAAATTCATTCCCATACTTATTTTGGTTTCCAAACATCTAGACCTAGTTCCAGACATCGAAGATGTCATCTGATTGACTTTCACGAGAACCCTGTTTAGGTCTGACTGAAGTCAGTAAGGAAACCCATCTAGGATTAGACGTCTGATTTACTTTCCAGACGTCTTAAAAGTAGTTTTCAGACATCTGATACTTTTCCTGGACATCTGATATCACTGTCAGAATCATTAATGACCTTGATACCGACCTAATCTGCCTTAGGTTTGTTCCTAATGGCTATAGAAGCCTTCTAAGGCCTTTCAAAGCCTTCCTAGGCCATCTATAAAAAGAGTGGGAGCACTTCTTTGTTACTCACACAAAAGCCACTCCAAGCATTAGCATTTCCACATCATTTTGTGTCAAAATCATCTTGAGAAGAGTTCTTGCTCTCAAAAGCAATCATCTTCATCTCGAGAGCTTCTTTCTCGCCATGCACCCTCTCTCCTGCCTACGATAACGAGAGCGATGTCATGTCGTTGTGTGGTTCACGCACCTGCGTCACTTGCTGACGCACTTCCATCAAAGCGAAGTCTTCCTTGCCTATAGTAGCTAGTTTCATTTACATACTTTGTGGCTCTATAGGATATTTGTTTATTGTCTTTGGTTGGGTATTCTCTTTGCGAATTCCCGTCTCCATCTAGAGACTAAATACTCCTCGTGAAGAGGAGGGGTTTGAGGTATACTACCCTCATGTAAGTAGCGTGGTTGTATTGAGGTTGAGTCACCCTCATTTAAGTGACTCGTTAGTGGATTTGATCAACTCGATCAATCGGGAAATCCTAAGTTAAGAGGCTTAGGTGGTGATTTTTATCCGAGTTTGGGTTTCCACCTAAAAATCTGTTGTGTACCTATGATTGAATGTTTTTGTGAGATTGGCTTTATATTTTCACATTTTTATATATCACGAAAATCTCACCCCCTCCCATAGGAAATTTACATCTCCATCTGCCTTTCTCGGTGCCAAGGTTTGCGGGATTTGACTGTCTGTTCATCCCTAACACTTAAGTAAAGATGTCAAAATAACAAAAACAATGCAATGCATGCCTATCCTAGGAAATGCCTAAATGCAACCCAAAAATCCACTTGCTTTGTTATTAACCTAAGAGCTAGATGTGTTTTAATTCATAAGAATGATGATAAACTGACGTTTATCAATGTTCTATGTACAAACATAGTCAAAACCTAAGTTTAATGATTCAAACATCTAAAACTAATCCTAATCTCACTCAAGACACGTTTATTTTATTTATTTACATTATTTCTATATGTTTTTATGCTATTTACAGTTGGAAAGAGGCTAAGATATGGTTAGAACATGTAATCAAGCCATAAAAATTTCAAACAGATGCTGGAAATAAAATATATGCTATTATAAACATTCAAACATTCATTCAAACCATACTAAAACTCAAAAACTTGACTTTTCATTGAATGAAACAAGAATTCTCAATTTATACAGAAATAAGTGATTTCATTTATTGACAAAAAGCTCTAATTCAATTCTAACTTGACTTTTGAATTATTCTAAGATCAAACTCAAATTCGATACATAATTGAATGCTTAATCTACTACCACTCTACTTCAGACATTCACTTGACTTCTATGTACACCAAAAAGTGCTTTGGATTGCCATAAAAAACTTCATTTAGACTACTTGGACAGTTGCTGTTGTCAAATGATGAGTCAGGCCTTCTCAGGTCAGGTCTGATGTAATTCAGGGCTATTATGAACATTTAGAATGTAGATGGATGTTTACTCATTCTAGAAAACCCAATTCAAACTCAAAATGATTCATAAACCATTCCAAATTCATGAATAGAATCCTTCCAAAATCTTGTTTAGTAAACACTGATACAGTTGCTTCACTGACAAAACCACTTAGATCAGCATTAAATCCTAAAGCACTAAATTACTCACTCAAGTATATCAACTAAACATAGAAAACTCTCTAGAAATCTTGTTTACAACATCAAAATTCAAATTGAACGATTGAGCCTTTAGATCAATTTGGGAACTGTGCTCATAGGCTAAAAACTCCATATCAAACTTAATGCAGTTAAACAGCAATTTTAGGTGTCGCAAATAATCACTGATTGATCCAGAACTTGTAACAACTCAAATCAAATGCCTGAGCGCTTACATAAGGAATATGTAACAACTCAAATCAAACACCTTGCCCTTATATATCAAGCAGAGAGTTTGAACATGAATTGTAACTATAACTAAACAAATTCTAAGCATGGACATAAACTATCTATGTAGCAGAACAAGGGCACCACGGGTGGTCCATGGTGGCCTTCTGGAGAGGTTGAGGATAGCAGCAATGATCTGCCAAGGTGGCTCAATGGATGCTTCAGAAGAAGATGCAGAGACATAGGCAAAGAAGGCGGGAAGAGGAGCCATAGAAGGAAGAAGAAGAAGAAGAAATCTAATTGAATGCCTTCAAAGGGGACCCTTAGGCCTCCTTTTATAGTTGTTGCGAAGAGTATTTAGGGCATTGGAGCCCTTAATTTCATGCAATAGCCTTAGGTTGATTAGATCTGTTGATTGGGAGATCAACAGTCTTGATTAAGCCTAAAAATACCCTCCAAATCCTTCTCCATTTGCAGATTTAATCTATAGCTGACACATGGCGCTCTATCTACCCTTGGATCTCCATCGCACGTCGTCGCTCTCCCGCACTCGCCGTTTCCTCTTTTGCGCACACCACACGCCTCGTTTTGGTGCCCGATCTTCGATCGTTCAATCGTATGATCGAACGACTCAAATTCATGCCCGCACGCTCTTGAATCCTAAAGCACACGTCATCACGTGTGTCTCCACGCTCCCTCGCATCCGCATGCACCACGCGGCTGCCCCTGTCGCCGCTCAATGAAGATCCTACGGTCAATCGCACCTGCGCTCAACGTCTTCCCTGAGTTCACACTGGGCGCTCCTTGAACCTACGCCAGTTGCTTACGCACAAAGGTGCTAACCAACGTGCTATGGATGCATTTGTGTCAAGTTTCCAATCACCACACGCCGCTCTCAGCCGTTGGATGGAGATCCAACAATTGAGATCTCGTCCTCACTCGATGAAGCACTTAGAGGCAAGCGGCGTGGCACGTTCGTGGGAGTTGGATGGGGATCCAACGGCCCACAATGCGCGAAGGATGATCTTTAGAGGATGGGGCACGACGATGGGGCGACTATGATGGTTCCATGTGGCACCATCGTGGCCGTCCATCTTCTTCTCCTTGTATCTAATGATGTAGGCCTCTGATTGAGTTGATTTTTGCATTGTTGGACTGCAAACATCGATTTGAATTCATCTGTGCGGTTCGATTTGTTAGCTAAGGTTCAGATATTCTTCAATTTGCCCCTTAGCTCTTGCTCTTCTATGAACTCCATTGGGTGCTACGGGAGTCTGATTGATGCGATCTTGGAAGTGTTGGACTCCTTTCATCATTCTAAATAGATCCATAAGGTTGGATTGGTCATCCGCAACCCCAAGTTACCTGCAATGAGTAATACCTCTCAATTAGCACAGTAAAATGCATAAAACAAATAAATCAATTAAGATGTAAGATACGATGCGTATGCATGTAGAATGCCCATGTTAAGCTAGGTTCTAGATTAATTCAGGCAAATTAGGGCCTATCATTGCTTCGCAATCATACCCCCATGCCTAAATCTTGCTAGTCCTTAGCAAGTGCAAGAATAAATGCATTTTATCAAGAGTTTAACTAAAGGTTTATTTCTTTTTGTTTCATCCAACAATTCAGAATCTAGATAACCATGAACATGTAATGTTGTAGCTTTTACAACGGATCCAAGCGAAGAGTCGATATACAATTAAAGCTTGTACTTGACTCCTAGTAAAATTCTGTCGGGATAGCGAACCTCTTCTCTCGAGGTTATAAAATATTCTCTTATTTGAGCCCCAGTGTTTGGCTTGGGTAGGAGACATCTGAGTTAACCGGATTTGTATTTGGTGGCTCACTCTCTTTTGGTGCTACACAGAGACTAGTATTTTAGAATCTAGATTTCTAGATTATCGAATAAATCAACTTAGAGAGAGGCTGGAAAACTATGCTCCCTTTAATCTTTTGTATTTTTTCTTTTCTCTCTTTCTCTCTCTCTTTTTCTTTTCTTTTTCTTTTTCTTCCTGAGCTCACATCTCACCAGATTTGCAACTGTATTTGGTGGTCTTGCATGGCATCACACTTTAATTAGGTTCTAATAACCCTACGACTAAGTTAGACCCCTCAGCCTGTATTCTGGTGGTTAAAAATATAGAAAAAGTATGTTAAGGTTGTATTTGGTGGTTCGTGCGGGTGGTAGGTGTTTTTACCTCATTTAACTTGACTCACATCACGCAACTACTTCACATGACACTTTTTTTTTTTTCAAGCAAACATGTCTTTTGTATGCATATTTACTGGCACAATGCCACAATACAACATAATGCAATAATGCAACACGACATACGTACTTTTATTCATGAGGCATTATTTGCGATTTTTGGGGATGACCAAGAGGATCTCGGGTGGCTTATTTGGTGGAAGTGCCTATTCTTGGCAACGGGTAGGGAACGGATAGGACGACGTAATTCTAACCTTGACATCAGTACCCTCCTTCAGCTAAGGATTCCGCAGAGGATGGTCGTGACCATCCACCTCAATCCTAGTTTTATCAAAACCCGCTCTGTGTTTTTGCCTTATTTTGTGCTCTTGTACAAAATTTCTCACTAAATTATTATGCAAGAACTGAGAGCGAAAACTGTGCCCAACTTCGAGTGTCATTATTCAATTATTCAAAATTAAAGATTCCTTACACTAGCCTTAGAGCATCAGTAGACTCTCTACTCTTATCTCACATATGTTTTGGTGGATCTCCTAGAAGATGGTTCACCTGACTCCCTGCTTGTTGTCCAAGGGTTCAAGAGAAGAAGCAATGCTTCTTCTCGACAAACTAAAGATGTCTATCAGTTTTCACAGTGGATCCATTGCAAATTTTACATGCAAGTGTGAGGTTATACTGGATTCTAAGCTTAGGAATCTACTAAAGAATAAACTTTAATGAAACCTCTTGACAAAACGATCTAATCCCCCACTTGGCAGAGAATTTTCAGTTTTTATGAACTACCCCCTCCCCATGCCTAAGTGTTTGCATGTCCTCATGCATGAATAAAATAAATTAGAATAAGGTAGGGTATACGTGGATAGAAATCACCTGGAACTACTTCTGAGTTGTCCTTTAGCTCATGCCATCACTGTAATGCTATGTATATATGTATACGTGCTGAGTTTAACACCTCCAGCTGAGCAACTCGTCAGTCACACATCCTCGACAAGATGTATCATTTCGTCAACAGGAGGTTCCTGGGTGAAAAATGGTTTGAGGCACTGGCCATTAACCATAAAAGCATGCCCAAATTTCGGATCTCTAATTTGGACTACCCCATTAGGATATGGGTGGACCACCAGAAATGGCCCAATCCACTTGAACTTGAGCTTTCCCGCAAAGAATTTGAGTCAGGAGTCAAACAACCAGACCTGTTGGTTAGGTGCGAACTCCTTCCTCTGGATGTGTCAATCATGGAAAGCCTTTGTCTTACCTTTGTATATTTTTGCATTCTCGTAAGCTTCCTGCCTAATCTCCTCTAACTCATTGAGTTGGAGCTTCCTTTCATAACCTCCAGCCTCGAGGTTAAAATTACACTTCTGCACTATCCAAATGGCATGGTGCTTCAACTCCATAGGAAGGTGATAGGCCTTTCCATACACCGTGCGATATGGGGACATTCTGAGCGAGGCCTTGTAAGAGGTCCGATATGCCCATAGGGCATCAATCAACTAATCGGACCAATCCTTCTTATCATGTCTAACCGTCTTTTGAAGGATAAGCTTGATTTGACAGTTGGATACTTCAGCTTGCCCATTGGTCTGTGGGTGATACGGGGTAGCAATGCGGTGCTGCACCCTATATTTCTTTAATAATGACCTGAAATGGGCATGGATGAAGTGACTACCCCCATCGCTTATTAGGGTGCGAGGAACTCCAAATCTCGCAAAAATGAATTCCTGGACGAAGGATATAACAATCTTATGATCAGCTCATCTTGCCGGGATAGCTTCTACCCACTTTGAGACATAGTCTACTGTGAGGAGTATGTACTCAAAGCCATGTGAGTTCGGAAAGGGACCCATAAAGTCGATGCCCCAGACATCGAACACTTCTACGATGAGAATAGATTAGAGAGGCATCATGTCTCTCCAGGTCATAGAACTGATCGACTAGCATCACTTACAACACTTGGCAAACTCATGTGTATCTCAGAAAATGGTTGGCCAGAAAAATCTTGACTGCAAAATCTTTGCAGTGGTCTTTCGGCCCGAGAAATGACCCCCACAAGTTTCGCTGTGGCAGAAGGATAGCACACTAGAGATTTCCGAATCAGGGACGCATCTACATATGATTTGATCAGCCCCAATGCGAAAGAGCAGTGGGTCATCCCAAAAATAGAATTTAGCCTCTGATATAAATTTGAGTTTTTGATTCTTGGATAATTCTGCAAGTAGCTTGCTTGCGACAAGATAGGTCGCTATATCAGCATACCAAGGAAACTCAACAGAGTTGATGCACAGTAGAGACTCATCCGAAAATCGATCTGATATCGGTGGGGAGTACAGAATATAGTCTGGGTCTAGCCGAGACAAGTGATCTGCCACAACATTATGGGCTCCAGCTTTGTCATGGATCTCGACATCGAACTCTTGCAAAAGAAGGATCCATCTAATAAGGTGGGGTTTGGCATCCTTGTTTGCCAACAATTGCTGGAGGGTGGAATGGTCAGTGTAGATAATAACTCTGGACCCGAGTAAGTATGACCTGAATTTCTCCAAACCAAATACCACAGCTAGCAATTCTTTCTCAGTGACTGTATAGTTACCCTGAGCCTCGTCCAGCATTTTGCTAGCGTAGTATATTACGAATGGGTGGCACTCTCGACGTTGGCCAAGAACGGCTCCGACAATGAAGTTAGAGGTGTCACACATCATCTCGAAGTCGAGAGACCAGTCGAGAGGTTGGAGAATTGGTGCACTTGAAACAACGCTTCGCAAGGTCTCGAAAGCGCTGAGACATGAGGAGTCAAAATCAAAGGGAGTGTCGATTACCAGAAGATTCGTTAATGGACGAGCAATTTTCGAGAAATCTCGAATGAATCTTTGATAACATCCGACATGTCCTAAGAACGATCTGATTTGCCTGATCGAGCTAGGCGGAGGTAATCGTGAAATGATTTCGAACTTAGCTCCGTCGACCTCAAGTTCATTAGAGGAGATCCTGTGACCTAGTACGATGCCATCCCTCACCATAAAATGGCTTTTTCCCATGAAAGTACTAGGTTAACTTCTATACATCTCCTCAGGATCTTTGTGAGGTTATCTAGACAAGACGAAAAATCATCTCCAAACGTGAAGTTGTCCATGAACACTTCTACGCAGTCCCTGATCATGTCTAAAAAGATGGCCATCATGCATCGCTGAAAAGTAGCTGGTGCATTACAGAGGCCAAAGGGCATCCGCTTAAAAGCGAATGTTCTGAAGGGACACATAACGGTCATCTTGTCTTGATCTTTCGAGTTGATTGCTACTTGATTGTACCTGGAGTATCCATCTAGAAAGCAGAAGAAACTACGCCTAGCCAGCCATTCTAAAATCTAGTCAATAAAGGGTAAAGGAAAATGATCCTTTTTGGTAGCCGAGCTTAGTTTCCTGTAATCAATGTAGACCCGCCATGAAGTCGTGGTGTGGGTCAGGGTGGATTCGCCCATTTCATTTTTTATCACGGTGAGTCCCGGCTTTTTGGGTAAAATCTGAATGGGACTCACCCATTGGCTGTCGAAAATTAGATAGATAATGTCCGTGTCCAGCCATTTAATGATCTCCTTCTTGACAACCTCCAACATATTTGCATTTAGGCACCTCTGAGGTTGTCTCGATGATCTCACCCCTTCATCTGTGTAGATATGGTGAGTGCAATATGAGGGGCAAATCCCATGGAGATCAGTAATGCCCCACCCGATAGCAGGCCTATGTACTTGCAGAATGGAGATCAACTAGTGTTCCTGGTTTGGAGTCAAGTGAGCATTGAAAATCACGGGATATGTCTCACTTTCTCCTAGAAACACATACTTGAATGAATCAGGTAAGGGCTGTAACTCTAGTATCAGAGGGTGGGGAGAGGGTTTATGCAGGGGAGGAGAGGAAGCAATAGCGAAAATTTGCTGATCCTCACTAATGGAAAATTCATCTGTACTAGTCATGTAATCCTGTCTTAAGATATCAGTGCTAGATGGGACAAGATAGGCAAGATCAGGGGTGTTGGGAGTAGATGAACACTCATGACAACTAGATCCATGGGATGAAATGTGTATGTCATTAGTTTCAGTCCTGTGTGGACTACGATCTAAGACCCCTGATAGTGAAGATGAATGTGCCATTTGGTCGCTACAGAGGAGCCCAATGTTCCCATAGAAAGTTGAATCTTCATCTTTGCCATCCTCCTCGATTAAATCACAATCGAAGTTCTTGATGTCATGAAAATGTCCAGTCTAAGCTTTTTGCTCCCTACGGCAATCTCCATGCACCTCGATGCACAGTCAATGTTCGCACGGGTGGTTGCCAAGAATGGGCGACCAAGAATAATCGATGCATCACGGAGATTAGGAGGAACCTCCATATCAAGAATAGAAAAGTTCACTGGAAAGCAGAATCCTTGGACTTTAACGATCACATTTTCAACCATCCCCCTCGGCATTTTCATTGATCGGTCAGCCAACTGTATGGTAACCGAGGTGGGCTTTAACTCCCCGAATCAAAATCGATCAAATACTGCGGTGGGAGTTAGGTTGATGGATGACCCCAAGTCAAGAAGGGCCCTATCAAAAGGGGAATCCTGCAAAAGACATGAAATCGGTGGTGTGCCTGGGTCCTTCTTTCTGGGCAGTAAGTCGGCTAAGATAACAATGCTGGCTTCCTCAGATAATATCGCCTGTTGTCCGATTTTTTGCTATCTATTTGGAGTACAGTAGTCCTTGAAGAACCTAGCAACAGCAGGGATGTGATCTATTGCTTCGAGGAGAGGGACCTGAATGTAAACTTCTTTGAACATAGATTTCAGGTCCTCGAAATTTCGCATATCCTTTTTCCGTGCTGAATCTCGTGTTAGAGCCATAGGAAAAGGGACAAGAATCTCATGGTATAGGGGCTTCTTTCCTTTATCTAATGAAGATGGCTTGTGAGAGGAAGAGGGTTGTGAGCCATCTTGCAGTAGAGAGCAAGAAAGATCATTACCCGCTTACCTAGGTAGCGGGTCCTATGTAATCTTTCTGCTCCTCAAAGTGACAGCTTTTGCATCGGCGTACTGTCCATGAGGTGGCAGAGGAGCGGCTGGGCTAGAATACGTAGGGTTTGACAGAAGAGGTAGCTGACCAATCCCATAACTAGGTGGTGCAGGAGGTGCTTGTAGAACATGTGCCTGCCCCTGTGGTGCTTGGAATCTAGGCGGGGCACCCTGATTCTGCACATATCTCAGGTTGGGATAGGCTGGGAGGGCAAAGCTCCCTGTGACCTATGCTCCTGCATCATTTGGTTTTGCGTGTTTTGTATGCTCTGAATTTGGTCAGCCATTGCTTTCATAATTTGCAGGTTGTCATGAGTAGATTTCCGAATTGACTCCTGCAATTCCTACTTCAGAGACTCCAAAGGGTCAGCCCGCTTTGGAGGATAGTTGGCAGCTTGATGCAGCGGCTGATAAATAGAGCGTGTCTATTGCTCCAACGGGAATGGTTGCTACCTTGGGTATGTGTTCTGCGCATTCCCGTATTTCCTGGTCTACTAGTGTAGAGCTTGACTCGACCTCTATGGGTTACCAGACCAGGAGAAATTGGGATGCTAGCACCAACCAATGTTATATGTCTCAGAATATGGGTTGTTAAGCCCGTAACCTTGAATAGCATTGACATCTTCGTAGGCCGAAGATGTCTTAGATGTAAACTCATCAAAAGAATAGGCACTCGCATCGTCATGTGGTGCGTAACCTTGATTGTATGGCACCAGATCCACATTGTTCACGGGTTCCTGGTATGCAGGATCCTGCGAGATGGAGAGAAAACATCTCGAGTGAGAGGATATGTACGAGCAGAGGGGGCTCAGGATACTTGAGAGGAGTAAGATGGAGTAGTGCTACCGGAAGATCCAGATCTCGCTCGCATTAATTCATCGAGCTTCTTATCAAGCAGATCCACCTTATCCAGCTTTTTGGTGATAATGTCCATGTCAGCTTGGGCAGACTCAACTTGAGCTTCATGGGCACTGACTCATTGCTGTCTAGGTCGGTGGAACTGGTTCGTTGAGGTGGCATTCATCGAGTTCTCTGCTAAGGACTCGAACAGTTCAAATACACTGTTCTCATCCTTTGCAAGGAAATTCCCACCAATAGATTCATCAGCTAGGTACCGATGTGTGTCATCTAGCCCATGGGAAAACACTTGAGCGAGGTGCCATTTGGGTACACCATAGTGTAGGCACTTCCTAAGAAGATCGTGGAATCTATCCTAGGCGCCATGCAACTTCTCTCCAGGGCCTTGGGCAAAGGTCGTGGTTGCGCGCCTCATAGCATTTGTTCGACCAATCGGAAAGGACTTTTGGAGGAATTTGCGATGTAATTCCTCCCAGGCTCCAATTGGACTCCCGATAGTCTTGAACCAATAAGCAGCTTTATCCTTGAGAGAAAAAGGAAAAAGCTTCATGAGAACAATTCCGATATCTACATTCCTGGGTCGAACCGACTCTGTAATTCGACTCAGATCTTCGATGTGTTGGAAGGGATCCCCATTTGAGTTTCCATGG
Source organism: Thalassia testudinum (assembly GCA_037157565.1). Taxonomy (NCBI): domain Eukaryota; kingdom Viridiplantae; phylum Streptophyta; class Magnoliopsida; order Alismatales; family Hydrocharitaceae; genus Thalassia; species Thalassia testudinum. The sequence goes on from JAZHRO010000050.1 coordinate 19,810,487, forward strand.
AAATGAGTCTGAATCAGACTTATGATATTCGGCTTCAACTCAAATGTGTCTCCGCCTGTGGGAATCCAGACATGAGGTGCTATAATTATTGCTGCCAGATCATAGAAGTCCTATAGTTGTTCTCCGCGTGGTGGATGCTGCATCCTGTCAAGTGTTGTGAGAATCCTGTCGATTCTCTGCTTGTATTCCTGTTCTGTTTCCTCGACCTTGGCTTCCAGACGATCCATTAGGTCCTGATTCTCAGGGTCCTGACCAACTCGAGGACCAAGATCAGCCATCTTAGCTAATCAAGTGGAAGAAGGTCGGGAAGAAAGGTCAGGCGAGAATCGCCTTTGCCACCTTGGGTTTGGCTCCCAAGATCCCACAAGTTTAGGTCCTAACGACCTTCTTTCTTGCATACACCAACTCAAAGGGTTGGTGTAGTCAAGCAGAACAAGGCTAAGGCCTTGTTAATCAGAGTGGTCCTTTAGATCAGATGATCATATTTTTTGCTTAAGTTCGTGTTATTGAAAAAAATTCGACGAGAGACCGACTGCAAGGAATTCCCGCCTCCCAGGCTAACCCAACTGGGCTGGTTACAAGGGGACTACGAGGAAGGTTCTTCCTTCAGCTTTTGCCTCTGGTTCCATTACCTCGTAGCCACGGTCGTTTGATGCAACCCCGTAGGCTTAGACACCAAGTTTTGCAGGACAGGTTGAAACTAACCAGGAGTTTCAAGCCAAATGTAGGTTATTTGATATATTTTTGTGAATTTTAATCTGTTTCTTCAATTTAGTAAATGGTGGGAGGTCCACAAGGTGACTTGCCTCACTGACTAGCTCTTGGCTCATCGAAGTCCAAGTTAGTCTATGTGGTCCTATTAGCTTATGCACTTCTAAGTTTTTTTTAAAGTGTAGACCATAATTCAAATATATACTCTCATATAAGATGAAATCCAAATGATTTAAAACATGGAAAAAAGATTCATTTTCCAATAAACTTTTCAGAGAGTATTTTTCCAAAAGTTTTACTATTTCCAACAAGTAGTTATAAATTTTTAACAAACCAAGGGTCAAATCTGGGATTCTGACCTTGTGTTGGTCTTTCTATTCGAAATGTTATCAAATGTGCTCCAAAAATTTTGTAAAAATATGATAATGAAAGCTAATTTGATTATCTTTCAAACCGCACCAACCATGAGTAAATTAGATTTGTATGTTGGTCAAAATTAATTTCTAAAGTTCATAAAAGTTCTATTTTCAAGCAATCTGATCGGTATGTACTCCAAAATTTTTTCAAAATTCCACAGATGTAATTTCTTTTTGGGAAAGGTGACGTTGGAAGGATAATTTGAAAATCTAGTTTCAATCCAAATTTCAGAATTTTTGAACCATCAAAAGCATGACTATTGAATTTTAAAAATGGCTCTTAATTTCTGGCCGAGTTTCTAACAAGAATGTGTGCACCTGATTTTTGCAAAGCTCGGTTTGCCTCATTCGCCACTTCGTGTGGTTATACCTGCACACAAAAATACTATGTTAGAGATGAAATCAAAATCATTTTGCCTCCCCGGCAACGGCGCCAAATTTGTTTGGGGTGTAGATCACGTAAAAGATAAATGAGTTGTAGTATAGCGCGAAATATGTCTCAACAAATAAATTAACAGAACTGGTGAGTCCTGGTCGATCTTAGGGAGGCAGACAATGCTTCTGATTTCATGCTCTTGTTCTAAATCTAAGTACTAAATAGCATAGATAATAAATCGCAATATATATATCAAGCAGAGAGTTTGAACATAAATTGTAACTATAACTAAATAAATTCTAAGCATGAACATAAACTATCTACGTAGCAGAACAAAGGCACCACGGGTGGTCCGTGGTGGCCTTCTGGAGAGGCTAAGGATAGCAGCAATGACCTACCAAGGTGGCACAATGGATGCTTCGGAAGAAGATGCAGAGACGGAGGAGAAGAAGGCAGGAAGAGGAGCCGAAGAAGAAAGAAGAAATCTAATTGAATGCCTTCAAAGGGGACCCTAGGCCTCTTTTTATAGTTGTTGTGAAGGGTATTTAGGGCATTGGAGCCCTTAATTTCGTGCAATAGCCTTAGGTTGATCATATACGTTGATCTAGAGATCAACGGTCCTAATTAAGCCTAAAAATACCCTCCAAATCCTTCTCCATTTGCGGATTTAATCTAAAGTAGACACATGGTGCTCTGTTTGCCCTTGGATCTCCATTGCACGGTAGTCGCTCTCTCACGCTCGCCGTTTCCTCTTTCGCGTGCACCACACGCCTCGTTTTAGTGCTCGATCTTTGACCGTTCGATCAAATGGCTCAGATTCACGCCCGCACACTCTTGAATCCTAAAGCACGCATCATCATGCGTGTCTCCTCACTTCCTCGCATCCGCATGCACCACACGGCCGCCCCTGTCGCCACTCGATGAAGATCCTATGGTCAATCACGCCCGCGCTCAACACCTTCCCTGATTTCACATTGGGCGCTCCTCGAATTTGTGCCGGTTGCTTAGGCGTGAAGGTGCTAACCAACGCACTGTGGATGCATTTGTGTCGAGTTTCCAATCTCCGCACGACCACTCTCAGCTGTTGGATGGAGATCCAACGGTCGAGATCTCGTTCTCCCTCGATAAAGCGGCTGGAGGCGAGCAGCATGGCGAGTTCATGGGCTTTGGATGGGGATCCAACTACCCACAATGCGTGAAGGATGATCATCAGAGGCTGGGGTGCGGCAAGGGGGTGGCTATGATGGTGCCATCGTGACCGTCCATCTTCTTCTCCTTGTATCTGATGATGTAGGCCTCCAATTGAGTTGATTTTTGCACCGTTAGATTGAGAACATCGATCCGGATTCATTCGTGTGATTGAATTTGTCATCTGAGGTTTGGATATTCTTCAATTTTCCCCTTGCCTCTTGCTCCTCTGCAGACTCCATAAGGTGCTACGGGAGTCTGATTGATGCGATCTTGGAAGCATTAGACTCCCTTCGTCATTCTTAATAGATCCATAAGGTTGGATCGGTCATTCGTAGCCCTAAATTACTTGCAATGAGTAATACCTCTTAAATAGCACAGTAAAATGCATAAAACATATAAATCAATTACGATGCAAAATACGATGTGTATGCATGCAGAATGCCCATGTTAAGCTAGGTTCTGGCCTAATTCAAGCAAATTAGGGCCTATGATTGCTGCACAATCACGGACCAGGGTCACCGGTTTGGAGTAGTGACCGAGCTGTGAGGAATATGTGAGGAGGGATCCGACCCCTCAGTGCTTGAGCAAATAGCTCAATGCACAAAATCAACTTATGGGTGAGCGCATGCCCTTCACTCCATGAGGTGGGACTAAAGCGCCCGGCTTCTTTGTGAGTAGCTGTAGGACGAAACTTCATCTAATTGGAGCAAGCCCGCAGCTGGAGCCTCTAATTAAGGACCTAGGCATGGACCTGGAAGGCTTCCACGAGACCTAGAGGTGGATGCGAGAAGAACATGCTGAAGCTGGGCACCCAAGGTCACGCGAAGAAGCTCGTCAATAGCAGCGAAGGTCAAGTACCTGCAAAGATGAAAATGGCCTTGTTGCCATGTTAGAAATGCTCAGGATGATCGCACAAATGTGGCGAAGGTGATGGTGGCGGTGGTGTGCTGTGAAGGTGGTTGTGGTGGGCTAGCGAAGGTGGACTGTGAAGGCGAAGGCGAAGGTGTTCGGGGAGGCAATGGGTGCAGCAATCCCCTCAATTTCTTTGAGGGATTTTGCTCATGGAAGTATGCCAGAGCTTAAGGAGGTGTTGGCGAGGTGTTTGGTGCGGTGGAGCATCGGGGAAGCCTCATTGGAGGGCGCCCGGATGTGGGGAAGATGGAGGGCGAACGGCGACGTCGTGGGTTGAATTGAGGGATTGAAGGGAGGAAAAGTGTGGGGATATAGCAACCTAACTAACCTAAGCTAACGAACAAAAGGGGAGGAAGGCACCAGTTATGTTATGGCCGGTGCTGGAAAAGGTGAAGTCTCTGAGAGGGAGAACGGCAAGGAAGATGGAGGAGGGAGTTGCTTGCTGGTATTGCGAGATGCGGAAGAGCTTGAGGAAGAGGAATCGACCAACTATGGTCTATGGCGGCTGACAAAGAAGGTGGATGGAGAAACTTGCTGGAGCTTGCAGAGAGTTCGGCCAGAGAGGAGAAGAAGGTGGAATCCAGTCCAAAACCAAGCTAAGGAGGTGAGGTTTGCAATCAAGGTCTTTTTATAGGGCTTGGGTTGAGCTTCCAAGCTTGGAAACAAGCTTTGAAAGCTCAAAAAATTAGGGATTAGGACTCTTGATTTCAAGGAGTTCACATGGGAATCTTGGCTCAAGTCTAAGCTCGAGATTGCATTCAGATGGAAGAGGATGGTCTCAAGATCCTCCCTTCCAATTTTGGAAGGGATTGGCCATGAAATCAGGGAGATCTTCCTGATTGAAGATCTTATCCTAGGACGGGTCCCTATCAATGGCAGTAGGAACCTATTTGAAGAGAATAATGAAAGCATAGGGGCCTCTTTGTAAATATTTCAAAAGATGAGGGAGTGAATGAGATATAAAGAATCAGACTGGACCAAAATGCAAACTAGGTCAAGATGGACTCTGATTGGGCCCAAATTTTGGTACAAATCTAATTTGGACCCGATGAATCTGATGGTGAAGTTTTTTTTTTTTTTGAAACATTGAGGATTGCTATCATGAGCCGATAGCAATCCAGAGGGTAGTATATTCCATATAAAAAAAAACAATTACAGGTAAGAAGCCCAACCATATATGAGAGACCAGCACTCCTTTACAATACTCTCACATCTCACCGATCTCTCTTGAAAAAGCTTATTATTACGCGTCCTCCACACACACCACAAAACAGCTGCCATAGCCCCCAAGGGTTGACCAGGAGTGATGAACCTCTGCCATACTGAATCCCAGGAGGGGAGGGGTTCTAAACAAACCAACCTCCAAATCTTATCCGTGATCAAATAGGAGGAGAAAATGTGTGATGCACTATCAGAATGAAACCCACAAAGAGGGCAGGCATTTAGAATAGTCCCCATCCTTTTGTGTCTTAGATCACCAGTGATCAACCCTTCACGTCTGCATAGCCACAAGAATATCTGAACCTTTAGAGGAACTTTTAGGAGCCAAATCTTTCTGTCAATAGGGTCCCATTCCACCTCACTGTTGGCTCTAATAACTTTGTCATACGCTTGCTTCACTGAAAAACTGCCCTGCTAGCAGTAAGTATCTGTCTCACTATTCACAAGTTTCATCTGCTATAGACTCGCCATCATTTTCTACCTCTCCTCCCACATGCGAGTGCCCGGCCTGCACTGCTGCATTCCTTCCAGCCGCCAGCATCCTTCTTCCTGAGACCACAGACTGCTAACTGTGGCTTCCTTATTTACAACAGCATCACACACCCTTGGATAGACCTCTTTCAGCAGGCCCAAGTCAGACCATCGCTCATTCCATAAATTGAAGCCTCTGCCATCTCCGAGCTTGGGTTGCAGCAGATGCCAATAGCTGGTGACTGCAGAAATCATTGAGCGCCAAAAGGGAGAAGGTTTCTTCGGCTGAAGCCTTTGCAAACTGCTGTTAGATCCACCATAGCAATCCCTGATCAGGTCCTCCATCAGCCCCTCCTTGCCATCTAGAATCCTGATGGCCCATTTCAGCAACCAGGCTTCATTAAATTCTTTAAGAGCTTTAATTCCCAACCCGCCAATCTCCTTAGGTCTGCAGATACAATTCCATCTGATGGGCTTCATGAATCCGCCCTCATGACCTAGACCCTTCCAGAAGAATCTCTTCCTCATAATATCCAATCTCTTCCAAATACATTTAGGGGCCTTAAAAATGCTGAAGTAGAAAATCGGTATGGCTGTTATGACTGAATTGAGTAGGATTAATCTTCCACCTTTGGATAGGAATCTACTACTCCAACCCTTCAGCTTTCCAGACACCCTCTCAAAAAGAACATTCCAATCTGATTTTTTCAGTTTTGTGGCCCTCAGAGGTAGACCAAGGTATCTCAGTGATCCCAAAACACCCTCCAACTCCCTCTGCTCCTGTTCAATCATGCCAAAGCAAATCAAAATCAATTTATCCTTGTTCAGACATAAGCCTGAAATGTCACCAAAAATCTTTACCAATAACCCTAGAGCATGTGCCTCAGACATGGATCCTTCAACAAAAAACACCGTGTTGTCTGCATACTGTAATATGGGGGCCAGGTTTCCCCTGTTAGACAGTGAGTACCCTTTAATAATTCCCACCTCAGCCAATTTGCAAGCATACCTTGCAAGCCTGTCCACCGCAAGGTTGAAGATCAATGGGGCTAGGGGGCATCCTTGTCTAACCCCCCACTGAGGTTGGATCCATGCTCCACATGGCCTTCCATTGACCAAAGGAGAAAAAGAAGCCATAGTGATACATCATTTCATCCATTGGATCCAAAGAGGGGGAAATCCTCTTCTTCTAAATATCTCCCACAGGTACGACCAAGAGATCGAATCATAGGCCTTCTGGAAATCCACTTTCCACATGAATGCCTTGCACTTCCTTCGATGCCATCCATTAACCATTTCTTGAGCCAAAATGAAGGATTCATGAAGAGATCTGTCGAGCAAGAAGGCAGCCTGCACTGGATAAATCAGATCCTGTAGGACAACTCTCAGCCTATTAGCCAAGGTCTTGCTGATGATAAGATAGATGGAGTTAGAGAGGGAAATCGGCCTGAACCCAGAGAAGTGCTCTACTCCCATTAATTTAGGCAAAAGAAATGGGTAAGACTTGTTAGTCCTCTCAAAACCCGCATTCCCCACCTCAAATTCTCTGATAACATCCATCACCTCCTTATCCACCACACTCCACATCTCCTTGTAAAAGAAAACCTGCACTCCATCAGGGCCCGAGGAGCCTTCCACATTTAATTCACTGATTGCTTGTAAGGTCTCCTGTTCAGTAATAGGTGCCATCAAGTCCTCAGCCTGTTCACTCGACACCCTAGGACCCTCATTTCCTGCCATTCTCCAATTCCCCCTCTTAGATGCCTGAGATGCCTCTCTAAAATATTTGATGGCTTCAGATTTAATCTCCTGATCAGAAGAGACTCTATGTCCACCACAAAGAACAGAGGAAATAAAATTAGCACGTCTCCGAGAACTAGCTACAAGATGAAAAAACTTTGTATTGGCATCCCCCTCCTTAAGCCATAGCTGCCTGGATCTCTCCCTCCAATCGATTTCTTGTTTTAGGTCTTCATCAAGAACCACACCTTGCTACATTTTTCTTTCAGCCAACTCATCTTTAGACAACCGGCTAGCTTCTTCCTTGGAGTCCAGCTCCTAAATTTTACTCAGAGCTTCCCTTCCCCTCTGTCCTCTCAGCAAACCAACAATAGATCCATACTCTTTCAAGATCATGCGCAAACCAGCCAACTTGGTAGACAGCCTAACAGTGGCAGATCCCTGGACCTCTTTAGCTCTCCACCAAGAGCTGATCATCTGGTAAAAACCCAGTTCATTTAGCCACGAGCGTTTCATTTTGAAGTAGGATCCAACCTGGTTTTCTTCCCCATTGTCCCATACCAACGGGGTATGATCTGAAAAGGGTCGGCTCAACCCACTCACATTCGACAATTGAAATCTAACAAGGATGTCCACATTCCCGAAGAATCTATCCAGCCTGGAAGCCAGCCCATTCCCATTGCGCCAAGTAAATTCCACGCCCGAGGAAGGATATTCATTCAACTGCAGAGATTGAGCCATCATTTGAAAACCAATACCCGAACTGTCCATGCTGCCATTTGGCCTGTCAGCCCCTGTTAACACACAATTAAAGTCTCCACCCGTCAGCCACATTCCCCCTGCACCAAATCAGCCACCGCAGACCACTCCTCCCACAACTCCTACCTGGCGGATACATTACAAGGACCATATACTCCAGTAATCCAAATATATTCCTACCCCTGTTGAATCTGGACAAGGACCCCTGATGGTGAAGTTAGATTTTGGTTTTAACCAAGTTTGACTGGGTAATTTACGTAGAAACCCAAATTAAGGCAACTTTACATCAGAGACATTATTTTAGGTCAAAATGGGTTCCAATGGTCAAAACAAGGATACCGAATCTTATAGAATACTTTTATATGAAATTTAGAAGGTTTAGGTGAATGTTATCCTGATCATAACCTCTATTAATTAAGCAGGTTTAAAATTAGAGTTTTAGGTGCTATTTTGGCTCTCGAAATGCATGAAAAACCTATTTCTATCTGCACAGACCCTTTTATTAGTCATTAATAAACATATGAGCTTTAATTAACCCTTAGGAAACCCCATGATTACTCTACATTTATGATCTTCTGTTAAAACTATAGAATTAACCCTGATTTAATGTTTTACTTTTAGAATGGATATTCAATGAATTACGACTCTCTGACGATTTTGTAGAAGCATTTGTCAATTAATTATGACTAATTAAAGCTAGTTGTGACTGATGATGATGTTATCATCATAACCCTATGACTAGCTTTTGCTAGTCCCATAGCAAAATCTTATGAAAAGAACTAGGGTTCTAGACCATGCTTTGATGTTCAGAGTTCTAATTCTTATTACTTTTTAGAAATTAGGTCAGAATGCTAATAGTAGGCCTAGAGGTACTCAAGTATCAATCAAGATCCATGCTTGACCAACTTCAGTCTCAGTTTGCTGTGAAGGTTTCTGAGGCTCGCAAAAACTACCCGGAGGTTCCTTGAACCTAGCAGTTAAAGCAGCTGTGTGTAGAATGTAGCATGTCTAGGTTCAATTTGCCAGTGCATTTTTTTGTAAGAAAGAGGGGTAGAAGTAGATTTTTCATTTGGAGAGTTTTCTCTCTTTTCTTTTTATATTTTCCTAGATCCATCCTTGAATTGGCCTTAAACACGATCTATATTGGATTCCTTGTCTCCACCATCAATTCTCGAAGGGTCCCTGGCTTTCATGCTTCAAGATAGCATCGCCCATGGCAACCCCCAGAACCTTAGCTTTTGACACTTCGAGATAGTGCCACCCATGACATTTTGTAGCTAAATTTAGACCCTGACAATCTATATTTTGGGATAATCCCACCCATGGCACTTGAACCAGCACAAGGTGCTTACATGCCCCCAGTAAGATATTTAGATATCCTAGGAGACAAGCACCGAGGAGACGATATGTTATTACGCATCTTCGAGGAGAATTTCCCACCACTCCACACCGGGAACTAGTCCAATCAACTTGTGTTATTGAGCCGCTCCTAAGCTAGATCTTTGAGATGATTTTTTAGAACATAACACTTTTGACAGATTTTTTTTTCTTTGTTAAGCGCACTGAACCCGACTAAGTGTGTGATTTTGGGTGCTTAGGTTACCAAGTCCTGCAATCCAAAGGGTAGGCAATGGAACCGAATAATCCCTAAGCCTTAGACCTAATACATCAGCCTCACATTTTCATCAAGCTCTCGAGAATTAATCCGGATCTTAACGGATATGTGAATGTTTAAGCCCTAAAATAAGTCCAAGAGGCATAAGATCAGCACTCATACTATTCTTTTTGTCTCTCTGTTATTTCAGGACTTAATTTGTTTTCTTTTTATTAGGTCTAGAACTTAAGCAATCTCCATACTCAAGTGCTAATGACTATCAATTTTTGTTCTTGAATGTTTCTCCTTTTTGACATTTGAATTCTCCTCTCTTCCTCCTCAAGAAAGATTTTCAATTTAGTTAACAAAATTTTCTCCCCTTTCTCCATTTTTTTTATTTTTTTTCAATTTTTTTATTTTTTATAAATTTTTGAATATGTATATTTTTTTTGTGAGAACCCCTCAAAGAATTGAATTTCCATCTGTTTGCACTTTAACATCCCACATGCCTAAGTTTTGCAATGTCTTCATTGTAAACCAGAAGGTATGAAATCAGCTTGGTTTAAGGATTAGAATAGAATCCAAGTGAATGGGTCAGGATGATTGTTGCAGACGATTTCAAGATTTGATACAAGTATCAAAGGTGGGGTCGGCTGTTCTAAGGTTGAACTCAAAAGTGCACTAGGAGTGTAGGTTAAAAGATGATCAGAAGGGTCTTGAGTTTTTGGAATGACGGGTTGCCTCCTATTAAGTGCTAAATTCAATGCCTTCAGTCAAGCAGAAGGTGGTCGGGGGAAGTGGTCAAATCAAAGGAGTTTTGTACAACAAGCACCTTGATCAATAGCATGGTTGGTCCAACTAGGTGCTTGTTCAGATCAACAGGATGATGATGCAGTCCAAACCCAATCAGTCTGGTGGGTTGATGGATGTGAATCAATAGATGTGGAGCCCACCAGATACTTTGAGGCTCAAACAGATATGAAAATGAAAATCTAGGGTTTGGCTAAGTCGGCTCAGCCTGGTCAGAGTAGGGATCCTCAAAAGAAAATAGGGCTATAGAGGATGTAGGAAGCCTACTGATAGGATCAGAAAAGGATAAGGAGTGGTTATTGGTCTGATCAGTGTCCGAAACTCGATCAACAGATGGAGGAGAATCATATGCAATCAAATCCGAGAGAGGTAAGTCAGAGTAGAAGTTGATTCTAGTGGCGGTTCGAGGTTGAGAACGGGCTTCGCAAGGTGTTGTGTGTGGATCAGAGGATGTGGCTTCAATGAGATCTATGTATGTTGAGGGCTCCTCTAGAAAAGATTCAAAGTTAGGTTCATCTAGAGGGTCCTCATGATGCTCGTCAAAATCAAAGGTAAATGCCTGGAGAGTGCATATAAGATCATGGAAATCTAAGTCAATAAAAGATTCAAATTATGGATTGCAGATGCTCTTAGCGCTTACCATTTCAGATTCCTGCATATCATAAAGGAATGATTCCATCTCAATGGAACCTAATTTTGAATCACTGATCGCAGGATTAGGGACGTCAAAGTCAGAGTCAATAAACGGGTCATGGATGCTGAAGTCGTAAACTGGTTCGTAATCATCAAGAAACAAAGGCTCTCCAAAATCAGAGTATGATTCGAAATCGTCGGAGAATTTGCAAAGATTAGTTTCTGAACCTGATTCTAAATCAGGATTTCCATCATAGAATGAATCAAGATGTGTAGAATTAGCAACCTGACTTGGATCTAACCTAATTTCCAATTTTGAGCTTGGAGAGGTGTCCTTAATAGGCATAGGCTCAGGTTCTTGACTCTTAGGATAGACCCAATCAAATCCCAGCTATTCTAACTCCTCGATTTTTGTATCATAGATCGATTTGACTTCTGAAAAATCAATCTGTATCTCTGGGATGGTTGGCGTGGTGTAATTATTAAATGTAGGTCCACAATCATAATCTAGATTCAAAATCTATTTCTCATCACATTAGGCCTCTTTATCATCCCAAATAGGCTCAAATCTAGATTCTAGGTCATATGTAGTTGTTGGATCAATAGAATCTTGACTAGGTTCTATTAGAATGTCAGAATCATTCTCGAGAACTACCTTAACAAGATAAGGCTCAGGAATTACATTCTCGAGAAGTTCTGAATCATGCTTATCATTACAGGTGTCTAGGGAATCTAGGCTTGGAGAACCAAGTTCTCGATTTTCTAAGGCTGGTTCAGAATTGAGAACACCTGCAATCGAATCCTCTCAACCCATATCAAGATTAGGCTTATCAATCTACGCATAATTTGAATTAGATTTCCATCTGGGTTGGGGGTCCACAACAACCTTGATTTTCGAACTCTGGATTTGGGAAATCATATTGATCCTCAATGTTGCTCCAAGGTTTTTCATCAATTTTGGAGGGGATGTATGGTATTTTTTATTGATAGCTTCATATACCATCTTCAGTAATTTTCCATGTTTCTTTATCAAACCTTGGTTTTTTTCCAAAAGTGGGGGATTTGACCAACATTGTAGATACTCATTGCTATGTAATTTCTTCAATTCAATACATTCTAATAAGAGATCATCTCGGGTTGAACCATGTGTCATTTGTGTCAATATCATTTGAACACAATTCATAATGAATTTTGTTGTTGAAATCCCGATAATTGGATTTGAGGTTCTCTTATAATCTTCATAATGTTTAAGGGCATCCTCAATCAATCTATCTTTCATGGACCTTCGGGATTCAGGTTTCCTAATTGATCTTCCTAAATTGCCAAGTTGCATTTTCAAATCAGCTGGTGGATCAGGATGTAGAATCAAAATCAGATTCAGATTGAAGTAAACAGATCAGATCAGAAATCTCGTAGAAGATCTAATGAGGCCTCTTAGGTTAAAAACCTAAGGACCTTCCTATGTATGCGCTCTAGAGAAAGGATGAGGGACTGGATGTGATTTGGACCCAATCAAGGCATCCAAAGATTTTTGGATGACTAAGGCTTGTTTCGAGGCGAGTGATACCTCTGAATCAAAAATTCGTACACCCGAGAATTACCTAGGCAGCCAGGAGGGAGAGCCCCACAAAGGCCCCTACACGGCAGAGCATCCCCACAGGTTACAGGGCTTCCCTTACCCAACCTTCCTTATCATTGCAGTTCCAAATAGACCGGTATGTGCGAATTGAGACCTTAAGTCTACCAATTTTAGCCTAGTTTGTGCCTTAGATTTCACTTGATTAGAAATTGATTAAGTTTGTGACCTAATTTGGAGGTTGATTGGCCTACAAAGTAGACCAACTTCACCTGACCTACCCTAAAAGATGCAAAATGAAATCTAAGTCAAGACCCAGAGATCACCCTGAATTGACTCTCAAGTTATTAGGTCCAAACTTTAGAATTCAAGTGAGATTTAGAGCTTGATTTTAGGGTTCTCCTGATTAGGTCTTTTCAAGCAAGGGTTTGGGTAGCACATAATTGTAGGAGGGTATGTTTCCTTTTATGCAAGTAAAAGATGAGCTGATACTCCAAAAACCCTAAAGTAGAAACCCTAATTGGCTCTATTCCAAGTCCAATTTGATCTCAAAATGTTCTCCTTGGACTTCAAACAAGAAGTGCATAGTCTAAGAAGATTAGAAATTAAGCATAAATCCCTAGTAGGTACAGGAAATCAAGGTAGGGATCTCTAAGCAGAATCGTCTCAACTTCAATCAGATGTGAATTTTTTTGCAAATCAGGAAACTTGTCTTTTCAATGAAAATTACTATGAAAATAAGGCAGGTGATTCCTAATTGATTTTTTTTCCTTTTTCTCTCTTCCAAAGATTAAGGGAATGATTATGGAGGAAGAGAGATTTACCTGCTCCTGGAGTGGTTGACTTGCGTGGAAGATTTCTTCGTGATGTACCTCACAAAAATCACAATCAAAGCAAATAGGGCAAATTAGTGCTCAGATAAATATTAAAAAAGATAAGATCAATGTGTGAATTGCACGTTGCACCTCAGCAAAGGTACCAAAATGTTAACGCGAGAGTGAGGAGATTTTAAAGATGTAGTCGTCATAGCAAAGCCTCAATTGCTCAAAAACAGATAAAATTTATAACTCAGAATCTTAAAGGAGTCCGTGATCGAACACAGGAAGCAAATGTGGAATTGACAACATTAATCTCATGCAGAATAAATGAGCACAATTAATTGAGCATTAAAATAGATATTCAATGAATAATAATCTCCTCAAATTGATATTCAATTATAAGCATGAGTATTTCAATAGTTCATAATGATAAAAAGAAGTCAAGATAAAATAATGATGATTTGAATCACCGATTATTAGCCCTAATCAAACATGCATATCAATTCTCAATTATATCAAATAAATGAACAATAGCTTGAATGCTACAGTGCCTCAGACGACAGTTTCCCAAATCATACGACTTAAAGTGCAAGCCACAGCATAAGCACAAGGCTCTTAAGGCCTTTCTCTTCTTCTTCATTCCTTCCTTCTTCAGAGGCATGTCCCTTCTTCTCGTCTTCAGAGCCTCTTCCTCTCCCTTTCTTCTTCTTCTTCCTTCACAGCACAGGGGACTAAGTCCATCAGTGACTGTGTCGCATAGAGCACAAGAGAGCAAAACCCTCCCCCACTCTCTCACAATTCCTCTTCTTTCTTCTCTCTTAGACCCCAGGTCTAATCAGATCCAAGTAATTGGGTTAGTGGATCATGAGCAAAAGGGACCAGGGTCACTGGCATGGGGTAGTGACCGAGGTGTGAGGTGTATGTGAGGAGGGACCCGACCCCTCCATGCTCGGGTGAATAGCTCAATACACAAAATCAACTTATGGGTGAGCACACGCCTTTTACTCCACGTGGGACTAAAGTGCCTGGCTTCTTCGCACATAGCTACAAGATGAAACTTCGTCTAATTGGAGCAAGCCCAGCTGGAGCCTTTGATTGATTACCTGGGTGTGGGCCTGGAAGGCTTCTATGAGACCTGGAGGTGGATGCAAGGAAGAACGTGTTGAAGCTAGGCACCCAAGGTCACGCGAAGAAGCTCGTCAACGGCGGCGAAGGTCGAGTACTTGCAAAGATGAAAATGGCCTTGTGGCCAAGTCAAAAATGCTTAGGATGATTGCGTGAATGCGATGAAGGTGATGGTGGTAGTGGCATGCTATGAAGGTGGTTGTGGTGGGCTGGCGAAGGCGAACTGTGATGGCGAAGGCAAAGGTGTTCAGGGAGATGATGGGTGCAGCAATCCCTTCAATTTCTTGAGGGGTTTTGCTCATGGAAGTATGGCGGAGCTTATGGAGGTGTTGGCGAGGCATTTGGTGTCGTGGGGCATCGGGGAAGCCTTGCCGGAGGGCGGACAGATGTGGAGAAGATGGAGGGTGAACGGCGGCGTCGTGGGTTGAATTAAGGGATTGAAGGGAGGAAAAGGAAGTGGAGGGAGATAGAAACCTAACTAGCCTAAGCTAACAGAAGAAAGGGAAGGAAGGCGCCAGTTATGGTATGGCCGGCACCGGAGAAGGTGAAGCCTCTAGGAGGGAGAACGGCAAGGAAGATGGAGGAGGGAGACGCCTGCTGGTATTGCAAGACGCGGAAAAGCTTGAGGAAGAGGAATCGGCCGACTATGGTCTATGGCAGCCAACAAAGAAGGTGGACGGAGAAACTCACTGGAGCTTGCGGAGAGTTCAGCCGAAGAGAGGAGAAGAAGGTGGAATCCAGTCCAAAACTAAGCTAAGGAGGTAAGGTTTGCAATCAGGGTATTTCTATAGGGCTTGGGTCGAGCTTCCAAGCTTGGAAACAAGCTTTAAAAGCTCAAAAATTAGGGATTAGGACTTTTGATTTCAAGGAGTTTGCATGGGCATCTCGGCTCAAATCTTTGCTCGGGATTGCATTCAAATGGAAGAGGAAGGTCTCAAGATCCTCCCTTCCAATTTTGGAAGGGATTGGTCGTGAAATCAAGGAGATCTTCCTGATTGAAGATCCTCTCTTAGGATGGGTCCCTGTCAATGGCAGCAAGGACCTATTTGAAGAGATGATGAAAACCTAGGGTCCTCTTTGTAAATATTTCAAAAGATGAGGGAGTGAATGAGATAGAAAGAATTAGACTGGATCAAAATTTAAACTACGTTAAGATGGACTCTGATTGAGCCCAAATTTTGGTACAAACCTAACTTGGACCCAAAGAATCTGATGGTATAGTTAGATTTTGGTTTTGACCAAGTTTGACTTGGTAATTTATGTAGAAACACAAATTAGGCAACTTTCTGTCAGACACTGTTTTAGGTCAAAATGGCTTCCAATGGTCAAACCAAGGATACCAAACCTTATAGAATATTTTTCTATGAAATTTAGAAGGTTTAGGTGAATTTTATCCTGACTAGAACCTCTGTTAATTAAGCAGGTCTGAAATTAGGGTTTCGGGTGCTTTTTAACTCTTAAAATATGCGAAAACCCATTTCTGTCTACACAGACCCTCTTATTAGTCATTAATGAACATATGACATTTATTTAACCCCTGGGAAACCCCATGATTACTCTACATTTATGATCTTCTATTAAAACTATAGAATTAACCCTGATTTAATGTTTTACTTTCAGAATAGATATTCAATGAATTACGAGTCTGCGATAATTATGTAGGAGCATTTGGCAATTGATTCTAACTAATTAAAGCTAGTTATGGCTGATGATGATGTTATCATCACCAAGTCTAACAAGCTTTTTGCATCGAAGCCCTTAAGTTGAAACAGTGTGAAATTTGCAAAGACACCCATAAGTGATAGAAAAAGGTTACCAAAAGGTCCTTGATGGCTTACAGAATAATCCTTGGTAAGTTTGACTTTAGAAAATGCGAAGGGCTAATTATGTAGGAAGGACCTAGATGTAAAACACTAAATACGAGGTCCTAATGCATTCAAAATGCAATGAATTTTTTATGGCATAATAATTGAACATATTGGAAAATAATCCAAACATTGATTTGTTAATTTGTGTTCAATTGTCATTTTGGATCATCCATTTATATACTTGATATAAAATCTCTCAAAAGTGACCTAATTATTCAATTTTAACAAATTTTTTTATGTTTTAGGTCATTTTCCTTAGTTCCCACACTTAGCCCATTTCTTGTATTAACTTGACAGTGTTGAACTTAGTTTCTAACTTAACTTGGGCATTTTAGCTATGATGAACCACACCTCATCATGCAGCCACCTTGAAGGTGAGATGGAGATGAAGTAGAGGCAGAGGATAAGGAGGATGGCCACCAAGAGATGTACTAGAGGTTGGAGGCTTGCTAATGGAGGAAGGGTGGTGAGATGGTAGACTAATTAGGAAGGCTAAGTAGAAGGTGGTGAGATGGTGGAATTTTGCTATCCTAAGGAGACTTAATTAATGGAGGGGAGGGGAGTAGCTCCTATTTATGGAGTTTCCTAGGTTCTAGATGGAAGGCTAGGACTGAATAGGTTTAGGATCAAAGGCTAGTATGGAAGGATAGGTTAATAGGTTTTGTTGAAAATTATGGAAGGTTAGGATATTTAAGAAAGGGATGTGCACTTTTGTGCATGAAGAAAAAGCTTAGGATAAGATTTAAATAGTGGCCATAAGATAAGCATCTAAGGGTCCTAAGAGAAGCTATAGGAAAAGGATAGGATTTGGGTTTCTACTTTAGGATTAACAAAGAGGGTAAGATAAAGTTATTTTAGGTTTTTAGGATTTAAGTGAGTTCATTTAGCTAATATAAATAGGTCTTCAAATAAGCTCTATTTTGACCAAATTAGGTTTGCTAATTATACTAGGTAGGTGGGTACTAGGTTGGGAAAAATTGGGTCTCTAAATAGGCTAACCTAATTGCTGAATAGGTTAGGGTCAAATAAATAGGCTCATCCTTGAAATCCAATCAGCAAGGCTTAAAATTACTCCAAACTTGGTACCTGTACATTATAAAGCAAGGATATCAGGGTCCTAGATATAGGTTTGAGAGAAATTGCAGAAAAATCCAACATTATGCAATATTTATAAAATGCACCTAAATGCCTAAAGTAGCCTAACTAAATGCTTTCTACCCTAATCAACCCTCAAATTAGCATTAGTTAGGCATAATTAATGTAAATATATATAGAAATATCACACCCCCATGACTATCTTTTGCTATTCCTCAAGCAAAACATCAAGTGAAAACCATTCAAGAAAATAATATTTATAAGGGAAATCGTCTTGTGAGTTTTGAGCTAAGCTAAATCGAAATCATCAATCTTGATTTTTCACCAAAACCAATGAAACATACACAAAATCTTAATGTCAAAGACTCAGTAGTTTTAAAGTACTAACTTAAATACAAACCACTTAAGTCAAATCAAAGACTCTATTAACCTAGGCTTTGTTAGCCTAGGACTTTGGTCTTAGTAGCAATGTTCTATGGCTCTGTCGACCAACCCAAGGTTTGAATTGATCTCAAATTGTAAGCCTCTATGTGTGTAATCGGATAATTAACTCGTCAGATGGTAAACCTTATTGAACAACGAGATTTCAACTGGACTAGGACCGTCTCTTTGCCTTATTGGCCTAAGTCTTCAAATTTTCCTTACTAAGAATTGGTAGCTTTCTACCTATCCTTTTCTATCTCGATGTCAACCTCTAAGGTATATCTCCCTGGCTGAACCTCAAAAGTTTTCTTATTGGCTTCCTTACTATTTTTAGGTTTTGTGGAATTTTTGATGCACACATTAATATATAATATTATTGTATTTTTTTCTTTTTTGTATATATTTACTTCCTCCAACTACTACATTTTGTTGGGCTTCTCTTCTTTTTCACACTTATTTTTCTAGGTAGGTGGCTTCCGTAGCCCCATTCAAAAGTATCACCTAAATAAAGGCACTAAAAGATAAAAACACAAGGCTAGGATCTGGACATCCAGCAATAGGGATGCTCTCCCACTACAACATGCCAACTATACCTCAATTTAGGTCCTATTAACTATTTGGATTTCAATGGTACCACAGGGTGGGAATATAGGTCACATACTTATCGCCCTATCGACTTAATACTTTGTCTTTTACAAATCTGATCAATGACTTGGGAAAACAAATTCATATTTTAGTAAGTACTTAGATAATTAAGTTGAAAAACAACCTGAAGAGTCTAAGAAAAAAGACTTTGTTTGTATATTTCCTGAGATCGATAAATCCTCAAAATAAAAAATTTTTCATTTTTCATAGCTCAAACTCTAAAAACACCATTTTTTTTTGGTATAGGAAATAATATACAGGAATCAGTGGTCTACAAATGTAGACCAATTGATGATGTAGCCCTACTCCAAAGGATTTTTCTGGTTAGGTTCAAACTAAAGAGAGAAAGATGAGGATAGTGAAAATAAAATTCATGATGTTAGGCCTGCTCATTGATCCAGTTCCAAAGTTCAAGAAGAGGTGGTGGAGGATCTAGATTGAAGTTCAGGTCAAACTCGAAATCTGAATCATATGGGTACATGTAATCAAAGATCACAATTTCTCCAAATTGTAGGTTGTATGAGGATACAGGTAAGGATGTGTTGAATTCCTCAAAATCCTCATCAGAAATTACCTCTTCTTCATCAGAGATTGTCTCTTCCTCAGAATCAAGCCATTCATTTGAACTAGTTGGATTGTAATTTATTCCCTAATCTATCATGTTTTGAGATCCATTTTCTGAGGTTATATATTCCTTTTTCTCATACAATGAATCATGGTTTGTGTCTTTTGGCTGTTCAATTTCTATAACCTCATCAAAATCCAACAATTCTTGAATTTCAAGGTAGTTATACTGAGGATTCTTTATATCATCAGATAATTCATCATAAGATACTCCCAATAGTTCCTTAATCTCATGAATGTCTCTTTCATAGGAGGGTATTTCAATTTGATTCTCTATGGGAGGTGGCAAATCAGAATCATCCTCAAGCAATTCGTTCTCATCACAACCTTGCCTCCCGTATTGATCTTGAGGCTTGATAGAAATTAGATTATCCATAGTGTGAATTGCCAGTACTTCCTTAATTGTTCCCATAGCCTCAATAGACCACAATTTAATTTACTCTTTTGGGAAGCCTTAAAGATATTAAGTTGGCATGTTTTCCTTTGATCGAGTGATTTGCGCAAAAATTACTTTGGAAAATCATTTCATCGTTGTTTTTGTTGTATGGTAGTGCCAAATCCCGAATCAAAGAATTTATATTTTTTTACGAAACTCACATCGATTGATTTTTGTTATCTTTTTAGTGTTAAGTCTCGATCGTTTGTCTTTGGGAGGCGTTTTGAAAAAATGAAGGTTGTTTAGATTTTTATCTGATTTGCTAACCTAGATCTAACCTACTTTTTTTTTGTCTTTTCTTCTTTTGTGATTTTTTATTATGTTTTTCCTCTTTGAAAACAAGAAGGGATACGAACCTAACTAAGCAAAACCCTAATCTAGACATAACTAACTGGTGTGTGCAATGGTGCAAGGCCTTGGTGGACGTGTGGTGGTGTGTTCACCTAACCAAAGGGGACGACCCTAGGAGTAAGGGATAAGGGGCATGTATATATAATGAATGTGAAACTATTCACATAGAAAGAAAATTCAATCTATCTATTTTCATTCTACCACGAAGAACATGCACACAATCATCATTAAAACATCACAAATATGTCAATAACCATCTACAAATTCTAAGAAATCAAAAACACATAGAGAAGATGAAATCACTCATGTCGGAAGCACCACAAGGGCCAATGACTTTTGTTTGAGGGTGTAGGCTAGACCTTGGGTATACAAATCTATCTACATGCCTACTAAAGAGGTGGTCAACCATAAAAGGCTATAGAAGAGCCTTCATGGCCATCCATGAAGAAGAAAGAAAAGGGGCATGTGCTTTCTCCCAAGGAAGAAGAAGAAGACACACCCAACAAGAAGAAGAAGGAAGAGAGGGTGGCATGCACCCTTCTTCTTTTAACCATCCTTGAGAAGACCTTGAAGAAGGTCTTCTCTATGGCCATCCATGGTGGTCCTTTAGAGGAGGACACCTTCCTCTAGCTGTCCTTGGTGCTTGGAGGAGGAGCACCCATGGAGAGGAGGAGAAGCACCTATGGAGAGGAGGGATAGCTTTGAGTAGTGGAGGAAGGAGGGTGGCAGCCTTAGGGTTGGAAGGAGGGTGAAGATGTCGCAAGTTGAGGTTAAGGAGGAAGAGATGTGCAACTCTTCTAGAACGGGATTTTATGGGAGGCGTGTGCTTTTGGTAGGAATAGGTGTCGCATGGTTGTTATGAATTAGCTATGCATGCATGGGTTTAGGTGGCTAAATTAGGAATGGGTTGTCGCTACTTATGGTCGGTGTGGTTGCATGTGTGCGTGGACTTTGTGTGTTGGTTTGGTTTTTGTTCAAATTTTGTAGAGTCATATCGAAGGTTTCAGTGCTAAATAGGTTGGGTCGACCTAGGTTGGGTTAGGTCCTAATCTAATTAGGTGGTAGTAGGTCAAGTGGGTCTAATTAGATAGGGTCGAGTCTAGCTAGTTATGCTCAAGTGAGCCTAATCAGACATAGGTTCACCAAATCAGGTCCATATGAACCTAATTAGAGTGTGGTCGACCGAATTGACTCCAAATGAGTCCAATTGGATAATGGTAAGCCTACTTGGGAACCTAAAGGGAAATTGGGATAGGAAAAGTGAAATTGGGTTAGTGCGAGGTAGGTCTTAGGTTCTTGGATAGTGGATAATAGGATTCTGGATAGTACTATCTAGGTTTTCGGTTCTAGGTTTAGGTTGACCTAAGTGGAGGTTAGGAATAGGGATAGTGTGGATAGGAACATGGATAGTATTATCCATGTTTTAGGCTCTAAGGTTAGGATATCCTAGTGGGAGTGGTTTCGGGCTTTGGATGGCTATCTTAGGATTTCTAAGGGTAGGAATAGGGATATCCTCCTCTCTCCATTGTCTAGATCTAGCTTCTCTTTCTTCCTCTTCTTTTCCTCACTTTATTCTACTTTATTTCTCTTTATTTCGTATCCTAATTATATCTGGATCTTCTTATTACCTGCAAATAGAAAACAAAAGCATTAAATAACAGGATAATCATACATTATTATATGTACAACTATATAAAAAGATGCAATGCATGATATGTAGAATATGAATGCAATATGTACAATTTAGCTAGGTTTCTAACATTATTTAGGTTAATTAAGATCTATGATTACTGTGCAATCATATCCCCATGCTTAAATTTGCCAGTCCTTAGCAAAACCTATATGTGAAAAACAAGTGAAAAAATGCGAAAATAAGAAAGCAGGTTTTTATTTCTTTTCGAAAGTCAAGTGAAGGTCAAAAGCATTATATATATATATGTATTCCTTTATTTCAAGACGTGACGTTACCAAGGCAAGCTAGTTTAAATAAAAAAATCAAAAATAAGATTTTTCACCAATGAGAGGAAATTGCACACATATCTTTAATGATAGAGACTCAATAGTTCTAAAGTATCAACTTAAATTCAGACCTCCTAAATCAATCAATAATCTTATTAGCCATTAGACTTGGGTCACGAGAGTAACTTTCTCTGACTAAGTCAACCCACCCAAAATTTGAATTGAATGTAAGAAACAAGCATCTTGTGTGTAATTTGATGTGACTCATTAGTGTTCAATTACCTTACATTATTAATTAGTCAATGTTAAGTTATAGTATAGGGAGTAAGATAATTGTCACATTTTATAAATTTTTACTAGTTAAGTCCAAGTTGTTCGTTGGGAGGCTAAATTACACGTATTAATCACCATTTATTTTAAGTTATTATTTATTCTTAATTACTTAAGTTAATTAGCTACTATACATAACTTATGTATATGTAATACATATTGAGAATAATTAGTTATTACTATAAACTTAGATTACTTAAGTATACTACATAAATTACTTACTGAATATATACTAAAGTCATATAAATACTAAATACCTAACTTAATATATACTACATTACTTAATTAGATTAAAGCTAATATTAACTTAATTACTTAATCAATTATTACTTACTTAATTTACTAGTTAAGTTATACTACTTATATTATACTAATACTCTTATTACTTAGCTAATATAACATATATTACTCTAGTATATAGATTACTACACTAATATATACTTAATTAGACTAACTACTTAATTAATGGCCTAATTACCTATTAATTACCTATGATATGTTAACAATATGGATAATTGCAAAGAAATAAATAATAAATGGCAAGCAATCATCCCATAAGCAAAAGGAAATGATTTACATTGAATAAAAAAGAAAATACATCAAAAAGAATGTTGTTTTAGAAAAAAATGTATTTAAGTTCAACATTTATTAACAACTTAGGAATTAAGCACATGTGCCCTTTAATATCAACCCTCACACTTAGCACAACCTTTATTAAGGGTGTCTTAATAAGCCTTCACAGCACTTAGCCATAGTACAATATAGCCTCAAGCTTCATAAGGCCTTCAACACTTAGCTAATTTTCAAGCCATCATGAGTGTAGAGTGTGCTCTACTATAAAAAGGGATCAGGGTCATCCACGTGTCCTTTCGCAGGATCAACGGTCCAGATGGGCTAGATCAACCACTACTAGGACATGTGTCACCATCACGTCCCACCACCTAGCGCCCGGAGGCCGCTTTCTATAGCCATGCTGTAGTGCACACACATACACGCTATGCTCGTTAATTGCCCAGTGCTTGTCGATTGATCGATAAGTGAGCGCACTTCATCTTTTATGACTTTTGCACGTTATCTCTTTACAATATGGGACTATGTAAAGCCCCAGTTTTCGCATCAAGTTCCTAAGTAAATTCCTAGTGCTATAGAGCTTCAAATGATTTGACTAAGGACTTAATCGAAAGCCCTTAGTATCTACTTTCGATTGCAGGCCTCAATTAGATCAGAGGTTCATGATTGATCCTTTAGATCATAGCCTAAACATGGCCTGACACCATGAAATCACTACTGCAGGTCAATAGAGAAGAGAACATTGGTTCACCTGACTAACTCCTAATCTTTTAATTAGAGCTTTTGTAGAGTACTTTAAACTATTCTACACGAATTAAAATAAGTATGGAGGCTCTAGAAAGCTTAGGGAAGCTCCAGAACTTCAGACCTTCAGATCAAAGTTAAGAACAGCTAAAACAAGACTCCAATAGCCTGACAAATTGATTATGACCTCAGGAGTAAATCTAGGTCAATTTAGAGGTTCTAGACAAACTGATTTGGGTTAAAATTGGATTGGAAACTTGCCTAATGGTCACTAAACTCTAGTGAAGCATAGTTTGAACCCAAACTATGAAGAGAGTCGAATTCACCTAAACCCCATTAAAACTTACTCAACTTAATTCCAATAGACTCGCATTGATCTCAGAAGGACAACCATCAAAACCAAGTTTCAATGTCTAAAACCTGAAGAACACCTCTGGGTTGACCAATCAAAGCCTGAAAGTTGACTTTTGATTCCAGAGTAAATTCACTCAAATAAACTATCCAAATCATCTCTAAACATCAAGAATTTACTCCACACATAAAACCATGTTTTGACTACTTCAAACCCAATTTCAGACCATTCCGACTGAGGTAGGAGGAGGTGTTGTTCGGTAGATCAAAATAGAGAATCTCAGACAATTTCAAGGTCATACCTAGAATCCATAAGTTCTAATGAAGCATTTAGACTCATTGCCTTAGTCTGAAACTGCCAAGAAAGTTCTTCTCAGCTCTACCGAAGCTAAGGAAGACAGAGGCTATCAGTATGGTTTATGCATTAAAGCAGAAGTTTGATAAATGGAAATTGATCAAAAGATCATCAAAAGGCGATCTGGAGCTCTGCAAAAGCTTTCAAGGTTTGTAGCTCAATATCAGTGTCACCAAAGCTCACCGAAGCTCCAGTGAAGGCTGGAAATGAATACTAGAGATCAAATCTTCATGAAACTCATCAAGAAATATGTTAAAAGAATCTTTCTGACCTCAAAAACACCAAATGATTATCAATTAAGCTAATTAATCACTGAAGATAAGTTTAATCTAAATTTCCTTGAATCAACAACCTAAGTTCATTAGAACTTAGGAGACATTGCCTAACTCGATTGAGTGAGGGAAATTATTCTTGAGATGATTGCGAAGGTGTGTAAGGTGTTAATTTGATGGAAGAAACTCCTTCGAAACTCCATTATAGACAATGGAGTTCGGAGGGTGAGGTGATTTGGGAATTTTATGTGTAGGGACTAATAGATGAAATCAAGGGGATCAGAATGGCCCTTAAGGTGTTGCAAAGGTAACAGAGGGCTTGATTGGGAAGTGGATTTAACTCTGGAGATCACCATGGATAGCGAAGCCACAGATGAAGATGATTTAGGAGTTTAGGCATTAGCATAAGGCAATTAAGAAGTGGAAAATGGTTGTGGAATGGAAAGGAAGATGATCGGAAGATGTATGAAGTGAATGGATGACTGACAAGTTGGAATTGACTCATCAAAGACGGAGAAGAAACTCTACGCAATGCTAAATTACTCCTACTCCTAACTACCTAAATGCCTATAATTGATATAAAAGTTACGCCTAATGTTACGCTACCCGTTACTAATGTGCACAAATCTAATTGGCCTAAAATGTCTATTTATGCATGTTCCTAGTGTCATAGAAGCATCATGCATTATAAATATTGCATAACATGCATCATCATGTATTTAGATTAATATGTACAAATTGTATAGTAATTTGCCTCTTATTACAGCTAGGGGACAAGGCAACATCATTTCAAGGCTTTGAATTGAAGATCCAATCATACAGATCTGATCAGGGAGACGATCGGAGTCCAACTCCTCCAAGATTGCCCCGATCGAACCTCCGTAGCATCAGATACAGTCCAAGGAAGTGTTGCAGTGGAAGTTCTACGCAAAAAGGATTGGATTTTGAAAAACCTGACGTCGTAGTATGATTTCCAAAGAAATCCATCAATAAATAACTTTTTACCAAAATTCGTAAAGAGATTCCAGATCGAATATAGAGAGGCTATGTCGATCTAAAATCTGCGCTTATATTTTTTTGATATTTTTATTTTAAAAGTGAGATAATCACAATGAATTTGATATTAAAACTAAGAGAGAGAGAGAGAGAATGAACAATCACTTTTCAACTGAATATTGTTTTTACAACTAGAAAGCAAAAAATGATTACAGCTAGAAAGCGGGAAATTCTATTCTAGAAAGCAATAAAGAAGGGAGAGAGATGTTATCCTCCTCGATGGTTGCTTGTAGGACGAGCTGGACGGGGCAACGCTTGGAAGACGGAGGATGAAGATGGAAGACGAAGAACGGAGCAGGAAGAACTGGGGGAGAGGCAGGGCATCATCGTCGTCGCAGGAGCCACTTCCGGAACGGGGGAAGAAACTTTGATTTTGGCTCTAAAGGAGCATCCCAGGTTTGGGACCAGCTTCTTAGAGCTTTGGAGAAGGAGAGAAGTGAAGGAAGGGATAATTGAAATGGGGGGGGTGTGGGCCTTTTTATAGGTGTAGAGGTTGGGGGCAAAAAGGTCATTTTATGTTAAGAACATTAATGCAAGGGCCTTTAGTGATGGATTAAAAGCGTCACTAAAGAGTTGATCGTGGCCTTATGTGCGCCCCCGACCGCGTGCCTCTTCCTCTTCGCCTCAATGCACGTGCATGTCTTTTGATCCTCAGTCGTCCGATCTCGAAATCGAACGATTTAAATGCCATCGCGCCCATGCCTTCGTCGTGTGCCTGCATGTACGATCGGGTGTGCGAGTTGAGCATCCAATCGCGTGCTCTCCTAATTCAAAGATCTGGGCCGTTGGCACCTGATCGAGCAGCTGGATTGAGCCGTGCACGCGATGAGAGCGATGAGGATGCAAGACTCGAACGTGCGCCCTTCCTTTGCCAAAACGCCTTCAACCGCTGTGCTGTGGTGAGCTTTTGGTCGCGTAGATGTTTTAAAGGGAGGATGCTCGCAACCGTTGGTTGGTGATCCAACGGTTGAGATCATCCGATCCTATGCCTTCAGATAAGGAGGGGGCACAGCCTAGAGTAAATCTTAGCCGTTGGATCTTGATCCAACGGCCGAGATTTACTCTAGGCTGTGCTCCCTCCTTATCTGAAGGCATAGGACAGGATGATCTCAACCATTGGATCACCATCGAACAGTTGCGAGCATCCTCCCTTTAAAACATCTACGTGACTAAAACCTCACCACAGTGTAACGGTTGAAGGCATTTTAGTGAGTTTTAGTCACATAGATGTTTTAAAGGGCAGATGCTCGCAACCGTTGGATCACCATCCAACCGTTGGAGAGGCCTTTAAGGAAGAGGCATGGACTGATGGCGCTTTTGGATGGCTGGGATGATGCCACATGGCACCATTCTGTCCATCCATCTTCATATGCTCATAGGTGGTGCCACCGATGTCAGATTTTATCGATTTTTACGCTGTTAGGCTACGATCATTAATCCGAACCCATCCGTGTGGTCGGATTTGTCATCTGAAGTGTGGATTGACACCATCTTGGCCCTTGATCTCTGACCTTTCTAAGATTATATCTGATGCTACAGAAGTCCAATGGGGGCGATCTTAGAGTCATTGAACTCCAATAATCACCGTGATCAGATTTGTAAGATTGGATCTTCGATCCGAGGCCTCGATTAAAATTCATCCTATCCCTGGCCACCAAAAAGAGGGAATTACTATATAATTTGTACAATTTGACCTAAATGCATGATGATGCATGTTATGCAATTTTTTTTTTGAAACTGAAAGGAAAGCTATTGTACTACGATAGCAATCCGGGAGGGCAATTTATTAATGATGTAAACATGTTTACACTACTTAAGATGTCTATTTATGCATGTTCTTAAGCATAGGATTGCATTACATACTATAAATATTGCATAACATGCATCATCTTGCATTTAGATTACTTCGAATAAAATGGAGGTTAATTGTCTCCTTTTATGTTCATGGATAGGTCAAAACTTTTTATCAGGGCCTCGGATCGAAGGTCCAACCGTACAGATGTTATCAGGGTGACAATTGGAGTTCAACGACTCTAAGATCGCCCTAATTAGACATCTGTAGCATCAGATAGAGATCAGGGAATCCTAGGAGATCAAGGGCCAAGATGGTGTGAATCTGCACTTCAAATGACAAATCCGACCACATGGATGGATTCGGATAGACGATCACAGCCTAACGGCACGAAAATCAACTCAATCCGACAACCGTGGCACTAGCTACATCATCCAGAAGATGGACGGCCAAGATGGTGCCACGTGGCACCATCTCGACCACCCAAACCGACCTAGCTGATCTTGAAGACCACCGTGCGTTAGATCTAGACCGCACGATCCTAATCCAACAGCCATGGACAGCCCCTCCTCAACTCATCTATGCGACCATCTCTCCTCCACAGCGTAGTGGGCAAAAGTGTTTACGCGAGCGAGTGGCACGCGTTTGAATCGCGGCGAGTAGCTATTGGGGCGCGGGAGAGCGGGCTCCATGATCGCTCGATCACAATCGAGCAGCTGCAGACACTCAATCCATTTCACGCCGTATCGCACGCCCTCACGTGACACAGGATCGCACGCGGACATGCACGTTGAGCGGGCGGGGAGGCACGAGATAAGCCGTCCGATCTCACGATCGGACGACTAGGATCAGCAGATTTTGAACGCACGTTACACGCCCAAGCAGGCAAGCGGCAATGCGGGCGGCGCCCCACTATGCCCACGATGGAGCTTTAGCGACGGTTTTATCCGTCACTAAAGACCCCTTATTTAATGTTTTGAGATTTAAATGACCAAATTGCCCTCACTCCTTGCAACTATAAAAGGTGACCCCCTCCACATGAAATTCTCATCCCTTCCTTCTCTTCTCTCCCTCTCCAAAGCTCAAGAGAAGCTTGTCCCACACCCAGGATGCTTCTTGTGAGATAAAGTCAAATTTTCATCCCCCTTTTCGAAGAGGATCCCGCGACGACAATGACGTGCTGCCCCGTTCCCGTTCTTCTCGCTTCGTCCTCCTTCATCTTGCTCCGTTCCCCGTCTTCCAGGCATCGTCCCATCCAGCACATCCTCCAAGCGACCGTCAAGGAGGATATCTCTCTCCCCATTCTTTTTACTGCTTTTAGATTTACTGCTTTCTAGAATAGATTTACTGCTTTCTAGTGTAATCATTTTCCCGCTTTCTAGTCGTAATGTTTAATGTAACTAACAATCCTTCTGATAATGAATTCCATGTTTATTCTACATCTCTTTTTGGTTTGCTTGTAATATTCTCTATCTCTCTCTCATTCTCTCTCTCTCTCTTCTATTTATTGTAAATAGTTAGATAGTTCTAATCAATTAATTTACTTCATGACAAATAAAATAAATGCATGTTTTTAAATCAAACGTCCGCCTCCTTGAGTTCGACCCGAGATTTCTATTCTAGTATAAATTTTATTTGTTGAACATGAGTTCTTCAGTTTCATACTACAACGGCAGGTTTTTCAAAACCAAACACGTTAGTGTAGCAACTCGGATCGTTCAACATTTTGGCATCGTTGCCGGGGAGGCGACGATCTTTGATTTTTCTTCATGTTTTATAACTTATAAATCATTTACCTCACTTCTCTCCTTTCTTATTGTGATTGCAGGTACTCTTTCAAGACAAGCAAAAATGATAGATTGGCGTAAAGTCCTGTTGAAGGTTCTGTAAGTTATCTCCTACCTCCTACCATTAGTTTTCATTTCACCACATAATAACACAAATATCAATCAACCTAGGTGTTCTTATAAACTCTAAGGTTAGATTGTTTGTTGTTTGACACCCATACTCGTCTCAACCTCCACATTTAAAAAGAAAAATAAAAAAAATCCCACAGAGGTACACAACCTCATCTGATTTTCAAACTCAACCGGTAAACCGATCTTTGGAACTGGTACACACATCCAAACACATAATTGAGTAGAAATCAGATTAGGTAATCACTTGTGTGCCTAATTAAGTGGTGCAACAGGCCAATTGTTTGAGTTGATTGGGCCGCACCACTTCAATTAAAATCAACTCATCAAGTAGCTACCGATTAGGTTCAACTCTTAGGGATTTACCAGGCACTCCACATTCTTTTTAACTTTCAAAGGAAAACATCTTTACCTGTGCTTTCAAAACTTGGTGTGCAAACAAAACTTGTTTGAAAATACCTAAAGTTGAATCCTAAAAGCTACTAAGCAAGATTTGAACCCTAAAATTCACCACATCAAAAGTAATCTTGCTTGAAAACCACTGGTTGTGCACTCACACATACATCAATCAATCATTAAGGGCACAACCCAAATAAAGGGCCCATCACATTCCAAAGCACATTTAAACCTAGCCCTAAATAAAATAGAGTAGACGTTGGCCTTAAGGATTCGACTTGCTCTTCAGAGCCCAGAACGATATTATTTTCGATTAGTCTGTTTCTACTGTTCAATCTGATGTCTAGCTAGGGGGTACACTAGGAACCGGAGGCGCAAGCCAAAGGAAGAACCTTCTCCTTAGTCCCTCCTTCTAACTGGTTGGATTGAACAGATAGAAGTAGATCAAATCGTTCCTTTATCTCAAGATGGGTTGTGGGAGTCTGTAGGTCTTTAGGCTAGCCCACTTAAGGACATGATTGATTGCTTGTATTGTAGGGTGCCTTTCTTCCTCCCATTTATCATGAATCCTTCCACATATTATATGCATCCCGCTCTTTCCCTCCTGTTTTGAATTATCCTCAACATGACGATTATCCTGACTCGTACTGTAATCAACCATCAGTTAGTTGGGATAACTTGGATTGGGGATATAGTTCCGGACCTCCGTGTTTAGGGTCTAACCTTGAACACTATGATTGTGATTTCTATCCTTCTCAGAGCCACATTGATTATAGATCACCACCCTTTCATGAACAACCGAATACGATCTACAATCAAGAAGGATACACTGATCCTTACCCATCCTCTGATTACACTGCCTTTAGGTCATCACCATCTTTTGAACAATCCGAAATGACCTATTATCAGGAAGGGTATAATGAATCTCAATTCATTAACTCCTCTGCATTGATCTCTAACCCGCCTAACCCTAAACCAACTCATTTGGTTCAGGGTAACCAGGTTCAAAATAAGGTTCTGGCTAACTTGAGGAATGTCATACAATCTTGAGAAGTTCAGTCAATACCTTCCATTAAAAAATTGGAGCCCCTGATTGAGATGATTGATGATTTGAATAAGTATTTGTTGGATTGGCTCCAAGATGTTAAGGATAAGAACCCGAGTGAGTTTCTACTTGGGAAGTTAGCGAAATTGAGGATGATATTTGTGGTTGCTTTAGTTCAATCGTGGGATGATTCTCCAGATGAACCCCCTTCAGGCGAGCTAATGTCAGAACCTGCTCAGGCACCTGTTGGGAGGACACGTGTTACGAGCCTGACCAGATTGAATTAGAACAACCAATTAAGGATGATCTGATTTCTTCACATGAAATCCTTGAGCCGGGGAGCGAGGAAACATATGTCTCCATGGATCAAAAAGTGACAGATGATTTTGGGACATACATTAATACGGATCTTGATTTCTTTGATCTTAATGGTGAAGATTCGATTTGCGAAGTCTCACGTGAGTTTTCAGAATATGATTTCTGTGAGGCGATTGGGCCTGAGGAATCTAATAAATCATTTGATAGCCCAATAACTGAGGAAATTGATTTTATTGGGGCACACACTACGGATCCAGAATCGCATTTTCTGGAGGATTCAATCAAATGCCCTGATTATCAGTTACACCCCATTGAGCTTATCGATGATTTTGTTTTTGAGATAACTAGACCCAAGTCAATTCTGATTCAGCCACATCTTTTAGACTTGTAAATTTCAGACGGGGTGATTAATATGTAGGAGGTTCCAAAATTTAACATTCTGAATTAGGAGGATAGGAGCTGGAAAATTTTGATTTGGGAAGCAAATTCCAGAGGAAATAGAAGGCTGAGTTGAAGGGTTCCATTTTATCAGAAATCATCAAACCGAAACCCTTACGGCATTTGTTCTGAGGATGTCCAACCCAAGCACACATTCAATGATTATCCTTTTGAGGTTGATTTCTCTGTAACCCAACTTTTTGGTCTTGGGTTGCATCCTCATAAATCGCAGACCCGACCCCACTTGCATACTGATTTTAGGTTTTGGGTAATTTTTATCCAGAACCTGAGATATTCTCGATTGTGGGGTATGGGTTTGCACCACAATCTGGTCCACATCTGTGGACCTCTACTGGCAGGTCAGAGATTTTTTCTCTTTATTCTGATTCTGACCTGCACCTGTGAATTCTTTATTTCTCTTCTTTGTATAGTGTGCCTAGCTGAAGGCACTAAATTCAGCACGTATACAGTTCTTTTTAGTTTTTATCTCGAAGCGGACTTGACATTCACGCAATTCAGGTGCTTTCTACTCTATTCCACTTTGTTTTATGTCTTTTTAATACAATGAGGACATTACATTAGATAGGCATGGGGGGGTGGATATTCATCTCTGAATTTATCCGTCAGCTTCGTAGATTTGTTTTATTTTCTTTTATTAAAAAAAATTTTGTGGAATTAGGAAAGAGAACTTGGGTTTAAGAAAATTTTCAATCTTAGGAAATACTACATTATGATATGAACACAAAGACCTTTTAGGTCTTTGGACTTAATCAGCCAGTGTATCCACTAAAATGTGGATTTATTTTTCGAGTCCTCGCCATCTTAATTCTATTGTAATTGGCGTAAATAAGTTTGGGTGATAAGTACACGACTTATCAACCTGCCCTCTGATTTGAGGGAACTTTAAGCCTAAAGCATCTACACACTATCTTGTCACTGACTCGTTAATCGGTGGTTCTAACGAAATCGGGTAGCTAATGAGCCTTCTAAGGTGATATGGCTGGCAAGTTATTGTGGGTAACAGCCCATAGGTAGGTTGTCCAGAGCCCAGTCACAGGACCTTTCTCTTTTTTTCTGCCTTTAGGTAAATCTTAGACCAGGGAAGCCACCTACTTAAAAAGAGAAAAAGAAAATCAAAAGGGAAAGAAAATAAAAAAAAAGGAGAAAAGAAGAAAAGAAATAAGTCACACTTCACCGCACAAGTTTGGCTAGCAAGTTGTCGGTGGTAACAGCTCATCGACTAGTTGTCCAGAACCTAGCTTAATAAATGCACTGAAAATTTCTGAAACACTTAGGAAGAAGCGGAGAAGTAGAATAAACCAGGGAGATATACATTGGATTCACCCTTATGTTGACCTCGTAAAAATAAAAGTATGGAGAAAGCTACCGGTTGTAAAGATACACCTTTAAGTAAATTTTTTTTTTTTAAGGTCACCTAGAGGCGTAGAAATCCGAAGTCCGATTTTACTGCCGGTCAACGAGTCTATCACATTCACAATAAGATGCTTATAACTTAGGGTTCTCATCAAATCTTGGGTGAGTTGAATGGCCGTAGAAAGCCACTCTTAAACCCTAAAATTCGAAAATCCAAAAAAATTAGAAAAGAAGAAAAAGAGAAAAGAAATTTCTTTCTTTGAATAAGGCAAGGGCTTGAGACAGTCTGTATTTTGGAAAATACCCGGGCACTGTTGTGTCTTTGAAAGTTTAGATCCTAAGTAAATAATTTCTTAATGATTGAAAATAACTCAAGCCTAAATAATTCAACCTGATTCTTTTATAAATAGAATATAGTTTTTGCTAGGGACTAGCAAAAGATACGCATGGGGGTATGATGTAAACATGTTTATACTACTTAAGATGTCTATTTATGCATGTTCTTAAGCATATGATTGCATTACATACTATAAATATTGCATAACATGCATCATCTTGCATTTAGATTAGTTTGAATAAAATGGAGGTTAATTGTCTCCTTTTATGTTCATGGACAGGGCAAAACTTTTTATCGGGGCTTCGGATTGAAGATCCAACCGTATAGATGTGATCAGGGCGACGATTGGAGTTCAATGACTCTAAGATCGCCCTATCAGACATCTATAGCATCAGATAGAGATCGGGGAACCCTAGGAGATCAAGGGCCAAGATGGTGTGAATCCATACTTCTTATGACAAATCCGACTGCACGGATGGATTCGGATCTACGATCGCAGCCTAACGACACGAAAATCAACTCAATCCGATAACCGTGGCACCATCTACATCATCCAGAAGATGGATGGCCAAGATGGCTCCACATGGTGCCATCTCGACCGCCCAAACTGACCAAGCTAATCTTGAAGACCACCGCGCGTTAGATTTGGACCACACAATCGTGATCCAATGGCCATGGAAAGCTGCTCCTCAACTCATCCGCGCGACCATCTCTCCTCCACAGCGCAGTGGGCGAAAGCATTTACGCGAGCGAGCGGCGCGCGTTCGAATCGCAGAGAGCGGCTGTTGGGGCACAGGAGAGCAGGCTCTGCGACCGCTCAATCGCGATCAAGCAGTTGTGGGCGCTTAATCCATTTCACGCCATATCACATGCCCGCCCATGACGTGGGATCGCACGCGGTCGCGTGTGCTGAGGAGCGGGCGCGGAGGCGCGAGATAAGCCGTCTGATCTCATGATCGGATGGCTAGGATCAGCAGATCGTGAACATGCATTACACATGCGAGCAGGCGAGTGGCAACGCGGGCGGCGCCCCACTACTCCCACGATTGGGCTTTAGTGACGGTTTTATCCGTCACTAAAGACCCCTTATTTAATGTTTTGAGATTTAAATGACCAAATTGCCCTCACTCACAACTATAAAAGGAGACCCTCCACACAAAATTCTCATCTCTTCCTTCTCTTCTCTCCCT
This sequence comes from Thalassia testudinum, assembly GCA_037157565.1. Lineage (NCBI taxonomy): Eukaryota > Viridiplantae > Streptophyta > Magnoliopsida > Alismatales > Hydrocharitaceae > Thalassia > Thalassia testudinum. The sequence continues at coordinate 19,844,725 of JAZHRO010000050.1, forward strand.
CTCCAAAGCTCAAGAGAAGCTTGTCCCACACCTGGGATACTTCTCACGAGATAAAGTCAAATTTTCATCCCCCTTTCGGAAGTGGATCTCGTGACGACGACGACGTGCTGCCCCATTCCCATTCCTCTCACTTCATCCTCCTTTGTCTTGCTCCATTCCCCATCTTCTAGGTGTCGTCCTGTCCGGCTCGTCCTCCAAGCGACCGTCAAGGAGGATATCTCTCTCCCCATTCTTTTTACTGCTTTCTAGAGTAGATTTACTTCTTTCTAGAATAGATTTACTGCTTTCTTGTGTAATCATTTTCCCTTTTTCTAGTCGTAATGTTTAGTGTAACGAACAATCCTTCTGATAATGAATTCCATGTTTATTCTACATCTCCTTTGGTTTGCTTGTAATATTCTCTATCTCTCTCTCATTATCTCTCTCTTCTATTTATTGTAAATAGTTAGATAGTTTTAATCAATTAATTTACTTCGTGACAAATAAAACAAACGCGTGTTTTTAAATCAAACGTCCGCCTCCCTGAGTTCGACCCGGGATTTCTATTCCGGTATAAATTTTATTTGTTGAACACAAGTTCTTCACTTTCATACTACAACGACAGGTTTTTCAAAACCAAACATGTTAGTGTAGCAACTAGGATTGTTCAACAATTAATAATAAGAAGAAATATAAAGAGACCTACAAATTAGATCCCATCTATCTATGAGGGACCAGTGCTCATTTACAATTTGTACACAATAAACTGGTCTCTCCTGAAATAGTCTCTCATTCCTCGCTCTCCACATGCACCAGAGAGTCACTGCCATGCATAAATGTGGCTTCCCAGTTATCCCAAAACCATGCCATAAAGATTCCCATGATGGAAGCGACTCATTGCATGTTTTTCTCCAAATTGTGTCAGTGACCAAACAAGAGGAAAACAAATGATTCAAACTGTCAGTGTGCATCCCACAAAGATGGCACTCATGCAAAGCTATCCCCATCCTCCTGTGCCTTAAGGTCTCCTATTATCAGACCATCCCTTCTACATAACTAGACAAATATTTGTACCTTGGGAGGGGCCTTCAACAACCATAGTTTCTTATCAATATAATCACCTCCCATACCACTATTGGAACTCCTAATTTTTCCATAGGCACGTTGAGTTGTATAGATGCCATCCCATGCATAAGTATCCTCCACACTAGGTCTTGGATAGCTGGTTTGCAAGTCTGAAATCAAGCACTGCTTTTCTTCCCATAATTTGGTCTCCTCCCTGCATACCTCCGATTCAGCCAACTGCCAACATTTGCTAGATTCAGACCAAAAGTTATTTACCACCCCATCCTTATCAGTAGAAGCCAAGTAGACCCTTGGATAAGCCTCTTGTAAGACACCCAATGATGTCCATTGCTCTTTCCAGAAACTAAAGTGCCTCCATCTCCAAGAACCGGCTGCAATAAGTGCCAATTATCTCTGATAGCTTGAGTGACAGAACTCCAAAATGGGGAGGGTTTGGAGGGGTATAATCTATTCAGAGCACTATTGGAGCAGCCATAGCCATCATAAATAAGTTCAGACCATAACCTTTCCTCCCCATTTAGAATTTTGATAGCCCATTTAATCAATAAGGCTTCATTAAACTCTTTAAGTGCTTTAATCCCCAGTCCACCTTCTTCCTTGGGGTGATACAGATGCACCCATTTCAGTGGTTGCATGAACTTACCCTCATGTCGCACACCTCTCCAAAAGAATTTCTTTCGCATCAAATCCAACTGTTTCCAAATGATTTCGGAGCTTTGAAAATGGAAAAGTAGAAAATCGAAATGGAAGTGATAACAGAATTTAACAAGATTAACTTTCTACCCTTAGATAGGAACTTACTGTTCCATCCTTCTAGCTTAACAGAAATCTTGTCAAAGAGGGCATTCCAATCACCCTTCCATAGCTTTGAATACCTTAATGGCAGTCCCAAATATCTGATTGGTAGATTTGATAGAGGAGTTCCCAACGTGGCTGACAGTTCATATTGCTCCTACTCATTCATGCCAAAACATATTAGGGTGGATTTCTCCCTATTTAATCTCAAGCCAGATAGATCCCCAAAGATGTTCACCATATGTCCTAATGCTTGGGTTGCAGCAGTTGTCCCCTCAACAAAGAATACTGTGTCGTCTGCGTATTGGATTACAGGGGCCATAGCCCTTCTGTTAGGCAATGAGTATCCTCTGATGACATCAGCCTTAGCTAGTTTACAGGCATACCTGGCCAGTCTATCCATAGCAAGGTTGAAGACCAGCAAGGCTAATGAGCATCCTTGACTAACACCACATTGTGGTTGAATCCATGCCCCACATGGTTTGCCATTGATCAAAGGAGAGAAAGAAGAGGTTGTGATATAGCGCTTCATCCATTGGAACGAACCATAATGACGAGAACCCTCTTCTCTTAAAGACCTCCCAGAGATATGGCCATGAAATAGAGTCATAAGCCTTCTGGAAATCAACTTTCCACATAAAAGCTTTACATTTCCATCTGTGCCATCCACACACCATCTCCTGAGCCATAATAAATGATTCTTGCAAGGATCTGTTAGGGAGGAATGCTGATTGGATAGGATGAATCAGATTCTACAAGACCGACCTCAACCTATTTGCCAGTATTTTGCTCACCACCAAATACATTGGGTTTGAGAGTGAAATAGGCTTGAAATCAGAGAAACTTGATTAGCCCATATTTATGGGCTATTTAAATGTGTAAATGCCTAGATATTAAGATATCCTTAACATTTAGCTAGCATCTATTAGGATGTAAATAAATTACTTCATATTTTCTTAGCTTAATTGCATAATTCATTCATTGCATGCATTTAGAATTAACTTAGAATTGCATGCATTTGATTAGTTAATCAATTAGGTGAATTACTTGCATTGTTTTAATTTAACATGGAAGTTAAGGGTTTGTGCATAAATAACCATAATATTTTATTATTTTATTATTCTCTTCCTCCACAGGTAATGACTGCTTCTCCTCACGCAACCATTCACGCATAGCTGCAGGCATTCATTGGCCATGAAGAGCATCTGATCCCGCCTCTTTATTTTCAAATTCATCACCTGCAACTACAAAGGGAGGAGATGACCATGCAATGGGAGACACCGCCCCACTCCACCATCATATACTCCACTCCACCACTGTGGTCTCCAAGGTCGAGCTCCACCACACCGTGGACCGGCGAGGTGACATCTCGCCGCACCAATCCGATGAGCTTGGCCATCATAGTGCAACTACTAGATCATCCTCCCTGTCCACACACCACCAACACCATCCTCTTCATTTTCTTCTTCTTGCTCTGTTTTCATAACAAAACCATCCTTGCATCCTCCTTGCTGCACCTCAGCCCCACAGTCGCAGTAGCACGCAACCTCTTGCATGCGCTCCCTCGCCATTCCAGACCGCATGCCCTCCAGCTCCACCGCAGCAGGCACGCGCACCCCTTGCTGCGTGCACCGACCTCCATGCTCCAACCCTTAGCACACGCCCGTGCGTGCAGAGAGCACGCTACAGCAGCCACCGCGCCGTCGACGCTCGCAGCAGCAGCGGCTGCATGTCCTCCAGCCCACCGACCCTCACCCATGCGTGCAGAGCACACACTATAGCTACTGCTCCACCTGCGTGCAGAGCGTGTTGCACGTCCGCTCACATGCCCTCCAGTAGCTCTGCCCACGAGCAGAGTGTGCTACACCATTGCTCACATGCCGTCCAGCAGCTCCGCCCATGCACCTCTAGTATGTAGGGACGTCCGCTCACTGCGCCTCCAGTGAGCAGCACCTCCAGCGGCCTCCCGCACCGCGTGCGCGCATCCCCCTACGCTCCTCCTCCCTCCAGCCGTGTGTTGAGCTACTTCACAGTAGCAGCAACCAACCCATCGTCGCTGCCCCTCTCTGTTCCATCCAGCCATCTCGGGCTACCTCGCACTTCACCGCGACCACCATCGTGAAGCCCTCGCCTCACTCATCTCCTACGCCAAGTCTCACCTCCAGCCGTGGCTTGCTGTGCATGCATGCCAAGCTCGAAGGAATCTTCTGTTTTCTCATCAATTAGTTATTACATGCAATGCCATTGCCACCATTCTAATTTTTGGTTAATTAATATTTAATTGTGGATGTTTTATGGTATAACCCTCATGTTTTACATAAAATGCTCATTCAACATATCTAGCAGTTGTTAGCATATCCCAGAGGGGATTTTGACTCAATGTTTGGGGGAAAGTTTTGGTGAACAATTGTCTATCACTTTTGCGAGTTTAGATGGGCTAGTGTCTCCCTGTGGATATGACCCGCTCTTTTGAGTGGTTAATTTTTAATTGTTTTGATTAGTCAATTTTTCCACCACTTAGAAATACAATGACAAATCTTCTTAATCATCATTAATGAAAGTGAAAAATGACTTGTCAAAACTCTTTGCTCCTTGGACCTTCGGTAGCAGAAAAATAAAGGACCGGTTGTTCTTATCAAAGCTTGAATTCCCACTCTCAAATTCCTTGATGACCTCCATCACCTCACTGCCGACCAAGCTCCACAATTACTTATAAAAGAAAACTTGGATGCCATCAGGTCTAGGGGAGCCCTCACTATTTAGCTCTTTTATGGTGTCCATAGTTTCTTTCTTAGTTATGGTATCCATCAATCTGGAAGCCTACTCCTTAGAAAGTTTAGGTCCATCACTCACCGTCTTCCTCCACATGCCTCTAGCTGCAGCCTGTGAAGCATCCCTATAGTATCTGATGGCTTCCAATCTAATCTCTTGCATAGAGGAGATTCTTTGACCATTCTTGACTATGGAAGAGATTATGTTCGTCCTTCTTCAAGAACTGGCAGCGAGATGAAAATATTTGGTGTTGGCATCACCCTCCTTCAACCAAAGTTACCTTGATCTCTCCCTCCAATCCATCTCTTATTTCAAATCTTCCTCCGCCACCACTCCTTGCCACATTCTTCTATCAGCAAGTTCTTAGTCAGATAGAGGTCTTGCTGCCTCTTTTATATCCAAGCCCTTGATCTTCTCCAAAGCCTCTAAACGACTTTGTTGTCTCAACGTAGATATCACAACCCCATATTCTTTAAGCATTTTGTGCAAATCAGCCAGTTTAAAAGCAAACTTGACAGTAGCTGATCCTTCCACTCATTTGGCCCTCCACCACATCTCAATCATCTCAACAAAACCCGGTTCATGCATCCATGACCTTTTAAATTTGAAATAAGAGCCAGCCTGAATTTGTTCCCCACTGTCCCAAGCCAAGGGTGTGGTCTGAAAAAGGGTGTTCCAACCAATAAACTGTTGATAGATGGTACATTTCAAGGAGATTGGCATTTCCGAAAAATTTGTCAATCTTTGACATAAGGCTACTACCATTCCTCCAAGTAAACTCAGCACCAGAAGATGGTGATGAGAACCTCATCATGAACCCTAACTGGCACATTTTGACCTAAATAAGTGTACAAAAGCTCCTACAAAACCTAAAGGAAAGCCTAAATCAGGAATTACAAGTTGGAGTATAAAATAATTCACAAGGGTAAAACTGTAATTTTACCAATGCAATACATAAATGGGATTTCTAAGGGCCTAGACAAAGGTCAAACGGGCTTAAGAAGATAAAAAGTGGGATGATTCGATCAGGAGAGGGTTATGACAAAATCTGAGAATTAAATGACATTCTATAACCCTAAAACAAACCCGCTTTAATTCATGAAGTTTTAGGCAAGATAAAAATCAATTAAACCCTCTAAAATTCATGAAAAAATATCCCCTAGGGTTTAGAACATTCAATTTGGCCATTGGAACCCATCTTGACCTAGATTGAGAACCATACCCAGTTTTTAACCTAATTTAGGTTTTTATGCAAAATTTCCAATCAAACATGGTCAAACCTAAAATCCAACCTCACCATTGGATTCCTTAGATCCAAATTAGGGTTATACCAAAAGTTGGACCTAAGGAAAGGTCGCCTTGACCCACTTTACAAATTGGTCCTCAATAATTACTTTCTAACCCTTAACTTTTTGAACTCTTGCATTTACCCCCTCAACTTTCCTGTTGTTTCCTGCAAATCGATCCCTCTGCCACCCACAGCAGCAAGCCATACCTCCGGCGACTTTGCGCGGAGGATGGCGCTGCGCAGGGCATGGGAGCTGGCCCCAGACTTGAAAGGAGGATCCCCTGCGTTGTCCTCTTCTGCGTGGACCGGTTCCCATGCCTTGCCGACCACCATACCTCTCGTGCGAACCCACGAGAGGTATGGGTCTTCTTCCAGCCATGCCTCCGACGACTAGCCCATGCCTCCTCGCATTTCACTCCCAGCCAGCGGCTATTTAAGGAATGGCAGGGGCTGCCACTTCCGACATGTTTAATTTGGCCAGAGAACTCCCCCAAATTCGTCTCCTCCTCCCTTCGACCAATAGCCCGAAGCTTCCGGTGACTCTTTCTCCCTCTTCTCGTCACTCTACCACCATACCAGTGGCAGAGCCAGCTCCGCCATTCTCCTTCGCATCGCGCCATACCAGCGTGCATTCTCCGACCCTCTTCGTCATCACCATCATCTTCCCCACAAGGCGTCGTCTCCGGTGACGGCAGGAACGAACCGTCCACCTCTTGCCCCCCTTCGTCCGCTTAGCTAGGTAAAAACTCTTCCTCTTTCTCCCCTCTTTATTTCCCCCTTATCAATTGTTATTTTCAACCCCTCGACAGTCACCAACCACCACCATCATCCACACCTTCGGCAGACCACCGGCGAGGTGACCCTGCCACTCCACGCCTCCATCCACCTCGCCAAGCCCCTTAGAAGCTCCACCATCACTCCTTGATCATTTTCCCCTTTTTCATCGACCACCACACTCTCCACACACTGTCCCCGAACACACCCACCTGCACCTCTACAGTGTGCCCTAGGCATGCACCCACAGGTGTTCCCACGCCTAGCCGACCACCTCTGCACATTCGCCACACCATGGCGAAGCTCCCCAAGGCATCTGACAGGGCCACGAGGTTGTGTTCGTGTTTTCAAGTTTAGAGCCACCTCCACCATTGAAGCAGAGCTTGGAGCACGCTTGCAAGCTACTCCAGACCTCGCCAGCCCCAGGTTGCTAGCCCAGGTCGCGTGGATTCCCTTAGCGCATGACTCCATACCTTCAATTGCAGCTACAAGTCTTCACTGCGGCTGCAATCGAAGCATGACATCTGCTGAAGGTGTTCGCGAAACGAAGTTGGGACATTTAGTCCCACCTCGAAAGCTGACGAGTAGGAGACAACACTTAAATTGAAAAACTGCTATAGGCTCTTCGCCTCCAACTCATGGGGTGAGGTCCCTCGCCCACTCGACCCAGTCTCGTCTGCGACCCACGCCCCCACGGACCTGGCTGACCTGTTTACCCTGTATTCCTTGCACACCACCCACACCGGTGCGCCTGGACCCGGGTGTGCATAACCCGACCCGATTGCCAGGCTGCCTTTGAGAGAGCGAAGAGAGAAATAGAGAGAGAGAGACACGGGGAGGGTAGGGTTTAGGTTTTGCCTCTATGTGCGCAAGGAAGAAAGAAGGAGCTGCGGAGGAAGAAGAAGAAGAACAGCTGAGAGAAGGAGCAGCTAAGGCTGCAAAGAAAGAAAGAAGAAGAAGAGGAGGCACAGCAGCTGAAGGAAGTAGAAGTTAAAGACTTAGCCGCGCCAAAGAAGAAGAAGGCAGTGGAAGGAGCCAAAGAAGAAGGAGGAGCGCAGCACAGTGCAAGAAGAGAAGAAGAAGAAGAGAACTGTAAAGGCTAAGGAAGGGGGAGACGCAGCAGCTCAAGCAAAGAAGAAGCCAAAGAGGAAAAGTGAAGGAAGGAGTTGCCGCAGCAAGCAAAGAAGAAGAAGAAGGATCCTGAAGAAGCACTGTAGCAGGAGTCAGTTAAGGCATCTGATTCAAAGAATCAGACGTCTAAGAGAGAAAAGACAGAGAAAAGAGAAGAGAGAAAGAAAAGAGAGAAAGCAAAGAGAAGAGAAGAAGGAAGAAAAAGAATTTATTTCTTTTTATTTTTGTCTCTAGCATTTATCTTCCTTGCATCAGTATTGAAAATATTTGAAATTGTGATATCTTGCTTCTAAATACCGAATTGCTCCCTGAGTTCGACCTTGGAATGTTTTTGAATTTCAAGTAATAAATTAAATTAAATTAAATTGATCATCGTTTTTCGCAACATACTACAACGTACCTTTCTATATCGCGAACAAACGACCGCATCAGTTTTTGGCACCGTTGCCGGGGAGCAACGGGCATTTTAGAAGCTATTAAGTCACAATTTCTGATTGACAACTGACTTAATTTCTCTTTCATTGTGCAGGTATAGGAAGACAAGAAGAAACAGGAAGCCGCACACCAACCACACCAAGGGACAGGTAATCTTCTATCCTCTTAAGCCCCTTAAATTCCAAAGAGAAAAAGAAAAAAAAGAAGATCAATCTAGGGCTACCTGTCTTTTATACATAGTAAATCACAAGAGTTGCCTACTTTTTAATTTTAACACATTCTATTTGCATATCCACTAAAGGTAATTAGGGCTAAAACCTTCTTGCTTGAGCCCTAGTTACCTAATCCTGAGGCAACTAACTGGACCAATTAGAGCCAACTTAGGATTCTAAGCTAGGGTTTTAGAGACACATCTTCTAATCAAGAATTGAAAAATCCCAAAAGAAGTGTGCCTAAGCCATTGATTGAAAAGATCTATTAATAGAAACCCTAAGCAATCCGGCTCTTAAATCACTTGAACCATAAAAAGAAAGGACCTAATAAGCTCTCACAGGAACTAATAGGTGAAGTTGATCCCTTGGATCAACCAACCTTTAAATTAGGTCACTTTTTACACAAAAAGGTTAAAGTTCAAGTGAAACCCTAAGCACCTTGATCCTAATTAAAAGTGGTAGACTTAAGAGGTTAAGGTCCCCATTCTAGTCTACCTAGAATCTCAGTGACAAGAGAGGTCGGGTTGGAGAAACCCTGTAACCCGTGGGGGTGCTCTACCGTGTAGGGGTCTTTGCAAGACTCACCCTCTCTGGCTACTCAGATAATTCTCAGGTGGACGACCTTTTTTATTAAGGGGTATCATCCGCCCAGAACCTCTATAGTCACCCAACATTTTGGGTGTCTTGATTGGGTTGGCACATGCTAACCTCGTCCAATCCATCAGTGCATGTTGGATAGGAGGTCCTTGAAACCTCTACTAGAAATTCACTCTCCCCGAGGCCAAGCCTCGGTACCCTTGTTTGTGCGACAACCACTTCACATAGACCTCTCTTCTGACTCTGAACCTGATTCCCCTTCTTCCACAATGGCTCAGCCTGTTGAAGAAGAGAATAATCTTGAGCACCAACTCCAGAGACTCAATGATCTCTTCCAAAGCTTCATGAACCCACCATAGCGCCCCATGATGCGAGATCACTATAATCCCGCTACGGTGGCAATTGAGCCTCGAGCCAGGATCCCAACTGGAGGACCTGATTCCGAATTGAAGCCCAACATGATTCATGCCATACCCAAATTCTATGGGCTTAACTCTGAAGACCCCTTCCAGCATATCAAACAGCTTAAGCATCTGGCCCAGACCTTCAGGTCAGATGCACAAAATCGGGATATCTTGCTCATGAAGATGTTCTCTTTCTCCCTTATGGACAAGGCGGCTCATTGGTATTAGATGCAGACCCACCCAATCAACACTTGGGAAGAACTTCAGTCCGAATTTTTGAAGAAGTTCTTCCCCGTTAGTCGGACAAACGCCTTGCGCCATCAGATTACTCACTTCATGCAATAGACGAGAGAACCTCTTCATGAGGCATGGGATCGATTCCAAGATCTCATGAGAAAGTGCCCCCATCACGGAGTTCCTTAATGGGAACAAGTCCAGTCTTTTTAGCAAGGACTCCGTGAGGATATTAGACTGTTCGTCAATGCACCTTGCGGAGGAAATATCATGGGTCAACATGAAGACAGTGTGGGAGATTCTTGAGAATATGTGCGAGAACTCCATTAACAATGACTCCATGGGATTATTTGACAGGACGAATACCCGCGCAGCGACAAACCTTAGAGGGGCACATGAGATGCAGGGCCTATCCACATCGGTTGACCTGGAATTAATGGCCAGTCGATTGGACAAGGTCTCAATCATTGAGAAGAAGGTGGATGAGCTAACTCAGCACTTGCAGTGAGCCACCTCTGCACAGAGCTCCTTCGCACAGCCCCCTCCAGCACGAGAAACTGTGCAGAACATTTTCCACCGACCTTCTCCTGGGATGGACTCTTATCCACCCCCATCTGACTCTAGGACCGAAGGGACCTCCGATCCTTTCTATCCTTACCGAGGGAACCCTACTCCCCCATTCTTCGACTTTTCTGAGGCTTCACAGACTTGCGAGGACCTCAACGCCATCCAAAATGACCTATTTTCAAACACCTACAACCCTGGATGGCGAAACCATCCCAATTTCCAGTGGGTAGGAAATTCTCAGAACCCAAGACCACCCTTTCAGCCTTGTCCACAAGCCCCTCATCCTTATCAGCCACCTCAGCCTCGGCCCAACCCAACTTATCCATCCAGGCCCAACCAAGATCAAATGTCCCTTATCCTCCAGACTCTAGCTGACATTCAAAGAACGAATGCGGCTATCCAGAAGCAACATACGGACGAAATCACAGAGGTCTACAACCAACTTGCCTAGTTGGCAAATTCTCGTCAACCGGGCACACTTCCTTCTCATCTTCTTCCTAACCCGAATAGCGTGCCGACCCAGCAGCACGTTATGAACCCAAATCTAGGCCAGGCACACTTGATCTATCAGGCCCCTTCTGTTCCATCAACTGATGGGATGGAAGCATCAACCTCCAATGTGGGTTACCAACAACAGTAGCCCATCCTACCAACCCCCAACCAGAACCAGGCAGGAATAAATTCTGTAACAACCCGTAGTGGTATGGCAACACAAGATCCACCATATCCAGACAACTCCAAGCCTGGTAGTGACCCAAACCCTAGGACAGTCATCCAGGATGTTCCTATCCCTATCCCAGATCAAAAACCTGGACCTATCCTAGAGGAACCAACCAAGGTTCCATTTCCCAAGGCCTTGACCAAGGGAAAGCGGACAACTAAACCCGTGGCTCCTGAGGAGGACCTGGTCAAGCTCTTTGAGCAGGTCCAAATAAACATCCCCTTGATGGATGCAATCCGCCATGTACCGGCTTACGCACGATTCTTGAAGAACGTATGTATACCTCAGCGTAAGCCGCGAACCAAGAGTAGGAGCCCAATTGTACTGTCAGAGCAAGCCAGCTCTGTAATCTTAAGCAGACTCCCACCCAAGGCAAAAGACCCAGCCACTCTCCTGATTTCATGTAAGATTGGTGAGACCCAGTTTGATAGAGCATTATTGGATCTAGGTGCCTCCATAAACTTGATCCCCACATCCCTACTTAACCACCTAGAAGAATCTAAACTGAAACTGATTGAGGTGACATTGCAGTTAGCAGAACGATCTATCAAGTCACCTAAGGGAATTCTTGAGGATGTTATTGTTAGGGTGAGTGATTTCTACTTCCCTGTAGATTTCATAGTTTTAGATATGGACGCACCTAAAAACCCAAGGGATACACCAATCATACTAGGGTGACCTTTTCTGGCCACTACAAGGGCCAACATAAGCTGTGAAGAGGGCCAAATAGAACTAAAATTTGGGAATCAGACTCTCAAAGTTGATATCTTTATGGCCCAACAAGGGATTAATTATGGTATTGTTGAACAAATTTGTGATATCAAAGCCATGGTTGATGAACCATAAATTGAGGACAACATGATTATCCCTCATCAACCACAACAAGATCTAAAACCGCAATTAGAGGAGTCAGAACTTGACCCAGACAGACCCATAGCTCCTACCCTTGTACCCCACACCCACTTTGAACCACCCACTGCTGCTGATAACCCCATTCTTGAACTCAAACCCCTTCTCGATCATTTTAAATATGTCTTTTTGTGTTCCAATCAGACATTTCCTGTGATTATAAACTCCAAACTCACACGTGACCAGGAATCCCATCAGATTGCTGTTCTCCAGCAACATCGCAGAGCCATTGGCTGGACTCTCAATGATTTGACTGGAATAAGTCCCTCTTATTGCACACACCGCATCTATTCTGAAGAGGGCACTCGACCTTCACGTGAGATGCTGAGACGTCTGAATCCCAATCTGCAGGAGATCATGAAAATGGAGATCATCAAGTGGTTAGATGCTGGGATCATCTACCCGATCTCTGACAGTCGCTGGGTGAGCCCAATCTAGGTTGTGCCTAAGAAGGCAGGACTCACCACCATCACGACTGAAATCGGAGAGGTCATACTACCCGTATAGCCAACTCGTGGAGAGTCTGCATAGATTACTGAAGACTCAATTCCTCCACGAAGAAGGATCATTTCCCTCTACCGTTCATTGATCAAATTCTTGAGAAGTTAGCGGGAAATAGATTCTTCTACTTTCTTGATGGGTACTCCGGTTATAACCAAGTGGCGATTCATCCAGAGGACCAAGAAAAGACCACGTTCACCTACCCCTTCGAGACGTATGCGTTCTGAAGGATGCCTTTCGGTCTCTACAATGCACCTGCAACCTTTCAGCAGTGCATGCTTGCCATATTCTCTGATATGGTAGGTGATTATCTGGAAGTCTTCATGGATGACTTCTCAATTTTCGGGGCATAATTTGATGATTGCCTCCAGCACTTGGTTCACATACTCAGGTGTTGCATTGACGTAAATCTGGTTCTTTCCTGGGAGAAATGCCACTTTATGGTGCCTGAGGGGATCGTCCTGGGACACTTAATTTCTGAGCGAGGCATCCAGGTGGATTGAGCCAAGGTTAATCTGATTTCTAGACTTCCTATACCTAGCTTGATCAGGGACATCCGATCTTTTCTGGGGTACGTCAGTTTTTACCGTCATTTCATCCCTGATTTCTCTAAAATCACGCACCCCCTGACTACTCTTCTCTCCAAAGATGTCCCCTTTGAGGTTTCCAAGGAATGCACTCAAGCTTTTGAGATCCTTCGTGACCGAGTCACCCAAGCCCCGATCCTACAGTCCCCTGATTGGTCTCAACCCTTTGAGATCATGTGCGATGCATTTGACTTTGCTATAGGAGCGGTTCTTGGGAAAAAGATTGACGAGAAACCCGTGGTCATTTACTACACTAGCAAGACACTTGACGAGGCTCAACGTAACTACACGGCTACGGAGAAAGAGCTGCTAGCTATAGTATTTGCCCTCGAAAAATTCAGATCTTATCTCTTGGGTTCTTACGTCATAATCTACTTGGATCACACAGCTGTGAGGCATCTCCTTGCAAAGAAGGATGTGAAGCCTCGATTAATTCAATGGATCTTGCTGTTGCAAGAATTCGACCCCGAGATTTGCAACAAGGCGGGAAGCTAGAACGTGGTAGATGACCACTTGTCTCACCTTCCTTCTGAGATCATCGACCCTTCTGGACCCATCACAGAGCATTTTCCTGAAGAGCACCTCTTGACTATTGGTACCAGGCTTCCATGGTTTGCTGATATAGTAAACTATTTGGCATCACACCAGATCCCATTTGATTGGCCAAAGGCCAAGAAAGACAAATTGCGCTCCAACACCAAGTACTACATCTGGGAAGACCCAAACCTATTTCGCATAGGTGCTGACCAAATCATCCGGCGAAGTGTCCCGTAGGGCAAAATCAATGACATTCTCTCTTTCTGCCATGACTAGGCATGCGGTGGCCATTTTTCTGGGCATAAAACCGCATCAAAAATCCTCCAGTGTGGCTTTTACTGGCACACTATCTTCAAGGACGCATACAGTCACTATAAGGCATGCAGTCATTGTCAAACTTTGGGCAACATGAGCCATCGCGACATGATGCCTTTACAGCTGATTCTCGTATGTGAGATCTTCGATATTTGGGGGATTGATTTTATGGGCCCCTTCCCTATCTCGGATGGCTTCGAGTACATTTTACTCGCTGTGGACTACATGTCTAAATGGATCAAAGCCATTCTGACCCGAACCTGTGATCATAAGATCGTCATCAAATTCATTCATCAGAATATCTTTTCACGGTTTGGGATTCCTCGTGCAATCATCTCTAATGGAGGGACCCATTTTACCAATGCTCAGTTCAGGTCACTAATGACCAAATACGGGGTGTCTCATCGAATCTCTACTCCTTATCACCCCCAGACTAATGGTCTAGCTGAGCTTTCAAATCGAGAGATCAAGAAAATTTTGCAGGTTATTGTTCGACCTGACAGGAAGGACTGGTCATCTCGACTTCTGGAAGCTTTGTGGGCTTATAGGATCGCCCATAAGACCCAATTAGGCATGTCTCCTTTTAGATTGGTGTACAGGAAGGCATGTCACCTTCCCGTCGAACTAGAGCACAAAGCCTATTGGACAGTATGGAGCTGCAACTTAGATCTTTCTAAGGTTGGAACCCATAGAAAGCTTCAAATAAGCGAGATTGATGAATTACGCCTTGATGAGTATGAGAACTCGCGAATCTACAAAGAGCGGGTTAAAGCCTTTCATGACAAGCACATATCTAGAAAGATCTTCCACCTTGGTCAGAAGGTCCTACTCTTCGATGCCCGACTTAAACTCTTCCCTGGGAAACTGCGATTCAAATGGGTCGAACCATATCTTGTCCGACAGATTTTTGGAAATGGAGCCGTCGAGATCAGTCCACTCAGCCACGATTCCGAACCTTTCGTCGTGAACGGTTAGAGACTCAAACCGTTCATTGACATACCCAATATAGATTTGGCTAAGTCATCATTTATCCTCCATTCTCCTTGAGCTTATTGCGCCCAGCTGATGGTGTAAAACTCAGCGCTTAACAAGAGGCAGCCCGTCATTCTTTTTGAAAAACCAAAACCATTTCTGACATTTCTTTGCACTTTAGGTTCATTCCTTAAGACAGCCAACTTCACCTCAAGTACTCGTACCTGAGATTAGAAATCGTCCGCAATAGTCACCTCGACCCATCCACTCACCTAAATACTTGTGATAATGCTTGAACCTGACCAAATAAAAATCCACCTAATGTACAATGAAGACATTGCAAACCTTAGGCATGGGGGGTATGAAAGTGCAATGAAATAAATAACAATAAAAGGTTTCAACAAAAAAAATTCCATATAAAAAAAAAAACTTTGGAGGAGGAGAAAAGAGTAAAATGATAAAAAGGAGCACAAAAAAGAAAGGGATAGTCATTAGTAAGAAATTAAGGAATTAACCAAAGTTCTACACCACATTAAGGAAAAGTAAAGCGAAAGTGCACAATAAGATTATTAAGAATGCAAACCTTGGGCATTCTTGGCTAGACTCTTAGTACCCATTAAGATCTAGATATTCCTCAAGGGGTTGAGCAAAATGAAAAGCTTAAGTATTAAGTCTAAGGCTTAGGAAGTATTCGGCCTCGTTAACTGACTTTCGATTTACGGGACTCAGTAACCTAAGCACCTAAAATCCACACACAGTCTGGTTCAGTGAGCATAAATATCAAAATCACGCAGAAGCGTTTCAAATATTTTGTAAATGTCACCTAGATTAGGAGCGGCCGATCAACACAAGTTGATTTGGACGAGTTCCCGACGCGGAGAGGTGGGAAATTTCCCTCGAAGATGAGTAACAACATATCATCTCCTCGGTGCTTGTCTCCTAGGATATTTACATATCCTACTGGGGGCATGTAAGCACTCTGCTGGTTCAGATTCTATGAATGGCATTATCACAAAGTGTCAATTGCCAGGGTCTGAATTCAGCCACGAATCACCATGGACGGGATTATCTCAAAATCTTGAAAGCCAAGGTTCTGGGGGTTACCATGGGCGATGCTATCTCAAAGCATCGACTACCAGGGACCTTTGAGGATTGATGATGGGGACAAGAAATCCGATACAAATTGTATTGTGAAGCCAATCCTAAGCTAGAATTAAAAGGAAAAGAGAGAAAACTCTCCAAACAAATAAACCTTCTGTCTCTCTCTTACAAAATGAACTGTAAACTGAACCAAGGCTAAAAATATCTCAAGCACGGGTGCTTTAACCACGGAGTCTAATAAACCTTAGGATAGTTCCTGAGGGCCTTAAAAACCTTTGCTAAAGATTGAGGCTAAGCTAGATAGATCTGGATCTTGGTTGGTACTAGAGTACCTTTTAGGCCCATGATTGGCATTTTGACCTAATCAAAGAGACAAAGAGAAGGAAAAGCACTTATCAAAATTGATGAAAGAAATTTATGGTCTAAAACAGAGGTTAAAACCTTAAAATTTTGCTAAGGGACTAGCAAAAGCTAGGCATGGGGGTATGATGAGAACCTCATCATGAACTCTAACTAGCACATTTTGACCTAAATAAGTGTACAAAAGCTCCTACAAAACCTAAGGGAAAGCCTAAATCAGGGAATTACAAGTTGGAGTATAAAATAATTCACAATGGGTAAAACTACAATTTTACCAATGCAATACATAAATGGGATTTCTAAGGGTTAAGACAAAGGTCAAACGGACTTAATAAGATAAAAAGTGAGATGATTCAATCAGGAGAGGGTTATGACAAAATCTGGGAATTAAATGACATTCTATAACCCCAAAACAAACCCGCTTTAATTCACGAAGTTTCAGGAAAGATAAAAATCAATTAAATCCTCTAAAACTTATGAAAAAATATCCCCTATTATTTAAAACCTTCAATTTGGCTATTGGAACCCATCTTGACCTAGATTGAGAACCATACCTAATTTTTGACCTATTTTAGGTTTTTATGCAAAATATCCAATCAAACATGGTCAAACCTAAAATCCAACCTCACCATTGGATTCCTTAAGTCCAAATTAGGGTTATACCAAAATTTTGACCTAAGGAAAGGTCGCCTTGACCCACTTTAAAATTGGTCCTCAATAATTACTTTCTGACCCTTAACTTTTGAACTCTTGCATTTAACCCCTCAACTTTCCCATCATTTTCTGCAAACTGGTCCCTCTGCCACTCACAGCAGCAGGCCATACCTCCGGCGACTTTGCGTGGAGGATGGCGCTGTGCAGGGCATGGGAGCCGGCCCTAGACATGAAAAGAGGATCCCCTACGTTGTCATCTTCTGCATGGACCGATTCCCATGCCCTACTGGCCAGCATACCTCTCATGCGAACGCACGAGAGGTATGGGTCTTCTTCCGGCCATGCATCCGATGATTAGCCCATGCCTCCTCCTCACGTTTCACTCCCAGCCAGCGCCTATTTAAGGAACGGCAGGGGCTACCGCTTTCGGCAAGCTTAATTTGGCCAGAGAACTCCCCCAAATTCGTCTCCTTCTCCCTCCGGCCAATAGCCCGAAGCTTTCGGTGACTCTTTCTCCTTCTCGTCGCTCTGCCACAGTACCAGTGGCAGAGCCAGCTCCACCATTCTCCTTCGCGCCTCACCGTACCAGCATGCATTCTCCGACCCTCTTCGTCATCGCCGTCATCTTCCCCACAGGGCGTCGTCTTCGACGATGGTAGGAACGAGCCGTCCGCCTCCTGCCCCCTTCGTCCACTTAGCTAGGTAAAAACTCTTCCCCTTTATCAATTGTTATTTTCAACCCGTCGACAGTCGCCAACCACCACCATCATCCATACCTCCGACAGACCACCGGCGAGGTGACCTCGCCACTCCACGCCTCCATCCACCTTGCCAAGCCCCTCAGAAACTCCACCATCACTCCCTGATCATTTTCCCCTTTTTCATCGACCACCACACTCTCCACACACTGTCCCCAAACACACCCACCTGCACCTCTACAATGTGCCCTAGGCACGTCCCCACAGGCATTCCCACACCTCGCCGACCACCTTTGCACATTCGCCACACCTTGGCGAAGCTCCCCAAGGCATCTGATAGGGCCGTTAGGCCGTGTTCATGTTTTCAGGTTCAGAGCCACCTCCACCATTGAAGCAGAGCTTGGAGCAAGCTTGCAAGCTACTCTAGACCTCGCCAGCCCCAGGTTGCTAGCCCAGGTCACGTGGATTCCCTTTGTGCATGACTCCAGACCTTCAATTGCAGCTACAAGTCTTCGCAACAGCTGCAATCAAAGCACGACATCTGTTGAAGGTGTTCTGCGAAACGAAGGTGGGACATTTAGTCCCACCTCGGAAGCTGACGAGCGGGAGGCGACACTTAAATTGAAAAACTGCTATAGGCTCTTCCCCTCCAACTCAAGAGGTGAGGTCCATCACCCACTCGACCTGGTCTCGTCCGCGACCCATGCCCCCGCAGACCTGGCTGACCCATTTACCCTGCACTCCTCGCGCACCACCCACACCAATGCGCCTGGACCCAGGCGTGCGTAACCCGACCCGATTACCCGGCTGGCTTTGAGAGAGCGAAGAGAGAAATAGAGAGAGAGACGCGGGGAGGGTAGGGGTTAGGTTTTGCCTCTGTCTGCATAGGGAAGAAAGGAGCTGCAAAGGAAGAAGAAGAAGAGCAACTGGGAGAAGAAGCAGCTGAGGCCACAAAGAAAGAAGGAAGAAGAGGAAGCGCAACAGTTGAAGGAAGCAGAAGTTGAAGACTTAGCCACGCCAAAGAAGAAGAAGAAGGCAAAGGAAGGAGCCAAAGAAGAAGAAGGAGGAGCGCAGCATAGTGCAAGAAGAAAAGAAGAAGAAGAGAAGAACTATAGAGGCTAAGGAAGGAGGAGACGCAGCAGCTCAAGAAAAGAAGAAGAAGAAGCCAAAGAGGAAAAGAGAAGGAAGGAGTTGCTGCAGTAAGCAAAGAAGAAGAAGGAGCCTGAAGAAGCACTGTCACAGGAGTCAGTTAAGGCATCTGATTCAAAGAATCAGACATCTGAGAGAGAAAAGATAGAGAAAATAGAAGAAAGAAAGAAAAGAGAGAAAGCAAAGAGAAGAGAAGGAAGAAAAAGAATTTATTTCTTTTTATTTTTGTCTCTAGCATTTATCTTCCTTGCATCAGTATTGAACATATTTAAAATTGTGATATCTTACTTCTAAATATCGAATTGCTCCCTGAGTTTGACCTCGGAATGTTTTTGAATTTCGAGTAATAAATTAAATTAAATTGATCATCGTTTTTCGCAACATACTACGACGTACCTTTCTAAATCGCGAACAAACGACCGCATCAGATGGGTATTCACTTAAACCCAAATTTTGGACCAAAAATTGGAATCCAAGGGATGCACTATCCACTACACCATTTGTCCTATCTCTTTTTGTTAACGCAGAGTTAAAATCCCCCCCACCAACCAAGCAGCCCCTTGTATAAGTTCTGTAGTTGCAACCCAATCATCCCATAATTCCTACCTCATCGATGCAAGACATGGCCCATATACACCAGTGATGAAATACACATCTTCCCCTTGACATCTTTTGAACTTACATGTCACCAAATGTCGGGCTTTATGCACCTCTAGCAATTGAAGACAAGCCTTTCTCCTCCAGAGAGCGATCCCACCTGATTTGCCTTGAACATTGAGAGACACATTCAGTCATCCCCACATTCTTTAAGTCAGTCTTGGTCCTATCCTCTTCGTTCTCAATGTGTGTTTCTTGAATTATGGCACAATCAATCTTCCACTCTCTCAAATACCTTGAGAGGGAAGCCCTCCGACTCTTGTTGCGCAACCCACGCATGTTCCATGTGAGGATTCTCATTGTCCTCCAAGGGAATCCCCCCTATTTGCATCCTAGGCCCTACCCACCTTCATAATAGCAGCCACCAAGTTTTCATCAATTTTCACAGCCGTGGTCAATCTTCTCTATCTAAGTTTATAAGGAGATCTACCCACACCTCCTTTGGTACATGTCCCAGCTCCAAATTTCATACCTTCTACTGCATTTGACTTGGATTGGGGTTGCCTAGAAGTATTTGAAATCTCTTGTAGGATCCTCTCTTCCGCTACATCTGACAAAGGTTGAGTTGTTGCCCCATCCTCCACCATAGCAGGTTCCATTAGCGCCAACTCCATTACTTCCTCCTTCTCCCCAAGATGGTGATGATCCTTATGCTTCTTGGGCATAGGTGCCTCATCAGGGTCATCCTACCCATCTGATGCACCACATCCTCCACACTAGTCACCTCCGCATAAGACGGCTTATCTTGACAATTCTCCCCATCACTATCGCTCATTGTGAAGCCTACTGTTAGAAGCCAGGAGCTCACCCCACATCGGAGAATTATCCTTTCTGGGATAGAACCTGCTTTGAAGACATCCACCAAGACACTCATAACCCGACCATCTCCTTTCATTAAACCAACCTCCGCATCTTCGGCTAGAGTAGCAAAGCCTGCAATCATGTTATGCAATATTTACAATGCATTATGCTAATATTATACTAAGAACATGCATTAATAGACATTTTTTGTTATTCAGATATATGCACATCACACCCCCATGCCTATCTTTTGCTAGTCCCTAGCAAAAACTATATGCTATTTATAAAAGAATTAGGTTGGATTTCTTGGGCAAAAGTTATTCTTCAACACTAGGAGATTTTTACTAAGAACCTGAACTACAAAGACACAACAGCGCCCGGGTGTCTACCAAAATGAAGACCGCCTCAAGCCCTCACCTTATTCAAAGGAAGATCTTTTCTTCTTTTCTAATTTTCTTTTTTGAATTTTTGTGTTTAGGGTTTAGGAGCAGCCTTCTACAACCACTCAACCCACCCAAGACTTGAAGGGAACCCTAAGTTCTAAGCATCTTTGTTTGAAATGTGATAGAGTCACGATCGGCAATTAGAACAGACTTTGGGTTTCTACGCCCCTAGGTGACCTTTAAAAGAAATTCTACCTAAAGGTGTATCTATTCGACCGGTAGCTTTCTTCCTACTTTTATTTTTATAGGGTCAACACAAGGGCAAACTCGATGTATATCTCCCTGGCTTATTCTACTTCTCCACTTCTTCCTAAGTGTTTTGGAATTATACGTGCATTTCTTGGGCTGTTACCCATGATAACTTGCCAGCCATACTCGTGCAGTGAAGTGTGGCTTATTTGTTTTTCTTTCTTTTCTCCTTTTTTATTTTTTCCTTTTATTTCTAGAATTTTTTTTTTAAGTAGGTGGCTTTCCTGATCTAAGATTTACCTAAAGGCAGCAAGAAAAGAATGGTCGTGTGACTGGGCTCTGACAACCTACCTATCGGCTGTTACCCACGATAACTTGCCAGCCATACCACCCTAGAAGGTTCATTAGCTACCCAATTACCATTAAAACTGTCGAAAAGTGAGTCAGTGCAAATAGTGTATAGATGCTTAGACTTAAAATCCCCTCAAATCAGAGGGCAGGTTGATAAGTCCTGTACTTATCACCCCAACTTATTTAACCAATTTGAAGTAAATTCAAAATGTCGAGGACTCGATAAGCAACTCCACATTTTAGTGGACACCCGAGCTTATTAAGCCCGAAGACCTAAAGGGTCTATGTGTTCAAATCCTACTGTATTATTCTCTTAGGCTGAAAAATCCTAATGCCAAATTATTCTTCCCTAATTCAAATTTTTTTTCATTTTTTTAATAAAAAATAGAAAAAATAAGTAGAATTTACAAGAATTCCACAGAGCTGACAAAATGATTCAGAAATGAATCCACCCCCACATGCCTAGCTGATGCAATGTCCTCATTAAAAATAAAAGGCAGGAAAGGTAGAATGTAGAAGATATCACCTAAATATGATTCTTAGGTTAGCTCTGAGTTAGACTGTACATGTGCTGAGTTTAATGCCATCAGCTAGGCAAAGTCCAACCAAAAAAATCATGATATGAGTAGTGCAACCATATTTGAGACGGGTTCTAGAACAATACGATCAAAAAAAGGCTTCAGACGTTGACCATTGACTTTAAAAGAATTACCCATCTTTGGGTCAGAGATTTAAATAGTCTCGTTTCGAAATATCTGATCGATGATGAACGGGCTATTCCATTTTGACCTAAGTTTGTCGGGAAAGAGCTTAAGTCGAGAATCAAAAAGCCAAACATTCTGGTTCGACTCAAAGCTCTTTCGGGATATCAATTGGTCATGAAGAGCTTTGGTCTGAGTCTTATAAATCTTATCATTCTCGTATACATCATTTCTAAGCTCCTCCAACTCAGATGTTGGAGTTTCTTGGTCTTTCCAGCTAAACTCAAATCCAAATTACATTGCTTGATTGCCCAGAATGTCCTATGTTCAATCTCTATGGGTAAATGGCAGACCTTTCCATACACCAGATGAAACGGTGACATGCTGATAGGCATTTTGTACGCCGTACGGTAGGCTCAAAGAGCGTCCTCAAGCTTTTGAGTCCAATCTTTACGATCAGGCCTAACCATTTTCTACAAAATATCCTTGATCTCTCTATTGGAGATCTCGGCCTGTCCATTCATCTGGGGGTGGTAAGGTGTGGAGATTCTGTGATTTATGCAGTATTTTGCCAATAAACTACGGAACTGGGCATTAGTGAAATGAGTACCACCATCATTGATGATGGCCCTCGGAATCCCGAATTGAATGAAGATGTTCTTGACAAAATCAACGACCACCTTATGGTCATTGGTTCGGGTGGGAATGGCCTCAATTTACTTGGACACGTAATCAACAACAACAAGAATGTACTGGTGTCCAAATGAAGGGAGGAAGGGTCCCATGAAGTCGATTCCCCAAACGTTGAAGATTTCAACGGGAAGAATTGGGTTTAGAGGCATCAATCTCTTTTAGTTATACTCCCAAGTGCCTGGCATCGGGAACATGACCTCGAGAATTCCTGGGCATCCTTGATTAAAGATGGCCAATAGAATCCAGATTGTAAAATTCTTGCAGCCATCTTTTTCCGAGAGAAATGTCCACCACACCTAGATGCATGGCAGAACTCGAGTATACTTTATAATTCATTCTCCGGAACACAACAACGAATAATCCGATCAGAGCTGATGTGGTACAGTTCAAGGTCCTCCTAGAAGTAATATTTGACCTCAGATTTGAGTCTATCTCATTGTCACTTGGTCTAATCCTAGGGGATTTGACCAACAGCCAAATAATTTACAATGTCTGCAAACTGCAAGGTTTAGACTCCTTACACTGTAAGAATAGTTTCATCCGAAAAAGTATCAGCAATCGGAATATCTAGACAAGAAGAATCCCTTAGAAGTCTTGAAAGATGATCCGCCACCACATTCTGTGCCTCGGATTTATCTTTAATTTCAAGATCAAATTCTTAAAGTAGAAGAATCCATCGGATAAGCCAGGGTTTGGCATCCTTTTTGGCCAAGAGATGTCTCAAGGCTGAGTGGTCAGTGTAAATTATAACGTGAGACCCTAAGAGATAAGCTCTGAATTTCTCTAAAGCAAATACTACAACTAGCAATTCCTTCTCAGTAACTGTGTAATTCCTCTGGGCCTCGTCCAGAGTTTTGCTAGCATAGTAGATAACAGAGGGCTTTCTGTCAATCTTTTGACCCAAAACAACCCCGACCCTGTAATCAGAAGCGTTGATCATGATCTCAAATGGGGTTGTCCAGACCGGTGGTTGCAACACTGAAGCACAAGTGAATGCCGTTTTAAGAAAATCAAATGCCTTATGGCATGATTCTTTGAAATCAAACGGTGTATCTTTGGCGAGAAGGTTGCTCAGACAGCGAGCAACCTTAGAGAAGTCCTTGATGAACCTCCTATAGAATCCCACATGACCAAGAAATGATCGAATTTATTTAATAGATGCAGGAGGAGGAAGTTTGGAGATAGCATCAACCTTAGCTTTATCAACTTCAATTCCCCATTCAGAGATTACATGACCCAAGACGATTCCTTCTTGTGTCATGAAATGGCTCGTTTCCCAACTAAGGACCAATCTTGTTTTGATGCATCTTTTAAGGATCATTTCAAGATTAGCCAGGCAAGAATCAAAGAATTCTCTGAAAATAGAGAAATCATCCATGAAGATTTCCATGAACTCCCCACCATGTCAGAGAATATGGCTAGCATACACCTTTGAAAAGTCGCAGGTGCATTACATAAGTCGAATGGCATTCTACGAAAAGCAAAGGTTCCGTAGGGACAAGTGAAAGTTGTTTTTTCCTGATCCTCAGGATGGATAGGGACTTGATTGTATCCCGAGTAACCATCTAAGAAATAGTACTTTTGCTCAGCTAGTCATTCAAGGATTTGATCGATGAAGGGCAAATCGAAATGATCTTTTTTCGTAGCTATGTTCAGCTTCCTGTAATCGATATAGACCCTCTAAGTGGAAGCTAAACGAGTTGTGACAAATTCTCCTTTCTCATTAGTCATAACAATAATCCGAGCTTTCTTGGGAACAATTTGCACAGGACTTACCCAAGGACTATCTGAGATTGGATAAATGATTCCTGCATCGAGCCACTTAATTATTTCCTTCATGACCACTTCTCGCATATTAGGGTCTAATCTCCTCTGCATTTGGCAAGAAGGGCGAGATCCATCTTCTAAGAATATTCTTTGATTGCAGTAAGATGGCTCGATCCCCCTAAGGCCTTGAATGGTCCAACCAATTGCCTCCTTATGTTCCTTTAGGACTTTGATTAGTTTAATTTCCTGCTCCTGAGTTAATCTAGAACTGATAATCATAGGGAGCATCTTTTGAGGTCCCAAAAACTGATATTTCAAACTCTCAGGCAATGGTTTCAGTTCGAGCTAGGGTGGGTTTAGGATGGAAGGTAAGGATGATGCTGATGAAGATTCATTAAGAGGAAGAGGTTCAAAGTGAACAAAATCAATAACATCTTCAGAATGTGGCGGGTTTGCCACAGAGTGTTGCGGGTTAGATCCATCACAATAGGAGGAACTTTTAATTGCAGAAACCGCTATACATGTTTCAATATTCAAGTTGTCTTCCTCAAGTTCCTCTATAAATCCACAATCCTGAAATTTGTTAATCTCCTTAAAAATATCCAATTTCAATTTTTGATCCCCAAAGGCAATTTCCATGCTACCTCTCTCACAGTTGATATTGGCCTTAGCAGTAGCTAGGAATGGATGCCCCAGAATGATGGGCATGTTCCTTAAATTCTTAGGTACATCCATGTCAAGGACAAGGAAATCTACAGGAAAATAGAAGTCCTTAACCTTGATAATAACATCCTGAATAACGCCTCTCGGATTTGTGACTGAACGTCTGCTAACTACAGCGTTACAGAGGTCAGCCGAAGTTCACCTAATCCGAACTTCTCGTAAAGAGAAGTCAAAATTAGGTTAATGGATGCACCTAGATCCATAAGTGCCCTATCAAAGGTGTAATCTCCGATGACACAAGAAATCAAAGGGGCACCTGGATCTCTCTTTTTCAGAGGAAGATGATGCAGGATAATAGAACTAGCTTGCTCAGAGAGTATCACCTTCCTCAGAACAGATTCCCTCGACTTACGCTTCTGTGTGCATAAATCCTTTAAAAATTTAGTGTAAGCCGGTATATGTTTGATAGCGTCGAGGAGTGGGATATTGATTTCGACATTCTTGAATATATTCAAGAGCTCCTCGTTACTATCAACAGGCTTCTTCTTCCTAAGTTTAATCAAGGCCTCAGGAAAAGGAACATGAGTTAGATCTTTGGAATCAAGTTCCTGAGCCTTGATTTCTTCTTCAAAGTTCTCCTTTCTATCCTCAGGTTCTCCAAGATTTGGTAGATTAGAACAAGGTAATTTTGGGTCCTGGGTTTGTATTCCACTCCTCAAGGTAACAGAGTTAGCAGATGCATAAGGGATTGGGTCTTGGGGAGGGTTAGGAAAGATTGGAGGGGATTCATTAGCAGAAACCTCGAATTTGAAGAAGAGGAAGGACCCTACTCAACCACCTGAGTATGTGCGTGTGGGTCCCTCTGATTCCCGTACCCTTGAGCTTGATTGCCCAGATTTTGTATATTATGTAGGTTAGGTATGGGTTGAGATGGTAGAGATCCGGGTTGATGGGAATTAGCAATGAACCTGGTTTGCAAGTTGTCCAGTGAGGTTTTCATTTGTTGCATGAGCTGGAGCATAGATCCTTGCATTTCTATCATCTGACGGTTCAAATCACCCTGCCTACAGGTTGACAAGCATTCTAAGATGGCTGATTGACCTGATTTGGGGGCAGCTGAGTGTAAACATGACCCTGACCCATTGGTCTTTCCGAAGCATAGTTGCTGGGTCGGAATTGGGTCTGCTGCCCCAAGTTTTTCCAGGAGAAGTTAGGGTGATTCCTACAACCCTGATTATAAGCATTCGAGTAAGGGTTGGACCTAACGTTCTCTTGTACAGCATAGACATCCTCATAGGGTGAGGATGGAGAGAAAGAAAGGGAGGGATTACAGAAACTAGGATCAAATGCCCCAATTTGGAACCTGTGGGGTTCTGAACAATGCTGGCTCACAGGTTGAGTCGCATCCTGTTGATTCACGAACTCTCGTCCAGAAGGAGATCGCGAAGAATGGAATCCCAAATTCTGGAATTGAGTGGATCGAAAATTGTTTGTAGAGTTTTCCACCATCCACTCCTCCATCCTTTTGGTAACCAAGTCCACCTTATCTAGTTTATTACAAATCAATTCCATATCGAATGAATGAGAGTCATGGACCTCATTAACATTCGATCTGGGTTGTTGGGACCAGTTAAAAGTATCCATGGAGGCATGATTGGTTGAATTTTCACTCATTTCCTCAAACAAATTGTGCATGCTATTTGCATCTTTGTTGAGGAAATTGCCTCTGCAAGAAGCATCCACGTGACTTCTGAGTTGCTCAGTCAACCTGTGGTAAAAGATCTACACGAGCTACCATTTCTTTACCTTGTGGTGTGGACACTTCCGTAATAAGTCCTGGAATCGCTCCCAGGCAACATGAAACTACACCCCCGACTGCTGAGCAAAGGTAGTAATCGCCCATCTCAGAGCATTGGTACCTCCGACAGGGAAGAATTTCTTCAGGAAATCCAATTTCAGATCATTCCACATTGCGATCAGCCTTCCCATGGTCCTATACCAATGAGCGGCTTTATTCCTAAGAGAGTAGGGAAAGAGCCTCATGATCATCTACTCTTCATTCACGTTTCGCACTTTGGTGGTCTGGACCAAAGTGGTCAAGTCCTCCAAATGCTGAAATGGGTCTTCAGAGCCAACCTCATGAAAATGTTTGATTTGGCTTAACACCAGGGCTTGATTTCTACATCTTCGGTAGGAATCTAGATGCCGAGACGTTCCCCGTAATTTGAAGGATCATAAAAATCCTTCAAGGGCTGAGCCCTTACATTCTCTGCATTTGTTCCAGCTGCCTTTAAAACATCTCTTGTGGATTCTGAGGTAGAGGAGGTTGTTGATCGGCCATGTGATCAATTTAGCCAAAAGTCAATCTACGTCTCCTAGAATGATCTAATGGTCCTTCCAATCAGGGATTCAATGACCTCCTTCCAAGCATAAACTAGAAAGAGCTCGAAAGGATTGGGGATAAGAACCTTGCAGCACAACAAAATAAGCCTATCCTTAAGTTGGGTAGCTTAAGAATCTACAGACTCTCAGAATCCGTCTTAAGATTATAGACGATTTACTCTACTTGTATCCAGTCAATCCAACCATTTAGAAGGAGGGACTGGGGAGAAGGTTCTTCCTTCGACTTGCGCCTCCAGTTCCTAGTGTACCCCCTAACCACGATCGTTTGATTCTACACCCCTAACTAGACATCAGATTAACTAGTACAAGCAGGTTAATCGTAAACAATCTCAGTCTGGCCCCAAAGAGCGAATCAGTCCTTAAGGCCAATATCTACTTGATTTTACTTAGGCTTAGGATTGTAGTGCTTATGGAATGTGGTGGGCCCTTAAGATGGGTTGTGCCCTTAATGATTGATTGAATATGTGTGAGTGCGTACACAACCAGGGTTTTCAAGCAAGATTATTTGGATGAATGGATTTTAAGGTTCAAATCTTGCTTAAGTAGCTTTTAGGGTTTAGAATTAGGTGAGTTCAATCAAGTTTCAAAGGCAAACCAGATGTTCAAACAGGGGTGAAGATCTTTTCCTTTTGAAATCAAAAAGTAAAGTGGAGTACCTGGTATTGACCTAAATTGTAAACCCTAAGGGAAAACTACTTGATGAGTTGATTTTAAAATGAAGTGGTACAGCCCAAACAACTCAAATAATTCGCCGAAATGCACCACTGAGTTAGGCACATAAGATGATTAACCTAGACTAATTTCTACTCTTATGTGTTGATTTACGTGTACCGGTTCCACAAGTCAGAATCCCGGTTGAGTAGATAAAAATCAAGTTAGGTTATGTGCCTTGAATGTGGGTGTATGTAGTGTGTATGTTGATTTATCCCACAAGAAGTAACTTTTTGTTTTTTTTTTTTCTTACAAAGGTGAGATGAGTGTAAGTGGAAATCAAAGCATCCAAACTAATCCTAGGGTTTATGCAAACACCTAGTGATGTGCATACATCTAAATAGCCAAAAACGTCTATTAATGCATGTTCTTAGTACCATATTAGCATCATGCATTGTAAATATTGCATAACACACATAATCATGCATTTAGGTCAAATTGTATAAATTGTATAGTAATTGTCTCCTTCTATGGCTAGAGATAGGGTGACTTTTAATTGGGGCTTTGAATGAAAGATCCAATCGTACGGATTTGATCAGGGTGACGACGGGAGTTCAATGACTCCAAAATCGTCCTGATTGGACATCCGTAGCACTAGATATAGTCTGAGCAAGCTCAACGATCAAGGGCCAAGATGGTGTCAATTTTCACTTTAGACAACAAATTCGATCGTACGGATGGGTTCGGATCGACGATCGCAACCTAACGGTGTAAAAATCGATCCAATCCGACATTCGTGGCACCATCCACAACACAAAGAAGATGGACAGTCAGGAAAGTGCCACGTGGCACCATCCTAACCATCCGCATCCGACTACCCCCCTCCGCTCAACTTCTAAAGGATCACATGACATGAGATCTCGGCCGTTGGATGAAGATCCAATGGCCAAGATTAGCCGCACGCAAAAGCAACGCCGTGCCTCAAACCGCTACGTAGCGTAGTTGTTAAGGCGTTATGCGTGTGAAGTGCACGCGTTCGAGCCACTGTGAAGCACCTCTTCTCGCATGGGCGCATGCGATCTCGACTGCGCGATCAGCTGCGAACGGCCCAGATCATCCAATCGGGCACATGCGCAATTGGACGCCCCGCCTCACGCCTGACCTCATGCAAGTGTTAGGCGAAGCTGAAGAGGGCAAGGAGCAATCTGAGCTGTCCGATCTCACAATCGGACGGATGAGACTACATGGACGTGCTTTTGCGTTAAGGCACAGGAGAGTAGGCGTGCGTGGCGCGTACACAAGTCGCCCATGACAGGTCTTTAGTGACGAATAAATCCATCACTAAAGACCTGATTTTAATCTTTTTGAATATGAAATGACCAAATTTCCCCCAATCCTTGCAACTATAAAAGGAGACCCCTATCCTACGAAATTCTCATCCCTTCCTTCACCTCTCTCCCTCTCTAAAGCTCAAGAGAAGCTTGTCCCACACCCGAGATGCTCCTTTAGAGACAAATCCAAAGTTTTCTCACCCCCATTCCAAAAGTAGATCTCGCGGCGATGATGACATGTTGCCTCATCCCCGCTTCTTCCTGCTTCATCCTCCTTCCCACTCCATTCTCCGTCTTCCAAGCGTCGCTCCGTCCAGCTCATCCTCCAAGCAGTCGTCGAGGAGGATAACATCTCTCTCCCTTCTTTTTATCGCTTTCTAGAATAAATTTCCCGCTTTCTAGCTGTAATCATTTCCTGCTTTCTAGTTGTAAAAATAATATTATTATATGAAGTGATTGTTCTCTCTCTCTATCTTAGTGTTAATATCAATTCCATTGTAATTATCTCGCTTTCAAACAAAAATATAAAAAAATATAATCGCGGATTTTAGATCGACATAGCCTTCCTTTGTTCGACCTGGAATTTCTTTACAAATTTTGGTAAAATTTTATCTATTGGTGGATTGCTTCGCAAATCGAACTACAATGATGGGTTTTCAAAATCTAATTCCGATTGTGTAGTTTTCCGCTCCCAAAATTTTGGCACCATTACCGAGGTTAATGTAAATTATTTGTACCATTAGTCAAATCCCTCAAGATTGGACCAAGCAACAACAAGATAAACTCAAATCTGAGGCCAAATATTACTTCTGGGAGGACCCTGAATTGTATCGCATCGAAGCTAATCAGATAATTCACTGATGTGTTCCAAACAATGAATTCAAAAGTATACTCGAGTTCTGCCATGCATCTGCATGTGGTGGACATTTCTCTAGGAAAAAGACAGCTGCAAAGATTTTGCAATCTAAATTCTATTGGCCGTCTTTATTCAAGAATGTCCAGGAATTCTCAAGGTCATGTTTCCAATGCCAGGCACTTGGGAACATAACCAAGAGAGACATGATGCCTCTAAACCTGATTCTTCTCGTCGAAATCTTCGACGTTCGGGGCATCGATTTCATGGGACCCATCCTCCCTTCATTTGGACACCAATACATTCTCGCCGTTGTTGATTACATGTCCAAGTGGATCAATGCTATTCCCACCCGAACCAATGACCACAAGGTGGTCATCGATTTCGTCAAGAACATCATCAGTCAATTCAGGATTCCAAGGGCCATTATCAACGATGGTGGTACTCACTTCACTAATGCCCAATTCAATAATTTACTGGCAAAATATGAGGTAAATCATAGAATATCTACACCTACCACCCCCAGATGAATGGACAGGATGAGATCTCCAATCGGGAGATCAATAATATTCTTCAGAAAATGGTTAAGCCTGATCATAAAGACTGGACTCAAAAGCTTGAGGATGCCCTTTATGCCTACTGTACAGCATACAAAACGCCTATCGGCATGTCACTGTTTCGTTTGGTGTATGGAAAGGCATGCCATTTACCCATAGAAATTGAATATAGGGCATTTTGGGCAATCAAGCAACGTAATTTGGATTTGAGTTTAGCCGGAAAGACCAGGAAATTCCAACTATCTGAGTTGGAGGAGCTTAGAAATGATGCATATGAGAATGCCAAGATCTGCAAGGATCGAACCAAAGCTCTTCATGACCAATTAATATCCCGCAAGAGCTTTGAGCTAAACCAAAAGGTCTGGCTCTTTGATTCTTGACTTAAGCTTTTTCTCGGCAAACTTAGGTCAAAATGGAATGGCTCATTCATCATCGATCAGATATTTTCAAATGGGGTCGTTCAGATCTCTAACCTAAAAACGGGTAATTCATTTAAAGTCAACGATCAACGTCTAAAGCCTTTTATTGACCATATTATTCCAAAATCGGTCTCAGACACGGTTGCTCTAATCACATTGTGATTTCTTTGGCTGGACTTCGCCTGACTAATGGCATTAAACTCAGCAGTTGTACAGTCTGACTCAGAGCTGACCCGAGCATCATATTCAGTTGATATCTTCTACATTCTACTCTTCCTTTCATGTCTTTTATTCTCAATGCGGACATTGCATCAGTTGGGCATGGCGGGGGTGGATTCATTTCTGAATCATTTTGTCAGCTCTGTGGAATTCTTGTAAATTCTACTTGTTTTCTTATATTAAAAAAAAAATTGAATTAGGAAAGAATACTTGGGCATTAGGACTTTTCAATCTTAAGAAATATTACTGTAGGATCTAAACATGAAGACCCTTCAGGTCTTTGGGCTTAATCAGCCCGGGCATCTACTAAAATGTAGATTTGTTTATCGAGTCCTCGCTATCCTAAATTTCATTCAATTTGATTAAATAAGTTGGGGTGATAAGTACACGACTTATCAATCCGCCCTCTGATTTGAGGGAACTTTAAGTCTAAGCATCTACACACTATTCGTCACTGACTCATTGTTCGGTGGTTTTAACAGAAGTTAGGTAGCTAATGGACCTTCTAAGGTGGTATGGCTAGCAAGTTATCGTGGGTAACAGCCCATAGGTAGGTTGTCCACAGCCCAGCCATTGGACCATTTTTTTCCTGCTGCCTTTAGGTAAATCTTAGACTAGGGAAGTCACCTACTTAAAGAAAAAAAAAGTTAAAAAAAAAGAAAAGAAAAGAAAAAGAAAAAGAAAAGGAGAAAATAAAAAAAAATAATAAGCCACACTTCACCGCACGAGTATGGCTAGCAAGTATCGTGGGTAATAGCCCATTGGTAGGTTGTCTAGATCCTAGCTTAAGAAATGCACGTTTAATTCCTAAAACACTTAGGAAGAAGCAGAGAAGTAGAATAAGCTAGGGAGATATACACTGGATTCGCCCTTGTGTTGACCCCATAAAAATAAAACTAAGGAGAAAGCTACCGGTCGTATAGATATACCTTTACGCAGAATTCTTTTTAAGGCCATCTAGGGGTGTAGAAACCCAAAGTCCATTCTGATTGCCAATCAACTAGTCTATCACATTCACAAAAGGATGCTTAGAATGTAGGGTTCTCATCAAGTCTTGAGTGGGTCGAATAGCCGTAGAAAGTCGCTCTGTAACCTAAACTCAAAAATCCAAAAAAATTAGAAAAGAAGAAAGAGGAGAAAAAGATATCCTTCTTTGAATAAGGCGAGGGCTTGAGGTGATCTTCATTTTGGCAGATACCCGAGCATTGTTGTATCTTTGAAAGTTCAGGTCCTAAGTAAAAATTTCTTAATGTTGAAAATGACTTTTGCTCGAGTAATCCAATCCTAATTCTTTTATAAATATCATGTACTTTTTGCTTGGGACTACCAAAAGATAGGCATGGAGGTGTGATGTGCATACATCTAAATAGCCAAAAATGTCTATTAATGCATGTTCTTAGTACCATATTAGCATCATGCATTGTAAATATTGCATAACATGCATAATCATACATTCAGGTCAAATTGTATAGTAATTGTCTCCTCTTATGGCCAGGGACAGGGTGACTTTTAATCGGGGCTTCAGACGGAAGATCCAACATTACGGATTTGATCAAGGCGACGACGGGAGTTCAACGACTCCAAGATCGCCTTGATCGAACATCCATAGCACCAGATATAGTTCGAGGAAGCTTAGAAATCAAGAGCCAAGATGGTGTCAATCCATACTTCAGACGACAAATCCGACCGCACGGATGGGTTCGGATCGACGATCGCAACCTAACGATGTGAAAATCGGTCCAATCCGACATCTGTGGCACCATCTACAACACAAAGAAGATGGATGATCAGGATGGTGCCACGTGGCACCATCTTGACCATCCATCTTCTTTGTGTTGTAGATGGTGCCACAGATGTTGGATTCCCCTCTACTCAACTTCTGAAGAATCGTGTGATGTGAGATCTCGGCCGTTGGATGAAGATCCAACGGCTGAGATTAGCCACACGCAAAAGCAATGCTGCACCTCAAACCGCTGCGTAGCGTAGTGGTTAAGGTGCTATGCGTGTGAAGTGCATGCATTCGAGCGACCGTGAAGCACCTCTTCTCGTGTGGGCGCATGCATTCTCGATCACGCGATCAGCTGCAGACGGCTCAGATCGTCCAATCGAGCGCAGCGCAATTGGATGCCCCACCTCACGTCTAATCTCACGTGCAGGTTAGGAGAAGCTGAAGAGGGCGAGGAGTGATCTGAGCCGTCCGATCTCGCGATCGGACAACTAAGATTGCTTGGATGTGCTTTTGCCTTAAGGCATGGGAGAGGAGGAGGTGCGCGCGGCGCTTGCTTACGTCGCCAACGACAGGTCTTTAGTAACGAATAAATCCATCACTAAAGAGCTGATTTTAATGTTTTTGAATATGGAATGACCAAACTGCCCCCAATCCTTGCAACTATGAAAGGAGACCACTACCCTACGAAATCCTCATCCCTTCCTTCACCTCTCTCCCTCTCCAAGGCTCAAGAGAAGCTTGTCCCACACCCAGGATGCTCCTTTAGAGCCAAATCCAAAGTTTTCTCGCCCCCATTCCAGAAGTGGATCTTGCGACGACGACTATGTGCTGCCTCATTCCCGCTTCTTCCTGCTTTGTCCTCCTTCCCACTCCATCCTTCGTCTTTCAAGCGTCGCTTCGTCCAGCTCATCCTCCACACAGTCGTCGAGGAGGACAACATCTATCTCCCTTTTTCTTATCGCTTTCTAGAAAAGAATTTCCAGCTTTCTAGCTGTAATCATTTCCTCCTTTCTAGTTGTAAAAATAGTATTATTATATCAAGTGATTGTTCTCTCTCTCTCTATCTTAGTGTTAATATCAATTCCATTGTAATTATCTTGCTTTCAAATAAAAATATCAGAAAAATATAATCGCAGATTTTAGATCGACATAGCCTCCCTGTGTTTGACCTGGAATTTCTTTACAAATTTTGGTAAAATTTTATCTAATGACAGATTGCTTCGTAAATCGAACTACAACGATGGGTTTTAAAAAACCAATTCCGATCGCGTAGTTTTCCGCTCCAAACACCTAGGTTAATTGGGGTTTGATTTAAGATTGTTGAATGAAATCTATGGAGGGGGAAAGAATGGGGAGCACTTACAGTTGTCTTCAACTGCACTTTACTCCTTTCTACCACTTGAAGATTCCCTATTGAGATACCACCAAAATAATAGAAGAGAAATAAAAGCAAGTTAGAAAATAATAAAGTGCGCAAAATACGACGAGAAAATCGAGAATTATCGCCTCCTCAGCAACGGCGCCAAAATGTTGCAGCGAAAGTTCCACGCAAAAAGGATTGGATTTTGAAAAACCCGACGTCGTAGTATGATTTGCGAAGAAATCCATCAACAAATAATTTTTTACCGAAATTCGAAAAGAGATTCCAGATCGAACACAGGGAGGCTACGTCGATCTAAAATCCGCACTTATATTTTTTTGGTATTTTTGTTTTAAAAGCAAGATAATCACAATGAATTTGATATTAACACTAAGAGAGAGAGAGAGAGAGAATAATCACTTTTCAACTGAATATTATTTTTACAACTACAAAGTAGGAAATGATTACAGCTAGAAAGTGGGAAATTCTATTATAAAAAGTAATAAAGAAGGGAGAGAGATGTTATCCTCCTCGACGGTTGCTTGGAGGACAAGCCAGATGGGACGACGCCTAGAAGACAAAGGACAAAGATGGAAGACAAAGAACGGAGCGAGAAGAATTGGGGGCAAGGCAGGGTGTCATCGTCGTCACAGGATCCACTTCCGGAACGGGGGAGGAAAACTTTGATTTTGGCTCTAAAGGATCATTCCAGGTTTTGGACTAGCTTCTTTAGAGCTTTGGAGAGGGAGAGAAGTGAAGGAAGGGATGATTGAATTGTGGGGGGCATGGGCCTTTTTATAGATGTAGAGGTTAGGGGCAAAAAGGTCATTTTATGTTAAGAACATTAATGCAAGGGCCTTTAGTGGAGAATTAAAAGCATCATTAAAGCCCTGATCGTGGCCTTACGTGCACACCCGCCTTCACCTCCTCAATGCATGCGCACGTCTTTTGATCCCCAGCCATCTGATCTCAAGATCGGAAAACTAAAAAGCCAGTACGCCTGTGCCTTCGTTGCGCGCCCACGCATACGATCGGCATGCGAGTTGAGCATCCAATCGTGCATTCTCCTGATCCAAAGATATAGGTCATTGGTGCTTGATTGGGTGGCTGGATTGAGCCGTGCGTGTGATGAGAGCGGTGTGGACGCAAGACTCGAATGCATGCCCTTCCTTCGTGAAAACGCCTGATTGGTGATCTTTTGGCCGCACAGATGTTTTAAAGGGTGGATGCTCGCAACCGTTGGATGGTGATCCAATGGTTGAGATCATCTGGTCCTATGCCTTCAAATAAGGAGGGGGCGCAGCCTAGAGTAAATCTCGACAGTTGGATCAAGATCCAACGGCTGAGATCACGCGATGGAGAGGCCTTTGAGGAAGAGGCATGGGCTGATGGCACTTTTGGATGGCTGGGATGATGCCATGTGGTACCATTCTGTTCGTTCATCTTCATATGCTCGAAGGTGGAGCCACAGATGTCGGATTGGACCGATTTTCACACCGTTAGGTTGCGATCATCAATCCAAAGCCATCCATGTGGTCAGATTTGTCATCTGAAGTGCAAATTGACACCATCTTGACCCTTGATCTCTGACCTTCCTAGGATTATATCTAATGCTACAGAAGTCCAATTGGAGTAATCTTAGAGTCGTTGAACTCCAATCATTGCCGTAATCAGATCTGTATGGTTGGATCTTTGATCTGAGGCCCCGATTAAAAGTTGCCCTATCCCTGGCCACCAAAAAGAAGAAATTACTATACAATTTGTACAATTTGACCTAAATGCATGATGATGCATGTTATGCAATATTTACAATGCATGATGCTAATATGATACTAAGAACATGCATTAATAGATATTTTTTGTTATTCAAATGTATGCACATCAGGAAGATCAGAGGTCAAGGGGCAAGATGGTAAAAATCCAAACCTCAGATGAAGAATCCAACTGCACGAATGGGTTCAGATTAAAGATCGCAACCCAATGGCATGGGAATTGATCCAATCCGACACCTGTGGCACCATTTACAAGCATTAGAAGATGGACAACCAGGATGGCACCATGTAGCACCATCCCAGCCATCCAAAGCACCCAATGACCCTTACCTAGCTTCAAAGCACGAGTGAGGAAGTGATTTGAGTCATTTGATCTTCATCCAACGAGTAAGATCAAGCCACGTCACCCCTCCCTGCCACCATGCACCCCTCACAGGCATATCCAACGGTTGATCTCAGCCGTTGGATTGCCATCCAATGGTTGAGATCAACTCAAGTCGCTCGCCTTCATATGAGGGGTAGGGCCATCCTTAACACTTGACCATTGGATTAAGATCCAATGGTCGAGACCTCTTGGCAAGAAGATTCTCCACTCGACAATCCACAGGCGCAGCATAGTGGGTGAGTGCCCTAACTAGAGTTTGGGGAGTGGGTTCGATTCGCATTGAGTGGATTAAATCCATGAAGGAACATGCACAAATTCAACCATTGGATCTCAATTGAGCTGCGTTAGAGATGGTTATGTGCCACAACCAGATTGAAGCGTGCGTCACACGCATGATGACACTTGATCAGATGTGCCATCGCTTGATCTGAGTGCAGGTCTCGTGTAATCTCAGCCCTCCCTTTCTGATCCAACGGCTGAACGAAGCTCCAGACATCATAAATGTGCGCACGCGAGTGCAATGGCTGAAGGTGATCAGGCGCTTGACGTGGCACAATCTCGAGCGTCTAATCGTGATCCGAGGGCTCTCCTTCCATGCGTCTTCAGCAAGGCTGACTTTCGCAATGCTTACATGCATCACTAAAGGTTGTATATTGAGTGTTAAAGGTTTCAAAATGACTCTTTTGCCCTTCTTCCTCAACTATAAAAGGGACCCCATTCCTATCATTTTTCATCATCCATTCCTTTCTTCTCTTATCCCCTTCAAAGCTCTAGGAGCTTGTCCCAAGCCTAGGATCCTCCACTAGAGTTGTAAAAATAATTTTTCCCCTCTCTCACACTCGTTCATGGAGCATCTGATAAATGCCAATTTATCATCATTCTTATGCATTAAAACAAATCTAGCTCTTAGGATTTTACTCCGCAAACGGGTTTTTGGGCTGCATTTAGGCATAAAATAGGTTAGGCATGCATTGCATTTTTTATTATCTTTTTAATATGTTTTTGTGAGTGTTAGGGATGTACAGATATATAGATCCCTAAAACCCTAGCACTCAAGAAGGCAAATGGTGAAGGAGAAGCCCAAACTAGCTGGAACTCAGCCTAATCCAGCTCACCTCAGCTTGATCCAGCTCACCTCGGCTTGATCCAGCTCACCGCAGTTGGAACCTAGCTTACTTGAACTAGGGTTAGCTCATCCCAACTCCATTCAGCTAATCTCAGCTGGATGGCAGCTCAAGAGAGTTCACCTTAGCTCACCCTAGCTCAAGTTAGCTCAGATCCAGCTCAACTTAGCTGAGTCTAGCTCATCTCAGCTCCCACTAGTCCACAGGGAGCTCTAGCTAGCTCAGCTAAGTTGACAGGAGTTCACCCCAGCTCAGATCCAGCTACATCCAGCTCCACTCAGCTCCAGCCAGCTGAAGAAGAACTCATCCCAGCTCAGGAAGCTCAAGTCTAGCTCCCGGGGACTCAACTTAGCTCAACTCAGTTGAGCTAAGCTACCTTAGCTGCCTCAACCAGCTTGATTCTCCCCGGGAGCACCAGACCCAGCTCACCTTAGCTCATTATGGTAGAAGCTAGCTTACCTTAGCTCGGCTTAGTAGCTAGCAAAGAACTAGCAAGCTAAGCCAGCTAGAATAGCTCCATGCCAGCCTCTTCAGCAGCAGCCAGCTCCAATTTCAGCTCCAGACATCTCCTCCTCAGCTCCTCCCTCCAAACTCTAGCTCCAACACCTTCTCCTCTACTCCTCCATTAGCTAAGCTATCTTAGCCTAGCTTAGCTTAGCGTAGCTTAGCTTAGCTATGCTCCAACTTCCTTGGCTTGTACCACCCCAAAAACCCACCTAACAACTCCACCCAACTAGCTCCACCTAAGCTCCACATAAGCTAACCTACTTGGCACCAACCTAACCTACCCACCACCTCCAAAAGACACCTAAAAGTGGCACCAAAAACTACCCTAACCACCCCCTTAATGGCGCCACTTTTCCCTCCAAAATCCCCCCTCATCTCCACCACACAATTTCCCTTGAATTCATCTTTACCATCCACCTAACCCCCCTTCTAGAAGACCCCATGTTGGTGCCAACATGGTGGTGTCTCTCCACCACCAAAAGACACCAACACCACCATAACTACCCCCTTTAACACCCCTTGGGTTGGTGCCAACTCTCCTTAGCCATAGGATCACCAACCACCTCGATTCTTCCATCCTAGCCCTCCATTTCAAGGGGCACCTTAACCCCCCATCCTACCCTATAAAAAGACCACTACCCACCACCATTCAAACCATCCTTGGCTAGAAATTTCACTCTCATATTCCACCAAGAAGCCCACGTCCAAGAGAGAAGAAGAAGAAGAAGATTAAGGGGATATTCTGTCCCCTTGGTGCCTTCCCCTCTTCCCTTCTCTCTTGGGTCACGCTAGCCAAAGGAGAAGCCAGGCAAGGAAGATCTTGGAGGAGATCTTGAAGGTGGTCCACGCCACATTGGAGGAGTTCTTGAGGGTGGTGCACGCCCACCCCTTGGAGAGAGCATTGAAGGTGGAAGCTTCCACCTTGGAGGAGCTCTCAAGGAGAAGAAGGAGGCTCTCTTTTCAAGCCAAGGAGCAGCTAGGCTTGGAGCAAGAAGACTCCCTTCTTCACCATTTTTTTTAAGAGGATTTGTGTTTCTTTTCTTGCTTTTAGATTGTTTAATTCTAGTAGAAGCATTCCTCT
The DNA here is from genome assembly GCA_037157565.1 of Thalassia testudinum. NCBI lineage: Eukaryota > Viridiplantae > Streptophyta > Magnoliopsida > Alismatales > Hydrocharitaceae > Thalassia > Thalassia testudinum. Next base: position 19,884,159 of record JAZHRO010000050.1, read on the forward strand.
ACTTGTCCTTGAAAAGAACACTCATTCTACTCAATCAAATTGCCTTCTTTTAGCTTTTTATTGCAGTTGTTTTTGGTTCTAGCACTTGTTTCACCTCTTCTTCCTAATTACCCTAGGCCTTCACTTGCCTAGAGTGAGCTTAGGAAGAAGATATTTCTATCTTTGAGATTTTAGTTAATCATTTGTAGGTGTTAGTTCTTTTCGCTACAATCGGCAGTTTGCCCTCGTCTTTTCAAAATACAAAAAAATTTACATATTGAAAAATATCAAAAAGAAAGTTGAGATCTATCTGTAAGTAAGAGGATTAATTTTGCAATTTTTTCCTCCTTGGACGACCCTAGATACTCCCCTATCTAGGATATAAATTTAAAAGCAAAAGCGGATTCGCGTGTTACAACGACGTTAAAAACCCTCTTTTACAAATCATCCGTATTTCGCTATCAGCATCACATGGTCATCTTCTTACCATGTTCGAGAAGCGGATCCCACTATGACACCACCCTACTTCATCCTTCATCCTCCAGCTTTAATCTCCCTCAACTAGCATCTCACCACCATCTTTCGGGTGCTCCATCAATGAGGCTCATCCTCCAAGCAACCGTCGATCATGATTTTTCTCATCCCTAACTTTTTACTGCTTTCTAGTGTAGTTTTAATTTTACAAGTAGTTGTAATGAACATATGGTTTTGAAATATTGGTTCAGTCTCTCTCTCTCTCTTTTTCTCTATATTATTCTCTCTCTCTTTTCTATTATTTATTCTTTATGTAGAATAGCTAGCATAGATTAATTTCAACGAGCTACTCTACTTTATAAAAAGAAACATGATTTTTAATCAAACGTTTGTCTCTCCGTGTTTGACTCGGGACTCACCAGAGTTTCAGTAAAATTATCTAATAGCATATTTTTATGCACTGCAACAACGGCCTTCTAACTCAAGCATTTTGTGTATGAAATCTCGCTTACCATTTTGGTGTCGTTGCCAAGGAGGCGACGGATCTCGATTATTTTCCACATTCCTCGCATTTATTTGATCACTAACTTCTCTTTTCTTTCTTCCATTGTCTTGCAGGTACCATGACAAGGAATCTTCGTATGGTAGAAAGGAGTAAACTGCAGTTGAAGACCATTGTAAGTGCTTCACCATTCTTTCCCCCTCCATAGCTTCCATTTCATCACTTTAACTCAAACCCTAATTAACCTAAGTGCTCTCATAAACCCTAAGGATAGTTTGGTTGTTTGGTGGTTACCTCCACCCACCTCACCCTCCGCTTATAAAAAAATCTAAAAGATATCTGATCTGATTGTGGTATTTCTTTACCATACACATCACATACACCCACAGAGGTAAACAACCTCTTATGATTTGTCTTACTTAATCGGTAAACCGATCTTTGGAATTGGTACACTCAAATAAATACATAATTGGGTAGAAATCAGATTAGGTAACCACCTGTGTTCCTAATTCAGTGGTGCATCAAGGCCAATTGCTTGAGTTGTTGGGGCCACACCACTTCAATTAAAAATAACTCATCAAGTAGCCTGCTCCTTAGGGTTAACATTTAACTTCAAGAATGAGGCACTCCACCTTATTTTGATTTCAAAGGAAAAATATCTTCACCTGTGTTTTCAAATCTTGGTGTGCCTCCTGAACTTGATTGAATCAACCTTAATTCAAACCCTAAAAGCTACTTAAGCAAGATTCGAACCCTAAAATCTACACATCCAAATAATCTTGCTTGAAAACCCTGGTTGTGCACATCATACACATTTCAATCAATCATTAAGGGAACAACCTTTTTTAAAGAGCCCATCACATTCCCAAGCATATTCAAGCCTAAGCCTAACTAAAATCAAGTAGACATTGCCTTAAGGATTGGACTTGCTCTTCTAGGCCTAGATTGAGATTATTTACGATTAATCTGCTTCTACCAGTCCATTTGATGTCCAGCTAGGGGAGTAGTGGCAAACGACCGCAGTTGGGGGGTATCAAAGGAACCCAATGCACAAGCCAAAGGAAGAACCTTCTCCCCAATCCCTCCCTCAAGTGGTTGGATTGACCAGATAAAAGTAGACTAAATTGTTGATAATCTAAGATGAGTTCTAGGGATCTGTAGATCTTTAGGCTATCCGCTTAAGGACACGTTTGATTCCTTGTACTGTAGGGCACCTTCCTCTTCTCTATTTTCCCTCACACATCTCTATGTATCCTTCCACTTCTTATTCTCATTTCCACTCCTACCCTCTTAACACATCTTATCCCTAATATGATGATTATTATCCCAACTTGACTTGTACTCAACCATCTACTAGTTGGGATAACCCAGATTGGGGATACAGTTTCTAACCTCAATGTTGAGGGTCTAACCCTAGACATCAAGATTGTGATTTCTATCCTTTTTATGCCTATACTGATTACAGATCTTCACCTTCCAATGAACAACCTTATTTGATCTACAACCAAGAAGGATATGATTATAACACCAATCCTCCCTAGGATTACAATCCATATAGGTCACCACCCCTCAATGAACAACCTGATCTAGCCTACTATCAGGGAGGACCCCAAGAATCTCAATTCCTTGACTCCCTTGAACTAAACCCAAACCCACCCAACCCTGAATCGAACATTTGGCTCAGGTGAACCAGGTCTAAGAAAAGGTGTTGGCTAACTTGAGGAACACCATACAATCTTTAGAAACCCAGCCAACACCCTACATTGAAGAATTGGAGCCTCTGATTCAAATGATTGATGATCTTAACAAATATTTATTGGATTGGCTCCAAGATATTGAGAATAAGGACCCAGGTGAGTTTTTATTTAGGAAATTGTCAAAATTGAGAATGAGATTTATAATTGCTCTAGTCCAATCTTGGGATGATTCCCAGGACGAATCCCTTCAGGAGAGCCAATTTCAGAACCCGCTCAAGCACCTGTAAGGGGGGATACATTTTACGAGACCTGCGATAACCAGATTGGTCGAGAGAAACAAATTGAGGGTACACCAATTTTTTCACCCGAGATCCCAGCACTAAGGTACAAAGAAAAAAATGTCTCCATGGACCAGGAAATGATAGAAGATTTTGAGACATATATAAATGCGAGTCCAGAATTCTTTGATTCTAAAGGTGAAGAATCTTTATGTGAAGTCTCATCCGAGCATGAATAATTTTAATGGGACAAACGGACCCGAGGAGCATGCTAAATCATTTGATGGCCCAGTAATTAAGGATTTGATCTAACTGGGGGTAGCATGGAGGATTCAAATCCTGATTTCATAAATGATTCAATATCCATTCCTCAATCACACCCTATTGAGCATAATGATGATTATCTTCTTGAGATTACCAAACCCAAGTCAATTCTGAATAAGTCATAAATTTTGGACTTGGATATTTTCAACGTGGTTGATAACACTTTTGAGGTCCCAAAAACTTTGATTATGGAGGATAAGAGCTGGGAAATGAAAATCTGGGAAGCTAATTCTAGGGGAAGTAGAAGTTTGAGTCTAAGGGTTCCTATTTGCCTAAAACCACCAATTTTTTATCAAGACCCTTATGATATTTTTGATTCTGAGGGTGTGCAACCCAAGCACAAATTCATTGATTATCTTTTTGATCTTGACTTTTCTATTGATCGACTTTCTAGACTTGGGTTGCATCCTCACAAATCGCAGGCCCAACACTGTAAACAAAACAATCTAAGGTTCTGGGTAATTTTTATCCAAAAACTTAGAACCACTTGACCTTGGGGTATGGATCTGCACCACAACTTGGTCCCCATCTATGGACATTCTCTGCTAGTAGGTCGCATAATTAAACTTGGTCTCCATATCCTCACATGCCGTTTTGATTCTTGTATTTCTTCTCCTTGTTTATATAGTGTTTTTAGTTAAAGGCACTAAACTCAGCATGTATGCAGTCTGTTTTCATCTTGGAGCTGACTTGTTAATCACAAAATTCAAGTGCTTTCTTCTCTACTCTACTCTCTTTCATGTATTTTTAATACAATGAGGACATTGTATTGGTTAGGCATGGGGGTGGAAATATTCATTTATGAATTATTTTGTAAGCTTCGTAGATTCTTTTTATTTTCTCTTTATTTATAAAAAAAAAAGTTGAGAATTAGGAAAAGAGAACTTAGGCCTTAGAAGTTTTTCAACCATAGGACATGATACAAAAGGACCTAAACACTTAGATTCTTCAGGTTTTCAAGCTTAATTAGCCTGGGTGTCCACTAAAATGTGGACTTGTTTCTCTAGTTCTCGTCATTCTAAATTCATTTTCAATTGATTAAGTAAGTTGAGATGATAAGTACATGACATATCAATGCTCCCTCTAATTTGAGGAAGCTTTATGTCTAAAGCATCTGCACACTATTTGCACTGACTCACTTTTCGATGGTTTTAACGAAAATTGGGTAGCTAATGAACTTCCTAGGGTAGTATGGTTGGCAAGTTGTCATGGGTAACTGCCCATTGGCCGGTTGTCTATATCTCAACTACACGACCATTCTCATTCTACTACCTTAAGGTAAATCTTAAATTAAGCCACCGACTAAGAAAAAAAAGAAAAATAGAGAAATACCCAAAAAGAAAAGAAAAAAAAATTATGTGAAATAGAAAAGAAGTAAAAATAAATAAGCCACATTTCACCGCACAAGTATGGCTGGCAAGCTGTCGTGGGTTTGACTCCCCATTAGCCGGTTGTTCAGAACCCAACTCATGAAATGCACATTTAATTTCAAACACTTAAGGAGAAGTGGGGAAGTAGAATAAGCTGGGGAGATATACACTGGGTTCACCCTTGTGTTGACCCCATAACAATAAAAGTAGGGAGAAAGCTAGCAGTCGACAAGATAAACCTTTGGCTAGAAATTCTCTCTAGGTTCACCTAGGGTTCATAGATACCTGAAGTTTGTTCTAAGTGTCGATCAATGAGTCTATAATAGTTTCAGAAAAAGATGCTTAAGACTTAGAGTTTTTTTCATGTCTTGGGTGAGTTGGGTAGCCGTAGAAAGCTTATTCCGAAACTCTAAACTCAAAAATCCAAAAAAATTAGAAAAGAAGAAAAAGGAAAAAATATGTTTGCTTTTGAATAAGGTGAGGGCTTGGAGCGATTTGCAATTTGGTAGACACCTGGACATTATTGAGTCTCTGTAATTCAGGTCTTTAGTAGAAATCTCTTATTGTTGAAAAATAATTATTGCCTAAGAAATTTGATCATAATTCTTTTATAAATAGCTTGTAGTTTTGATAGGGACTAGCAAAAGATAAGTATGGGGGTGTGATGTGAACACATCTAATTGAACTAAAATGTCTATTTATGCATGTTCCTAGTGTCATAGAAGCATCATGTATTATAAATATTGCATAACATGCATCATCATGCATTTAGATTAATTTGTACAAATTGTGGTTAAGGGATAAGGTGACATCATTGAAGTTTCCCTAGTGGGAGGGGGTGACGCAATAAAGTGGGGAATAAAAAATATAACAATCTCACAAGATAAACAATCACACAATGTACACAATGATTTTTAGGTGGAAACCCAACCCGGGTGAAAACCACCACCTAACCCTCTTAAGTTAGGATTTTCTGATCAACCAAGTTGATCAAATCCACTAACGTACTACTTAAAGCGAGGGTAGTACAACCTCAATTACAACCACGATACTTTATATGAGGGTAGCGTACCTCCAACCCCTTCTCTTCACGAGAAGGATTTTGTCTCACAAGGGAGACGGGAATTCATAAAGCGAATACCCAACACAAGCAAAGTAAAATACAAGAATAGTCCTATAGAGCCAACAAAGATATTCTTGACCTAAGCTTCTATAGGAGTAAGGATGCTTCCCTTTGCAAGAAGTGCGTCGAATCGGTGACGCGGATACATGAACCACGCAATGGCACAACGATGCTCTTATGAACTACGGCAGGAGAGCAAGTGCACAGCAACACGAAGCTCTTAGCTGAAGTGAGTGCTTGTAGAGCTAACGCATCTTCTATAGATCAATTTGACACAAGGACTTTGAAATGCTTGTACTTGGTGTATCTAGGCATGTCTTTGAGTGGCAAAGGTTCTCCTCTATTTATAGAGGCCCTAGGAAGGCTTTGAAAGGCCTTGGAAGGCTTCCATAGCCATTGGGTGCAAGGTCCAAGAAAATCAGGCCGAAATTATGATTAATCATTACACTGACAGGGTTATCAGATGTCTGGTCCAAGCATCAAATGTCTGGAAAACCAGTTTAAGACTTCTGGGAACAAAGTCAGATGTCTGATTTTAAGTGGGTTTCCTTCCTGACTTAAATCAGATCTAAATAGGGTTCTAGTGAATTGTCATCAGACGACATACAAGACGTCTGGAAACCTACTTTTCTGCGAAAATAGATTCCCAAGAGAGTGCAACGGCTATAAAATCTCTGAGAAGAGATTTTGGGTCAGCCGAGGCAAAACGGTCATGTATCAGACGTCTGGGGTCCTCTACGAACGCCTGATACGAGGCTAACGGTCATTTCCTTTGGTGTTTAGTAAGGCAGCCAACAGTCCACTAATTGGACGTCTGGCAAAATCATCAGACGTCTTCTAAGACATCTAGACTAAGGTCTGGACATCTGATTTCATCAGACAGAACTAACTAAGTCCACCCTAACTATTATTGGACGTATAAGTCAATAATCAGACGTCTTAAAAGTATTTATCAGACTTCTGAATTTCAGATTAGACATCTGAAAAGGCTGTTTGAACCCTATTTTGATTTTCTAATTCTCTATAGAAATCCTAGGGTTATGCAAGTGCTCCTAGGACAACTGTTAGGGTACTTTGAGGCTCTTTAACATAAATCTAAAAAATAAGGAGGAACAAAAGAAATAAAAATACATAGAGTACAAGGAAAGAAAATCTATCATATTCTTCATCTCCTTCCTTCTTCAAGCCATCGTTCCTCGTGAAGCTCCTCTATTCTCCGTTAAGCTCCTCCAATCTATCCTGGATGCGAGCTTGAACTCCATCTAACCATGTCTCCATTTGCAATTGACCTGAAATCTAAGACTTCAACTGCAAATGTTAAATAACACGTGTTTTGTTATCATCAAAATAAATGATCGCGATGCTCTAGCACCAACAATCTCCCCCATTTTGATGATGACAAAATCATAAATAATAATGCAAAAAATTCTCCCCCTTTTTGACATTATCAAAAAAGTTTAATTGATTTTAAATTTCCTATAACTCCCCCTTAAAACATGCTCTTCTATAAATGGGTTGAATTTCTTTTATCAAAAGTAATGTCCTCCTCTTTTTGTAACAAGATAGCTATTATTTTTCTCCCCCTTACTAAATGAAATTTAGCTAACTTACATCTCCCCCTTAATAATTGACAATTAGCTCATAATTTTAACTCCCCCTATCTATATGCTAATGACAAAAGGATAGGGTAAAGGGTTTTACCTCACCTACCATGGCTAATAAAATGGCCCAAATGGAGGTGGTGGGGGCCACATCGGATGGGGCTCCCATCCGTAGTTTGGAGGCCCGGGCATCGACGCCAATCTCCAATCTGGCGGTCATCATGCGGCGAGCTGTTCGGTTGTTCGTCGTCTCGTCGGTCGTCTCGTTCTCCTCCTTGGTCTACTCCTTGGTTCTCCCAACTCGAGTTGACCAGCCTTTAGCTTGCAGGTCCAATCTCTTGTATTATAGTCACCTTTGAAACCTACAAAACAAAATTCCAAACCTTTCTTCAGTATCCAAGTGAGCTTTGATCCGGATTTGTTAGCGGGTCTCCTTGACGGAGATCCTTTCTCAACCTTAGGACTATGCAAATTTTCTACTTTGTTGATTAATTTGCTAGAATTTTTCCTAAGACATGCGATTTCTTTTTCTATAATATTTATCTTAGTCTTTAAATCAGAAATTTCTAACTTTAGACTAGCATTTTCCTCAACCAACTTATTATTTTCATCGAATAAGTCATCATTTTTAGGACTGGCTTCTAGATCCTTAAGTTATTTTTCTAACTTTTCATTTTCATTTTTAATAAAACTAAGGTTCTTTTTAATATTTTTATTTTCTACCTTAAGTGATTTACTAACTTCAAAAAGCTCATTAAAAGCATTTCGTAAATCGGAATTTACCTCGTTGTCGGAGTTGCTTCCCCTTTCACTGTCGTTTTCTCCTAAAGCCATGAAACCAAAGCAAGTGGTTTCATCCTTCACAGGCTTTTCTTCTTCCTCTTCCTTTGAGCTTGAGTCATCCCATGTTGCTTGCAATGCCTTCTTCTTAGGCTTCTTCTCCTTTTCCTTTTTCTTCTTCTTCTTGAGAAGTGGGCATTCTGGTTGTAGATGCCCTTTCTCATTGCAGTGGTAGCAACGTCTCGGGCTTTCCTCCTTCTCCTTCTTCTCTTTCTTTGATTCCTTACAAAACTTGGAAAACTTTTTAAGTAAAAACTTGAAGTCTTCATCATCGGAACTTACCTCACTATCTGACGCAGCTCTGAATGCAAGGGTCTTCTTCAATTTTGGTTTTGGTGTGTCCTTCTTCTTCTACTTTAGCTTTGTCTCGTAGGCCATTAGGTTGTCTAGGAGATCCTCCATGTTGAGCTCCTCCACTTCATTCGCCTCCTCAATGGCGATGACCTTCTATTCCCACTCTGGTTTGAGGGAACGAAGAAGCTTCCCTTGAAGCTCCCCCTTGATGAAGGTTTTTCCTAAAGCTTTTAAATTATTTACTATGAGAGCGAACCAGTGTTCATCTCACTTAAAGATTCGTTTGACTTCATAGAAAAAGATTCAAATTCTTGAGAAAGTAAATTTATTTTAGAAGTTTTTACCTTGGTCGTACCTTTGTGTCACTTCTAGAGTGTGCCATACCTAGTATGCAGTGGCGCATTGCGAGATTCTGTTAAACTCCTCTGGGCTTAAAGCGCAGTACAACGCGTTCATAGCTTTCGTGTTGAGTGAGAGTTCCCGGATCTGCTGCTGTGAGTATCCTGCGTCGGGTCGCTTCGGGATCTCGTATGGGGTTTCGCAACGTCCCCATAGAGTGAAGTCGGTGGCTTGAAGCCACATCCTCATCCTCAGCTTCCACTAGCTGTAGTTATTTCCATCAAAGTAGGGTGGTCGAACGGTGGACTGCCCCTCAGATATTCTGATCACAGATGTGCTTTCCTCCATCTGATCTCTTGCCGATGTGTAACGTCGATTTGCAAGACCTGCTTTGATACCAATTGAAGTTTACTTGGTGGGAGGGGGTGACGCAATAAAGTGCGAAATAAATAATATATCTCATAAGATAAACAATCACACAATGTACACAATGATTTTTAGGTGGAAACCCAACCCGGGTGAAAACCACCACCTAGCCCTCTCGAGTTAGGATTTTCCAATCAACCAAGTTGATCAAATCCAGTAACGTACTACTTAAAACGAGGGTAGTACAACCTCAATTACAACCACGCTACTTTATACGAGGGTAGCGTACCTCAAACCCCTTCTCTTCATGAGAAGGATTTTGTCTCACGAGGGAGACGGGAATTCGCAAAGCAAATACCCAACATAAGCAAAGTAAAATACAAGAATAGTCCTATAGAGCCAACAAAGATATTCTTGACCTATGCTTCTATAGAAGTAAGGATGCTTCCCTTTGTAAGAAGTGCGTCGAATCGGTGACGTGGGTACATGAACCACGCAATGGCACAACGACGCTCTCGTGAACTACGGCGGGAGAGCGGGTGCACAGCAACACGAAGCTCTTAGGTGAAGTGAGTGCTTGAAGAGCTAGGCTTCTTCTATAGATCAATTTGACACAAGGATGTGGAAATGCTTGTACTTGGTGTATCTAGGTGTGTCTTTGAGTGGCAAAGGTTCTCTATTTATAGAGGCCCTAGGAAGGCTTTAGAAGGCCTTAGAAGGCTTCCATAGCCGTTGGGTGCAAGGTCCAAGAAAATCAGGCCGAAATCAGGATTAATCATTACACTGTCAGGGTTATCAGACGTCTGGTCCTAGCATCAGACATCTGGAAAGCCAGTTTAAGACGTCTGGGAACAAAGTCAGACATCTGAATTTAGGTGGGTTTCCTTCCTGACTTGAATCAGATCTAAACAGGGTTCTAGTGAATTGTCATCAGACGACATACAGGACGTCTAAAATGATGTCTGGACATCTGGAAACCTACTTTTCTACGGAAATGGATTCCTAAGAGAGTACAACGGCTATAAAATATTTGAGAAGAGATTTTAGGTCAGCCGAGGCAAAATGGTCATGTATCAGACGTCTGGGGTCCTCTACGAATGTCTAATATGAGGCTAATGGTCATTTCCTTCGGTGTTTACTAAGGCAACCAACGGTCCACTAATTGGACGTCTGACAAAATCATCAGACGTCTTCTAAGACGTTTGGACTAAGGTCTGAACAACTGATTTCATCAGATAGAACTAACTAAGTCCAGCCTAACTATTATTGGATGTCTGAGTCAACAGTCAGATGTCTTAAAAGTATTTATCAAACATATGATTTTCAGATTAGACGTCTGAAAAGGCTGTTTGAACCCTATTTTGGTTTTCTAAGTTCTCTACAGAAATCCTAGGGTTGTGCAAGTGCACCTAGGACAACTGTTAGGGTACTTTGAGGCTCTTTAACATGAATCTAAAAAATAAAGAGGAACAAAAGAAACAAAATACATAGAGTACAAGGAAAGGAAATCTATCCTATTCTTCATCTCCTTCCTTCTTCAAGCCATCGCTCCTTGTGAAGCTCCTCTGTTCTCCGTCAAGCTCCTCCAATCTGTCCTGGATGCGAGCTTGAACTCCATCTAACCACGTCTCCATTTACAATTAACTTGAAATCTAAGACTTCAAGTGCAAATGTTAAACAACATGTGTTTTGTTATCATCAAAATAAACGATTGCGGTGCTCTAACACCAACAATCATTTCGGGGGCTCAGATTGAAGATCCAACCATACGGATCTGATAAGGGAGACGATCGGAGTCCAACACCTCCAAGATCGCCCCAATCGAATCTCCGTAGGATCAGATACAGTCCGAGGAAGATCAGAGGTCAAGGGGCAAGATGGTGAAAATCCAAACCTCAGATGAAGAATCCAACCACACGGATGGGTTCAGAATGAAGATCGCAGCCCAATACAAGCATCTACAAGCATTGGAAGATGGACGGCTAGGATGGCTCCACGTAGTGCCATCCGAGCCATCCAAAGTGCCCAACAGCCCCTACCTAGCTTCAAAGCACATGTGGAGAAGCGATTTGAGCCATTGGATCTTCATCCGATGGGTAAGATCAAGCCACGTTGTCCCTCCCTACTACTACGCACCGCTCACATGCGTATGCACCATTTGATCTCAATCGTTGGATAGCCACCCAACGGCTGAGATCAACTCAAGCCACTCACCTTCATCTGAGGGGTAGGGCCATCCTTAACTCTCGACCGTTGGATTAAGATCCACCGGTTGAAACTGCTTGGCAAGATGATTCTCCACTCAACAATCCGTGGGCGTAGCTCAATGGGTGAGCACCCTATCCAAAGTTTTTGGCATGGGTTTGATCTGCGTTAAGCAGATTTAATCTTCGAAGATAGAGCTCGTGCATATTCAGCCATTGGATCTTAATCGAACGGTGCTAGAGATGGCTACGTGCCATAACCAGATTTAAGTGCGCGTCACACACATGATGACACTTGATCAGATGCAGCATCGCCTGATCTGAGCGCAGGTCTCATGCAATCTTAGCTCTCCCTTTCTGATCCAACAGCTAAGCAAAGCTCTGGATGCCTTAAATGTGTGTGTGCAAGTGCAACGGCTGAAGGCGATCAGTCATTTGACGTGGAGTGATCTCGAGCGTCTGATCGCATTCCAAGGGCTCTCCTTCCATGCACCTTCACCAATGGTCGACTTTAGCAACACTTACTTGCATCACTAAAGGTCATATATTAACTCTTAAAGGCTTCAAAATGACTCTTTTGCCCTTCTTCCTCAACTATAAAAGGGACCCCATGCCTTTTATTTTTCATCATTCCTTCCTTTCTTCTCTCATCCCCTCTAAAGCTATTGGAGCTTGTCCCAAGCTCGGGATGCTCCACTAGAGTTGTAAAAATAAATTTTCTACTCTCACACCCCAGTTCGTGGAGCATCCCATAGCCATCTTCTCATCATGTTCGAGAAGTAGATCCCTCTACGATGCTGCCCTCCTTCATCCTTTGTCCTCCAGCTTCTCTCTCCCTCATCCAAGCTCTGTCATCTTTCAGGCGCTCCGTCAATGCGGCTTGTCCTTCAAACGATCGTCAAGGAGGATTTCTCATCCCTATCTTTTTACTGCTTTCTAGTGTAATTTTAATCTTGCAAGTAGTTGTAATGAACATATTGTTATGAAATATTTGTTCACACTCTCTCTCTTTCTCTATATTATTCTCTCTCTTTTCTATTATTTATTCTTTAAGAGAATAGCTAGCATAGATTAATTTCAACCAGCTACTCTGCTCCATAAAAATAAATGTGATTTTTAATCAAACGTTCGCCTCCCCATGTTAGACCTAGGACTCACTAGAGTTTCGATAAAATTTATCTGATAGCGGATTTTTACGCATTACAACGATGGATTTCTAACTCTAACTTTTTGCATACGAAATCTCGCTTATCAATTACCTGGACGAAGGAGGTACAAGGCACCAGCGAGTGAGCACCAGATTGAAGAAATCAGAGGAAGCTGAAAGAAGCTTCTCTGATGAGAAATTGAAGGCAGATCTGAGAGAGGATGAATGCTCCTGTGCCCTGCCACATGGGTGGAGGGGAAGAGGAGATGAAAGAGACAATCAGCTCCATCGGTTTTAGTTCGAAAGAGTGGTGAGAGGTCATCAAAGAAGTGGAGGAATAGCATATCATCGACTGCAGTTGGGGAAGAAGGATAGGGAGTCGACCTTTGTAATCAGAGGGGTGGAGACCTATTTATAGGCTCCGACGAAAGTTAGTAGGAGGAATCTAGCTGTGATTGCATCTAGGTGCAAAGAAACCACCGTCGTCGTCTCTGACGGTGATGACCTTAATATCTAGCCGAAAATAGGATATAAAGATCAACCACACCGTTAGATGAGGAGAAGTCAAGGCGAAGCTTCATAGCTAAGGAGAAGGTCTTTAGATGTCGGTTCGCTGGTGATCAGAGGATACCAACACCGATGAACATCAGTCGTCGATGGAGAAGAAAGAGATATGAAGAAGAAGAGCTTGGAGGACCTTTACATAACAAATGAAAGACCTGAATGTATAAAAAGGACTCATTTGACATAAAATATAAGGACTAGCATGTAAACCGTGGGTTTTATTGATTAAATTAAATTATTTCTTTTTCAACTTTTTGTATATTATTATAAATACAGTAAATAATACATTTATGACATGAAATTACATTTTTGTCCTTTTTAACTTTATTTATTTAAATGGTTAACTTCATTAAGTTAATTAATACGTTAGGTTATAAATTAATACAAGTTATATTAAATGCTTTATATATAGCTAAATGGTTATATTTAAGTCCTAATTATTAATTAATTAAACCTTAATTTAGTGATTTTAACATATTTTCAAGGTCCTTGCTATTTTACTCTAAATATATAATTAACACTATATTAATGTTATTCACTGGTAATTAAGTAGGGAAACATGTTAATAAAAGTAAATTAGGAACCATGATGAGTTCCTCATCACTCATCAGATGGGCAACTAAGTTGATTCCTAGTATTCAATATGGGTTAGAATATTTCTTTGCCTAACCGTTCCAATTTTTGGATTAGCATTACTAAGATTTGATAGTTTTCTTCTCACCACTTTTCTACCCTAAGGTTAACGCACTAGGTGTATATCTCCCCGATTGGACCCCTAGGTCTCTAATTCATAGTTTTTTTTCTCCATTTTTTTTTATTTTTTTCTATAGGATAAACACCCATATGTAGCAAAGTATTTTTATATGGAAAGGAAAGGGAAGCATCCATATGTAGCGAGATGCTTTTATTAAGTGGAATGTCACCCATTTGTAGCAAGGTGCTTATTTATTTGGTGGGATTTTCTCATATGTTTTTTCCTCCTTCTCATTTTTTTTCAAAACCTAGTTATATAAATATATCTTTTTCTCCAACTCATTTTTCTAGGTGAGTCACTCTCCTTCATCCGTTCAAGAATCACACCTAAACACAGATCCAAAAGCTAAAGATGCAGGCTAGGCTCTGGACATCCTACATCTGGGAAGTATACCGAGTGCAACATGCCAGCCATACTCACAAGGATCATTTGACCCTCAGACTAAACCTTATTGACCACTGATGCGAGATTTACACGATTTGTTAAATGTGGGTTTTAATTGTTGTAACGTGTAAATCCAATCGATTTTTAAATTTATATTCCTAGATAGTGGTGGTATTTAGGGTCATCCAAGAAGACCAATTTGTTAGTTAGATAGATGGTTCTCTCTCTTGCCTACTCAAATCTGCACTTCTTTTTGTATTTTGGTTTTGCAAATTTTAATAATTTTGAAATAATTGAGGCATGGAAATATGAATTGACTACACCTAAGTAATCAAGATAGAATCTACCTTTCTAAGCTCACCCTAAGCAAGTGCACCTAGGGTAATTAAAAAGGAGAAGTGGTGCACTAAAGCTACTAGAGAAACTAGAATTTAAAGCACATAAAATAAAGACAACAATATATGGAAATTCACTTGAATTTAAAATGTAGTTGAAATTACAAGGTACTTGGGGAGCTAAATTGTGTGAATGGCACCACACAATTAATCCCCAAGTAGAGGAATGCTTAAACTACTACAACAATTATGACAAAAAAAACAAGTAAAAAGATTCTCTCAAAATGCTTGAAGATATCCTTGCTCCAGACTCAGTAGCTCTTGGACCTGAAGAGGATCCTCCTTGCTCCTTGATTGCCTTTCCTTTCAAAGCAGATGTCCTCCACCTTAGCTCCTCCCTGCTTGGTCGTCCTCCTCAAGATGATAAGCTCCTTGGCATGGAAGCAAGGAAGAGGATAGGAGAAAGTGAACACCAAAGGGACAAGGTAGGTGTTCCCTTTGAGCACCTCTCTTCTCGTCCACCTTGGACGTGAATATGAAGTGGAAATATGGGAAGAATTTATGCTTGCCAAGGATGGTTTGTAATGGTGGAATGTGGGGGGACTTTTATAGGTGTCGAGAGGAGGGTGGACGTGCCCTTTGGATGAAGGACTAGGATGGCCTTTTGTTGCGATAAAGAATCGTCGTAAAAATATTGCATTGTAGTATAGCGATGAAAATCAATGCAACATTTAAATTTATATGATTAAAAAACTATAAGTTCTGAGGTCGTTCGTAGGGAGCCATTATAATAAATAAATTACCAATCACAATATTCAAAAATAATAATGCAGGTGGATCAAATAATCAAAATGATATTCAATAGAGAGCAAAAATATATCACAAATGTTAGGGACAAAAATATAAAAATAGAGGACTAAAAATGGTGGTTGAAACCACCACTTAAGCCTTAGAATTAAGCACCTATCGCAACAATACTCAAGAGTATTCAATGTCTCAAATAACTCAATAGTAGTCACTTAGCCACATTAGGCCAAGTATCAAATATTTCCATAGTGATTAGAACCAAGCCACAGTCAGACATCAGAGATGAGGCTTAGGTGCCTTAAAGCCACCAAGAAGTACAAGGTAAATTCCTCTTTAAATGCCTAAGTGTTGTGCGAGATGGGCATAAATTTCAAGGAGAAAAACCTCCCCTCTCCCTCCTTAGATTTCTTCCTTTCTCTCTTTTCCAAACCAAGGTGAACAGTGTCGTGTGATCGGGTATTTGGGTAAGCAGACCAGGGATGAGACTCGTCAGCGTGTATAGTGGGAAAGGAGTGCGTGAGAGTGAGGAGGGACCTCACCCCTCAGTGTCGAGGCAATGAGCCCTCTTCACAATTTCCTCTTATGCGAGTTTCCATTTTTGGTACCCACAATGTGGGACTAAATAGCTCTCTTCTTGATGCTGCTGTAGATGATTATGCTCGTGAATTGATGTTGTGCCTCATTGCTTCTTTCTCGATTGCTGGTGCAGAGAACTTCAGAAGATGAAACCGCATTGAATGAAAGTGGTCTGAGGTTGGATGATGATTGGAAGGAGGTGAACTCTATCGAAAAAGATGGCGATGGAGGTTCAGTGGAGTACCTGTGATAGGAATATGGGTAAAAGCCCTAGTAAAATAGCTAGGAAGCTCATGTTGGTGCTAGAGCACCACGATCATTTGTTTGATGATAACAAAACACGTGTTATTTAACATTTGCACTTGGAGTCTTAGATTTCAGGTCAATTGCAAATGTAGACATGTTTAGACGGAATTCGAGCTCTCATCCAGGACGGATTGGAGGAGCTTGATGGAGAGCAGAAGAGATTCGCGAGGAGCGATATATTGAAGAAGGAAGGAGATGAAGAATAGGATAGATTTCCTTCTCTTGTACTCATTGTATTTTTCGTTTCTTTTGTTGCTCTTTATTTTTGTTACTTAGATTTCTGTTAAAGAGCCTCAAACTACCCTAACAGTAGTCCTAGGAACACCGGCACAACCCTAGGATACTTAGGTTTTCTGTAAAGAACTTAGAAACCCAATATAGGGTTCAAACAGAGTTTCCAGACGTCTAATTCCCAAATCAGACGTCTGATAAAGTGTTTTAAGACGTCTGACTGTTGATTCAGACATTTGATAACAATTAGGCTGGACTTAAGTAGTGTTGTCTGATGAAATCAGACGTCCAAACCTTAGACCAGACGTCTTAGGAGACGTCTGATGGATTTGCCAGACGTCCAATTAGTGGACCGTTGGCTGGCTTTGCAAACAGTGTAGAATATGACCGTTAGAGCCTTATCAGACGTCCATAGGACTTTCCAGACGTTTGATAATTGACCATTTTGCCTCGGCTGACCCAAAATCTCTTCTCAGAGATTTTCTAGCCGTTGCCACGTTTGGAAATCCATTCCCACAGAAAAAGTAGGTTTCCAGACGTCCAGACATAGTGCCAGATGTCCTGTATGTCATCTGATGGACTTGCACAAAAACCCTATTTAGATCTGATTCAAGTCAGGAAGAGACACGCCCAAAATCAGACGTCTGACCTTGAAATCAGACGTCTTAAAGTGGTCTTCTAGACGTCTGATGCTATAATTAGACGTCTGATAAGCCTGTCAGAACAATGATTGTTCCTGATTTTGGGCTGATTCTCTTGGGCTTTGTTCCCAACGGCTATAGAACCTTTCCTAAGCCTTCCAAAGCCTTCCTAAGGCCTCTATAAATAGAGGGGAACCTTTGCAACAAAAACACACACCTAGAGAGACCAAGATACACAAGAAACACTTTGTAATACACTTTCCACTCTTGTGTCCTAGCTAGCTCTTGCTCTCCAAGCTCAAGTTCCATTCTCTTGAGAGCATCAAGCTGTTGTGCACCTGCTCTCCCACCGTAGTTCACGAGAGCGAAGTTGCGCCGTCGCGTGGCTCACGCACCGCGTCATCAACTCGACGCACTCCTTGCAAAGGGGAGTTTCCTAATTCCTATAGAAGCTAGGTTCATAATTACTTTGTTGGCTCTATAGGATTACTTGTTTATTTTATCTTTGTTATTTGGTTGGGTATTCGCTTTTCGAATTCCCGTCTCCTTCGCGAGACAAAATCCTTCTCGTGGAGAGAAGGGGTTGAGGTACGCTACCCTCGTTTAAGTAGCGTGGTTGTATTAAGGTTGAATCACCCTCATTTTAAAATGATTCGGTTTAGTGGATTTTGATCAACTTGGTTGATCGGAAAATCCTAACTCGAGAGAGTTAGGTGGTGGTTTTCACCCGATTTGGGTTTCCACCTAAAAATACTTTGTGCCTTTTGTGTGATTGTTATTTTGTGAAGATTGTTTATTATTTATTTCCGCAATTATTACGTCACCTCCTCCTGGTAGGCCGAAACTACATTTTTGCATTATTATTTATGGTTTTGTCATCATCAAAAAGGGGGAGATTGTCGGTGCTAGAGCACCACGATCATTTGTTTTGATGATAACAAAACACGTGTTATTTAACATTTGCACTTGGAGTCTTAGATTTCAGGTCAATTGCAAATGTAGACATGTTTAGACGGAATTTGAGCTCGCATCCAGGACGGATTGGAGGAGCTTGATGGAGAGTAGAAGAGATTCGCGAGGAGCGATATATTGAAGAAGGAAGGAGATGAAGAATAGGATAGATTTCCTTCTCTTGTACTCAATGTATTTTTCGTTTCTTTCGTTGCTCTTTGTTTTTGTTACTTAGATTTCTGTTAAAGAGCCTCAAAGTACCCTAACAGTAGTCCTAGGAACACCGGCATAACCCTAGGATACTTAGGTTTTCTGTAGAGAACTTAGAAAACCAATATAGGGTTCAAACAGAGTTTCTAGACATCTAATTCCCAAATCAGACGTCTGATAAAGTGTTTTAAGACGTCTGACTGTTGATTCAGACGTCTGATAACAATTAGGCTGGACTTAAGTAGTACTGTCTGATGAAATCAGACGTCCAGACCTTAGACCAGACGTCATAGGAGACGTCTGATGGATTTTCCAGACGTCTTAGGAGACGTCTGATGGATTTGCCAGACGTCCAATTAGTGGACCGTTGGCTGACTTTGCAAACAGTGTAGAATATGACCATTAAAGCCTTATCAGACGTCCATAGGACTTTCCAGACGTCTGATAATTGACCGTTTTGCCCGGCTGACCCAAAATCTCTTCTCAGAGATTTTCTAGCCGTTGCAACGTTTGGAAATCCATTCCCACAGAAAAAGTAGGTTTCCAGACGTCCAGACATAGTGCCAGATGTCCTGTATGTGGTCTGATGGACTTGCACAAAAACCCTGTTTAGATCTGATTCAAGTCAGGAAAAGACCCGCCCAAAATCAGACGTCTGACCTTGAAATCAGACGTCTTAAAGTGGTCTTCCAAACGTCTGATGCTATAATTAGAAGTCTGATAAGCCTGTCAGAATAATGATTATTCCTGATTTCGGGCTGATTCTCTTGGGCTTTGTTCCCAACGACTATAGAACTTTTCCTAAGCCTTCCAAAGCCTTCCTAAGGCCTCTATAAATAGAGGGGAACCTTTGCAACAAAAACACACACCTAGAGAGACCAAGATACACAAGAAACACTTTGTAATACACTTTCCACTCTTGTGTCCTAGCTAGCTCTTGCTCTCCAAGCTCAAGTTCCATTCTCTTGAGAGCATCAAGCTGTTGCGCACCCGCTCTCCCGCCGTAGTTCACGAGAGCGAAGTTGCACCGTCGCGTGGCTCACACATCGCGTCATCAACTCGACGCACTCCTTGTAAAAGGGAGTTTCCTAATTCCTATAGAAGCTAGGTTTAAAATTACTTTGTTGGTTCTATAGGATTACTTGTTTATTTTATCTTTGTTATTTGGTTGGGTATTCGCTTTGCGAATTCCCGTCTCCTTCGCGAGAAAAAATCCTTCTCGTGGAGAGAAGGGGTTGAGGCACGCTACCCTCGTTTAAGTAGCGTGGTTGTATTGAGGTTGAATCACCCTCGTTTAAAGTGATTCGGTTTAGTGGATTTTGATCAACTTGGTTGATCGGAAAATCCTAACTCGAGAGGGTTAGGTGGTGGTTTTCACCCGGTTTGGGTTTTCACCTAAAAATTCTTGTGTAATTGTGCGATTGCTTATTTGTGAGATTATTTATATTTCAATTCCGCATTTTTTTACGTCACACTGATCTCACCCCCTCCAAGTAGGGAATTTCAGCTCATAGGTCTTAGCTGACCTAAATTTGGCTAGAAATTAGCATAAGCTAATCTAATCACTGCATGCATAAGCATTATTTGCATCTTTACTGCTTTCCTTTGGCTACGCATGAAATAATGATATAATGTACTTATTAAGTGCATTATATAAATTGCAAGTAATAAGAAGCTCAGGAGCTGGATCTAAAGCTGCATTTGGAGTTGGACCTGAAGCAAGTGCTGCATCAGAGCTGGAGCGGAAGACCTTAGAATAAATGTAGTAGCGACATAATGTAAGGGTTGAGGTATGCTATTCTATTAAGTAGAAGTAAAGTAGATTAAATTATGAAGAACCTAGGTTCATTCCTAGCCCTAGGATAGCCTTGGAAGCCTTCCCAAGCCATAACTACCCTTAGATTAGGTCACCATAGCCTAGGAGCCTCAAAACCCTAGTTCCAGCCCTTATGTGGACGTCCAGATAAGTTATTGGATGTCCAGGACCCTTAGCCATAACCCTCACACCTCAAATCCAAGTCTGCAGAGTTATTGGACATCCAGGCACTTGGTCAGACGTCCAATTTCTGTAGAATCACCAAGACAGGATCCTGATTCCCTCCTAACTCAAATTGGACATCCATACAAGAGGTCTGAAATTTTGATTTTTGAGTATAAGTCGTCTGATACTATTATCTGACGTCTAGAACTACTCTCCAGTTCCTATTTTGGAATTCAAGCTTGGATCTTGAATACCTAGGTACCTAAAACCAATTCCAACCCCCTGGGAACCTAAATTAAGGTACCCCAACCGTAGTACACCACCTCTAGACCTTTCTAAGAATCTAATTAGGTTCTTATTAAGCCCAATTGACTTGGATCATAGTCAATTACCATTGCCTAGTCAATTTGACTCAGAGTCCAATTGAGCTCAAATCTCAACCCACACAAGTCCAATTGGACTCAGTGAGAGTCCAATTGACCTAAGCCCAACTTAATTGAGTTATTACACTCTCAATTAAGTTCACACCACTCAATTAAACTTATGCCAAGTTTAATTGCACATTCACCTTAGTAAATTAGGGTTTGCAACCCTAATTTGAGACCTACCTTAAACTAAACCTCCTAGGACCTAACCTTGACCACTTAGCCACCTAGGTAACGCCCACACACACACACCCATTCATAAACACACACCCACCTAGAGTTCTCTAGAACTCTCTTCAAGGTGGCGCAACTCTTGGTTGCCAAAATTAGCAACCAAGAGCCATTCATTTTAGATCCACAAATGGTGGATCTAAGCCACCTTGGATGGCCACACTTGGAGATCACTCTAGAGTGTTCCACACTTCTCTAGAGAGTCTCCCTTAAGTCTATAAAAAGACTTAAGGGGTGGCCATTTGCACCCATTCAAGCTTGGCTCCATTATTCCACCTTCCATAGCATAGCTCCACCTTCACACCTCCACCTCCATGAGCTCCCACCATGGCCAGTAGCACCTCCACGCCAAGAGCTTGGATCACCTCCTCCTCACCTCTTTAAGGGCCGGCCTAACCCCCATTGGCCTCCCCTCCTCTCAACCAACTCAAAGGCCATCGAAGATAACCTCTGAATGCCCTTCCTTCTCCTAGATAAGTAGATTGTAGTTCTTTGTAGTTTTCTACGCTTTATTTCATTCTTAGTAGTGTAGCTCCATAATCTCCCCCAATGATACATGCATAATCCCCCCCCATAGATTCATGTATGCAGTCGTTTTCTGCTAGCTAGTTTTATGTTTCAAAGCATTCCTCTACAAGCTTTCCACTAGTCCTGCTCTGTAACCTTGATGAAATCAATGAAAATCTTTCCATATATATATATATATCTATGTGTGAAAATCACCATGAGCCTTGTTGCAATATTTTTGTGTGATTAAAGTTGCATGCTTTTAATTGCTATCTATTGCAACTAGCATGTCGGTACCTGAGGATGTTGAGGATCTAACTATTAACGCATTTTCCGTAAACAACCACCATATAACTAGGATAGTGCGTACTGAAACCCACACTTTTACGTTTGTCATTTGCTTAACACATGCACACGTAATTAGGGTTAATAATGCAAGTGGCAAAACATTGATCCAAAGATTAGAAATTGGTGTGCGATTTTAAGCAAGTATAGAGGAAAAGAGATCGAATCCATTTTGCATTTCCATAATGCCTCCCAAAGACGAACGACCATGACTCACACTCTCGTTATTTTAGAAATAATTTTGTTAACTGGATTTCGCGGCTATACTACAAAGAACGACATTGCTTTTGCTAAAACCACATGAAAACTACATCTTAACAAATGGTCTCATTGCCGGGGAGGCAACGTAATTGATTTTTAATCTAAAGCTTTTAGTGACAAATCTTTCTTTGCCTGTTTTTGGATATGCAGGAAATCAGGAAAAAAATAGGATTTGCACACACATCGAGAGCGAAGAAAGAAAAAGAAAACTACCAGGTGCACATCTCTCCCAGCTTAGGATTTTTGTTTGAACCTTAGGTTAGATTTCCTTTTTTGTTAGAAATTTCTTTCTGAAAATAGAAAAAAAATTGCATATTTTGAAAAGAAAAAAAATTCTTTAGGTTGTTGATTAGGTTTCCATTTGAATTTTAGGTTAGTTTGTTTGAAAAAAAAATAGAGAAAAAAATTTGAAAAAGTTTTTCCCTTCGAAAAAAAATTCAAAAATTTTTGAAAAAAAAACATTTGAAAAGAAATTTTTCATTTTTGGTGGGAAGTTGAATTTGAATTTCAAACACTTTTTAAAAGCTTTTCCACCACTAACTGAAATTTGCTCAGACTTCAATTTCTGATTGAAAAATTCATTTGTTGAATAACTAGTGATCAAAAAATTCTAAAATTTAGGCAAGTATTTCATTTTCAAGCCACCTTTCAAAAGGCATCATTTATTTGAAAAAATTCTAAGTACAAAATTTTTAAAAATTTACGAAGTACAAAAGGATCAAATTGACTGAAATTTGAAAATTTTCAAAATTAAAAAATCAATTTCGAGCAATCTGTGAAGCTGTTTTGACTAAAAATGGTGGGGTTTGAAAGCTGATCTCATTAGCTTTAATTTTCATATTTTTCCTAAATTTTTAAAAATTATTTAGTACTGTTTCAAAGCAAAAAATCGACTAGGGGTTAAATTTTCAAATCTAACCCCCTGACATTTAAAAATCCCTATAAATTCAGTTGAAATAGTAAAATTATAAAAAAATATTCTCTGAAAAGATAATTGAGAAAGGAATCTACTTACCAAATTTCACTATATTTGGATTCCATTTGTATTTAGAGAATTTGTTTGATTCTTATGGTCTACTAAACACCTAGAATTTACATGAACCCTAGGCTAAACCCTTAGGGCGAAATTTCTAGAGAACACACTTGAGTTAACCTAGACTTAGCTAAGTCTAGTGTTTAGCTGGTGAGCCTGGTCACCTTGTCAGCCACTCACCCCAGTGAAGAAAAAAGGGTTAAAATAAATTTTAAAAAATAAAATCAACCTGAATTCATTGTCATAGTACTGGGTGTTTTCAACCTCTCTGGCTAAACCTAGTGACTAAATCTGTAGGGTAGTGTTAAATGGCCGCGGCTCAGGGGTCAATGGAACTAGAGGCACAAGTCAAAGGAAGAACCTTCCCCTTAGTCCCCTCATACACAGATTAGTCGAGTTAGCTTGAGAGGCAGGAATTACTTTCAGTTGGTTCTCAACAAATTTTTCTTCAGGAATTCGAACCTAAAACGAAAAATTCGATTTTCTGATCATAAGGACCATCTTATTGATAGGGCCTTAGCCTTGTCTGGCTAGCTGCACCAACCCAGGGGTTGCCTGGTGTATGCGAGGAAGGAGGTCACTGAGACCTCAACTGGTTGGACCTTGGGAGCCACTCCCAAGGTGGCAAGTCACCTCACCCAGACCATCTTCTCCCCCACCCTCTTCTTCTACTCTCTTAGCCAAGATGGCTAACCCTGGACCCCAACCTGGTCAGGATCCAGCAAATCTAGACCTGATGGCTCGTCTGGAAGACTAAGTCCTTGAATCTAAGGAACAGCAGAAATAGAACATAGACCATATCTTGAATACTTCGGATAGAATGCAGCATCCACCGTGAGGAGAACAGCTTCAGGATTTCTACAATTAGGCAGCGCTGATTATTGCACCTCTAGTCTGGATTCCCGCAGGTGGAGATGCATTCGAGCTCAAGCCCAATCTAATTGGGCTGATCTAGAATTACTTTTATGGAAACGCGAACGATGATCCATTCCAACATCTAGAGGACCTGAGTCGAATCGCGGAAATGGCTCGACCCAAGGACGAAGATCTTCGAATTATTCTGATGAAACTTTTTCTGTTTTCTCCTAGGGATAAAGCTTCATACTGGTTCAAGACCATCGGGAAGCTGATTGAACATGGCCGAAATTACGACGTGAATTCTTATAGAAGTTCTTCTCGATCGGTCGAACGAATGTGATGAGGCAAGCAATTACAACTTTCTCCCAGGGACCTGAGGAGAAGTTGCATGATGCCTGGGACTGATTTCATGATCTCCTGAGAAAATGCCTGCACCATGGTGTGCCCAAATGGCACTTAGCTCATATTTTTTACCATGGGCTGGATGATACACATCGGTATTTGGCTGATGCATCCAATGGCAGGAATTTCTTCGCGAAAGATGAAAATAGCGCATTTGAGTTGTTCGAGTCTTTAACGGAGAATTCAATGAACGTTGCATCAATGACCTAGTTCCAACGACCTGGACAGCAGCGAGTTAGTGTCCATGAGGCTCAAGCAGAGTCTGTTCGAGCTGATATGGAAATTATTGCCAAGAAGCTGGGAAAGGTGGATTTGCTGGGAAAGAAGCTCGATGACCTAGCTAGAGGTCAACAAGATCTAGTCGAAAATTTTGCTGCCCCGAGACCCTCTTATGCATCTCAAGCCCCTCCTGCTCGAGTTAATCTGCTCACTCAGGATGCACCTCCTCCATATTCACGGGATCTTGCGTATCAGGATCCCATGAACAATCCGATTTGACACCATATATTAGGGTTTTGCACCACACGATAATTATAATGCATATTCCCTTGATGAATATATGCCTCAGATGTCGTGGGCCTACGAAGACGTCAGCACTACTCAGGGACATGGGCATAATAACCCATACTCAGAGATGTATAACCCTGGTTGGTGCCAGCATCCAAACTTCTCCTGGTTAGGTAACTCACAGAGACAACATCAAGATCCACACTACCAAACCAGACAGTACGAGAATGCGCAGAACACGTACCCTAGGCAGCAGCCATTCCCATCTCAACAGCAGTAATCACACTTTGTTTATCAGCAGCTGCATCAAGCTGCCAGTCACCCTCCAAAGCGAGACTATTTTGAGGCACTAAAAGAGGAGTTGCAAGAATCGATGTGAAAGTCTACATAGGATAGCTTGCAGATCATGAAGGCAATGGCTGACCAGATACAGAACATACAAAACACGCAAAACCAGTTGCTACAGGAGCAAGGACCCAGGGAGTCTTCCCCTCCCAACCTGTCCTAAACCCACAATATGTGTAGAACCAGGGTGCCCCGCCCAAGTTTTAGGTACCACAGGGACAGGCACATGCCATATTACAGGCGCCTCTTATACCACCAGGTTATGCTCAAGGCCAGCTGCTTCTGATACAGAACACCGCATACTCTGCCTCTTCCGCTCCTCCACCACCTCATGGACAGCAAGCTGATGCAAATGCTATTTCATTGAGGAGTGAGAAGAAGACACACGACCCACCATTTAGGCAAGTGGGTCCTGATTTTTCGCGGCCTTCACTACAAGATGGTTCAATTCCTCCTTCATCTCAGGAGCCACCTACGGTAAATAAGACCAAGAGGCCACTTGACCTTGAGATTCCCGTTCCTTTTCCCCGAGGCTCTGACACGAAATGTAGTGCAGAAAAAGGATACACGAAATTTTGATGACCTGAAATCGATGTTCAAGGAAGTGCATTCAGGTCCCTCTCCTCAAGGCCATTGATCACATTCCTACTGTCGTGAGGTTCTTCAAGGACTACTGTACCCCAAAGCGACACCCGAGAATAGGATGACAGGAGGTACTGTCGAAGGAGGCTGGCACCGTGATTCTAGCTGACTTACCACCGAAAAAGAAAGACCTTGGTACCTCACTCATTTCCTGCTTCTTGCAGGATTCTCCATTTGATCAGGCCCTTTTATATCTAGGTTCATCCATCAACCTGACTCCCACCGCTATATATGATCGATTTCAATTCGGGGAGTTAAAACCCACCGCAGTAATGATTCAGTTAGCTGATAGATGAGCGAAAACACCGAGAGGGGTGGTTGAGAATGTGATCATGAAAGTCCATGGATTCTGCTTTCCCGCAGACTTTTCCATTCTCGATATGGAGGTTCCTCCTAATCTCTTTGATGCACCAATTATTTTGGGTCGCCCATTTCTGGCAACAGCCTGAGCAAACATTGATTGTGCATCCAGGTGTATAGAGATAGTCCTTGGTAATGAGAAACTTAGACTTGACATATTCAAGGTATCAAGGAACTTCGACTGTGATCATATCGAGGAGGATGGTGAAGATGAAGAATCGAAACACTATGGTTACATTAGGCTCCTTTGTAACAACCCAATGCCTCATTCGTCTACACTGTCAGGGTTCTTGGACCTCAATCCACACTGGACTGAGACTACTGCACTACACATATCTTCATGAGGATCCGATTGTTTGAGGAGTATATCTAACCATAGCACCCCTAACTCTAGCTATCCTGATCCACACAGTACTGAATCGCCCCTATTGACGCAAGAAGATGTGACTACAGCAGACGATTTTTGCTTTAACATAGTCACAATCGACCACTTTACAAGTGGCGAATCAATAGGAATTCACATGTATCCGAATCATCAGACTTCAACCTCTGATTCTACTCCTCCGATTCCAACTCCCACCCTCACTTCTGAGTCTAATCCACCCCTGATTGAATTGAAGCCCTTACTTGACTCACTCAAATATGTGTTCTTACGTGAAAGTGAGACATACCCAGTCATTATCAAAGTTCACTTGACCCAAGAACAGGAACACCAACTGATTTCTGTGCTACAAGACCATAGGGCTGCCATAAAGTGGAGTATTACTGATCTCCGCGAGATTCACACCTCGTATTGCACTCATCACATTTACACAGATGAGGGGGTGAAACCTTCGAGACAACCTCAAAGACGGCTGAACCTGAAAATGATAGAGGTTTTTAAGAAGGAGATCATCAAATGGCTAGATGCGAGCATTTTATACCCGATCTCTGATGGCCAATGGGTGAGTCCGATCCAGATAGTGCCCAAGAAAGCAGGACTCACCGTTGCAAAAAATGATAAGGGCAAATCCATCCTAACCCACACCGCGACATCATGGCAGGTTTGCATAGACTACAGAAAACTGAACACGGCTACCTAGAAGGATCACTTTCCTTTACCGTTCACTAATCAAATCTTGTAGCGGTTAGCCGGACGTAGTTTCTTTTGCTTCTTGGATGGATACTCCTTGTACAATCTAGTAGCCATTTACCCGAAAGATCATGACAAGACCACTTTCACATGTCCCCTCAGAACATTTGCCTTCAAGCGAATGCCCTTCGACCTTTGCAACGCACCAGCAACATTTTAGCATTGTATGATGGCCATCTTCTCTGACATGATAGGGACTATGTGGAAGTATTCATGGGTGACTTCTCTATCTTTGGAGATGACTTCACATCTTGTCTTGATAACCTCACCAAGATCGTGAAACGATGTATTGAGGTGAACCTAGTACTCTCATGGGAAAAGAGCCATTTCATGGTGAGGGATGGCATTGTACTAGGGCATAGGATCTCTGCCAATGGACTCGAGGTCGACCAAGCTAAATCAGAAATCATATCCCAATTACCCCTACGTATCTCGGTCAAGCAGATCAGATCATTCTTGGGTCACGTCGTATTTTATCGGAGATTTATATGTGATTTCTCAAAAATCACGTGACTTTGACGAATCTCCTGGTAGCCGATACCCCATTCGAGTTTAACACCTCGTGTCTCAATGCCTTCGAGACTTCATGAAGCACTATCTCTGATTCCTTGATTCTCCAACCACCAAACTGGTCTCTTGATTTTGAGATGATGTGCGACGCCTCTGATTTCACCGTCAGAGTTATTTTAAGCCAGCATTGAGAGAAACAACCCTTCGTCATATACTATGCTAGCAAGATGCTGAATGAAGCTCAACGTAATTATACTGTCACTGAAAAGGAACTGCTAGAAATAGTATTCAAGTTGGAGAAGTTCTGATCATACCTGTTAGGGTCCAAGGTCATCATCTTCACACACCACTCCGCTCTCTAGCATTTGTTGGCAAAGAAGGATGCCAAACCCTATCTTATTAGATGGATCCTTCTATTACAGGAGTTTGATATTGAAATACGCGACGAAGCCAAAAAACAAAATGTTATGGCAGATCACTTATCCAAACTGGACCCAGCCCACATCCCTTACTCCCTTCCTATTTCAGATCAATTTCCGAATGAGTCTCTTTTGGCAATTCACTCTGTTGAGTTTCCCTAGTACCCGAACTATCTTGTTGTAGGAAAGATTCCCGCAAATTTATTCGAGGACCAGAAACTCAAATTCATAGTAGAGGCCAAATTCTACCTCTGGGATGATCCATTGCTCTTTCACATTGGAGCCGATTAGATCATCAGAATATGCATCCCAGATTCTGAGATTCCTAGTGTGTTATCTTTTTGACACAGCGATGCTTATAGTGGTCATTTCTCAGGATGGAAAACCACTGCAAAAATTTTGCAGTCTGGATTTTTCTGGCCAACTATTTGTAAAGATACATAAACAATGCCAGTCGGTCAGTTCTATGACCAAGATAGACATGATGCCTCTCCAACCCATCTTGGTTGTAGAAGTGTTCGATGTTTGGGGCATCAATTTTATAGGCCCTTTTCCAAATTCACATGGCTTCGAGTACATATTGCCTGCTGTTGACTTTGTCTCGAAGTGGGTCGAAGCCATCCCAATGAGATGGGTTGATCATAAGACCGTCATTGCTTTCATACGGGAATACATCTTTGTGAGATTCGGACGGGGGTAGCCACTTCATCCATGCCCACTTTAGGACATTACTAAAGAAATACAGGGTACATCACCGTATAGCCACCCCCTGTATCATCCACAGACTAATGGGCAGGCTGAAGTGTCTAACCATCAAATCTAGTTGATTCTCCAGAAAATGGTTAGGTCGGACAGGAAGGAGTGGTCCGATAAATTAGTTGATGCACTTTGGACATATCGGACCACCTACAAGGCCCCACTCTGAATGTCGCCATATCGCATGGTATATGGTAAGGCCTGTCACCTTCCTGTTGAGCTGGAACACCATGCCTTTTGGGCAGTGTGAAAATGTAACCTTGACCTCGATGCGGGAGGTCATGAAAGGAAGCTCCAGCTCAGCGAATTAAAAGAAATCCGATAGGAGGCTTATGAGAACGCAGCGATATACAAGGATAAGACCAAGGCCTTTCATGACCGCCACATCTGGAGGAAAGAATTCACACCCAACCAGATGGTCTGGTTGTTTGATTCTCGACTAAAACTCTTTGCAAGGAAACTCAAGTCCAAGTGGACTAGCCCATTCATTGTGATTCACCCCTATCCTAATGGGGTGGTCCAAATCATGGACCCACAATCTGAGCATCTTTCTATGGTAAAAGGCCAGTGCCTCAATCCATTAATAGCCCAGGAACCTCCTCCAGCTGACGAAGTCATTCATCTTATCAAGGAAGTGTGATTGAGTTTTCACCTAGCTGGAGGCGTTAAACTCAGCATCTACCCACATTCTTCATCACCCTATACATACTCGCTTTATACATAGCAAATTGCATACTGTTAGGTTGGCCGGTGCTAAACATTGAAATTCAGGAGCAATTCCAAGTGATCTCTACCCACTTACTCCCTGCTGTATTTACTTTCTTTTATATTCATACATGAGGACATGCAAGAACTTAGGCATGGGGGTAGATATACAGCAAAATTGAAAAATTTTTTCTGCCAACACTTAGAAAACCTCGGAGCAGCATGTTAAGTGTACTTTAGGATCTTAAATATAAGAACAACCAACTCCACCTTCAATGCTCGCATTGGAGCTAGAAATCGTCTGCAACAGCCACTTCCGACTCATCTGCTCACCTTTTTGTTCTAAATTTGGACTAAGCTGAATGTAACCCAATAAGGGAATTTAAGAAGTACAAATGAAAGAGGTTACTTGTTTATAGCATATATACATAATGCATTTATGAATAAGATCATTTTTATCAAGAGAATGAATTAGGAATTTTATCCTTTAGTTGATTCCTATAATCTGGAATCAATACAATTTTCACACTCACACATAGATTTTGCAATGGATTAAAGGTGAAGACTGATAAACATCTTTAGTCTGTCAAGAAGAAGCAGTGCTTCCTTTCCTGAACCCCTGGATAGTGTTTTAGGAGTCAGGCAGATTTTCTTCTAAAAATCCACCAAATAGTGTGAGATAAGAGTAGAGAGTACTAGTGCTCTAAGATTAGTGCAAGGAATCTGGAATCCTAGATAATTAGGTAATGATACTCAGAGATTAGGCATAGTTCTCCCTCTTAGATCATATGTAGATATTTTGTGTGAAATTTTGAGAGCCACAAATCAAGGCAAATACGTGGAGATCGAGTTCTGATAAAACTAGGGCTAAGGAGGATGGTTACGTCCATTCTTTACGGAATCCTCGGCTGAAGGAGGGTACTAATATCAAGGTCAGAAATACACCATCCTATCCGTCTTTCTCGATGTTGTGAATAGGCACTTCCACCAAATAAGCCACCCAAAGTCTCTTGAGTACCACCAGTCTCTAATAATGCCTCAATAAAATTCATGAATGTGTTGTTAAATTGTGTTGTGTTAGAAAAATTATATGAAAAAATGAGAAAAAAATGAGAAAATAAAATAAAAAAGAAGAGGAAAAAAAATAGAAAAAGAGTTATGAGTGTCCAGTGTTTATTTTATTTGCATTGAGGCAATGCCACCAAATAAAGTTGAGATCCACCAAATATGGCCTTAACTAACTTTTTCTGTGTTTCTGACCGCCTAAATGTTGGTTGGGAATTCCGACTTAGTGTTAGGGTTATTGTAACTCAATTAAAGTGTTAATGCTATGTAAGACCACCAAATAGGGAATATATGTGTGAATCTGGTAAGATTGTGAGCTCTAAGAAAAAAAGAAAAAAAGAAAGAAAAAAGAAAGAGAGAAAAGAGAAAATGAATACAAAGGAACCAAAGAGAGCATAGTTTTTCTCATTTTTCTCTTAGTTGAGTTATTTGGTAATTTGGGAATCTAGATTCTGTAGTACTAGTCTCTATGTAGCACCAAATGAGAGTGAGCCACCAAATAAACAACCATTTCCCTCTGACATTCTCCACCCATGCTTAAAGTCGAGGTGGAATTCATAGAATATCTTCAATGCCCTGAGGGAAGAAACTTTGCCTATCCCGTTAGAATTTTACTAGGGGTCAAGTACAGGCCTTAGAGGTAAATTAGGTTTTTCACTTGAATCCATTGCAAAAGCTACATAGCTGCACTTTCACGATAGTCTGGATTTCTAGATTTTAGGATGAACACAAAAAGGAAAAGAATCTCTAGTCATACAAAAATAATCAATCCCTTAGGGACACTTCTGTAAATAACTTAATCTTGCATTTGCTAGGGACTAGCAAGATTTAGGCATGGGGATATGATTGCACAGTAATCATAGGTCTTAACTGACCTAAATTAGGCTAAAACATAGCATAAGCTAGTGTAATCAATGCATGAATAAGCATTATTTGCATCTTTAATACTTTCCTTTGGCTACGCATGAAATAATGATATAATGTACTAATTAAGTGCATTATATAAATTGCAAGTAAGAAGAAGCTCAGGAGCTGGATCTGGAGCTGGACCTGAAGCTAGTGCTGCATCAAAGCTGGAGCGGAAGACCTTAGAATAAATGTAGTAGAGACATAATGTAAGGGTTGAGGTATGCTATTCTATTAAGTAGAAGTAAAGCAGAGTAAATTATGAAGAACTTAGGTTCATTCCTAGCCCTATGATAGCCCTGGAAGCCTTCCCAAGTCTTAGCCACCCTTAGATTAGGTCACCATAGCCTAGGAAGCCTCAAAAACCTAGTTCCAGCCTTTATCTGGACATCCAAATAAGTTATTGGACGTCCAGGACCCTTAGCCACAATCCGCACACCTCAAACCCAAGTCTGCAATGTTATTAGACATCCAGACACTTGGTCAGATGTCCAATTTCTGCAGAATCCCCAAGATAGAACCCTGATTCCCTCCTAACTCAAATTGGGCGTCCATACAAGAGGTCTGGACTTCTGATTTTTGAATATAAGTCATCTGATACTATTATCAAACGTTTGGAACTGCTCTCCAATTCCTGTTTTGGAATTCAAGCTTGGATCTTGAATTCCTAGGTCCCTAAAACCAATTTCAACCCCTAAAGAACCTAAATTAAGGTACCCCAACCCTAGTACACCACCTCTAGACCTTCCTAAGAACCTAATTAGGTTCTCATTAAGCCCAATTGACTTGGATCATAGTCAATTAGACACATAGAGTCCAATTGAGCTTAGATCTCAACCCACACAAGTCCAATTGGACTTAGTGAGAGTCCAATTGACCTAAGCCCAACTTAATTGAGTTATTACACTCTCAATTAAGTTCACACCACTCAATTAAACTTATGCCAAGTTTAATTGCACTATCTCCTTAGCAAATTAGGGTTTGCAACCCTAATTCGAGACCTACCTTAAACCAAACCTCTTAGGACCTAACCTAGACCACTTAGCCACCTAGGTCATGCCCACACACACACACACACACACACCTAGAGTTATCTAGAACTCTCTTCAAGGTGGTACCACTCTTGGTTGCTAAACTGGCAACCAAGAGCCATTCAATTTTTAGATCCACAAATGGTGGATCTAAAAACCACCTTGGACGGCCACACTTGGAGCTCTCTCTAAAGAGTTTCACACTTCTCTAGAGAGTCTCCCTTGGGTCTCTAAAAAGACCTAAGGGGTGCCCATTTGCACCCATTCAAGCTTGGCTCCATTATTTCACCTTCCATAGCGTAGCTCCACCTTCACTCCACCTCCACGAGCTCCCACCATGGCCAACAGTACCTCCATGCCAAGAGCTTGGATCACCTCCTCATTTCTCCAAGGGTTGGCCTAACCCCCATTGGCCTCCCCTCCTCCTCTCAATCAACTCAAAGGCCATCGGAGACAACCTCTGAATGCCCTTCCTTCTCCTAGATAAGTAGATTGTAGTTCTTCATAGTTTTCTATGCTTTATTTCATGCTTAGTAGTGTAGCTCCATATTCTCCCCCAATGATGCATGCATAATCCCCCCCATAGATTCATGTATGCAGTCATTTTTTGCTAGCTAGTTTTATATTTTCAAGTATTCCAAGAGTCTTGCTTTGTAACCCTAATGCAATCAATGAAAACCTTTTTATATATATAAATATCTATGTGTCAAAATCACCATGAGCCTTGTTGCAATATTTTTGTGTGATTAAAGTTGCATGCTTTTAATTGCTATCTATTGCAACTAGCATGTCGGTACCTGAGGTGTTGAGGATCTAACTATTAATGTGTTTTCCATAAACAGCCATCATATAACTAGGATTGTGCATACTAAAACCCACACTTTCACGTTTGTCATTTACTTAACACATGAACATGTAATTAGGGTTAATAATGCGAGTGGCAAAACATTGATCCGAAGATTAGAAACTAGCATGCGATTTTAAGCAAGTAGAGAGGAAAAGAGATCTAATTCATTTTGCATTTCCATAACGCCTCCCAAAGACAAACGACCGGGACTCACAATCTCGATATTTAGAAATATTTTTGTTGACTGGATTTCATGACTATACTACGAACAACGACATTTCTTTTCCTAAAATCGCACGAAAATCGCATCTTAACATGTGCCTCGTTGCTTCTTTCTAGATTGCTGGTGCAAAGAACTTCAAATGATGAAACCGCATTGAATGAAAGTGGTCTGAGGTTGGATGATGACCGAAAGGAGGTGAACTCTGTCGAAGAAGATGGCGGGGGAGGTTCGGTGGAGTACCTATGATAGGAATACAGGCTAAATAGCTAGGAAGCTCTATCGTGAAGTGGCAGAGCGTGTGGTGGTCATGATTTGGTGTGTGTATGTGTGCACAAGTTGGTTGGATGATGAAAGGGAAGGTGGCAAGAGTGTGGGGTGTTCAGCAGAGAAGTTGAGTGGTTCTCCGACCAAATAGAGTTAGGGCTTTTGTTTAGGGGAGTGTGGTAGAGCTTTTGGAAGTGGTGGCGAGGCATTTGGTGGTCGGAGGCGATTGCATGATCTCGTCGGAGGCGTGGCTGGCGCTAGGCAAGATGGAGGGGGAGTAGGTGGTTGTGAGATTGAATTGAGGTCTAATGGGGATGAACCTATCCTAGAGAGAGTGTGGAAGGGAGAGAAGTAGCTCAGGGAGAGAGGGGAGAACGGAGGCGTTCGACGTTGACCGGTCGGATGAGAAGATGATAAGGTATAGCGAGGAAGGAGAAATTGGGAGCGACCGTGCTTAGGCTAGTGATGGTTGTGAGGAAGTGGGGAAGCCAGAGGGTCATCCAATTTGGTGGTTGGACGGTGGGAGGAGGATGGAGATGTAGGTTCTAATGAAGGGGGTAAGATTTGCATGATAAATAAATAATGTGGAAATAAATATGCGACAATCTCACAAAAATAGCAATCACACAAGTACACAAGAATTTTTAGGTGGAAACCCAAACTCAGGTAAAAACTACCTCCTAAGCCTTTCGACTTAAGATTTTCCGATCGACCTAGTCAACCAAATCCACTAACTGAGTCACTTAAACGAGGGTGACTCAACCTCAACACAACCACACTACTTTATACCCAAGGGTAGCGTAACCTCAAAACCCCTCCTCTTCACGAGGAGTATTTTGTCTGGCGAGGGAGATGAGAATTCGAAAGGCGAATACCCAACCAAAAATAATAATACAAATATCTTATAGAGCCATAAAGTAAATAAGTAAGTCTAGCTACTATAGGCTAAGGAAACTTCCCTTTGGTGGAAGTGTGTCGGCTAGAAACATGGGGTGTGTGAACCACGCAATGGCACTACAACGCTCTTGTATACGATGGCGGGAGAGCGGGTGCATAGCAAGGATGATGCTCTCAAGAGTGTGGACAAGGGTTTGGAGAGCAACAACACTTCTAGGTGGTTTCTTTCTTCTTTTGAACACAATATGAGTGGAAGTAATGTATCAAGGTGTATGTTGCAAAGGAAGGGTCCTCTATTTATAGAGGCCATAAGAAGGGCTTAGAACCTCTTATAGCCATTGGAAGGCTTCTACAACCGTTGGGAATAATTCCAAGGCAAATCAGGTCGAATCAGGATCTTTAATGATTCTGACAAGGTTATCAGACATCTAAATATATTATTAGACGTCTGGGTCATCGTCTGATCTAGGGATCAGTCATCTAATCTAGAATGGTGGAAGGTCTGGACTGGGTTAAATCAAGACAGACATCTAAAGAAGTGTTTTAAGACATCTGGGAATCGAATCAGATGTCTAATTCTAAACAAGTTTCCTTCCCGTTTTGTCAAGATTGAAATAGGGTTCTAGTGTTAATTTGCACAGACGACAGATCAAACGTCTGGCAATAGGTCTAGACATCCAGAAACACAAATCATTGCGGGAATGGATTTCCTCAGGCTCAAATGGCTATAAGGTCTGATAAGAGGTAATTAGGGTCAAATCTTAGCCTAACGTCTATTTATCAGACGTCTGGGATGAACTACAGACGTCTGAAAGTGAATGTGAGTCAAATTAAGGGTTAATCCTCAATGATTAGATTTGTCAAGCCAACGGTCCTCTAGTTGAACGTCTGGGAAGGTCCTCAGATGTCTTCTAAGACGTCTGGACTAAGGGTTGGATGTCTAAAATTGGTAGATAGAGAATGTTTCCAGCTTAAATGTTTTGGACATCTGATCAAATAGTCAGACGTCTTAAAGTCTAAGATCAGACATCTAATGTCCAGATTTGATGTCTAATCAAGTTGTCTAATGCCTACATTGATTTTCTAAGTTCCCTACAAGAAGTCTAGGTATCTTAGGGTTGAGTAAGTATTCCTAGGACTACTATTTTGATACTTTTGAGCTCTTTAACAAATGATCTAAGAAAATGAAAAGCAAGGAACAAAAAGACAAATACAAAGACAAAATACAATAATTGAATGAACTTCTATCCTATTCTTCATCTCCATGCTTCTTCAAGCTCTCGCTCCAAGAGATGCTCCTCCTCATCCATCAAGCTCGTCCAATCCACCATGGACATGAGCTTCACACTTGTATCCATTTGCAATTATCCTGAAAACTTAAACTCAAAACAAATGTTAAATAATAAGTGTTTTGTTATCGTCAAAATTAATTATCGTGGTGCCCTTGGACCAATAATCTGCCCCTTTTTTATGATGATAAAACCATAAATATTAATCGAAAAAATTCTCCCCCTTTTTGACATTATCAAAAAGGTTTAATCAATTTTAGTTATCCTATACTCCCCCTTAAAACATGTTCTTCTAATTCCATCTTTTTCTCATAACAAGATAGCTATGTAATTATCTCCCCCTTTCTAAAGGCAATATAGCTATGTTACCTTTTAAAACCTCCCCCTTAATGATGGACAAATAGCTTCATCAAGTTTTAACTCCCCCTATCTAAATGCTATGGAAAAAAAGATAGGGTATACCTCATTTACCATGGCCAATAACATAGCTCAAACGGAGGTTGATGCCAAAATGGATGGGGCACCCATCCGAAGCTTGGAGGTCCAGGCATCAGAACCTGTCTCCAATCGAACGATTGATGCATGGCGGTTCGATCACCCACCAGTCTTCTTGTCCATCTTCTCATCTTCCTCTTTGGTCCTAATGTTGGTCCACCTAGTTTGAGTAGACCATCCTTCATCTTGTAGGTCCATTCCTTTATGTTGAAGTCTCCCTTGAAACATACAAAGCAAGACTCTAATTCTCTCTTCGGTATCCAAGTTAATTTGGATCCGATTTTATTAGTTGGTCTCCTTAATGGAAATCCTTTCTCAACCTTTTGTTTGGTGCTAACTTCATTTAACAACTTATCTGATTTTTCTTTTAAGGCAAGCAAGATCTTTTTCAATAACATGCATCTTGATTTTTAAATCAGAAATTTTCATTTTTAAACTAGTATTCTTAATCAATTTATTATTTTCACTATTTAGGTTATGATTTTCTAACAATAAGTCATCATTTTTAAGACTAGAACTAACTTCTAGATCTTTAAGTTGAATCTCTAACCTTTCATTTTTAGATTTTAGAAAACTAAGATTCTTTTTAATGCTCTTATTTTTTATTTTTAGTGACTTACTAAGCTTATATAATTCATCAAAAGCATCTTGTAATTCAGAATTTACCTCCTTGTTGTCATTGTCATCATCGCTATCACTTGTGATGGCCATGAAGCCCATACAAGCGACTTCGTTTTTCTTCTCGGGATCCTCCTCTTCTTCTTCCTCCAAGGTCGACACATCCCAAGTAGCTTGGAATGCTTTCTTCTTGTACTTGTACTTCTCCTTCCTTTCTTTCTTGAGAAGAGGACATTCGGGTTGAAGATGCCCTTTCTCGTTTCAATGATAGCAACGTCTTGGGCTATCTTACTCCTTTTCCTTCTCTTTCTTTGAGTTCTTGCAAAACTTAGAAAATTTCTTAAATAAAATCCTAAGGTCTTTGTCGTCGGAACTTACCTCACTGTTTGAAGCGGCTTTGAAGGAGAGAGTCTTCCTTGGCTTCAGCTCCAGTGCATCCTTCTTCTTCTGCTTCATCTTTGTCTCATAGGCCATGAGATTGCCTAAAAGATCCTCCATGTTGAGCTCCTCAACATCATTCGCCTCCTCGATGGCAGTGACCTTTTGTTCCAATTCTGGTCCAAGGGAACGAGAAAGCTTTCCTTGAAGCTCCCCCTTGATAAAGGTCTTACCTAAGGCTTTCAAATTATTTACTATGAGAGTGAACCTAGTGTTCATCTCACTTAAAGACTCATTAGGTTTCATAGAAAAAGATTCAAAATCTTGAGAAAGAATGTTAATTTTAGAAGCCTTTACCATTGAGGTACCCTCATGAGGTACCTCTAATGTGTGCCAAATCTCGTGTGTGGTGGTGCATTGCGAGATCCAACTAAATTCCTCCGGGCTCAATGCACAATAGAGAGCGTTCATCGTCTTGGCATTGAGCGATAGTTCTCGAACTTGCTACTGTGAGTAGCCTCTCACGAGTCTCTCCAGGATGTCGAATGAGGTTTTGCACCTAGCCCTAATGGTGAAGTGTTGGCTTGGGGCCACATCTTCATCCTGAGCTTCCAATACCCATAGTTGCTCCCATCGAAGTAGGGAGGACAGGTAATGGACTAACCCTCGACATGTCTCATTGCAGTGATGCTTCCCTCCATGGTCGCTTGCCAGTGTGTGACATCGAAATGCAAGACCTGCTCTGATACCAAATGTAGGTTCTGACAGAGGGGGGTGAGATTTGCATGATAAATAAATAATGCAGAAATAAATATGTGACAATCTCAAAAAAATAGCAACCACACAAGTACACAAGAATTTTTAGGTGGAATCCCAAACCCAAGTAAAAGCCACTACCTAAACCTCTTGACTTAGGATTTTCTGATAGACCTAGTCAATCAAATCCATTAACCGAGTCACTTAAATGAGGGTGACTCAACCTTAATGCAGCCGTGCTATTTTATACCCAAGGGTAGCATAACCTCAAAACCCCTCCTCTTCACGTGGAGTATTTCGTCTAGCGAGGGAGCCGGGAATTCACAAGGTGAATACCCAACCAAAGACAATAATACAAATATCCTAGAGAGCCACAAAGTAAATAAGTAAATCTAGCTACTGTAGGATAAGGAAACTTCTCTTTGGTGGAAGTGTGTCGGTTAGCAATGAGAGGTGCATGAACCATGCAATGGCACTACGGTGCTCTCGTATACATAGGCGAGAGAGTGGGTGCACAACAAGGATGATGCTCTCAAGAGTGTAGACAAGGATTTGGAGAGCAACAGTACTTCTAGATGATTCCTTTCTTCTTTTGAACATAATATGAGTAGAAGGAGTGTATCAAGGTGTATGTTGCAAAGGAAGGGTCCTCCTCTATTTATAGAGGCCATAAGAAGGGTTTATAAGACCCTTCTAGCTGTTGGAAGGCTTCTATAGCCATTGGGAATAATTCAAAGGCAAATCAGGTTGAAATTAGGGTCTTTAATGATTCTGACAGGGTTATCAGATGCTTGAATATATTATCAGACATTTCAGTCATCGTCTGATCTAGGGATCGGTCATTTGATCTAGAAGGGTGGAAGGTTTGGACTGGGTTAGATCAAGATAGATGTCTAAAGAAGTGTTTTAAGATGTCTAAGAATCTAATCAGACGTCTAATTCTAAATGAGTTTCCTTCCTGTTTTGTCAAGATCGAAATAGGGTTCTAGTGTTAATTTGCACAGATGACAGATCGGACGTTTTGCAATAGGTGTGGATGTCTAGAAACACAAATCCTTGCAGGAATGGATTTCTCCAGGCTCAAATGGCTATAAGGTATGATAGGAAGTAATTAGGGTCAAATCTTAGCCTAACGTCTATTTATCAGACGTCTAGGATGAACTATAGACGTCTGAAATTGAATATGAGTCATATTTAGATTTAATCCTCAACAATTAGATTTGTCAAGCCAACGATCCTCTAGTTGAACATCTGGCAAGGTCCTTAGATGTCTTCTAAGACATCTGAATTAAGGGCTAGATGTCTAAAACTGGCAGATAGAAAGAATGTTTCTGGCCTAACTATTTTGGACGTCTGATCAAACAGTTAGATGTCTTAAAGTCTAAGATCAGATGTCTAATGCCCAGATTGGACGTCTGATCAGGTTGTCTGATGCCTACATTGGTTTTCTAAGTTCTTTTCAAGAAGTCTAAGTAACCTATGGTTGAGTAAGTGTTCCTAGGATTACTTTTTTGATACTTTGGGGCTCTTTAACAAATGATCTAAGAAAATGAAAAGCAAAGAACAAAAAGACAAATACAAAGGCAAAATACAATAATAGAATGAACTTCTATCATATTCTTCATCTCCATGCATATTCAAGCTCTCGCTCCAAGCGAAGCTCCTACTCCATCAAGCTCCTCCAATCCAGCATGGATGCGACCTTTATACCTGTATACATTTGACAATTATCCTGAAAACTTAAACCCAAAGCAAATGTTAAATAACAAGTGTTTTGTTATCATCAAAATTAATGATTGTGGGCCCTTACACCAATAAGAGAGAGCTCGCCAGAACCGAAGATGTAGTGGCTGAAGGAGGCAAGAGAGGTTTCTATGCCAATTCTTTGTTAACTCTGACTGAGGAAATTCATGGGGCTTATATAGCTCAAATACGAGCTCTAAATGAAGGAACAAGCTTGATTGGGCCTCAATTTCAGAGTAAAAAGTCCCCTAAAAACCTTGAGCTCACCTGAGCTCTAGGATCTAATTTGGGATCTTTGAGGCATTTCAATGGATTCCCTATCGTTTGATCAATAATCCCTCCAACTTTGGACGTATTTGGAGTTGATTCGAGAGAGATTTCCTCTCTTGAAGGTCGGCTGTAGTTCCATTCACATGTTAATGGTGATAGGGACCTAAATATGAAAATTAGGACAAAGTTAGGAACCTGAATGCAATAAATTCGAAACCTAGGGGTCTAAGTGTGAGAATTAGAGTTTCTAAGGGCTAAAATGCAAAGTAAGTCAAGATGAACTCTGATTGGGGCCCAAATTTTGGTCTTAACCTAATTTTGACCCAAGGAATCTAATGGTGAACTTAATTTGATTTTTGACTATGTTTGACTAGGTAAATTGCAGATAAGCCTAAATTAGGGTAAATTCTCATCTGAAACTCTATTATAGGTTAAAATGGGTTCAGATGATCAAACCAAAGGTACAAAACCTCTTAGAATATTTTTCTATGAACTTTGGGAGGTTTATATTAATTTTATTCAAACCTCTTCAATTTAAGTGTGGTTGATAATTAGGATTTTTAGTACTATTTTTGCCCTCGAAGTGTGTAAAACCATGATTCAGCTAGGGTGGACCCACTTTTTAGTCTTTTATTCTCAATTGACCTTTAATTAACCTCTGAGTAGCCCCGTGGTTAATCTACATTTGTGATGTGTTGTTAAAACAATAGAATTAACCATGTTTTCTTGTTTTCTTTCCAAATTATATTATTACAGAATTGTTACTCTCAAATGATTAAGTAGGAGTATTTACCATTTGAACCTAACTAATTGTGGCTAATTAGGGTCCATGATGGTGTTACCATCATGCCCCCATAACTAGTTTTTGCTAGTCCCTAGCAAAATCCTATGGACCAAACCAGATCTTTAAGCCAGATATAATCATCAGAATGCTCTATTAAATCGCATTTCTAGAAATCAGATCAAAATACCAACAATAGGCCTAGAGTTACTCAAGTACCAACCAAGATCCAGACCTGACAAGCCTCAGCCTTGGGTCTGCCACGAAGGTTTCTAAGGCCTGCAAAAACTACCTAGAGATTCATTGACCCCAGTGGTTAAAACACCCGTGTGCATTTGTAGTAAGTCTAGGTTCAGTTTGCCAATGCATTTTTTATAAGAGAGATAGAGAGGGATATTTATTTTGAGAGTTTTCTCTCTTTTCCTTTTTACATTCCCCTAAATCCAGCCTCAGATTAGCCCTGAACATGGTCTGTATCGAATTCCTTGTCCCTTCCATCAATCCTCAAAGGATCCTTGGCTTTCGATGCTTTGGGATAGCACCAACCATGGAAACCCCCAGAACCTTGGCTTTTGACACTTCGAAATAGTGCCGCCCATGGCATTCTATAGTTAAATTCAGGCCCTAGTAACTGACATTTCAAGATAATTCCAACGATAACAATTGAACCAGCACAAGGTGCTCACATGCCCCCAGTAGGATATTTAGAGGATCGAGATTCTGGAGGAGGGAGGGAAAGAAGATGGGACGAAAGGGGTAGGGAAGAGGATGATGGCTGGAGGGTGTGGAGATCTAGGAGATGGGACCAGAGGGAAAGGGTGAGAGAGGCTATGGCATTCCCTCATGAGACTCATGGGGTGGAGGACACTTGGAGGAGACGGAGGGGACGAAATGAGGAGATTGTTTGTTTTAGGTGCAGAAGATGGGGGCATATGGCGACTATGTGTAGATCCCCGACACTATGCCTTGCATGTGGGGGATGGGGCCATAAGAAGGATGTATGCAAGAGGATGGGGATATGGATTTGAATGGGAGAGAACTGCCTTATGACTTAAAAAAGAAGGGGGCCCCTCCGCCCCCACCACCAGAGGGTTTTGGACAAGTTTGTGATGTGGAAATCCCTTAGACTGAGGATGTTTTGGCAGCGGTGATAGAGATATGGCGAGCTCTGATTGGCGAGATTTTGATGGGAACATATACATGCGAGTAAATTCAAAGTTTGGTACATTCCCTACTGTTGTCTTCAAAGGGGTGGAAACTAGCACTTTTGGGCGGATCTTGATTTTTACTATTTGACCTGGGCATGATGGAAGTGGAAGACCTTCACTTCCACACGAGCGAGTTCGATGGCTTGACTATTATGTGGAGGCTGGTGTCACTGTTTGACGGGGCGCTACAGGACCGTCCACCACAAAGGACGGAGATCAGAAGGGGAATCATGGAGATCTGGGGCCTCCCTTTACAACAGTAGACCAATGGTGATGTGGCTAGGGTGGTCGTGGGTTTTGCAGTCTTGACAAAGAATGCAAAGGTGGGGTCATGTGAGGGGGATGGGAGGTCGATCAAAGTTGAGGTGAATGTGATGAGGGGGCCCCGATTCCAAACAAGGTCATCCTTAGGTGCAATGGGAGTTCGTGGCTCCTTCAAATGAGGATTTCTTTCCATAGAGTTGATGGGAAAAAATAGAAGGTGCGAAGGTCCTTTGCAGAGGTGATTAAGGCACAGGGAAGCAGCAGTGAGAGTTGGGTGCTCAAGATGGATCACCCTGAACTCAAGAAGAGAAAAAAGATTCATTTTACTAAGGTGCCAGAAGCAGAGATGAAGGGGACGGACCAAGTAACACACGAGGAAGAAACGATGCAAGACATGATTGATGGGGGGGAATTGGTGGCTGTAAATTCGAATTTACAAGGGCAGGATGATGGTCAGGGGGCTTTTGCATAGAAATTAGATCTCTTCTCCTTCAAGGCTCTAGATGATCTTTGTTTTCGAGTGGGATCCTCCTCTAAGGAAAAGGTGGCCCACTCACCTTACAAGCTCAGGGGAAGGACTGTAGGTGGTGGTCAGAAGTTCAGTGAGAAGAATATAGCAGTTGTCT
This sequence comes from Thalassia testudinum, assembly GCA_037157565.1. NCBI lineage: Eukaryota > Viridiplantae > Streptophyta > Magnoliopsida > Alismatales > Hydrocharitaceae > Thalassia > Thalassia testudinum. Next base: position 19,927,536 of record JAZHRO010000050.1, read on the forward strand.
TGAATGTCGAGAAGAGGATCGTGGGGACAACAGGGGGTTAAATAGATATGGTGATGAAAGTTATCACGTAGAATGTGTGTAGGCTGCGCGATGGGATGCGGAGGGCTTCCTTGTCTCGATACCTTCACGAATGGGAGGTGGATTATGCACTATTATAGGAAACACATATCAAAGAAGGATGTAAGTCCATGTGGCTCTCACTACTTCAGTCCGGTCAGGCAGATGTTAGGACAGTGGATGCGAAAGGAAGGTCAGGCGGTCTGGCAGTATGGTGGAAGATTTCTATATTACAATTGAAAGAGGTCTGGAAGGGTCAGTATCAGATCTCCTGCAGGTTCAAATCAATGTGGGATGATCATGACTTTGTTGTTTCTTGTGTGTATGGCCCGTGTGTTGACAGCCTAAGGAGCCAAGTGTGGCACGAGCTACTCCAGATGACCAATATGATAGAAGGGACACCATAGCTTGTGGGTGGAGACTTTAACTGCACTTTGGCTATGAATGACTGAGGGACTAGGAGGGTGGACCGAGCCTCTCTTGGGTTCCAATTGGCTATATCTAAATTTGGTCTAAACGAATATCCATCAGCTAGGACAGAGTATACCTGGAGAAATGGGAATGGGTTGGTGACAAAGTTAGATAGATTCTTTGGTAATGCGGAAATGCTGGAGAGATTCAAACTGTCGTCTGTAATGGGGATGGACCGACCCTTCTCGAACCATACCCCTCTGCTTTGGGATAGTGGGGAGGGCTCGTACATAGGTACGTACTTCAAATTCAAGAAATCGTGGCTTAGGGAGATGGGTGTAAAGTGATGATTAGCCATTGGTGGAAAACTAAGCAGGTTGAAGGCACTGCCACAGCCCAGCTGGCAATTAAATTGAGGGAGCTAAGATCAATCTTGAAGGAGTATAGGAAGACTGTTGAGGCCCTAAGAAATCAAAGGAGGACTGAGGCTTTGTCTCAGGTGCATCTTCTAGATGAAAAGGAGAATGGTGGACGATTGACAGATGAGAAGGGGCAATGAAAGCATGGCAAGGAGTGATTCAAGCTGAGGATTTGGCAAGAGAAGTTGACTGGAGAGAAAAATCCAGGCAGTTATGGTTGCAAGAAGGTGACGCAAATACGAAATATTTTCATATGGCAGCGAGTTCTCAAAGGAGAGTGAATTTCATCTCTTATTTGAAGGCCAGTGATCAGGTGTTACCTTCCCCCGATGAAATTAGAAGGGAGGCAATCAGATATTTCAGGGAGTCTAGCAAATCAGCAGAGAGGGGAGGTTGGAGGCTGGCTACATCAACTTTTCCCCAGGTAGGGGATTTGGTGGCTAGACAGCTGACAGAACCCATTTTAGATTAGGAGGTTGTGGAAGCCATGGTAGGTTTAAATGCTGAGGGATCACCAAGTCCGAATGGGTTCCAAGTCTTGTTTTATAAGGAGTTTTGGCATGTGGTTAAAGTGGATGTTATGGATGTTACTAAGGAGTTCCATTGTGGTAACTCAGGTATGGAAAGAATAAATAAGTCGTACCTCTTTTTACTACCGAAGAAGCAAGGGGCGGAGAGATTGGCGGATTTCAGACCTATTGCACTATCAAACTATTTCTACTTGATAATCAGTAAAGTTTTGGCTAATAGATTGAAAAGGGTCATATCGTACTTAATTAGCTTAGTGCAATCAGCCTTTCTTCCCAATATATCGTTATAGGAATCTTTCATAGTGGTGCAAGAGATGGTGGTTGGGTGGCGTAGACAAAGAAGTAAAGTGTATATGTGGAAGGTGGATTTTAGCAGAGCCTATGACTCTGTTGCTTGGTCCTATCTATGGGAGATTTTAAGGAGGAGGGGATTTCCATCATTATGGATACAATGGATGGAAAGGTGCGTTGTTGCCTCATCTTTTTCATCTTTGGTTAATGGGAGACCATGTGGTGTATGGATACAACCTCAATGTGGTGTGCGACAGGGGATGTCCTTTAGCCCCTTTAATTTTTAATCTAATTGTGGACCCTTTGGCTCAGTTTACTTGCAAATTGTCCAACGTAGGCATGGTGAGGGGATACTCTATGTCCAACTCTAGGGTGACTATGTTTGGTGAGATTTCGAGGCTTAAGCTAAATGGTGCAAAGTCATCCCTAGTTTTCTTTGGTATGATAGGTCAGGAATGAGAAGCACTATCAGCCATCCTTCACACACCCATCACGACACTACCAGTGAGGTACTTGGGTCTGCCTCTGAGAGATACCAAACTGAAGAAGAGTGACTTGGGCATTCTATTTGAGAAGGTAGCTACTAAGTTGGAGAAGTGGAGTAGTCAATATTTATCAAAGGGTGGGAGACTGATTCTGCTAAACTCGATCATCACCTAGATCCCAATTTTTTTCTTCTCTGTATTCAGATCACCGAAGGCTATCTGGAAAAGGTTGGATGTGACGAGGAAACGTTTTTTTTGGAAGGGGGCGAAGGCTGAAGGCAGATTCTTGCATCCTCTGAAGTGGCAGAAGCTATGCGTTCCCTGCTCTCAAGGAAGGATGGGTATTTGCTCCTTGAAGGAATTCAATGATTCTCTTCTGTTAAAGTGGGCAGTTAGGCTTTCTAAAGATGATGGGAAAGTCTCGTCGAATTTGATCAAGGATTCTTACGGTAGTTCGCATGTGGCACGTTGCACATCTGTTCTTTGATGCCCTTACCCATTCTAGAAATCATTATGGAGAGCATTACAAGATAATTGGATGAATTTCGCTCTTGTCTTGGGGGATGGACAGCAGTTCTCATTCTGGAATGGCAAATGGTCAAGCTTGGGAATTTTGAGCGAGACTTATCCGAGGGCTTTTACTGTAGCTCCAGACAGAAGGGCTTCTATTAGTCCTTGTTAGGATAGTGTAAACAGTAAATGGGATATTGCAGGAGATGAGCTGCGTGATGGAGGAAGGACACATGGAGAACAAGAGCGACTGCTATCAGGGCTTCAAGCCTTCCAACCGGTGAGTGGGGTTGATAATTTCAAGTGAAAACATGGAATTTTTTCTCCAACAAAGGCGTACAAGCTGCTACTTGGTTGTAGGAACACTTATCCTTCAGAGGTGGACAAGGATTGTGCAAAGATATGGCATTTGAAGGTTCCTTTAAAAATAAAAATCTTCTTGTGGTTATGCAAAAGAGATGGGCATATCACGAGAGAACTAAGACGAAGGTGATTGGGGGTCCCTGCCCAAAATTGTCCATTATGTGACTTCCCCACTGATAGTAATGTGCATCTCTTTTCCTCTTGCTTGCTAACAGATCAGATTTAGAGGGGAGTTTGTGGGGAGTTTGTTTCCTCATGGGATGGCTTATGGAGAAATGTCCTGATGACGGGCAAGCCACACGTATAGATGGCTGGTGTTATGTGGAGTGTGTGGCATGCTCGTAATGATAGATTGTTTAGAGGGGGACCTATAAATGTCAGGAACATCTTTAGGGAGCGTTGCGGTTTTGTAAAGGAATGGAGTGAAACTTTGTAATTGTTATTTGTCGATTCATAAATAATATGTTCTCGGTCTGCTATCGTCCTCAATAACACTTCTCATCTTTTAAAAAAAAAAGGATATTTAGATATTCTAGGAGACAAGCACCAAGGAGACGATATGTTATTACGCATCTTCGAGCGGAGTATTTTTCATTCCACCTCTCTATGCTAGGAACTCGTCCAATCAACTTGTGTCTTCGAGTCACTCCTAAGCCAGATCTTTGGGGAAACCTTTTCAGAATAGAACACTTTTGTCATTTTTCTTCATTAAGTGCATTGAACCAAACTGGTGTGTGATTTTTGGGTGCTTACGTTACCAAGTCCTGCAAACCAAAGGGCAGGAAATAGAGCCAAATAATCTCTAAGCCTTAGACTTTATACATCAGCTTCGTACTTTCCTCAACCTCTTGAGGACTAATCTGAATCTTAACAAATACGTGAGTATTTAAGCCCTAGAATATGCCCAAAAGGCCTAAGGTTGGTATCCTTCACTAATCTCCTAAGTTTTAGCCTTCCAGATCTTAATTCATCATCTAATCCAGCTTAGAACTTAGGTGAGTTTCATACTCAATTACAAGGACTATCACATTTTCTTTCTCTTTGTTTGCTCCTTTTTTTTCTTTTCTTTTATCCTCAACTTTTCAATTCAGCTCTCAAAATTGTCCTCTCGATTTCTTCATTTTTTTTTTCAAATGAAACCCCTCCATGAATTGAATTTCACAACATTTTACACTTGAATACCCCCCATGCCTAAGATTTGCAATGTCCTCATTGTAAATTAGGTGGGTTTGAGTTCAGCTTAGATCATACATTAGAATAGGTTTGGTGGGTGGCGAATGAGTTGGGATGACTATTGCGGATGATTTCAAGCTCTGATACAAGCATCAAAGGTGGAGTCGACTATTCTAATGGACGAACCTTAAAGTGCAATATGACTTCAGCTTAGAGATAAGTCAGAAGGGTCTCGGGTTTTTCAAAATGACGGTTGCCTCCTGTTAAGCGCTAAGTTTAACGCCATCAACTGGGTACAATGTGGCTTAGGGAGAATGAAGATCAAAAGATAATGCAACCAGATTCAAATTGGTGAGTTTGGGGAATGATTTGAGTCTCTGATCGTTCACAACAAATGGTTTTGAGTCATGGCTGAGTTCAATGATTTTGATAACTTCATTTCCGAAGATTTGTCTAATGAGAAAGGGTCCGATTCATTTTGATCTTAGCTTTCCTAGGAAGAGCTTAAGTTTGGCATCAAAGAGGAGCACTTTTTGACTAGAATGAAAAGATTTCTGCGATATGTGCCTGTCATGGAAGGCTTTGACCTGCTCTTTGTAGATACACGATTTCTCGTACGCATCATTACGTAACTCCTCGATCTCGCTCATTTGCAACCGGTAGTGGATTCTAGCCTTCATGAGATCTAGATTGCACTTCTGTACGGCCTAGTAGGCTTTGTGTTCCATTTCTACAGGGAGGTGACATGCCTTCCCATACACGAGTCTAAAGGGAGACATTCCTATCTAGGCCTTATGGGTGATCCTATAGGCTCACGAGGCTTTCGGAAGTCAAGTGGACCAATCTTTCCTGTCAGGCCGAACAGTGACTTGAAGGATTTTCTTGATCTCACAATTGGATAGCTCAGCCAATCCGTTAGTTTGGGGGTAATAAGGAGTTTAGATACAATGCGACACCCTGTACTTTTTCATCAGGGACTGGAAATGCACATTCGAGAAATGAGACCCACCATCGTTGATGATGGCCTTAGGAACCCTAAATCTGGAAAAGATGTTCTCCTGAATGAACTGGAGAACAACCTTATGATCATTCATTCTGGTGGGGATGGCTTCGATCCATTTCGAGACATAGTCAACAGCAAGTAAGATGTACTCGAAGCTACTAGATCCTGGAAAGGCTCCCATAAAATCAATTCCCTAGATGTCAAAGATTTCGCACATGATAATCAAATTCAAGGGCATCATATCACGTAAGCCTATGATGCCAAGGGTCTAGCAATGGGCACATGCCCTACAATAGGATTGTGTCTTTGAACATTGTCAGCCAAAAGAACCCACACTGGAGGATCTTTACTACGATTTTACATCCAGAGTAATGGCCACCGCAGGCCTGGTCGTGGCAGAACGAGATGACATCATTGACCTCGTCGTCGAGAATGCATCTACGGATCACTTGGTCATTACCAATGTGAAATAGATACAAATCTTCCCAAACATATTACTTGGCATCGAAAATCAAGTTATCCAGCCGTAAGGTTGCCCAATCAGGCAAAACTTTCCCCGTAATCAAGTAATTCACGATATCTGCAAACCAGGGAAGTCCATTAATGGCCAAGAGATGCTCATCCGGAAAATGCTCGGTGATAGGTCCGAACGGGTCAATGATCAAAGAAGGAAAGTGAGACAAATGGTCAGCTACCAAGTTCTACTTTCCAGCCTTATCACAAATTTAGAGATTAAATTCTTGCAACAGCAAGATCCAGTGAATTAATCTAGGTTTCGCATCCTTATTCTTAATCAAGTGCCTTACTGCAGTGTGATCCGAGTAAATGATGACATAGGATCCCCGAAGGTATGATCTAAATTTCTCCAAACTAAACACTACAGCCAGCAACTCTTTCTCTGTAATTGTCTAATTACACTGAGCCTCATTCAGTGTCTTGCTGGTGTAATATATAACTACCGATTTCCCATCGATTTTCTACCCTAGCACCACTCCTATTGCGTAGTCAAACACATCGCACATGATCTTGAAGGGTTGAGACTAGTCAGGAGATTGCAGGATTGATGATTGGGTGACTCGGTCATGTAGGGTTTCAAATGCATGAATGCATTCACTTGTCATCTCAAAAGGCATGTCCTTTGACAGATGATTCGTTAAGGGGCACATGACATTGGAAAAATCAAATATGAATCAGCAATAGAATCCAATGTGCCCCAAAAACAATCAGATGTCTTTGACTAAGGCAGGCACAGGTAATTTGGAAATCAGATTTACCTTAGCTCGGTAAACTTGGATACCTCTCTCAGAGACAAGGCGTCCAAGCACAATGCCTTCAGGAACCATGAAGTGGTCCTTTTCCCAGAAGAGAACCAGGTTCTCTTCGATGCATCTTCAAAGGATCTAGAACAAGTGCAGGAGGCAATCATCGAAAGATTCACCAAAAATCAAGAAGTCATCCATGAAGATTTCAAGGTATTTTCCTACCATATCAGAGAATATAGCTAGCATGCACCACTGAAAGGTGACAGGTGCATTGCAAAGCCCAAATGGCATCCTGAGGAATGCGCACGTACCATAGGGGCAGGTAAAGGTGGCCATTTCTTGATCTTTGGGATGGAATGCCACCTGATTATATCCAGAGTACCCATCTAGGAAACAGAAAAATTGATTTCCCACCAATTTCTTGAGAATCTGATCAATGAACGGGAATGAGAAATGATCTTTCTTCGTTGAGGCATTCGATTTCCAATAATCTATGCAGACTCTCCACAAGTTCGAAATTCGAGTCGGGAAGGTTTCTCCAGATTCAATCGTAATCATGGTTAGCCTTGCCTTCATAGGCACAACTTGGATGGGGCTCACCCAATGGCTGTCAAAGATCGGGTATATGATTCCAGCGTCAAGCCACTGGATGATGTCTTTTTCATGACCTCTTGAAGATTTGGATTTAGTCATCTCTGCATTTCTCGAGGTGGTCGTGAACCCTCTTTAGGGTAGATACGATGTGTGCAATACGAGGGACTTATTCCAGTCAGGTCATCAAAAGTCCATCCATGGCTCTTCGATGCTACTAGAGAATAGAAATCAGCTTTGTTTCCTAATCAAGTATGAGTCGAGAATTGATAATCACAAGAAATGTTTTATTGGAACCCAAGAAGATGTACTTCTGATGATCCGGGAGGGGCTTCAATTCAAGTATCAGGTTATCAGCAGCAGGTGGGGGTTCGGGATGGGCCTCAGAAGATAGGGTGGAAGCTATAAGTAGGTCTAGATCAGCTCCAAGCTTCTCTATCTATGGGTCAAGAACTTCTTGTGGCTGAGGCTCTGGAAGAATCGGGTTTTCCTCTATAATCGGGTCCTCAACCAAAGAACTAATGTCGCAAACTTCTTTGATTACCCCACAGTTTATTCCTTTCTAGGCCTTAAAGATACCAATCCTCAATGTCTTATTCCCAAATTTCAACTCGATTTGGCCCTCTTCGCTATTGAGGTTTGCCCTAGCTGAAGCTAGGAACGGTCTTCGTAAAATGATCGGTGTATCTCTCAGATTTTCAAGAGTATCCATGTTTAATACAATGAAGTCCACTGGGAGGTAGAAATCTTGTATCCTAACTAGAACATCCTCAAGAACTCCTCTTGGTGACTTAATTGATCTGCCAGCTAGCTGTAGGGTCACCTCAATCGGTTTGAGCTTAGTTTCCTCGAAATAATCTAGTAGGGATATAGGGATCAGGTTTATGGAGGCTTCTAAATCCAATAAAGCTTGATTAAATTCTATGTTGCCAATCTTACTTGAGATCAGAGGGGTGCCAGGATCTTTTACTTTCTACGGGAGTTGCCTCAGAACAATAGAGCTGCCTTGCTCAAACAATACAATCGAACTCCCATCTTTGTTTTGCAGCATATGGTTTGGTGTACATAAGGCCTTCATAAATCATGCATAAGCCAGTATATGGTAGATCTCATCCATCAAAGGGAAGTTTATTTGGACTTGTTCAAAGAGCTTGACCAAGTCTTCCTCAAGTGCCACGGGTTTGGGTTTCCTTTCTCCTTTGGTCAAGGCCTCTAGAAATGGAACCTCTGTAGGTTCCCCTAGGATTAGTTCAAACTCTGGATTTGGGAGAGGTGTACCCTGGATGACTATCCTAGGGTTAGGCTCTAAACTACCAGGGCTAGAGTGGCTAAGATAAGGTGGGTCATGAGTTGTTTTGCCACTACGTGTAGTAACAGCATTTAGTCTAGCCTGGTTTGTGTTCGAAGTTGGCAAAAGAGGTGGTTGTTGTTGATATCCTGAAAATGATGTGGAAGCCTCCATCCCATCGCGTGACAGAGCAGAAGGGGCCTGATAAACGTAGTGAGCTTGGCCCTAATTCAGGTTCATAATGCACCTCTCATTCGACATGCTATTTGGATTAGGCAGAGGTTGAGGAGTGCACTAGGCATGCGAGACCCAATCATCTGTGTGAGTTGATTTCGAACCTCTGTGATCTCGTCTTAGTGCTATTTCTACATAGCCGCATTGGTCTTCTGGCTGTCAGCCAGGGCTTGCAAAATCAAGTTCATTTGATCTTCTCTGGAAGGCCTGAATTGATAATTTGAATTGGGCCTAGGCTAAGCAGGCTAATATGGTCTCTGAGCTTGTGGTCGGGGTTGGAATTGCAGTCTCGAGTTCTTATTATTTCTCGACCATGTGAAGTTGGGGTGATTGCGCCATCCAAGGTTATATGTGTTGGAGAATGGATCATTTTGGATGGCGGGGAGATCCTCACAATCTGAGGAGCTCTGGAGTAATCACAGTATGAGGGTTCAAAGTTCCCCCAGTTATAGTAGGAAGGTCCAGAGTTTCCTCTAAAATCATGATCAAATAGGGGTGGATATGGGTCCATCCACTAATATGAGTGGTGGTGAATGTTATTGTAACGACCCGGTTCCCGAGCCCCTACGAGACACGAGAACCGAACCGACTCAACTAATCCCAAGACCTAGTCGTCCAACGAGGAAGTAACCAAAAGAGCAGTAAAATAAACCACATTCAACATGAATATAACTAACAGTAAGAAAATACAGCAGCAAGGAAAGAAACTACTACAGTATATACCACCACAATAGTAGAACAACATTCATAACTAAATGTGAACTGCAGGTAAAGAAAAGTACAGTGGAAACAAGAACTACTCACTATAACGGTACAAAAAGAGGTACAAGAAACAGTGGTAACTCTACTGGACCCTACTCGGCCCAGCATCCTCTGCAACCGCTGACCCTGGCTGCTCAACACCTAGTCCTGAAAGGCAACGAGTATAACACGTCAGCAAAACGCTGAGTAGAGTGGCAACTAAAACTAAAGAAATAGTAGAGTGTACAGTAGCTGTTAAGTTCTGTTACTTTCTTTATTTAAGTCTTTCAATTATCTCACGATTTATCTATTTCTCAGATCTTTCACTTGATCTCGAATGTTCCTCGTGGGAACGATCTTGATTGCAGCCTTTTCCGAACAGTAGAAGTAGCACGTGGTGCTCTCCTGGCCGGGAGAGTCCCCCGTGGTGATCCTACTCTCAGTCAACCACCCCAAGGTCACTGACAGACATAACAGTGACTACGGCACGCACGGTAAACGCTCGGGTAGCTAACCCGCACTGGCACGCGGTCAGTCGTTTCCGTTAACGGGTGCGCCCAAAGCACAGCACGGAACCAGTACAGGGCAGAGCCCTCTCAGTAACAGGGGTCCAACCCCTCCACAGTAACCAAACAGGGGCCTTGCCCCTCCACAGTCCGCGCACCCTCGCCTGACTACCTTGGTTTGCCCCAGCGGGCCTAACAAGTCGGTGTGGGAGGCTAGCAGAACCCCGGGGCCCGTGGGGTAGCTAGTACCTCCCTACACTAGTAGCTCTCCTCGATACCACGTACGCGAGGGCCAGCAAGTTGGTGCAGAGTGGCCAGTCCTAACCCCGGGTCCCTGGGGCAGCTGGCTCCGCTCTACACTAAACAGGGGGACAGTCGCTCTCCTTGGTACTCCGTACTCAAGGGCCAGCTCATTTTCCCAATACTATTCCATTCACTTTCCAGGAGTTCTACTCCTACTTCCACGTAGGGTTCCAGCTCAGAACGTCTAAGTTTCACCTTCCAGTTTCACGTTATCACAATCCATGCTCTCAAACACGTTCATTTATTCAACAGGCAGCTATTAATTCGATTACAGGCAGCTATTTGTTCCTTTCCATTTTTCCAATACTGCAGTATTCATCTGTTCCACTAGTTTTCCCATCCTAGGATTCATGCCGTATCCTAGGATCTATCATACAATCTAGTTTTTCAGCCCTAGGATTCATGAAACACCTAGGATCTATCATTCAATCTGTTTTTCAGTCCTAGGATTCATGCAATGTCCTAGGTTCTATTTATGATTCCACAATTTAACAGGTTATACTTAAAAGTCACTCTACCAGGTACGACGGGAGTAATGGGGCATGATCGGGAATCCCGCATGCCTCCGCGACCCCCAAGACTGCAACGGAACGAGGTCCTATCATAAGGATCAAACACAAGGAGTGTCTCAAAACAGTGTATAGCTACTGTAGACGGGTAGAGGGTTTAATTCTGGAAAGAACGCAACTCAAAACGCGAAAAATGGAACCCAAACGGGCCCTCAACGAGTCGAAAAAGACGACACTGTGCAAAATCAGACGTCTAGAACTTCTTCCAGACGTCTTAAAAAGTGGATCAGAGAATTACCTTGTTCTGCGTGGTTTCTCAGACGTCCAGAAGCCTGCGGGGACGTCTGGCCTAGTTCCCAGTCGTCCGATGGTCACCCCGGACGTCTGGAGGTCACTCCCGCCGTCTGGTACTACAGCCAGACGTCTGATTCGCGTTGGATGGCGAATAACCGAGCCTGCGCACACCCATCTCCCTCCCTCAGTACGGTCAATCAACAAGAAGGAAGAAGAAGACGGAAAACTCACCTTTCAGACGTCTGGACAGTCTTCCAGACGTCGACCTCGCCGTCTGGCTATCAGCATAGACGTCTGATTCTGGAAATTCTTCCAGAACCAGGGTGCACCTCGTGATGCCGCCCGCGTCGCACCTCGTGCGCCTGCTACTCGAGCCGCAGCAGGCCTCCTGCGTCGTTCCGCGCTCGCTGCGCTCCCCGCCGGCCGACCCTGGCAGCCCCGGCAAGCTCGCCCTCACGGCTGAGCACCGCTCTCGCACACAGCACCCCCTCCGCGCTCACTGCGGCCGTTGCCGCCGCAGCAACCCCCGCGCCCGCTCTCGCGCTTGCTCTCGCGCACTGGAAGGAGAAGAGGAAAGGAGTGGAGGCGACGGGAGAGAGCGCGTGGCCTTTTAAGGCCGCGCGAGGATGAGAGAGAGAGACTGCAGCGGCGAGAATCTACAGCCGCAGGAGCGAATATGCGGTCTGCGCGCTCAGGTGCGCAGACGACCCGCGTGTGTCGAAAATAACCGATTTCCAGATGTCTGGAAACGATCCAAGACGTCTGGAAGTGACCCCAGACGTCTGGTCCGACGTCTGGGCCACCTCCCAGACGTCTTAAAAGACGTCTGGGCGTGAGTTCGTTACAGTTATGCATGGCCTCCCTACCTGAGGGCTGTTGCGCATACGTGTTCATTATGCGGTAGTGGCTCTCTACAGATGTCAAGTCAATTCGTCCACCTTTTTCTCAATGATAGAGACCTTATCCAAGCGACTAGCCACCAACTCCAGATTGATGGATGCGGATAGGTCTTGAGTCTCATGTGCCCCTCACGTGTTTGTCAATGTGCGAGTGGTCGTTCGGTCGAACACACCTATAGACTCATTATTCTCGTACATGTTCTCGAGAATCTCCTAAACGGTGTCCTCATGCTGACCCATGATGTTGCCACCACAGGTTGCATTGACAAATAATCTAATATCCTCACCGAGTCCCTGGTAAAAATAGTAGACTTGTTCTCATTTAGGAACTTCGTGATGGGGGCATTTTCGCATGAGATCCAGAAAGCGATCCCATGCCTCATGAAGTGGTTCTCCTACATTTTGCGTGAAATGTTGGATCTGGTGCCTCAAGGCTTTGGTACGACCAACCAGGAAGAATTTCTTGAAGAATTCAGATGAAGTTCCTCCTATGTGTTGATCGTACGAGTTAGAGACTGATACCAATGGGCAGCCTTGTCTATAAGAGAGAAGGAGAACGTCTTCATGAGCATGATGTCGCGATTCTGAATAGGTGGTCCAAAGGTCTGGGCCAAATGTTTCAGCTATTTTATGTGCTAGAAAGAATCTTCTGTATTTGTTCCATGAAATTTGGGGATTACACTAATAAGATTCGGCTTAAATTCTATATTAGGTCCTCCAACTAAGATTTGCACCATGGGTTCAATCGCCACCGCAACGAGATTATAGTGATCTTGCATCTGTGGCCACGATGGAGGGTTCATGAATGCATGAAGTAGATCAACGACACTACGCCTGATTTTGTTCATTTGGCATTTCTTCTTCTAGATTCTCCATGGATGCAGATGATGGACAGCTGGGCTCAGATGTGGAAGTGTCTGAAGAGATCTCGATCTGATTGGGCGGGAGCATAAACAATTGGGTCGAGGCTTGACCTCAACGAGAGTGAACTACTAATGGAGGCCTCAAGTTTGGTCTTAAGGACCTCCTCCCTTACATGCACTATAGAATTAGACGAGGGACAGAATGTGTATTGGACCCAATCGAGGTACCTAAAAAAAATCTTTGGATGACGAAGGAGGTTCAAGGCAGATGTTACCTCTAGATCAGAAACTCACCCACTCAAGAATTACTTAGCCAGCCAGGAAGGAAGAGTCTCGCAAAGACCCCTACACGGTAGAGTGTCCCCACGGGTTATAGGGTTACCCCACCCGACCTTCCTTGTCACTGAGAATACAAGTAGACCGGAATGTGTGAGCTTGACTCCTACGTCTACCAATTTTAATCATGTGTGTGCCTTGAATTCACTTGAACTCTAAAGTTGACTTTGATTTGTGACCTAATTTGGAGGTTAGTTGACCCACAAAGTGGACCGACTTCACCTAACCTACCCCAAAGTTGAGGATGAGTTGGGTCAAGAACCCAAATTACCCTGAAGTGGTTTGCAAACAGGTTATTAGGTCTCAAATTTTAATGATTCAAGTGATTGTTAGAGCCTTAATTTTAGGGTTCACTTTATTAGATCAATTCAACCAAGGCTTGGGTAATACACGATGCGGGAAATATGTTCTCTTTAATTCAAGCAAGTGTGTACTCTTGGAACCCTAATGTGGAAACCAAAATTGGCTCTATTTCCAAGTCCAATTTTTCCAAAAGTTCACTACAAAAAAAATTATCTTTAGCGACATTTAATATTTGCCACTATAGGCATTATATTTGCCGTTATATGTAATTAGCAACACTTAAAACAATCGTCGCTTAATTGCCACCTTCGTTGGTGTCACTAAAAGGTTAGCGGCAATTGTACAATCATCGCTAAATCAATGGTATTAGCGGTACTTTAATTGCCGCAAATATTGTCGCTAATGACCTTCTTTAGTAGTAATTATTTGTCACTATTTCGCCACTATTGATTTATATTAGTGGCAATTTAATTGATGTTATTAGTGTCGCTATATACTTCATTTAATGGTCATTTCTTGTCACTAAATTGCTACTATTGATTTCTTTAGTGACACTTTATTTTTCCATTTAATTGGCTCTATTGATATTATTTAGTAGCAATTATTTGTGTCTCTAAATCACCACTATTGATTACTTTAATGGTGCTTTCTTATGTCACCAAATTGTCACTAATTATTTACTTTAATGGCACTTTCTTTTGCAATTTAATTACCATTGTTGATTCACTTTAATGATATCTATACAATTTAATTTTATTCATTACTAAGAAATAAATTTTTTTAACAAGTACAAAACATAGGGGCCTGAGCACAAAAGTCCTTTTTATTGACTTCTTAGTTCATTCAAGTACATATTCCACTCTTAAGGGTGATACAAGAGAAAAGAAAAATATAGAAAAAATAAAAATACAATGAGTTCGCGCATGACATTATTTTTTCTATAGATCTAATTTCAACTTTCCAATTGTTGAATATCTTTCATAAGCAGCTCATCCCTCTTGTCAGCCTCCTTCCCATTTCCCTTTTGTAGCCTACAATCTTCATTTGGTTGAATATGGCCATGTGATTTGGTATTTGCAATTTGTTCCTCTTAGTTGATATCCTTGAACTCCTCTTAAAATTCCTCTAAACTTGCAAACTAGAAGAAAAACACCAAAAATAACAAAACTGTCACAAAAATAAGTGGATGATGAGAATAACGGTGGTGAAAGGGCACAATAAGGACATACATATTGTAGTTATCTCAAATAAGTTTTTCTTCTAAATTTTGAATGACCAATTATCATAAACAAACCTTGCCCACATCAAGGAAATGCATTAGCATAAAAAGCTCATCTAGAATGTTTTGAAATAAAGAAAGAATATCAGAACAATTAATAAACTTAAACTGTGTTGCTCATTGTAATTAATTAGTTCTTCGTCATTTAAATTAGCTTTTCAATTGCATGTTGTTTATTAGAAAAGTCTTTTGCATTTATACATTAGGGTCATGGAAACATTCAGATATATCCACCACACTTGTAACCATTGAGATCAAATGAAATTGAAGTTATTGAAGTATTTTCATCATAGCATTCATTCAAAGCTTTCTGATATCAGATCACCTGATTTATGGAGCTTTATTTTCATAGTTAAAAATCTTGTATATTCATAGTTGTGTAAATGTGAATAAACAAGATCTACCATGTAATACTCTTTGAATTGAATATTCAGATCTACTAGCTTTATCCTTCCATGGAAAGACACCTCAGAAGGTTCAGAGTTGAGATTGTGCTGCAAAAAAAGCATGTTTTACTAGAAGGCCTAGAAGGTAAAGATAAAGAGAGAATGATATGCAAAAAGAGTTATCTGGATATCGCATGCCTTCTCCAAAGTTTTATCAATGTTGAGGCTATAACTACTCCTCTATATCTTGATATAGCATGTTATCTGGATATGCAAAAAGAGTGATGGAGTTAATGTATGTTGGGTCCTCCAATCTAATATTTATTGGTTAAGCCTGCTGCAAATGACCATTGGTACTCTAGAAAATAAGCAAATAAGCTGATCAGAGTACATGGGTCTAGTAACAAGCAAAGGGAATGTCATCTGCAATACAAGTTCTAAATATGCTTCTTTATAGCTTATGGATATTGTAATATGGTGTCTTTAGCAATCTGGAGATGTTGGAGATGTTTATATGTAATCTGCTGTTGCTAATTACATATAGCAGTTGCAGCTAATTACATAAAAACCACGATCAAACTACTTGAAGAAGCTAATATTGTTTTGGAGAGAATTACCTATAAGCTCACCACACCATCAAAGAAGTTTCCTACGGCTCTTACATTAGCTATGTCTATGCTGCACAAAAAACAAACTAACAAATAAGAAATATTTATTTTTATCAAACATATCTGATTTTTTTTTACACCTGGTTTTGGTATTTGAAATAAGTATAGATCCTTACATGTTGAGGAATAATCTAGCATCAGCAAAGCACTTAACTTTGGTTTTAGAAGGAAATAATTTTCGAAACTCATCACAATGAACTATTGCTGATAGCCCACCTGCCGAACAACCAGAGAGAAGTACCTAAAGAAGCAAGAGTTGGGTCCATATAGATAAAGATACTTGTTCAGCTTGATTCTACCTTCTGGACATCAGCTCCTCCAAAGTAGATGACCAGATGAGTTGACCTCGGAAATAAAGATTCCCAATCTGCATCAAAATGCCTACAACTTATGAAGAAAATCATCCAGAATCATGTCTTGATAATGTATATAGCTTATAACAAAATAAAGCATTCAATGCAACATTGGTACCTTGGGCTCAATCAAGAAGGTGAATATCCCAAGGCACCTTACGTCACTAATAGGTGCAAGTATATTGTTGGGAATCTCTAATCAAATCAAATTAAATTAGGCAACTCAAATGATGATTACTATGAACTAAAGTGAGTTGGTCTGAATTGATTTCCTTTTCAATCTTTCAAGTGATGAGGGGCTTAAAGAAGAAGGGAATGAGATTACCTGCCCTTGGTGTGGTTGCTCATTTGGTTGCTCTTTCAAATTCACTTGCAATAACACAACAAATCAAATAAAGCAAGTTAGAATTAGATCAGAAATTGTTATCAGTGAATGAAATGCGTGTTGCTCCCCAGCAACGGTGCCAAAATGTTGCGATAAAAAATCATCATAAAAATATTGCGCTGTAGTATAGCAATGAAAATCATTGAGACATTTAAATTTATATGCTCGAAAAATTGAGTTCTGAGGTCATTCGCAGGGAGAAATGTAATAAATCAATCACCAATCACAATATTCAGAAATAACAATGCAGGTGGATCAAATAATAAAAATGATATTAATAGAGAGAAAAAATATATCTCAAAAGTTAGGGACAAAAAAATAAAAATAGAGGACTAAAAATGGTGGTTGAAACCACCACTTAAGCCCTAGAATTAAGCACTTATCCCAACAGTACTCAAGAGTACTCAATGTCTCAAATAACTTAACAGTAGTCACTTAGCCACATCAAGCCAAATATCAAATATTTCCACAGTGATCAGAATCAAGCCACAGTCAGACAGAGGGGGACCTGAATGCAATAAATTTGAAGCCTAAGGGTCTAAATGTGAGAATCAGAGTTTCTAAGGGCTAAAATGCAAAGTAGGTCAAGATGAACTCTTATTGGGCCCAAATTTTGGTATTAACATAATTTGGACCCAAGAAATCTAATGCTGAACTTGGATTTGAGTTTTGACCATGTTTGACTGGGTAAATTGCAGAGAATCCTAAATTAGGGTAAATTTCCGTCTAAAATTCTATTCTAGGTCAAAATGGATTTAGATGGTCAAACCAAAGGTACCAAACCTCTTAGAATATTTTATATAAATTTAGGAGGTTTAGATTAATTTTATTCTAACCATAACCTCTTTAATTTAAGTAGGGTTGATAATTAGGGTTTTCATTTAGTCTTTTATGCTCAATTGACCTTTAATTAACCCCTGAGTAACCTTGAGGTTAATCTGAATTTGTGATGTGCTGTTAAAACAAAATAATTAACCATATTTTCTTATTTTCTTCCCAAATTAGATTACTGCGAAATTGTGATTCTCTGATGATTAAGTAGGAGTATTTACCATTTAAACCTAACTAATTGTGGCTAGTTAGGGCACATGATGGTGTTACCATCACCTTTTGATGGTGGTTATAGGATCCAAGGGTAGATAAAGGTGGCGTCAAGTGTGAATGGAGGTTAAGGTGGTGATGGCATCTCTTGATGGCCATCCAAATGAAGGGATGTTTCCCATTTTTGGCACCAACAAGGAGTCTTTTAGAAGGATAAAAGTTAGGGTAAAGATGAAGGGTTTGGATGAGATTGTTGGTGGTTGTATGGTAGAGATAAGGGCTGGTCATCTTGGCACCAAATTTGGTGGGAGTTAAGGGGTGTTTGGCACCCCTTCATGGACGTCCACCATGAAGAGGCACCAAACACTTTTAGTTCCAAGTGTGGATGCATTTATGGGAGCCGGCCATGATGGTTTTTGTTGGGGAGTTTGGGCACCAACATGAGAGGCTTCTAGGAACCATTATGGATGGTCATGAGGAGGTGTATATGAAGCTTCCTTGCAACCAAGTGTGAATGCAAGGTAGGACATCCATGAAGGGGCATGGATGGCTTAAAGTGGTGGTAGTGTGAACGTATTAAGGTGGTGGATAGGAAGCTTCCTAGATGCCAAAATGAAGAGGTGCCATGGGGATTATCTTGGCTAGGCTCAACGTCCATTAATGTGGAGGGGAATTAGGGTAGGAGTTGATATAGTGAAGGAGCTAGCTAAGCTAGCTAAGCTAAGATAGAAGGAGTTGGAAGGAGCTATCTTGAGCTGACTACATCTCTCCTAGAACTAAGATGAGCTAGCATTGAGTTGAGTGATGACTTCTTAGTTGACTTAGCTTAGCTAGTCCATGAGTAATAGGTAAGCTAAGTGGTGAGGAGCTGCCATGGGCTGGGACGAGCTAGATTTGAGCTGGATCAAGCTGAGTTGAACTGGGATCCAGCTACTGGAGCTTCTGCCTTCATAATTATTCCAAGTGCCTTCCATACTGCCAGGGTTTCTCTGATATCTAATGCATTCATCCTTGGCAATCAAATGGAACTACATAAGATAACGTGAAAAGAATGCTAATGTATGCTCTAAACCTTAAATGCATATGCTTGCTAAATGCAATGATATAATGCAATGCAATTGACAAAACCTTAGGAACTAGATATAAATGGTTATTAAGAATGATGATAAATTGGCGTTTATCAACCACTAAAGACTCAAAAAAGCTACCCACACGATGAGTCAGTGCATGGTGTAAATGAAGATGCTTGGAACTCAAAGACTATCCAAACCATAGGGTGGGAAGATAAGTCACTCACTTATCACTTCCTTTTTTGACTTAATACTTTAAGCTTTTTCAAATTCCTTCAAAAACTCAAGAAAACAAATTCAGATTTAGGAAAATACTTGAAAATTTAAGTCTATAAAGATCTGAAGAGTCTAGGTAGAAAGACTTTGTTCTACATTTTGTAAGGTCGGTAAATCCTCAAAATCAAGAATTATTTACCCTTTCTAGCTTAAATTCCAAGAATAACACCAAAAAAGCTTTTTCTTAACAAAAGAAATTCTTTTAATTCGAGTGATTTGCTTGAAAATTAGTTTGGAAAATCATTTCATCGTTGTTTCCATAGTACAGTTGCCCTAAATCTCGAATCAAAGAATTTATATTCTTTTACAAAACTCGCATTGATTGATTTTTATTATCTTTTAAGTGTCGAGTCCCAATCGTTCGACTGTGGGAGTCGTTTTGATAAAATGAAGGTTGTTTAGATTTTTATCCGATTCACTAACCTAGATCTAGCCTACTATTTTTTTAGCCTTTTCTTCCTTTGTGATTTTCTTTTACGTTTTTCCTTTTTGAAAACAGGAACAGATATGAACCTAACTAAGTGAAACCCTAATCTAGACCTAACTAATGGGCATGTGTAATGGTGCAAGGGCTTGGTGGCCATGTGGTGGTGTATGGACCTAACCTAAGGGGATGGCCCTAGGACTAAGGGATAAGGGGCATGTATATATAATGAATGTGGAATCATTTGTTGATAGCCTTATTTTGATATAATAAAATTATGTTTTATTGTAGACTAATCATTTTAGGACATTTAAAGTCAAAATCAAGAAATGATCATGCCACAAGGGAAATCAATCTATGACAAAGTACTTGAAGACTTTTTATTTTTATTGCATCTAGAATATTGTAACGAACCACAAAGATAACAACCAATGCGCTTTTGAACCTTATTAGATTACAAATCTAATTGAAACCCAAAGTTTTCAACACTATTGATTGACTAACTTTCTAACATTGATTGACCAAACTCTTTTTGATTGATCAAGCCTATTTGTTTAATCGATTAAAAGCCTCTAACGATTTAATCCCGAATTTGCATTACAAGTCGATCAAATTCATAATTTAATCGACCAACATGGAATCTATCAAAACTTTATTTTAATCGACCAAAGTTCACTTTCATTGACCAACTCTTATTTTTGATCGACCAAAGCCATATTTCTAGACTTTCTAAATAAAGTTGAAAAACACCTATAAATAGGACCCTCAACCCCCCATTTCAAAACACACCTCAAGAGATTTCAAAAAGCAAATCTCTAATATTCTCTTTAGTGCTTTCGTGCCTCTACACCTGCAACTATTGAGATCTAAAGCACAGTTCTTTGTGATCTCTAAAAGCTCAGTTTGTCTTATTCTTCTAAGGTTCCATAGGATTTATTGTTATATTTTATTCCTGTTATTTTGATTTACGACCCAAGTTATTTTGGGAGTCCCATTATTTTTCTTCTCTTGGTCAAGTGCATAAGAGAAATTTTGTAAGAGGTTGTGCCACCCTCGTTCAAGTGGTGCAATAGTGGAATTGATTAGCGTCGACTAGTCGAAGAAATCATAAGCTGAGAGGCTTAGGTAGTGGTTTTTACCTAGAAGGGTTTCCACTCTAATATCCAAGTGTCATCTATCTTAATGATTGATTTATATTTACTTTTGATGTGGTGAATGTTATTTTAAAATTCTACAATCGATATCAATAGTACACTATTCACCCCCCCTCTAGTTTATACGTAGTTCCTACATACTTCACATGCACTTACATTTCGTATTAGAGCCTCGTTCACTCCAGCAAGGATGTCAAAATCCTCTAACGTATATGCTGAGGAGCAATTCGCCGTTAGACAACCTCTCTTTGATGGTACAACTATGGATACTGGAAGATCAGAATGCAGATATTTCTTGACTCTATGGATTACGAGGTCTGGGATGTGATAGCTTCCAAATACACTCAACCAGAAAAGAAAGAAGGCATTGCTATCAACTCAAATCAAAAGAAGATGGCTACTCACAATGCCAAAATCATGAATGCCATCTTCTATGGTCTGTCTAAGGAAGAATTTGATCGTGTATTAGCTTGCAAAATAGCATACAAGATCTAGAACACTCATGAAGTTACCCATGAGGGAACTTCAAAAGTGAAGGAGATGAGAATCAACCTTCTCACTCAGAAGAATGAGCTCTTTCGCATGAACGGAGAAACTATCAAGGAGATGTACACTAGATTCACAGACATCATCAACTCCTTCAAGAACCTAGATTAGGAGACTACAAATGAAGCCCTGGTTTAAAAGATTCTTTGGTCTCTCACGAGTGACTGGGAAATGAAGACAATAGCAACCCAAGAATCCAAGGATCTTTCTGTGCTTCAGTTGGATGATTTCATAGGCAGCCTAATGGCCTATGTGGTTCGACTAGAGCATATGAAGAAGCACGAAAGTGAAGGCAAGAAAAAGAATGATATTGCTTTAAAGTACAACACCAACTTAGAAGAATCCAAAGAAAAAGATAATGGTGATATAACTCTACTATCCAGAAAGTTTTTGAAAAACAAGAAGAGTTGGAAGAAAAAGAAGGAAGAACTGCAGGAACATCAGGTTAT
This sequence comes from Thalassia testudinum, assembly GCA_037157565.1. Classification (NCBI taxonomy): domain Eukaryota; kingdom Viridiplantae; phylum Streptophyta; class Magnoliopsida; order Alismatales; family Hydrocharitaceae; genus Thalassia; species Thalassia testudinum. The sequence continues at coordinate 19,948,938 of JAZHRO010000050.1, forward strand.
TTTTACAATTAGAAGAAGAAAGGGCACATGAGAAGAAATGCCCTAAACTAAAGAAAGAAGCTGAAAAGAAGAAGATTAGAAGACAACCCAAGCGAGAAGGAAAGAAGAACACACTTCAAGTCACCTGAGATGATAGCTACTCAAGCTCAACTGAAGAAGAAGAAGACACGTCATGTAAAGAAGCCCTTTGCAGACTCATGTCAATAAAAGATGAGGTATCTTCTTTTTCATTTGATGAATTTTTAGAAGCTTTCTATGAGTTGCATGATTTAGCCAACGCACTAGGCTTTGTTTGGATGTAGGGTAAGTGGATCGGATCTATAGTTGCCATGTCATGATAAGATGAATAGTACGATGAATAGTGATGAGATCATGCTTCTAGTAGGTTACAATGTATACAAGGATAGCGCAAGTGATGGTCACATGGAGGTGAGTGTAGTAAACGTTGTCAACACGAATGGTCAAATCATATTGTATGGGGATTTGCATGTGTAGGATAAATCTCCCCTATCTCATAAGTTATCCTATTCACATGGGGTAAAATTTACCCCACATCCAAATGAACAAAAGTAGCCAATCAAAAGCTAACTAAGGGCCTAGATGAAGAAATTGAACTGAAACATAAATTTGCCTCACAAAACCAACAACTTTCACAAGAGATCACCTCACTAAAGACACAAGTAGATTAACTTCAAGTAGAATTAGAAAAACCAAAACAAAAATATGTTATTCTTATAAATGACTTAGCTAAATTCACTAGAGGTAGAGCAAACCTGGAGAAACTACTAGGTACACACACCCAAACCACAACAAAATTTGGGTTAGGATATACACCTAAAAATGATCATGTAGCATCTAGTTCACAAACTAACACACAAAGTCATTCTAGCCTAAGGTCAAGAATAAGTTCACGTCTAAACAGGCACAAGCTAACAAATCTGAACTTAAAAGAAAATGGGTACTGTTAAGACCCGTGCTATTAAAACACTTTAAGACGCCTGGGACTTGGGTCAAACGTCTGGACGCCTTCCCAGATGTCTGGAAATCAAATTTCTTGTGCGTAGGTCCTCGAGTCTGCGTGCGTGCCGCACACAAACGGTACACATCCACCCTCCTTCTCTCCGCCCGTCAAAGAAACCCTAACCCGCGCCTAGTTATACCCCCTCCTCTCCCTCACGCCACCCCACTCCCATCCACCTTCCCCTTTCCCCAGCGAAAGCGAGAGCGAGAGCGAGAGCGAGAGCGAGAGCGGCGAGTTGCAGCCAAGTGCAGCAGCGGAGAGGAGAGGGGCAGCGAGAGAAGGGAAGAGAGGAGAGTGTGCGAGCCGTGAGAGAGCTCGCCGGGGAGGCTCGCGGCCGGTCGGGCGTGCGCGAGGCGGAGGGGTGTGTCGGGGAAGTCCTCTCCGACGCTGCTGCAGCTAGAGCAGTGGGTGAACGAGCGTGGTGCAGCCGGGCGTAGCAGGAAGAAGACGAAGGAGCTTCTGGTTCTGGGACTTTCCCAGAATCAGACGTCTGGACATACAACCAGACGACGTGAGCGACGTCTGGAGGAAGCTCCAGACGACTGAGAGGTACGTCCTGCGCCCTACGCCTCCTTTTGCAGATACGACCATGCAGGCCGTTCTACCGAGGCTTCGATACGTGCCGTATTGAGGAGATACGGTTGGATTTGCGCAGGATACGCTTTGGAAAGGCGCGGGACATGCCGTCCCACGTAGATCAGACGTCTGGGAGAGGCACCAGACGGCGACAAGCGTCTCCAGACATCCGGAGAGGAGGTCGAACATCTGGAACTAGATCGAGACGGTTCAGCAAGATCCCTGGATGTCTGAGGAGCAGCATAGAGTGAGGTATGATCTGGACCCCCTTTTAAGACGTCTGGAAGATGTTCCAGACGTCTGATTTGAGTCAGAGTTGTTTTTGACCCGTTTAGGGTCCGTTCGAGGTCCGATTTCCGTGTTTAAGATTCTGTTATTCTTCGTATAATTTTCTCTACTTGTTAGAATGCTATTTATCATGTTTTGGGTAGTTTCTTGTAGTTGAACCTTGTGTTAGGACCTCATTCCGTTGCGGGTTTGGGGGTTGCGGAGGCACGTGGAACTGCCGATCCAGCCCCCATTACTCTTGGTTATGCAGGTAGAGTGGCTTCCCTTAGTTAATTACAAACTTAACTGCATGTCTAAAATAAATGTTAGATCCTAGGGCATGGCATGGACCCTAGGACTAGAAACACTGGAAATGATGTATGGAATGTACTAATTTGCAGTCTGGATGAGTAAATGAAATGATAATGGATAACAGCTGCCTGTGAATTGTAAAATATTGTTGTTAGCAACTGTTGCATGTATTTCTTGTTGTTACAATTAAATATGAGCTGCCTGTATATGGATTGGAATGAAAGATTGAATGTTGGAAACATGAGCATGAACCCTACGGGGAATAGGAGTAGAGCTCCTGGAAATAAATGGAATGAAATCTGGAAATGTGAATGGGGAAGTGAGCTGGCCCTTGAGTACGGAGTACCAAGGAGAGTGACTGTCCCCCTGTTTAGTGTAGAGCGGAGCTAGTCGCCCTTGGGTTGGGACTCGGGGTCAGGATTGACCACTTTGCACCGACTCGGTGGCCCTCGTGTACACTGTACCGGGGAGAGCTACTAGTGTAAGGAGAGAGCTAGCCACCCCACGGGGCCCGAGGTTCAGCTAGCCGCCTTACACCGACTTGTTAGCCCCACTGGGCAAACTAGCGTAGTCAGGCGAGGGTGCGCGGACTGTGGAGGGGCGAGACCCCTGTTTGGTTACTGTTGAGGGGCTAGACCCCTGTACTGAGAGGGCTATGCCCTATACTAGTTCCGTGCTGTGCTTTGGGCGCACCCGTTAATGAAAATGACTGATCGCGTGCCAGTGCGGGGTAGCTACCCATGCGTCTATCGCGCGTGCCGTAGTCACCGTTACGTCTGTCAGTGACCCTCGGGTGGTTAACTGGGTGTAGGACGACCACGGGGGACTCTCCCGTCCAGGAGGGCACCACGTGCTACTTCTACTCTTCGAAAAAGACTGCAATCAAGATCATTCCAATGAGGAACATTCGAGATCAAGAAAGAGACTTGATAAATAAACCAAGGGATGAAAGAAAGAATAATTAGTTAAAGAAAGAAAGGAATTGAAAACAACACCTACCTGCCCACCTTTACTGTTTTAGCTAGTTGGTTGCCACTCTACTCAGCATTTGCTGAAGTTTCGTACTCATAACCTTTTTCAGGTCCAGGTGTTGAGCAGCTAGAGCCTACGGCTGCAGAGGGTGCTGGGCCCAGTAGAGCCCAGTAGTTGCACTTTTCTTTATTGTACCCGTTTCGTTGTAGTGAGTAACTTTGTTACCCTTTTCTACTCTTTATTGTAAACTTTATTTTCCTATACCTGTTTAAATTCTCTACTGTTGTAGTGGTGTATATTGTAGTAGTTTATTTCTTTGCTGCTGTACGTTTGTTACTTTTAGTTGCTTTCATGGTGAATGTGGTTTATTTTATTGCTTTTTGGGTTACTTTCTCGTTGGACGACTGGGTCTTGAGATCAGTTGAGTCGGTCCGGTTCTCGTGTCCTGTAGGGATTGGGGAACCGGGTCGTAACAAGATGGTATCAGAACAAGGTCGTCCCGAGAAGTAAACCAACAAGTTGGAAAGTAACCAATTCACATGCTTGTAACAAGAGTAGCCACCACAACTACCTTTTGATATCCGTCCTGAGGTTCTTATACCGAATATTCATTGGAATTGACACCTTCCCTGTTCTATGTTTGCGTCTCCTTGCAGAAGATGCCTCGACATGGAGTCATTGAGGCGGGCCGCAGACGCGGCCGGTGACGAGGTCGAAGGGGCGGATGCGTAGAGCCCGACGTCTCGGTGGACCAGCCGTTGCTTCCGGGCATTCAGGCCCAGGACCTCGCCCAGTTGATATGGGAGATCGTATGAGAGGAGCTCCACCCGCCTCCATGGGCTCCTCTTCCTGGGGCTGCGGAGGGGGAGTCCTCTGTGGGACCACGCGACCGACAGAGCGTAGGACGTGGGGGAGGCGATGGGCCTCCACCGCCCCCGCCGTCCTCTGACACTTCCGAGCACGAGCCCTCCTTACCTGGAGGCGCACCAGTTCCCCTACTTCACCACCATTACGAGCTTTTCGGACAGTTCCGAAAGCTGAAGCCCCCCTCCTTCAAGGGGGATGAGGACCCGACCGAGGCGGAGGACTGACTCAAGCAGATCAAGAAGGTATTCGACACCCTTCGCCCCCCTGCGGAGTGCCGCGTGGCCTTTGCCACGTACCAGCTGAAGAGCGAGAACACAGGTGGTGGAGGGTCATCAGAGGGTAAGAGAGGGATGAGCCAACCTGGGACCAGTTCGTCACCCTCTTCTGCGAGCAGTACTTTCCCCAGACGTGGCAGGATCAGAGGAGGCAGGAGATCCACACTCTTTGCCAGGGGACGATGACCGTGAGCGCATATCGCACGCATTTTCTAGAGCTGTCTCGTTTCACCGCAACAGCTGTGGCTACTGAGGAGCAGCGCCTTTGGATGTTCACCGAGGGGCTCCGACCTACTATTCAGTGGTACGTCAAACCCCTGAAGCTGCTTACGTTCTCGAGAGTGGTGGAGGCAACTATGACCTATTAGGAGACCAACCCGGCCGCACGTGACACTGACAGCGGACGGAAGAGGCCCCATCAACCAGACTACTCACAGGGCCGATGAGAGAGGAGGCACGTGGCGCCCGCAGGAGAGCCGTCACATTTTGTGGGGCCATCAGTGGCCTTTGGGGGCCCCCAACAGGGGCCAGCTACCAGCACCGGACCCCCGCCCAGCCGTCAGCAGGGACCTACCGAGGGCGGGAGTCAAGTTCCACTTTGCTACCAGTGTGGCCAGCCGGGCCACATCAGGAGGGACTACCCGTCCAGGGCTGGAGGTCAGTAGATGCTCCCCACACCGAGCATCAGAGGACGAGCAGGAGGCTGCAGTTTCCAGGCGCGAGGGGGAGGACAGCAGTCGCGAGGTGGGTACCGGCCAGCGGCTACCCGTCCGACATAGAGTGTGGCTGCTCCGTCTGCACCTAGGGCTAAGGGGCATATCAATGCCCTGACACACAGGGATGCTAGAGCTTTAGGATCAGTGGTGGCAGGTATGGTTACAGTTTTCGGCAGGCTTGTTTACACGCTTTTTGATTCTGGCGCCATGCACTCGTTTGTCGCTGCCAGTTTTGCGGTTAGTTTGGGGCAGGACTGTGTGTTGTTAGAGGATCCATTTGTGATCAACGGTCCAGGTGGTCAGTTTTTTGTAGCTAAGGAGGTTTACACAGGTTGTGAGGTCAGTGTTGGGGGACACAACCTTCCCGCTAATCTGATTGTGATACAGATGGAGGACTTTGGCGTGATTCTGAGGATGGACTGGTTGTCCTCTTACCACGCCTTGGTGGACTGTTTTGAGAGGAAGATCGTGTTCTCCATACCAGAGTTGCCTTCTTTCGAGTTCCATGGACAGCCAGTGGACGGAGGCTTCAGGTGCATTTCTGCACTTCGGGAGGTAAGACTTTTGGGCCAGGGGTGTGAGGGATTTCTGGCTTGTGTGGTGGCAAAGCCCAGCTCCGTGGCAGATTTTCAGAGTATTCCGGTGGTCAGAGAGTACCCCGACATTTTCCCAGATGAGTTGCTAGGACTACTGCCCGAGCGTGAGATCGAGTTTGAGATCCCACTGTTACCGAGGACCAGCCCCATTTCTACCGTGCCTTACAGGATGGCACCACTTGAGATGCGAGAGCTCTAGTCCTAATTACAGGATCTTCTGGAGAAGGGCATTGTGAGGCATAATGCGTCTCTGTGGGGAGCCCCGATTTTGTTTGTGAAGAAGAAGGATGGTACCCTATGCCTTTGTGTGGACTACAGACAGCTGAATAGGGTTACCATCAAGAACAGGTATCCGCTACTGAGAATTAACGACTTGTTTGACCAGTTGCAAGGTGCCACAGTATTCTCCAAGATAGACTTAAGGTCTGGGTACCACCATTTCAGGATCAAGGAGACCAACGTCTCCAAGACAGCTTTCCGCACCCGGTACGGACACTACAAGTTTTTGGTCATGCCGTTTGGGCTGACTAACGCTCCCGCTGCTTTCATGGATTTGATGAACCGAGTGTTCAGACCGTATCTGGATCAGTTCGTGGTGGTATTTATTGATGATGTGCTCATCTATTCTCGAGATCAGACGCAGCATGGACAGCACCTACGGATGGTTTTGGACACTTTGAGATGACGTAGGATGTACGCCAAATACAACAAGTGCGAGTTCTGGTTGAGGGAGGTGACCTTCTTGGGCCATGTGATCTCCAGGGATGGCTTGGCTGTGGACCCAGCCAAGGTTGAGGCAGTGCTCAGGTGGGAGAGACCGTGCATGGTGACAGAGATTCGCAGTTTCTTGGGACTGGCAAGCTACTACAGGCGGTTTATCTGGGGTTTCTCGCAGATTACACGTCCTATGACACAGCTGACTCGGAAGGACGTGCCCTTCTCTTGGACCGATGCTTGAGAGGCATGTTTTCAAGAGCTAAAGGAGAGGCTAACTTCGGCTCCTATACTCACCATCCCAGACAGTAGTGGTGGGTTCGTTGTGTACACGGACGCCTCCTTGCAGGGGTTAGGGGGTGTGCTCATGCAGAGGGATCACATTGTCGCTTACGCTTCACGGCAACTGAAGCCCCATGAGCATAGCTATCCTACCCACGACCTGGAGCTAGCAGCCGTCATCTTCGCGCTGAAGACTTGGAGGCACTACTTGTACGGTGAGACCTTTGAGATTTTCACAGATCATAAGAGCCTCAGATACTTGTTTGATCAGAAGGAGCTCAACATGAGACAGAGACGTTGGTTAGAGCTCCTGAAGGACTATGACTGCAGCATTTCCTACCACTCGGGAAAGGCCAACGTGGTGGCTGATGCCTTGAGCCGGAAGGCGCCTGCCCACTTGGCTAGTTTACAGGCTCAAAGTTGGAGACTCATGGAGGAGATGGGCAGTTGGCGACCCCTAGAGTTACTGGGACACTGTGGGGCAGTGACTGTGACACGACAGCTGAGGCCAGAACTGATAGACCGCATCATCACAGGATAGATAACAGACCCGTACTTGCAGTCGTTGCGTGACAGAATACTGTCAGGCGACCCTGGGGACTTCTCCTTTACAGACGAGGTGCTGTGCATGAGGGGATGTTTGTGCGTTCCCAGGGACGAGGAGCTATTGAGAGAGCTCCTGACTGAGGCACACGGTTCCAGGTTTTCCATACATCTTGAAAACACAAAGATGTATCATGATCTGAGACGCGACTTTTGGTGGAGGGGAATGAAGCGGGATGTAGGTGAATTCGTGCAGCAGTGTTTAGTGTGCCAGCAGGTAAAGGCCGAGCATCAGAGGCTTGCAGGGCCGTTGCATTCTAGTGCCAGAGTGGAAGTGGGAGAGCATCACCATGGACTTGGTGGTGGGCTTGCCCGTTACCCAGCGAGGACACGACGCAGTCTGGGTGATCGTAGACAGATTGACGAAGACGGCACGTTTCTTGCTGATCCGAGTCACCTTGGGACCAGCACAGTTGGCAGAGAGGTATATCCGCGACGTGGTACGTCTGCACGGAGTTCCATGGGAGATTGTATCCGATCAGGATACCCATTTTACATCCCAGTTTTGGGCTGAGTTTCAGCAGTCCTTGGGGACACGGTTGAGGTTCAGTGCAGCATACCAGCCCCAGAACGACAGACAGTCAGAGCGCACGATACAGACGCTTGAGGACCTTTTACGTGCCTGTGTACTAGACTGAAGGGGCTCTTAGGAGGAGCACTTTCCCCTGGCGGAGTTTGCATATAATAACAGCTATCACTCGAGTATCGGCATAGCACCCTACGAGGCTTTGTACGGACGAAGGTGTACTGCACCCTTGAGTTGGGTTGAGGTAGGGACCAAGTGGGAGGTGATGAGAACCTCATCATTAACCCTAACTAGCACAATCTAACCTAAATATGCGAGAAAAAGCTCCTACATAACTCAAAGAAAGGCTTGACTCAAAGAATTCTGAGTTTAACAAGAAAATAAGTCATAAGGGGTAAAAATGCAATTTCACCAACACAATCAGTAAACAGGGTAACTCAGGATCCAAACATAGGTCAAACTAACCTAATAAGAAGGAAAGTGGGATGATCTGATCCAACAAGGGCTACAGCAACTCCAAGGAATTAAATGACATTCTCTAACCCTAAAACAAACCTACTTCAATTCACGAGGTTTGAGGTAGGGTAAAAATCAACTAAACCCTCTAAAATTCATATAAAAATAATCTCTAGGGTTTAGAACCCTCAATTTGGCCTTGGAAACCCATTTTGACCTACATTGAGGACCATGCCCAATTAATGATTTAATTTGGGGTTTTACGTAAATTGATCGGTCAAACAAGGTCTGACCTTGAAATAAAATTCACCATTAGAATCCTTAGGTCCCATTTAGTCATTCATAAAAACTTGAGCCTAAGAAGAGACCTTCTTGACCGACTTTGCAATTTGGTCCTCATTTATTACTTTTTGACCCTCAACTTTCAAAATCCTTGCATTTTGGCCCCTATATTCTTCGTCGTTCTTTGCATACAGGTCCCGCCCGCAAGTCTCTGAGCAGTGCCATGCTCCGGCGACTTTACGCGGAGCATGGCGCCGCGCAGGGTGAGGGAGGCGACCTGCAATTTGAACCGGGTGTTCCCTGCAACGTCTGCTGTCGCAGGGACACCGCCATACCTCCTGTCCTCACCCACACCTTCAGTGCGAACGCACGGAAGGTATGGGTCACAATTCCGACCATTCTCCGGCGAGGGAGGCACATCGCCTCCCTGCGCCCACCCCTCCACCACCGCCTTTATAAGGACCAGCGTCGCCAACCGACTCTGGTAGCTCGATCCTGACGGAGAAAACCCCAACCATTCCTCTCTTCCCACTCCAGCAGAAACCCACCAGCTCCGACGGCTCCTCCTCCGTCTCGTCGCTCTGCTGCAATACCAGCAGTAGAGCCACCTTTGCCTACTCTTCCCACGTCGCGCCGTACCCAGCGCGCACCCTCCGGCTCTCTTCCTCGCCGCCGCCCTCCCCCTCTGGGTATTTCTTCTCCGGCGACAGTCGGTACAACTGCCGCCCTGCTCCGACCCACTTCGTCCCTGTAGGTAGGTTACTATTATTTCTCTTCCTCCCCTCTTTCTTTTCCCCAATTTAATTCGCTCAATTACCCCTCGACCGCGCCTGACCGCCCTCACCTTCTCCATCTCCGGCCACTCTCCGGCGAGTTGCCCCCGTCAATCCACCGCTCCACACAACTCGCCACCTACCCCAAAAGCTCCGCCTCACCTCACCTGACACCCCTCGCCCCTCCACTGCCACTCCACACCTCCACAACACTCCCCCGATCAAACCCATCTTTTCGGTTGCAGTCCGACCTAGGGCTGCCGCCAGGTACCGCCCCGCAACCTGCCACACCCCGCATTACCTTCGCCATGCCACAGCGAAGGTAACCCTGTGATCTGATTAGGCCGAGAGGCCCTGTTTGTGTTCGGCAAATCTTCAGCCCCTTTCGCCATTGACGCTAGAGCAAGAAGGTCGCAAGCTCCATTCTAGGCCATGCGCTCCAGGTGTCAGGGTCCCAGGTGAAGCGGGTTGGTCTTGTGCATGTACGCAGCTAGGCAATTGGCTTGGCAAAGGAACCCAGCAGCAGCAATCGAAGAAGACACTCTACAGGCGTGAGCAAAGAAATAGGTGGGACATTTAGTCCCACCTCATCAACTCAAAGGTAAGTGGCAACACTTAAATTGAATTTGTGTTTTGTGCTGGTTGCCTCAAGTAACACGGGGTGAGGTCCCACACCCCACTCACTCGCCCGGTCCGTAAGTTCACCACGCGGATCCGGCGGACCCGACCCGACACCACCTGCGCACTCCTCGCGTACCATACACGCTGGTACGCCTGGTCATGGGTACGCTACCCGATCCGATAACCCGGCTCTAGGAGAGCTTCCTATGAGCGGTTTACAGAGAGAGAGAGAGACGTGTGGGTAGAGGGAAGGGTTAGGTTTTGCCTTGTGCAGGAACAGGGTGAGAGGGAAGAAGGTTCACACTTGGCCGTAGGAAGAAGAAGAAGAAGAGGAGCGGAAGAAGAAGCTCTGAAGAAGCCTTGCAGTTGAGCAAGGCAGAAGACCAAGGAAGAAGAAGCGGGAAGAAGAAGAGAAGAAGAAAGAGCAGCAAAGGAAGAAAAGAGAGGGGAAGCACTGTAGCAGACCGCCATTTAAGTCGTCTGACTGAGATATCAGACGACGGATGAAGCTTCAGAGGAGACAAAGAAAAGAAGAAGAAAAAGAAAAGAAAAGGTTCCGCAGCTGAAGTGAAAGAAAAGAAGAAGAAGAACTGAAGAAGAAAGGAAATGCAGAAGAACTGAAGGCCACCAGAAGACCAAGGAAGAAGACCCGAGAAAGAAGAGAAGAAGAAGATAAGCAAAGAGAGAAAGAAGAGAAGAAGAAAAAGCCACAAGACACAAATCTATTTCTCCCTCTCCCTCTCTCTTATTTTTGTAATATAGAAACATTGTACTTCTAGAATTCCAGTAGCTCCCTGAGTTCGACCTCGGGAAACTATTTCCAAGTAAAATTGTAATGGTAACGACAACTGTAGCTGTCTTATCTTATACTACAACGATTGTATTATAATAAACATAAAGAAATGCAAAAACAGCGTCGCGGTAGTCCGTTAACAGGAGGTTGGCCCCAGGATGATCCGGCAGAGTCAGGAGGTGATCGAGCAGATTCACAGGCGACTCCGCACTGTTAGGAGTAGGTAGAAGAGCTACGCAGATCAGAGACGCAGAGAGGTACAGTTTAAGGTTGGAGATCACATCTTCCTTCGTGTTTCGCCCATGAAGGGCCTGCACGTTTTGGGGTGAAAGGGAAGCTCGCACCGAGGTTTGTGGGACCCTTTGAGGTCCTGGAGCGGGTTGGACCCATTACGTACAGGCTTGCCCTTCCTCCCCAGCTTGTTGGTGTGCACGACATGTTCCACGTGTCCAACCTCAGGAGGTACGTCACCGACCTAGTCACGTTCTGAGCCACGAGAGCGTCGAGGTGGGTGACGACCTGACCTACCCCGAGCGCCAGTGCAGATACTAGACAGAGCCATCCGGAGTCTGAGATGGAAGCAGGTACCCCTGGTAAAGGGCTTGTGGAGGAGCCAGCGGTACGAGGAGGCTACCTAGGAGCCTGAGGCGGCGATGCGAGAGCGATACCCAGAGCTCTTTGAGGGTATGTCTTTTCCGACCGACTTCGGTCCTCTTTGAATTTGTTATGCATATGTTATTCTTTTTCCGCACCCTAGCTAGCTCAAGTTTTAGGGACGAAACTTCCTTTGAGTTTGTTATGTTGTTAAGACCCGTGCTATTAAAACACTTTAAGACGTCTGGGACTTGGGTCAGATGTCTGGATGCCTTCCCAGACGTCTGGAAATCAAATTTTTTATGCGTACATCCTCGAGTCTGCACGCGTGCCGCACGCAGACGGTACACAGCCACACTCCTCTCTCCGCCTGCCGAAGAAACCCTAACCCGCACCTACTTATACCCCCTCCTCTCCCTCACGCCAACCCACTCCCATCCACCTTCCCCTTTCCCCAGCAAGAGTGAGAGCGAGAGCAGCGAGTTGCAGCCGAGTGCAGCAGCGGAGAGGAGAGGGGCAGCGAGAGAAGGGAAGAGAGGAGAGTGTGCGAGCCGTGAGAGAGCTCGCCAGGGAGGCTCGCGACCGGTCGAGCGTGCGCGAGGCGGAGGGGTGTGTCGGGGAAGTCCTCTCCGACGCTGCTGCAGCTAGAGCAGCGGGCGAACGAGCATGGTGTAGCCCCACGCAGTAGGAAGAAGACGAAGGAGCTTCTAGTTTTGGGACTTTCCCAGAATCAAACGTCTGGACATACATCCAGACGACGCGAGCGACGTTTGGAGGAAGCTCCAGATGATTGAGAGGTACGTCCTGTGCCCTACGCCTCCTTTTGCGGATACGGCCATGCAGGCCGTTCCGTCGAGGCTTCGATACGCGCCGTATTGAGGAGATACAGTTGTATTTGCATAGGATACGCTTCGAAAAGGCACGATACACGTCGTCCCACGCAGATCAGACGTCTAGGAGAGGCACTAGACGACGAGAAGCGTCTCCAGATGTCCGGAGAGGAGGTCGGATGTCTGGAACTAGATCCAGACGGTTCAGCAGGATCCCTGGACGTCTGAGGAGCAGCATAGAGTGAGGTATGATCTGGACCCCCTTTTAAGACGCCTGGAAGACGTTCCAGACGTCTGATTTGAGTCAGAGTTGTTATTTTTGACCCGTTTAGGGTCCGTTCGAGGTCCGATTTTCGCATTTAAGATTTCGTTCTTCTTCGTATACTTTTCTCTACTTGTTAGAATGCTTTTTATCATGTTCTGGGTAGTTTCTTGTGGTTGAACCTTGTGTTAGGACCTCATTCCGTTGCAGGTTTGGGGGTTGCAGAGGCACGTGGACCTGCCAATCCAGCCCCCATTACTCCTGGTTTTGCAGGTAGAGTGGCTTCCCTTAGTTAATTACAAACTTAACTGCATGTCTGGAATAAATGTTAGATCCTAGGGCATGGCATGAACCCTAGGACTAGAAACACTGGAAATGATGTATGGAATGTACTAATTTGTAGTCTGGATGAGTAAATGAAATGATAATGGATAACAGCTGCCTGTGAACTGTAAAATACTATTGTTAGCAACTGTTGCATGTATTTCCTATTGTTACAATTAAATATGTGCTGGCTGTATATGGATTGGAATGAAAGATTGAATGTTGGAAACATGAGCATGAACCCTACGGGGAATAGGAGTCGAGCTCCTGGAAATAAATGGAATGAAATCTGGAAATGTTAATGGGGAAGTGAGCTGACCCTTGAGTACGGAGTACCAAGGAGAGAGACTGTCCCCCTGTTTAATGTAGAGCGGAGTTAGCCGCTCTTGAGTTGGGACATGGGGTCAGGATTGGCCACTTTGCACTGACTCGGTGGCCCTCGTGGACACTGTACCGGGGAGAGCTACTAGTGTAAGGAGAGAGCTAGCCACCCCACGGGGCCCGGGGTTCAGCTAGCCACCTTACATCGACTTGTTAGGCCCACTGAGCAAACTAGGGTAGTCAGGCGAGCGTGCGCGGACTGTGGAGGGGCGAGACCCCTATTTGATTACTGTTGAGGGGCTAGACCCCTGTACTGAGAGGGCTATGCCCTATACTAGTTCCGTGCTGTGCTTTGGGCGCACCCGTTAACGAAAACAACTAACCGCGTGCCAGTGCGGGGTAGCTACCCATGCGTCTATCCCGCGTGCCGTAGTCACCGTTACGTCTGTCAGTGACCCTGGGGTGGTTGACTGGGTGTAGGACAACCACGGGGGGCTCTCCCGGCCAGGAGGGCACCACGTGCTACTTCTACTCTTCGGAAAAGACTGCAATCAAGATCGTTCCCACGAGGAACATTCGAGATCAAGAAAGAGACCTGATTAATAAACCAAGGGATGAAAGAAAGAATAATTAGTTAAAGAGAGAAAGGAATTGAAAACAACAGCTACCTGTCCACCTTTATTGTTTTAGCTAGCTGGTTGCCACTCTACTCAGCATTCGCTTACGTTTCATACTCATAACCTTTTTCAGGTCCAGGTGTTGAGCAGCTAGAGCCTACGGCTGCAAAGGGTGCTGGGTCCAGTAGAGCCCAGTAGTTGTACTTTTCTTTGTTGTACCCATTCCGTTGTAGTGAGTAACTTTGTTACCTTTTTGTACTCTTTATTGTAAACTTTATTTTCCTGTACCTGTTAAAATTCTCTACTGTTGTGGTGGTGTGTATTGTAGTAGTTTATTTCTTTACTGCTGTACGTTTGTTACTTTTAGTTGCTTGCATGGTGAATGTGGTTTATTTTACTGCTTTTTGGGTTACTTTCTCGTTGGACGACTTGGTCTTGGGATCACTCGAGTCAGTCCGGTTGTCGTGTCCTGTAGGGATTCTGGAACCGGGTCGTAATAGGTACCAAAAAGAAATTTGCAATAATGTTTTGTAGGACACCCAAATGAAGGACTAATAAAGCATGTAGATTGGATCTATCAAGAAAAAGATGGACATCTTGTAGCCGTAAGGAGAAACTCTGGACCTCACAGGCAAAAACCAATGACAGGTCCAAAGCAAAGGAAGATGGGTCATGGGCAACGGTTGCTCAAAGCACATGACAAGAGAAGATTGTTGTTCCTCAACCTCGACCGTAAGGAAGGTAGTTGAGTCACATTTGGCAACAACCACAAGGGCCATATTATTGGTATTGGTAACTCCAAAACCTCCTTTGATAATGTTCATCTTGTAAAAGGTTTAAAATATAACTTACTTAGTGTAGCTCAGATTTGTGATAAAGGTTATTATAAAAGTAAATTTCACCTCAAAAGACTTTATGATTAAGGATAAGAGACTAAGGAAATTCTTTTGACTGGAAATAGATCAAAAGATATCTACACTATTGACTTTGACAACTAGAACAACCAAAATTACTTAGTTGCATCGGATGTTGAGTCAATACTGTGGCATCGTCAACTATGTCATGTTCACATAAGAAACATAAATAAGCTTGTGAAACATGAGTTAGTATGAGGATTGCCTAAGATATCCTTTAAAAAGAAAAATCTCTGCAATTCTTGTGAATTAAGTAAACTTCATAAAACCTCTTTTAAACCTAAAACCATGGTCAACACCTCAAAGCCACTTGAGTTGATTCACTTAGACCTCTTTGGTCCAACCAAGTCTAAAAGCCTAAGTGGGTGCAGATATTGTCTTGCCATTATTGATGACTTTTCTCGATTCACTTGGGTATTATTCTTAAGGTCTAAAGATTCTACTTTTGAGGAATTTAGAAAGTTAGCCAAAACAATCCAAATTGAGATAGGCCTCTCCATTACTAGGATAAGGAGTGATCATAGGGGAGAATTTGAGAATCAAAATTTCCTAGATTTCTTATCAACTTATGGGATAAAACAAGAATTTGCCTTTCCAAGAGTAGCTCCTTAAAATGTTGTTTTTAATAAAACTAGGTGCTGGGTGGAGAATATTTGTTGTGATGCAAATGCATGTATAAGCATATGACTCTCTAACTTGTAATTCTTTCCTTATGAAGTACTAAAAATGGATGACTATTGCTTGTGGTAGTGTCCTTTCTTTCTCTCAAGGAAAAAAAAGAAATAAAGAATAGAACCCTACAAGTGTGTGCTTACACTATGTTGTGCGAGTCAAAGCTATTTTAGTATTTTTAGGCTAAGACAGTAAACATTACTTGTTACATTCAAAATAGAGCCTCCATCAGACCAATCTTTAAGAAAATTCTCTTTGAACTTTACTATGATAGGACACCTAAGATTTCCTACTTTAAGGTATTTGGTTGCAAATATTTCATATTGAATACAAAAGAAAACTTAGATAAATTCGATATCAAAAATGATGAAGGAATTTTCTTAGGATACTCTTCTGGAAGTAAGGGTCACATGGTATTGGTGCCATAAAATCCCACCAATTCATGTCACTTTCCAATCCCATGTCCACCCTTCCCATGCAACAAAATCATTCCCAACACCCTACGTAACTTATGCCCCAAACGATAAGCACGCAACACCGACCATTCCACGTAACCATAATCCAAATCCCCTACCACGTCAAACACATCCACCGTATTTCCCACGCCCATCCTCCCTCACCGACTTCTCTCCATTGAGAAAAAAAACCATCCAACTGAAAATCCCACGTATTCCCTTACCTCTCTCTCTCTCTCTCTCTCTCTCTCTCATATTTAAAAAAAAAAATCAAACCCACGTACCCAATATTCCCAACCAAAACTTATTTTATACCCTTTGTACCAACGTTACAGCATCCAAATACCCCTCCAACGATTTCCCAGGAAATATCCCCTCCTATTATTAAAAAAATCCTCTTGCCGATTTTCCCTTGCTCCAACAACTCTCCCAACGTCCGACCCCTCTCTCCCTCAATTATTTAATCCCCCTCCACCTCCTCTCCCATCCGTTCCCGAACCGAACTCACTGTCCCATCGGTGCCTCTTCCTCCTCTCCTGTCTCCGACTCTCCATCATCTCTGGCCTTCACTCCATCTCCCTCCTCCATCATCCACTAAGGTCACCCTTTGTGGACCGTTGTAGCTCCACCATACATTCCAAAGGTCACCAACGATTACTCCTTAGTGCCCTCTTTCTATAGATATAATTTTTCTCATTAATTTTATTTCTAGTATATTTAGTTCTAGTGGTTCTAGTATTTTTTTATTCAACTAGATGTGGAACCATTATATGATATCTATAAAGTCGATGTGTTTCAAATATCTCCGCTATTTCTATTTAGTATCTAGTTAAAGTAGATTTTATATCCAAAAATCAAAAATCCTAAAAAAAAATTACAAAACAAAAATCGAAAAAAAATATATAATCTTATGGTCGCATTAATTCATATTGACTCGCATGTTTTTTTTGAACTCACTCAACAATACTAATATAACGGAAATCATGGAAACAAAGATGCACATATTTACATTTTGTATCTCCTTAACGAGTGCACTTATTATCCGCGAAAATAAGAAAACGATGAGATTAATATTCGTGAGTTAGAGATTGGATTATGCATTTAGAAGTCGAGTTTAATTTTAGGAGTCTAGTTAGTTTATCGATTTCAATTTCGTATTTTCCACCTCCCTTAGTTCGACCGGGACTTACCAAGTTTCGTTATATTTTATTTGTCGATGTATTTCACGCTATACTCAACGAAATCATCTTTTAAAATGTGATTTACACATCGAACAAATTTACACGTCGAATAAATAAAATGTGATTTATTTATACAAATGTACATAACTCTTATTTTCTTTTTATATATATAGCACATTTGTCTTCTCATTTGTATAGGTGTTGGAAAATGCCGAAT
The DNA here is from genome assembly GCA_037157565.1 of Thalassia testudinum. Lineage (NCBI taxonomy): Eukaryota > Viridiplantae > Streptophyta > Magnoliopsida > Alismatales > Hydrocharitaceae > Thalassia > Thalassia testudinum. Next base: position 19,965,977 of record JAZHRO010000050.1, read on the forward strand.
GTTAATATTCATAAGCTATTCCAGACAATAAGAAAACTTGGTGGTTGAAGAGACTTTGCATGTCTCCTTTGATGAATCATATCAAAAGAAAAGGCATCAACCAGAGATGATTATCAAACCCTAGAAGATCCCTCAAACATTCCTAAAGAAACCAATGCTAATGACCTACCAAAAGATCTAACCTACACCGAAGACCATCCTAAACATCTTATGATTAGTGAAGTTACAAAAGGAGTTCAAACCAAATCTTCTCTAAATAATCTTGCACTTAGTGTATTTGTATCCCAATTAGAACCTAAAATCGTAAAAGAAGCCTTCATTGATGACCGTTGAATTGTAGTAAGGCAAGAAGAACTGAATCAATTTAAAATAAACAATGTCTAGGAATTAGTCCTTAGATTAGAAACTCAATCAGTGATTGGAAAAAAATGGGCTTCTATAAACAAGTTTGATAATTCAGGTAAGGTTGTAAGGAATGAAGCTAGACTTATGACCCAAGGTTATAATCAAGAGGAAGGAATCAATTTTGATGAGACCTATGCACTTGTGGCTAGCTTAGAATCCATTAGGATGCTGTTAGCCTTTGCTACCCATATGTTATTCAAATTATTCCAGATGGACGTCAAAAGCACATTTCTCAATGGATTCATAAAAGAAGTCTACGTAAAACAACCACCTGGCTTTGAAAGTTCAGATAAACCTGATCATGATTTTAAACTAAACAAAGCTCTATATGGACTAAAACAAGCTCCTTGAGCTTGATATGAAAGACTAAGAAACTATTTACTAGATCATGAATTTAAAATTGGACAAGTTGATGCAACCCTTTTCACTAAAACAAAAGATAATCAACTAATTTGTTCGAAATCTATGTCGATATTATCTTTGGTGCCACTAACGATCTTTTATGCCAAGAGTTTACGAGGGTTATGCAAGACCAATTTGAGATGAGCCTGATGGGGGAATTGAAGTTCTTCCTAGGGCTGCAAATCGATCAGCTAAAAGTTGGCATCTTCATTTCGCAAACTAACTACATGAAGGTGATCTTAAAGAAATTCGGCATGGAGAACACCAAAGGAAAAGATACACCAATGGCAACCACTACACAACTCAAAGAAAATGAATCAAGTGTGCGGACCAAAAATTATATAGAAGCATTATAGGTTCCTTACTTTACTTGATTGCTAGTAGACCAGATATTCTATTTAGCACTTGCCTCTTTGCTAGGTTTCAAGTAAACCCTAAAGAATCATACCATAATGCCTTAAAACACATACTTAGATACCTTCAAACACAGTAGATCTTGGGCTGTTCTATCCCAAGTTAGCCACACTTGACTTACTCTCCTATTGTGATGCTGATTATGTAAGTAGTCAGACAAACTTACTAGTAGAACTTGTTAGTTTCTCGGGAATTCAATAGTCTCTTGGATCAGCAAGAAACAAAATAGCGTTTCACTATCCCCAACTGAAGCTGAATACATTGCTGCTCCTCTAGAGTGTTCACAGATTTTGTGGATGAAGCAAACACTTAGAGACTTTGGACTTAGCTTTGAAAACACTAAGACTCTCTGTGATTACACTAGTACTATAAATTTCTCCAAAAATCCTATCAAACACTCTAGGATAAAACATATTGATATCAGACATCACTTTTTAAGAGATTATACTTTTAGAAAAGAAATAACCCTCGAGTTCATTCAAACAGAAAATCAATTAGCTTACATCTTCACAAAACCCTAGCAAAAGAAAGATTCATAACTATAAGACGAAAATTAGGCTTAACAAGACTTATTAAACTTTGACTGCCAACAAATTCCTTATCTTGATAGCTATTGGTCGATCAAAAGTTACCATTGATCGATCAACACGTTGATCGACCAAAATAATATTTTCATCGATCAATTTATAGAAGTGTCCTGGGTGGGAAAATTCTCTCCAAAACATTCAAAAGTTGATCGACCAACCTTGATATTGATCGATCAATTTTTGAGTGGGAAATTTTCTTCCATTGAAAATTAAAATTTATTGATCAAATTCTCATTTTGATCAACTAAATTTGAATTTGGTTGAACAAAAATATGTTTTGATCAACCAAATCTGGGTGAAAATCAAATCGTTGAGATTTGTGTTTAGCGAACAAATCACCATGATGTGATTTGTAATCACCTCCTAATCCTTGATCTCGATCCTTATTTACACCTACCTTATTTTGTTAAACCTATCTCTATAAAAACAACTTTTTCTAACCATTTCTTTCACTAAAAAAACTTTACTACTCACTCAAGTCTTTACCCTCTCTTCCTCATCAAACCCAACACAACCACCACCGTCCCCACCCTCAAGATACCCACCGTTGTCCCCAACACTCCATCGACTAAAGAGAAGCACCCTTCCCCCCCTTCCATTGACCAAAGAAAGCCCTCGCCGCCGTCGTTGTCGACCAAGACTTGGTCAACCAACCACTGCGGCCACTCCCTCTCCAACGCCCCCTATGCCGTCACCGTCGCCTCTTCGGTCACCCCCTCCAACCGTCATCCCTCATCCTCCTCCCTCATGCTACCCTCTCAAATTGATATTAGTCGATCATAGTATTGCTCCTTTACCTTGTCTCTTACTCTCTCTTATTATCCATTATTTTTATCTTGCTTTAATGTGATATATTTGTGTGATGTGGATTTGTTTTATTTTCGGCCATTCGTTCATCTTGTGTTCTTGATTTTTCACCTCAAATTTTCACCTTGTTCGATCCATTCCAACCTTATTTTTTTCGCTACTAACAGTTTTTGATCATCCAAGTCTTTCCTATTGAACGACCAAAAATATCATATTGAAATTTATTCTATACCTTTTTTGATCAACCAATTGATTTCATCTTGATCGACTAAAATGATGCTTTGATTGACCAAAACTTCAAACTGATAGACCAAAAATCTTTGAATGTTGACTCTGTTTTGTCGCCTTTTTAATCAATCAATTTTCCTTCTTTGATTGACCAAACCTACCTTTTAATCGATCAACCAACCTATTTTGATCGACCAAAATTGAACAAAATGTTGGTTATGGCTCCCAAACGCTCCTGTCACACCTCCTCTTCTACCCCTCACGATAATACTTTCAAACGCTATTTCATTAATGATGACGCGAGGCATAATTTCCCTCTGTATTCCAAATTGTCTCCTCATGTGGGTAGCCCTATCGACCTTCACTATTTTGGGTGCATTTTCCCTGATCTTAGAGATACACTTACGTTTCATAAGATAGGTCATCTCTTTGATAGGAACTTATATGCGGGGCCAAAGGAAGTCGTATTAAGGGCATCGATCCCATGGCTTGTCACCTCTTGTACTCCAACCTTCGTAACATCGACAAAGGTTTTGGTATTCAATTGACGTCAACCATCTATGGCATTGAGGTCCTCATCAATGTAGACATTCCGATGCAGGTCCTTGGCTATCCCTCCTCTAGTCCGACATATCATGAGCTCCACCATGACACCTCCACAGAAACTATCAGGGAGACCTTGATGACTCTCGAGTATTATGACTTGGGCAAGCCAACCAAGTGTCCACACTTCCATCCTCTCTCGTGGTTCCTCAACCGCATATTTCTTTGGAATTTCTTGTCTAAATCTACTCCTTTTGAGAACTATCTTGGTCCTATGCTTGTAGCTCTTTACGTCTTCATGACCAACAATGTGTTTAATCGGAACCAGTTCATCCTCACCTTTATGGAGCCCACGAGTGTCTTTCCTTTTGGCACCCTCATCTCCCATATCTTCCACCACTTTAGTGTGACTATGGATATCAACCATAAGCAATTTATTAATAGAGTTGGTATCTATGGGGAGCTTACCTACTCCAAGATGGAGCAGGAGCGTACTAGACGACAGGATTCTCTCCCTCAGGCAGCTGCTTCCTCCTCTTCCCAACCTTCACCCTCTTATGCTGGACGTTCTACTACTCCACCCTCCTACACACCCTACCAGCACTTTGAGGCCTATTGTCCTCCTCTAGTTAGACCTACTCCATCTTTTTTCGACCATGAGTGGCCCTACCTTGACAAGCTGTTCACCAGGCATGACTCTCTAGGTGTTCAAGATGTCACCGACGACATCTCTCTTATGATGCATTGACAAAGAGAGCCCAGCACAATGATGATGGAGCATGGAACTCGGGTATCCAACTACCTGAGTAGGGAAGGGCAATTCTTAGACCAACAGGGATGTCCTCCTCTCTCCATTGTCTGGATCCTTCCTCTCTTTCTTCTTTTCCTTGCTTTATTCCACTTTATTTCTCTTTATTTGATATCCTGATTCTATCTAGATCTTCTTATTACCTACAAATAACAACAAAAGTATTAAATAATAGGATAATCGTGCATTATTATGCATACAACTATATAAAAAGATGCAATGCATACGTAGAATATGGATGCAATATGTACAATGTAGCTAGGTTTCTAACATTATTTAGGTTAACTAAGATCTATGATTTATGCACAATCATCCTTCCAGAAGTGATTTGCATATTCCCCGTATCACAGTTGATCAAAGCCTTAGTTATGGTCAAGAATGGTCTTCCTAATATTATCAGGATGTGGTTCAAGTTGTCCAATGCCTCCATATCTAGGACTAAAAAGCCCACAGGGTACTTAAAACCTTGCACTTTAACAATGACATTCTATAGGAGCCCTTTGGAGTCTTGGTTGACCTATCAAAAAGCTAAAGGGTAACATCAATGTGTTCCAAGGGACCTAAATCCAGCTCTTCATATAATTCTATGGGGATTAAATTAATGAAGGCACTTAGGTCCAGCAAAGCTCGGTCCAAGATAAAACCATCTATCCCACATGAAATTAAGGGACTCCCTGGATCATTCTTTTTAGGAAGGAGCTTATTTAAGATGATGGTTCTAGCTTGTTCAGAAATCATGACCCTCCTACCATCCTTAGCTTGGTGCCTAGGGGTGCATTTTTCCTTTTAAAATTTAGCATAGGTCGAGATGTTCTTTTTCCTAGGTCTACTCGAGGCTTTAGGAAAAGACACTTCAGTTAAATCAGAGATAGTTAGTTGCTGAGCCTTATTTCCATTGTTACCTATGTCATCTTGCTCCCCCGGATTAGAATCAGGCTCCTCATGATGTTGGTGGGAATTGGGTGTAGAAGGTTTAGGATTATGGGTTTTCTTCCCACTCCTTAAGATAATAGTATTAGCAGTGGTAGTATAACCAGGGGCTGATCCTTGAGTTGGGCTCTAGAAAATAGGTGGGGCTTGGTTAACCAGAGTGGGGATTTGAGTGAATCCGGGGGGAGTAGGGGTAGTAACATTAATCACATGAGCTTGATGTTGTGGCTCCCTAGTCTGACTCAGGTTCTTAGGATAGTTCCTAAGGTTAGGGACTGGTTGGGATGGTAGCATCCAATGTTGTCGATCTTTAGGTTTAGGCCCTAATTGGCTCTTAAGATCCTTAATGGCTTAGGTCAATTTTTGCATAGCTTGCAACATTGAGGTGTTTGTGTCCATCAGTTGCTGGTTCAGGTTCAGAATAGCCAACTCAGTTTAGCTACGCTAGTTAGGAGGCAAGAGTTGCTAGGCCTGACCTTGGTTGAAAGTATTAGGCAAATTAAAGTTCATTTGGTAGGGTTTAGGTTGTGAAATTTGCTGGTTCCCTTGCCCCTAGCTTTGCCAAGAGAAATTCAAGTGTTTTCTCCAACCAAGATTATTGATGTTGGAGAAAGGGTTGTTTCTACTATTCCCTTTGATAGTCGACACATTCTCATATCCAGGTGATGATGAGGATCACTGTGTAGGATCAAGATAACAGGGATCAAAGGTCCCTACTTGGGCCCCATTAGATAGGCCCTGGATCAATTGTCTTACATCTTGAGCGATGTGTAGCTTATTCACAAACTCCCTCCCTGAGGAAGCTTGGACAGTGGGTGTTGGGAGGGTTGCTCCCTTCCTATTTTGGCCCATCAATTCATCCAATTTCTTAGATACCACATCAACTTTGCCTAGTTTTTCACAGATCAAATTCATATCCACATTATTTGAACTCTCCTAGACCTCAAAAATGCCACCTCTAGGTTGCATAGATCCTCCATAAGTTTCCATGGAGGCATTATTTAGGTAATTTTCACTCATGCTCTCAAATAATTCAAAAGCATTGTTTTCATCTGATAGAGATGATTTGCACTTAATTGAGATGGTAATAATAAAATGATAATGTCATTGTATATGGCGTGGTGGAAAATCTCTCAATCAAAACTTAAATAAATTGAAATCTAACCACGAAATCAGGTCGAATCACAACGAGGAATGAACCAAATATAACTCACTATCAGTAGACATCCATGTTCATATTGCAAAAATATTTCATCCCACTAGAGAGAGAGAGAATGCACGTAAAGAGACTAAAAGTGAGATTGCGAGAAATATATAGAAAGAGAAGGTCCCTGAGAGCAAATGCAACAACATATATATAAATATAAATATAAATCCAAGTCTTCAATCACCCCTTAACCTCTCAATGTAACTAATACCCCATCCACTATTGAAAAATAGGGGAGAAGGTTGTGCGCGAGCGTCGTCGTGTGTGGGTCCATGATGGTGGAGGAACTCTCAGCGGAGGTGCGTTGGAGGATGAGGATCACGACGGTGGCGTTGGTGTGAGAGAAGGCCGGCGGAGGTGGTCAGGCAGAGGGCTCAACACCGGTGAGGATGCGACGGGTTGCGCTGCTATGGAATAGATCCACGCGCGTGCGGAGGCGACGTGGCTGCGCATAGTCACGTGTGGCTGTGCGTGGTCGGTGATGATGCCAGGTGGCACTTGGTGTCGCCATTGAAGGCCACATGGAGCTCGATGGAGGCGTTGTAGCTTGGCTGCTGTTGGGTTCTTTGCGATGGAAGCAGGGGAGGGGAAGATGAGAAGAAAGGGAAGAAGAAGAAGGCTACTGTGCAGATGAGGGCATGCGTGGCCGTGCATGGCTTTGGGTCGGTGCATGCGGCTATTTGCTAAGGTGGAGGAGTGCTGGAGGTGCACCAACGCGCAAGGGCGAGATTTGGATTCTTTGGAATCTTTGAAGAAGATGAAGAAAATGAGAAAGAAGAAGTGGATGGGAAAAGCGCTCTGTTGATGGTGGAGGGCACGGTTGCTGGTGGTGCACGCTGTCACCATGCACCACTGCAGGTGAGGGAGTTGGGTTCTATTCAAGTCATGGTGCAAGTGATCTCCACAATGCCCTCCTATTTCCACGATGGTCTTCCTTCCTCCAGGCGATCCCTGGAAGAAGATGGACCTTCTCCCCCCGTGTGGGCATCTTCTTTTATAGATGTTCCCCGACTCTCCCTCGATTGGTTTATTCTGTGCGAGATCTCCTCCAACAGCTTTGGCGATGAGCCATTGCCAAAGGCTCGGAGAGGCTGTTGTTGTGAGACTCACAGCTGACTTGGGTTAGCTGTTAGTTTAGGCCGACGAGGATTAGCTTCCCATTGGTGGTGAAGAGGCAGTCGGGTATTGGATTTGAGAATTTTGCACATACATCCCTTCATAACATAGGTGTATCAAGTTTTGACAACATATTTTCTAATTAAGATAAACTAAATCTTAATTCTAATTGCAATTTAATGAGGTGTAATTTAAATGAACTTAAGCTATTTATGTGTCTAATAAATTGGACTCATCAAATACCCCCATACCTAAGTTTTGCTAGTCTCGAGCAAAAAAATGAATGTGAGGTGTATAATGCTATCAAAAGATTTCTTCTTTTCTTATTCCAAATATTTAGAGATCTAGACATATGTGAAGTGATAGTAGCCTAGGTAATGGATCCAAATGAAAAGTCAACTTACATTTCAAGTTTGTGCTTTACCCTTGATAAAATTCTATCAGGATAAGCAACTACTTCCCTCGGGGATAAAGCAGAAAATTATTTATAATTTGACCCCAGCTTTTTGGCTTAGGTAGAAAATACTAAGTGAAATGGGTTTATATTTGGTGACTCACACTTATCCGGTGCTACATGTAGTCTAGTACTACAGACTATAAATCTCTAGACTATCAAATGAGTCAACCCAGAGAGAGGCTAAAAACTGTGCTCTCTTAACGTTTTATTGCGCCTACTTCTTTCTTTTCCCTCTGAAATCACACATCTCACCTGATTTTGTCCATGTACTTAGTGTTTGGTGGCCTTACACGTCATTCACACTTCAATTAGAGTCCTAATAACCCTAAAATTAAGTTAGAAATCCTCAGCCAGTATTCGAGCGATCAGAAATACTGAAAAGTAGGTATGGGTCATATTTAGTGGATCGTAATGGGTGTTTTTGTTGCCTCAATGATATAGACACTTGATAAAATTGACACCTAAGACAATTATAACTCGAACATTTTTTTTCTTTTTTTTTCTCTTTTTTTCTATATATATCTATATATTTCTTTTCTTCTTTTTCTCTCTCTTCTTTTCTCTCTCTCTCTCTCTCTTATAACTCCAACACAACACGACGCAAACTTTTATTTATGAGGCATTATTAGGGATGATGATGGTCAAGAGGATATTGTGTGGCTTATTTGGTGGAAGTGCCTACTCTTGGCACCGAGAAGGAATGAATAGGACAAGCGTATTTCTGACCTTTGACACTACTACCCTCCTTCAACCGATGAATCTATGAAGGACGGTCGTAACCATCCACCATAGTCATAGTTTTACTAGAACTCAATCTCTGTGTATCTGCCTTATTTGGTGACTCTCATGAATTCACACAATATTCACACGCAGGAACAAAGAGTGAAAAACTATGCTTAACTCTTAGGTATCATCATCTAATTATCCAGAACTTAAGAGTCCTTGCACTAGACTTAACGCACCAGTAGTCTCTCTACTTTCTTCTCACAAATATTAGGTAGATCTAATAGAAGATAGTTTACCTGACTCCCTTCAAACTATCCAAGGATTTAGCAGACTAAAAATGCTTATTAGTTTTCTACAAAGATTCATTACCCAGTTTATGTGCAAGTAAAGTAATTGTGCTGGATTCTAAACTCAGAAATAATTTAAGAAGAAATTTTTTAGTGACACCTCCTTGATAAAAATCTTCTACTAAGGACTAACCAATTCAACTCAAAAAAAGAGATTTTTCTTTCTTTTTTTTAGCTAATGCTATCCTAAATGCATGCAAATATTTATAAATGCTATAATCATCCTCAGGTTATACGCCCTATACCTAAGATTGACAATGTCTTCATTGGAAAAATAAAGACATAGAAGAATATCACCAAAGGAGGAGAGTGGGAGGGGTTAAGGCTCCTCAAGCCGAAGTGCATCCAAAACTCGGTCATCTGAAAGAGTAACATATGGTTTAAGTCGATGGCCATTTACCTCAAAGCTCGCACCAGAAGTAGGGTTCCAAATTTCTACTACTCCATGAGGGAAGGCATTGATAACAACATACGGCCCATCTTAGCGAAACTTGAGCTTTCCAGGAAATACTTTAAGTCTGGAATTGAAAAGCCAGAGCCACTGGTTGGGCTCAAAGGTCTTTCTAACTATGTGCTTATCATGAAAGACCTTTGTACGTTGTTTGTAAGCTTGAGAGGTTTTGTAGGCTTCATTGCGAAGCTCCTCAAGCTCACTTAACTCCAACATGCGTGCCTTTCACGCTTTATCCAAATTTAAGTCAACATTTTTAACAGCACAACAAGCTTTGTGTTGTATTTCAACAGGAAGGTGACACGCTTTTCCATACACACGATGGGAAGGGGACATGCCCTAGGGAGTTTTATACACTGTTCTGTAGGCCCACAAAGCATCATTCAATTTTTTCAACCAATCCTTATAGTCGAGCCAAACAATTTTTTCTAGAATTCATTTAATCTCCCTATTAGACACATCAACTTATCCACTTGTTTGGGGATGGTAAGGTGTGGCTATCATGTGGTTGACTCCCAAATTTTGGAGTAGTCTTGTGAAGTGCACATTCTTAAAGTGAGGTCCTCCATCACTTATGATAGTCCTTGGGCATTCGTACTGAGAAATGATATTAGCCCAAACAAAATCCAAGACCACGGAATGGTCATTGGTCCCTGTGGGTATGGCTTCTATCCATTTAGATACATAGTCCATAGCCACAAGGATATACTCATATCCGAAGGACACAGGAAAGGGACCCATGAAGTCGATACCCTAAATATAAAAGATCTCAACAAGGAGAATAGGTTGCTGGGGCATCTCATCCCTTTCTCCAACGGTTCACATCTGCTGGCAACGTAGACATGC